>JAGWCC010000048.1:0-1432620 GCA_022651775.1 Drusus annulatus | reverse complement strand
ACCTAACCTATTTTGGTTTGGTTAGGTTATGTATTATGCTAATTTTACATTTTTCGAGCTGCTCCAGATAACATGAAAGCAGTTAGTTACCTGTTTGTTTAAACGTTCAAATTGCTTCGAATGGATTAGTAGATGATATGTTTCGGAAGATTAGCTTTCGTGTCTTGTTTGGTTCACTGTTGATCGTGTCTAGATTTTTCTCGTACGATGTATGTCTCGCCGTATTTAATGCTCAATTCAGTCTACGTTTTATCACGTTGTTTAACCGTGGACATGCCAAGATGGCAACACAACGTGCGTTTCCATGCAAGGTCATTGAGTAACCTCGTGCATTTATCCATTACGATACGGAAATTATCAAACCTCCATCACCCTCTGCCTCTGCTGGCTAATTCCAACCCCCAGGCTGAAGGGAGTGGGGAGGGGATGATGGGAAAATGAAAATAGTGAAGTACCTGGCTATTCAGAGCTAGTTACCAAATACGGCTAAAGCCATTTCAAGCAACGTTTCGATTTTGAGCGGTGGTATTTCACCGAGGCGATACTGAGAGTATTCTACCACTTTGTCTAATACTTTACATTTCAGAATTGCCAACACAATATTACACTCTCTTTTTTTACTTAACTGTGCAAGAACAATTTTATTTACCTCGAAAGCGTTATTTTAACGTAAAATATTATATGTAGGTAAACGTGGTACTCGTAGATACTCGCAGAGTTGCCCTGGTGGTAGACCACCATTCAGAATCAAAATGTTAATTGAAATGGCTTTAGCCGTATTCAGTGGCCTGATAAGGACAGCCGGGTACTTTCCCATCTCCTTCCCCTCTCAATTCCCTTCAGTCTCACAAAATATCCAAATTGGGGATTATTATATTATGGGGTAATTATACGAGTGTGTACTCCTCTGATGGGAAAATGCAAGTCGCATGAATGTATACATTGTTTACAGTGAGTGTATAAATTGATCTCTGAAAAACAACAACATGCGCCTGTAAACAAGGTCTCGATTCAGATTAAATATCACGACATAAATCCATTTGGCAATACTATCATAATGTTTCTTATTTTGTTTTTGAATTATGTGCATTTAAATTCCTCGAGTTTACGTGTCCTTCAACTACGACTATTTTTTTCAATGTTTACTTTTAACATTGTATAACGTCCTCTTCGCATATTTACGTTCCTCAAATGACGTCTGTATTTGTTTACTATAATAAAGATGACAAAGAAGTTTATGAATATATTTTTTTAAATTTATTATCGCCTCCAGTGAAATATCACGTAGATCTTTCCTTATGTAGCTTTATTTTATTAGCCAGTCGATAAAATTCAAATTAAGTTTTCAAATAAGGTACGTAGTCACGTTCGAACTGACTGAAAATTAATTTCTTACATCTGTTGCGAAAATTCTTCACACGTTTGCATGATTGTGCAGATTTTGCAGGTGACCTATTTCCACGAAATGTGCGTTTATGTCAATATGATGTAGATCTGAACTACAAAGCAGACGATCTACGAGTATGTGCTGAAGCACTAAAAAACGGTGGGCTTTGGCATCATGAAATGTGCACATTTTTTCTACCTGATTTTTTGTAGCTTAGCGCAACCATTTTAAGCTCGCAACCTCATTTCCGTCATGAGCTATGTAGGTTGAAATATCCAGTCAACTATCAGAAAGTAACTAAAATGTCAGAGGAACTAAATTGGCTAACAGTAAAACAATGCTAACATTAAACACATTGATGTTTATACATAAAATGAAGAAAACTTGTTACCAAAATATTTTTCTGACAAAATTATCTACAATGTTGATATTCACAAATATAATACAAGGGCATGCAAAGAAATTAGACTACCAGAAAAGAATAAAGCCAACACACAAAATAGCTTACCATATAAAGGGATGAAATCTTATAATGCGCTGCCGGAAACCATTAAAATTATTCCCATCAATAAATTCAAAATAGCCTGTAAAAATTATTTAAACTTCATAAAAATCAAAATAATAAGTAGTATATAAGTTAAAATATTACAAAGTCAAAAAGAAAATGAAATAATTAGCTACTTGTAAACTTCAATGTACAAAGTAACTAATATAAAATAAATAAATAAAAATAAAACGTAGATATAGATATACTAGATATAATTCAGTACTCATTTATACAACTTGACTCAATGGCGTTATATAAATATTTTATTAGTATATAAATATTTGTAACGTCATTGGCTTGACCTGACTTCAGTCGATGCATGAATCTCGCTGTGTTATATTAATTTGGCTATAAATTATTCAAGTCTCATTACCGTCGCTCGACCGATTCAAGGAATCAAATTATGTAATTGACGAACTGCAAATGAATTATTTATTCACCGGGCCAAACAGCCTCGAATTTCCACGCGATGCTGATTTTCTTTCAATTAATTGTTGATATTTTTCGTGAGAACTGTTTAATTATCGCAGTTTCGGGGCGGACTTCGGGACAGACGTCCGATCGCGTAAATTATAAATAAATAAATATTTTTGTACACAAATGTTCGCCACATTATAGTTTCTGACCTTGTTCCGGGATGCCAAAGAAGTGTTCTTACATTTTGTTAAATTTAATCACGTTTTCTGACAACAAATAAAGTAAACGCTTACCAAAATTTTGAGCCAAAATTTATATTTTCTTAAAAACATACTTTAGAGTACCTACTTAAACGGTTGAATAATAGAGTTGTTATTTAGTGATTGTATCGTCTGTTTATCTTCACATTTTGGCAGAAAAAAAAAATTACCCACGAAAATCTCCTTAGAGACTCGTAAATGTCAGTTATTTACGCTGCAGTGAGAATTTTTCAGTTTTCGTTTATTCTGTAGACCAGTTTCAAATCATTTTTATTTCGTTATCCACCCATGAAACATGCCATACACTTGAATAAAATTGATTAATACCTTGACGATTATGTTGTGTTCCTCGGAGGTATCTCAAAATGTGTTTTACGACCTTTCCCATCGATGGCTAAGTATTCAATTTATTTCTTCTTCTGGTGCCCTCTCTTTTCGGAGGTTGGCTATCATCGGGGAAATCTTTATCCTGCAGACTGTATGTAGCCTGGAACAACTCGACAACTGCACCCGTACCCGTAGTCGTGTAGTTTCTAAGCCATGAAGTGCGGCGTCTTGTTTTCCACTACGTCAATCAACTTTGGATTATCATTTGGGTACTAATAATAATAATTATAAAACAAAATATAATTTCGGTTGTGATGTGAGCACGTAATATTCTAAAATTCATACTTTCAAAACATATCGTCGCCGAAAATGCAAAAGGGCTGAAGCGCCATTTTGGGAATTTGAGCAGTGTGTCCTGCACATTGCCATTTTTTTATGACCTGCTGGGAATGTTCAATACTTTTGTTAAATATGCACCACATTCATCTTGCATATCGTCGCTGGAAAGGCAAAAGGGCCGAAGCGCCATTTCAGGAAGTTAACACCAGAGTTTTTTTTTGTTTTACAATAAAATTCACAAGTCTTCAGTACCTGATTAAATTTGAAAAAAAAAGTTAACCCAATGCTCTAACTGAGTTACCTGACGCGACAAAAAGCTACAAAAAAGTCCTAAACTTGTCGTTTGAGTCAAGCCTTTTCCCAAATGGTAAATATATTTTAGTTGGCTGAAGGGCCACTAAAGTCTATAGAATAAAATGAGTCGGAGCATTCAATGAGGAAAAAAGAACTGATCAAAACTGCATATTTAAATCATTTTTGACCCAAGTGTCGCTTAAGCCCGTTTGCCTCTCCTCCGACGATATAATGAATTTGTGCCGATTTTCTCCCAAAAGTTGGTGGTGTAGTGGTTATTTTTTTAATATTCTATCTGAAAAGAAGGGTGCAAACATTCAGCTTCACAAAGCCCTATAATTATAAAATTCCGTGATTTTTTCACGCGTCTGCGCTGTCTTCTCGTAGTGTGAACAAGATATTTGAATATGTGACAAGATATTGGAATATTGTGACTACTTCAAGACGATTCTGGGTTAGTTTTGAATCCAAAATCGATACCGAGTACCTTAATCGAAACATATTATATTTTCTCGCAGTAGATTCTCCCATTTTCTTGTATACGTGCAATTTTAACATATTTGTAATTGTAAACTGCAAGTCGTGACCGATAAGTTCTTCACAATAATTATATCATTATCTTTCTATTCTAATATGATATGTTTTATATCGTGGTGCAATGTTTACATCAATTTATCATTTATGTTTGTTTACATACTCCTCAAACGCATGTTTACAGTTTGTATAAAATAATGCACAAAATTACAGTATACCGATATTTACGTCAACATCCGTCGTTCTATTCAAGAAATCATGTTTACAGCAATGTTATGACGACTATTTACTGACCGTAAACAATAATACATATTATTTCTAAATTTTCTGTCACTGGCTTCAATTGATTTATTTAATGTCACCTGTAATAAATATATAAATCGTGTGTACATACATGTTATTACATGGTTTTAAATCTTTGAACAAAACAAAATTTTCCCCTTTCGATTGATTTATTTATTACCAAAATTTTCCAGCGAACATGAATCTATCATAAAGTCGACACCAAAATATCACACATCTTTCGTAATCGTCAACTGCGTCATTACAACTCTCCGTAGGTTCTCATTATAATTTTAATTTAATGGCAGCAATATCGGTATCGCTACGGATCGTTGATTAGCATTCTATTTTGATTTAAATTCTAAATATATTGTCAGATACATCATACCTGCAATGCAATTCGTTTGGGAAGAAAAATGTATATCTACTAATTATGATATCAGTAGTGCGATAAAGACTATCTACAGATAATCAATCTGTCAACTCTGAAAATATTATTATGGCATGTGTAGTTTCAAAAGACTAACTTAGGAGACTAAATTTTAACCAAATGGACTAAGAAGTTTCGTAGTGTTAACGGAGAGCTACCAGTTACGTTATTAACAGTCGTTATTCGTTATAGCCTATCAACTTTTCGAAGAGGTATCATTTAACAACACACGAAAGCACTTAGTAATTTCACGCACAGAAAAGTTCGATAACTCAAAGTACAAAATTTTGCTGGCCTGAAAATCTGTGAAAATTGAGCCTTCAGATGTACGTTGGCGAGGGTAAAGTTAAATTTGGTTTTACGTAAAGCTTTAGCTGTGGTTTTTTACGCCCAATAAATGGCTTGGAATACGAAAGCATTCAAACACTTCTTGTAAATGGCTTTTTATGTTAAATATCTGGCACCAATATACAATTTCTCATTTAACAGATTGCACAGCGATTTAAATCAGTTTTTTGGAATATAATGCCCAACCTATTTGACCAGCTAATTTATATTCCATCTGTTAGTCTCTCAAAATGGAGATTGTAAACAACTTTAAATTCCGCTCAAAGCCTCTGAAAAAAATTACAAGAAATTAATTTGAAAATTATTTTTCCATTCGAGATTTTTCTGAGTTCATGGTCTTATTGACTGGGGGCGGGTTGGGTTTGAAGCTACGGGTGTAACAATATGATGCGGCTAGATTATTTAATTAATTTTATTAATACCCTGTACACACCAGCCATTGAGGAAGAGATTTGGCCAACCTGGGAGTTGTGTGACATGGTGCCAAATGCTAAACGGGAAAGTGGAAGCTCGCCAATCCGGCGTCACCCAGGGAAAGATGCCAATTTGCTATTATTTTTTCTCGCTATACGGGCACCTTTCCTTAGCCTTCCTGTAAATGCAGACTACAGTCTCGATTGTCTGCTATTCGTCAATGGACGCGCTACCTCGTGTCTTAAGTCACTTGCTAAAGCAATAAACTTTTTTTTTCAAAAACACGAATGCCAAGGACTTTCATAATACAACCTTAACTTTTCTTCTTCCATTCGGTGTTTGAAAAGTGTTAACGTATGTATCTCTTTTTTAACACTCCCTTTCGTGACGGGAAATTCAGTTTATAAACATCTGCTGCTTGATTTCATTTATTATCTCGTACGTGACAACATTGCAAAACGTGATCGTTTTTTGTTTGGAAATTTTTCATTGCTAAACATATATGTCATTTTATTTATGCCTTTGCGTCTTCGTGCTAAAGTTGTTCCAAAATACCAACTAATTATTTATTTTGTGTCCATTGTTCTCTTATGTATTTGATTGGGCAGTGTTTATTCAAGCGGTTAATCATCGGTTGAACGCGTAGAAAACCTTGATGAAGCATGTATCTACTTTTTGTGTTGACGTTCGCCTTATTATTTACAATGATTGTATCTACTTTACATTTACCTTATATGGACGACTCGATTCAAAATCGATTATCTTAAATTACATATTTCCCTTCGTAGCCTTATAATTGTCATTATCCATAATCATTTAATACAACGTGGATAATTAAATCGATTACACGCGAAGTACGTACCTCTATGATTAATTTCATTGATATCACCTCTTTTGTGAATTTGTGTATACGTGGGTCAATTTTTTCCTTATCACAATAATCTTAACCCAAAATAAAATCATCTGTTATTTTTCAAATATGCCTTTAATTTAATATCAATCGATTTTTTAATGTGAGGTTAAACATACGATGGCGATTTTAGGATTTATTGTGAACACGTACAATATCACGCGTTACGCATACATATACCTACCTAAAGCGCCTTAACAACCACTCAACCACCATAGGATACTGTACCGAAGTCATTAGGTTGAAAAGGAGATAACGGAAACTAATTCCACTAATTGTTATCGTTATAACATTTGATGAACTGGCATATTAATTAACGTGTTTATCAATAATTTCATTATATTTGTGTGACTTATTCTTGTTTTGTTTTCTATCCAGGCCGTCCAGTCTACTACAGTCATGGACCTCAGGTGAAGAGTCGGACAATGGATATCATATAGACTGACACGTGCGTGTTTTGATAAAAGTTAATAAGTGATAAAGGACTCTGATTAGTGACAGGTGTGAAATAAAAATCTACAGCCATGTATTCCATGAACTATCTGGGCAAGGTGTTTGCCAACTTCAGGGAGTTTTACAATGAGATCAACGCAGCCACTCTCACGGGGGCCATTGACGTGGTGGTCGTGGAACAGCCTGATGGGTCCTTCACGTGCTCTCCTTTCCACGTCAGGTTCGGGAAGCTGGGAGTCCTGAGAAGCCGCCTCAAAGTGGTAAGTCTTCATTCAATCATTCTCCTTATTATTTAGGAACCTGTTCCTTGCGTGTATAATCTCTAGAGATGGTCGATATCAGAATTGAATGTACCTGCAGTTACCGGCGAGGAACCGATAACTGTGCGAAATTCTGAAAACGAAAAGAACTGGTACTGGTTCCTCGCCAAAAAAAAAACGAAAAGAACGGACAAAGGATATAGGATATTTTTATTTGCGAAAATTAGGAACCGATTATTTTTGTACCCGGAGAAATAATATCGACGGTTCCAGTGACCGGCTTGTAAAGCAGATTAACGTATCTCCCAGATACGTTAATATGCTTTGTCACAACTATTAGCCAATCGTTTGTCTGTACCTTCTCGGAATTTATCGCTTATTACATAATGTAATTAACCCAAACAAATTTATTACGTTTCTGTGTCTTGTTGGATCGAAACTGTATTTTTTCTGGCCAACACTACCTGGCACGATCGACTCAAGACATTGATTATTTTGAACTTGACGTCTGCTGCGGCATTTTTCTCGACATTCGATAGCATGGTTCTAGAAATTGTTTTCCTTTAGTTATTGTGGTCTACTATCGTACTGTGGAGTTAAACGTGTTTGTATTAGGTTAATTTGTGTATTTTTTTATTAATTATTGGGTTTAACTTTGCGTCATTATAAAAAAATATTTGGCGATAACTTTTTTTGGAAAACTTTCTTTGAAGAAAAAAAAAGTATAATGAGGAAGGTAACGATTTTCGGGGAGACTGTTAACGTCTACAATATATGCTGCGATTGTATCACCCGGCCAGAAGTGCTCTGGGGATATTGTGGTGGCACTGAAGAATGTTCTTGATGAAAAGTCTTAGTTTGTTTTCAGCATTCCCCATTCTTCGGTTTTTCTGACGATTCGCCCCTTTCCAATACCATTTCGATGCAACTTAGCTATTTTGTGCTGATTGTCATAATTTTCTCGAAACACCAAACTTTTTTTTAAAAATCTATTGTCATCTATGACATTAGTTTAGAGTACTTAACGGGTAGAGAGCAAAGTCTTGTCAGGGCGAGATTTTATTAAACTAAATGATTTATTTTTAAACTGGGGTTGCCAAAGCTATGGCATAAATATGCAGTTAAGTCTTGTCTAGCAAGCATAGTTTGCATAGAAGTGCATTACCTGACTAGATATTAGTCAATACAGTTTTTTTTACTGAGTTCGCGCAAGGTTACGTATATGCCATCAAAACTTGCATACCACCTGATGAGATTTTAACTATTGATTTATTTGTGTCATGCTCGCTCAAGGCTATGCACATAAAGCTAAATCTTGCATAAGAAGCATTATTTATACCAGTCATTCCCAAAGTGGTCTATATCGACCCCCAGGGGTCGATTCCGACCTGCAAGGGGTCCACGTCAGTGAAAAAAAAAATTGGGGGTGCATGAGACGTAAACGGGGGTCCACGAGAGTGGATTCCATTTAGGCAGGCTGTCACCAAAATGTTGGCATCCCGCAAACTTCAAAGAATTACTTCCTTTTACGGCAGTTCCAACTTCTTTCAATTCTCATTGAACAAATACGTTAATTGAAGTTGGTAGTTCCGTTGGTGCGAACTAGTACTGTATCAAAATATATCTAGCTGTTATTTCTAACAGCTAGATGCCGCTAACGTCTAACGCTATTGACGAAAATTTGCGCCAACAGTTAGATATTATTATTAAAAATATTAGTACCTACCTACGAATATTATTCAACGCTATTATTATTGTATTAGCGTTAGCGCCAAGTAAACAAAAAGGAGTAAGAGTTTATGCATCGTAAGCGACATTATGTGTATCTTTTTATACTTTCTTACTAAACGTTTTTGTGGAATATCCTATCCGAAACGCGCGATACGTAGCTCCAAGAGTCAAGCGAATAAAATAATGGCGAATATAATAAAACGACGCATCACATTGTTATGTACCTATTATTTTAGTCTTTAAAAAGGTGTAAAGAGTGTGTGCGTCGTAAACAATATTATACGTAGTTTGGAATAATCTTTTGGTTATACTTCTTCTTACTAAACATCTTTGTGGACTTTCCTATCCGAAACGGCCGATACGTAGCGCCTAGAATCAAGCGACGAAAATAATGACAAGTAAAACATATCTAACAGCTAGATATATTCTAACGACAATGTCTTTTCATCGAGCTGTTATTTTTCAACATGGGATTATTATTATTAAAACCAATAGGCTGGTTATTCAATATTTTTGCTAGTTAGCTTTATGTCAATCTCCTACTCGTTTAGTTTGGCGCGTTTTTACTCGTCGCGCGTGCATTCGATGTGTTTTTGTGAATTGAAGAATACGATTAATAGTGTAGTTGTCTAATGTTTATGTTTTGTTTCACGGCCAAAGTGCAAATACCTAGTAAGCAAATAAATTAAGTTTTAGTAGACAATACGACGCAATATATTATTTTACTTTTTTACTATTGCATTTGCATTATTAGCTCATATAATTCAACGTCTAAACTTAATAATAATAAATGGATACATTTTATAGCACCGTTTTCGTGGGAAAATCACCTCGCTTTGTGTACTTATATGTAATTTAGAAAATATAGTATATTGGTAGTTTACCAAAAAATAGTCAACGTCGGCGTTATTTTCAACGGTTATATTTAACAGTTAACAATCGCCAACGATAACGGCGTTGGCGTTTTTTCGAATTATATTTAACGCCCAGTACTAGTGCGAACTACTTCATTTTGCCGCAGTTCATATATTTCAATTGAAGTCGGACTTCAATGAAGTACTTCAATGGAATTTCGACTTCAAAGACTACAAAGAACCAAAGAACTACAAAGATTTGGCGAGGAACTGGTTCTTCCTCAGTTTCACCTTTTTGTCGATTTGCTAGTACTTTTCGATTTCAAATCTCTACTGACTAGTCCTTTTTTTTCGGAGGGTAAATTATGTTGGTTTTTTAGCACTTTTTTGGGGAGGATTTTTTTGTCGATTTGCTAGTACTTTTCGATTTTAAATCTCTACCGACTAGTGCTTTTTTTCAGAGAGTAATTTTTGTTGATTTGCTAGTACTTTTCGATTTGAGATCTCTACCGATTAGTACTATTTTTTGGCGAGTTCGACTTTAAGCAGGGGGTCTATACAAAACAGAAAAAATCGGCAAGTGGTCTACGGAACATAAAAGTTTGGGAACCTCTGATTTATACCATTATCATATTATTAGGTTCAGATTATGTTATTTTGATTCATGTTTTTACCCAATAATTATAGGCTTGTACAATCGTACGTAAAAATTCAGTTAACCAGTTGGTCTGTTATGAAATCTGGACAGGCCTGCATTCTGCGGGCCGGCGAATTTAACAGATGTTTGAGATGGTGGATGCTTCAGTTTTATCATGTTATTATTAGACATGGCCAAGTTATTCAACTGACTGACTTGCATCACCCTGGAGTGGCGGTGACGTCAGCATTTTCACGATGTTCACTATATCTTGTATTATCATCAACAAATAACTAGTAGAGCAAAACGTGATCTTTATTAACACGTTTTGGTGTTATTTTTTAATGTAAATTCTAATTTTACCTCGATTTACAGTCTAATCAAGATAGTTTTAACACTTTCAACTAGTGTCGATCTGAATTACATGAACTGTCTCTATTTAGTATATTATTACCTTTACGTCTACCTCTCTGTAAGTCTGGCAATTTTGAAAAATTTCACTTAAAAAAGAACTCCCATCAACCCTGTGCATTTGTGTAGTTATGGCTTTGTTATGGCTTCTTATGTTTGCTACCTGCTTATTGCCATGAAAACACCGATCAGCTGTTGAATTTGCACATGTGGTCTGGGCTTGATAGACGTGAAACTAATTATTACCCATCGTGGATAATATTAGTAAAGGTTATGCACCACCAATCTCCGTCGTGTTAGCACTATCGCGCGTAAGTTTCAGACGTCAAACAAATACCTCCCGAGCTCACGCCATCGAGAAATATGTCGTACACCGATACTGTTTTGATAACATATCGTCGTTAGAAAGACAAAAGGACTTAAGCGACACGTTGGTCAAAAATGAGTTAAATATGCAGTTTTGATCAGTTTTTTTTTTTTTCTGCATCGAATGATCTGACTCTAAAAATGATTCTAAAAACTTTTGTAGCCCTTCAGCTATCTAAAATAGATTTACCATTTGTGAGAAGGCTTGAGTCAAGCGACACAAGTTTGGGACTATTTTTTATCTTTTTGTCGCATCAGGTAACTCAGTGAGAGCATCGAAGTTAACTTATTTTTTTAATTCAACCAGGTACTGAAGACTTATGAATTTTATTGTAAAACAAACAAAAAGCTTTAAAGTGCTCTGGTGTAAACTTCCCAAAATGGCGCTTCAGCTCTTTTGCCTTTCCGGCGACGATATGTTAAAAGTATTACACTTTTATTTTCTGCATATAGAAATGAGTAAAAATAAGTATTATTTTTAATGTTTTCCTTCAGAACTACTGTCATTTTCAACCAATTTTGAATGAACGTTACATACATGGATAAAATTGTCTACAATTAATAAATGATTAACTTTAAATAATTTCTTCTTGAGTACGTACACACGAGTGTGAACTTTTCAAATTTAGAACTGATGTAAATTTAAATTTTCACATTTAAAAAAAATAATCTTTTCGAATCCCTACCTACCTAATAAAGTACCTACCCATAATGTATTTATTGCAGACGTTATTATATATTTGAAATGGGTGGATTAAAGCAAATAATATATTTTCTTGGCAAGTCAAGTTGTATCCCGTGATTTTTCACGGGTAACAACTAGTATTAAATAATATTTATATATTTTCTGGTCGTCAACCATAGATTATTATATGACTATGTCGTCGACCTGGTATTGTGTAGTTCTTGTTCGCAATTAATTTTAGAATTATTCACAAGCTGAGTGGTGCCTTCGGATTTTATGTAGGTCACTATTATTAGAGGCATGTTTAGCAAGTATTATTTTTTCACTTATATTTATTTAAAAATAACTAGTTTAGCTCGATAAATAATCCTAGTTTAATTATGACATTGACATTTCGTAACATTCATTTCGCACCTTGGAGTAACAATGTGTGGAGAGAGAGCTAATTATTTTTATCCAACCTATACAAACTTGCGATAAATCACTTTCTCCGGGTTTTTACGTCGTACACCATGGGAGAGAAAGAGACAACAAATATAATACACCGCTTCTATGTACTGTCACGGTGATCTTGGGCTCTTGGGTCACCGCGGGACTCCGCCCACATTTTTATTGTGCCACTAAACTTGACACAACTAAACGGTTTTTTAAATTATATGCTATATTTTTGTTCATAACAATACTGTGAAAAAGTGGTTATACGAATAAACAAAAACATAATGTCGATATGTGCTATGAATGGATGTATAAATACCCTAGCCTTAATTTTAGCAAGGCCCAGGTCCGCCGAGTCCGGTAAAAATCATTAAAAAAACTGACTACACTGCCTTGGATAGATACCACTCTATATACTCTAAGTTTCGCACACTATTAGTTACTACCCGGCTTCGCACTAGGTTTAAAACTCTTCTTGTCGTTTTATTGAACTATTGCAAAATAGGGAACAAACAATATGGCGTCTTGTCTTATTTTTCAAATGGATAAATCAAATCTCGCGATGGAAATGATTTTGCGAGGTATATATGGTTCCGTCCACCTAGATATTCCAGACAGAAAATCTTGGATACAAACAGATTTTCTGCTCTGTATTTGATATTGTATATAAAATTCCAAAACAGACTTCAAAGAAATTTTAGGCTGTTAAGGCCATGCGAATTTCACAAAATGTCGCAAAATGATTAATAGACTCTCCTTGATAACGCTGACAGACTGTTCAACTAAAACAACGAACTCACTATATATTTTATTTCCACATAAAAATACATTGATAAGTTGTTTGCGGAAAACCGTCTTACAGCACGACACGGTTAACTTTGTAGTCCTGCCAAATGAGCAACTAGCGAAGGAACTATTTTTGAAATATTTTTTTTTTATCTACAAAAACTAAGAAAGCGACGCCACCGACTGTAAAGTTAACCGTGTCATACTCTAATTCGTTGTCTCGTCCCTGTTTCACTGCACTCTCAGATTTGATACTTATCGTTGTTATTTAGAAAATGAAAGATGATTATTTTGTAATGACAATAACAAGTTATGTTATAACAAAGATGAATACATTAATATTGTTATGTTTTATTTTTGTGGTTAGAAACAACCGCATCCATTATTCTATCAGCTGCTATTATTGTATTAATCAGGTTATTATCTGTATTAAAAAAGCGACAACACTCGAATGTTTAGAGTACTGGCGTCGTGAAATTGAAATTTTTTTAGGTTAATACAGCTATTTCCAGGTAGAAACATTTTCATCGTGACCTCTGGAGCTTTGAAATATCGCTTTGACTTTCGAAAGTTAGGCACTGGCGTCATGAAAGTTGCACAGAATTTGATGGCTGAATTTTTTAGGCCAACGAAATTATTCCCATCATGAATTATGGAGTGTTTCTTTTTTTAAATTTCAAATTTAGAATAATTTCTGCTAAAATACATTATAGGTAGGTACAGGTAACTTAAAAGGCTCTCTTTTAGTATGATAATAAATAGTATTACATCCGTCAGTTTCAATTTTGAAAAGTTCTTACTCGTACGAATTCGCAAAGGAAATTATTTATAATTATTTAGGAAGGTAGTTTTAGCCATAGATATTTCCTTTCCATAAGGTTTACATTTTCTTCACTGTATAACAGTCTGTATTAAACATTGACTTCGTATAACGTTAAATATATTCAATGTTAATGATTATTCTCCAACTTTCATAATTTTAAACGCGTGAATTTTAAAATTGATTTATTAGTATCGTACGTAACGTAAAAAGTGAAACGTGTTTTTATTTTGATTCGATGTGTGTTAGATAAATTATGCTATTCATTTATAGGTTGCGCAATTAGAGTTGGCCCAGAAAACACGCACTACACACGGAGTGTGTGTGTTGATGCATATGTATACACCTCCGACAGTGATGTCCTTGCGAAACGTCACTGAGAAACAGCATTATTTCTTGCTTACCCCTACTTATTGGTTTTGGCGAAAGGGGGAAGATAAATAATTTAAATATTTGAAAAGTTTTTGCACTTATTGAAAAAGTTTTACAGTGTGTTATTTTTATTATATTCAAAATTTTTGTTTATTTCCTGAAGTCGAATAACAAGTTTGAAACATGTTGTATACAAGCAATGCATCTGTGTGAGTACTGCTCGTGTCAACTCTGGCTGCGATATCTTTACATTACCTTATATCTTTGTTGAGAGATTTTAACAGATAGTAAAACCATAGTTGCTATTTTCATTAAAATGGATTAAGTACTAGCAAATCAAAAAATGTAAATGTTTTATCTCAGTTCTAGGTTATTATAAATTCTACCTTTTGTTTTAAATGATTGTGTTGAAAAAATAATTATTATCTCTATAATAATTCATTTATTACTAACGGGATTATACATCAATATGTATCACCTCTCTTATCATTAAAATGAACATCGCTTAGCATTAATTATCGCCGTTTACTGGCTGAAAATTATATGTGTTAATAATGGCTAAACATTCTGACGACCGCTTTCACCAATCGAACTAAGCGCCCGCTGTGCTAAAAAATATTTATACACTCAACCTCAGGGTCAGAAACGCAGCTGAGCGTATTATCACCGAGTGGTACACTTCAATTTAAGCCTGCATTCGAATGGATTCACTTCCGATAAGCTTCGACTAGTCCGCATAGCTTTTTGCGGATATAAACAGCATTTACAAGTGCGCGATTTAAAAAAATTGAAAATTTGGTTTATGCCTCCCGGAATATTAAATAAAACATGTACATCTTCACAATAAGCTGCATAGTATAAAATATTATTTTTATTTATCCAATTCACATTCACGTGACGCTCAGTGAAAAAAAAAAGTTTATCGAAACCTTAATCAAATTTTGTTAGCATTCGCACATTTTTTTATTGGTGACAGCGGTCGTAAGGGTCGTTGTTCTTTCAACTGGCATCAGCATAAGTCTTAAAATAAATATCACCGTTAGTTGTATTTGCTCGTTAAAATTAAGTACCTACCCACTGCCAATACTTTTCTGTTTTTTTTTAACAAGTAACCTTTTTTATGAAACACGTGGGTTATACTTCCACGTACCAGTTTACGGTAAAAGTATGAAGTATGCCTCGATGTTGAACTCGTTGAATTGGTAAACAAAGAAAGGACGGCGTCTGTAGCACAGCGGAGTGGGTAATTACTTATTCCTACAGATGCATCGGTTGCGGTTTCGGTAACCGCTATGAATACCTAAGCTAAATGGACATGAATTTGTGCATTGTTAATAAACATTTAAACGACTTTAATAAACAATATGACGAGTGTGAAATGATGGAAGAAGATATCCCACTTTTACAGAATTTCATTGAAGTTGGACTTAACTATTTACGTTTTAATTCTATGTGAATATTGTATGTTAATTTTTAGTATGAAGGGATTTACTTTTGTGTTCATTGTTAAGGGTTTTTTTTACTGTTTTTTTAAATTAATTTTACTATATATATATATATATATATTTTAATCTATCTGCTATTTCGACAATTTCTTAAAAATGTGGCTTTTCCCCCCTTTTCCATGCAGTCAATAAATGGACATGATACGTTCAACAGCCATTAATTACAGATTTTTGGGACCTATCTGGCCTGCCTCGTTTTGCCTTACAGTAAAATCGACTTAGAAAACAACGTATATCGGCTTAATTCGTGTCTTTATGTGTTCATCTTCATTGAAAAATCACACTGGGGAACACAGAGGATTATTAAATGACTCGATACGTTTGCAACGGAGAGTGAGTTAAAAAGGTAATTTTCGCAAACGCATGTTATTTCCCTTTCGTGCACGGAAAAAATAATGAATAACATAAACATCTAGGCTAAGCGAGAAGTTTCTTTGTAGTTATCAAAGCGTGTAAAAGTATTTTTAGATATGGGAACACCATAGTTTGTGTCTATATTTCCGTTTGATTACAATTTGATATAAAACGTTGTGTCACCCCCGGATAGCGATTGAAATCTTACTTAATCACGCCACACTGCGAGTATAATATTATTATTGAACTTTGTACGGATTACTTGGGATCCTCTGGAAAATAACTTGAAATCTGAATTTTGTTTGATCGCTGGAATATTGTACGATAAACAATATAAAATGCCTTTTTTTGTTGAATATGATATTTATGATAGCAATAATCATCCGTTGATAATCTCACCTTAACGGCTAACAGGTAAATCAGTAGGTTCTTCCATAATTTCGGTACTCTTGTACCCACCTTATCTACTGTATAGGTAGTCATATAAACTTCTGGTTACATCACCAAATTAAAGTGCATTTATTTGTCGTTCGTAAATGATATCACTATTGTGAATATACGTCTGGCGTTCAAAGTTCTTTTTTTAATCTCTCTTCTTAGATTTGATTCTACTGAATCACAGTTCTTACATTGCCATTAAAATATTGATGATTTGGTAACAAGATTATTTGTTTGACTAACATTGAAATCTACTGCTAGCAGTTTTATATTTGGGGAATAAACCTAATTTTAGATTTACCGCGAGAAGACGTATCGACGGCGTATTTTACGTTATAAGACATTCCGCTAATATCTCAATTATTGTAACCTCTCTCCCTGTTTCATTAACTATGCATGTAAAAAAATTTACAACGGAGCTCTCAGCGGCAACACCACAATGCATTTCCAACATAGAGTTGGTAGAGTAGTATCTATCCAAGGCAGTGAAGTCAGTTTTGGACTTGTTTTTGATGATTTTAGCATGACTCGGCGCACCTGGGCGTGGCTAAGACTAAGGCTACGGTATTTATACATTCATTCATATCGACATAATGTTTTTGTTTATTCGTATAGCCACTTTTTTCACAGTATTTTTATCAACAAAAATATAGCATATAACCTAAAAAACCGTTTAGTTGTGTCAAGTTTAGTGGCATAATAAAAAATGTGGGCGGAGTCCCGCCGTGAACCAGGACCTTAAGATCATCCTTACAGTTTATAGAAGCGGTCCATGAAATTTGTTGTCTCTTTCTCTCTCATGGTATACGACGTGAAAGCCCGGAGAAAGTGATTTATCGCAAGTTTGTGTAGGTTGGGTAAAAATAATTAGCTCTCCCTCCATATTTTGTTACTTCAAGATTTCCAATGTCTATAATATTTTTAAGTTGGGATAATTCCTGTCGCTGAGAGCTCTTTTGTAACCTATTTTTCAGCTACAAGAATACTTTACAAGAAAGATGAAAAGGTTTCAACGATATACCTTTATCACCCATAAATGATGCTTCATTGTTTAAATCACCAAATGGTAGATAGGTTTGTCGACCCACGCATATAATATAACATTTCCGCTGTATTCAAACTAACGTCATCTTTCATTCGCCTCTTTCGTGTCCCTTTTACGCTGTCCTCAATTTGTCGTTGATCCGAAGTCGCGCTCGGATCGAGGTTTACCCCAGCGTCGTGTCGCCACACGTAACTACCGAGCTGCGCCAACAGCATCGTCCAGACAGTCCGCACAACCCACGCGACCCATTCCCAAATAAATAATTTAGCAGCCAAAAAGGCAAAGTAAAGTGTATGCAATCAATTGTGTAATTAATAACACATCCTGGGCTCTGCATTTGTTAAGGTATTGATTAACTTACTTGCTGGTTGGGAGCGGCTCATGCGCTGGCCTCGTGCTGCCTTTGGACCGAGCTATTGAACTAAACTCACTGTAAAGCATTTAAAATAATGGCCGAGTTCGCAGAGTGAAAGTTACTCTTATTCCGTAGTCGATACTTACCGATGTTTCCATTAAATACCTTAGATCATTGAACTGAAGAGAACGGCAACAATTTTTTTTTTTATTACAATTTTACATTTTGTATTCCAAATTGCGGTTTTTCGTTTCTACCATTTATTTTGTCGATATACTATTTGTTTGCGGGTTTATATAAATTATTTTAATGAAAATAACATATACGTCAGTGCACTTTTCTTTGTTTGTCCTATTTTTTATTTTATAATGGTTTTCAAACAAAATCACTCGAAAATCGTACCGTTGATAGCACTTGCCGCTGTGAGCGCCGTTTTAATCTCTCGTTCTGCCAACTGCGTCAATTATGAGAAAGAGAGAGAGCTAAGGGGGATTATAACGGAGCTATCGGTAATATGCAGGCGATGCATAGCAAAATAATGTATTTTTGGTTTGAAAATTTGATCTGACTGGAAATGTAATATTTAGATGCTTTTAAATAGAATCCTACGAGTAGAACACAACTTTGCCTTTGTTTTAATCGAAAAAAAATTGCGTGTATAAAGTACTTTGAATTGTAAAATCTTCTACTTATGAACCTTTTTCGGATTTCTCATGCATCTTAAATGGTCGAAAACTACGCCAGAGTGTTAGATACTCTCAGTGGCCTGGTGAAATACCACCATTCAGAAACGAAGAGTTGCTTGAAATGACGTAAGCCGTGTTTTATAACCAGACCTGAATAGGCAGGTACTTCCCAACCTTCCTCTTTTCCCATCTCCTTTCGCTCCCCCACTTCCTTCCGCCTCACAATTTATTTTTTGGATGATTTTTATAGATCTTAATTTCTACTTAATATTAATTCTTAGTTTAATGGTCAGTCAGAGTCAGGAGCCGAGTCCAGCGGTGACCAAAGGTAGCGAATTCGTCGCCGGTGTCGGAAGGCGGCTTGGTGGCGGCGCGTCGGCTATGGCACGGGCGTCGTCGTAATCGTGGTCGTCGGCGCTACGTCGCAAAAACTTGTGCCCGGGCATGTTTGTTGCAAAAACTGTCATGAGTCCTCCCAGGGTCGATGCTGCGCTGGTGCGGAGTTCACCAATCCGCCACTTCTCGACTGCTTCAAACCCTGTCCCACGCTCTTCTTCCTCGTACCCATTGCCCCTGTCGCCCTGGGCTTGGAGCCAGGGGAGGCGACGAGACACGCAAAAGATCCTTGAGGCTTCGATGAAGGAGCCGCCGGAGGACGCACACACTCCACTGGGGGCTGGCCTCGAACCCCGCAAATTATGGTGTTCGTAGAAACTTCATTGCTGAGCTGAAAACTTAATTGGGGATGCCATAGTCCCACTGGCTCTAGAAAGTTGGACGCAGTTGAGACTCTTTGTTCGGTATTCACTGGCAGGTATTCGGTATGATAGACACAATTTTTAAATTAAAATTATGATTATTATTTTAATTATTATTTATTAATGAATTGATTTATTTTTTATTTTATTTATTTATTTTTTTTTATTTTTTTTTTTTTTTGAGTGATTTGTGAAATATCCTACTTATTTGGCGAAAAAATAACAAGACTAAAACACGTCAGGCAGCTGCAAAAAGCGCCACGACATTTCTAACAGGTTATATGCGCAGGCAAAAAGAAGAACTGATGATTGTATTGAATTATACTCCAAATTGAGGATGTCATAGTATGATCGGCTCCGGGCAGTTGGGACACTTAGACGGTAGTCACATGAGATAAAATTTAAAAAGTTTTTCAGTACCCACAACAGGGTGACCGGTGTGAATTCGTTCATAGTTCTTTCACCATTGCTTCAGTCTCGAGCAGGTTCTATTGAAACTCGCTGCTATCTGCAAAAAGCTGGTTGCCGATCGCAATCCGACCATTAACAACAACGGTTACGCAATCCTTGTAACCAATAGAAAAACGTTGCCTCGGATTGGGCACAATTAATATTGAACTGTTTCTATATCATTATGTCTGCACTGCAGATCGTTCAATTGTTAACTCTACCGATACATGTAGTGATGGGCATAATCGTGAAATCGGTTTCGAAATAATCGACTAAATGAGGAAACACACAGTAACTGTTGCACAATACTAGTGACCAATAAAAATCTTTGCCTCGGGTTGGGCACAATTCATCTTAAATTGTTAATATACCATGTTGTCTGCACTGAAGATCGTTCTGTATATACGTGTACTGCTTATTATTTAAACAACAGTAGTGATGGGCATAATCAAGATATTCGTTTCGAAATAATCGAGTCGATTAAATAAGTGCAATTTTATTAGTGGGAAGAATAATCGAGCCATTTGAATAATATTGTGACAGTGTGCAAAAAAAGATGACGATTTCGATGCCTATTTAAGTTTTCATTGTGTTAATAAACCTTAACTTCTTAGTTTTTTTAAAGAAAAGCTAACATTCTCGGGTTACGAATAACCTGACAACATTAGCCTGAAAAACTCCTACTACCATCATCACAAGCGGAAAATGTTGCTTGAACAATGATAGAGGATTTAGCTAGCATAGGAATTGAACCCACGACGCTTGAGTGAGAACCTGACAAATTTGTTCACTCAGCTACTAACCGGTCTCTGTTAATCTCGAGATGATTGATTGCCCGGTGGATATAATGCTCGACTAGTAGTCTTACCTACAGCCGGTAACCGACCTACTCTCATTTCAATACAAGTAGTGTTTAGTTAAATGGTTTGTACTATTACCTTACAGTTTATAAGCTTGTTTTTTTTTTAAATGTTTCGAATGTGTCCATCCCTAAAGCTCTCTTCAGACTGGGCTCAGTATTTTTTCTAACTAAAGTCACAATGTCAGAAAAGTCAAAGTGTCACAAAGTGCTACTATTGATCAACAACAAAAAACTCCGACGTCTCAATTTATGTCTAACCAATATGGTGTGAATTTGACTTACCTACAAGCATCAACATAACTTAGTACGTGCTAATACTGCTAATGCTCGCGTCTGCTCTCGGCTCTCAGTGTTGTCGTTATCTATTAGATATTTACCAAATATATTACCGCTGGCCATTTTATGATTGTCCCTGAATTGGTTATTACCGAGTTCCGGATATAACCAAATTCATCATACATATTATGGACATGTTATTCGAAGTCATTCATTTAGATTTTGTTTTTAGTTTTCTTTTCAGGGTTCTAATTCTTAAGCTGGATTCCCACCAACGTCCGGATTTTTATCACTAAATAATATTTTTAATAAAAAAAAATCTGCGATGTGAGTATTTTTACACATCAAAATAATTATTTAACTAACTAAGTAGTTAAATATCACAAGGGTGGGCAGGAAGATATACTGCCACACAACTTTGTCTTGGCACATACTCCTTGATTGATATTCATACCATATCAATAAGCTCTCATGCGGAACAGTATCGTCAGTGAGCGGATCCGGACGTTAGTGTGAATCCAGCTTTATTGTACTTGACTGTTACATAGACGCAAAATACCATTTTTTTTTCACAGTATTGTTATAAACAAAAATATAGCATATAACCTAAAAAAACCGTTGAGTTATGTCCAGTTTAGTCGCATATCAAAACGTGTGGGCGGAATCCCCGGAGACGCGGGAGACGGAGAACATCCTTACAATACATAAAACGCGGTGTGAAATTTTGCGATTTTTTTGTTGTCTCTTTCTCTCTCATGGTGTAAGACGTAAAAATCTCTCTAAATTAGCTCTCTCTCCATATATTGTTACTCCAAGCGAGGCAATAAGAAGAGGGACGCTGTTGGGTTAGGATAGGTTAGGTTAAGAAGAGTATGCACAGTGCAATGCAGGTGAGCATGACGCCACACAAAAACTTACAGATTTTTTTTGTATAACAGTCGCATACCCTTTTTCTGATTTGTCATTCGGCTGTCATGTTACCTGGAATGAGAACTTGAAAAAATTAATAAACACCACCATGCTAGAAATTATGTTTGAAAATAGATCGACCGCCATCTTTGCTGTCAGTTTCTTGGCATTTATATTGGAAGGTAGATATCACGGTCCCGTCACAATTTTCCGTATTTCAAAGTTAGTATTTTTGAAGCAGCGTGGTTTTGCGTTTTGATTCTTATTTTCCCATTAAAAATTTAAGGCCAGTAAAAATACTAAATTAATTATACCATTTGTTATTTTCATGAGTCACTTTTCAGTATATTTTATTTGAATGTTTACTCGCCAGGTTATTACGTAATTATGCGTTAAAATTGCCAAGGTAACTCAAGCATTCCTTATCAGGCATTTTTTTGTATTTTCGTAATATTTTTACATCCATTATAGTTAAACCTTTATTTTTAAGTAAATATTAATATTCTATGCATGGATGTAAATAGGCAATAACACATTAATATACCATAGTGAAATGTAATCTGGAATATTTGTCGCAGACATCTAAGGGGAAATCTACAAAAGATAATACCCAGATGTGTACCTATAATTACTATTGTAAGATATTTTACCAAACCACCAATGTAAATATACCTTCTATTAAAATACATCAAGCAAACAGACGGGAAAATCAAAGAATTTGAAGATTTTACACCTTTATTTGTTTTGCGATTCTTTGTGCAGGTTTCTGTTGCAGTGCAAACCACGACTCTTTTATGTTTGTTTTATTTTGTATAAGTTCCATACAATTATATAAGGATGGTTGGAACCTGGGTATTCAAATCTAGTAACTAAACAATGGCAATAATTTGCACATCGAGTAGGAATTATTAAAAAAAAGGAATCAACGAAATTTGATTAAGCTAACTTTGAATGCATTATTATGCATGAATAAAGTACCTATATAATATACCTACTTCCTTAACATTCCAAGGAATATCTTCTCGGTGAACAGCAATGTATCATTTCTGAACTTTGATTCTTCGCCGGGTAAATCTGAAAGTACCTTTCATTAGTCATTCACGGAATTAGCATGAATTTTCGCAGTATTATTTACAATTCCTATTTACATATCTGCTGTTTTATCAGCTTATTTGTGCCCATTATATAATCTCAGATAATATTATGCATAACTCAAAGTACGTTCAAGTAGTACATAATTTTATCGATTTGACAGGTTAAATAACAATCCATCCAAATACTACGCAGCGATTTTTGTGCTGCACATTTCCTACAGTAAATATCTAGTAGTATTTTTTAAAAATATTGAGAAAAAAAAACTTTCCTTCATATCGTGTTCAAATAATAATTTGGTGATAGTACAATTCTGAATTTTTAACTCATTTTCGGATATTTATTGACATATAGCTCTTCCCCTAAATGCCACAGAATTTTTCCGTAGGTGCTCAGTATGTAAATTTATCAAAAAAGTACAATTTAAACATAGAAAAATTTCATTATGTCCATTTATGTCGCATATCAAAACGTGTGGGCGGAGTCAACGGGGACGCGGGACACGAAGAACATCCTTACAATACTTTAAACCGGTGTGATAATTTGGAAAAATTTGCTGTCTCTTTCTTTCTCATGGTGTACGACGTAAAAACCCGGAGAAAGTGATTTATCCCAAATTTGTATAGGTTGGTTAAAAAAAATTAGCTCTCCCTCCATATATTGTTACTGCACGCATTGTCATTTGAAGGAAATCTTCAACTAAACCACTAAACCCAACCTTGCTCAGAGTACAATGACACCATTGGAGATTGATATTTATGGCGGCCGTTAATATTACAGTGAGGGACAAACCTTAGAGTAACAATATCTAGAGACCTAACTTTGCGAAATTTTGTCCGCACTTTTTGACCAAGCAATGACCAAAGGGTGTGGCCTAAACTCGGAGTAAAATCACTAACAGGGTTGTCACAAATTAAGTAAATTAGGTATTTTGTTGTGAGTAGGTAGTTGTAAATCATTAAAAAGAATGAATGTTGTATATTTTTTTGTTTATTCAAATATACATTAATCAATAAGATTATTAAATTTTAGATAAAAATATAAACGAATTAAATTATTAGTACAGAACATTTTATAATACATATTATAAAATGAACTTCAGTTCCATCAACAAAATAGTTTACAAACAAAAAAGTAAAATAAAAAAAAAATGTACGGTGATAACAGATGTTAAATCATTTTCTTAACCTTGAGTAAGAATATATGGAGAGAGATCAATTTTTTACCTATATAAATTTATAAATCACTTTCTCTGTTTTTTACGTCGTACATCATGTTCACAAAACATGACACCGCTTTTAAGTATTGTAGGATGTTTTCCGTCCTGCGTTATTTTGTAAGGAAATTGAATGCAGATAATAATAACAGTGAACCACAGTTTTGTGATATTTCACGTCATGCGCTCATACTAATTAATTAAGCTTAATAATTCTAACTAACAAGGAGAAAATAATATATAATATGTATACAAAATTAAAACTATCTAGATGTATCGTTATCATAAATCATCAGAGAACAGGTTCAGAATGGGTACAATAGTGCATGTGCACATCAATAGATTTAAAAAAACAATTAACTAGAAGCTAAGGGTATAAAAATCCAGATGAAAACGTATGAATTCATTAACATATTTGTTAAATCAAAGAAAAGAAATTAGATTTTTCTCGTTTTTTCATCCTTTGGAAATCTAAAAAATAATTAAATAAATAATAATATTCCACTTTGGCATAGCCCTGAATCTGGGGACGCAACCGAAATTATAAATATAACTAAGAGATAAACACTATTCTGTCTTTATCTGTTTGCCAACAATTTAGCGTTAGTATCATGAGAAAGAAAGAGACCGGGATACTTTCAGAAGCCGTACAATATGGGGATTCCCCTTGTAATGGTTTCATGCGACGTCTAGTAAATATCTCTAAGTTGGGTATTACGAATCCAATAAAACTCATTTCAAACGGAAGTTTATTATATTGGAAACGAATAGTCCAAAGATTAATTACATATTGGTGTAAGTTACTAGTTGCTTTGTAGGTTAGAATGTTAAATATTTGAGATCTAACTAAAAAGACGATTTTTATGGTACATACGTGTGAAAACTGTTTGTTTTTGGTCCTTTTGTACTTCGATTGAAGCAACCAAGTATAGCACATATGGCCATGATGTTTTGCTAGATATCGGACAAAAAATAACTCAAGTTTTTAATTATTTACGCACTTTTGACAGTCCGTTCGCCTGACACTACAAACGTGAATGAAGTTCGTGCAGATCAAATATCGCGGACATGGTATTTAGCCCGCCCCAAATCGTGTATTGGTTTCAACAATTGTTTGTCTCTTTTTCTCATATGCGTATAGAACCGAGCATAAAGAGAGAGCTATATTTTGCGAGTTTGTCAACGATTTGTCACAAATTATTACGCTCTCTTTATATTGTTACTCTGAGGACAAAACAAAGTTCACGGCAACATTAGGTACATTGTGTAATTATAATTCAGAATTTGTATCCATGCGGTGTACTATATTGCTGTCCCTGAATTTTATACATCATACATATCAAACGAATTATTTTTTCGTCTCTTAAATTTTAACTTCGAATTCGAATGACGTAGCCATCTTGTGGCCGAACTATGCATACGTTAAGACTGTTAAGGGTCAGCACTCAAAAATGATACTAAAATTTACTTTATAGCATTCTAATACAACCAATCCTACAAATGATCTGAAAAATTTCTAAGGGTATTTAGAAAAATGTCTGAGGTTTCCTGTGAATACAATTTTACAACTGTAATCTTTTAAATTCTATGAAAAACATACTTTAATGTCAGTAAAAGGTGCAGTTTTGAAACCAAAAAAGGTAATTTAGAATATTTTACCTAAAATTCTAGTATGCTTTTCATAAAGAATTTAAAAGATTACTGTTCAATAATTGTATTCACTGAAAACCTCAGACATTTTTTTTAACTTTCCATATAGAATTAACAAATGAATCATTTGTAGTATTGCTTGTACTAGAAAGCCAAAATGTGTCTATTTTTGGGTGCTGACCCTTAAGAGTAACCGGTAAAGTCTCATTCAGACGAGAGTAAAAAATTCGACGCCCAAACTTTTTGACGTGGGATGAGCCATTTTTGCTAGAAAACTCCTGTGGGGCAAAAGTCCGTAACAAAAGAAAGAGATTACCGGTTTAAATTGAAGTCAAAAAGCTTCCGGCTTCTTTTTCCAACCAATCACAACGCTCTTACAGGTTTTCGGATTCTTTATGCCATGTTCACATTGGAAATAAAAACTCCCGACGTCTTTTTCTAGCCAATAGCAACTGTCGTGGGAACAATGGCAACCGGTGGTGACACTTTTTTTTCGTGGCTATCACTGACTAGAAAGATATGCCCGAAACTTTTTGACTCCCAATGTGAACAGGGCATTATACTATCCTTTCTTGACCTGCGATTTTAACGCGTAAGTACTACACGCGTGAATTTATTAAAACTATTTTACAAGTCAACTATGTAAGCGACTTGAGTCATAATCGTCAAATGAGACTTTATAGTTGATTTTTGACTGTTGATAACTTATTATTAATTATTCCTAAGATTTATAGTAGGTACAAACAAAACTTTTCACCAACCATAACTTGACGGCCTCGGTGGTCGAGTGGTTAAGATCTGCGACTACCAATCTAGAAGTCGCGGGTTCAAATCCCTATGTGACCAAATAAATGTTATTCAATAAATGTGTTATTTCACAAACAATTCATAAAAATAATATAAAGTATATTTGCGGTAAGTTCCAGAGTGGTAAATCCTCTCAGTATCGCCCTGGTGAAAGACCACCATTCAGAATCGAAACGCCTTGAAATGACTTGACCAGATATAAATAGCCAGGTACTTCCCAACCTTAATCTTCTCCCCTCCCCACTACCTTCAGCCTCTATTATTATAAAATATTATGAATTTTGCTTTTCAATAAATTATTAGTAATTAAAAAAAGCTTACTTTGAACGGTATTCCCGTGCTACCAACTTCTCTTGTGCGTTATGAACTGACTTCGACGTATAAAATATTCCAAAATAATTTTGCAAACCTAACCTAAAAACTAGGCATCTGTAAATAAATAGTTTCAATTTTGTTTTAGGTTGATTTGGAGCTCAACGGCGAACCGCTCAACATCCACATGAAGCTTGGCGAGTCGGGCGAGGCCTTCTTCGTGGAGGAGGTGCCCGAGGACGAGGTGGAGGCGTCCGCCCACCTGGCCACCTCGCCCATCCCCGACAGCGGTTTTCTGTATCCCCCTCAGCAGCCTGCCCCGCTGCCGCGCCGCAACTCCGCCGACTACCCACTGGACAAGTACCAGAACCAGGTGTCGGACTATTCGCACAGGAGGTGGGTTTTGGTCCTTATTACCACTTACACGATCAGTGCCATAAACTGGCCGCCAGACCCGATTGGTCTGTGATACTGACTTATTCCATGGTACTAACTTATTCTGTGATATTTTTAATTTTCTTTTTTGTGGAGTTCTTCTGATACGAATTTGCTCTCTTCCTCCAGTTCCCTGTACCCAAAGATGCGGCTATAGTTTTAGCCTGCCAACACAATCTTTGCCCTGCAGGCTTGTTAAAGAGATGCCTCACTATTGGTCGGCTATCTTCCATCCTTGCTACATATCCTCTATGTACATTTCTTCAATCTTACCCACCACAAAAATTCACCAGCCACCACATTATTAAATCAGGAAACTTAAGGATATTGGAGAAACTTGTCTAATTTTCTTAAATTTACGTTCCAAAACTTCACTCTTTTCTAGGTATACTGATGGTCAAGGAGCCCCAAAAACAGATTTCTCTGCACAAAAGCGGGAGTACCAGCTGATCAAAGATACGATGTTTGATTATGACCAAAGTCGAACCAACCAAGAACAAGAACCTCTGTTCTCCATGGATATGGAGGACGATCCCCCACCAGACTTCACCTGCAAGATCGAACCAGTCTCCCCTGTCAACATGGGAGCAGCCAAAATGTTCCGAGCAGAAGAAGTACATGATAAAGACAGCCATGCCAAAGAAGTTGTTAGGAAAATTAGTATAAACAATGATTTTAGACCAATATCGATGACCATCGAAGATCCCACTCTTCCTCCCACAACTGAAGTGAAAAGTGTAGAGGAATCCAGCATCCTAAACCAAACAGAAGAACTGCCAAAAACCCAAAACGGGAACAACAAAAAGAAGAAGAAGACAAAGAAGTCTGGTTCCAAGAAGAAGAATGCTCAGAGGAAGTCTTCCTCCAGTTCAAATGGTTATTCTAGTCAATCCGAAACCATTGTTTCTGAGCCTGTTGAGACTGAGAAGGCCAACGATAGGCTGAGCGTAGAGCAGAAAGAAACAGGAGACCTGTCCCCTAGTCCCGCCTTCTCCATGGCGAAGATGATTCCCGATGTGCATTTCTACAGCGACACCGATGTGGCACATGATACAGCCAGGTAGGAAACACATTAACTCTTTTGCTTAAAGAGACCGACTGTTTTTTTTTAATCCATATGACTTGACTATTGGTTAATGATCCGTTAAGTGCTCAGCAAGTCGAAAACCTTTTTTTTTTTATTCGTCTGAAGCAGCTAAAACTCTTGAATGCTGTAATAAAATTATGCAGAGCAAAAATAATGTAGACATTCTGTAAAATTAAAAAAAATATTTATAAGAATTTAGTGCAAAATTAAATATGTATGTACTCTTCCGATTTTCTAGGTCAATGCAACCATTTTCAGCTCACAATGCCATTAATTTCCATCTTGACCTATGAAGCTTTGTAATGATACATTTATCTTTAAAAAAATAAGATAGGTTGCCATATTATTGTTCCATGTTTTTCCATGTTCCATGTTTTTCAATACAAATCTTAGGCGAAACCAGAATATTAATGTATTAAGCTTAAGTAAGTACTACAAAATATATTCCATCTAAAACTAATTAATTTTACAGAGGTGACGGCACTCCTGTGCAGTCCGACTCAGAGTTGGAGATGGCTCGAGGCTCAGGGGCCGCTTGCCCGGGGGCCGAGCAGGGGGGTCCCCCGAGTCAGAACTGGCGTTGGGGAGAGCTGCCCTCTCCGCCCCCCGTAAACAGCCAGGTCCTGGACACCTGTGCCCAGGAGGAGCTTAACATGCAGGATAAAGGTACTTTACACCATCTTAGCTTGGGGTATTTTATACTTCATCACATCGACGATCAGTGCCATTTTGATTTTTTTCTGATTTTTGGCTCATTTCTGCTTTTGATCAAATTATGATTAGCTGGAAGTATAACAGCATGACCATTATTCATGACAGCCAATCACAACTGATCCAATGTTGAAACGTGCTGAGAATCGGCATTCAACAGGGACCGTTCAAATGTCAAAATATTAAAAATTGCACTGATTGCCTAATTGTGATAATGTCAGATGTGACGAAAATTCAAACACTAATCTATCGGCGCACCTAGATTACTCTGAAGTCCTCACAACACCAAACTGTTAGTGCAAACATTGATGTTTCATATAAAAGACACTGACATAGGAAACATTGTGAAACAAAAAATTTCCACAAGAATAACTGCCTGGCATCCCAATAAATCCTATTGTGAGATGTTAATCTTTGAAATTTAGGGTTTTTTTAACTCGACTACAACAGTTACTTGTTTTTACTTATGCTTACAACTATTTAAAAGGTTATATTTTTCACTATTTCTCTCTTTAATGTTATGGAGTACAACTGTTTCATTGAGATTGTGTTGTGTTCTATGTTTTAGTCTTTGATACAGTTGTAATATAATACCAATTAGTTTTCTAGTTGTGCTCTGCGTAAAGTAGGCTATCTGCAAATAGTACTAGTAGTTAAAAAAAATTTCAGATACTTCTACAAAAAGCATGTTGATATGAAAGGCATGTATTATTATACCTTAGGCACAGTTCAATTAGTATCAGTGGAAATTTCATTACAAAAAATCTTTCCATTGTCATCTTTTCAAATCTTTTTTGTCTCAATGCTACTGCTAACAAAATACAGGTTAAAAATAATGTGTTAAAATATCAATCTTAACCTTAATGGTAATGGAAAAAAAAAATGTATGGTTATAAATGTACGGTAATGAAAATAGTTTATAATATTATAAATAGCTAATAGCTAATAACCCAAATAATTATATTCCTATTTGTTTCGCTTTTGAACTTCTATTTAAGAGAGGAGAATTTCCTATCTGATAATATGATAATCATTTTAAAATGCACGCTTACAGCCAAACCAATTTAAAATTGTAATCCCCAGGTCAGATGGACATCCCCACTACCGCTGGCGCCCCGGGCACCAGCTCTTCCATGCTGAGCGGCATGTTCAACTTCATGAAACCATCGCTGGGCGCCCACCCCGCCGCACCCGAGACCGAGGGCATGTACCTGGCGGAGCTGGCTACGGGGGCCATAGACCCTGAAGTCGCAGCCCTGTACTTTCCTCCCAGTCAGGGGAACACGTCCTCTGCTAACGGTTAGTTGAAATGACAAATGATTAAAGTTAAAATACAGATTGATTGTTATTTAGTGTCAATGTCCCGCCTTGGGAAGAAGGCTCAGATTCCCGGGAAGACATATTGTAGTACCAGGAAACATCACTGGAAATTTTCTGAGTGCTTCCGGGAGCTATGCAGGCCATCCCTGTATCAATAATAATAATGCACAAATCGGCTACTTTATTGCAACGCTCCTTATTAATTTGACTTGTTTCAGTGTCAGAATCCCTAACTGTGGATGTAAATGCTGCCATGGCGACCGAGGAAGACTATGAATCAGGAAATGGACCATCTCTTCCCCAATCTCCTTCATCCGTGGAAGGACCCTTGTGCAACTCAGATGAGGATAATATCAAAATTTTCTCCAAGTAAGTGCCAAACTAAAAATTTATGATTTTATTTTTTAATGGTTTTAATTTTATTTTATTTACGGCTAACAACAATATGGTGCATAATGAATCCGTGTTTCTAGTACTTGACTCATCTATTATCCTTGCTGATAATAGATGACTGCTCCAACACATACAACTTCACCCAAGCAGTCGATTCGTCGTCAGAATCCATCGTGGAATGGACAGCCCAAGCTGTCCATTTATTTACCAAAATACAATCAATTCTAATTCAACTTTATTATTACAGGGGCTACGTAGGCCTATCCCTCTGCGGCCCCGCCTGCTTGCAGCAGTCCCCGACTGCCCTGTCCGAGGCCTTTGAGCAGGAGGCTATCCGGTTTGAGAGCCTGTGCTCCGACCCCTCGCTGCTGCAGAACCCTCGGCTGGTGGTGCGCCTGGGAGACCAGTACATGCCATGGCTGGCTGCCGCACCCATGCTGCTGTCTTTAATCGTTTTCCATCGTCCATTGCCCAAGGTATGTTTGTGTTAAAAAATATTTAAAATGTAAATACGAAATTTCTTAAATGAAAAGTATAAAACGCCAATTTCTTGGTCACATCATCAAGAGTGACGAATAGAAGATAACCAACCTAATAATCCAGGAAAAGATTGATGGAAGACATAACAGAGAAAGGTGATGGATGACCTTAAAACCTATATGACTAGTACGAGTGCAGTTCTGCAGAGTTTTTTCAAACTACAGCCTGCAGAATGAAGATTTCCTTGATGATAGCTAACCTCCGATAGGAGAGGGCACTAGAAAAAGAAGAAATTAATTTTCTGAATAAAAATAATGACAGATAGGCAACTTGATTATGGTGACATTAAAGAGATCAGAACTTCTTTCCAGCCAAATATCAGTGATACTTTTCTTGTAAATTATGCAAAGACAGAAAGGTTTTAGCTAAATTTCACTGCATATAACTGAATTGTACTTTAAATTATGTTCAACATCAAATAATAATGCTGACTAACTCAATTTCTTTTTCCAGAGTGTGGTGCAGAACCTGCCCGGAGCGGTGGATGGGGTTAGGGAGAAGGTGGGGGCCGGAGGGGTAGGAGCCGAGGGGGGCCCTGAGAAGGCCCAGCAGAGGCAGGGCTACTCTTGGTGGTACTGGAGGAGATCCACCGATAAGCAAACTCCTGCGTGAGTTTACACTTTTTTTACTGAATACCTTCTTTAAAACACTACTTACTAAATAACCTTTAAGAGCTAAGTTTCATTACAGTTCTGAGTAGCCAGTCAATGTTCCCTAAAAATAAAAAAAATAAAAAGCATTTCATTACCTTTTATTAGCACTTCTTCATCTCTAGTCGTTTCCTCGTAGCTGGGAATCGTTACCCACACTTCATTTCCCTCGATGTTAACTGATGGAGTTTATTTATTTTTCAGGGATGCATCTAAACCCAGCATTGACGATATTGACGGTAGTCAAATCATCTTGGAGCAGGAACCTGCTACCACCAACATTCAGGAGAAACTGACCACCATTGAACATCTTAACTTAGAAAAAGGTAATAATTAATTTTCATCTATTTACATTGCTCACTCAGTTAGGTTAGGTTCTCCTTCGTTTTTCTTACATTACTCGTTCAGCTAAATTAGGTTTTCATTAATATTGTACATTGCTTACTCAGAAACAAGTTATTATTAAATCCATCTCCGAATTTTAGTACAATATTGGGACACATTTCTAGTACCATCACATTCTTTAGCTGTCCCTAGAGAATTACCCCACTTGGGTCACATTAATTAACAATAATTCCCCTCTCCAGATCTGGACAACCCCAAAACAGACGAATGCGAGAGCCCCCAAGAGGTGAGCACCCAGACCTCGTTTCCCCTGCTGGTAGGCAGCGGAGGCTCGGGAGCGGGCGGCGGTTACAGCGGCTCCCAGAGCTCCGAAGAATCTGATGAGGGCGGCGTCACCTCCACCAATACAACCCAGGGACACTCCAAATACTCTGATAGATTCAGAAAGACCCTGCGACTTTCCTCCGATCAGATTGTAAGTCAATACATAGTTTAAAAAAATTGTTACTACGCAGCTACGGTGAAACTTTTTTATAAGGTTTGGCAAGGGACTGGAAAAATAACTTCTTACATGGAAAAACCTTACATTTGGGTATATTTGGACCATTTTTGCATTTCAGTCTTCAAGGGACAGAAAAAACAAAACTTCTTAAACATGAAAACTTCTCATGTGAGAACTTTATGAGTGGGTTTCACTGTATTATTTACTTTATTATATGTAACGTTAACAATTTTTTCATTTATATAGTTTTTTTAAATCTACATGTTTTTAAGTTGTCCCAGGAAAGCAATACTGCTGTAACTGACACCACCTACGAGCAAAATTTTTGTATTTCATTTCATAGGAAACTTTTTTCTGCATCAATCTATCGTGGCCTAATGGTTCTAGGAATTATTTTCTGTCTAGTTTAAAATTCACACTTACGATTTAGGTTTATGGAGTGTAATTTAAAAAATATATATTGATGTGATTTATTGCTTTCCTATGATGAACTATATATGTCAAACTATTTATGTGTGATTTACCAGTAGTTTATGAATATTCCAGACACCATTGAAATATTTTCTTATACAGTCTACTTCTAATATATCCTAACCTCTTCTAACCCAAAATTTCTGTTTAAAGTAATAAATTGATAACTCGGCTTGAACTCTTTACCATGTAATGCCTTATTATGGCATAATATTAATCCGGTCTGCAAAAGAGCATGAAAAAACAATTTCCCGAAATAATTTATTTATTTTTTCATTGCAATTTTAGGCAAGCTTAAACCTGCGTGAGGGCATGAATGAAATGTTGTTCAGTGTCACCACGGCCTACCAGGGAACTTCCCGATGCAAGTGCCACGTCTTCCGCTGGCGTCATGACGATAAGATTGTCATCTCTGACATTGACGGCACCATTACCAAGTGAGTCCTTCGAGTACCTAGCATTATTTTTATTTAAAATTTATCATTTTGTTTCTATTTGACTAATTTAATAGTTTGTTTCTTTATAATTTGTCTCAGAATTAAATTAATCTCTCGATTAAAGTTTGTATTATAACTAATCCAGTTATTTATCCCTAGGTCTGATGTCCTCGGCCATATATTCCCGCTGGTGGGGAAGGACTGGGCGCAGAGTGGAGTGGCACAACTGTTCACCAAAATCAAGAACAACGGCTACAAAATCCTCTACTTGTCTGCCCGTGCTATTGGTCAAGCCAAGGTAAGCTAAATAGCATTTTTATTTATTTTATCAATGATCTTTATGACAGCTGTAAAGTTTTCGTTTCAACATTTAAACACCCATACCAGCAGCGCTCATATATGATATTTGAATATCGTGGCTTAAAGCCAAGAAATTGTATCTCCATAAACCAATATATTTTGAGATAAATGAAGTAAAAAACATTAACCTCTTGGAAAATTTGATTTTGACATGTTCATATCTTTAGAACGGTGTGAGGTAGAGATGCCATATTTTTACACACAAATTTGAGTTCTCCTTAGTAGAGTCTAGTTCATAACACATTCTCGCCACAAAGTGGAGATACAATGTCTTGGCTTTGAGTCATTGAAATATTTTTTAGAATTATATGTTTCTATGTCACTGACTTCTATGAAAACCCGCAATCTACAGAAGTCAAAGTAAAAAAATTTGGTATTAATAAAATCATCCACAGAATACATTACATTATTTTCCCTTCCCCAAATGTAAAATACTTGAACTTGTATTATTGCATATTTCAATTTATTTCCACAGTACTTCTTCTTATTTATGACAGAATAGAATTAGTGGTTGAAAATCCACTGTTCTAAAGTTTTTATTATTTTTCTTTACCTTTTCTCGTCTGGAATGTTAAGGTTCGATGTTAGAGGTAGAATTCTGAATCTTATGCATTGCATTTCCATGAGCCAATTTTTGTATCCGAGGAATCTTTCATTCTTCTGCCCCTTATGTTTGAGTCTAATCAAATATATTTTATTGTTTTTTTGTTTTAGGTTACCCGTGAATACCTGCGCTCGATCAAGCAGGGTGATCTTTCGCTGCCTGACGGTCCATTGCTCCTGAACCCCACCTCCCTGCTGAGGGCTTTCCACCGAGAGGTCATTGAAAAGAAGCCGGAAGAGTTCAAGATCCAGTGTCTCTCTGATATTATGGCGCTCTTCCCGGAAGGAAGCAAGCCGTTCTATGCTGGCTACGGAAACAGAGTGAATGTTAGTCATCAAATACATTTTTCTGTCACATTATGTTTTTTTTTATTTTTAACTAACTGACATTTAATTTTAAATTAGCTTTACTACCCGGATTCGCGTGAGATTTGGATTAAGAGATATGGAACAAACAATATGACGGTCTCTAGTCTTATTTTTTGCAGCTATGTAAATGGATATTTCAAAACTTCATAGCTTATGTTGAAAATAATGTTCAGAGCTAAAAGTAGTTGAATTGACCTAGAAATTTCAGGAAGAAAAATCTCTTTATATTTCATAATGCCAGAGCTCACCGCTCAAGAGTTTTTGTTGCTTCAGACAAACAAACATAACTTACTGCTTGACAGTTTAAATGAGCGATTTTTCAATCATATTTTTTATTAAAATTGTTATGTTTGGACAAAAATTGTAAACACAATATTTTTTATTTTGTTAGAAATACATAAGTATTTTCCTTTGATTTTTGTAAAAATTTTAGAAATATATCATGGACTTAAAAGTTAACAAATCTCTTGGGTTTTTTTTTTCAGGATGTGTGTGCATATGAGACTGTTGGAATCCCCATAGTCCGTATATTCACAATAAATTACAAAGGCGAACTCAAGCACGAGTTGACACAGACATTCCAATCATCGTAAGCCAAAATTTTTTTCAAAGAATCATCTTTCTCATATACACTAATTCTAATTTTCCTTTACACTCTTAACTGTATTGATTTCGCTTAACTAATGCATGATTATTGCTAACAAATATTGTCTACTAACAAATTATTTGGATTTTAACATAACCATAAAAACAGAGCGCCATTGAGTATGAAAAAAAACAAAATCACATTTTTTAATTTTCCTTTGAGTTTCTCTTTCTAAACTGTCAAAAGAAGTGAGGCTAGTAGTCTACAACGATGTGTTGATATCAACCCTGATGTAAGGCAGTGAGGCATGGAACTGGCAGGGGAAGGATGAAAGTAGACTGAATGCTGAAGAAATAAAATCACAGATGCATAAGTCTAGTAAAACCATGTATGACCGTGTTACAAATTTGGAAATCCGAAAAGAATGCAAGGCTTGTGTAAGCATAATTAATAAGATTAAGAAAGGGACGCTTAGATGGTATGGACATCTGGATCGGATGAATGAAAAAAGGAGTGTAAGGAGTAGCAATATATTACATGCAAGTGAATGGTAGAAGAAGTCGGAAATGGCAAGAGGTTGAATAACAAGAATATTTATAAGGCGATGTATGAATGTAAATTAAGCAAAGAGTGTGTGCCAATACAGAGTTGTAGTGGTTCAGGGAAAAGGTGTGATGGCTAGTTAGTTAGAGTTACTCTGGATGGCAACATGGCTTACAGCCAACTGAACACTTTGTCCTTGGTTTATTCTTGTCACTTTTGATTTCCGGAAGATAAATTACCTGTGAAGATAAAATATGTCGCAATCGTGATTTACTATAGTTTGTGTTGGCAAATGTGTTCAATGTAAAAACTAACATTAAAAATGTCTTTTGCCAAACACCTGATTTCATGTTACTGGTCTAAATTTGGTTTCTACACGACTTTACTTAAAAATTGTACTCATATATGTGTGTGAAAGCTCTGTTTAGCTTTGTGGTTTATACTAATAATAATTGAGATAAAGCAAAAGTATACAACCATATTATAATATGCTTATTATATTGGTATTAAGTAAAAATATTGATTTTTTACTAACGCTTTTTTTTTAATTTCAGTCACGTAGTGTCACACTTTGTTTATTACAATAATTTTGTTTTTATGGGAAAAAGAGATTAATGAATATCCACCAACTCATTTATTTACACATAAATATTTAATTAATTTTTATGGAAGAAAAACATCCTTTCAAATTTTCACAAAAAACATTCAGTCACGACACCTCCATCCCACCTTCCCCTACCCCCATCCGCAGTTTAAATAATTTTCTAACACTACATATATTTTGTAGAATCATTTGTTTTTTTTTACCTAACTTTATACATTTATTGCAAAATTATCAAACAAAATTTGTTTTCATCGTGAACATATTTATTTTATCAAATATTTTCCCCACTACATATTCTACATTACATATGTATTTACTTATATAATTCTATTTTGAATTTTTTACTGTCACTTTTCTGCTATTTAATGTATGTACATACTAAATATTATTTGGAAGCAAATATTTCTGTTATTGGTGAACAAAATAATTAAAAACGAGAGAAGTACCATCTTTATATTTTGCTTAACAAAACGTAACAAAATACATATGCTTTTTGTTGTAGCTTGCACAGGTATTATTATTTCATATTTTTATTTTACAGCTATACTGGACACAGTGACATGGTGAATGAATTATTCCCTCTGGTCAAGCATTCAATTGCACATCCTATTGCGTACAACCGATTCATATCAAATCCATAATAGATAAACTAAATCATCATAAATAAATCAAATAAATATATAATTTTTATACACTTTTTTACAAGTATTTATAGTCAAAGACAGCAATGTGATATTTTATGTGCAACAATATATTATGTAGACATCGATGAAATATCGATTGTAGATGAGGAATGGATTTAGATGTCCGGCGTCCAGATTTGAACGACTATGGTAAGCCTAATTGAAACACTCTCTCATCGCTGCCTCAATCACTCTGGCCTCCCATCTACACAACTATCTATCTTGTGATTGCTAACCAGTTTGTATTGGATTCATCATTGCTTACTTCATTCTATCGGGTGTTGTGGATGTGACTATTGATATATGTATATATTACTATTTGTTGATTGATTTGTATGTTTTTCAAAAGTATCGCTAGATGCCGAGACCGATGATAAAATGTCAGGATAATACTGTGTTTTCTTAATTGATTTTTTGATTTCATTTTGTTAACAGGTGATCATTAATATTCTACATGTTGGTTATTAATCCATTCAGCAATCTGATTGAAATTTGACGGTACTTAGTTTCACACACATGACAGAATACAAATAAGGAAATAAACGTGACATTTATAATGGATCCTGACTTCAAATATACATGCATGAGATTGCATGGCAGATTTTAAAGATCTCTTAATATTTTCTTACTGTTATTTCTGATTCTTATTAAAAACGCCTCCGTAGTCTAATGTTCTACGCACTTGAGGTGAAATATCACAAAATTGCGCTATATAAATGGAAGCTGCCAGTTTGGGTTTGATAAACCTCATGAAAATGGCTCTAATGCTGTCATAAGAAACATTAAAAAATAAATAATACAAATACATTGAAACACTGTTTCCTATGAGGTTCTAGTAATCCCACTTTATTTTTTCAGTACCTGTTAACATTTGCTAACTACATTTATGTGGGTGCCTTATAAACACACCATAGATACTAACATACAATTTCCGACCTTGTTTATTTGAAAATCAGAAGCAACATCCGGTTTTAATAAAATCGCTGCACGATTTATTAATAAAGAACTGTATTATACTTTGACTTCTGACCAAAACAAAAATATCAATAAAGGTTTCAAAACTTATCCACATAAAATTAAATGTTTGGGTAAATTTATTCTCAACATTGAAACAAAAGTGTCAATAAATGGGGATAAAACTAACGGAAGTACATCTTTCAGGTATTCAAACATGAGCTACATCGTGGACCACTTGTTTCCACCTGTGCGTGGGGAGCTGTGTGAGGACTTCTCCCAGTTTGTGTTCTGGAGGGAGCCCGTGGCAGCGCTGCCCCCGCCCCCCACCTCCCCCTCCCAGCACTCCATGCTGGCCTCCATACCCGAGGGACCCTCGGACTAGACTCAACCCCCAGCTGATTGCAGCGCCCCCAACAGCCTAGCCTTGGCCGCTTATTTAGCCCATTGTTGCACTAGAGAATAGCCTTCCGTGTTAGATGTCATTTTTTTTATCCGCCGAAGACTAAGATTATTAATTTATTTATTTAGAGTTTTTTTATAGGCCTCCTTTGTGCAATGTTTCGATCATTGTGTACCCCCAAAGGACCATTCCTTGATGTTTATGTTAAATCCCTGTGTGTGAATTATACTATGCTTTAAGATTATTATTTTTATGAATTTAACCTAATTTGGAAATGAAGGATATTGTTATTGATTTAACAGTTTCCATTTTGACAGGATGCTATAATTACTTTTATATAATATAGAAGCATTTAAAACATTTGAACATTTTAAATGAAGATCTCCTAGTTAATAATCAACCTAACCTAAGCTTTTCATGCTACGGTTTATACGGTCTTATTGAGTGTTGTGTAGGCTACTATCCATATTATATAATATTACCACAATAAATGCATCTTTAGGTTTTCAAATACATATTATTATTAGAAAAATGTATTCCGCTTAAACCAACTTTTATAGGTTACGGAAAATGTCAAATTAAGTTGCTAGAAGGTTAATTTTCAATCGTTAAACTCAAATTTCATCAAATCATTAGATTCAAAATTTGTATAGTCCCGTCACATTTTCTGAGGTTAATGAAGGGTGACTCTAGGCACCGAAAAACTAAATATTTTATAGTTGTGCCAAATCATGCCCAAATTATCCCTTAGATTTGAGTTGTTGAGACAGAAGTATGCAGTAGAATAATTTTTATCGTCCACTTTAAATGTTCTGCTTAATATTGAGCAGCTGCTTTTTGACATTACGTAGGTTATATTAAAAACATGTAATGAACATACCACCTTTAATTTTAAATTACTAATAAACTATCAATAAAATTGACGTGATTAGCATTGGATGATATTCTTGGCTTTTGAAATGATCTACATTGAAAATACATTCAATATTTGAACATCATTTGCTCTATGTAAAGCCAATCATTTTGCCATTCTCACCTCGTGAGAGCAAATAGAGAGATGGTTTTACTGAATAGAAACTGATGAATACATATTATTTGTAATCTGTATCTGTAATCTGGAATAGTGGAGTCAAAGAAATTTGACTTTTGCATGTCAACAACCACAACAAGGCAGTTTTAACATGATGGTTCGTTTATACATGAGTCTGATGATCATATGCAATCCAGCCGCATGGCTACCACATAGCATTAAGCAATGGCTCAGCCGCAGGGATAAAGTTAAATACTTTGTTGTAGCTCGTCAATGTCAGGTTCTACTTCATGGCGGTATTTATTATTTTTTCTTGTTTTGGGATTAAGTCAATGCATTAAGAGATTACGAGCATCGGTATCATCCACCTAGTTTTAATTTTATGTTCAATTGCTGAATAAATGTATTAAGCTTCATGAGAACGAGCATACATAGGAATAGTGATAAAAAAAGTACCTAAAATCTTATTTCTCTTTTATGTATGTTTACAATGTTAGGTAATTTAATTATATTATTTATGTTAAGGAAAATGGCTTTATTTTAAATATTTTTGTATAAAATGTTCACCCATGTGATGTATAAGCTAATATAATTAGTTTATAATTTGTAGGGAACAGGATATCAATCTAAATCTTTTTGGGCGTTACTGGCAGCTTCACTGAAAACTACAAAAAAATTGTTTTTATTTTATCATTACAAAAAACCATTTTATGGCATTTGAAAATACACATTGATGTAATTTGATCATCAGTTATTCTCTTGCCATTTGGTGAAACTGACAATGACAATTTTGACGTTTTTGGCTCCAATTAGATGTCTTTTTATTTTCCATCACGTCATTAAGATGTTTGAACCGCAACAAGTGAGTGTGATAGCATCAGATATGCAACATTTCTAGAGTTATTTGCGGAGTTAGATTATTATAAGATTGAACAATTATTTTGTAGGCTTATTTATCACATTTGAAGGTTTCCCTCGACACAAACAGAGCTTTGTTACCAATAAATATTTTCAAATGCTTGAATTTAAAAATCTTTTTGTGACATTATAAAATTCTCTGGAAGATTATTTACCGAGTATGTTCCGCTTATTGTGTGAACTGTGTATTGAAATAAAAATGCTGATTGCCAGATTTGAAGAGTTTATTTATTTTATGTTTCATTGTCTTCCATCTCTTCATCCTCATCCTGATCGACACTATCATCCACCTCTTTCACATCCTTGACTTCCATTTTGTGGAAACCCTTGTCCTTGGACCAGTAGCACTTGACTGTTAACTCGAAAGCAGCCATTTTCTTTTCTAATAGTTTAAGTATTCTGGCTTGTTCGGGAGTGAGTGTTTGTCCGTTTTTACAGACATCAAATGGCTTAACTAGTGTGACAATTCCTCTCTGCAGGCTAGTTGGCATTCCCAGTTGACGCAGGTGAGGTTCTATGGAATGAGGGAAGTCCACCAGGGAGACCTTCAGGCAGAAGGACGTCCTCTGTGGCTTTAAATCCGGCTCTGGCGTAGTCGGGTTCTGTGAATGTCTCGAACCATGCTAGGGTTTCTTTGATGGGTCGGTTTGTGAATAGCAAACCACACTGTCCGATGAGTCGCTTTGATAGCTTGAAATAAAGAAGTACAGCATTATTATCGATTATATTTAAATGCCTAGTTTGCATACATTGAAAATACAGTTGACCCGCTGGAGTCCAGCCCCTGTGTAATCCGGCGCCCCCTGTAATCCGTCATGCTATCGTTGCTGCCTCTCAATAATGCTCCTAGTCATCCGTCCGAAGAAGAATTGACGACTGAAGATAAATGCATCACTACTATGTTTTTCCCACCGAACTGCACTCGTCCAACCAATGAATCAGTATATCATTCAGTTTGTCAAGCAAGACTACAAAAAGAAACTGCTGCTGACGGCCATATCAAAAGATCAGCCTATTGCGAAATCATTCAAAGATTTTAACATGCAAGACTTAGTTTTTACCCTTGTCTTGGAGTTCATTGCCCCTTTCAATTTACATTGTCATGGAAGAACTTATGGCCGAGATCGTCACCTCTCAGCTCTCCCTAAATTAGTGTTTATTCAGAAGTCATAAAGCAAGTCGCTACCAAAACGCAGATTAGTTCAAATTTGGAAATCTGATATCGTGGAATGGATGAAGAAGAAAGTGTATTTCAATGATATTACTAACCAAGTTTCTGCTCCAATGTCAAATCAAGACGATGATGACGACGAAGTCATCGTAACTACCCCACAGATTACTTCAAAAAATGCGATCAACATATTTGAAGTGGGTAAGCAATGGGCTGAAGAGAATGGTGCATCATACAACAAACTTTTACTTCTCACGAAGCTGAGAGATAAGGCTTTATTCTAGCGTTATACCAATGTAAAACAAAAGAAAATTGATAAATGCAATTTGCTTACAACATAAATGTACAAATTATAATAAATAAAATAATACATGAATAAATAGTTAAGTTTTTATTTTTTATAACCGCTATGGCCATTGTGTTTATGAAGTTAATTCTATAATATGAAAGCTTGTGTTATCTATGTATATCTCACCATTTTCATAAGTTGTCTAACTTCTTTCCAAAAAGTTCCTGACCAAAGGCTCAGTACTCTATAGTCCGACAATAGTTACTGCATTCAATGATTGTAACTCACAAAGGTTCTGTTACAAAGAGAGGGTTTTAAATGAACACATGTCTCCTATAAAAATAAAGAAAGAATCTTACCAGGTGTAACTTGGTGTGTACTTCATCGGATTCTGATTTCCCCAATCCTAGAGCCATGACCTTGTTTTTGCCAAAAAAAAACCTTGAATCCTTCCATTCTGCTCTAAGGTCTTTCAATTTTGTATTTCTCATATTGTGTACTGTGAATAACAAAATGTTGGAGAACTTTTCGACTGACTTTCTGATTTCATCTATTATGTTTTGTTTAAGAGCTAAACCCTTTTTGTTTGTTTTGGTGAGGGATACTGATAAAAAAAATAGGAAACAAAATTATTAGTACATTGTGGTTATGCAAAATATTATTTATTTGATAGAAATGTTTAAGACATTAAATTATGACACCCAAATGGTTTTTGTTTACATGTTTAAGTACTATAATAGGAAGTTTATTCATACCTTTTTTATCTCTCTTGGACCTTGGCATTTTGAATTTGTTTTAGGACAGTTAAGCCGGGAGAAATATAATAAAAAAATATGTTGTATTTTATAGGTTACAAATGTCGAACACGTGCTTTGACCAATATTCGTGTTCCGTGTTGTCAGTTTAGTCATAGAAAATTTAAAGATTGTAAATTGTAATTTGTAGGAATTTGTAAAAACTAAAATTCATAGACAATGATTTAGAATAAAAATATTTCAAAATTTGAATCCATTTCAGAAGAAGACAATAAATGAAAATGAAAGTTTTTTTTATAGTTTATACCGCACAAGAGTCCCAACTGCTCGCAACCATCCAGAGCCAGTAAGACTATGGCATCTCCAGTTGGGGTATGTTGTGAGGCTGAAGGTAGGGGGGAAGGGATGAAAAAAATAAATTATACTGTAAATAATTTGCTTGGTGAGTACGCACGTGTGAACCTTACAATTTTAAAATTTATCTTGGGTTGAATTATCAAATTAAAAAAATAATCTTTTCAAATCCCTACCTGACTAATTAAGTACCTACCTATAATGTAGGTATTTTAGTAGACATTCTTGTATATTTGAAATTCGTCTATTGAAGTTTTTTTTGTAGGCTAGTTACATTCGATATTTTTTTTACTGATAACTGGTAAATGATAATTATTTTTTATACTGAACAGTAAGTATGGTCCAAATAGCGTATCCATACGATGCAAGTATTATTCAAGTAGTGAGTGGTGAATGTGGTCACTAAAGCACTGTCCTGCCAGTGCTGTCCAAACGTACATTTTATTTATTTATTTATTTTATTGTATACGCCCGAAATTTTGTAAATTGATGCCCCCACTTCCTACGAGGATGCGTGTGGAGTGAATTCGAATGAGATAGTAAATTAGTGAGTGTCCATACGCGGCCAGTAAAAATATTATTGAGCTACAAGAAAGTATAAATTTGCTCGTTAGATGTCACAAATAGATCTGATGAATTAATTCTATTAACCAAATTTGACAGAGACACGGGTTTGGTAATGAATTATTTTCACTTAACAGGAAGACGGTAGTTAGTATACAATGCTTTGATGAGTTTTTTTTTTCTTTGAACTGACAATAAATAGTATAATATCGAGGACTAATATCGACAGGTCGAGTTCATTAAGATACTTGGAGTGAGTATCTCAGACCACCTAAAGTATCGGGGCTCCATAAAATCCCGAGTAAATCTGGCTTCCAAGAAGCTGGGCGTCTTGTATAGAGCTGCAGATTCTGTAATAGTAACAAGTTGCTAACCTTTTACAAATTTAAAGTACGTCTGAATTTGGGAGCCACCTATGGTATGGAGCTCCCAAATACTTAATAAACCTGATTTATTCTGTGCAAAGGAGAGCAATTTGTCTGATCGTCTGGTTGACAATCCGTTTTTAACAAACCGATTGTCATCTATATCAAGTCATAATAAAAATGTGAAATTTTTCATCTTCATTACAAATTATTGATTTTAAAGACGATTTCAAATGTTAAAAAATAAAACGGTTAGTGATTGATTAGGTAACACAAAAATACTTTACAACGCTTTACTTTATTTGGAAATCTTCGCGTAGTATTTGTATTTATATAAATGGGATCTAAACAAGGCTTGTATCGCAATTGTAAAAGACATTAGTAGAGAACTATAAAAATCGAGCGAATCGCAGGTGAACAACTTAAGTCAACAGCACGGGTGTCGCTATTTGTATTGCCGTCACAGCACATTCGGCGCAATAATATATTTTTTAGTGAAATTTTGGAACACTTCTTATTTAAATAATTCAAAAAAACTTACAAAAAATAAATAAAAATGCCGTCAAAATCATACTTTTTCAAGAAAAGAAAAGTGTCAACACCCACTTGAATTTTATACATTCCATAACGCTTTTTAAATTCAACTTCGTTTTACCGTAACGTTTTGACGTAGAAATTAAGGAGGTTAATAATAGTCTATTAATATGTTTTCATCTTTTTACCAAAATTTTGATTGATTTTTCACGCACTCGTATATTACATTTGTGTTAGTTTATATAACTTATACAATTATTGCAATCATTATTGTGTGCATAATTTTATTTTATTTTTTCATAATTATTACAATCATTACAACAGTTTCTTGGTAACTAAATAAATAATACCGCCCCCCTCATACATGGCTCTATGGAAATTATTTTAGTTATCGTTTGCATATTCAAACCGTTTTAAATATGGATATAACAAATAACCATGACATTATTTTTGAAGCGTTTAAACAATATTATGATAATATTTTTAAAACATAACATTTCCAATTGCAAAAGAGGTTGGCAGACAAAACGTTACCAAGTTACTATGTTTTTTGTTCATAACTACCCCTGTTCTAAGAGACAATAATTGAATATTTTGTCTATGATTCGGTACTTATTTTGATTCTTATGAAAATTCATATTTATTTGCAAATTTACTTTCCAAAATTACTCTAAACATGTTTTTATTACAAAATATACGGTAACATTTTTTATATTTTTATTGAAATGGATTTTATTCGACTATTTTTACAGGAAAGATTTTAAAATATAATCTGTTTCCGCTTTGCAACCGCTCAAATCCTTTTTGTGAACCCCTCACCGGATGTAGATATAGTCCCCGCTCCCCCCCTCAACTTAACCGTCAGTAGTTCGTCGTTCAGCGCTGGGGATATAGCGTAAAGTGAATAGCCATTCGCTATATCAAGTTCTTCCCTCAAACAAGTAAGTGTTTCATTTAAATTTATTATCCTAATGTGATTATTTTTCAATATTTATTGTGGTGATCATGTGACTTAAACGTACAAAACTCAATTGAAATGTGTGACGCATTGGAGGAGTGTCCGTTTCAGCCATTTTGCCGAGAACCGGCGACATCGTGATCTCTTGAATTTAACAATTGTCTGGTTTCTGGATGATTGTTTTCACTTATTATCGAGCACCTAGTGCGGAAATTTTCCTTAAAATACTCAATACCTCAGAAATAAACCCCTTTATCTTGTTACACTACTTTACCAATAGTGACCTTTAATTTTTTTGCGTTATAAATTGTCGCCGGCCGCGGTGCCCGCCGAGCACGTTACTTATCTTGCATCTAAAACTTCCCTGCACGTCGTTTAAAGCGATATTGTGCTATAATCTTGCTCTAGATCATTTGAAAACCTGCGATTTCGTTTCTCTCATCTCTGGACAAATCTTTGACTCTTTACGTCATTAGCACATTCCCTTCCTAGAAATAACGATGTATGTATTGTCCGCTTTTTGACCGAATGACTTCAAATAAAAAACTTCACCGTTAAATTGTTTTCAGGGTTTACTCTATGCAACAAGTATGTTTTTCACGTGTTTTCATATTGAGCCTTCATTGATTTTTATGTTCTTCATTGACATTTCATTTTATATTAATTTAATCTTGTTTCCCCACCAAAAAGTTTCTCTGGAAGTACTGAAGGCTGATAACGATTATGATAATGCCATTGTGGCCATGAATATTGAAGAAAACACTGGGAAAAAATCTAGATAATATTATATTTTTTTCTTGTAAGTATATTTTTTACCAAACTGATCCAATTTGCATTCTACAAGGTTTGCAATCTCCGCAACTTTTCTGGCATATGATAATATTATTTTAGTTTTTATCTCAACGAAATAAATATTATTTCTGGCACATTAGAAATTATTGTTTTAGAGTTGTCAAATTTTTAGAAGGCATGTGTCATCATAACGTCTTTCCGTATTAGTCACAGAAACAACCTTTCTACCGTGAACTTGGAAATGAGTAATGGCCAATACCTTATTGGGAACATTTCCTGAATTGTATCTTTTATTAGATTCACATTACTTGGTGTTAATTGGTAATATTTCAATAAGCTCCCCAAAAATATCAATTGATTGGAATATTGTACTTCAATTCCTTCACAAGTGGTACTCCATAAGAGTGGCCCCTAAGCTTGTAAAACAAATTATATTTTGTGAACATTCTTTCATCCATGCATATATCTAGCTTTACTAATGTCTTTTTTCATACCAAGTCCTCACATGCAGAACAGTTGTCTTACTTTTTCCTCTGATGTATTATATTCCTGCAACGCATAATTTAAGAACTACAGTGTTTTGCTCCCTATTAATTATTTTTTAGTGCATTAGATTCCTTATAAAAACTTCACATTCAATGATTTTCTCCAATGCCTTTACATGTCAGTTGAAAAATCCAATTTCCTCAACTAGTCATTGGTGCTACTATTTATCCTCGACTGTCTTTCGCCAGTTCATTGCACATGCACTTTTCGTGCATTCACAAGGACTTCAGTCTTTTAACGCTCCGGGCTTAGGATTTTGGTTTTAAACTTTTTATCACTAGACATCAATCTGTCTACTCCTTATAATATTATCAATCGACGATTATCGAATGTCGCCTTTTATATTATCATCCCTGCAGTATCTTCCAGAACAAGCAAGTTTAATCAGGTCAAAGTGCACACGTTACACATACTTGATAAAACTGACGGATTGGATTCCTAGATGTTCTGTCTTGCATTTCACTGTAACTCTATCTATCATTTGAAATGGACATTGTTACAATGCTTGTGAAGGGCCTTTACAAATAATGTAAGATGATATGCATTCATTGTTTTTGCAAGTGTATGATGTTTCAACCTCCTCTTAAACAATTGCAGGGTTTCTGAACTTATTTAACAATGTAGAAGTTTGTCTACCCCACTCAGTTTTAAATTAGAATGTTTAGGCAACTTAGCAGGTGGTAGGTACCCACTAATAAGTATTAGGTGAACGGATATGCTTTGAAGATTGGTGATATAAGGCTTTACTTTACATCCTTATCTATAATGCGTTGATGTGGTACAACAATATACATACTATCCTGAAGTTAATCGCAATGATCAATTAGCAATCAGTTATTTTACTAGGTAAAATAATTAGCTCTTCGCGTACTTCAGTTGATATTTGAATTTACCTCACTACTGGAGCTTATCCAAGAATGTATTTCCTTATCTTCTTTTTATTTCGAAAGGTCCTCAGTTCATCGTTTCTTGAAAAATACGTGTGTAATCTTATCTTCTATCCACTTTTATAATAGGAAAATGTAATAATGTTTTTTTATTGATGTCTCCTCTGACATGGAAACCCAATTACACGAACAGTGCAGATTATTCTAGAGAATTGAAATTCGTAATAAATTTCGAATGTTTATAACTGAATCTAGCCATTGAATAATTACGATTGTAAATATCGTTGAACACCTAGAAAATAATGTACATTCTTCATTATTGATTCGCCTATCAAATTAATGTGCGCATATTAAAAATCGCACCTATTCTATAATTCAAGGTTTGTGGCAGATATGGTCAACATTTTTTTGTCAAATGTTTTAGCAAAAAATATATGAATTTATAGAAATTTTATATTTACTGTTAAAAAATCATTAAACTACTAAACGGTGCTATGTAAAATTGACCATTTATTATGGCTAATTCGTGGATAATTCACGCTTGCATTCGTAGCAAGATCCGTGATCAAGTCTTCCATATAACAAACAGTTCTCTTCTATTTTCCTTACTGGCGCAGTTAATTATTTCCCCCATACAAATAGTTACGTACGTTTTACTAAGGAAAATATATACTTTTAAATTTGTAGGCATTTTGTCAAGTAACACTTTGTAAATGAACCCGCGTTAATTCTACCTCCCCGAAATCTGTTGTCCCTTGACTAGAAGAACGGCTTGCCTATAAATAATTTGGGGTGATCGAGGTGTAATGACCATGATGGTTGGTTTGCTCGTTTGTGCCTCGCTGGAAGCGGTTGGATTCGCGCTGCATCCAAGTAGCTGTTAAGATTAATGATGATTGCAATGAGAACGGTACCCCAGCCCAGGGTTAACGGACCGTGTGCGGATTTCCACTAAATACAGACGAAACGGGTGATCAATACATGCATGCCTTACAACCTTGACCTGTTTATGGCGGATCAGACCTCTAGTCGCGCATGTTTTCATCTTTAATGGCATTGTAGAAGTTTTTCGTCGAATCGTAAAAGAATAGGGATCGATTTTTCAACCGCATTGTCAGTCGTCCCGTTGGTTGGTGTGTTGCATCGAGAAACGGCGGTGCCGCGTCTGGAGTGGTCCGGCCCTCGCGATCAATATTCGGGCCCGGGCGGGGCGGGGGTGGGGCAGTGGGGGCGGGGGCGGAGTGCGCGCCAGACATGTACAGGCACAGCGTACTCGCCCGCCGGCCCGCCCCCGCCCCCCGGTGACGCGCGCCGCCAGTCGGAGCGGAGATGCCGCAGCGTAGACTAGCGTAGATCGCACTCTGCCACTTGTCGCCACTCCGAGCGAGCACCGGGCCAGCAGTCTGTCGCAGCCAGCACAGGTGCATACCATTCCATGATGATAACTATTCAATACACTGATTGATCCGCGAGGCGGACATGACCGTACGATTAGTCTTACTGAAGCCGTTGGACCGGTACCGCACCGAAGTGTCCCGAAGTTTGGTAGCCGCTCTAGTGTAGTTGTGTTGCAGGAGGTGAATCGTGAGCCATCCAGTTCCCGCCCGCCGCACGATGTCAGTCGACAAGGAAGAACTGGTGCAGCGCGCCAAGCTCGCGGAGCAGGCGGAGCGCTACGATGACATGGCGGCGGCCATGAAGGCCGTCACGGAGACAAGCGTGGAGCTGTCCAACGAGGAGAGGAACCTGCTCTCCGTGGCCTACAAGAACGTCGTGGGCGCGCGCCGCTCCTCCTGGCGAGTCATCTCCTCCATCGAGCAGAAGACGGAGGGCTCAGAGAGGAAACAACAGATGGCCAAGGAGTACAGAGAAAAAGTGGAAAAAGAACTCAGAGAAATATGTTATGACGTTCTGGTAAGTGCTCCGCCATTCTTCTGTCATGTATGTATGTACTTTTACCCCTTTTCAGGCTTGTTTTTAGATCGCGAAGGGGTTGGAAATATCGCGATCACCCATCCATCCGGCTAAGATGTCCGCGTATTGGATGGACGACCTAACTGTTGCGAACGTCGTATTTCACTTCGCAGCAGTCGTTCATTGTCATTCCGAAATAATGAGGCACGCTTAATGCGTTTAGTCAATGGCTCGCCCGTACGTGCATGAATCGATTTCCGTTTTTATAAATCGGCCGAATTCCTCAACGCAATATTTGTCAATCGCGAGCCGCCTACTGCGTGACGTCACTATTGCGCTTATCCAAATCCAGGCGTGATGTAAGCCGCCAGCCGGTCGGAAGACTTTACTCAACTGGCGTGACATCGCCGTGCACGCGATCTGAGCGTGAAATCGCATCTTTCTTTTTGGCGTGTTCGTCCCATGGGATTGCAAAAGCGGAATGTGGGCTAGGGAAACGATGGTTTTCCGCTCGGAAATGGGATGGGCGCAGTATGGCGGCGACTCGCGACAGGGCGGCGTGCGATAGGCCGCGCTGGCCCCAAAGAGCGCAGCCGCCACTACGGACCCGGCTTATGTACACACGATCTTTTGCCCTTTTTACACACAAAATGTCACTTTTACGATGTTTTGCGAAAAAAAAACGTAAATTACGTCAGCTTAAATTTTATTTTATTTTAAGTTTTGATTGCATAGGTGAGCAGCTACCGCCTCCTAACAAGGTCTGTTTACTGCAATTTGAAAAACTCTACATTATTTACGAAATTACGAAATGTAATTTCTTTTTGTTCACATAATATTACGTTTTTAAATAAATATAAAATAAAACTTTTTTACAGCGACAATACTTATCCGTGTCGTAAATTATTGACAGTTTCTAAACCTGTTCACATGACCATATATTTTTTCTATTAAAAAAAAAAAAAACGAATTTAGTTTAAAATGTTAAGTTAATAATTAGTTGTGTGTTATTTGGATTGTGTTAAAACTGTGTCTTTTTTATAGGGCCTGCTCGACAAATATCTTATCCCCAAAGCCAGCCACGCAGAATCAAAGGTATTTTATTTAAAAATGAAGGGAGATTATTATAGATATCTAGCAGAAGTCGCAACAGGAGAAACACGAAACAGTAAGTTGCATTGAAAAATATATTTTTTCTTTATCTATTTAATTTGAAATATGACAAAACAATGATTTTCTCAGATTCATTAAATAAAATGAACTGTTATTGGTTTGTGCATAATCACTATGCAAGTGATGAAATGTCTCCATTTAATTTAAATAAGTCGAGCAAAATCTCCAGTCAATAGCTTTGTCCAGACAGCGCCCAGCGTTTATCGCATAAGCTAGGCAAGTATCAAATAGTTGAACATTAGTGGAAAGGCCCAAAAGTTGGGGACTGACTCAAACATAGCCACGCAGTGTGTGGACGGAGCTATTGATGTCCCGAGGGCGAGGAGCAAATGATGAAAACTTTTCAAAAACACAGATTGATCCGCAAGGCGGGTGTGACGTTTCGATTAGTCTTACTGAAGTTCCAATACATCTACCAACTTGTGATCTGCTCACTTGGAAGTGAAACTAAAATTGTTATTTACATGAACTTTGCAGCAGTTGTGGACGATTCCCAAAAGGCTTACCAAGATGCCTTTGAAATCAGCAAAGCGAAGATGCAACCAACACATCCCATCAGACTTGGCCTGGCGCTTAATTTCTCAGTATTCTACTATGAGATCTTAAATTCCCCCGACAAAGCGTGTCAACTAGCTAAACAGGTCATATCTCACTTAGTACAAGTAGTAGGCTGGGGTAGGGGTGTTGTCCAGACGTTGTGGGTGGTGGTTGGCGGTTGGCAGCTGGTTGGTTGTAACATGTATTAATATTGTCTGTCAATGCTAGCGGTGGTGGAGGACTCCCAGAAAGCGTACCAAGAGGCGTTCGATATTGCCAAGGCTAAAATGCAGCCCACGCATCCCATTCGCCTCGGTCTGGCACTGAACTTCTCGGTGTTTTATTACGAGATTATCAATTCTCCGGCGCGCGCCTGCCACCTGGCCAAACAGGTTCACTTTACTCTCATCTGCATCGTGTGCCACTCATTACATACTAATCTGATGTTCCAACAGACCCAACCAGCACTTTCACTGTCTATTAACTATATTAACCCGTAGCGAGCAAGCATGTGTTGTGTCCTGACTGCCAGCCAGCCAGCCATGCCGATTGATTGGTTGATTGATTGATTCTTAGAATCTACTAATTCTAATTTAACATGTAAACTGAATGAATGTTCAATGGTTTTGTTTTCTAGTTTGTCTTATTGGTATTAATCCTTTGTTTTGTTTGCCTCTCGGTGTTATATGCTATAATGAAGTACATGGAATATGAATAGAATGATAATTAATATAAAAGGGTAGTTGCTAACTTTGATTGTGTGTGTCGCAGGCCTTCGATGACGCGATTGCGGAACTAGACACCCTGAACGAAGACTGCGACAAAGACTCCACCCTCATCATGCAGCTGCTGCGAGACAACCTCACGCTGTGGACCTCAGACACACAGGGAGACGGAGAGGAGCAACAGGAGACTGGGGATAACTAGTTTCCCTCACAACCAACAAACACTCACCATTACCATCTTCATGTCATTGTCATGTTTCTACTCGTTTAGTCCACACCTTTACTCCTGTTGTTGGGTAACTCTTCCTCTGGGTCCCGTTGCCCGTGGCGCTCAAGTTTGTGAGTTTCGCAGTCACTGATCCAAACTGAGAGACTGTTGCACTGTTTTAAGTGTCATCTTGGAACCTCTTGCATTCTCGATGTTTACAGTTTAATACTGATTGATGTTTTACAATTTTACAGTTAATGTGGAATATGTGTATATCTGAATCTGAATGGTTAAAGTAAATGGGAGTCATATTCCTTTGTGTCTTTACCTATATGAAAGGATGACTGATATTGTTGCTTATTTTTATATTATAATGTTTGTATGTCCATTCAGAATGCAAGACACCTAGACGATGTAGTGTGAGCGTTGACAGTTAGAGCCGGGTGGGCTGGGTGAGTACGCAGCCCTGCTGAGTGGAGTGTGGCTGGCGGAGTTAGCCCACTCCTAGCTTAGCTCGGCTCGGCTCTGGCTGACTCGAACCGTGTGGGAAGGGCAGCGGCCATGTTTCCCAATATCTCCGTCTGTCGAGCGAGCACTTGCAGCTGGAATTTATTGTAATATACTTTTTATTATATTTCTCAAAATATCTTGTCATCTTTTTTCATAAGTAATTTGGTTGTAAAAATGTTGAATGTCAGTGTAATAATTCCCACTCCTCACATACGAATCACCTACATGTTATGTGTCCTGACCAAAAGTCTTATATTTCTATAACTGTGTATTTACACTGAATCTTAAGCTGACCTGATGGATAGAAATATATATGGATTTAAGTTATTAAAAGTACACCATCTTATTTACTTTACCCATCATTCGAAACTTTCATCACGGAGCTATCCAACTTGTGCTACAAAGTTCAGTGGAAAACTAGCATTTCAAATATTTAACTTTATACATTTTTAATACGCCTGTATAGTCGAGAGGAGATTCACTAAGCGCATAATAAATATATGTTTCGTTTTAAACAATTTTATGTTGTAATTATCAATAAATTATAATTTTATATTACAAATATTATCCATTTTCATTCAATTCCTCAACAATACACTAGTTGGATAGCCCCGATTCAACTGCGCTAATCCCTTGCTAATTCTGGACTATGGCACTGCATTCGTATCAGTCAAATGTGGGATTAGCAGGGGATTATTGTATTTCGTTACCCAACATTAGATATCAAAAATAGATAATTGTATGCAACCTTGTCTCCCACACAGCACAGGTCTGAATATCAACCATGGACAATATTATTACACATTTGGCTTGTCAGAAGGCCGCTGGTTTGAACCACGCTGCTAGTGAGTCACATTTAATATAACAACACTACACGACCACTGCAAGCAAATATGCAAGAATTCCAAGTATGACGATGTTACATTTCACAGAACAGCATTGCTTAGGTAATACTACAGTAGCCTATGCATGCAATGAACTAAAATTGGATTTAAAAACGGGGTACGACTGAAAAAGGTTTACATAAAGAATGTGGGATAGGAAGGTGAGCTAAGGAAAGAGAACCACAATCTGAAAATGAGAAAGGAAGTAAGTATGTATAGTGTTTGGTGCTTAAATATTCTGTATTGTGTGGGTTATATTGACACTTCGAGGGTATTTAAACACTTCAATGGAGGGCAGAGCAGCAAATAATTTTACCATTGATTTTAAAATAAATATCTGTACTGTTGAGAATCATTAGATAAATTATATATTTTTGCTTCCATGCAGAACGGGATTCAATGCAAATATCACCATCCAGAATTGACTATTTGGAATCTGAAAGGAATATTCACACAAGAGTAACCTCGGTAGGTTATGCCTCTGCTCTTTTATTTTAATTTTCTAGATTCTTATTTATCATTAAGTGATTGAATCATTTAAAGCTCCTGACTCTTGATCTTTGTATCAATAGAACGGCGCTTTGCGCCTTTGCTACCTCATGTGGGTAGAAAAAATGCTTTTATGTGACTATTTAAATTTACTGTCATGAGTTTACGTAGGGAATGCCTGTGCTCACTGTGCTGGGGCTGTCACAAACAAGCTATGCCAAACGTTTGCGTATTGTCTTATTGTTATTTTTTTTATAAGCTAGATAATTTCTCACTATTAACTTCATTGGTATATCTAATAAAGTGGCATATTATTTAAGGCTGTCATTGTGATTGCAAGTGACAATAATACTAATTTTAGCTAGCTCAGCTTTGATGTTAAGTACCTTACGTAGCTTCGCTCGAATTGAAATACTTTTTTTTTATTTTCTTAGAACCATAAAAAAATGTGGAATAAAAAAGCGTCATATATTTTGACTTGACAGTAGTTGTATGTAGAGATGATCGATATTCCTGTCCCGGTTAAAAGGAACCAGTTCCAAGCCGGTCACTGGAACCGTCGATATTATTTCTCCGAGGAACCGGTTCCTTTTTTTGGCAATTAAAAATCGATATCATTTGAGGAGCCGATTCCTTCTTTTGGGCACAATAGGTTTTTGACGGAAAGGTCCCTGTGACGAGGAACCGGTTCCACAGTTCCAGTTCTTTTCATTGCTGGTAACCCTCTCTCCATGAAAAAATGAATCGAGTTCTTTACGATCTCGAATTCGCTAACAGCCCCCCTCCCCCTTCCCCCACGAAAAGTATTGTTTGGTCCAAAGAACCGATTCCAGTTCTTTTCGCTTTGATTTGCTAGCACTTTGTTTTGGGGAGGAACTTTTGTCGATTTGCTAGTTCTTTTCAATTTGAAATCTACCGGCTAGTACTGTTTTTGGCGAGGAACCAGTTCTAGTTCTTTTCGATTTCAGTTCGACTTCAATTGAAGTGTTCATCGTGAAGGGTTCCATTTCCAAGCGTGTGAAAACTTTAAAGTTTTTCCCATCGCTACCTTTGTGGAACTTTTCTAGCACCAGGAACTGGTTCCAAAAAGAGCTGGATAAGTAACCGGTTCCTCGCCGGTCACCGGTAACTGGAACCGCAGGAACACCCAATTTCCGGTATCGACCCTCCCTCTAGTTGTATGAATGTTTCAATCTTGAAGTATCGACCTAAGTACCCTAAAAACTGTTTTTTTAAAGAATCGTATTTATTTCCATCATAAAATACGATTCTGTAAAAGTTGTTAATTTTTTTGGCACAATATATTATTGCTCTGAGGTTTTAATAATCCATGCCTAACGAAACCATACGTCCCGTTTCGAATGGGACCGACCGGTTTTCAAAAGTGAGGAACACGCAATATAACACTTTAAACCAAAATATTTATTTTTTGTTTATTTTGTTAGACTTTTCCCTCAAGGGAACATTTGTTAACAAACAAACTAACGTACTGACGAATTATGGAGAAAAACTGTTATTATATTCTGAATGTAATAGTTTTGTTTGAAAACCAAGCTTCCAGACAAATAATGCTTGACTCGCAAGAAAAAAAAGTTCCTGTGGTCGGAATGAAATACATAATTACATACTTATGCGCCTAAGTATTATAAAAATATTATTTAAATCAATTCTTTGTTCCTGAATATGAAAATATTATGTTCTGATTGCCATCTTTCTTGTTCTCGAAAGTCCAGATTAAAGACGCACATGTAAACGGCCAATGAAGGAGACCCTTTCACCCATCCCGAGTTTTATTACTTCAAGCGTGAAGAACACTCGGACTGACTGACTCGCCCGGAAAATTAAACTTGGAAACTCACACGCTGACGCATGCCGGATATAATACTTGCTCATATTTTTAAAATTCAAGCAAATTAATTAGATTGCTAATGAACTCTGTTGTCATATTGTCATGTTCCGAACGTAATTATTCGTTGTTTAATCAATGTTGTTTTGGAAGGAACATTTTCGGTCACGTTGTTATCTGTACCTAATTATGGAAATGACTTTGCGAGCTAAAAATAGCTGCATCGGTCTAAAAATTCTAGAGACAAAAAATGTGCAAATTTCACAATTATATTTCGAGGGTCTTAATTTTGAACGCTGCTTCGGCAAAAAGATTTTTCGCTTCACAGTTATAATTTCATTATGTAGCAGTTGTGCGTAGGATTACATACAAAAAAATGATTAAATAAAATTTAAAATAAGTTGTCCAGGATAATAAGTTGTACGGTGTGCTTAAAGATGGCAGTCCGATGTAGGGTACAGTTCAAAAATAAAATAAGTGCAATCAAAATCGTTTAAACAATTATATCATTTTTTTATTTAACAGTTTGCTACCCACACTGATATCTTACGTAATATCGATTAGATGGCGTACAACACTATCACTGATTATTTACTTTCATTGAAAATAGGAACAAGTACCATACTGGAACCGATATAAATATATTAGAAATATTTTTCCTTAATTTTATTGCAGAACTTATTTGGCTTCTAGCCGTTGATCTTATGTCAAATTTACCCTTCAAATCAAAGGTCACCTTGGCAAGATCACCTTGCGCCGCGAACTTCTGTCAAATACGAAGAGCGTTTCTCGAAATTAAGTGTGTTATCGGGAGCTGGATCCAGCGTTAAAAACTTTGGAGTGAAGTAATTTTAAAAGGTAAATTTACACGTAAATGAAATTGATCAGCAAGCTTTTTAGAATTATTAATTAATGTAGTCAACTTTATTTCTTAGGTTGGTTTGTTAGTGTTTAATAAAACAAATTAAACATGGATAATCCAGCGACGCAGAAATTTATTGAGCGGGGAGCCCACAAGGGAAAGGGGCTCGCCGTGTTCACCAGTGGAGGAGACTCTCAGGGTATGAACGCAGCTGTGAGGGCTGTGGTGCGAATGGGGCTGTACTTGGGCTGCAAGGTGTACTTCATCAGAGAGGGTTACCAGGGGATGGTGGATGGGGGTGACAACATCGAGGAAGCCAACTGGTCCTCTGTGAGTTCCATCATTCATAGGGGTGGTACCGTCATCGGCTCTGCTCGCTGCTCTGAATTCAGGTTTGTGAAATTTATTTATTCAAATTCATGAATTAAAATTCGAGAAAAAAAACATTAATTTTTACAACATGTGATCTCATGAAATAATTAGAGTGTCATGCTAAGTCTTTTATAGTTTAGCAGTTAGAAGTCATTTAATATTTATGCTTGTCTTGTGTAATGTTGTGAAATTTGATTTTCATTAAAAGTTTGAATATTAATCATGATGTTTTGCTCAAACTTTTCAGTAAGTAAAACAAAAAATGTTTTCTTGTTTTTATTTAACATTTTGTGAAACATTCAATATTTACTACACCTAATTATTTTTCCATAAATTGCATAAAATTAACCCTCTGAGTTAAATTGTATTTCTCAGTATCAATGATTAAAATTTTACTCGCCTTTGGATTTTTCAATTATTTTTTTTGTGCAATCTTATAAGTTATATCCAATTATGTATTTACTGAAAAATACTTATATGATGTAGACCAATTTATTGAATGCTTTAACCACCAATTGGAATGTTACAAAGGTCAGCTTTGCCTGCCTCCTCTAATAGAAAGGTTAAATAAATACAGTAATCGTTCCTACCAATTGTGAACTCCCAGAATAAATAGTAATAACAAATATTGTCTTAGTATGCCAGTCTAAATATTTTTGGGCCCTTCTTTTTATTGATCTCATCTTGCCATTGGTTTAAAAACCAGTTACTAATTTATTTTATGAAATCTAAAAAATGTGTTTACAGTAGGGTCTCGAAAATCTGGAGGGTCAGCCTATGCCCAATTACTGAGGCATCCGGATAATAATATGCATTTTGATTTTATTCATAAATGAAACATTTTCCAGTGTCAGTTAAGAAAAAAAAACGCTGCTTTTAAATTAAAATAAATTGTATCTAAATGTACAAACCCAAATACTAGGTTTTAAGGTTTATCCGAATTATCGCGATCACCAAACTATTGCGGTTCCAGATTATTTAGGCCCTACTGTATTTATAATTTGATGGTTTTTTTTATGACTTACAAATAATTACTTACGTTTCTAAAATCATCGATGGTTGATATGTCTCCATGGTTAAGAAATTAAAATGGTCTTCTGTTAAATAAATATCAAAACAATCTAATTACAAGATATCAAATGTTATCCAATTTCATTTCCTTATTAAAAAAAAGCAGTGAACATTCTTCAATTTATGCAAGTAAAGACATAGCCCTTTGATTAAAAAATGCAATTTCCCTGTGCGTACATACACAGAAGTGTGACATTTTCAAAATTGGAACTGATGTATGTGTTAAGAACGTTATTAAATTCTAAACAGATTTTTTCTATTCTATACAAGCGATCAATTACCTACTTATATATTTTACCAGACAATTATTTTTATTCAATATTTAAAATGTGTAATATTTTTTTATTCAGTAGAAACTAAATTTCTCAGTTTTTATCTTGGCAAGTCAAGGTACATCCTGTATTTTTTTCACGATTAACAACTAGTCTGTAAATAATAGTTGTGTTTTAAAGTAAATAATGATGTCATTTTATGAAATTTGGAGAAGGTCAAATAAAATAATAAGAATATTGATTGAAGTCTGACGACTATTAAATAGTAAAAATGCTGATGTTAATTGATGAAATGAAGAGAATTTCAAATAGAATATTTGCATTGATTGAATAATGAGGTTATTTAATGAGATAGAGAGAAAGTTCAATGAAATATTGATGAAATTCAATGAAATCAGGGAGAGGCCCGGTCGCCTAACCGCTGCCTACAACCTTGTCTCCCGCGGGATCTCCAACCTCGTGGTCATCGGCGGAGACGGCTCCCTCACCGGAGCTGACCTTTTCCGTCAGGAGTGGAACAACCTGCTCGAGGAGCTGCTCAAGACCAACAAAATCACGCAGGACCAGTTCGACAAGTGCAAGTACCTGCACATTGCTGGCATGGTAAGAAAATACTTACATATTACTTGATATGTAAATACATATTCCAGAGTTTTAGATACTCTCAGCATTGCCCTTGTGAAAGACCACCATTCAGAATCGAAACATTGCTTATAATCATAGACATAAAATACAAGACACGTCATATTCATACAAATTGAACGATAAATTTGGCACGCTCTGATATCTGTTTAACGCATGAAAAGAATAGCCATACCAAGCAGAATATGTGTGTATGAATGAGATAGCTATATGAACGTCCCGCGTTACATTCTCCGCGTTACAAGCCCTCCCTTCCCTAACGAACTTACGAAGGCAGTAGCATGCGACGTACTCATGTACTGTTGCTAGGTTGTCTTCCACACACTTATGTATTTCTGCATTCGCTATCTCACTTATACCATTTGGTATGTGAATAATTGTATTCATTGAAATAATAAGTGATTTGTGTACTTCGCATGAAAAGAAACTCCATGAGTTTTTTTTCTTGTTCCTGAATGATTTATACACTTGTCAAAAGTACAGGAAAGCATTTTATCTCAGAAAAGAGGTTACAGCAATGCCTTTGTGGCAGCTGGTGACAGCTAGTTTGTCAAACGAATGTTTGTGCGAGACTAAACGCAGTAAATCTCAGGTATGCCACGTTGGCTTAGTTTAGTGCAGTCACGCGCGTTGTCTCAGTAACGTATCTACATTATTTAATTAATCTAAGCTTAAAATGGCCATGTCTGAATACCCAGGTACTTCCTAACCTTCCTCTTCTTCATCTCCTTCCTCTCCCCACTTCCTTCAGCCTCACTACATACTCCAAAATTGGAGATGTCATAATTACACTGGCTCTGGATAATTGGGATTCTTGTGCGGTAATCAACACAAAAAACCATTCAAATAGTTAATTCCCACAATTATCATTAAACACATTTTTTCTCATGTTTATTATGACGAAATGTTGCAAAAAGTGGCCACAGTTGCTGTTATTTTGTGTTAGAAGTATGCAATACCCCTTCAGTAATTTACATTCATACATAATTATGCAAATGGACTTTGGATTGACATTTTTGTACAGGCCATTTTAGAATTTTATTATTCCTTTCAAATTTCAAGTTCCTATAATTATAATATAAGAATGTTACATTTCTAAGATATGAAATTGGCAAAAGGTGTGCAATGTTGCTTGATTTAAAAAAGGAAGTGATTTAATATTATCCCTGTTCTGCTAGAAAATGTCAACTTGTTTACTAACAGTAAAGGTTTTCTGGCAAAACTGACACAATATAAGTATTACATTTAAAAAATATTTGACACTAACTCTTGGTTGAATGTCATTTGAAGGTTATGCTTTTTTTAGAAGAGAAGTATATTCTTAAAGCATTACATTTTTAAAATTTAGGTCAACATTATTATACAAGTATTTCAGGAAATACATAGGTTCTTATCATAAAAATACAAAAGTTTTAAAGTAGATAACATAACAAAACAACACAATACGAACAACAAGATGCAGTTTATTATAATGATAATTACACTGAGGTGATATTTCACAAAACTGGCGCTATAAGAATTGTTCACGTACAAATTTGATTCAAATTACATATAAAAAATATTATTTTGATGTTTCGCCCACTGGGATTTTCTATACATTTCCATTATACATTTACAATATAGTTTAGATTACATGATGCCTTTTACATTTGTTATAATATTATAATCTGTATTCCTTAATAGCCTTTAATTTTTTTTCAAAAAAGGGGAAAAATAATAGTAATATATGGATAATTTTTATAGCGCCGTTTTTGTGAAAATCACCTCAAGAGGGTTAAGTGACCAGATATTTAGATTATTAAAAATTAGGCCTTATCAAGTTTCACAATGGATTCAAACGTTTCAAGGAGGGTTGCAAAATGCCTCATTGTTTATGTGGGGTTACTTTTCGTTACTAGGATTTATCTACTAATAATCATTTAAAATTTACTTTTGTTTAAAAAGTTTGTTTTTTTTTTCAACAAAAAGCGCAAAAGAAAATAATAAAATAATTTAATGATATTTTAGTCCATTTTTTTCTATTAGAGTAATATAAGTGGAAGTCGTGATTTTGAAGAAAAGATAAATAAATTCTCTTTCTTCCTATTTGTAGGTGGGATCCATCGACAATGATTTCTGCGGTACAGACATGACCATCGGTACAGACTCTGCTCTGCACAGGATCATCGAGGCCATTGATGCCATTGTCAGCACGGCCTACTCCCATCAGAGGACCTTTATCATGGAGGTTATGGGAAGGCATTGCGGGTAAGACACCATCTCCCGTTTCAGTTGCAAATTCTTTCACTCATAATCTTATTTTGTTTGACATTTGGGGTATTAAGTTTGGGGTGTTTTAAACTCCCTCACATTTCATGACCATCAGCGCAATTTCGAATTTTTGACATTTGAACCGTCTCCGTTAAACTCATATTCTCGCCTGTTGATCAAATTGTGATCATCTAATAAACACAATGTTCATGTTGTTTTGCTTGACAGCTGATCATAATTTGATGAAAAGCTAAAATGGACCGAGAATCGGCATTTGACGAGGACCGTTACATTTGCCAAATATTCAAAATGTCTCTGATCGTCAATTTGTTGGTCATCAAATGTGATAGAGCTTGTAACTTTTATACTGTTTGAAATTTTGGGTACTAAGCCATGTTTAGCTTGCTTCCATCTGCCCTGATGATGGACACTGCAAGACTTTCATAAGCTTTGGCCCTTGAAGGAGGAGAAAGTGCAACACAGCCACCCACAATACCCCAAAAAGTTAAACAACATAATATTATCGACCATGAGAACTTTAAATCCTATTGTTTTTTCCTCAGCATTAGTGTAGAAATTTTATTAGCTGGTATGAGATTGTGTTTTATTGGAGGTTGGATAACACCATGGCTGTTTTCAATTTAAAGGCAGCTGCTGTAAATAATGATGGATTGCTACAACTGATATACAACCTTTATGACCACTATTTGGATAGGATATTTGTGAACTCTGGCACTTTGTATTCCTTCAATAATTGTACCTTTAATGAAGAGTAATTGTTTAGATAAATATTTTATGTTTTAACCTTAAAATACATATTACAGAACAAGCTTGCTAATTTACATCATGAAAACCACTCTATTAACAAAAACATCTATGTCATCATTATAAATACTAATGAGAAAGTTTAATTCAATTTATATAATCTTCAAGTGCAATTATCAAAGGTCATCTAAGTTTATCTTATTATGTATCAGAAAATTTTAAGTTTGCGATTAGAATTTTTACAACACATTTTCACAAAGATCAAAGAAGAACCGTAAAGTCAAATTAATCCGATCTCACTAATAAATAATAATATCTACAGACTTAAAAAAGTAGCTTCCACCCTAAAGAGATAATAATGTTTACAGGACACTTTCAATATGCATTCCAAGGGAGGAGATTACTTAGGAGATTGTTTAGTGATGTTTTTAGGTTTTCTAATATGAGGTATCCATTTAATAAGTGACCATGATTCCCCCAGGTACCTAGCCCTTGTGACGGCCCTTTCCTCCGAAGCTGACTTTGTATTTGTCCCCGAATCGCCACCTCCAGTAGATTGGCCGGTTAAACTGTGCGATAAACTTCTCCAGGCAAGGAATCTAAAGGGTTTATCCTTCTTTATGGGACATTCTTGCACTCTGTTTAAACCTCAGATATTTTTACTTAGCGTAGTCGTGTTTCCCTATGTATACTTTTAACTTTATTATATGCCGTATTATTTTTTGCTTGTGGTTTACTCTTGAAAATATCACAATTTTTGCATTCATAACAATTGTGATTTTAGAAATACATCTCGTCCACACATTATTCCATGCCGAGCGACGTGAAACAATAACAATTCTACAATGTAGACTAACATACATTTATACATTGACGTACCAGTAAAGTAATTATGTTGTTGTAAACTGTGTAACCTAACAGTACATTGTATTATTTGAATGTACAATACACCTCTGATGTTGGTTTTTCACCATGAAGCTATAAATACTACGAACAGGAGAAGTAACAAGCAATATAGTGTCTTCATATATTTACAATTTTCTCGCTCACTCATCGTTCGCATCTGTCTATTGTCGTTCGGTTGATCACTTTTGAAAAACTGCGTTCTATTTATGTATATTCCATGTAGCTACCCTCATCTGCACAGTTTACATACAACTACATTAACTGTAAATTTATTAGTGAAATTATACTCCATCCATCTTTTAATTTTTTTTTACATTAATTTAATACATGGATCACAATTTCATGGATAATGTAAATATTTAATGAATACAAGGGGTGTACTTCAGACAAACTCTGCTAGGCAACTAAGTTCGGTTGACGTTAATGCCTTATTGCTTTCCAATACTTGGAGATTTGCCTCATATTGCTCAGGTGACTCCTCTTAGTGGGATTCATGGCTCCATGGTTTTAACAATCATTAGCTCTTTCATTGTTGTAAATAGGAGTAGAATATTATGTATTTGTGTTGCACCGGTAAGTTAATGGAGTAATGTATGTAGTCAAATACTGCATGACGTTGTATTGTGTGGAATAATGTTATGGCGTTGATGTCGTCAGATTTCTGGCAGTCTCGGCTGCTCTGTGCACGGAGGCAAGCTTCCTTTTCATTCCCGAGGAGCCGGCTGCGGATGACTGGCCCGACTTGCTCTGTACGCGCCTCGCTCAGGCAAGACTCTTCCAATACTCGGGATGGAAATGGGTGTTCTTGTCTTCCTTCATGTTATTTTTAATGCTTGGGGATAACGTGCCACTCGATACAGTTGCTCTATAAACATATTTTCAAAGCCCTGATTCTATTTGAATCCATAACAAATTTCTTTCATCTGACCGTACTTGACTCAGATATACTATGGATATTAATCAAATTTTAATTTAATAATAGTAAACAATGCGATAAAAAATATTTCAATTGAAAAAATGCATAATATTCGTATATATTTCTACAAATATTATAAAATTAAATATATCACTAACAACATAAATTATTTAAGTATCTGTAAAATATTTCATATTTTCAATTTGAATGTTAAATATTATATATTATTTTAACCTAAAAAGCAAACTTTCTATGACATGGAAGGTGTAAATGGCTCAAAGAAGAAAAAGGTAAATCTTTGTATTACAATTCTGATTTCTGCACTGAAATCTGGACACAGTTCAAAACAGATACAGATTTGCAAAGGTTCTCGGTACTGGAATCTTATCTGAGACTAGACAGAATCATATCTGATCGTTTGACTAATATTGTTCTCTCACTGGCCGGGGATATTGCAATGAAAATATTATATCACCATTGAATAAAAAATCATTTTCTCATTCGCCGCTGCTGCTGTATTTTTTGTCTACAAATCATTAGTTTATCAATTTTTAGCCCCATATCCTCTTCTAGATGGAAGGAGACATACGCCCCGACAAAGAACTTCCAGTGGATTCTTCGTCAACTCATTACATTTGAAGCCTACATATTATGTAAAATTGTTGGCTTGATGTTGTGGCGTGCATTTTTCAGTATCACGGATAGCTATTGCTTCACAATGGGGTTTGGGTTAGATGTTTGATGTGTGAGGTGGTTTTTGCAGCTATCTGGCTCTAGTAGCTGCCCTGGCAAGTGAGGCTGATTATGTATTCATTCCTGAAGATCCTGCACCTCGAAACTGGGAAGAAAAGCTTTGCAATAAACTTCTTCAGGTAGGATAATTTAAGATGCTAACTCTTAAACGCATACAGCAATTACACCTTTGCAGTTCTACCTTGCCGTCTTTTCATCTTCTATGTTTCTCACTCTATTTTACTTGCTTACACGCACTTCTAACATTATATGCTTACGGTGTTATCATATTTAGTTTTTACAAAATTGTTATTTATGCGATTAACCACCTGACCGGTGGGTGGATGGTATTTGTGCTATTTATTAGTTGCAGAGTAAAACAAACTATGAATGGAGTACCTTTGAAATACACCTCACAGCTTCTTGTTGTTTATGAATTGTCCTGTTGAAAGTTTTGAAATATAAAGCCCTTCAAAAAGGGATGAATCAATTAAATATTCATTACACCAACTAGACTCGGTGTGAGAAATACGTAAGTATGTAATTCCCAGTTATGTGGTTAATTTATGTTACAATTGAGTTATGTAGATATTTTGATGAAATACATTTTGTCTTATTTAAGCACCTACACACTAGATTTGAGAAATACCAGTTTATTATCTAATAACAGTCAATTGTCCAGCGGATGTATTGGGTCTTTCTACACTACACACTACACCTCTGGAAATGTTGAATTTATGCACATTGAGAAATTTAAATAAATTAATTTTGTTTAATAGTTTAATTCTTGTACATGTTTTGTGAAAAAAGCTTCTAAATTGTTGTAACTTTATTATTTCATTACTAATATTTTTGAATACTAATAGATCACTTCACCAGCACAGAAGGGTTACTTTCGCTAGTTACACACTGTGGTGAAATGTGAAACTCAAAGTTACAAATATTTTCACGAGTTCTATTGATCTAAAATTTGTCAATTTTGGATTTCCTGTAAATTTAATAAGATCGATCATAGATCTTTAAAGGCTTTTTGTGTCACTGAATGAAGACCACTAATAGCATAACACAACCGGCTCCATTTCTTTATGTGCATAAATGTTCACCACGTAATACGATTAATCCATTTGATAACAATCTTCTTGATTAAAAAGTCTCGTAAAGTATTGCACCAGTAATATTTGTTAAGTAGTGCAATTTAAAAAAAGTATTTAAATAATGCATGCCGTTCTTCGGTATTTTTTTGTTATGTGTAAGTAACAAGTCTTCATTCACTTTAATTACAATATTCAATTGCTGTTATATGAGTTAATAATAATACTTGGATTTAGAGCGACACTTAAAATCATTTCTTCAGAAAGTCATATCTATGAATAGTAGAAATGCAAACCTAATTTGCATAGTTAGGCTGTGTTAGGCCAGTTAGTACCTAAAGTCACTTATTTAATGTTATTTCATGCACTAGTGCACTAATTTTCGATCTACTGTTATACCAAAAGTCCGAAACTTTACACAGTTTGCGAACACTGTAAATAATTAAATATGTAAATGTAAATAATCACCGAAAATTTCGTATTTTAATCTAAGTATGGGTTTAAGCTTTTGAAGGTAATTTTAGGTGTAGTTTTTACATATTTTTTAGACTTGTTATGCGTCCCTGAAGTGAGATTCACAAGAATAGCGCTGTAAAAAGTTTTATTATTGGGTAATTTATAAAGTGCCATTTTTGTGAAATATATATCACACCTCAAAAGCACTTAACAAGGCTATAAAATAACAAAAACTATGGCTAAAATTACCTTAAAAAAGCTCACAAACTCTACTTAGATTAAAATATAAACTTATCGATAATTATTGATATTTATATTTTAGTTATTTATTTACATATAACGTGAACTAAAAAGTTTTGGACTTTTTGTACAGCAGTAGTATACATTATACTGGTCTGCACACCGAAAATTTTTGAGTAGTACTGCTCCAGAAAACGCATTCACTTCCGGTGGTCTCATGCTCTCTCCTTCCATATAGAATACTTTTAGAAATTATCACTTAACAGATATTACCGGTGCAACAGTTATATAATGTTTTAAATAATTGTAAATTCAGTCAAAAGTTATCATCAAAATTAATTATGTATAGATATTTACTTAAGTACACTTATAAATATTAGAAGATATTAATTTGTAGACATTAGTGCACATGCCACAACACAATTGAGAATTGACATAATGTTATATAATATGATCCTACAGTTGATAGCCCTGCTATAACTTCTATAGCTTTCTCATAAACAACACATGAAACAGAAAGAGAGATTACAATGGACCTAGAGCTTCTGTTACATGCGTCATTATGAGAAAGAAGGAACGATTATAACGGAGCTGTCAGCTCCTTTAGTAGCATTAGATTGATTTTATTAAGAAAAAGTTGCTTTTATAACTCGAGCGCTATATCTATGTAGGAGCGTGAGGCGGGCCAGAGGCTGAACATCATCATTGTGTCGGAAGGTGCCATCGACCGTGAGGGCAAGCCCATCACGGCAGAGGCGGTTAAGAACGTGGTGGTGGCGAAGCTGAACCAGGACACGCGCATAACCGTGCTGGGTCACGTACAGAGGGGAGGCTCTCCGTCTGCATTCGACAGACTGCTGGTAAGACTGCCAAATTTTTATTAGTCTTAAAAGTTCTCATCAAATCTGTTTAATTAAGCAACAGTCAGATCATCAAATCTATTACGTAACAACAATGGCAGCAATCTGATTTCCGTAAAATCAGGATTCCAACCAAGATTCTTTGAATGTTACTACTTAGCTGAAGTTTTTTTTTTCTACATAGGTATGATAATAAGTTATTTTTTTCTTAAAGTATCTTGAAGCCTTGGTGTTATCCCCAACTGTGAAACAGTGGTTGCAAACAATCAGGATGATGGGGGAAATTTTTCCCTAAAAAAGAACGTTGCCAAATTTTTGTTCCTTAAAAAAATAACTAATTCAACAACGCTAATTTTAATGAAAACGATTTGATTTAATTTAATTGATTATTATATTATATAATTTAAGTTATCGAAGTAATCAATCATTTTGATTATGCTCATCATTATTCCGTAGACCCTTCACATGCTATCTGTATCAAATTCATATTAATCATAACTCTAGTCGGAAAAGAATATTTATTATTTTTCTGATATTAAAAAACTGATGATATCAAACCTTTCAATATTATTTATCTATCAATCTTTATTTATGTATTTCAGTCGCTGAAAATATCTTTTACGGTTACTTATTAATTATGTTTATATCAACAAATATGAATGCATTATTTCAGCGTACTTAAGGGATATCGCTGATAGATCTGTTGTAACCTCTCTCTCTTACTCACAAATGACCTATATATAGTTTAAAATCGAACTTTCACCGGCACGACCATATCTATAAAAGAGGGGAAAAAAAAAAACACCCGGGTTGCCTGCGATGAAATGTCACATCTCAATGTGGTTACTAAATCGACACTTCCTCTCCAGGGTTGCCGCATGGGGGCCGAGGCTGTGATGGCCCTGATGGAGGCCACCCCCGACACGGAGCCCTGCGTAGTGAGCCTTGACGGTAATCAAGCCGTGAGGTTGCCACTCATGGAGTGTGTCAGGCGTACCAAGGCTGTCGCTCAGGTAATTTATCATTAGAGGTTTCTCCTTATCATCAACCTTCCGAAGTTTCTATTTCTTTGCTGAATCTTGGTGAATCTCACCCATTGGAAGCTGGTATCCTCTTGAGGTTACTGCTTCTCTTCCTCAACCAAGGACAACATTGGATGACCAATTCGAAGCAGTCAACAATTGGTATTACAATCAATACCAGCCCTTTATGATTACTTATTGGGAAAGGCGGTCGATAGCTCGGTGGGTAGGATACTCCACTAGCATTCGTACAGATTGTGCTTGATACATTTTTCAATAAGAGTTTGACATACAGAAAAGGTCTGTACTATAAATCTTAGGGTTTATAGCTTCTTCACAAAGAAAAAAAGTCCCGTATTTCACTTCAATCATTCTGAATTCTTCATCCAATGTTCTCTTTTAACAATTTAAAACTTTTCTTAACTTTTTTATAAAACATTACACCTATATTTTACACGGAAATGAATCATATTTTTTCCAAGTTCTGTATAAAATTTTCCTGAAAAATTGATAATTTATTTTTATTTTTATTAATTACAATATAACATTTTCAAAAACAGATATGTTGAAAAACAATAATATTTTATTCACAGTCCTCCTCACTAGGGATTCCTGTTCCGAGGGGGACTGTAGGTTGCTGCGTTGGTGTCACTGGTTCTACGGTTATTTCTATAATTTCCTCGTCTTCATGGTTATTGATCCACATTTTTATGTTGCTCTTGAACATTTGCATCTCAGTGGCATCTCTAATATGTTTTGGGAGAGCATTATATAATTTGGCAGCATGTGGTTTTTCTGTCCAAAAGATGTGTTCAAATCTTGGAATTTTGATTTTATTCAAGGTTTTTGTTCTTGTAGTGTGAGTGTGTTGGTCAGTAAGGGAGTCACTCTTTCTTTTAAAATTAAGTAGAGCATTTTTTGTGTATATTTTTGTGATACTTGGAACATTAAAGTTTTAAAAAATTTCTTTTGACGGAGTTCTTATAGGTAACCTTTAGGATTGTTTTTATAATATTTTTGTTGTGCTTTCACGAGCTGCTTCATATGGGTGTTAGAGGCAGATCCCCATCCAATAATTCCATATTCTATATGTGGTTGGCAAAGCGCATAGTAGACTTTATACAGATCATTTTTGTTGAGAATATTACGTATGTTTCTAAAGAAGAACGTGAGTTTGGTGAGTTTTTTTGTAATGTTGTTTATGTGGGAGTCCCATCGAAGATTTTCGTCGATTTCAATGCCAAGATACTTTGTGCGTCTAGAGTGTGTTATAGTAGGGCAGTGGCAAGAGTGTGCTGAGCTTTGTCCTTGACACTCGTGTAGTTTGAGAACATAATCTTCAGTTGGCTGTCCTCTGGCCGTTATAGAAAATGTCAGGAATTTTGTTTTATTTACATTAAGTGTAAGTGATTATTATATTCATTCTTATTTACAAATGTTTATGAAGGTATTTGATGTGTTTCTTCTTTATTTGAGTATTTTAACCTTCTAATGCCAGATGTTCAAATACAAACCGTTGAAAAACACATGCCTGTCAAATCCGATAATGAAGAATCTAGAAACACTGTTTACATAAGCTTAATATTCTTGTGCACATAGTGATTAGTATTTATTTTAATTATTATATTCTTCCAGGGGCGGTCCGTGGCTTTTTAGTGTGCTAGAGTGCTGAGATTGAAAAATGCGATGTTATTGATGTTGTTGTATCCGAAAATGTTTTTTTTTTTGTATGAAGATTTTAAAGTTTTGTTGGGTCACTGACCCTGACCCACAAAACTCAAAAATCTTGAAAATTATACAATTTTTTATTTTTTTTTCAAAATAAAAAAATCGTTTTTGGCTACAACATCAATCATGACGTTTTTTTCAATCTTAGCACACTAAAAAGTCACAGGCCGCCCCTGTATTCTTCAGAGTTTTTAAATTATTAATCAAATACAACAATTATTTGAGAGCTTCTCTTCTTCCACGTGAAAACTTTGTGGAACTGCAACTCTGGACTTCAGTTCCTGTGTATCAGACCTTACCATCCAGTTTTCCACAGTGAAAGTGATGAAGAAAACATAGTTTGATGTACGAGGGTTATTTGAAAGTTTGATAAATCTGTACGAAAAAAAAACAGTCAGGCACTATGCGTAATCATGGAAAAAAATGAGTAGTTAACGGCCGTGCATATCAAAGCCGAGTTGGAAGAAGTTTTTAGGAACTCTGTACCAACATTGAGGACTATTTTTTACTGAATGAATGAGATTTTTTTTTTAAATGGGTTGGTTAAAGAAGAAAGTCGTTGAACCAAGTGTGAGCCCTCAAAGAAGACATTGTTGAAAAAAAAAAACCTGAAAAAAAATGTTTCACTTAATTTTTTATCAAACTTTTCGCAATGATAAAACAAATGATTGGTTTCCAGTAATTTTATTACATGATTATTAAAATTTCTCCTCTTGTAGGCCATGGCAGACAAGAACTGGGATCTGGCCGTACAATTGAGGGGACGTAGTTTCGTACGCAACTTGGAGACCTACAAGATGTTGACCAGGTTGAAGCCCCCGAAGCCCCTTCCCAACAAGGGAAATGTAAGTTCAATTTCGTATTTTACCACAGTTTTTAAATGCCCATTCTACACACACAAAATAAGAGAGCAGATTTGAATGCTGCTATTTTATCGTCTCATATTATGCCCATTGTATTCCATTGAAATAAATTTTATCCTACCTTATATAACAGTTACATTTGCATCGAGTTATTGTATTGTGTAGTCCTCCGAGTAATTATTTCAGATGCATCTTTTTTTTATGTTTGTCCCGTTCAAAACCCACTAAACATGTGCTCTTTTTTATGTTTGTCATGTTCAAAACCCACCAAAAATATGATATAATATATTCTTCCTTTCAATTTGTTGTCAAAGTCCTGCCTGTTCAAATGCCCCAAAAAAACCCACTGACAAATAATATAATTTTTGAATAAAACTAAATACAAAAACTTTGTTTTACACCACTATTCATGTTGCCGACTGGATTTTACCTTGATTCAAGCTTCATTAGGGTTTAATTAATATTAACTTAATTTATTAGTTTAACATAGTTAATGTTAACCCTGATGAAGCTTAAGTCAAAGCGAAACCCAGTTGACATCTAAATTATTGATAGATTTTGATGTAAAACGAAGTTGGTGTCTTTTCTTTTATTTATAATGTCACTCAATAAAGTGTTTGTGTTCTACAAACAAATAATGCAAATTTTAATATGTTGTTACGTTTTTATTTAGGATCATAATGGATTCTATGCTCTTGACAAAATCAAAACGGTTTGTCAGTTTACATATATTTAAATGCTGATGTACTTTTTCTGTTATAATATAATCATTATCAAACTAACTCAGTGCGTAAATTCTCATTAGTATCACACTAAACACTTCAACTTTTCTGCAATTTTACAATCATTGTTTGTCGCTTGTTAAAATTGTTGTGTAACTGAGCTACGCATAATTTAACCTATTTATCGCTAATCGCATAATATTATGCGTACGAAATCCCTACCCCGACTCTGCGTGCTGCCCTTGTTTTCTTACAACAAACTAAACATTCAACACTTTCAACACTAAACTTTTCGATGTCAAGTAACCCGCCACATGATGATTTTAACACAGTGGTTTGTTTATGATGATATTGATGATCACAATATGTGATTCAACTGCGTAAGGGTACTGCACAGTGCTGATCATATATGATTCATCTGCAGAAAGAAGGTTAAAGATTCAAAAAGAGTGTACAAATGCCCGTTATTATAACAACGTTGGGAAAGCAGTGAAAAGGTTAAATAGCTCATTTTAAAATTAATTTTAAATCATAGTAGTAAGCTATTATACATATAAATGTTTGCAACTAAACCAACAAGACAACCAAACAACCAAAAATCTGAAAGTATCTAACAATCCCTTTACAGTACTTGAAGATATCCTAGTTCTAGTTCTGCTGGAGTGAAAATGGTTCGTATTATAGCTGAGTTCCAAGATTTTGTCTTTTCTTAGCCATTTAATTTTATTTTACTACTTACTATATGGAGATTTCTGAGGGAAAGAATGAGCTCGATTTTGCAACAGCTTCTGCATTTTTTCAGCCCTCAAGAATCTGATTGATTTGAGTTGTGAGGTAGTTTGATTAGTATGGATTCTTAACAAATAATAAAATGGATATTTTTAGACTGTTTTCTAACACTACATTATAATTTACTGTCTTTCTAACAACAAATTCTCAACTAACTTGTATATTCCTTAATAGGATAGTTTTTAGTGATTGCTAGGTACTATGCTAACTATGAGTTTTGGCAGTTTAAAATCTGTTTACAAATGCTTTGAAATATACCCCATTTTGTGTGGATGCTTTCCCAAAACAGTACCGAAAATCCCCACTGAATTAACAAGTAAAAGGTATTTTCAGTATTCGCTAAACATTTATTGCACTTTTATGGTCATCTTTTCAATTGGTGTTGACCTAATTTTGAACTACATAAATATGTATTAGAATACCAAAATAAATGGAAAAATATTCTCCTTTTTTTTAAACTTCTAATGTGCAATGTTGTTACCGGTAATTCAATAAATTGCACAAAGCATGTATTTGTGCATTAGATTGCAGTGATTACAGCAAAAATCCGATTATATCGTTTACTCTTTACACAATTCGTAATTTAGGAAAATGATGTATCAATAATAATTTATCAATATTACATACAAATCGAAGCTTTATTACTTGACAGAAAAATATGGTCAAGTCTTATTTGACAGTTAAATGAGGATTTTAAAGCTTCACAGTTCATGACGGAAACGACGCTGCACACTGAAAATAGTTGCATTGACCTAGCGATTCCAGACATACAAAGCTGTTATAACGGACCCTACTCTTTAACCAGCAAAGTTTTTTTTAGTTTAGGACGAAATTTAGTAAGACTAATTTCCAATGGAAAAGTATGAAAGACTGTTTTAAAAAAACTATTGTAACTTTTTTTAAATATGAAGTTTTATGACATTATGTACAGGTAGTTATTTTAGTATTGGACTGAATTTTTTGTTACTGGTACGCCATTAAACTGTTGTAACAATCAAACTGTTGTTTAATAATTTGAATAATTTTAATTTTAAGATATGCTAATTAAAAAGTAAGCATCTAGTTGTAAAAATATACATTTGTTATCATTATTTTAGGTTTTACACCTTTTTATAGCACTAGGGATAAAATTTTTTCATAGTTTTATATCAATTGCACAGCAGCAAAAGATTTTTTATGGAAACATATTTTATATTAAAAATCATAACACTTTTTTAACCAAAAAAATACTAAAATATTAATTAAAAATTTTACCGAATTTTCTGTTTGTAAATTTTAAGAATGTCAGTAAATTAACAATCCCTACTCTGTATGTCTCCAATAGTCAATATTGTCTCTTTTTAATGTCTTATTTACAATGTATTGAATTATCAGTGATTTTTAGAAGATTTTATTGTATAATTGTTTTTTTTAAAAGATTTACTTGTTTTTTTTTTTGTTTACGTAGTCAATCAGTAAAGTTGTTTCACGCTTTTATGGGTGTGTTTCAGGTCAGCTACAATCTGGCTGTGATCCACATTGGGGCCCCAGCCTGTGGCATGAATGCTGCTGTGAGGTCTTTTGTGCGTAACAGCATCTACCGTGGAGATATTGTATATGCCGTCCATGATGGAATTGAAGGTCTCATTGCCGGAAACCTCAAACATCTTGACTGGTAAGTCATTATCCAACCTTCAAATTGACCATTTTTGACCAGCACTCGTGCTCCGCGCCTCGGAAAAATCTCGCTGACAGTGTAAAGCAGATGTTTTTTAAATGTTTTTTATATGAATACTGCACAAGAGTCGCAACTGCTTCCAACTGTCTAGAGCCAGTGAGACTATGGCATCCCCAAATAGGGTATGTTGTGAGGCTGAAGGTAGTGGGGAGGGGAAGGAGATTGGGAAGAGGAAGGTTGGGAAGTACCTGGCTATTCAGATCTGGTCACAAAACACGTCTAAAGCCATTTCAAGCAACATTTAGATTCTGAATGGTGGTCTTTCACCAGGGCGATACTTAGAGTATCTACCACTCTTACATCAATATCACACCTTACACACATTACGTTACAATCAATATCACACCTAATTGACTTCATTTTTTTATTGATTCTTTTCGTTCCTCAAAATGATTTCTCTTGATTTCTAGCTATATAAAATTACAACATAGTTTCTCACGTTGGATTCCTTGAACCTGAAATAATTAATGACTTTGATTTATTGTCTAACTATTTCAGTAACTATTTGTATTGAATTATGACAGATCTCTTTAGTAAGTTTCTCCTCTTTCATGTACACAGAAAAGAAGAAAAATTGGGTTAAAATAATCTTGTAAAATTGTCACAAAAATACATTTTTAACGAATTTTTGTAACTGATTTATATATGCTAAAGTATTTATAATCATCTGCTTATAATTTCAGGTCCGATGTGACTGGCTGGGTGGCTCAAGGTGGTGCCTTCCTGGGCACCAAGCCTTCCCTGCCCGGTAACAAGCTGAAGGAGATCGCTGCTCGTCTCAAGGAGTTCAAGATCCAGGGCATGCTCATCATCGGAGGATTTGAGGTACGCGTTCACATCTATTCATAAAATTACTGTTAATTGAATTACTGGCTACCTACTTATTATGTGAAAGAAACCGCTAACTTATTATATATCTTGTCTGTCAAACCACAAAGTGAATAGGTATGTATTTGGTGGAAATGTTACATGTTATTGTAAATTAATTGCGGAATAACATTTTGAGAATCTTGTTGAAAGTTGCGCGTGGCAAATCGATCACATTGTGAAATAATTAATTTTTGATTAATAAAGTACCATAGAATCTCACTAATATGTGGTACCTCCAGTAATCTTGACACTATCTGAGTCAGGGCCAGAGTTTTTAAACACGGTTTGAGAAAACTCACGAGTGTGAGAAAACAATAGTTGATAAGAGATTATTTTGATGAACAATAAAGATCATAATGTTTTGCTACTACTCATAAAACTATTTTTCAAAAGTAACTAGGAAATACATAATAATATAGTCCCCGTGACACATATCCGAAATCACCAAACCACGACACACAGTTTTTAGATACTGCAATTTGAAAGTTACTTGGGATATAAAGGTGCATATATCTTACAGGTTTATTTGTTTTTAAAGTTTTTATAATGTCTCCCTGCATCATAATAGAAAAAAAACTACCATTTAAATTTTGATAGCTCAAAACTTTTATGGTTTGATGACTTTTGCCTTGACGGGGACAATATTATCTTTAGTAAAAGCTCAAATACAGACAGTTTTTCATTTTTATTTCTTCAGTTTGCCATACATTTCAGTATTTTGGCACCACCAGCTTTTACATAGTGCCAGATTAATGAGATTACTGTGCAAAGAAAAGGTTAAATTGTATGAATTTGTTTGACAGGGCTACCAGGCCGCTCTGCAGCTGTACGAGGCCAGGGACAAGCACCCCGAGTTCTGTATCCCCATGGTAATGATCCCCTCCACCATCAGCAACAATGTCCCCGGAACCGAGTTCTCCCTCGGAGCTGATACGGCTCTCAATGAAATTTCAGAAATTTGCGACAGGATCAGACAGTCTGCCCAGGTAATATTAAAACCATTTTTTCAATTGAACTTATTGTTGTTATCAAATAGTTATTTATAAATTACCTACTATTTGAGTTTGAGGGTCATTTAACCCTTTTAAGTGTATTGAATGAATATTCTCACGGGAAAAAAAAAAAAGTCTTATTTGGTAATTTTTTGTAATGTTTTTTTTTGTGTTCAATTAGAAGTAGTGAAATTTTCATTTGATTTATGACTAGGTTTCGAAGTGTTATGCCATGCACACATGAGGTGCTTTTGAGTGCGCGTTTCTGAACACTGTCTATATCTCTAAACACGCACTCGAAAGCGCCTTGTTTGTACTAGCTCTTAAGCTACCAAATATTGATTTTCAATTCATTGCGAATCCCTCATAATTATTATCATTTAATTGTCTCGTGTTTTTATATTTATTCAAACTCAGTCTACAAATGTATATTTTAATTTTTTTGATTTTGAAAGTGAATCAAAAGTTATGAATTAATTTGTCTTAGGGCACAAAACGTCGTGTGTTCATCATCGAGACTATGGGCGGCTACTGCGGTTACTTGGCTACTGTGGCTGGTAAGCTTGATTTTAATATCTTCCCTAATTCAAGTTAAGTGTAAGTTTGAAAATTCTAATATGTAGCATGTCATTTCGCACGATGATAAAAGTTTTAAGGGTGGCGGTATTCAAATTAGCCATTTATTATTACAGATTTTGAAGACATACCACTTACAGCTCTGTTGTAACTTTATCATAAACAATTCATGAAACAGAAAGAGAGGTTACAAGTCTAAGCGGAAAGACCATAGCATTATCTAAAGTACTTTAATATCATTGATTAAATTTATTAAGTAAGTTAATATTATTTAAGCGTGATTTTGGATAATCTCTCCTGCATCCAGGTCTGGCCGGAGGAGCTGACGCTGCCTACATCTACGAGGAGAAGATCTCTATTAAGGACCTGCAGCAGGATGTGTACCACATGGCCGCCAAGATGGCCGAAGGAGTCCAGAGGGGTCTCATCCTGAGGAATGAGAAAGCTTCCGATAACTACAACACCGATTTTATTTACCGCTTGTATTCGGAAGAAGGAAAGGGACTGTTCTCCGCCAGGATGAACGTTCTGGGTAAGTTTATTAGCATCAATGCGACTTTTACTATCATCATTACAAGGCTTACACTGACAGTGCCCATATAATAAAATAATAAACATATTTGCACTGCGGTGGAAACTGAACTCACAATTTACCAAATCAAAGCCAAGTACTAAGTAATGAATAACTTGATCCAATTACTATTTAATGCCATTTTTACCCCTCAGGTCATATGCAGCAGGGTGGATCTCCCACACCTTTTGACCGCAACATGGCCACCAAGATGGCTGCCAAGTGCGTTCAGTGGCTGACACAGACCCTAGAGCGCTGCACAGATGAGAGTGGCAAGATTAACGCCAATACCCCGGACACCGCTTGTCTCCTGGGTGTTGTCCGTCGCCAGTATAACTTCACTCCCATCGAGGAATTGAAGGCTCAGACCAACTTCGAGTGAGTACAATTCTTGAGGCTTTATTTTTACTTTTTGGTCTCGCAAAATATCTGGGACTCTATTACTGAATCTATGCTGAAAATGGGTCAGTACGACAGTCTGATCAGAATTCAACGAGTATTCTCTATTGTCAAAACCCTATTTTTCCTTTTCACACATTCTTGAAAAACTTATGTCAACTAAAGAGTGAACCTTATATGCAGGTTTTACTTGTATTACTCAGTAAATTCTCTAACCCAAATTATGCAAAATTATATTAGGAAAAAAAAAATCATTAGACCTTTTAAAAAATTTCGTTTGTGTTTTTGTATCAATCAACTATATAAATGAAAGCGAATGTGACTTCTGATTGATATAAAACAATACGGTCTATTCCGGTGGTCGTAGCATCCTAAAAAGAACTGTTTAAAATTAATGAATTTACTGAATAAAAAATGCCGCAATATTTTCTAACGCATGTGTTATGTTACAGGCAACGCATCCCGAAGCAGCAGTGGTGGTTGAAACTGCGTCCCCTATTGCGTATCCTTGCCAAACATGACTCCACCTACGAGGAGGAAGGGATGTACATGACCGTGGAACAAGGATTCGAGTGTGGAGAAATAGTTTAAGTTTACTAGTGATGGATTCATCAACATCGCTATTGGAATCTTATAAATTCAAAATTGCATTTTAGTCTGTAACATGGAAATTATGTTAATTTAACAATGATTAGTTTCACATGATGTACCTCATCAGGTATTGTCTCGAATTACATTTTTTACAATTGAAGGATCCTATTGGCTATCGATGAGATGACTTTCAATACTTTTATACTAATTAAATAATCATGACATGAAACTTTTCTGTATTAGTTATGACTAGTCTCTTGTATCAAATTATTATTGAAATGTTTTAATTTCTTATTTATTAAACTACTGCATAATATTTTAAATATTATCATCTTTATGACACTTTGAGAAAAAGTGAAAAAATATTCACCTAGTACTAAAATTTATTTAAGAGCAAACTTGTATTTATTATTTATTTTATTTTTATCCTCAAAATAGGTGCCATATTATTATGTTCCTTATTTAATAAGCACACAATATCTTCCTTTCCTCTCTTGGGAAGTCTTTCTCAAACATTCACAAACTACCTATGCAAGAAATATAATACCTCACAATTATTATTTTATTTTAGAATATGAACCACCTATTTGTACCAAGTAATTATTTTTTATAGATTGCTGCAAAATGATTTTAAGTTGATGTTCCAACACTTGAAAAAGATAAATTTGTTTAAACTGTAGACATTGGCTTCTATATTAATGTAAGTAGCTGCCTAATTGTCTAGCATAAATTAATTAAAATAATAAAATAATATGAAAGCATTCTGGAAATGTTTGAATATGTGGATTTTAAATGTGAATTCAAATTGTATTATGCATGTCTTATTGAAAAATTTTAATGTGTGTAAAATTATTGGGGTGTTAAAGAGGGTATGCTGGTGTGCTACACATGAATAAAGGAGCACTCGGGAGTGGTAAGAGAGTCCAACTATTGTAACAATGCAAGAGTTGAACTGTTGAAAAGATGGAAAAGTTTAAACCGTTGGAACTGTATAAAGTTAAACGATTGAAATGAGCACCATCAACTTTAGTTATTCGCACTACACTCCTTGATATTTACTTTAAAAATTTAATTTGCACACTTATTTATTTGTGTAATCACAGCTTGATGAATTAATTGCATTCTTTGGTGCTTGAAAAGGTACTTAGCTAATTTTACAATAAAACCAAATAAGTATTTTTAAGAGATCTCACCCAAAAACATCCAAAGAATGTATGCAGAACTCTGGCTTGTATCTGCTTAATAATTATCATTATCAATACTTACTTAATTATACTGTAAATTTAAAAAAAAATTGAAATTGAAAACGATTTTACGTTTTATCGGTTTAGTTTATAATATTATCGATTATTTGATGCAAAGTATTAGTGTTCAGAGATTATTTAGCACACTTAAAATGAATTAATCCTGACCTCACTCATCATAGTATTTTAACTAAGAAACTAGCTACAAATAAATTAACGTAAGCTTCAAAGGAGATAATATTCAAATGCCTCCCAGTTGATCAAATTAATTGTTCATCTTTGAATGGAAAGATTCTTATAATTTATTATCATATATTTATTAGCAATCTTATTGATTAAATCAATGCTACCTACCCGTATCATTTTGAATAATTAATTATTATGAATAAGTGATTATTTTCAAATTTTATGCCAGTATATTTTTTAATTGAATATTTTATTTAGGTTCCTAAATACTAAAAATTAAACTGTATTATCATTTTTTAATGTGATTTATCAATATTGTGATTGAAAAAATATTTAAATATTTATTTTTGGAATAATATATTTTTTAATTGAAATAGGATTGAGTATGTATATATTTGATTTACACAAAAAATCTTTTAAAATTATTATTGTTGAATTTTTTAGTCATTTCTTTTTATATATTGCTTAAGTTTCAGTGAATTGGATATTTCTCTGGTAGGAATGTGATGCCATCTTGCAATGTGATAAGAAAGCTGTAAGAACTTCTCCTTTAAAATAATTTAAACTTGCTTATTATTGAAAAATATATACATGTCATGTTGTTTATACTTCCTAAAATAATCATTGTTAAAGTATAGAACATGTCTCTCTTAGGAACGTATTCTTATATTACGTGTTAATCAAAGAAATGTGTTGACATGGTAAATCATGGTTTAACATCTATAACATTTCAGCTGTTGTATGTTTTTTGAATAAAGTAAAAAAACTTTAAAAATATATTTGTTTAACTATGGATCCCTGTTCCCTCGAATATTGCCTCACCTATTCTACGACGTCAGACAGCAACCCTCAATGAATTTTAAAAGTTTCCAATTTAGAAGCTGTTAATTTGTCATGGAATTTTGTTGTAATATTGTGATTATAAACATTATATAACTTTTTACTCCCCTTACTTTTTTTACTGGAGTTCTAGACAATACTACGGGTTTCTGCAATGTTAGTTGCTAAGTTATATACTGTTTTTATAATAATATTAGAAAATAGTGAGATTTCACTATGGTCTATGGGCAGGGGTCAGCAGTTTGTCAAGTGAGAAGAGCCAAATTGACATGGAAACAGGATAACAAATGCACCAGAGAGCACCATATAATGAAATATACATATGTATAGGATATGGATTTTTAGGGAAAAAAATAATTAGAACGGTGTCCATGCATTGCTTTTGGTAGCTTTACTATATCTGGCAAATAGCTACTTATTTAATTGATTTACATGATTGTAAATTTTCATGCGTTATTATGCTTCTAAGTTTATTTTTTATTTGGTTCATAGTTAAAAATGTTTGTTCGCATATATTTGTAGAGCCAAAGATTGAGAGAGTTCCAAAACCTAGTTTTTTTAACGCGTCATTTGTGTCAGGCAAACTATTCCATGTATCGAATATTATTGTTTCTATTTAGGCAGTTGTTTTATAGCTGTCCACTTGTGCTGAGAAATTAAATTAGATTTCTCTCTTTCGAGTTCTTCCAAGCGACTGGTCAGATCTGTGAATTTGTTGCTCCACAGTGCCTTGCTTTTTAAATCTATTAACTGCATCTGGAGTGAACCAGCATCTGTGTCGAAAGGTGTTAAGTTAAGCAGCTTTAAAACTCATAAGTTATAAGGCTGCTTGAGATGAGGTGAAATTGGAGTTTATTTCCGAAGAGCCGCAAACGTCTATGCAAAGAGTCGCATGTGGCTTGCGAGCCGCTCCTGCTGAACCCTAGTCTATTGTCTTGCCGCTGAGGGCTCTGTTGTAATTTCTCTTTCTGATATATGCGTCGTTTGTGTAAAAAGGGAGGGATTACAATGGAGCTGTTGGCGGTATGCTTTTACTGGATGACATCAGTAAGCTCTTTTGAATTGAAGATGCAAGACTATTTCCGTCAGAATTCTTCCCTATGGGTTCATCGTCAACACGGCTACAGACTTCCCAAGAATATGCAATACACTGGATCTCACTATAATTGCCCAGGTTCTTTCTCGGAAAATGTGGAGAAAAATAAACCGCATTCGGTTGAGTTGACGCTGTGTGTACACAATGTATAAATAATGGGGACTTAAGAATTCTGCATTGTGGGAATGTGGATAAGTACAAACCAGAGGGCACAATGTCCATTCCATCAGTTCCCGAGAGGCACATAAAAAATGACGAATTCCGAGAAGCAACCTTATCATTCTGTAATTTATAACATTTAAATCATTACAATATTTCGGAACTCTTTATTTTGTCATATCTACATGATTTTACGCACACTTGCCTTATGGTTTCAGTGTTGTTTAATATTTATGTTATTCCTGTATCCAAATAAATAAGAATCTATAAATTATAACCGGTTAGAAGTCGAGTTGACAGATGCGTCAATTTCCTACCCAGGCGTTGTGGGTTCAATAATTCCTCTTCGAGTTGAATCCTCCATCATTGCCAAACAACATTTTCGGCTTATTATGATAATAGTAGGAGTTTTTCAAATATTATTTGTGTTACACGGGAATTTCTTACATATTAATTATCATCGATTTTGAAATAAAATAATTATCAATTTCATAAATAGGTATGCACTATTGATAAAAAACAAAAATACATTTTTATTCCGTTCGATTTTCAATTTTGTAAATCTTAGCGGGAATATGATTACCACGTAGTTTAAGTCGCTGACATAGATGCCTCTAGTAATATTTAATTTTCCGGCTGAATCTAGCAAAACTATTACATCAAATGAGTATCAATTGATATTTATTTGTTACCAAAAACCTTAGTGGTTCTAATTAATAATTTACCGATAACTGTATTTAAAAATAACGTCAAAATAACGATTTTCACATAAAAAATGATAGTATTGACTCGCGTTGTGCCAACACAACACAAATGTTGATAACCGACATACCCTTCCAAATATCTGGCGGTGAAAGTGTCAACGCTGACTGATTTTGTGTTTGATTTTTAAACCAGGGGTGCCTTACACCGTGTTCCTTTAAAATGGTGATGAAACCAGGGATGGGTCGTAAGACAGCAACTAAAAATCCTCCGATATTAAGTCATGAATTTGTCATTCAAAATCATGCAGATATTGTATCCTGCATAGCTATGCTATTTCTGATAGCACTTATGGTCCAGGTAAGAGCCGATGATAACATATTGCGAGCCACGTCTCATTGTAATTACTTATTTATTTAACTGTGCAGTTGCCACATTATGCATTATGTGTCAAGTTATGGTGGATGACATTTACATTCATTCGACGATTTGTTAATTTGTGCTAAATATTTCGACATTTAAAACTGAATTGTGGCATGTTTTATTTCAGTTTACAAATCCCGTTGCTAGCCTTTTCATTTCCCTGCACCACAATGTCAGTGGAGCTGACCCCAACAAGGAATTACCCCAAGGAGAAAGTTACCTTTATGAGGCAGGATGGAAAGATGCTTGCGCCGTCTTCTTCTACTCCCTGGTGTGCATTGTTATGCACGGCATATTACAGGAGTATGTCCTGGATGTGAGTACAAGCCATCATTATAACTGTTACTTCCATTCTTTACATCGCACCTGTGACTTCTACCCATAATAATATTTGGATAATTTAATTGTGAGGATTTAAATGGAAACAAAACAGGAATGGAATCACCGATGAATTGAACATATGACAGAAAAAACGTGTGAAATGTTAATTTCCAAATCTTGACTTATCTAATAAAAAGTGAGAGAAAGTTTTCAAAGGAATTTTGCACAACAATAATGTGATCACCTTTTGTTTTCTTGTATTATGATCATATTTCTAGTTTAAGCAAAAAAATGTAAAACAGCTGTTGTATTATAAATCACCGCTCATGAAAGACAATCTCAGTCTTTGCATTCCTAATGTTTTCTCATCAAGCAAAATACTACTATTTCAAACATGCCGCCTTGTTATTCTAAAATGCAATAATATTATGCTAGTTTGCTAATGTACCCAACATTATCTTCTTAGCATCAAAGTTTGATACATGCTAATAATACATAATTCACCACCGAGCCACGTAGGAAAAAATATTTAATGGTGATTGATTACTGATGGGCATTTATGGAAAAGGAATTTTTGAAATGGTGATTGAACATTTTGGTTGATTGTCTTTTTAGATTTTATGAAATAAAAATTTGCATTGTTTGAAACATCATTTGGTTAAATCAGTGTTTAGGAATCAGTTTCAATAGTTTGATTATTATGAATTTGATTAATTAAAAAAATATATAGTATATTTGCGGCTCGTTCCAGAGTGGTAGATACTTTTAATTATAGCCCTGCTGAAAGACAACCATCGAAACGTTGCTTGAAATGACTTAAGCCGTGTTTGGTGACCAGATGTAAATAGCTGGTACTTCCTAACCTACCTTGCCCGTCACTAAAATAGATTATTGGAGGAACACAAAGCTTAGAACAGAAGAACCAGGAAAATAGTTCAAATTGGAGAGTTTGAGTTTTGCTAGAGTTCTGTGTTGTGGAAATGATATTATATTTTACAATTGAGTTAATCAACCAACATAAGAGGAAGAGAATGGAATTTGATAGAGAATGTATAATTTTTGTTCCATAGGACCATTCATTTTCTGTAAACACTTAGCAATAGTTTATTTATGTTGTATCTTATCACATAATTAATTTAAGCAGTCTTCATTTCAATGTTAATTTTTATTCTATAAATAATCAATACAATGCATTTTTATTGCTTGATTTACATTATTGAAAAAAAAAAAAAATATATATTTTGACCAGCCCTCGAAAAATAAATATTCCGAAAGTTTTCTTTACTAAGGTCTTTAGCCTCACTGAAGCCAATCGAATCAACCAGAACCTCTCTTCCCATTTAATAAAACTATGTTAATTGATAGTAAATGTATTTTGTAGAAAATCTCCAAGCGGTTCCACCTGTCCAAGTCCCGCCTCAGCTCCCTGAACGAGTCGGGCCAGTTGATGATCTTCCACGTCATGACGGTGCTTTGGGGAGCGGACGCCATCCTGCGCGAGGGTTTCCTGACCAACCTGTCCTTCCTTTGGAGAGGTACCAACAGTTTATTCTTATCAAACAACGCTTCCACCCGCACACCGCTAACTGCAAAATATAATTCACCCATGTATTTGTGAGTCTAGTAATTTTGATGACAAATCTGGAGAAATTTAAGGGAGACCTTTGTTCAAAGCTAGATGCCGTGCATATTCGTTGCAATGGACATAATATGGTCCATAAATATGATTTATGCTATCTGCTTACATGTATGCATTTGTATTAATGGGAAATGTATGACTCAAATAGAGTGCCGCGCACCCTGCTGTTATTAAATATATTTATTGGGAACGTGGTGAAAACATCGAGGCTCAAACATTGTAAATAGATATGTTTGATTTTCTGTTATATAATTAACAGTCAGTGTAATGTAGTATTGTCATTACAAATGAATAGGATGGAGTTGATAAAGCGGGAATATTGACGATCTGCTTTGTGTGATGGTGTAATATTTGATTTTGAATCAGGAGGTTACTTGTTCGATTGTAATGGATTTTTTAAATTCATCAATTGGTGCTGCATGTCTGGGTGTGATGTTAAACTTGATATACAATTTGACGTAAACATTTCTTTACAACTGTCGTAAGGAATATTGAACATCTTTCATCAACTTTAATTGTCTTCAATGATCAGTGAAACAGTTTTTGACAAGGCGTCCCTTCGTTAACGTGGCTCAATTCAAAATGTAACTTCTAGTCAGTACAAATATATGTGCAACACAATGTTTATTTACTTATCTGCGATTGCACTCAAGAAATACATTGATGAAATATTTCAATACAAATCACAAAATTCTTATCAAATAATCAGAAAGGTACCTGTTATTATATTCCGTTACACGCATTAACGCAATAGTTTAAGATGTGGACTACGTGGCACGTAATTTAAAATATAGACAGGGGGACTGTTCACAAAATGCTGAGACAAACTTTAATTTACTTTTTTTTAAATTAATAAACATATATTAATAAAAAATAACCAGGTCTAATTAACAATCATGTAATATTGTTCAATTAATCAAGTAATTTAATTGATTCTTAAAGTTATTGTTTTAATTAATTTAACTTGAACCAACTATATTGTATTGGTGACACGCCAGGGGACTGTTTTTTGAGCATTATAAAAACGTTTTCGGTATTATAAAATTAATTTAAATGGATACTCTGCGCTGAGCACATAAAGATTCAGTAATTATTTTTAAAAGTTAACTATGAAATATATAATAATCTATACTTCTTTATATACTATCGACCTGAGACAACGAGTTGCCCAGTTTACAGAGAAATGTCCATATTTTTTATAACCTTAGTGTTGTGTATTGACAATAATAATTTTGCTAGATTTCTACCCCTCAGAGCTCTGTTGAAAGGACTCTTTCTGTTACATACGCCATGAATGAGAAAGAAGCAGAGATTACAACGGTGCTAACAGCGGCATGCCTTTAATGGATGTGTTATATGTGGGATAAGATGATAACATAATAAAGCATCGGGTTTTGATGAAATGTGAGAAAGAGGGGACTTGACTGCGTGGAAGAAGACGAGTAGGATTGGATGGAACTGGTAGAGAACATTTTTCGAGGAGACCCACCTCGCGACTTAGCACCGTGATGATGATTTGATGCACTTTGATTTTTTATGAAGTACCAAATTTTTCGTATGTTTCCAGGATACCCCGATCACCCAATGACCTTCCTGCTGAAGCTGTGGTGGGTGGTGCAGGCCTCCTACTGGGTGCATGCCATCCCCGAGCTGTACTTCCAGAGGATCAAGCGCGAGGAATGGTCTGGTCGCATCCAGCAGGCAATCGCCGGTTTTGGCTTCGTCCTTGCCGCCTACATCTTCAAGTGAGTGCCTACTGCAAACTTTAGTGGATGATGCGGACCTGAAAATCACAATATTATACTTCAGCAGAATTAGATTTTCATTTTAGATTCTTACGGTCAATTCTATTTAACGGTTAGTTGTGTTTGAGTTGTTTGTTTGTACTGTGCAATGTTTCCTCCTCCTTCTCGAGCCTACGTTTCGGATAGCCTTGCAGTGTCCATCACTATCGGAAGCACAAAACAGTTTAATACTCTAAGGGTTATAGAATATGAGATGATTTAACAGTTCATTTTGACACTCAAACCCAATGTTAATAATTCATGAATTGGTCTTGTCATCTCTGTTGCACCCACCTCAAGTTTATAGATTGACATACTTATCTATGAAGTTGGTGGCGTTACGAATATAGATTTTGTGGATACAAAAAAGAAATAGATAAAAAAATAGTTAATTATTATGTTAATTTTGTCGCCTGCAAATATAAGTATGTCAATCTGTAGTTCTTAGGTCAATATTGTTTGTAAGAATTGTCAATATTGTTTGTAAGAAATACTCCGTTTAAATTTGTTTAATATCTGCAACAATTCAACTCAATTTGATTTGCAGTTGAAAAATTTAGTACAGTTTTTTAGTTATTTGCAGTAATTTCATGCATATTGGCTTTATGTATAATATTTATGGCATAGGTATGAAAGTGTTCAAATATATAATTTATTACAACCTTCAACATTTAAATTACAAATTACATAAATATCTGGGTCGCAAGACAACCCGTTATAACACACATGTTTGAATAATAATAATGCACGTGTTAGCATCCATTTGTTTATTTTTGAAAATAATTTCTTCTTGGTGAACAGCGTTCAGATTCTATTTAAATTATAATCACAACATACTTACGTAAGGAATGAATTATAAAACAATACATATGTATTTGAATGACTGCGTGATTTGGAAGTTTATAATGAATGTATTTTGTATTCCTTTAGCTTCCAGAGGGTAGGAGTTTGCCTCATTGTCCTGCACAGTCTGGGAGAGATGTTCAGCCACCTCGCCAAGCTCGATAGCATCCTCAGGTCCGACAAGGAAGACAGCGTCTCCAAAGGTTTGTCCGATACTATTATATCACAATGCTACCAAGGTTACTTCCTCTAAGATGCTTCAACACTTCATACTAGATTGTTGTTTCTGGGTGTTAGTGCTAGAAGTGTCTTATGTCAAATATGTGAATTGTTTAGGAAAGGTAGTTATTTGTCGATTTATTGGTAAACAAAATGACAACATTGTTTTGACATTCACATTAGACAGGCCACAATTTAATTAATCTTGAGCCACTGGCATGGGCATTTATAGAATTAAAATAAGGAACATTTTAGAGTATGTACTTTCTTGTACCTAACTCAAATTACCAAAATCTGACATGGCATTTCTAGCACTAACCCCCCAAGCTAATACTGGTTGTTTGCCTCTGTATTATTAACCGTTCATTTTTAAAATGTGTGTCGAAGTGTACAATCCCGATAATTAAATACACCAGAATATAATGTAATTATCATTTCCCGTCCACTAATTTCTTCAAGGTCTCCATAACTTATCCTTTCCCCTTAGGTAGTTTGGACTTGGTGTGTTTTTCTTTTCATGAGAATAAAAAAGATGCTAAACATGAATATAATTGTTTCAGTGTTCCGTTCCACCAATATCGGTGTGTTTCTGGTGATGCGCCTGGCCACTATGGTGGTCGCCATGCTGACCTTCTGGTACGGCTTGGCACAGGAGGACAGTGCCCAACCCGCTGTCAGGTTCGCAGCCCTCTTCACCGTGGGCGCTCTCCAGGTGAGATTCATTTGTGTCCATGCTTTTTCTACCTTAACCCTCTTAGCCTCAGAGCACTGTTCTATCGACCCACGAAGACCGCAAAACGCTTCACAAATCGGGAGACGCAAATTTTGTATGAACTGTAGAATGAACAGAGTAGAACCCTACAAAACTATGCACTGTTTTTATTTATTTTATCAAGATGTAGTACAAATTTTTAATACATATTGGTTTTTTGTTGTCAGACTTATCTGATGTTCAACTTCATCACTGGCCAACTCGCCCAGGCGAGAGAGAAGACCGCCGCGCTGGCAGCTCAGGCCGCCAAGGCCAGCAAGATCAGCAAGAAGGAGAAGCCAAAGAAGGAAAAATGTTAGTACTTCATGAATTATCATTGTTCACACCTATACAGCTACTAAGTGCAGGACGTCTCAAACTTTTGTCATATTTGAAATCGTCACAATTCAATGTTTAGCGTCATTTGTTTATTTTAACATTTGAATGATCCCTGTTAAACACATCAGTCATGTTATGCTTGTCAGCTAATCACAATTTGTTTAAAAGCTGAAACGGGCGTAGAGTCGTAAAATATGACGAAAGTTCGAAACAACCTTATTTCGGCAACTTTTGAGAAATTCACACAATTTCTCGGAGAAGATTTTTTCAGAAAAAAAGCTGATAATTTTGTGTATGGATGAGAATTGATAAAAAATATTAGATGCAAAGTACGAAGATCAAGACAAAAAGCTGAGTATTCTCCTGTGAAGTGACAGATTTGCAAGTTTTTTATTTGTGAGTTTTTTACGCATGTTGATTTGAAATAAATAAATAATAATTGGATTACATATTTAAATAGTGCTGTTTTCGCCAAAAAATCACCTTAATGGCGCTTTACAACTTACTTTGAAATAACGCCTTTTAGCTAGCAAGAGCAGTAAATTCATTATTTTATTCCGAAAGTGGATATGAATCGTAGGTTAATTTCTAGGAGACGGAATATTATTCAAGTGAAAATAATCTCTACATATCTGTCTTGAAAGCCACTGTACTGCTGGGACATAATACGCAACATAAGTAATTTGTAACTGTTATAGATTATCTAGTAAATTCTGGGATGGTGAACCTTTTTTAAATAGCACGAGCTGTATCTCTCGCAGTAGGTTTGCCATCCTTGTAAGGTCTCTTTCAGTTTAGAGATATCCCCTCACTATCTTTATTTATCAGTCAACATTCTGCCCTTTGGGATGCACCGATTGACACCTCGAAGATTTCTTGTATTACATTACGTCATGTAGTTTTGTGAGTTGAACTAGTCGGGGGGTATCTTGTAATAACTGGACGCCCCGTTTCAAGGTCATGTCTCCTGTACAGGTCTTGCACACAAAAAGAAAGATCGAGTGGACAAGATGGAGTAAGAAAATCACTGTTGAAATTAGTATGAACCGGTTAAGGGTATATTGAAGATGGTGCTAAATGGTATGTTGTCACAATGGTATATTCTGTATGTCTCTATCTAGTGCATCTGCACGGATCCAATCCTGGAATATTAAACCCATAGAGATATCATCGCTCGCCAAAACTTGCCGTGCTAAATAAAATAAATATATAACTAAACTGCCCCTAGGTTGAATCATTAAAATGTAATATTCTTAAAAGAGGTTAGTTTTTGTGGGCGCAAAACTAAAATGTACATCTCTGTATGAAATTATGCACATGGCATTTTGACCTCTAATTGTATATTGCAGCTCTAGTCACTCACTAATTGCTTTGTGTTAATTTGCCTCGTTTTGCAATGGTTAAATACATCATATAAAACTGGAAAACACTGGAAAAAAAATAAAAATCAGTGTTTTGAATACTAGACTATTTTGGTTAATAATCTTGTCTGGAATATCATTGCGGAGTTCTTATACTTACGCACGCCTCTATTAGAATTTAATAATTTGATCGTTGATATCTCAGAATATGCTTTTTGTAGTTAGAGCCCTGTCATAGTGATAGCTCCGCAATATGTGAGTGCCTTGATTGTATTCTGTATTATTCAACAAGGTCGCTTCAAATGTATTGCCATTGTTCATTGCGTTAGTGCTAAATCCCAATAATACCAATAGCAACAGCGATACTGATTGATATCTCTATGATAGAATTAGACTTGTGATATTAATGGATTGCTTTGTCCCAACAGCAAAGCGTTCAGAGGAGTCGGACCTCCCCGAAGCTGACCAGAACACCAGCGAGAGCCTGAGATCCAGGGCGTCCGTCAAGGCTAAATAACGTTAATCACCCTCCTTCACATTCGTCATTCTTTCATCCCTCTCATCCCCTGGCTCTGGTGTCACCAGACTTGTTAATGTATGGTTGTTCGGTGGTTGAAATTGTACGATGAAATTATATGAAATGTAAATAATGTTTGGCTTAATTTGGGAATGAACCAAAAAATGTGATTTGAATGCATACGCGAACAGTATTCGGGGCGGCCTCGTATACAAATTCAAGATTCGTATTTATTGTTAGGTTTACATTGAAACTATATTTTTTATTTTCGTATAACCTCAATCTAGCTCGGAAAGAATATATATTTTTTTATTCCCCCAATATATAAAAAAAAAACCCACTCGACTTATTTATAAATTCTTTTTAAAAATGAACTAGTTTTATGATACTTAATCGAGATTAAATTATAACATATTATATTTTGGTGTCCATAATTTAGTGCATGTCAAATGTAATGTTCCTAGAAATAGATCAGCATCGCAAATTGCCGATAATATATTGATGACTACACTATCACTATTGACGTTGTGAAATCCGTACTCATATCAAATATGCTGTCTGTCGTATTGAAGGTACGAGCGGGCTGTCCGCATAAGGGTAGGCAGTGTGGGTGCTTACTGCTGCTGGTTGGGGTGTGTCTCTAGGGGCTGTGTCCACTGTGCCCCACTGTCACCTGGTGTATGGTGTAGTATGACCCGAGTTGCTGCGTATGTATGCATAGAATGGTGTTAAACACATTGCGTGAAAGGTTTCTTCCTCTTGAGTTAAACTTGATTCTACGATTCCATGTTGCAATAGTATCAATGTTGTATGTCAATTTTACTTACTTTATGATTATATTGAATAAACAATTTTATATGAAATCTTCTTGTTTTATTATTTACCAGTGGAGTAGAGACCAACTAGATAAACATCACAAATACAACAAGAAAGACATTCACACACACACACACACAGAGGTGAAATGACATCTTGTCTTATTTTTTGACATAATGTTGCAAGCTGAAAATGGTTGTGTTGACTTAGAAGTGTAGATTGAAAAAGTATGCAATTTTTATGACGCCAGAGCTCACTGTTCCAGAGATTTTAGTGGGGCACAAACATATTTGGCCACACGAACTAGGTATTACAAAAATAATATATCGTCGCCGGAAGGCAAAAGGGCTGAAGTACCGTTTTGGGAAGTTTACACCAGAGCACTTTAAAGTTTTTTGCTGTTTTGCAATAAAATTCGTAAGTCTATAGTACCTGGTTGAATTTAAAAAAAGTTAAATCAGGCGACTCAATGCTCTCACTGAGTTTAGCGACAAAAAGATTAAAAAAACTCACAAACTTGTGTCGCTTGAGTGAAGCCTTCCCTCAAATGGTAAATATATTTTAGATAGCCTTCAGAATCAAACGAGAGTCAGAGCATTCGACGTAGAAAAGAAAAACTGCACATTTAACTTATTTTTGACCAAAGTGTCGCTTAAGCCCTTTTGCTTTTCCAGCGACGATTTATTATCATGGTTTCATTCACATAATAGATAATACGCACTATGGTTTTATTACATATAAACTTCAATAATGCTTGGCTTCATTCTCAGAAATGCCAGAGACTTTAGGAATATTTCTACACTCAAAATATTGTATTCATCTTTAGTTCGTAGTCAAGTGGAATATAATTCTTCTATCTGGTCCCCTTACTATAAAATCCACTCCGACTCCGTCGAAAAAATTCTACATAAATTTCTTAGATGCATAAACTATAAACTTAATCTACCCATTGAAAATATTAACTACAACTACTTAAAGAAAGATTTAAATTTATTAAAACTTTCAGATCGAAGAATTATTTTTCACTTGACTTTCATTTATAAAATTGATAATGGTATTATAGACAGCCCTGATTTATTGAACCTTATTTCGTTTTACATACCAAAGAGAACTAATCGATCTAAAATATTATTTATTTCTAACAATAAATCAGGACTGAGTCTTTTAGATACTCGCTTGTACCTAAATTGCATGTAGTTGGTAATACATACGCAGAGGTGGCTGATGTATTTAACTGCACGGAATGTAGATACAAGAAGCCTATAACATCATATTTATTTAATCAATAATCTTTTTATGTATTCAAACACTATTTTCTACTACTCTACAACTATTCCTTATTTTGTTTGTGCATTTAATTCTAATTTTTTCACTGTCAATTGCAAACCTTTAAATGTAAAAGCTCTCTTAGGCGCATACAACAAAATAAATAAATAAAGATTAGTTTTCTTGTTTATAAAAAGTGATTAAAGACAATGTATGAAGGTGAATGAAGCAAGGAGTGTGTTCCAAGACAGAGTTGTATGGCTGTCCATTCTCTCTGCCTAACCCTGCGAGGAAGCGGCGTGATGGTTAGTTTCAATTGCAGGTAATGAAATCAATATTTCAGAAACCCGCTGTGACTATATATAATAAGTACAAGTAAAAAGTTTGAATAAAAATGCTTTGGAAATCCTTTCCAAACCGAAAAAAATCTGCTTTCATGTTTACAATCCCCAGTTCGTTGTCATTCTGTTATTATGTAATATGACCAAAAGGTAATAAAATATTCATACCAACGAAAGAATCACAACAATTGAACTGTTATCAATACCAACAAGATGTCAGGTTTAATCATATATGATACTTATCTAATGAATCGAAATACGCGATTCAGAAATGATAGCCACCACGAGTTCAGTACTTACCTACGAGCTACGAGCATAATGGCGATTCAGTTCCAATTTGCCTCCACGAGTCGAGCAAATAAAAGCACAAGCCTCGCCTAGACAGTGGATTGTTTTATTGTTATCGAGTCCGAATCCAATCGGATTACAGTTAGGTAAAAAACTATCTAGTGTAATTTGTACCCGAAACCAACAATCTAGGTGGGTACCCACTACCTACTTGCTTTGATATCGCGGCGCGGGGCAGTACGGTAAACCTCGGCTCGGGTAAACCGATGAACCGTAAACTAGATGCTCTAATTCAGTACGAATAGGGTTTAACAAGTTTGGTAACGAGTACATAACGATGGCATTTATAGAGATTTCAAGTTTAACATACTGCGTATTCTACAGTCTACAGTCTACACGCCCGCTTGCTTGTTCATGACACGAGGATAAACGAAAACCAATGGTTTATCGAAAACATTTTGTATATCAACAGCACAGCGCCCTTGAGGTGATTTTTCACAAAAAAGGCAATCACCAAAATATTAGGTACTTGGTTACCGCGAGTAGTCGATAGTAGGTCTTCTATTTCTCGTGGTAGAATTTCATTTTGATGATTAATAAAGACAAATTTTTAACCGAAATGATTAGAAATCTAGTTTCAAGTTAGGGTGGGAAACTTCAACAATAAATTCATAATTATTTTTTTCGAATAAAATGTAGTCCACCTTAATTGTTTTTTTTAAAATCAGATAGGTATATATATCAGATATATATTGTAAGTACATTTAAAAAATATCTAAGTACTTGGAATCTACAGTATTTGGAATCGTGTTAATTCGACACCGGAAAGGTAAAAGGACTGAAGCGACATTTTGGGAAGTTTACACCAGAGTACTTTAAATCTTATTTTTTACAATAAAATTCATAAGTCTTCAGTATATGGTTGGATTTAATAAAAAAAGTTTACGACAAAAAACAAAAAAGTCCCAAACTTGTGTCGCTTGGGTCGAGTTTTTTCCCAAATGGTAAATATATTTTAGATGGCTGAAGGGCCACAAAAGTCTTCAGAATCAAACGAAAGACAGAGCATTCGATGCAGAAAAAACTGCATATTCAACTCATTTTTGACCAAAGTTTTGCTTAAGCCCTTTTGCCTTTCCAGCGTCGATATATCAATGCTTATGTATAAAATTTGCATTAAATCTTTTTTATCAACCCCTGACACCCAACAATGTATAAATACCGTAGTTTAAGTAATGTATGTAATAGTCTGAAGATGACTGTAACAGGATGAAACCGATCCGGTCTAAACAAGAAATAGTGGAAAAGGGTATTAATTTTATGATAAAAATATCGAAATATTATTACGAACGCGATATGTATAAGTCTAAGTACCTACGTAGATAGATAGATTTTAGAAAACAAATCTAATTTGTGTGTTTATAAATAACTATTTTTACTATGCGGCTTAGCTCTGTATTTAGATCAATGACTTAACAAGAAAAAAATATTAGTTCCCAATTCAAATATAGAAAAATTTCTGCTATAATACGTCAAAGGTACTTTATTAGGTAGGTACGGATTTGAAAAGATTATTTTTATAATTAAAAAAAAAAATCTAATTTATGAAAAGTTCACACTCGTATGGTCGTACGTACTCACAAAGGAAATTATTTATAGTTAATAATATATGGGTACATATATTTTTACATTAACCATTTTTTTAATAATTTATTTTGTCAGTAAATTTCAACACCTATTTTTTTATTGAACTATTTCTTCTGATGAAATACCATTTCTTGATTTATTTTTTCACTCTTCATTCTTTTAAATTTATATTTAAAAGCTCTATTGCTCATAATGGAGATACCGTTATGATTTGAAAATAGTTACGTTGAACCTGAAATTTCACACAAGAAAAAATGTGCTCATTTTATTACGCCAGAGCTCACCGTTCGAGATTTTTTGCCGTTTTAGCACACGGATAGTGTTTATTAGAGTAATATCTATGCCAAGAAATTTAAAGATGTTGTTAATTGAGATAGGTTATCCGATAGATTTACTTACCGATGAAGTTAGCAGCTGCTGTTTAAATAATATTTATATTTGCATTCCTTTACTCCACGTACCAATGAATGTTCTTCTTCTAATGCAATTTCCTGCATCGTGGAATGCCCTGAGTCTGGACTGCAGAATTAAAATACTTTATTATGCTGACCATTTAAAATGCTGTTCTCTCGGGCATTTGATAATTCAAGTGAAATCTACAATCTGCATATTAACTAGCGGTAGGTTGTCGGAGAGTCCTAGGTGTCCCAGGTCCCAGGTCCCAGGTCCCAGGTCCCAGATCCCAGATCCCAGGTCCCAGGTCCCAGGTCCCAGGTCCCAGGTCCCAGGTACCAGTCAATATTCCGCGGTAACTTATTGCCAATTCTGCGGAACAACGCATTGGAATAATTCTATTTTCCAACAGTTTTCTCTTATCCTTTGGTAAGAAAACAAAAACAAGAATATTTTGCAGGGATATGCTTCAGCTGCATTGCACTAACATTACCATTCCTATTCACGCTAAATAAATCCAGAATGGAGTCTTTTATCGATGCACGATATAGTTTTTACAATAGGCCTCCGTGGTCCAGTGGTAAAGACGCTTGACTACGAATCCAGAGGTCGCGGGTTCAAATTCCGGCGTGCGCAAATAAATTTTATTAAATTAATATATATTATTTCACATTTTTATTATATGGTATAAAATAATATATAGTATATTTTACAGAGTGGTAGATATTCTAAGTATCGCCCTGGTGAAAGACCATCATACAGAATCGAAACGTTGCTTGAAATAGTTTAGCCGTATTTGATGACCAGATCTTAATAGTCAGGTACTTCCCAACCTTACTCTTCCCCATCTCCTTCCCTTCACACTACCCTCAGCCTCACAACATACCCCAATTGGAGCAGTTGGGACTCTTGTGCGGTATTCGCTATAAAAAATGCACTATTAATTAATGGTAATATTTATATATTTCCCTCTTACTTAATAGATTTTACGCGCAGGTTCAGCGTTGGTTTAGTAGGCCTTTAAATTAGACGCAAAAACCGTGGATATAAGTTTTTCGCTATTCCGATCTTACACAATGTTTTTGTTTATTCGTATAGCCACCTTTTCACAGTATTTTTATCAACAAAAATATAGCATATAACCTAAAAAACCGTTTAGTTGTGTCAAGTTTAGTGGCATAATAAAAAAATGTGGGCGGAGTCGCGCCGTGAACCAGGAGCTTAAGATCATCCTTACAGTATATAGAAGCGGTCTATGAAATTTGTTGTCTCTTTCTCTCTCATGGTGTACGACGTAAAAACCCGGAGAAAGTGATTTATCGTAAGTTTGTGTAGGTTGGGTAAAAATAATTAGCTCTCCCTATATATATTGTTACTTCAAGGATATACGAGTATGTATATGAAATTTTGTGTTTTTTTTTTTAATTCATAGTACCTACATTATTAACTGCATCATTAAACTCAGACATTTTCAGAAAGCGTTTCCAATTTAAGTTTTTTTTTTTAAATTGACACTTGATGCCTTCTGGTGTCATAAGCATTTGCTAGCAGGTAAACCTAAATAAATACTTGCAGGTTTTCTTGTTATTCGTAAAAAGGCGTTAATTGAAATGGTAACTTATCTCCGAATCAACAGGCTCTTCCACGGAATGGGCTTTGGGTATCTATTTCCTGAAGTGATTGCAACTTATTGATAACTGTTTGAGTATTCCGGCAGCGTGTTCGTGCCTTCTCCGGTATTTGAGGCGGTCACTCTTTCTGCCATAGAATGCGCTTTGTTTACTAAAATCTTAACTGTAATTTTGACGGCCTCCATGGTCGAGTGGTAAGACGCTCGACTACGAATCCAAAGGTCGCGGGTTCAAACCCGGCGTGCGCCAATAACTTTTATTTAATTAAAATGTGTCATAACACATTTAATACATATAAAAATAATAACAAGTATATTTGCGGCACGTTCCAGAGTGGTAGATACTCTAAGTATCGCCCTGGTGAAAGACCACCATTCAGAATCGAAACGTTGCTTGAAATGGCTTAAGCCGTGTTTGGTGACCAGATCTGAATAACCAGGTACTTCCCAACCTTCCTCTTCCCGATCTCCTTCCTCTCCCCACTACCTTCAGCCTCACAACATACCCAATTTGGGGATGCCATAGTCTCACTTCTTCTAGACGGTTGAGAGCAGTTGAGACTCTTGTGCAGTATTCAGCAAAAAAAAAAAAAAAAAAAAGTAACAAATTGACTGCGTGTCAACACAATCAACGTATGTTTAGTACAATTGTAGGTATTGCCGTTAGCATTGATACGAACACAGTACTCACACAGATGCATTGCTTGCATAGATCATGTTTAAACTTGTTATTGGACTTAAGGGTTTATTTTTTGTATAATAAAAGAGCACGCTGTAAAAGTTTTCGAATGACCGTTAAAACTATAGTGTAATATTCAAATTCATCAAAAGGCTGTTTCTTAGAGAAGTTTCGCAAGGATATCGCTAACAAAAGTGAACAAAAATGCACCAATACACACAATAATAAGCGTGTGTTGTTGGGACCAACTCTCATTACGTGACCCATAACGGAGAAAATCCGAAATGAGGTAAAATACCACCATTCAGAATCGAAACTTCGAAACGTTGTTTGAAGTGTTTATTGCTGTGTTTGGTGACTAGATCTGAATATTAAGGTAGGTACCTCTCAACCTCACTCTTACCCATTTCCTTTCTTTTCCCCACTCCCTTCGGTTTCACAACATCCTCCGATTCCGGATGTCATAGCCCTACTGGCTCCGGACAGTTGGAAGCGGTCTTGTGCGATAATTCACATAAAACACACACAGATTTTGTTCATGGTAAATGTAATGAATCTGCGCAAGCTTCAAATGTTAAACAAAAAAAAGCACAAAAAATCAAAAAACTATATTCCGTCAGTACATTTTGATAACACAAATGCATTTACTGAAGACAGACACGTCTTTATGAATTTTTACTAAAATATGAAATAAACTAGATTTTTTCGCAATCCGAGTTGGGTATCTTTACCTGCTCACTAAAATAATATTTGTTTTTTAAAATATATGGTCGCCGAAAAGGTAAAAGGGCTGAAGCGCCATTTTAGGAAGTCTACAGCAGAGCAATTGTTTTTTTTTTACAATAAAATTCATAAGTTTTCAGTACCTGGTTGGATTTTGAAAAAAAAAAGTTAACTCAGGTAACTCAATGTTCTCACTCAGTTATCTGAAGCGATAAAAAGCTTTAAACGTCCCAAACTTGTGTCGCTACTACCCTACCCTACTCCCAAACGGTAAATATATTTTAGATGGCTGAAGCGCCTCAAAAGTTATCAAAATCAAACGAGAGTCAGAGCGTTCGATGCAGAAAAAAAAAACAATCAAAACTGCATCTTTAACTCATTTTTGACCAAAGTTTCGCTCAAGTCCTTTATGCCTTACCAGCGACGATATGTGTTATTTTTAAATTAACATATAATACTTCAAAAAAATCACAATACAGCTTGACACGGTTTACTTTGCAGGCGGCCAAAGGAGGTACTATCGAATGAACGTTGCTCGCCGTGAGCATCGAACGCGATCTGTCCGATTGCCAGCCGTGTATCCTACCCAACGTGCCATCGACCGCATCAAAATGAAATTAAAATATGAAAACGCTCAGACTATTTATAAATAAATCTATGAAGTATATTTAACTTATTAAGGTATGTACACCTACTTATAAAAAATGACGTCCGTCACCGCTGTTATAATGTTACTAGTTAGTTAGCCTGTAAAAAATAGTGAGATGTAAGTGATGTTGACTCGCTCAGAAAAAATATGAGTTGCTTTAATCCACCCATTTCAAATATAGAATAATGTCCGCTAAAATACTTTATAGGTAGGAACTTTATTAGGTAGGTAGGGATTAAAAATATTTTTGAATAAATTGATAATTTCAATTAACGTCAGCTCCAAATTTGAAAAGCTCACACTCGTACGGTTGTAAGTACCCACAAAATGAAATTGTTTAAATTTTAATAATTGTTTCATTATCTAGGTTGAAAGATGGTTACAAAATGCTTCGTAGTAAAGTTATTTAGGAAAGAAATATCTCTTATGGAAGTAGAAAAAGTACCATACAACAGTAAGTAATAAAAAATCTACCTTTCTTACCTATTGATTTACTCACAAAGTTTTTTTCAATGTTTATGTAACAGAACTATGTTTACAGTAATAATTAAACCCTTCACCGCAACGGCCCATCCGCTGAGAACTCTGTTGTTACTTCTCTTTCTATTGCGTGCGTTGTTTGTGAGAAAGAGGGAGAGTTTACAACGGAGCTATCAGCGGTATGCTTTTACGTAATGTTATGGTCTGTAATTTGTTTGAAATGGATGGCTCCCGGCAAACCATCCGAAAACTAGCCACTTGCATGAATATTTTTTTAATAATAATAAATTTTTTTTTTTTTTTTAAACTTGGCATGGTATATTTTTTTCAACTTTTAACCGTGTTTTAAAATTCAACTTTTTTTTAATATCTGTGAAAATGAAGCATATCGACTGCGTTTAGGTGATAGGCATTATTCCACATTTTTTGGCAAGCAAACTTAGGCCGTAGTGATAGAACATAACGGTCATGCTGTTACCTGATCATAATTTTTTCAAATGCTGAAACGGGCCGAGAATAAGTGGTTAACGGGGGCGATTATTTTAAGTGGTAACGGTAAAAATGCATAGTGGCGCTAATTATCGATTTGCGACGGTGTAAAATTTGACAGTGGTTCAAACCACTAGGCCTAAGTTTGCTTACAAAAAATGTGGAATAACGTCTTTGACCTAAACACAGTCGCTATAAACCAAATTGGCTTTAAAAATTGATTTTACCATTTAAAAATCAATTTAGGTTTTACAATAAAATAATCATAACAGTATAATTTCAAAGGTTGCTATGTAAAAAAAACCCCATGTGTAATTTATAAACACAAATAAAGAGCATAACTCATAACAACCCTCATTAAAAAGAAGCATTATTTCATTAACCTGCCCCATGCCCATACACTCACACACATTTCTTCACCACAGTACACCCCTTCTCACACCTCACACTACTAACACATTCATACATACCTATATACTTGGAGAAACAATCGTATGGAGAGAGAGCTAATTATTTTTACCCAACCTATACAAACTTACGATAAATCACTTTCTCCGGGTTTTCACGTCGTACACCATGAGAGAGAAAGAGACAACAAAAATAACACACCGCTTTTATGTACTGTAAGGATGATCTCTTGGTCTCCCGTGTCTCCCGGGACTCCGCCCACATGTTTTCAAATGCGACAAAACTCGACACAACTAAACGGTTTTTTATATTATATGCTATATTTTTGTTGATAAAACTGTGAAAAAGTGGTGATACGAATAAACAAAAACATCATATCGACATGTGCTATGAATGGATACATAAATACCCAAGCCCTAGTCCTAGCCACTCCAAGGTCAAAAATCATCAAAAACTGACTGTACTACCTTGTGTTTATAGTACCACATTATATATATAGATAATACAATCAACATTATATACTACATATATATATATATATATATATATAGATAATACCATGAAACATATCATAGGCAGTAGGGACCGATATTTGTATAGTTCTTAATATCTGTATAATAACTTTCACTCTGTAACCAATGTAATGTTTGTTTCTTCAATTAAAAATAAAATAACAAATCAGGAACTTACCTTATATTGACACTAGGCACTTTACTTAGTTTATAAAAGAACAACAATTCAACTGTTTTTTACAACATACTCTCAATATAAAAATCTATTCACATCAATTTTTCAAAGTCAATACAAAAATCATGCAAACGGCTCATCCCGGGTTTGATAGGCCTATTTACCCAGGCCTTTAAATGCACTGTGGCATATTTATATTTAAATATAGTGAACTGTTACTCGCAGTAGGTGCTGGGATCTATCTCAGAATGACGCAACCTCGACTAGACCGGTGACTCAATCTCGTTATTTTATGGAAATAAATGTTAGAGATAAAAGCTCGCTCACTCCTTACTAGCTGCAGACAGATGCTTGCCTACCTTCGGTAGATTACTGGGGTCGAAAATACCGAGTAAGATAAGTTAACTGAGTTATAAATATCTGTGTGTGGAATGAAGAACGGAATGAGTCAATAAACGCAGAAATTCAGGAGAGCCGGAAAAAAATAGGAATTTCTTTTTTTGTATGTAATCTTGTCATATGTCACATATTTGTATCCTTATTCAAAAAAATAATAGCAAATTTTTTTTTCTGACACATCTCATTTTTCATTTATAGATATGTACGTAAGGAAAAATTCTGCATAATTAACTCTGTGATTATTTTTACTCATTCCGTTCTTCCCTTGCGCATACAGATATAATACTTATAAAACCAGTAGTTAATACGATGGTTTCATGCTCACTGAGGTTCTTGAGTTCATGCTTTATTTTTATTTTGAAAATATGAATTTTCTAGCACACCGTCCAAAATAGAGATAGTCGATATCAGAATTGGGTGTACCTGCGGTTCCAGTTACCGGTGACCGGCGAGGAACCAGTTATTTATCCAGTTCTTTTTGGAACCGGTTCCAGGTGCCAGAAAACTTCCACGAAGGAGATTTTTGCGAAAAGTACTAGCAAATCGACAAAAGTTCTTCGCAAAAAAAAAATACCAGTCGGTAGATATTTGAAAACGAAAAGAACTGGAACTAGTTGGAACTCGCCTAAAAAAAAATACGAAACGAACAGACAAAGTATATCGATATTTTTATCTGTGAACGTTTGGAACCGGTTCCTCGGAGAAATAATATCGACGGTTCCAGTGACCGGCTGGGAACCGGTTTCTTTTAACCGGGACAGGAATATCGACCATCTCTAGTCCAAAACCCTTTCGTGGTATTTTGCATTTTAAATGGCTACTGCTAATTTGGTTTCTCCGGTCAGTTTAGGTGTCACGTCTCACAGTCATTGTAACCACTTGTCGCAAATTAAGATTTTTACTCCGCTTTCAATGCTGTCGTAGTTGTTGACAGTTCAATGCTTGGCGGTGGTCAACTCGTGAACATACATTCCTTTACTGTAGGTGTCCGCTGAACTAAAATTACGACCGCCACGTTGGTGACATAGAGATTGTGCGCTTAAGCCGAAATAAAACTCAGCGGCCGTCAGTAGTAAAACATTGTAAATCACAAATGTTAGGTTTGATTAGTTTATATTTTGTATTTTCGTACGGTGACATGTAACCGATCCTTTATAATAAACATTATACGGCCCGCTACAGGCTGTAATACATCGTTCGATATTTGCTAAATCTGCTGGACCGACCTTAACCCAACGACCGATTGGCTATGCACATTCCTTCCTATGCGTGTAGGCGGGTACACTAAACCATCTAAAAATTAACCATCGATATGACAAAACAGAAGCCATCACTTCCGAGGTAGGAAGTACTTGTATAATGTATTTCTCATGCAAATAACAAGTCCCTTGGGCGTGTAAAAGATATTATCATTTTACAATAATTTAAAACCTTTTGCATACTTCGATTAATGACAAAAAACAAACCTTATTACGTGGGACAACAAAATCCAAAGCCATATTGTAACCTTATATTGGATATTGAATCGATAACAAGGTACTTTCCAACCATCCTCTTCCCCATTTCCTTCCCCTCCCCACTACCTTTAGCCTCACATTATACTCAAATGCCATAGTTCTACTGGCTTCAGACGGTCAGCAGCAGTTGGGACACTTGTGGCTAATCCACAAAAAAAGCCTAGGGGCTCTTCCTTTTGAAAATGTTATTTTACATCCATAATTTAACGTTTGAGGACGCATGTTGTGAGGCTTGGCGTGGCCCTGCAAACTAGATTCCACGCAGCATACTACTAGCTAATTGAAGCTGCACAATGTTGTCCTCTGAGCTTAACTCAGGTCATGTATAAAAACATATTATATATTAATATCGTTGAAATCAATCTTGGACTGTCCTTAACCTATGTCTCATAAATCCATTAAACAATGCCTTTAAATATTAAAATGTAAAATCTTTGAAAGAACTAAAGAGTGAAATCATAACTGACGGTATTTGTAAAGATAAAGATGACGAGGAAATATCAGTGATGACATAAGTGTTTATATATTTTTTCTAAAGGTATAGTGTAGAGTCATCACGAAAAAAGATATTATAAAATTGTCAACTTAAAATAACATTGAATTACTTACAGTTTTTTTTAAAATTTATTTACGCCCGCTAAAGGTTTTTACATAAATATTTACATTTAAAAAATAATAATAAACTCACAAACAGTGTAAAAATATTGAACAAGAAAAAAAAATAGTATTGAATAGAAGGTACATCCGAAGTAAAATAGTTTTTATCAAATAAATTAGCTATACTGGATGACCAAAAACTGTACTAAGGTATGCTTATATTGTGATGTATTGACGTACTAAATATATCTACAGCATCGGAGTATTTGTTTCCCAGATGTTGAATTCGTCGCATAGGAATACCCATACTAGTGAGATTGAAGTAGAATTGTCACAATAATTTGGTAGGTACTGTCTTATAACTGTCCTACCAGGAACATGAAATGCAATTAAACAAAACAATACAGGGGTATAAAACATTGAATTAATAATTTTAAACAAGCACGTTAAATCGCAAATAATTCTACGTTGAGACAATTTTATTAAATTTAATGAATACAGTATTTAATGAATTGATTAATTAATTAATTAATTAAATAATAATAAATAATAATTAATTAATTTACAGAATTGTAATCTAAGGATTCTATAGGATTACCGATTCTAAAATTTACGTATCTTAAGATTTTCTGAAGGATTCTTTTCAATAGTGTTTTAATGAACATCATAATTCGGAGACCAAACTGTGGAATTGTACTCAATATGACTTCTTACAATTGACATATACAGTGCTTTTGATAGTATTGCTATGATTGACTAGATACTCTTAAAAGAAAGGCAAAATTTTTCAAAGTTTCACTGGAAATAGTTTCTATATGATTGATAAAATTGAGTTTCTTATCAAACCATATGCCCAAGTCATTAATTTCTGAGACTGAAAGTAACAAAATATCATTAATGGAACATTGAAACATTAAACATTATTGGTTTAATTATTCGATAAAACCTCATAATTTTACATTTCCTTATGTTTAGTTATAAGTTGTTTTCTTGACACCATTTATAAAGTCTGGAAAAGTTATCAGACAATGTTTGGCAATCATTAACATTTTTCATATTTTTTTAAATTTAATATTCAAAGGATTTGATAAGCGCTGCTAATAATAATAAGGATATTAACAGAATTATTGTTAGTAAAATAATACATACGAGTACAATAAATAAGTTTTTTAATGTACAGGCGATTGTGAAATCTCATGGCCAAGTAATGCAACTATCTTTTAAGTAGGTAAGTACTTACAATAATATTTGAATAAAATGCTTCCTTAGAAGGTACATTTCACAGTTTATACGTAAAACAAATGTGTTTAATACTTTTTTAAATCGTCATTAGGTATGTTATTGATAGGTGTTGCAAATTATTATCAGTACACACAATTCTAATTGACTTTCATCATAAAATTTAATCAATCTAGGTTGACTTAATTAGAGGATAAAGTTTAGAGGTTAACTTTGTATTTGAGTTGCAGCAGCCGTAGAAATATATAACGGCTAAGCATATAATTATACGCAATCCGATCGTGAAGTTGATTCTATTTCATAGATGACTTTGCCGGCGATGAAGGGCCGCAAATCACCTATATTACGCTATAAAACACGATCGATGATGGAAGAACTAAGGGACCCATAGTTTAGACACGGGGCCTCCGGGCATCACTATCTTCTGCTACTCCGGAGGCCCGAGCTGATCGCATTCCCCCTTTCACATCCTGTGTAAATCATATTTTATTATTTTTTATTAGGAACCCATCCACGGAGCTTTTGCATCACAAACTTGTACATCGTTTTTAAATATATCACAAATAAAAGTGAAATAAAATAGTTCGAAAACAACATTAACATACAGTTAAAATAATAGTGTTTTTAAAAAAGTGAATATAAAGTCGCGGAGCCTGTGGCATTTAGCATATCGTCGCAGGAAAGGCAAAAGGGCTTAAGCTACTTTGACTTAAGGACACTTTGGTCAAAATGAGTTAAATATGCAGTTTTTTTCTGTATCGAAGGCTCTGACTCTCGTTGGATTCTGAAGACTTTTGTGGCCCTTCAGCCATCTAAAATACATTTATCATTTGCGAGAAGGCTTCACTCAAGCGACACAAGTTGGGACTTTTTATTTACCTTTTTATAACTTCAGGTAACTCAGCGAGAGCGTTGAGTAACCTGAGTCAACTTTTTTTTTTTACTTTTTAGGTTGAAGACTTATGAATTTTATTGTAAAACAAAAAAAACTTTAAAGGGCTCTGGTGTAAAATTCACAAAATGGCGCTTCAGCCCTTTTGCCTTTCCGGCAACGATATGGCATCCCCAATTGGGGTATGTTATGAGGTTGAAAGGTGGGGGGAGGGGATGGAGATGAGAAAGAGAAAGATAAAGGTTGAGAAATAATTGGCTGTTCAGAACTAGTCACACAACTTTAAAGCCATTTCTGACAACGTTTCAATTGAAGCTTGATAAAAGAAAACGATAAAACTACCTAAGGATTAGGTGGGTGCTAAAGGTAAGTTAATGAGTTTGAAGATTGAAATTCTCAGCTTTGTCTGAAAATATTTATAAAAAAATATTTATTCGATTTTCAGAAAAATGTTTAAGTTTGGATTAAAAAAATATATATTTTAGTAAAGCCATTAAAAATGCTGCCATTTAAGTCCTCTTGGAGACGATTATCCACACACTTAACAAATTTGACAAACTTCACTTTGTGGACTGTAGGACTATAGGGTGGTTGAATTCGTTGCTTGAAGTGATGACCATATTGATATACCTTTGTTTAAGATTCCGCAACTACTGGGAGATCATATTTGATGTGATTCGTTTTACAATAATATTTATAAATACCCTTTGCATAAAAAAATGTGATAATCGAGAGTACATATATTACATCATAGTAATAACAAACATTGTATATTGAAACAAAAATGTCAAGATAAGTCAAGTATGCACCGCTACTGTAAATATTATAAATAAAATAAAATTTTAATAATATTTTCAATGTTCGTCCGTTGGTTCCATTTATCCTGCACATATAAGTAACAATAAAATAGTCTTCGATTGTTAAAATTTAATGGTTGATAAGTCATGATTTCCATGAATTAGTAATCTTAAGAGATAATTTAAATTTGGAAAGTCAATATCATTCTCCAATTTGTCCGTTTTAACGAAGTTTGAAATTTTTGAAATTTTAAATTTGGCCGAAATCTAAATGCTGATAATGTAAAGTCAACCTTTCCTTTATCCATTTGTTGAAACGATGGCCAAGAAGACCCTTATAGAGTGAATACATATTGGAAAAAAAAATTACAAAACTAGTAAATATATAAATAATTCGCTAATAATATGGACAACGTGAAACGTAAATTGAACTTGAATACAATTTTCGTCACATATCTGAACGTGGATCTGCGAACTCTTCAGAGCTTCATTTGATCAGATGCTCGTGGCTGATGGCTGATACTATCAAGCTATCTGGTCTAATGCATAATGGCTTCTCTAGAGTGGTTTTATCGGCGTGTTTTCCTGCGGCGCCTCCCAGCCGACCCGCGCCGGAGCTCTCGGCGGCCGGGGCAGCGCGATGGCGTCTCGCGTCCTCCGCTATAAAAACAGATTAGTTCCGAAGCCGGCAGCAGTTCACCATGGCACGTCTCACGGTGATGTTAGTGCCCTTGGCCTTCGCGCTTGTAGCTGCAGGTGCGTAGCCTACTATATTATTATTATTTACATAATTCCACATTATCTTTATCTGCTTGTTAACAAGGGGTGAACTGTTGGGGATGAGGAGGGTTGCAATTTGATCACTTGCAAGTCCAGTGCCCTTATCTTTTAGGTTCTCCCTTCTGAGATACGTTTCAGGACACTTTACCCAATATACTAACACTCTTGTGACAGCTAGATATTTTTAAAAATTAAAATAATAAACCGCAGAAAGATTTCATTTGGCTGTTACTGTACTGTACAGAAGAACATTTCACTGACTATGTTCATTGATCTTAAAAATTAAATTCAATGGAATTTTCTATTTTCAACGTAAATTTTTCAACAATCGTGTAAAAAGTAGCTGAAAATTAAATGAATCAACTGCAGGAGTATTTAATATTTCTGTTAGTGAACATTGATTACACATACTTATTACATTAGTTTTCGGATAGATCAATATTTTGAATATGGTGATTATATTCAGGTCACAATTTGTTTTGGTTTAACTGTGTTGGCTAGTTGATGGAGTAGTGAATTGATTATTTAAACGTACTTATCAGCGTTTTGAAGGAAGACTTGAAATATTTATGAGTGTGTGTTTTAAAAAACAAATTATTTTAACGGAGGTCCTAAAAAGGTATTTCATCTTGAAATAATTTAAATCAACTTTTCATTAAATACTTTTCCATGTATTTAACATTGAAAAGATAACCTGTACCCATCCAAAATAAATTAGTTGAAATCTAAATATAATATTATGTACTTATAATAACAGTTTCGAAAAGCAATAAAACCATGACGTTTAATATAACATTTTGTGCTCACTTTATGAACAAGCACTTAATATTAATTCTATATTTATTGCTCCTGAAACACCTGCATAATTTAGAATCTTGAAGATTTTGCTCACTTTATATTTGAATATTAATATTCAAGAGCTATTGAACTTCAAAAAGAGATAGAAAAAAAAAATTTACGAGTTGAAATTCAATCATAACATTGTTTTGTAATCCCAAACTAACCTACAGATATGCACAAAAACTCCACACACCATATTATTTTCTTAAGACAAAATAAAACGATTCTTTAATACTAGAGTCCTAAGATTTAGCTGAACGTCCTTGAAATTAAAGTAACGTCAACGATTCTTCCGAAGCACGTATAATCTTGACTCATTTGGAATCTATCACTTATTTCAACGTATAAAAACTTGTTTTTTTGACTTGCAATTGACCGCGGCAAGCGTGAACTTAGAATCCGGTTGGAAAAAATCGTGACGAGGAAGTCAATGAAAACGAATATTTGAAGTATGATTCAAATAAATTATTTTGAATCGTTGCAAATATTTGATATGACGTACGGAATACATCATTTAAGTATAGACTTTTATTTAATGCAATCACTTCATTAGGATTATATCTAATAACTTTAATCGTTAATTATTTATCTGAAAATGAAGATTGTTTAAAGAAGCAGCGTTTGAAGAATATTTTCTTCAATTCATGTAAATTATAATCACTTCGTTGGCATTATAAAATTAATTGTTAATTTATTTTTTGATAAACAATAAAGAACCTTGACAACTTTACTTACGACGGACATTATGTTTTATATTCGTTTTTGTTAACTGGTCAAGGGTGTCGAGACTTTAATTTATTTTACGGTGGAAAATCGAATGAAAACATTCCGCGTGTATATATTCCACGTACGTGACGTATGTCGATTTTCATGTTTTCGCTAAAAACATAACATCCCTTGATACGGACTTTTTTGGTTGTCGTTGTAGATCGGATGGACAGTACGAACGTTGTTTCCTGTTGTAATTTATTACCGCGTAATATTATAACATATACAGCCCGGTATATACTTAAATATATAACCAGTTAGAGATAATGCTTAAAAGTGTATTTTTTATGAATGTGAAATAGTAAAATCACTAGTAGATTCATCAAATTATAGCGTTTAAGGGGTTTATTCGTAAATCGGTGATTAATATTATTGCTGGCATAGCAACTTGCAACACTATTTGCCAAGCGATCAGATTTTCCTAAAACTGAAGATGGCAAATAGTATTTTTACCAGTGGTGGCTCGTGAATTTTTAGTGTGCTAGAAAGCTAATATACGACGGTATTGAGGTTTTTGTAGCCGAACATTATTTTTATTTACAAAAATCTTTTATGACGATTTTTAGGATTTTTCCGTATTTGTGGTGCACTGCACGATTTGCTGAAAAATCTTCTTCCAAAAAATTGAAATTTTGAAAAAAAAAAGTTTTCGGCTACAACAACGTTAATCATGACGTTTTTTCAATCTTAGCACTCTGGCTCACTTAACTTTTCCTTAACCTTTTTTAGGTTGTAAAATGTATGATTATCCTAGTCTAAGGATGACCGTAACAGGTTGAAACCGGTTCGGTCTAAATCATAAATTGTGGAAAAAAGTTAAAAATTTGTCTTAATCAATATAACGGAATTCAACTACGTTTAAAAAGTTTTTAAAATATAAATATTATAGGAGGATTTATTGCCTAGTGGCAATATCTACCAACCAACCCATTCATAGTGGGAAAAAACAATATGGAATAATAATATTGCAGCATTAAATTTCCCAGAGATCATTTATTAAAATTTAGTTTGATTGAAATTATTGTTAATTCAGTACACAATTAAAGTTGAGAAGTGTTCATTTAATACATTAGTACCCAATTACAGCAATGTTGTGACCTTTTCAGGCTATTTTTCCCCACAAATAGTTGAGTGTTAAAAAGTAAATTAATACATGAAAAATATTTTTTCCAGTTCAAAAAAGCAATTATTCCTTTTTTTTTAAATGTAAGTTATTTAACGCCACTGCCATATAAATATGGTCAGAGTTTTTTTTGTTTTAAATTTTACACAAAAAAATCCAAATCAGGTTATTTCAGAACTTTTAAAAAGTTCGAACTCATCAGCGATGTACAAAAAAAAATCCTATACAAGTATCATCTTTGGACTTGATTGATCAGATATATGACATTGACTAGAAAAAAATTATCACACTAATGACAATGACCGCTAATTTATGTCGAAACAAGAACATTAGAAGCACTTTCGGTATTCCCAAAGATGTGACCCGAGACCTCCGATCATAGCGAAATTGCCAATTAATTTCTTAACCTGGGAACACAGTCGCCAAGTTTTTTTTAACAAGAAAACACTTCTAGTTATTTAAATATGTCACATAGAAATATTTATTTTATGCAGATTTTGCCATTAGATGAGAATTTACTACCCACGTCAGCTTTACTTAATTGGACAACAATATTATTATTTTTGTTTTCAGTGTCAATACTTTAAAGGGAAGATAAATAAAGCCTTAATAGCTTTTGACTTTTAAGATTACGTAATTTTAATGAGTCGTAGAGTCAACAAACGAATTCGTAATAACATTGTTATTAACAGTTGTTTGTTATTCTGCACAAGTTAGATGCGTAGGCCACTTTCAATTATTATTTATACCTAGTGGCCTTTTTCTCCTGGTTCTATCAATTTAAGTATTTTAAAGTTGATTTTAAAAAATGATGGATTTAAAAAAAAAAACTTTTACAGTAGAACTATTGTTGTCAAAAACCATTGGTAAATAAACAGCAAAAATTACTGCCTCCAAATGCAGTGTGAAAAGGGTTTTTTGTTGTCAACTGAGTTGCCTGTCACGAGGAATCGTTTACTTTGTTCGAGCTTCAGCGATTCATCTATAAAAAATATCAATTACATTTTGGCAAATGTATAATGCAAACGCAAACCGTAAAGCGTGCAACTACAGATTTGCATTATGAAATATAAATTTGCCTTATTTTTAAAAAGATTTAATAGTTTATTTTGACTAAAAATATGTATTATGGATAAGATTTCGTGATTAAACTACCTCGCTTTCATGAAATAAAGTTGAATGCCACAAGCAAATTAAAAATAAAACTCTTACTACTTTTTATTTTATTCTTATCTAAACGTGAATCTGTTAATAACGGATAGTGTATCAATAATTCCTGACACCATCTTAGTTTGCACCTTTCAAAGAGATGCATACCTCTCACGGAAAATAAGTGAATCAAAGGCAAAACCATTTGATTGAACCATTTTTTCTCCATACATTCTACATTTCATACGGCACGTACGCTGCAAGAAAAGGTAGAAAAAACAAAAAAACAAGACCTTAGTATTGCGGCATTTTCTTTGGTAGTCTTCGGATATACGCCAGGTTATTTGAAATGTCATTATATTCCACATCAACTTCCTTTGCTCACTTCGCTTTTCACATCACTTCATTAAACATTCCTCAAACAATCAGTATTATTATACCACGAAACCGCAGAGTACGCAGAGCATTCTAACGGCTTGTTTCTTGTTTATCAGTTAACCGTAAACTATTGGTCGGTTGCCACAGAGTTAAGTCACGTACAGTGAAAATAAATACGCATGAAGCCTACATAGGGTTTTTTCCATCAACCGATTTAAATGTTCCGCTTAGAAGGTATTAACATGAACTTGCCAACCGTTATATTTGATTGACGAGTATTTTTCGTGAGTTAGTACTTATGCCCTTTATTGAGAGTACCCGTCTGCGATAAAAGTCTTTAACTACGTTTTATTGAAAAATGGAAATAGAGTTACTAGCCAGCCATTATCGTACCAAGCAGGATTTATTTTTATTGGGCAGCAAAAGTTGTTAATAATAATAATTATTAAAATAAAGTTTTGATTATGATTGAATATTAATTCTAGACTTTGTAAGAAATCAAAAGGTCTTCCGTAAATAAAAATGGATAGTCATTCCAAGACGCTATCTCGCTGAACAACTGTGCTCGGTTTAGAGCAGAAGTTCTGAGTCCAAGTCTCGGTGGTAACCTACCCAATCTTTTTAATTTCAGTGTCTTCTTCAGCTTCATATTCCGTTGAAAATTATTGATATTGTTTCATTAATTAAAACCTTTTTTTTACAACTCAAATAAAGTACGATTTAAATTTAATTAGGCATAGATAATAGACAAGATTAACGAAAAAAAAACAATCTTTTGCTTGCACCTCTCCGCTTTTTTCATTACAAATATATTTTTATAGTGTTTTATTTAACAACAATACTGGTATTCTCAAGACAGTGCCCTTAAGGTGATTTTTCACAAAAGCGGTGCTATACAAATTATCCAAATATTTCTAATGTCAATTACCCACGTGTTTGAAATGAAACAATACATTTTTTTCTTTAAAAACATATAGTTTGACATCATTATTTGTGAGTCAATTAATTAATATTGAGTCTTTATTTATTAAATACCCGAAAACCAACACTCCATTCTTTAGCTATAAAAAATCAAACCTGTGAATGCTATATGAAAAATAGCACACAGTTTTTCACTAAAACGCACAATTTTGTCTATTACGGACTCAATAAAAACTTATATATATAACATATTTATAATAAAATTGATTTTCGGTAAAGTTTTGTGAATGTGGAGTATGCTTTTACCATCGAACAGTCGATTTTTTGGCGTATATACTGAAAAGTTCTTAGTTTTAAAAGTGTACTACCCTCGAAAAAATATCTATTTATTATATGTTCGACAGAGACTGCTTTCTACGTGCCTAAGTCTTTCTACGTGATCGACCACTCCGGCGCCATGTCCGCCCCGGTGATGCTGCTGGGAGACCAGTCCATCTTCAGGGCGCGCCGCTCGGCCTCTTCCGCGTCGGCCTCCTCGTCTGCATCCAGCTCCTCCAGCTCCGGAGGCTTCGGCCAGACCTTCAGCTCCAGTTCCAGTAACGCCAATGGCAGTGAGTATACCGGAATCATACTTTTCATGTGATTCTCAAGAATTTTTTTTTAAATAATATTAATAATCTAAAACACAAATATGAAACAAAAAAGCCAGAAACTAAAAAGAACAATGGTCACGACCGAGACTCGAAACTCGAACTCGGAACCACTACTCTTATCCAATTTAAGCACTGTTATCTACAATGATATTTACCAATGTCTTTAATATTATTAAAACTTTATGAGACTCGCAATTTTTTGTACTTACAAGAAGTTGAATATAAATATTTGCTGTTACCTATTTGTTTACTTTTTGGTTAGTAAAAAATATGTTTGTGAACAGAAATCTAAATAAACTTGTTTTAATAATTCAAGTTAGTAAATATTTATGTAAACATACTTGAATAAAGTCACAAGGCGAAGATTCAAAGTCCAACACTCAAGTTCATCCTATTTTAACGGCATAAATTACTTGCTAAATATAATCAAATTTATAAATTGATCAATATGATATTAGTAAGAAAAAGCTGATATTAGTCAAAAGTTAGGTGGACAAGGTCTGATAATATTCTATTCGCAAAAATATTTGGTACTTTTCGCTGTTGCAGGGATGTGCATCTTTAACGATTTTTTTCCCAAAAATTTTTGTTTTTTTTTGTAATTTTTTCACGCTTTTTCTATGTTTCTATAAGGTGGAAAAGACTTTTTAGGATCAAAGAACGAAGAGTTAAATTATGTTTCAAAAATTGTGTTACATCTTCGCTTTACCATCTCCAGATGCTGGCTTCGGCTACAACCCCCACAACTCGGGCCCCCCAAGTTATCAGCCAGGCTACAACGGCCCCCCGCCCACCGCGCAGCACGCCGCCCCCCAGCACCACTCCGGGCCCCCTAGCTACAACCAGGGCTACAACGGACCCCCGCAGAATGTCCATCATTCTGCCCCCCCGCAGCACGTGGATACACAGTGAGCTATAAATTATTTATGTGGACTCGATTAGATTTAAAGCATTACATAATATAAGAAATATATTTTGACAGTAAAACAATGGTGAAATCAAATCAAGTGGACAGTTTCTAAATTTGCGATTTCATTCGGTTTTGAATTTTTGCTGAAAAAAGTGTAGAAATACCGATTCAACGATCGAAAATTGATACTTTTACAAATAAAAAATCGTAAGTCATAACAGTAAACATTTAAAATGCTATGGATTTTGTGCATTTACAAATATTTCCTTACCATATGAATTAACAACTTGTGAACATCACAAACGAAGATGATTTCATGTTCCATAATTAAGATTTAATCAAAGTAAATGTATTTCATCACCGTTGATGTCATGCTTCATATTTAAGTGAGAATCGTGAGATGTGCATTTGACCGAACGTCATTACGGCTAAGTTACGGGTACGTAGGAACTGTTTAATATCTATGCATCATGATATTTAAACATTTTCAAAAGTATAATATCATCCTACGTAATTAGAATTAAGCTTTAGTCGGGGGCGGTCTTAGCGTACAAACTACAGACTCTTCTTATAATTTTCTTTTAAATGAACCATGTATTGATTACATATCAAAATTTCAGAAAATTAACAAAAAGGATGTCAGTAGCACAGAGTTATTCGTAAATATTTATAGAAAGTTTTAATCGAATGAAATCCTCTTCGATGGCCCTTTGGAGACAGGAGACCATTGAATATCCCCCTTGAACATTTTTTAAATTTTCTTAATACTTATGTTTTGTAGAATGTTTTACTAATTTATCTTTTTTAAATTTCATTTTTATTTCATTTTTTATTTCATTTTTGATTTTATTTTATATATCATTTTTTTATATTTCATTTTTGATTTTATTTTAAGAATTTTATTCTGTTAATCTTTTAAAGTATTATTGTTTATAGTTATGGAATGTATTGCATTGCACTATCTCTGCACATCTCCTGGAATAAATGATTATTTAAAAAAACTTGATTGCACAAAATGCTTGACAGTTTTATCCAAAGCAAGATTAAATAATTAGAGATTTAAGAAAAGATATTTGATAAGATGATTGATCAAAAGGTATATAAATCTTTCATCATTATTTCATGAGATTAATTTTCACATAATTTCATAACTCTTTATTTTTACACTAAAAAGTTATTATTTGGTCACTGGGCAGTTTCGAGGTATTATTTCTGAAAAACGATACGGTGAGAAAAAAAGCATAAATTTAGATTGATCCTTTTACCGTAATTCTCGACACAAATAAGTATTACGTGGGAACAGAGTACGTATGGTAATTGCATGTAACCGCCTTTCCCGTAATATATCCTTTAGCAATGTAATGCAGTGATCAGCGATTACTATTAATATGTAACGGAATACGGAGAGTGGTAAGGATGACCGTATTCCCGACACGCCGTGATGACTGAAAGTCATTAGGTGCATTAACTTGACCGCAGAGCGTCGAGTATCGACTATTTACCTGAATTCAGATCTACGTGCGAGAAATTCGTGATTATTTTCGTGAAGAAATTTAAGGCACGTCGTGTCACTACTAATGACTCCAACCGTACGGTAGTTTAAGAATGCCACGATGTTTCCCGAAGAATGTGTAATCTTATTTATATTTTTAACTCTCTTCGAATTTTAGATTCTGAATTACAGGATTGTTTAGCGTATGAACTTTCAATACAACAAAATGTGATGTTATTTTCTTGTTTTTCTTATGATACCCTCTCCAATTTGGAAGATTGGCTATCATTCGGATAATCTTCATGTGTAGACTGTAGTCTGGAATCACCCAGCATATCTAATGATTTAAATTACTGATATTCTGTCGAAAATCGTAAATTAATTAATGAGATAAGCTGTTTATAACAACTCTATTAAAAATGTTTACGCTAAAAAACTAATCATTTTTGGAGAAACCAAATTGATTTTTCATTCCATCTCCATGTAAGGTCGCCCTCAATTTATTGGAAAATAAATTATTGTACAGACATGTTGGTTTTTTTTGCTAAGATTACTGTTTACTCTAAAATCTATGGTACCTATTTGATCGTTAAATCCTTATAACATAGAAGTTAGGTAGCAATAGGATGGACAAAATTACACGATAAACATTGATTACTTCCGTGTTGTGATAACATTTTTTTATTTTTACTTTAAGTAACTTCGCAAAATGGTATAACTCTTTTATTTTCTTTCAGAAATTGAATTTCCTTTATTAACACTTTGAAAATAGTTTGTTGTTGTTAGGATGATGTGAAAATGAATTTTAAAGAACATTTTTCATCAAAAACTCATTTCACGGTCAAAAACAAAATGTTTGACGCAATGGGACAGTGAACCTAGTCTGAATAATACTTCCGTTCCAACGCCATCGACGTTTTAAAAAATATCAAAATAAAACAGTCAAGTCAAGTTTCATCAATCCTTTTTTGAATTTATTGAAGAATGACTTTGGTTTTGATTAAGTTTATTTGTCAATAAACGATTTAGAACATCAGATTGTTTAAATAAATACATTTATAGTATAAGTATCACAGTCGAATACAGTACTTACACAGATGAATTACTTGCATACATCATGTTTCAAACTTGTTTTTTCAACTTCAGAAACGAAAATTCCAGCGAAATTAAAAAAGAGTTCGATTTTATGAAAACTACGTGATTCTCTACGCGTAGTCTCTCTTGAATTTAGTGACGGACTTCACTTATAAGCTTTTCTATTTATCTACAAATGCTTCGAGTACTAAAATCGGTAGGCACCATTCGTTCATTTTAATAACTGTTCTAAAGGCAGCATCAGAAAAATAAAAATATTTCTACTATGAAATTATAAGCAAATCACAAAAAACTACTTGTCATTGTTGTCAACGTGTCAACCAATAAAATGATTTTAGCCTAAAGCTGTTTTTTCATTTGTTTAGTAGCTCCATCCGGTCAGATATGTCAGGCTCCACCGCTTCTGTATTTTTCTATGTTCTTGTATTGGACATTGTACCTGTATCCTGTGTGTCTAAATTGGGGTTTTCCAACTGTTGTTACATCATAAAACTGATAGTAGCAAAACAAACAAAAAATAGTTGACGAATAATGACTTGCCAATAGTGCGTGCATTGAACTAGACCTTAGAAAAATTAAAATAAACGAAAAATCATTGTTGGATTATCGCGTAAATGTATTGTAAGCTGATCAATAGTTCATTTTCCTGTCCTATTCACGATTACTCCCAACGTTCCGTCAGTTTTTTTATTCCAACGCCAACATGTTGGATAGAGAGCGGAATTTCGAATAATCGCGTTTGTAATATTAGCCGTTCAATACCTTAACTCCTCTGTCCAACCCAGGTAAGAACTCGAATTGTCCGTTTTTTGTACTCTTCACAATCCATTTTATTTAAGTACACACTTATATTAAAAAATCAAGACATATTCAATCGTGGCATTGAAATGGGATTGATACATCGAAAACAATCTCCCCCCAACATTTAAATATGCATCAGAAGTCAGACATAATACAAACACAATATTATACATGCATCTACCAATTATTGATCAATGATAATTACATATTGCTTTTAAACACTTTATTAAGTTGGATCGCTAATCTCATGTTGTTGTTTTTTAAGTCCTGTATTATTTGACCTCAAGAGTCTCGATAATTCTGAAAATGTCGATTCTGCGTCTTGTGACATCGTGACGCATAATCGGAACGTTCCTAGCTTCAACCATTATTTCTTTAATACCTCGGTTTTCAACCATTTTCCCACATTTCTAACCGGTTTGCCGGCGAGTCGACAAGTCTTCTGAGATCAAAGATTTCAGATTCTAATATCGGTTGAGTGCGATTTAAAGTAACGGGTAATTATATGCGGGACTCGTATTCACAGGAAAAAATCTAAAATCAACACAAATGTGTGTTGTGTTTTATGTAAGTTGATCAAAGTTTTACATTAGACTATGTTCCAAATATAAAAGCATATTATACTAAGCCACATACGAGTATAAACCCTTTTCCCATCACAGCTTCTGGATAATACAATGAAAATCTCCACTTGGTATATTCGTATAGCTTTGGACGCTAGTAATATTCCTTACCGAACTTATTTTTCCAGCCACACTTTACAATACACATTACGTAAACTCTTTACCTTTTCTTTCTTACAACAGCTTTCTTACCCATTGCCTTTACTTTAAGTTTAATAGATGTATGATAAATTTATATTAAAACGGAATTGCACCACGAATTTAAAAATCAAAAGTATATACAATCTAAATTTTACAAAAAAAATAAAAAAAATTAAAAAAACGATTACAGCGTGACACGGTTGAGTTTGCAGTCTGTGTGGTCGCTTAGTTATATTGTGAATACAAAAAATACATGGATTTAAAAAACAGTTCGTTCGTTCGTCAGACCCTTCTTTGGCCGTCTGCAAAGTTAACCATGTTAAGCTGTAGCCTTATACCTTTGATAGTTGCTCGTTTGAATTTGTTTTAACGTTTTAATTGAATTTCAGTTGAATAATACACAAAGTATACCATAGCATCACCAATAATAGATGTAACCGCACGCCACTGATAAAATATAATATAATATATTCAATACTTGAGTCCGCTGTTGACTTCGAAGTCGTCTAATATGCTGAAGATGAGTTTATTCACAAATAATATTCGAAATAGACACAATATTATTTTCAGGCCAAAGTCTAATAAATGGAAACGCTTGGTTTTTTGGTCGTCGATGACTTCAACGCTCGAATAATCACGAAACCCGCGCCGAGCGTGAAATTGAACCATTTTGGCGTTAAGGCGTCATTACTATTTTAGGCTATTCCCGCGAATGGGCTCTCGCTACTCGCCGTGTTTAAATCACAGAACGGTACCTTTTGATTTCAATTAATTACGTTCAAGAAAATCTACTCGCCTTAAATTAGTTACGTTTTTTTTACGATTCACAGATAATGATAAAAAGTGTTCATGTTGGTTTTATATTCTTTGATTTTCACGAGGCAAAAAGTTATTTTACTATGAAAGGGTGCTTTCCAAAACAAACTGAACTAGACGGTGGTTATTGTAAGAAATAATGAAAAATGACTGGGGTTCCTCATTGGTCAGAAAATATATTAACTTATTCGCTCTATGATGATCAATTCATCTTATTTAGTGAAATAGTTCCCGTTTTATTATTTTAATAATAAAATATGATTTATTATCAATTTCCAGGATTTACAACCGCTTCGCCGATGACGGCAGCGTTTCTGGCGTAGGCCTCGTGGGAACGTCCACAGGAGGCAACGGCGTCTTCTCGGGATCCTCCTCAACCGTGGATTCCAACGGAAAGGTCCACTTCACCACCCATACCGGAAAGTTTTAAGCTTCAGCCGATATAACAAGTAGCGCCCCTTTTACTTTGCGCCAATACTATTCAAATTAGTTGCTAATTTCAAGACGTCAATTTTAACACGTTGACTATTTTACAGAAAGTATAAACTACTCAAAACACATTAGAAATTAAAAATCTTGGTGTTTAGAGTCCATAGTAGTTAACGTGTTAAAGTTTTTCCTTTGTGTTACCCTTTGAGTTAAAAAATGTTCCTTCGATAATCTTGTAAATTATTTAATATTTTTTATGAGTTGTAATTTCAAGTAAAGGGGCAAGATTCTTTAGTTAAAAAGTGATAAATTAACGATATTTATTTGTAACAAACCAAATGTAAATACCTAGGTTTTTTATTGATAATTTGTTTTAGGTGTTTTTTTATTATATCTTTTACTTACTTATAAGATCACTGATTCTGCAGAAACAGTGGTTGTTTTAATAATAATGTATTGATAATTTTTATAAATAAACAATATTACAGCGATGAGATTTTATTGATAAAAGATTTAATTAATTTAAGTGATAGTGAAGAATAAGAAAGGAATTTAAGTAAAACCACAATAATACTGAGGTGTTAGCTAGTAATTATTTATTTACTTAGTTTATTTTACTTTTATGTATATAAATACATAATTTTATTAAAATAACGAATCATACTGTACAGATAAAAAAAAAAACTTAAAATTGAATTATAAAAATATTTTATAATATTATATTTGTATTCAAAAGGGACAGTTGAAAATCAGGCATCAAACAGAAGTAAAAAAAATTGGAACCCATTAAAAAAAATTTATAACGAAACAGGAAGGCAAGTACATACTATCTACAAGGTACTTACCTATAAAAAGTTTGTTTGAACTAATAAATGCATAGGTACCCGAAATTATGCAAATTAAAAAGTAAAACTTTATTATTAAGTTGCTTCGAGATGAAAAAATAAAAAATAACATTCACATAGCCAGAGAATAACGATTGTGAATGAAATCCGCTTGCTTTAGTCTATTTAATTTAGACCAAGAACTATACTAGATCATTATATAGACTACAGTAAAGTACATGCTCGCAAATAACATAATTCAAATGATTTTTACCGGTTAGAAGATTCTTAATTTTATACATTAAAAGGTGGTAATTATTAATGAGAAATATATTTATTTTTTTGTATGTGGTTTTGTGCCAGTTTTCGTAAAAAAAATCGTAGATACAGTTAAAAATAAAAACACATTAAAAAATAAAAATAAAGTGAAGGTGGGTAGATCATATTTGCACATTTTTTAAAATTTTTTAATTATTAGTTTGTTCTACTCTGAACTGGAGAGCGTCGGGCAGGTTCGGGGGAAGCTGGCGTTCGTAGGGGTTAGGGTAGCTGTAGCCTTTATCTCCACTTTCCGGGATTGGAGCAGGAAGCGGAATTGCACCAACCACAACAGAATCAACCGAGTCTCCGATGCTACTCACTCCAGGGCTGCTGGGTGTCCGTGCTTCCAAAGTTACCGCTGTCTCCAATTGAGTTAACCGAGATCGGAGCACGCACAGGAACCTCTACTTGCGAAGATTGCAGACGTTGGTAGTTGTAGTTTTTATCGAAGAGATTAAATGGAAATTTGTTTGGGTACTGACCAGGGTATTGTCCGTTTCCTCCTGGATACCCAATTGTGTTTGATCCTGGGTAGTTTATTCCACCGAACCCCGAGTTAGAACCGACACCAGGATACCCAGAGTTAGGGTAACCGGAGTTAGGGTAACCGGAGTTAGGGTAACCGGAGTTAGGGTAACCGGAGTTAGGGTATCCAGGATATTGTCCTTGTCCTGAAAAGACTCCTGCAATTCTATTAATCAGTGGCCACAGGATTCTTTCTGAAGGCTCTTTAGGTTGTACTCTAGTATTAAAATTTTCCGTATTATCGTAAGGATTACGATGATTAAATCCGCTGAAGTTCGGATTGTAGTTCTGGTTGGGGTATAGAGGTCTCACGACGTTGGGGTAGACGGGTCTAGGTTGGGCGGGAGCTGATCTGGTATGACTGGTTCAGGATCCCTGAAGACTGGCCTGGTAGAGACCCCTGGTCTTGGATAGTCGTATCCATTGTTGGAGTTATCCTGCTGCTGCCAGTAGGCGGGTCTAGTTTGGAAGCCAGGGTTGGAGTACAGCAGCTCGGAGACATCTCTTGGTACCCTGAGACGTCCACATTGCACTGAAATTTTTTTTAAAACTTACAATAAATGCAATATTTGTCGGTATTATGAATTTACATTCAGAATTATTCAGAAAGTTAAATAAATCGTCTCTAGATGGGAACAAAAATGTACAAAACTTAAATTACATACCTGCAATAACTTTATGGGCATTGTTTTTTTTTAATATATGCGCCCAGTTATTGTTTTTCGTTTCTTAATTTATTCAAAAGCTTCTATTTAAAATTTTTAATTACCACTGTAATTCAAAAATGGGAAAAAAAACAAAACATTTTTTTTTTTCTTTTTTCATTAACCACACACAGGATGACCCGAAAGAAATGATTTCATAGATTAATGTCATCTTTGGAAATGCTGTGTGCGGGGTCTTTTTAGAAGAGGGAGGAGTGAATCTGGGTCTTGACGAAGCCCGTGTTGCAGGAGGGAGGAAACACAGAGGTCGGAAAATCATTCCACACAAGAACGAGTCGTAAAAGCGACCCGTTCTTATGTGTCGACTGTCAGCCGTGTACAAATGTTTAGCGCGCGCTTGGCGAGTTTTCCGGCTATTCACCGATGAATGTACTAGTAAACTGGTAAAAGTATCATACGTATAAAAATGAAAGAAGTTGTAAATAATATTCCATTACACAAATACTATTTTTTGAAATAGTTAATCAAACTGTTATTTTATATATTTTTATTTTTTGGTAGGTATTATTAGGTGCACGAAAATAATTTCCAATCATAAAAAATTTAACATTTAGAAAAAAAATAATGAACGGATAAACATAACGAATTTTTATTTCTCCTCCAATTTTTGACTACCATTATTTGAGATATTTATTCGATATTATAACACGATTGAAATTATTTTTTCTTTATGATTTATTTCATGTAAAAATAATTTTCCTTCCCCCCGGCCACATTGTCATAAGTAAGTCACTATCAATATTTCTCAATACCATTGAAAAACATAATAAAACTGAGTAAGAAACTAAAGAAAAATAAGAACAGTTTATATGTATCCCATTACAATCCTTACATAATATTATAAACTATTGTTATCGTTGTGTTTGAGCATTAAACATAACTCATTTCCAAAACTACATACACGAGTAGCTATTACTTAATTAGCTCGGGTCACTCATAGGTATAGCTTTGCCATAGAAATGTATTAAATAACTAGTAAAGAAAAAAAATCGTATGGGTAGGCATACGTACAGTGTATTTATCTCGAACGATAATTCAATTTAAAAAAGTTTGGAGCAGTATTAACCATTTTACAATGAAGAAACGAAATATTGATTGACTTATATTGAACCAATAGAAAAATGCACTTAATCAAATACGATATCTGAATCTGAGCCGTTATATTTGCTGAAATATACGACTGAAGAGGATCTGAGAAAGAAGAAAGCTCTCTCGATTAAAACCTCACGAACAAGATTAATACAAGTGGTATTTGGATGGATTGGACATGTAGAGCAGAAGAACGGAGAAAGCAGTGTGTAAAAAAGAAACCTAGCGGATGATATAAGATAATGTAATAACAAATACTTGATTCGGGTCATGTCAAGGGCCGGAATAACAGAATATTATTATGAATGTAGGTGAAGGAAGGAGTTTGTGCCAATATAGATTTATGTGGCGTTTTATAATCTCTGCCCTTAGGGACATCCTTGGCTTTGGAGTTATTAAGATATTCCTGATTTAAGAAAAATTAAATCACTATAAAATGAATAATACACATTCTATTCACAATCACAAAATCACTATTAAACTTTACAAAAAGCTTTGAAAAAATGATTCACCTACCTGCTACAGCAAACAGAGCTAACACGTAGAAGCTTTTCATTATGCAAGAACACTCGAGGAGAACTTGTTACGTTTTGTTCACAACACTTGAACTGATTTTTTCCCACAACTCCCATGGGTTATATAGAATACGAGTGTTGATTTTGCAGAAAGAAATCCTTGGTGAACTATTTGCCTAGTAAAGAATTGACAAACTTACTTTTGACCGCGGTTATCCGAAGATTACAGAACTGTAGAGGGACATATTTAAATAATGCAGTAAAGGGACCCTAAAATTTCACTGTTGCCAGAATGAACAATTTTCGATCTGCAGAACTATCGCGTACAAATAAGTTTTAGTTGCAGATAGTTGCATTTAGTTACAGCTAGTTCTTTAAATGTCAATTCGACATCTAATAATAATCATCTCAATTTTAAAATAGCACCTTACACCATTATAACAAATAAACAGAGATAAAAAGACAGATAATATGAATAGAAAGAGACAAAAGTCAACTGAGAAGGTGATTAAAGAATAATGATAAGTTTTAAGAGTTTACACGAAATATACCTAATATTGGGAATACTGGACAAATTTAACTGATTATTAATTTTAATGGTTTTCTTTATTTATAGTGCTTCTTAATTATTTAATTTGTTGCCATGGCCATTTTTATGAAGAATATGAGCACCGGTGCTTTTATTGAAGGTATGATGTTTTTCCATAAGATGATTGACGAATTCTGAAAAACCGTGATTATTAAAAAAATAATCTAATAATTTATAGTTAAGAATAATAGAGTAAAAGAAAGTTACCGTGTTTTATTTTATTAATGAATAATTGACATATCGTTTGTTTATTTCGCCTTTGTCGTGTATCTGACCGCGTGTTTATTCTGAGTCCGACTCTTCCGAGATAACACTACCTCGCTGGATATCGACACGCCGCGCCGAGGAAAAGTAACATTTCGTTTGTTTTCCTAGTTGGGCCTGTCACGTCTGTCGTTGCCCAACGAGTGTCAACAGGGAAGTGACTAACTTTCGGCTTTGACTGCGACGGGCCTGGGAAAACTTGGGACCAGTGCTAACTGACAAATACACATCATCTGATTCTTCAAAAGGTCTCTTGGGAAATACTTGCTTTGAGATCTCGGTCTTTCCAGTGTGATTTTGTGTTTGTTGTTTGTTAGATTACTTATTCGAGAGACTTATAATTTATGTAAGTTTGAATACGTAGGCAGATGCCGACCTCCAAATACGAGTGTCCGAGAACACCCCTTACGCCATACGTGTATACACCTTTCGAATAAGCTAGTTTGTATTGAATTTTTATAATAATATATATTTGTAAACTCCACGCAGAAGGCCTTTGGCACATTTGAAGAAACGAACGAATTAGTGAGTCCTGGGTATGGTTGAAGAAAATCATGTTGTATGAAAGAGGAAACACAAAAGTTGCATACAACTTCACAGCCGAGCTGTTGAGCACAATAAGCAGTTGTAAAAACGACCACCAGACGGGCATCTACAGGCGATCTGTATGATCTAAGCGTATTGCTTTGCTAGTACAGCAGAGTGAAACCGACCCGCTGTGAAATGAAAAATCATTAAATTTTAACAATTGAAGTCCACCACAACTGGACAGCTTTAAAAACAATTAAAAGACCATACGTATATGATGTAATTGATGTTTTCTTTTAAGAATTTACTCCTTTTTTTTAGATCCATTTTAGTTTTGATAGGAGAATTATAAGCTCCTTTAAAAGCTCACCTTAAAAATCAAGTTTAATTTAGTTCTTATTATGTTGATTTTATATCTTTAAATTTGTCGAATTTGTCATTTACTTATATTATTTTTACTATCTATGTACTATATTTTCGATATCAGCATGTTACTATGTAGCTAAAAAACCACTTTTGAAAATTGCCACCCCAACACAGGCTTATGCCTAGTGGGGTGGACAATGCACCAACCAATATAAAATGTATGTTCAAGTAAAATAATAAAAATAAATTGTTGGGGAAATAAGTAGGTGCACGTGTAGGTTAGAGTAAAGCTTAGGTTGGAGAAGAGAGTAAACTTATTCCAGGGTAAATGTTTAGGGTGGACTGTGAAAAGCACATCATACCATATGAACACATACAAATTTAAAAATATGCAATTTTATATTAATGTTCATAAAATGATGCCATAATTTTATTGATAGGTACTTTATGCCGTTACACAAAAAATGGTTTAAATAAGCGTAATTTGAGACAGGAGAGAAAGACGAACAAAAATCTGTGGCAACACTTGGAATAATTTCTCCCTAAGCACGCGAATCTTCTCAATTAGGGAGGTAATTATCATAAACTAGAAACTAGACATTATATATTAATTGTATTTATATTATACCTACTGTTAGTATTTAGTAAAAAATGTTCATTATGTACAATAAATAAAAACATTTAATGTGCTTGTGACTGTCCAGAATTGCTTGAAATGATACATTCCCGAATGCCAATACGAAATACTAGAAATCAGGATATTTGTCAGGAAATAATTCTGGAACTAACTACGAGTACTTATGTACTCGTTATTGCCTAGATTACTAAACAGGGAAATAATTAAGCAACGTCGGTGGACATTTTTTATTCATCACTTAATAAATATAAAAGATTGTTGTTGGGACTTTTTTTGCTACTCGATATTATGATTTATTTTGTCTTTATTATAATATTTTTTGTTTTATGTAATATTTTTAATTCTTTTTCTCCTTTTTATGTGTATCTTTTTTATAAAATTATTTATTATGCTAAGTAAAAAGGTAAGAATGTACCGTTGAAATAAATAAATCGATGATCACGTATTGTCACTCAACAATATATATATATCCGCTATCTTCTAATGAATAAGGGTAAGTGATACGTCTTAAGTAAGCGTATTTCAAGCTCATTAATACATGCATTTATTCCTTCGCAAGGAAGTCTAAGAAATTAAAAATTTGCTATTTGTTGTTTCTTTTAACCTTACATGAAATTACCCATCGCTTAACGTAGCCCTGATCTACACTCCTCGATAAGAATAATTGAAAGCCATTTTGTTTGCTTATTCAATGTATTATGGTTTAACCAGTGTTCCTGTACTAATATTATAATATATAACATTTGTTCTTCAGAGGGTTAAGCTCATGCACGATTAAGTTATTCAAATATGGCCAAAATATGACTATCTCATAGCAAAATAAATATTGTATTTTGTTTTTAAGTGCAATTTATGTATTACATATTCTTATTACGTATCATGAATAAATAGTCGTTTTACCTATTTCTGAGAATTGATTATTCAGTTCGCGATTTCACAATTACTGTGGCATTGTATTTTGTTGTAAAGAGTGACATCGGTTCAGTCAAAAGTAAACAAATGGAAAATCACTTTGGGATTCTGCCAGGAAAAAAATAGTTACATAAATAAAAATACAAAAAAAACTATATTTAAAAGAATTATGTTAGAATGTCATGTCCGGCTTTGGAGATCCTTGGCGGCACTCACCCATCCGAAGTCTGCAGTTTTCTTCAAATCGTCAACCCATCTCATCTGTAGGCGGTCTTTACTTCTATTTTCCAACCAGCCACCCCCAAGTTACACACATTACAAGAATTTAATACATTAGTGCGACATTTAAAAAACACAGCAACACAAAATAAAAGGTTGACTGCACTCATTTATTGCAGAATGACTTTGTCTACTTTGCGTGGTTGAGGAAATGGGGCCACTCCGCTGCTGTGATCTGCCAGTCAAGTGAAATCATCCTCCGTCGCGCTGCGCAGCATCAACGTGTCGAGGGGGAACTCGTAGAGTGAACATCCTTTAACGATGCGCACTTTGGTTCGAACCTTTGCACCGTCTTAGTGTCCCCATTTGGCTTTCCCTGCAACGAATGCAGAATAACCCATATTTCTTACCATTTTTATTTTCGCATATAACCAAGTTCTATTAGGATAGTTCCTACCGAAAAATAATTTTAACAAATAAACAAACTTTTGTTGAAAGTTAGTAACCTCACTTGTAAATGTTACATTATCCTTATGTATAGATAAACAGTATACTGCAAAATAATCTATGTTGTTTTTATAATGCAAACATGCATATATAACACCAATGATTATCCCAAAGAATGATGAAATAAGATTGTGTCATATTATCATATTGTAATAAAATATATTTTCTGTAAACCAATAACATTTTCACGTTATACACAACACAGACTGACTCACACGCAGATAGCGTTATGTGATATAGATATTGCAACACAATATTTACTTGAAAAAACGTGTCATATTTTGAATCAATAATTTACATCTCCAACATGGTAATAAAGAAAATTTGTCATTTGATCGAATAAGCTAGTTCAATTTAATTTTGCCTTAGTCTACTCAGAGGTTGAATATTATCGAGAAGTGCGTCTAGGAGTGAACACACACAAAATATTGATGTGTGACTTAATACTGCCATACTCGTACGTGCGGCGAGTTCCCACTTCCCTCTACCCCACTACGATGGCTTCCTGTCCTCTCAAACATCGCACCGCCCACTGCAAGACAAGGAGGAGATACAGCAACTCTCAGGGAATTCGAGAAGGCTGTGGATAGTAACATCCTATTTCGAGATGCAAACGTCCTCATATTCGGGAAAGCCCTTTGGACTGAAGGCGAAAGTCTGCGTCAGCCACGACTTCTCCCGAAGAGGGGTGACGATCTCAGTTGCAGACCTCGGACGAGAAAAATAATCTTTGTTTTAGATCCAACCATAAGACAGCCAAGGCTCCCTTTCCCTCGGAGAAGTGTTCGTCACTAAAACGCACCCGGTTTAGTCACAGTCGCTGTGTGTAAATATATGATGAAAAATTGGGGCCAAAAGGACTCTAAATTGTGTGAACAGATATAAACAAACAGAGACCCAATTAATGAATTAATGAATTAATGAATTAACGAATTAATGAATTAACGAATTAATGAATTAACAGTTTCAAAATTAGACCCAATTAGAAGAGTATGCGAATTATTTAATCAAACTTTCAAGGAATCTTATATGTTATTTGATTCATTAATTACTTTCAGTAAAACATTGAAAAAATTCTACAAATGACAAATTTGATTTAAAAATTCTGTACTTTTTTTTATAAATTTTCTTTAAATGTATTTTTATGCTGGTACTATACTCAGCTTTACCCCTGGATTCATCCCTCATCTTAACTAGGAATGTGAAGGATTTAATGCTGTAAAGGATGTGATAATAACATGAGATTTACTACTTATTGTATCTAAACAACACTTATATATCACTTTTATAAGTGGGAGTATATTAAATTTATTTGTATGTAGGTATTACGCCATCTACCTTGCTTCATCTATTGCTGCTCATAAGTGCTTAATCTTTGAGAAATAGTTAGGATGCAGGCGAATTTTCTATTCCTTATGTTTAATATTGTTTATTTATTAGTGTCTGTATCATCTGTATCTGTTTTTTTTCCTAAATAAAAATAAATAAAAAACACATTGTAGAAGAATTCAATCATCCTTCATCAGTTTCCCGGAGACACATCTGTGCTGAATCAATTGAATCTCGATGCCGTCGACTGCTTGAATAACCCCAGCATCCCATTACCACCTCCACAAGTCTCCTTCACCATACTAAGAAGAAGAAGATTCCATTTCAATGTTGATCCCAAATTGAAAATATTGCTGTATACTGTCAGCTTATTGTTTAGGTGTCGAGGAAAGTCGAAATGGTAATATTTGCAATAAATTATTTAAAAAACCGTACACCTTTTGTAAACAAATAATATTTACATTCACGATCAAACACGAGTCGCTTAAAACACCTATAAAATATTTTTTTCCAACAGGATGTAAAATAAATTATTTTCTAGATTCATCCTCGTACATGTAATCACGTGTTGCGTTACAAGACAATCGTAATTATATGAATTTGTCTCTTTCGATGCATTGATGGCTGTGCATTCTCATTTTATACACGAACAAAGGCTAATTAATTCACACCTAACTGTTTATATAGATCCTCTGGCAGACGTTAGAAATCTGCTCACAATTACATTGAGATTTTTTACATCGGAACGAAGTTAATTGGATAACTATATAGCATTGTAGTATCGCATTTTCAATGTATATTTTGTAAATTTTAATTCTGGTTTTGACGTGTTTTTAATAGGATAAACACGACGAAGAGCATTAAATAAGCCATTAAGATGATATATTAGATTTTTAAGGTTAAAATACAATGCAATAACAGCATTGTTTTTTCTCGTCAAACGAGTTTTTCTTGAATAGTCCTGTAGGTTAAATGTCCTGTAGATTCTTACAGAAAAAATAAGAATATTTAGAGCTTGTTTCAATTGAATTTACTTCCTACTCTGTTTTTCCATGTACCACCAACAGGGGGAGTTGGGGGGGAGACATGACACGACATGTTGGATAACCTGAACATTTAGATCTCATCTCTGACCACCCATAGTTAAGGTAATTCGAAGTGGGTTAATTCTGAAAGGTGCTTTATCATCGTCAGAGCGACACTGAAGGCACCTGCCAATCCGCATATTTTTAAAGTAGGTACTAATCAGTTTATTTAAAAAAAGGTTAAAAATAAATACCTACGTTAATTTTTAATTTAAATAAGTACCTACAATACAATATTGCAACCGTATTTTTTCCCTGTTTGAATTTCATGTCTACCAATTCCGAACCGCAAGTTAACATGAAACATTCAATCTATGCAGCAATCTAACCTAACCTACTTTATTATAATGTTATAATAGTTGAAGTATAGTGCACATGCACGTTATGTTGTATATTTGGCATACTAATTAGATTAACAGTGGTAGACATGAAATCGATAAGAACAACCAGTTTTATGTATAGCAGCTCACCTCTGCTATATGAAAGCATTACACTGTGTATACAAAGATATACCCATACTAATATACCTTAACCGTGCATACAATATGCATATTTTAAACCAATATACTCGAATAAATAAATACGTATTTTATCGTAGGCATATATGCAGTATATGTACATAAGTGGGAAGTGTTTCCGCCGGATGTTGGATTTGGAGCACTGATTGGATATCTTTATAGGTTTTATAAATGGTTGAAGGTTATCTTAAGTAAATATTATTATGAAATCTACTACCAATACAAAAACCCAATTTTTTTGGAAATCTGTTTTTTTTGTAAAACACAATCCTTTGTTTGTTAGCCGTTATCAGTAACTCAACAAAACATAATGAAATAATAAAAGAGTTAAAATTCAATTCAGTTAAAAAATATGAATTATATAATTTGTATACGATTAAATATAAATACTTAGAATTATCACAATGTATTATAAAACCTTAATGACTATACTCGATGAGAGCATATAATAAGTGTTCTCGAGTTTTGTTCTGTCGTTGAGTAGTTCAGTTCTGGCTTTATCCTGAATATCCTCCTGGAAGAAATAAATAAACAAGGTAAGAAATATAATTTTATATGAAAACAAAGACAGGTTGGATATTGGATGGAAATTCAATTGGTTATTTGTTTGACGGCCATTACAAAAATGACTACAACTGTCGCAATAAAAAATAATAAAAATATGCTACCCAAAGTATCAATTTTCCTAGTCTAACACGAGAGAAGCATAAAATTTTCACCTAGGCATGTTTTTTTCTGTCTTACAACTTTATTACATATTTAAAAAAAATTAAGAAAAGTACCTACACTATCTTATTTTAAAAGCAAAAAAAGCTGATGTCAACATTATTCAAAGCTAATTTTTAGATAATTCGAACCTGTAAAAGCCGTAGAAAACTAGTAGTAAAGTATTCTTTTTCATAAGCGACGAATGTAATATAAAGAGAGGTTACAACGGAATTCTCAACGGATATACCATAATCCGGTTGAAGTACTTCTTTAAAATTTTGAAAGGAAAATAGCGACTGTCTTAAAACATTAATTTTATGTCAGAATAAGGTATTAAGAAATTAATTATTTACCTGCACTAGAACTAGCGCCGGCACTCGCATGAGATGAGGAGATCCCTGCTGAGAAGAGTCCTCCCAGTCCCAATGAGGCAGAGTTGCTTGACGATGCTGCATGACTTCCTGCACTGGCTCCAGAATGGGCAGCTCCGTTGATGCCGCCCAACACTCCTCCGATGACTCCATTCAGCAAGCCGAGGGGTGTGTGACTTCCATGTCCATGGATGCCGATGCCTCCGTATCCTCCTGAACCAGCCTGAGATCCAGCAGCCGCTCCGGCAAAAGCTCCAGATGTGCTTCCTGCTTGATTGTAAGCCCCATTACCGGAGAGTGATGCATCACAAGCCTTGCAGCCTCCATTACCCGCTTGTGGACTTCCTCCAACTAAGTGGAGATTTGATCCTCCAGCACCAAAAGTGCTTCCTGATGATGCTGCTGCTCCCGCTACAACACTAGTTCCTACATAGCCTCCATTACCGGGGTGGTTTGAAGCGGGTCCGGTTGCAAAAGTAATTCCTGGAGCTCCTCCGAAACCACCTTCGTAATGGCCGTACTTGTGTTTGATAAGTCCGAATCCGTGTCCGTGTCCGTGTCCGTGTCCGTGTCCATGACCATGTCCATGTCCTCCTGTGACTCCGGTAGTTATCACAATAGTTGTGGGTGTACCAGACCCTCCATTATGGCCTTCTTTGATGCCATATCCGACTGTCTGTTGATTTCCCAATATTCCAGCGCTCCCTCCAAAGCCTCCGGTGTATTTGTCTGTATCTTTTCCAGAATTATATCCATTACTAGCAGTTGTGCCTACTCCAAAACCAAAAGTTCCAGATTGACCAGAGTTTTGCGATCCATAATTACCTGCCTGTGATTGTGAACTTGCTCCACTTGAGCTCAAACCACCCGTGTATGAACCATCATTTTTATTAGTAGTAATGATCACTTTCATTACTTGCCCTTGGTCACCGTGGTTTCCACCATGATGTGCGCCATTATTTCCGCTGTGTTGTCCATTATATCTATTATTAGCATCTGCTCCAGAGCCTGATACTCCAAAACCAATTCCCCCGTTTAATCCAGCACTATTCGATGCTACGTCGTTGGATGAGCCAGATATACCATAAGAGGTAGTTGACCCGTAAGTAGTTTGACTGCCCTCTTTTTTATTCACAGCATAGCCTTCATTAGCTTGGTTTCCCAAAATACCAGGTCCTCCTCCGAAACCACCGGTGTATTTTCCTGGCTGTACAGAGCTTGGAGTATGGCTAGATGTTAAGCCACCGTATCCACTGACACCAGCGTTAGAGCTTGCTCCACTGGTTGAATGAGTATTAGAAGCACCGACTCCATAGTTATTATTTCCAGTTATTCCAACATCAATACCGATAGCACCTGTACTTGGTTTGCTTGACACAAGTCCCCCACTATTTAAAGAGCCAAAAGATCCGCCGTAGGCACCTGATTGTGAGTTTGCTGTGGAACCACTTGATGCTCCATAGCCAGCATTTCCTTGAGTTGTGTAACCATTTGTTGTTGAACCACTTCCATAATTATTGTTTCCCTTTTGTCCAGTAACACCGATCTCAAATCCAATGGCATGGCCTCCACTCGGCTGACTTGAAGGAGTGTAACCATTTGTAGGAGCTGGGCCAAATATGCCTGTATCTTTTCCTTGATCAACATGATAATTTCCAGCTGAATGGGTTGTTGTTGTTGAACCACCTCCATAATTATTATTTCCCTTTTGTCCAGTGAGTCCAATTTCAAATCCAATGACTCCGCCGCCAATACTTCCCCCATAAGCACCTGATTGTGCATTTGCTCCACTGGACGCAGCTCCAAATCCATTACCGCCTTGTGTATTGTAACCCAAACCAGAGGTGGGGGCAATGTATTTGCCTGGTTGACTGGTTGTTGATGAGACGCCTCCGTAATTATTGCCGTTTTGTCCAGTAACGCCAGTGTCAAACCCGATTTCATGGCTGCTAGGTCCACTATTATGGGACGTACCTATGGCCGCTCCATATGAATCTGTCTGTGCGCCACTACCTGAAATTCCAAATCCGGAGCCAATACCAGAAGAACCGGAATATTTTCCTGGTTGGCCTCCACTTGGAAAGCCGGATGCTGAAATTCCACCATTGTAAGAGGTATCTAAAGCTGCCCCATAAGAGCCTGATTGTGCCCCCGACCCACTGGTTGACCCACCGTAGCCAGACACTCCTTGAGAGTTGTACTTATCAGAGCCGGTACCAGAAGTGCCGGAATATTTTCCCGCCTCTCCAGTAATACCGATTCCTGATCCACCACCTTGGATACCTGATCCTGAAACCCCCCCATTAAACGAAGAAGCTCCACCGTACGCGCCTGATTGTGTATTTGCTGAACCTCCAAATCCGGTAGCTCCTTGTGAATTATATTTACCGGAGTCTGCTCCAGAAGAACCGGTGTATCTATCTGGCTGTGGGTTTTGATCATTTCCAGAGTGTCCGATTGAACCTCCAATACCACCAGCAATTCCCCCTGAACCATGGTTTCCACTGATTCCCGCGGTACTTCCGGAAGAACCGATTGATCCTGCATAAGAGTTCACTTGAGACCCCGAATTTGAACCACCTGGGGCAAGAGGTAAAATGTGATCTCCGTAAGCCGGTACAGTTGCGTGGGACAAGCCGGCACTCCCAGCACCAAGCCCCGCTCCATTTCCAGCACCATGTCCTGCTCCATATCCAGTTCCAGCAGCACCGGCCCCAGCAGCAGCTCCAGCTAGTGATCCACTTCCCGCTCCTCCTAGAAATCCTAGCCCAGCATCATGAGCTCCTCCAGGAGCACTACCGGCTCCATTGTAGTTGAAGCTTCCGGATTTGGAGGCAGAGTAGCTGGAGGCGCTAGACTCCGAGAAGCTTCCCGAGCTGGAGAACGAGCCGGCCCCAGCTCCTCCGACGGCGAATCCATCTATGGCTGTCGGGGAGCCACCTGCGCAACAAACACAAACAATCATATTAGACAACTATTATTACAATTGAAATATTTGTGTTAAAATATTATAACGGCAATAATATATGATTAGTTTTTCTCTCCGGGATGTTTGTGGAATGTTTATGTAGTGTTTTCTTTAATATGTTTCATATTGTATGTTTTATTTTAAGACAAAGGTCATCGTGTTGTTTATTTTTATAACTATGTAATACTGGTTCTACAGATTAAAAACCAACCGTTATTAACCATGAGCTTGTGTAACATGCTTTGATGTTACGCTATGAGTGTTGTGACTAAAAATGAACTGTATTCGCTATGCATTAAAAATACGTTGCTTCCACAATAATACAACAATCTGCAATGGCCGCCGTTTTCCGATGAACTTATGATGGTAACCTAAAATGATATTACGAGTGTAGGCTAAACGTGCATATTTCAAATTTAAATCTATCTCTCTTTCTAGGCATATACAATCCTATTTTCATTTTTGTTTATTAACCATCAACTGGATTATAAAACATTCAATACATTAAAGAGCAACCTAACCTCTACACACCTAAACAATATCTTTAAAAATAATTTTCTTATATTAATTTTATTTCACTGTTTTTATAACTTTATATTTTATTATTATGTAACTTGCTTTATTTCTTGTTAAAGTATTTTTAAATATTTATCACTATTAATGTTCCACCTTATTATATTATGTATGTACCCTGCGTATGTCTCGACACAAGAATTTCCAAGTGAGACAGACACGGAGTAATCCCTTAAATATTGTATTTACCAAGATAAAAAAATAAAAATAAAATGAAAAATCATTCGGTGTCCTGTATCATAAAAATAAATTCAATATTTTTCATATTAGCAAATGAAGGTACACCAACGATCAATACCCCTTTTTCTACCTGAAAACTTTAGAATAGGACTGGTATTAATTGAAGATATTCTCATGACGCATATTTCATCAGTGGTGTAATTATTTAATTAAACAACCTTTCGTACCGTTTTCCCGTGGGCATTAAGAACACCTTGTTTGTCTAGTCTATTTTGCATAATTTAACTGTTACCTGTTTAAGGGTTACCAATAACAAAATGTATAAAACTAGGATAGCTTTGCTGGGAAGGTAAAAAGGTTTCTGCACAATAAACCCGCGGGATAAAGAAGTTTCGAGAAACTGGAATATAAGTTAGTGGGTGGTGCGAAGGGCATGGACAGGAAGATATCGGGAGACTGGTGAGAAAGAGTGGAGGTAATTCCTGGAGTCAGCCAGAAATTAGTGATTTTGCTGCCATGTCTTCCTACCAAGGTTCCAACTCCTTGTGCGTCATTTGTTTTCATGGCACTCCTTTCTTCGAAGACTCGTGGGCGTCCTAACAATCTATGCGTTTATTCACCGCGCCCACGCCGGCATTGCATTTGTATGATTATTGAGATACGAAGCTAGATAAAGATACGGGTTTGTTATTTTTTTTATTTAAAGCAAAAATGAATGGCGACCCAAAATAAATCATATATTTGGACGTTAGGTGTTTAATCGTTTCACATAAATGATGTATCTAGTTGTCACGACTCTAATAGATGTGTACGTCTGAAGCATGTTTGTGGATTGTAGTTAGTCGGGTTTTCCTAGAGCAAAAAAATAACTTCAGGGTCAGGGATGGCCAAGGGCAGACACTAGACACTGTACATTGTCACGATAACTCATGGTGAATTCTTGTGAAATATTGTTTTGCATTAATTCAAATGTTGCCCGTTATAAAAATATCCGCGTGGGTGGCTTTTGATGTTAGGATCTTGGGATACCGTGAAATAAATCATGATTATTTGTAATTTGATTTTCTGACTATCATTTTATCAAAATAAATCAAATAAAAACTTATTGTACAACTTAAAGTTTTGAATTTAAAGCATGACTGTTTTTGTGTTAGTTCTGTACCTATCGTAGAACTCTATTTATGAAACGTGTATTATTTGAACATATGTATGTAACTTCCATAATAAACATACTTATTATGCATGCTACAGTTTCCCTTTCAGGAGGCTGCTGTCTAAGAAAGATAACGCAACGTTTTTAATCTTATTGATTGAAAATTAGGTAAGGTTTTATATATAATCATTAAAAAACATATTTAAAATACCATGTACAAAATATTGTAAAAGTGAGAGAAGTTGAAGAAAAAATAAACTTACAGTGTTTAAAAAATCAAAAGAATTAAAGCCCAAAAAAAAAAATATTAATTCAAATGTTAAATTGAAAATGGTATCACGTCCCTGGCGAGACAATGTTGTAACAATGGATAGTTATTTGATAAGCCTGGCACGCTCATCAATTCAGATGTTTTTTTTATTATTTTGGGCGGAGTTAGATTTTGCCGACGACGGTCAATCATAAAAAAACAAGATCCGCGTTTCATGGAAATCAATCGCTTTTTTACATCGTCGGTTCACAGTGCTGATAACACAATACGACGAATTATGGACCAAGCGAAAAAGCACTAAATATAATGAATTGTTTTGTTTTTAAACTTAATAGCGGTGAGTCACAATATTTCCCTAACGATCGATCATTGATAAGACGTGCAATATGTATAGTGCACCATAAAATTCTCCTAATAAAATTTAACGTACATTAAATTTGCAGATATTTTCTATCTGGAATTTGTGAGTTAGGTATACTATATTCGGCTGGCATCGTCGCTTGGTTTACATATTTCAACTATCGACCTTTTAAATAGTAATTAAAGAGAAAAACAAGACGTCGTACTTTATTTCAATATTTTTCAATTGTTTAGTAAGAAGAAAAGAGTTTGAAAATGGAAGTACTTGATTTAGAAAAAAATAAGTCATAAAAATAATAAAATGATTTCTTATGTTGTTATTGAAGAAAATAAGTTTTAATTTGCCGTGATTTTAATCAAAAGTAATAATCATTCAAGTTTATAAGATAGACATCATCTTCACGTTGTTTGTAGTCTTGTACATGTTCAATAATCTCAATTAATAGCAATTATAATAACAACATTATTAAAAAACTTCCGATTGCATAATACAATAATAATATGAGGATAATTTGTATAGCGCCGTTTTTTTGAAAAATCACCCCAAAGTCGCTGTATGTTTACTCGAAAGGAATAGTAACTAACAAGAAGTTGACTTTACCGTCTATCCGTCACATGTACTTAACATAAAAAATAATTTAAGGACCTGAGCGAAATAAAGTGAATTGAGATAAATATTGAACTATTTATGTTGCAATATGCGTAGATAGGAGTATATGCCCTTAACATTTTTAAACCTGTGTTTTTATTAATAAACTCTGCATGGTTCAACAAAATTGTATATAAATAAATAATATATGTTCAGTATATCGCAGGTTTGTTAGTACCTTGAAGTAACAATATATGGAGGGATAGCTAATTTGTTTTACCCAACCCATCCGAAATTGTAATAAATCACTTTTTTCGAGTTTTTACATCGTACCATGAGAGAGAAAAGAGACAACAAATTTCTTGGACAGCTTCTATACTGTCGCAATGATCTTAAGCTAGCTATCTTTGCTGGTTAACGGCGGGACTCCGCCCACAATATTTTTGTATTAAAAATAAAAAAAGTAAATTATGTCCGCGCCCGTTTGGGCCGAGTCATGTTAAAATCATCAAAAACAAGTCCAAAACTGACTTCACTGCCTTGGCTTGGGCTATCTTTAATACACACTAAGGTTAGTACCAAGTGCATTTAATACACATTGAATCTAACCGAATATCACTTCGATAAGTGTTTGCTGCACATTGCACACAAGGTGAAGATGCAATTTAAAATCAATTAAATATGTGGTATACAAAATCATCGCATTTGAAAAATAATAATTAAATAGAAGTACCCCAATTAATGCATGCTATCTGAACTATTGATAAAGTCACACATTTTTGACTTTAAAAGAAGAAAAACTTGTATTTTACAAGAAATAATGTCGTCTTGCTATCGAATGGATTAAAAACTCGACTTTACCAGAAATAAAAGTTGCGTCAGATTGAAGAGCTTTTACAAAAAAAGTAAATACGTTTACACTTAAACATTAATATCTGGCAAATAGCATTTTGTAAAGAAAAAAATATTGTTTCCCAGAATATTAAATACCCGTACATAACGAGTGTTCGTCATATTTTTACTGGTAAATCGATAAAAAAACTTGAGTTTATGTATTTTTGCAATTAAGGTGTCTAGCGTTTTATTGTTGTAATATCGTTAGTCCATGTTTTTAAAATAATCGATATCGACTAAATAATATAGGTTGGGCCCGGTGGGCATGCCAAGTGAAAAAGTCGCAGAGCTTAAAGCTTTAAAAAAAATCTTCTTTAATAAGGCCGCCATGCAAAACGGTCAGACAAAAATCACAAAAAAAAAATACTTCAGTGTGGTAAATACTCTAAGTATTGCTGTGGTAAAAGATCACCATTCAGAATTGAAAAGTTGCTTGCAATAAAACATGTAATAACCAACCTTCCTCTTCCCCATCTCCTATCCTGGCCTTCAGTCTTACAACATACCCCAATCGGGGATGCTATAGTCCCACTGGCTCAGGGTAGATAGGAGCAGTTAGGATTCTTGTATTATTATGCCTTCTTCAGGACAGTATAATAACTGTTAACTAACATTTAAAACATTACATAAAATGGAATCGTTTTGTTTCAACTACTCCAATAAATATTTTAAAATTAAATATATTTTTGTTTCATGAATATGTATAATTAATTGTAGTATTTTCTAATAGCTATAATAATAATAACAACAATAATAAAAAAATAAAAATAAAAAACTTTGTTGAAAATTATAGAAAACATTTAAGCGGCGATATTGTCGATTCAACGGTTGTTTATTTAAGTTGTTAAGGAAATATATTTGCACAATATTTATAAATGCACAGAGTAAAATAATATACATTGATAACATAAGTTAATCCTAAAATTAATATATAATTGAGAATTTAAATAGTTTTCATGGACTATTTTAATTTTAAGTGAGATAGTTAATTTAATTAAATTTACGATTCAACACAATAAAAAAATATTATACGTTAATTTAAAATAAACTGCAAGTTATTGTATATTTTAATGCATTATAAAAAATATATATATTTAAGAACAATGAACATAGTCAGCACGTTTTGTTTTGAATTCTAAAAATAAAAAAAAAAACATAATTGTTAAATAAACTATTCATAAAATTAAAAGGACCCTCGAGGTGGTATTTCACAAACAAAAATATCATTAAAAAATGCCGAATACGTATTGTTTTATTTTATTTACACTAACTCATAGTTGCCGGAGGTTTTAAGATATAATAAAATTACGTATTGTGTTTGGACTTACCCCAGGATTTTAAATGTCCGTGATGATATCCATGAGGTGAACCACTCGATAAACCGCACAGAGCAAAAACAACTACACAGACACCTCTCATCTTACAAGACTACGATTAAATGATAGCAAGATCACTGCAGCCTCCCCTTATATACCGACAAATTATTTCACATCTCTACGCGGATTCTGCTTCCACTGAGTCGGCTGTAAGGACGGCGGGGTTTCAGATTTAGTGGGAAATGAAATGAGATCATTCTTGCCTTAATCATAATTGTTATCGTCGAAGCTAGTTGTTAACGGTTGCAGGAAGGAGGTTGTGAAGATTAAAGCCGGGTTCATTATACCAGGAGGTGTATTTCGTATTCAATCGAATCGGTAATTGACAATATGTTCGATTCGATTAGGTACTGACTTTTTTGGATACGTCGGTTTAATTGGATGGAAAACAATATATTGTGTGTGGTGCTTAGAGAAACTTACAAAAAGTTAAAAATAAAAAATAAAACGTTTTTAATTATGAAAATACCGACCAAAAACTTTTGTTTTGGAAAATAGCGAAAAATGTCTGGAATTTAGGAAATTCAGATATTTGTGATGAGATAGTGTGAGAGTTTATAATTTGGAATAATAGTTACATGTACCTCTCCTTCCACAAAAGTATCATCAAATTATGCGATTAAATAAGTGTTTCTCAACATCTGACTCCAATAATAATAATTACAGTGAATTTACATAGTGCAGTTTAAAATATCAATATACAAGCAAAACATTTATTTTTGATAAATACTCTTGACTTTTTTTATTAACAATTTTCATGTAGGGACTACGTGTTAATATTTTTATTACCAAACGAGAAGTCAGTGACACCATGACATTCCCAATATTGGATAACGTTGTGAAGGAAAAAGAGGGGACACAGAAGGGAAATATATTGGGTAGGGAGAGGATGGCTGGTGATGCCCGCCAAGTCAGATCTTGTCATTAAACATTGCTAAAATCATCCAAGCAACGTTTTATTACCATTTTCATGTTCATCTTTGAACTTGACCGAAACTGAATTTATTACAAGTATATTATTAGTAAGCAATTAATCGCTTCTTTAAGGCTTTTTAACGAAATTCCTAGGGCGGGTAGATCATATAGAGAGGATTAGATTGAAATCTGACAAAGTTGTAAATATTTTGTTGTTAGGTATTGTTATATCCTCACCAAATTTGGCGATTTAAAAAAAAAGTAACACATATACGCTAGGTTATTAAAAAAAATGGAAAAAACACAAACAAAAGTTTGATAGCGCTATAATTGCATACATTAATAAGGATCTTGTAAAAAGGTTTGTTCGACGAAAAATAGCATTTCATTTTTTTATAGTCTTATTTGAGAATCTTGTAGATAACAATGGCTGACTGTAAATATCGTAGGTCATGGCGGAAGAAGGTTGTTTTACGAAGCAGGTTTTCCCAACTCTAAAAACCTTTGTTGAATCCCACTCATCTGCTGTCAACCTCCCCTTGAACTGATTTCACCAATGCGATATTTTAAATAGGTTATTCGAATATCTGACACCGAAAACAAATTTCATAAACATAATATTACTGTTTGATGCTTTAAGATGTACGAGTATCTAGGTATATGGGATAATTTTACGTGATTGCCACTCCTGTAGGTGTGATTTGAAAATGATTATCTGTTGCTTAGGTAGCCAAGGTTATGACAAGTCAAATAAACTGCATGCAAATGTCTGTGAACAGATGAAAGAAAAGAGTTTCAATGATAAAGGCAAACAGCGGACAGTGTTTTTTTTCCTAGCGAAGGTGTATGTCAACCACTTAGGACGTCTCCAGTGGCTCGACTGGGCAAGTATTCGAATATTACGTAATATATATATCTAAAAATCATTCGGTTGATTGACCGACTGAATGATTTATTGGCTATGTAAACAATCGCCAAAATGCTTGCTATGAAACCAAGGCGTAGGCTAAACAAATCTCTTGATATGTAGGTATTTTATTGTGTGTTAATATTGTGCTAGAAAGGTAGAAACGAAGAATTTTCTTCTTCATTGTGGCAAGGGTTTCACATTCAGACTTTTCATCTTTCTTTACTATTCGTTATTTTTTCAAATTTTAAAGTCTTGTGTGTATTTCAGAGTGGTAGATACTCTCAGTATTGCCCTGGTGAAAGACCACAATTCAGAATCCTAATGTTGGTTGAAATGACTTTAGCCGTGTTTGGTGACCAGATATGAATAGCCAAGTGATTCTCCACCTTCATCTTCCCTATTTCCTTCCCCTACCCTCTACCTTCAGCTTCACAACATACTGCAATTGGGGACGCCAGAGTTCCACTTGCTCCAGACGGTTGGGAGCAGTTGGGCTCTTGTGCGGTGTTCACTTTTTAATTACTAATTATCACAGATCATAGAATTCTACTATCTATGGTATTTATTAATGTCTTTTATCTATTAAGTTTCTTAGAAAACATATTTTCAATCACGAGCGTACGTTTGCTTTGCAACTTTTTTTAGTTAGCTTCCATTATGTTTATGTTTTGGCCATATACTCGTATTTAATAATATTTCCTTGACCCTCATATTTAGTAAAGAACGTGAGAGTCAGTCGACTCGTGTGGATCGGTCATGCTCGGCGAGAGGGATGGTACTCAAAGCCTAGCCATCAGAAGCAAGCCTTTAGGCAGAACAAGTTCATGGGCAAGGTGCTGGCAAGCCTACGATGGCTGGTAAAGTAGAATTGCTGGGAGTAATAAAACAATGTATTAGGGAAGTAATATAATCCATCCCTCAATAAGTTTGTAGGATGGCGTATAGTTGGGGCCACTATTGACAAATCCATGTTTTTTAACATGTACCAACTTTCAAGTAATACATTCATAAGAATCTGCCGTTTAGTTCACAAGTTACAGTGGTTTTAGTGACGTTACTTTTGTAATTTTCAACACGATGGAAAAATTTGAATTTAATGTGTTTTTTAATTATTTTTTTTTATATAAATACCGCACAAGAGTCTCAACTACTCCCAACCGTCTAAATCCAGTGAGACTATGGCATCCCCAAATAGGGTATGTTGTGAGACTGAAGGTAGTGAGGAGGGGAAGGAGATTGGAAAGATGAAGGTTGGGAAGTACCAGACTATTCAGATCTGGTCACCAAACACGGCTAAAGCCATTTCAAGCAACGTTTCGATTCTAAATGGTGGTCTTTCACCAGGGCGATAATTAGAGTATCTTCCACTCTGTAACGTGCCGCAAATATTCTTTTTTTATATGAATCAAATGTGTTATGACACATATTAATTAAATAAAAGTTATTGGCGCACGCCGGGTTTGAACCCGAGACCTTTGAATTCGTAGTCGAGCGTCTTATCACTCGACCATGGAGGCCGTTGATAAAGCATTGCTTTTTAATGGGCGAAAATACCGTTCAAGCAAAGCAATGGCTTGACAAGTGTTATTCGAACTCTGATCCATTGAGACAAATGTTAGAGAAGTGATTTGCTGATTTTGAACGCGGTCGTACCAACACCGATGTTGAACGATTTGGTCGCCCAAAGTTAGCTGACACCTTAAATATATCAAAAGGCAGTGTATTCACCATTTTGCATCAACATTTGTCCACGAGAAAGCTCTGTTCGAAGTGGGTACCGTGTTCGCTCAAAGTCGATCAAAAACAACAACGCGTCGACGATTCACAATAATGGAAAAATTGCACTTTGAATTGCTTTCCCAGCCACCGATTCTCCGGATCTGGCTCCCAGCGACTACTCCCTGTTTGAAGACCTAAAAAGAATGCACCAATGAAAGAAATTTGGCTCCAATGAAGTAGTGATTGCCGAATCTGAAGCCTACTTTGACGCCAAACATAAATAAATTGGTCTGCAAAAAAGGCATCGAAATGTTAAAGAAGCGTCAGAATGAATGTATCAATCTTGAAAGAGACTATGTTGATGAAAAAAATAAAAATTTGCCTACAAGTTATTGTTTTATTAGTCATCCTACGAACTTATCGATTGATGTGCTAGCATCATAAAGAAGGTTAAAGCTCTACAAGAAGTGCATGGCCATAACCTCGAACACTCGAACACCCATTAATATAAAGTGTACCATATTAAAAGAGATTAAATTATAAAAAATCCGTGGGTTTTGCCACCTAACGAGAAGCGGGTACTCCCCCTTATGAGACGAAACTGTTTTTATATTGCTGGAAAAAATATTTTCGTTCCCTAGGTACGGTGCATACGCGTGGCACAGACGATGAATGTAATTGCAGCGTTTGAATCTTTATAAAAAAGTGACATAATATCAGAATGTTACGAGAGTAAGTGCAAATTACTAATAATAATAATGTATTAATACCAGAACAGGAAAAGCCCTTGTGAGGCAAGGCAAGGCAAGTGTGTACACTGTATGAACGTAACATATTTTTAATGTAAAGTGAAGATACAGACCAACATACTTAACTCTGCAGTCGGTGGCGCCGCTTCACGACTGTTGATATTTTATATGCTAAAAAGTCTACGGATTAATTTATTTTTATATGCGATTTTTTTTTGGTCGCCCAGAATGTTTGTAAATATTAAATTTTTTTGTAATCTTGTAAGGAAGTAAGAAACCTAATTACCAAAATAAATAAATATACTATTTATTTCAATAATCCAACGAAAATTTTCAATTATATTAAACAGCATATTAAAAAAAAATCGCACATGTTTGATAAGTACAGGTCAAGGAACATTTATGTAAATAGAATAAATATGCCACTTATTATTATTCGCAATTATTATTTTTACTTAAGAATAATGATTATATTTATCAACATTTCGAGTCACTCAGAAAATCTAAATGATTTTTTGTACGTATTGAATGATATGTAGATTATGTATAACCCACACGCAGGGCCGGTCCTGTGCAGGCGCAATTGGAGCAGTCCGCTCCAGGCGGCGAATTGCTAAGGCGCCGATAGTTCCTGATTACGGAGCTTTTTTTACGCGCCCAGCGCTTTAAAATATATAATAATATAAAATGAAAACACCATACTGTTTACTAAACGACGCTATAGAATATCCAAAATTATGAAAGTAGCCTAATCTAACAACAAAAGTCAGAATTTATAAAATTTATTTAGAAAAAAATATACAATTGAAATGAAATAATAACTTTGTACAAGATCACAGGTTTTATTTTATTTTTTAATGACTAACTGGTTTAGCTTAGCCTTTTTTTGTAAATTTCGTTTGTAAATACGTACGACCGTACGAGTGTGAACTTTTTAAGTTTGAAACTGATATTAATTAAAATTGTCAAATTATAAAAAAAAAAAAACTTTTCACATCCCTACCTAGCCAATAAAAAACCTACCTTAAACGTATTTTAGCGGACATTATTTGGTATTTGAAATAAGAACTACTTTTTTTTTGGCAAGTCAAGGTAACAATTAGTATTTAATAAAAAAGAAAGGTGGCTTACAAAACTCGCGTACATGGGTAAATGCAATTTCGTATGGGTAAGTTATAAAAATCAACAGCTTAGATATACAGCAAGTTATATAATACAGACAAAAACACACATTAAATAAATAAATTACAGCTTTTTATTGATATTTTAACATTTTTGTAAAAGATTCGATGTACGAGCATAGTTAGAAAATGATTATTTCTCAAAGAATTTAGTTGCTTCAATCTGATATTAATATTAATAAGTGGTTAGGGACGTATTATATAAATTATTCGTAGCATATTATGTACGCATTTAGCACCATCTATGTATATGTCGTGGGAACTAGTTTCTTTATGTAGGTTCGAATGACGTTACAGAGGAATAATTCATTTATTCAAACTAAAATTGCATGTATATGTAAAAGATTATAAATTACTAGTTTTTGTAATGGACTTTTATATAAAAGTCTTAGTAAAAGAGTACAATTTTTATAGGTAATAATTTGTGTTGAATTATTTTCATCTGCTAGCACATACAGCTATATAATGCCTTATGCTATCACTACACGATCGTCCAACCGTCCAACTTCGAACCTGTTCGGATATTGATTGATATTGTACCCGACGTAATCAAGGCACACAAGTAAACTGTAATAGGTGGCGGTCCCAATCTGCGAAGTGCTCCAAGTGGTCGGTCTCGTTGTAAGCGAGACGACAGGGTTGCCTTGTAGGGTTCTGCTTCCAAGTGAAGATGCTGCGGGTCTGGTCCAGAGAGAGGTGTAGTCAGGCAGTCCAGGGGGGCAGGCGATGGTCAAATAAAAGTCAGGAGTCAAGATGAAGGCGATGTCGAGAAGCGGAGAGTAGTCAAGGTGAGTGATGCTGGCGGAAGGATGCTGGTGATCTGCCTTTTCTCTCGTTTTTGCGCAATATATAATTGCCACGAGAGCGCACAGCCGGGGTGAGGGAATTTTGTATGGAAGAATTTTAGCTCCCTCTTTTCCTTCTCTCTCCCCGGCCGGCTGGCAATTTTGTGGGATAGATTCGATTAATTTATCCCCTTTTTCTTTTCACCACGCTTTCACCTCAACTTTACTCCGCCTCTCTATCATTTTTATTAAGTTCACAAAAGGGGTACAAACATACAGATTACAAATAATGCCCGGTTTTTTAGGGCTTGATTCTTAATAAATCTTATCCTAATATTTACATACATGAACTTCTAAAAATTGTGTAGCTGGGGGCCGAGTTTTCACCATGGTATATTTTATATATTATTAAACGCTACAAATTGTCGAAGGCCCTGCCATCGTGGCTGTCGCGTCCGACACAGATATATTAGAGCCACCACAAAACGGGCGAACTCGTTCAAACTCCTTTGATGTGGTGTTGTTTATCGCCACCGGAGCCATCCCGGGCCAACCCCCCGAACTCCAGCGAGCTCGAGCCAACGCGCACGAACTACCCCTCTACACAATCGTCAAACTGTTGGGATTTGGACAGTTGGACGATCGTGTAGTGCTAGCATAAGTATTTGCAGCTAGGGGCGCTGTCAGTGTCTAGGCATTCACATAGGAGGTCTTGATGTATCACAACATGAAACACCGATTGGTGAACACAAAAAAGTACCTACTCGAGCAATGATTGATGCAAGACCTGTTCACACGCACCGTGTTACACTACGTACCTGCACCGGGCACCCAGGTGTACATCGATTGACATATTAATTAATCACGGACGTACGTTAATGATGGACATTATAACATTGTAATGCAGTTTTTGTATTTCATCAGATGGCAATAGTGACGCTTAGTTGTAGAGTAATGGTCACTTCCGATCAGGAGTAAAAAACAGCACTCGGGGTTTTTTTTAGCTGACGACGGAAATAATAGCTCAATGACCACTCGTTTTAGAGGCTGCCATTGGCTAGAAAAATACCACGGATGCTTTTAAATCAGACCACGTACGATCAACGGATATGTCTTTTTTCTTTCACGAAGTTTTATTTTTTTATTTTGCTATGTTGTTACTTATTTATTTATTCTTGCTAAAATATACGAGAAGTACGAGAGGATAATGGATTAATTAAAGGATAAATGATTAAGTGGGGAAATGCATTTAGTGCATTCAAAATAACAGAAACTCTTTCTAAACAACTTAAAAATAGATCATAAAAATGTTTTTTTACTCTCGCACAGCGAGGGCTTGCAAAAAAAGGTTCGTTAAACAGCGAGGGAAGGCTTCTGAGGCTTCCCCATTTCAGCTCATATGACGTATGTGGATTTTTTATTGATGGATGTGTAGGTTACTTAATTAGAGTTGATGAAACTAACACAGATATAGGATTGTGTGTATTGGTGCACATATTTATACTTCCGACAGTGTCCTTGAGAAAAGTTACTGAGAAATAGCCTTCTGTCTTGCTTACGCTTACTTATTGTTATTAACGAGAAACGGACCACAAATGTGAGCATTTATAATTGGGTTTGGAATATTCTGAAAGTTTGTATAAACTTTCGAAAAGTTTTTGAATTGTGTACTTTTCATTATAAGAATAAAAACTGAAATAACCGAAATAAAAAAGATTAAAATGTTTTTTAAATCATGCTGAATTTTTCTTTTTATCCGTTGAGAAGCAAGTTTGAAACATGATATGTGTAGGCAATGCACCTGTGTGAGTAATGTTCTCGCCTGCGTATAATATTCACTGCGATTCCAATTTTTTTTTTAAAGAATCGACATTTTTGAAATATCATAAAAGTATTCAAATTTTGAAACATATAACTAGAGATTTGAAATGTTCCCCTCGTTCAGGGGGTGCACTCTTTTCGTCATCGCTGGTGGATTATGAATGGGTAGGCAATAATAATTTCCTTTTCCAAATTACATTTTTAATTTTGTCATAATTAATAAATATCACGTAGTATTCGAGATAAATCGAAACATCATTCGGTTAATATAACGTTTCGCAAAGTGCAAGATTACCCTTAGCAAAGGCAAAAAAACTTGCATTTGTAAACAGATCAATCTACCAGAATAAATTATTTCTATATGCACTAATTATTGCATTACTTACTTGACAACTTAGTCACAGGGAAGTGCGTTCTTATAAAATACGTCGATCATTGAATTATATAAAAACTATATTGTTGACGCTCTCATTATAAAATACCTATATATCCTCATGGACTGAAATAGCACGATTACTAGAAGGGTTTTTCTTATGACATGGTTGGATAATGAGATCGTGATTATCACTGACTTTGTGCCAGCATATTAATTTCCATAACTGTCAACAGAAATTAAATCTACGTATCGTCTTCTGTGATATATTGACCAGTACAAGGAACGTAATATATTATTACTGCATTATTTATTATTGATAGCCTTAAATTGCGCTTTCATGAAAACCATTTAAAATGATTTCAACGATCTGCAGTGGCGTAGCGATTGCCCGAGCAACTGCCCGGGTCCTGGTTTTAGAAGGCGTCTGTCCAAAATAGATAAATAATTTGTATTTTATACCACCCAGGCTTAGCCCTCGAAAATAATGATCGCCTGTTTTTATTTTTTATTTTTAGTTTTAACACAAAATTTGACAAAACATGGAGAAAAAGGATTTCATTTTGAAATACTTTAACCCTACAAATGTGTCTCTCACTCAGCTCCAGTGTGACAAGTGGTGTTATTTATATAGATATAATATATGTACATTCCATAATTAGTAAATTTTCAGTGATTATTATTTCATTATCGATTGTTCAGAAGATGTCCGAGACCAAGTTCTAGGAAAAAAACATTATCATGATAATATTTCCACCTACCCAGAAGCGCTATAGGTATCAAAGTGCTCCGTGTTTTTTTTCACTGTGCGTGTTACCAATGGGAAGAAATATTTTTATGCACGATACGTAGGTAAGTAACCTTTTGACTTCTTTACGACAGCGATGTTGTTCATTCGAAACTAGGTTCTGTTCCTTGTTTTCTGTATTCACGCGAAAAATTACTTATCTTAATATTATATATATTAAAATACATATTTAACAAATCATATATTTACATAAACTATTAGTGATTTGGTATGGATATGTACCAATATTGCATGCGAACACAAGTTCAGAACATCACTTTTATGTGAAGATTATTACAACAAAACACACTCTTTTTTCTTCTCTATGGAATAATTATTCAGTGTTTCCTAAAGTCATTCATGTCATCACATGATCGTACCAAAATACCAATAAAAAACACCCAACAGTGGCTTTGAAAAACATTTTGACTTCGAAAGTAAATCCGTCTAAAATTTTCAAGTAGTAATTCACTAGAATAAATTTCGAAACAAAATTAGTTAAAATTTATTCATTTTAAAAGATCTGAAAAAAAAACAGTTATTCGCTAACACATTTAAGAGATGAAAGATAGTGGTACAGTAGAGAAAAAGAATAGTTATATTTGTAGATTAACAAAACAATTACCGTAGTATAACAGAATAGAACAGAAAATAATATAATATATACATCTTAGGTATGCATAGAATAAAAATGAAAATAATGTAAGTTAAAAAACTTGTAGGAATTAAGTACAAAGTATGTAAGTACATTCAAACGTGTAGGTACATAATATGATCATAAAATAAACTACAAGTATTATTTTATTTATACCACATATATAATAAGACAAGGTAGGTATATCCAAAGGTGTTTATATGTGTAACATATATTACTAAAACAATTTGTTCAATATATGTATTATTTAAAATAAAATTTCGAAAGGCGCAGTCAACATTGTTTTCATTCATACACGCTTTACAAACGTAGATAATATATAAAGGTGTAACTAGGAGTGTTATTTACACAGAGAAATAATAAATAATAATGTTTAGTTTGAGATAATAGGATAATTTATTTCTGAGATACGCCTCCTACGCAATTTTCAGTGCATAAAATTCCGTGTAATTGTAAAGATGTGAATGAATAAATTAGTGATTTATAAATAATAAATATTCGTAGCTAGAATTCATGTTGTTTATTTTGATAAACTTTCTAGTACAGATGCATGTACGTATGCAAGAACCGGCGAAAACCTTCAAACTGTATTTCTGAGAAATTGCGATTTTGCAGAAACCTGAACAATAACTTCTTCTTGGTATGGTTAGATCCGCAAACCCACTTTTAAAAGTCACGAGTCAAGACAGCGTTTGGGTATCTGGAAAAGTTAGTGGTTACCACAAAATAGATAAAAGTCAAGGAGTGCCGTATTTACGTATTATACTTACCGCTTTCAAAGAAATCCCATGTTTTACAAAAGCAATCGATACATATTTGATGTTTTCGATGTGATTGATATCTAGTAGCTTATTACATGGTGAATATATTAAAACCATCTTTTGTAAACCGCATTTCGGGTTGATATCGCGAAACTCCAGGGGTAATTATTAATGAAAATCTGAGGATTTTTTTTTCATTAGGGACCAAATGAAGAGATATTATATATTTTTTACTTGCGTACGGTCACGGGTTACCGATCCTTTATAGTAAAGATTTTACTGCCCACTGCGGACGGTAAAATACCGCTGTTGGCTCGCTATATGCGAAATCTGTTTGACCGACCGTAATCTAACGACAGATTGGCCATGCACATACCTACTTGTGTGAATGGGTGGGTATTTACTCCCAACCTCGGAGGAATAATATACAGGAGGGACAGCTTTGCGAAACAGTGTAGCCAGGATTGTTGATTTTTTCGTGGCTCGGGCCTGGCTAGGGTTTTCATGGGCGCACATTTTTACATCCATTCATAGCACGTGTACGACATAATGTTTTTTTTTATTTGTGTAACCACTTTTTCACAGTATTATAATTAACCAAAATATAGGATATAACCTAAAAAACCGTTGAGTTATATCGCATAACAAAACGTAGTAGGCGAAGAAGACGGAAAACATGCTTACATACCTAAAAGTGGTGCGATATTATGTGACAATTTGTTTTGTTTAATTCTCTCACGGGTTACGACGCGAAAACCCGGAGAAAGTGATTTACCGTAAATTTGTATAGGTTGGGTAAAAATATTTAGCTCTCTATCTTCATATGTATTCTTACTCCAAGTTCCCAACAGCTGTAAGCGTGAGTAAATATTGTGATTACATGTACAAAAAATGGGTCTTTCGTTTGAAAGTTCTTCTTTCGTCATCTGCACCGATATGTTTGTAAACCTGTAAGTAGATTATTTGTTTAAAACAAAAAAACTTACCGTCTTATTTTAATACCTAGACTTGGTTCATACATTTTTTTATTGAAATAAGGTAATAACTTTGAATAAATCCACGAAATTTGCTAAAAGTTCAAGTGCGAACCACCTAGGTTTTTTGTGAAAATATATTGTTTATGGTAGCTCTGTAGACAAAAGGTTGTGTTTTCCCCGCAGGGGCGGGCAGTGTGGTCATGGATGTTTCTTGTAAACCTGATCTACGCTCTACGCTTAACTTTAATAATTTATTTCTTAAACTGTAAATCCTTTTGATTTATTATTCGCGCGATAATTTTTTTTAAGGTCCTGGGCTTATGTGTTGTCTTCTTTCAGTTTATGGCTTCTTATTAAATAATATATAAATCGAATTTAACAGAAAGAGCAAAGCTAGAATATTGGTTTGGTATTATTTTTAAAGCCATCTTAATTTGGAAACGTATTCTTTATTTCTCATTTTGAAACTGGTGGCGATTTTCGAGTTGCCCAGTAAGTCTAGGCATGTTTGTAAGATTTTTTTTAGGAATAATAAATTCAATTAAAAAAAAAACTTTTTTGTAGCCAGTCGATATAGTGCTCATATTTAAGATATAATACAATATATGTAAAGATACTTAGAGCAATAATATACAAGAGGTATAGCTGTAGATCGATCTGTAGTCAGTTTTTACTAGCTTTTACCTTGAAGTAACTGACTCGGTTGGAAAAGGGCGTGGCTAAAACTGGGGCTACGGTATTTCGATATCCATTCGCAGCACATGTCGACATAATGTTTTTGTTTATTCGGATAGCCAATTTTTCACAGTACTTTTATCAATAAAAATATAGCATATAAGCAAATAAACCGTTTAGTTGTGTCAAGTTTAGTGCCATAATAAAAAATGTGGGCAGAGTCCCGCGGTGGCCCAGTAGCTTAAGATCATTGCGTCACTACGTAAAAGCGGGGAATTAAATTTGTTGTCTCTTTCTCTCTTATGGTGTACGATGTAAAAACCCGGAGAAAGTGTTTTTTCGCAAGTTTGTGTAGGTTGGGTAAAAATAATTAGCTATCCCTCCATATATTGTTACTTCAAGTAAAGATACTAGTTGTTAACCGTGAAAAATTACGAGATGTATCTTGAAGTGGCAAGAAAAAACATCACATGGTTCCATTTCAAATCTAGAAAAATGTCTGCTAAAATCAATTAAAGATTGATACTTCATTAGGTAGGTAGGGATTTGAAAATTTCACACTACTTATTCACAAAACAAATTATCGAACTGTGTAATTAGGAATTGAGTTTAAATAATAAATTCATAATCAGTGGTTTCATTCAATTTTCGGCTTCCAATAAAAATCTTTCTATTCGTACACACTATATTGAACAAAAAAAAACTTTAACCATGCAGGTAAATATATATCATACATAATCATCCTAAATCTCAATAAAGAATTATATATTTTTGTTAAAACAATGAAGTTATACCAAATTAACAGAAAAAAAAATTCTACGCGCAATAACGACTATAAAAAATACCTAAATGATATTGCAAGATACCTAACTCTAAATAATGATAATTAATGTCAATCTCAAAACTTGAGTTAATATAACGTACGAAAAAATATTATTTTATTTTTGAATGCAGCAAATTTATTAAAGAAACGATTTCTTTGTCACTGATAGTGATACTTTTCAAAATGTATTAAATAATTAATGCATATGTATTTTTTTACCAATAGTTCAAACAATGCGTTACTAGTTAGAAAAGAAGTTTATGTATGAAGAAATTCAGGAACATTTTTCCAGACCAATTAAAATCTTTATTAAAGCATTTCAAAAACACCCGCTGGATGATATTAAAAGAATATTATTGACACAAAAACGCTATGTTTCTATCTATATTGTGCGGTTGTATATATAAAAATGGCAGTGCGGCTCCAGCCTCTACCAAGTTATGCGTATAGATAATATTATGTATAAGATTTCCTCTTTAGGAGTGAATAACGATTTGATTTGACCTTATACAGAAATATACCATAAACTGATATAAGTTCTCAGGTTTCATGGCCATTACCACAGTAAATTCTCTACTACAATAGGAATTGATACGTTTTTATGTTAATATCGTATCGAAAAAATTGCTTACTAATTGGAAATTTAGCAAGCGTCTGATCAGAATAATAATGCCTTATTGCAGCGATTTTTTTATGCACACTTTGTGAACAATGAAAAAATGATCATATATTCAAAATAATATTTTTGTTAGATTCAAAATAATATTTTTATAAGATTCTTATGTTATTTGGTGATGGACCATTAATAACACAAGCTGGGTATGTTCAGTATAATTATTTTTTTGCCTTTCTAGAAACATTTCAGAAAATTCAGAATATATATTTTTAAAGTTTTTTATTGCTACTTTAAATACACACCCTTTAAAATTATTTATGCGAAATATTGTAGGGCTCAAAAAATAATTATTTCTGTCGTAATAATTGACTTAAGGAAAACCGATAGATATAGTAAAATATGTGTTATCCGAATAAGAAAATTGTTGCCCATGGAAATGATGTAGGTAGGTCATTAGAAACGAGGGTGAGAGGAGATTTAACTTTTAGTGAACCTTCAAAGAGCTGAGTGAGGCAAGCATACATAATTTCACCAAATTGAAACTATATTTTGCATTCGGAAAAGAAATTTTTAGCCTGGGTTTAGACTCTAAGGTTTAGACAGAAGTTAAAAAATAATAAAGAATATTAAGTACATAAACATAAAAAATATAATTTATTAAAATAACAAAACCTCTTTTTTTAATTATTAAGTTCTGTCAGGTTATTATTTTCATGCGTCACACGGCCTTGCCTTCAAAGGCACTCGGTCACATAGAGATGATTTATTTATGTGAGTTTTATTATTAATACAGGTAAATATTTGTTTGTACCTATATCTAATGAAATAATTAGTAATGAGACTAATGCGTTACAATTATTGACGTTTTCCTGAAATCTATTATAAAGTTGTGATTCAACATGGTGTACGATTAAACCGATTATTATTTACATCCTTATTTTCTGAGTGAGTACCATTTTTGATGCATAATGTATTTTTCTTTATTTATTTAATGTCATCATGGGTTCAATCAAGGGGCTATTACAAATTTATACACCTTATAAATTAAATATACAGTTTAAAGAAGCAAAAAACATAAAAAATAATATTTTTCTTGTAAAATATGAACGCAGGTGTAAACACAGTAGAACAAAGAAAACATTTAAAAATTTTACAACAATAAGATGAAAGAAATCAAAAAAATGTTGACAATAAATTATTTCTTTTGTGAGTATGTATGTGCGACTGATTGTAGTACGAGAGTGAATTTTTCAAATTTGGAACTGATGCTAATTGAAATTATCAAATGTAAAAAAATAATGTTACCTACCTACCTAATAAAGTACCTACCTATAATGTATTTTAGAATACATTATTCTATTTTTGAAATGGAACTAGTATTTTTTCTTGGCAAGTCAAGTTACATCCCGTGATTTTTCACGGGTAACAACTAGTATAAATAGAAGAAACAACATAGGTATAACGTATTTTTATGTCAATAGTGATACATTTTATGAGTTCAAGGAATCAATGTATTAAATACATATTAGGTATGTAAGAAATTTAATAAGTATTTAATATAGTATATATACTGAGTAAGAGGGAATGATTAAAATTTAAACGTAACTTTTTTTAGGAATTAATGAATTATGATGAATTTAATAATACAAATGCATGCATAAGGTTCAACTAAATACGTAGAAATATATTATTTATTGGTATTTAAATGCGGTTAAATCTATTTCGAATACAGCAATATATTACACAATGTGTCATATACATCAGTATTTACCTATTCTATGTAAACGTGGTATTGGCATAGATGTATTATGATTAGATAAGGAACTAAGCAAAAAAAGTGGCATCACTTCATTGGAGGTTGATACATCCACTTACTACTATCTCACCATTTTAGTCGACCTACAACCATAGACATAAAATACAAGACACGTCATATTCATACAAATCTTACGAAAAATGTAGCACCATTAATGTTGCACCACTAAATGTTTCACCCGCGTATGAAAAGGATAGCCATTCAAAGAATATGTGTGTGCGGAAGAGATAGCTATATGAAGCGTGTTTCGAAGGTATGTCTTGTTGACTTGGTTTAGTACAACCAGGTGCGTTGTCTCAATAACGTATCTACATTATTTAATTCATCTAAGCCTACAACCATCGTCGGTGTTTAACGTATGCTTGTATCAAAATACATTTGGCTTGCGTTACTTCAAAAACAACGACAACAAGTTTTGTAAAGCCGAAAGAATAACTTTCCCCAGGAGAGTCTATTTTAATATGCTTCTAATTAAGCGAGAATAAGTTTTCTCCTAAAATTGTATTTTTACAAAACACAACAACTGTCTTGGCGTCGCTACGTTATGTACGTTCGGTTAATGTCAGCATGGTTCGTAAAAATCGTTCGGCTGTCTAACGTGAAAGTCCCCTCTCCGCACCACATACCTCCCCTGAACCAAATGGAACACGGTTTCAAATATAAAACCAAACCTGAATTATAATATCACTGAAACGAACCATAACGTAACTGTATATTCCCAATGAGTTTGAGATAGAATGAGAAACTTATTCCAAGAAGGGCAATAATATATATTTTAAACATTATAAATATACAGCATTAATTTATTGCTTGGTAGATTTATATAAATATATTATGTGACATTCAAAAAGATATTTTCAGATGCGTATTCAAATGATATTCATTTAGGAATTGGTAGGCAGTCTTGACTTGAAAAAGTCTTATGCATAAAAAACCAAAATTTTAATGTTAGACATGAAGTATGCGCTACTATGAGAATTCCTTCCTGCTAAGCGGACACGAAATCTGGCGTCAAAAAAAATATGACCAAGTTTTCAATTAAGTCAATTGCACATGGGAACGATGACATCCGACATGAAAATAATTAACACCTTTAGAGGGGCGACTAATATCGTATCACAAAATTCATACTCGAGGGGAACGTCTCTCTAAAAAGAACACCAGAAAAACAATGGGAGATAAAAAAATGTGGATAGTATAAATATGGTCAATATGGAAAACCGAGAAATGAACGATGGACCAGAATTTCAATAGAAAGACTGTGGCGTGCCGCAGACGAAAGGAAATAATAAAAAAATACCGATCGCCAAACTTCAGTACAAAGATGACGCGTGAAGATGTTGATAATCCCATTTAAATTCAATATTTTCGCTAATAACCAAATTTAAAAATAATAAATTATTTCTTACTCTTTCAATCGAAATGTTTTTGTAAGTTCTTACCTAAATGAATATCAGCTGACGCAGTTGACAGAAGAAAAAACTTTTTTACGAATGACAACATTGAGCACATGTCAAATAAAGTAAATAAAAACATTAGCTCGCTTCGCCAACGACGTCACAATGGCTGCGGCGAAACAAGGAATAAAGGACCGAAACGTGTAACAAAGCAATTTTCCACGCTTGTGATTTTTCGATAAACCGCTATAATATTGACTGTTTATTATTTTTTGTACTTATGGCTTCAGCCAGTTTCAGATTTATATCCATAACATTCAGTTTAAATTAGTGCTCATCATAAAAGATTTAGTCCTAAATGACGTGGACCCATCTTCAGAGAGGCAGCTCGCCCGTTGATTGGTGTGAGAAAAATTATACAATTTCTCCAAACATTGCAGAATTTGTTAATACGGTAAGAAACGTACTTTACACACAGAATATTATAGAAACTCCGCCGTTTCCACATATCTTTGATCATTATTGCACAATAAATACAATACACCCTGGCCTTTGAAAAATCTTTGAAATCGAACCAGTATGGTCCTGTCGCTGAGAACTCCATTGTAACCTCTCTATTACATGCATTGTTTTATGAGAAAGAGGAAGATGTTACAAAGGATCTATCAGTGGTAAGTCTATAACCGCTGGAATTTGATTCTATTTTAATTTTATTAAGTGTAGTTTTAGTATCTAATATTTGTATGTTTTCTTTTCAGATAAGCAATATTCTATTCTTACTCCTTCCACCTGTCCTCATACACTTGTTCCGAGGCTACGCCAAGTTCGTGAATCCCGCTATCAACTTGCTATGGGTGCTACTGATGGTGGTGGGGCTCAGCTCTGCCTACTTCCATGCCACTTTGAGTTTAGTCGGTAAGTCATCTGTTATTATCATAGATATATATCATTATTTTCTGCAATGCACATATATAATACACAGTCAATAGCTCTTACGGTCCCGGGAAAGCTATTCTGGTGTACCCACCACTAGCTACGATCATACGTTTCATATCCTATTTCATAGGAAACTTTTTTCCGTGTCAATCTACTTGGGCCACATGGTTCTACAAAAATTCCAATGCCACTGCTTTGAAATTCACAATCCATTTTCTAAAAGCGGATTAGTTTTCAACTCTGATTTAAACGAAGGTTTTTGCGCGTACAGTCGTATCACTATCATGGAGATATGTTAATATAAATGTACCGAGTACAGAGTAAGTCAGATAATAATTGGTGATGCATATGGCAGTTGAAAGGCTTTGTAAGGATCTTCAACCTAAACAATCAAAACATATAATTAGTATTGGTAACACCCATTTATATAATTGATATACCAAATCATATGTATAATATGATTTAGTATTTGAACATACAACTTAATCACTCCTTCATCTCAAAAAACAATTTTTGTTGGTTCATCTAAATATTTCATTTCTTTTTCACTGTTTTCTTTACTTTAACCCCTTTTATCACTTACGTCATTTCTTTTCTAAAATATTTCAGTAAATTTTACAAATTTGTTTTTTTTTAACTCTCTCAAATATTAGACATGTATAAACTAATAATAATTAAGTAACCAACATTTTGTTTCATCTCTTAAAACTGTGTTTAATTAGTTAATTTATTCTTCAGTACATTTCCTCTTTTTCTCCGTTATTTATAATTGTCATTATTTCTTTATGTATTTTTTACTTATTTTATTTTTTACAATTATTATTCCAAATTGCCTCCCTAAAAAAATTTATACATATTGATTCCAATGTTAGATATTATCCATATATAATTTTAAAAAAATAATACTAATATTATTATAATTTTCTTAGCAAACCACTTGACATATTTTAATTATTAGGCGAGTATACTTTTCTAAAAAATGGTTGATAATGAACAATAAATATGGTAATCCATTAACTTTACATAAATAAAGCATTATCATTCATTTCGCTAATTTATTCTTCTCAATATATAAATGTTATTGGCATCTAAAAACAAATACATACTTTGTATTCAAGACAGGATATAATAGCTGCTGTTTGATAAAACAGCATAAACCGTTCAGACTCCCAGGCTAAAAACTGTCTCCCGGGTGCATTTTTATTCCATCAGAAATCTGTTCAAACAGAATTTAAAAAGAGCCCGGCAGTCTTTTTCAAGCCCATTACGGTGCAATATTCAAGGGCGGGATTTAGCTTCTTGCACAAATGTCTTCCACTAGCTCCGGTCCCGTCATTGTTCTCCAGTCCTCAGGCTTTCCCATCTTACTCAAATCTTCTTCCACACAGCTTTCTGGGCAAAACATGTGTCGCCAATGTCAACATTTTTAATAGTTGTCACTGTCTAGAAGACGCCTGGTGTTTTTACAATCTAGACAAAGTACGAATTAAGCGATAATTATGTAATAACTTGATTTATTTTTGAATAACAATTTTTTTACAAGCATGTTTATTGTGTTTTTAATGTCTTATTTTGCAGGGCAACTTCTTGATGAGTTGGCAATTTTATGGGTGTGTATGGCAGCCTTCACTATGTTCCTACCAAAGAGATACTTCCCACTGTTTTGCCGCAAGGATAGGTATATATTTTCTAAATATTCTTGGTTTAATAGTATTACATACATATTCCCAAATATACTGCATACACAACAAAACACAATGGTCTTGTTTGCGTGGAAGTTGTTGCCATTTTGTAGTCAGCCTGTATTGGTGCTTGCTTTAAAATTATTACTTGTTTCAAAATTACCTTTCGCAAGTTATTTTTATTACATCATTAGATATGTTCTTGTTCCAGGCGATTTCTGTCGGTGATATCTCTCCTGATCTCAATAACTGGCACCGGTTTCCTGGTTATGCACCCGGCCGCCAATGCCTTCGCTCTCATGCTGCTCGCCCTCCCTGCCATTGTCTACCTGTGCGAGGAACTAAGGAGGTCATTATTGCACAATATTATTAATTGTTTTTAGTAGCTAAGTCGGTCTAATAATTTCACATATCTCAATGGATAGATTGTTATTATTGGACATACAACAGATGGGAGTTTTTAATTAGTCTATGTTTATTTTAAGGTCTGGGTTTCTTAATCCTTTCTTATTTGTTGCACTTAACTTTCTTCTCATTTCTCATACAATCAAAGTTTTATGCCAGAAGAAAGTTTATTTAGCCTAATAATTTCAAATGTGAATTTAATGGTTACAGAGTGAGCTGTATGAGGGTTTATCGTCTCGGTCTCCGCTGCACAGCCGTTTGGGTTCTGGCCGTAGTTTGCTGGGTCAACGACCGCCTTTTCTGCGAAACCTGGTCCCGGCTCAACTTCCCGTATCTCCATGGCCTCTGGCACGTCCTCATATTCATAGCGGCCTACACCGCACTGGTCTTGTTCTCGTACTTTACCGTTCTAGAGGAGAGGCCCGAACAAACTCCGATATTGAAATACTGGCCGCAAAACGATTTTGAACTTGGAATACCGTATGTATCAATTAAAAATGCACACAAGATCGATAAGTATTCTGCAATATAGGCACCCCGTCGATAGTACCATTGTAGCCTCTCCTTCTTTCTCATTAATTACTTGTGTAACTGAAAGAGAGGTTACATTGTAGCTCTTAATGGTAGGACCATATAGATGGCTTAGAATTAAAATGTTGTAACTACAAAAAAAGTTTTTTTTACAAAAAAAATGTTAAAGTTCAAAGAAGTGTTCTTGATACTTTAGTCATTATTTTTTATTAAATAGTATATTATGTAGTTATGTATCTAACAAGAAATGAAATTTTATTCTATCTTAAAAATACAAAGTATGTTTTGTAGTTACAACATTTTATTCTAAGCCATCAATATAAAGATGTATTTTTACTTCCTTATTGACAAATCTAATTGTAGCATTCACTGAGACTTGTTGGATTTTAGTAAAAAACCAACATGTCTTTTAATTATTGTGATATATATAAAGATCTAACTTATTTACAAAAGACTTTATTTACAAAATATAGTTTTTTATTGTGTAGGTTGTACGTAAGTACATACTATAATCATGTGGCAATTTCTATGTGTGTTTGATATTTTTATTTAAATGTAGGTATGTATACTCAAATGTTTTGATAAAATACTTTTATAATCTTATAATAAGTAAAGATTTTTGACAAAAAATGCATAAAATGCATTGTAAATTAATTTATTTGAAAACTTCAATTTGCCATAATGATAATGTGTTACAATACAGAAATGTTGTGCGCATTATATTGCAAAATATTAATTTTCACTTCAGTGTTGCCAATAAAATGATTGCATGGTAGCTCTCTGTACTACTTCAATATCGTTATAAAAACATATACAACTTGACACGGTTAACTTGGCAGTCGGCCAAATGAGAAACTAATGAATGAACTATTTTTTATATCAATAGGTTTTTTGTAAACACAAAATCTGTACTAGTAATGCCGCCATGATGAGTGATGAAAAGTTAAGTATGTCAAGCTGTAACCCCTTTAATTTTAGCCAGTAAAGATAATACTAGGTTTTTTAGTGTTAGGATAGAGGTGTTGTATTACCAAGGAGGGTTTATTTCATTTAAACTCAAGTGAAATTTTACCAAGGTATTTTGTACTGATTTATTGAGATAGCAATTGTTTTCTTGACAGGGCATTATTTATTAGTCTTTTTTAATATTTAGGGTTTTTACTAACAATTTTTTTTATTTATTTGTCTTTGTGACGTTTAAAACATATAACAGAAAACAGAGGGGATGTTTAGAATATGTATTAACCGTATTTCATCCCAGTATCGAGTTGACATGATTTTTAAATGATGTACTACATATGTATTTATAAACCTATATTACATATATGCAATATTTTATTTGGAGCTTCAATATTCAGAGTTAGAAAAAATATATATTTCTAACATAGTATGTATTATCCTCTCAACAAAGAGAGTGCCATATTTTAATAATAATTTTATGTATTTTAGAATGTACTTAAAACTAAGCAAAGGAAAAATTATATGAAACAGTAAAAATAAATAAAAAATGGTTTATTGTCGTAGCATATTTTTATTTCAAATATATTGCGCATGAATTTACACACTTCATTGTTCATAGGAATAATCTCGATAGTATATAGTCAATTTATTTGATGTTTTGTGCATTATTCAGTAATGTTGGAAATCAAACTTTGCGCTAATACATTTTAAAAATTAAGAAATATTATTTATAAAAAGTAGAAAATGAGACGTAAAAAAACCTAACATTATTGAATCGTTGATAAACAAATTAAATTAACTAAAATAATATAGAAGTCAACTAACTAATCTTACAAAAAAAAAAACTATTCAATAAGCTTTAAAAAACAAAATAATATAATAAATTCATTTTATCGATGTACATACGGTCGTTTAGTTTTCTAGTCGGAATCAGAAGAAATGTTGTTTCCAGAAGACTTAGTCAGTTCCCTGTCGCGGCGATAATTATTGGACGTAGCTTCGCCACGGTAGAATACGTGATTCTTCTCCGTTTCCGAAATTTTTACTTCGTACAATAGTTCTGGTTTGCTCATCAGCGATGTCATACGGTCCCAGATAAATATGGCAACATTTTCTGTTGTGGACACCTGAAAAAAATATATGGATAGAAAGATACAGTTTACACACTTAACCTCTTGGCGAGTATGAACAAACCTTGTAGTTCAAACGGCAAGGTTCGTTCGTGCCCTTAAGGTAATGGATTTTACATTTAATAAAAAATATATATGTATAAATGATTTAAATTCCATGTATGTATATAAATAAAAAAGTAGTTATGAAAACTATGATCCCGCATAAAGAAAAAAAATCAAATTAAAAATAACTCACTCCCTATATGCAGTTTTGCTTGCCAAAACTCACTCGTCAAGAGGTTAACTTTTGCAGTTGGCCAAAAGATAGACTAACGCACCAACAGATTATTTTTTTTAAATCTACAGTTTGTATTTGCATCCACAAAATCAAAGGTAGGATTACAGGGATATGATTACAGCTGGATATGCCTAACTCTGCAGTCCGTGGCGTCACTAGTGTAGATTTTGAGAAAACTAGATTTTACTATTCTATGGATTTCAAAAAGAGTTGATTTGTCCGTTAGTTCCTTATTTGGCCGCCGGCACAGTTAGTGTGCCAAACTGTATACGTTATATGAATTGGTGCCGTGATCTCTCATGTGAGGAATTTTTACTCCAATTAATAATATAGTTTGAAATACTTACAACATTTTTAAAATAAGGAACATCCAAGTTTAGATTTTTATGGTCCAAGGGGATGGCTATGGCGTTTTCCATGTACACCTTCAGGTCCGCTATATTCATTACCATTCCAGTTTTATCATCCACCGGGCCCCTCAGTGTCACGAGAACTACAAAAATTCGCTAATAACAATAAGTAGGCAAAGGCATTTCTCAGTGATTTTTCGCAAGGACATCGCTGTCTGAAGCATACATATATATATGCACCAATACACACAATTTCTATATGTGTTGTTTGGGTCAACTCTAATTGGGCGATCTATAAAATCAGTACACCGTCAGACTTCAACAAAAGGGGAGTGGAATTTGGCAAGCAAAGGTGTACAGATTAACATAAATCAACTACCCTTTTGTTGAGTTCTGGCAGATAGCCCATCAATAAATCATCCAGCCTTAGCACTTAACTTTATTTTGAAGTGATGATAGATTTTTATTTAGTTTCACTGGGCGATCTCTAGTCATCGGAAATATTAATATAGAATAAAAATATTTATTAATGGCTAAAATAGAACCCAAATATGCTAACACATCTTATAATTCGATGTCTGCACATTACACATACAAATATTTAATCAAGATTTTTTTTCTTTAAGTAAATAATAGTTTGGTATTGTTGCAACATTAGATGTGTATTTAAATACTTCAAAATTAAATTAAATACTTTGAAAAACAATTTTATAATTATTACTAACCAACATAATTATGACCATGTCCATTGGGGTTATTGCATTTTCCATACACTTTCTTATTCTCTTCATCAGTCAGGTGGATACTAGAAAAAATATATACAATTAGATTTTTTATTGGAGTAAATTGCTTACTATGGCTTCCTTGTTGCTTTGTTCCATGCTCCAAGTTAAAATTTCAATTCAAATAACCAAATTTGAAAAAAGAACATGCGAGAATATTCTGGAAAAGGTGATGGGGAACCAGACCACAGTGTTGCCAAGTATCGATATTTTGTTTCATGAAAAATTACCAATTGACCTGCTTTATCGAAAAAAGTGTTTAATATAAAAACAAAAAAAAATTGAAGCATTATGTGGTTGTATTATGTTGAACATTGAAGATGTAAAATTTAAAACATTTGTCCCTTTTTTACTAAAAACAATAAGTAGGCGTAAGCAAAACAAAAGGCTGTTTCTCAGTGGTGTTTTGCAAGAATATCACTGTCAGAAGTGAATATATATGCACCGATACTCACAATCCTAAGTATGTGTTTCTGTGTCAACTCTAATTGCGCGACCTACACAATAAATACATTACTACGAAAGGAAAAATTAGTTACATCCTTTGATTGCGGCACAAAAAATTCACAATAATTATTATTTGTTATCACTATGCACAGGCTACGCACGGATAAATTAGTTTTATTCCATTATGTCAACAATCAGCTCTGACGTTATAATTATTAGTAAGTGAATTGTATTTTCATCATGCCGCACATACATGTTTCCATTTGCTATAAATAATTTTCTTTTGGAGTATGTACATTCATACGAGTGTTAACTTTTAAAATTTGGAACTGATGTCAATTTAATTATCAAATTCAAAAAATAATCTTTTCAAATCCCTACTTCTCTAATATAGTACCTACCTTTAGTGTATTTTAGCAGACATTATTCTAAATTTGAAATGGGTGGATTAAAGCAACTAATAGTTACACCCGTGATTTTTCATGGGTTCACGATTGTTTGAAATTGGTGAATTTTCAAAATACATCAGCAAGGTTTCAAACTATGCACAATAATAGAGTAATATAGAAATAGATATGTGCTGATTTATTAACAGTTTACAAAAGAATATTCGAGTTTTCTTTAATATTTTTGTGATTACCACACAAGAGTACCAACTGCCCAAAGCTAGTAGGATTATGGCATCGCCGATATGGGAAACGTTACAAGGCTGGAGAAAAAATCCTAAATTATTGAGGCTCATTTCAGCAAGTCAATTATAGGGATATTTCTTAAGTAAATACGCCATCCGATGCAGTTCAACATTAAAAATAAATATATATTTGGGTTTATCGCACCATAACTTGGGGCATACTTTATTCCACCGCTTATCAGACTACGGTCCTCAAACCAATTTGGTGGAAGATTTGTCACAATGATGCAGAATAGCGGTTAAGAACCACTGATATAGAAGTTGGTTATGGATGTGTGTTGGTAACATTTGACCTCTGTGTATACGTATCATGTTTCAATCAAAGCGATATTGTTACATACAAGTCACATAGGAAAAAAACTTATGTAAGGTAGGTTTATGGTTGAATTTAGAAAAAAAAACGTAGGTACAAATAAAAATAACAATAATATTGGGCCATTATCTGTACAAGAGACAGTATAAATAAATTAAATTCTGTCTGTAAAATTATAAAAAAGTATTTGGTAAAATTTAAACAATAGTTTTCATAGTATATTAATATTTTTTTACGAAATAAATATAAATATTTTCTTTTAATCACCTGTGGAGTCTGTGACAAGCGCTGAATGTTTCCCTTCGGGTAAGTGAGACTATGGGCAAAGACGGCATAATATCAATTGGAATCTGCGGATTTAAACAGTCGAAAGCGATGTGTGAAGCCGAATATCTGTACAATTATAATTCTCACACTGAAATGGTCAACCAAATTCAAATAAATAAATACAAACGCCGTAAATGTCAAAAAGATAACGTCAGCAAGAAAGTTAAAAACACGATATTTTAAAATGTTAATATTGGTAATGGCAACAATTTGTTAAGTAAGAACCTCAAGAAATATTATTTGAAATTTGTGATACTGATAACAAAGAAGCGGGGTGAGATAGCATATTTCAATTGTGAACAACTCAAGATACTGAGGGTCACACTTTGAGTCATCATCATCATCAGTTACTATCAATTCATTACTGGACAAAGACCTCTGCGAGTAGTTTCCATCTTGCTTGGTTTCTTGAAGATATGATAATTATTTATACTTTTGAAAACACGATATTATTATCATAATCAGTTGGCCATCATGACTTATTTATTTTTGTGGTCGAAAAACTGTGATATTATTACACAAATATTAAATCATGAATAAAGGCACTTTTAATTTTTTTTTCACTGAAGACTTACCATTTTTTACACTATGGTATTTTTCTTGAAATATTAGAACTTTTCCTAAAGAATAGAAAGATACTTCTCTTTTGATAAAAAAAGTTTTTTTTTATCTAAATAAAGTAACCCTTGCTTTCAGTATTACGTTATTAAAAATAAGAGTAATGCTTGAACAAGTAAAATCACTACTTCATATGTGTTTTAGTTGTAAAAAACTCAGCATCCACCGATAAATTCGCCTTTGCAGTTTTGTATCATCACTGATTATCATTTATAATCTAATTTGTTTTTAATGAAATGAAACAATAACCTTGTATAAGACCACGGAAAATTCGTGGTTTTATAAAAAAAATATAGTTCCATTTCATTAAGTATGTCAAACCACAAAGTGATTGCTTCCTACGAAATAATATTTTTCTTTTTTGCAAAATACAGACACTTTGTTCCCTTTTTACTTCGTGAAAAAGACATAAGATTTACAGTATAAATTATAAATGTATGGTTGATAATCTTTTTTTTTAAATTATGAAAGGTAGGTTCGTTTATTTTTTAAAGGTGACGTGTCTTAATGTTTTGTGTCGTGTGAGCATGTGAATCAAATAATATTTGTAGAGTTTTTTATTAACACGAGTTAATCCAGTTTATCTATATGGCGACACATTATTTTGACGTCTTCGAATGAGAAAAATGTCAAAAATAAAAATAGATAATTTTTTTCATGAAAATGATTTAGTTTTTTATTTTACAGTTAATAATGGTTAAGACATTACATATAAATTTATTACCGTGATAAAAAACCGTGCTATCAGCGGAAGAAAGGCTGTCAGTCGTCAGTCCCCTCGCCGGAGTTATCGCTGGGCAAGAGTTGTTGTGGACTTCCTTGCCCCCGCTGACCTCGCGGCCCCCCACTGCCATCCTTATCTACTGCCGAGCTCATATAATGGCGAGCTTGAAGGTAATCTGCTCACATTTCAGTTCATATTCAGTAGTTTCAGTGCTGTGCAAATTGCGTCAAATTTTCAGTCACTGTTATTAGATAACAACACATTCATTGGCTTTTCTTCGTGTACATTAGTTTACTTTTGTTCTAACCTCTCGGAATTTTTGTTTAGCACCGTGCCGATGCAAAAAGGAATGCCAAGAGACTGTCGGGACTGTTTGGGAATCAGGTACAGAATTAATTCCCTTCACCAAACCTGGAAGTGGCTGCATCAAACCATCGCCCTCCACGAGTACCTGATCTCTCTCTCTTCAGCCGACACGGATGCTAACTGCTCTTGTCATTAAGAGCAGATCAGTTTTAAAAAGACTCAAGTGTATAAAAAGACTTATTAATCATAGTATACCCACTGCCTCATCTGATTATAATTCTCTCATATAATCTTGACACATTTCTCGTAAAATAAGTTTGGTTCTTCCGTGAAAGTTTAAGACTTAATAAAAATAAATCACAATGGCACAATTCCTGCAGAGAAACTTCTTGGGCATGAGTTGCTTTGTGGTTGGTTTAACTCGCCGTACGAGTTCCTCATCTCTGGTTGCGACATCGAGGTCGCTGTCCACCATGAAGAAAGAAACCGCTCCAGTTGAAGAGAAGGATATCAAGAAGTCGGTGTTTATCTCTCAGTCAACTGATATCTTTACCAACCTGGCTTTGGAGGACTGGTTGTATAAGAATCACGATTTCTCGAATCACCACATTATGATGGTGTGGAAGAACGATCCCTGCGTCGTGATCGGCAGGCACCAGAACCCTTGGCTGGAAGCTAATATCCCTTTCCTTGCGGAGAACGACATTCCCCTGGCAAGACGCAACAGTGGAGGAGGAACTGTGTACCACGACCAGGGAAACCTCAACGTCTCCTTCTTCTCCACCAGGGAACGCTACAACAGAAAGTATAACTTAGAGCTGATCACCCGGGCACTCTTCAGGGAATTTGGCCTGAAAGCTGACATCAACGAAAGACAAGATATCGTTGTGAAGCAATACAAAGTATCCTTTTTTTGAAATTGATGATTTCATTTTCACAATACATTTTCATACATTCACTGAATTTCAAGTTCCGCAAAAAAGTTAATATCCAAATAAGATAACTAACCTGTCTTTGGATTTAGTTTTTGATATTTTGGTATTTTTAACAGCTTGTTTACCCCAAGAGTTATTTCATCTTTTGAATACTAATTGAAAACTAATGAGAATGCATTATTAAATTCTTGAACTCTGCACCCTACTTGAATAAGGTTGGTGTATTAAAAGAATATTAAGTTCATTGGCATGCATTATGATGCAATTTTCAGTTTCATAACAACTTAACATGGATGTAATCAGAATTCTTATAATATCATTATTAAGTTAGGAAAATCCACTTCTTATATATTTGTATAGTTGAGAGTAATCACAAAAGTAATTAGATTTCTTATACGGAATGATGAGGAACAACGCAACAAGTAACCATGCAGGAAATAAGTCTTATATCTTTCCATAGTTTTCGGTAATACGTAATCATGGAGGTAATACGACATCTTATAACTTTCCACGGTTGTTAGTGTGGAGTAATCATCTTGGTAAACTAGCAATGGAATGTGTTCCTTAACTCTGTGTGTAGCAGGTATCTGGTACAGCTGCCAAGTTGGGGCGTCCATCAGCCTATCACCACTGCACGCTGTTAGTGAATGCCAACAAAGTGAACCTGAGCCAAGCTCTGGCTAAACACGAGGTTAGTTGAATATGTTTTTTATAATATCTTTTCTCCTGTTCCATAATCAAAATCATAAGGTAATCAAAAAGTGTTATCTAGCTGTAAATTGAAATATTATTTTGTAGAATTATCCCAAATACGTTATATTGAAAAGAGTTACTTCGCTAAAACATCACTCAATAAATTTTTACCTTGTATATATGTAATTGGATGAACAGTTTGTAACATTTATCATTTACATATATCTTAATTAGCTGCAATTTGTTAATTTCCTCCTTTAACGAGTCAAACAAATATGCCACAGATTAATTTTGACATCCAGACATATATCTCCAGTATTAAAATGTCTTTCAAAATCATTATTGATAGCCTGTCTATAAATAGAATAATTTTTTTAGTACACTTTAATCATTATGTAGGTATGTGTTATGAAAATTTTCCGCTGAAAAACATGATTATTCAAACTCAATTATGTCTGGACTTTATCAATTTAGGCTATCTTTCAGTAGACATCTGAAATGGATCTAATCAAGCATAACATTATGTACTGGCATATCTTATTTGATAATACAAAGAAAATCAGTTGGAGTGCGGGCAAAGCAAGTCTCTCCGTACCGTCGCACTACTCTGATAAATATTATTTATATTTAGTCGGTTCACGTTCTGTTGGAGTGATCAGACAATATGTTAATGTTTATCTCGGTCTTTTTACAGCTATTTATCTCTAAAACTGGCAACATCGAGTTACAAGGTGTCAAGTTATGAAGTGTAAACAGTTTTAATTTGTTTGCTGGGGTTTTGCATACAGATAAAACATTTATTATTTTATCTTCTGCGAATTTTCTGTAACAGGCAGCATTTATTGTCTTTGTATAAAGAATTTAAATTGAAGTTGATTTATGAAAATGAAAACTACACTTTTTTGTATTTCCTCTTTCGTCGTTACAAATTTGTCTATGCACAAGTCAGATACAGCCGCTTTCTATAAAAGAATCCTATCACACATTAGGAACGGAATTAAAATTTGCAATGAAACTATTATCGCTGTACAATAATTTTTTTACAGTGTTTTTTTTTGGTTTTCTACAAATGTAGAAATATTGCTAAAAAATCACATTTCTGCATGATTTATTTAATAATGAATTTATTCACGGTAACAGGTTTCCAGAAACAGTTAGCTAATGCACCTTAATTAAGTTTTTTCAATCTTCAATGTAATATGTATGCTGTTTGATTTTGAATTACAATGCTCTATATTAATGTCCTATTTACATTGTCTCTGAAACTTCATACAAATAATTTGAATCGCCATTGTTTAAGATCTCAATCACTCTTCAAATTGTATTTTTGAAGTTTCATCTATTGATAAGAAATTAATGTAATTTTAGAACAGAATATCTAAATCATTTTTTTTTATATCTACGTTATTTTCTCAGAGTAATAATTAAATGAATTTTTTCTTTGTACATATACTGTCACTTAAATAGGGTAAATAAATGTTAATGTGCCTTTGTTACAAGGTTATTTTTTTATTTATGCATATTTATGTACATTTAACCAGCGATGATTCATTATATTCTGTTGTTCATTACGCTACTCGTGTAGCTATCTAGTTATTTGATTAAAGAGATTTTAAAGTTTATTGTAGAAAGTATCATTTTTTTTTACAAATACTTTGTTAAATAAATACAATTGACAATGCAATGTGTATTTGTTGTTAAGTGATTTTTTTCTTAATATGCATAAGATAAGGCTAAATTAAACCTTCTGATTTTACGGTCTGATTTTGCAACTTTTTAGATGTTTCAAAAGAGTTGAAAACACTTTGTCAGGAGTCATTCTTGTTCTATGTTCATGCTAGTGCTGGCATATTTTTTTCTTCTTATTTCAATACATTCTCCTATCAGAAGTTGGCTATCACTAACCCAAATTCCACTTGCAAGATTGCCACCTGAAATAGTCATTCGTACTCTTGTCTTGTTGCACTAACTTAGCATGTTTATGAGCCAGACTATTCCTTTTTTATTAAAAAAAAGTTATATTTATTATTGACCCCTTTGGCTTAAATATGTTTCCAACTTATCCTCACATTGTCGTTATATTGTCAATCATCTATCAATTGAAAAAATGAATTATTGTTTCAGGCTGGAATAAAAACGAATGCAACTCAGTCGGTTCGTTCACCGATCACGAACCTGTGCGAGGAGAACTCTCGCGTGACAGTCGATGGCTTGCAGACGGCAGTTGGATGGGAGTTCCTCCGAACTCCTGCGCTCCACATCGTTGACGGGGGCCAGGAGCTTATTTCCAAGCAAAACGGCTTCCAGATGATCAACCCTACCGAGGACTGGTTCCCTGGTGCGTAAATTATCTTACCTATAATTCAGAAAATTTGATTGTATGTAGCAGCAAAACCTCTTGAATGGTGAATTCTATTATTGAATTTTTTTAACGATTTTCTGTTTGGAATTTCTAGGTCAATGCAACTATTTTCAGTCTGCATTATCTTTTCCGTCATGAGCTATAAACTATTTTGAAAGAGCTTTGAAATATTTATTTGAGTGTCAAAATATAAAACAAGTTTCCATATTGCTTGTTTCATATACAAAAGTTTGGCTCTTAAGGCAATTGAATATGTAGTAAATAACCTCTCAATATACTCGTATCTACAGGCGTGAACACATAACTTGTCATCAGTTTTACGGAGCAGGGCGGTCATTAGTATTGTTGTGTAGTACAGGCACTGCGAATTAGGAGTGTCTACTACAGTACCGCAGGTGTGTCAAAATATTCTCATAAATATGTGCATTCATTTATGCCAGCAAAGAGCAACTATTAGCTCAGCTGTTGTTCAATAGTAGCACCATTTTTTGATTGGAATATATTTCCCGCTATGTAAAATCTTCTTTGATGCACTGCAGTACTGGCTTTAGTTTTAGGATAAGGACCAGTAATTTCTCCATGTGGTAAAATGATATTGATTAATTAACTTATGTTCGCTGTATTTTATTAATTTGTTGTTTATAATTGACTACATTCTATTAATGGATGTAATATTTACATTAAAACGTCAGTTATTAGTTTAACCTTTTGAACAATGGAAAAGTAACTGTGCTATCTGGACTGTTACTATTCATTTTATATAAACCGCCATTAATATGTACATATTATGTTTAAAATGTATATCTTAAAAATTAATGTGGTTTTATAGTTCGTTTTCTTACAGTATTTAAAAATATAAACATTTTGCAAATGTAACTAACTAATATTAGTGCGAATATTTAAATGTTATCTTATTGTAAATATAAGCCATTGATAATTAAAAGATATATAAAAAATTTAAAATACTGTAATCAAGTTGCAAAGTCTACATGTAGATTGTATACTGACCTATTGGCTTTCGTGTGATTTTGCGAAAAATATGTTGTTTCCCTCGGATGTGCTCTCATATTATCATCTATTTACGTATTATGCCATTGAAAATGGATTGATACTTTTTTACTCTCAAATCACTGTTAACTAAATTAAACTCATTTTGCACTTAAGCAATCTAGTAAAAATTGCCACCATGTGAGGGACAACAATCATTGTAATTTTCCCAATAGGGTTAAGGTTTTTGGATTTCAGCCATCCAGTTCCATAATCCTACCTATTTTTTACACCATTTGACAAACTATGAAGTCTAATTTTAGTTTTGTTTTGAATTGTTCCAGGTCTTGACAAGATCAAGCAAGAGCTTGGCAGTTGGGACTGGAGGTTTGGTAAAACTCCTGCTTTCGAAGTGAAAAGATCTTTCACCGTCCCATCAAATCTGCTGTCTACCGAAGACGATTTCATTTCCAAAGAACAAGATAGTCAAGAGCTGTGCATTAAGATGTCTGTCGAGTCCGGCCTTATTGCCGATGTGACCCTCAACATCCCTCCCGGCCTCATGGCTTCTGGATTCCACGGAGATGCTTCCGTAGTGACCCATCTCAAGGGAAAGAAGTTCACTTCCGAGTCTCTGGATGGGCTGCAGGAAGTTTTGCAGACCACGGAGTTCGATGATGGAGTGACAAACTCTAAGGAGGGTAGAAAGCTTGGGGAGAAGGAGCAGTTTGTTGCCAACTGCTTGGACCAGGTTGTGAACACCATGTGATATGATGCCGGCGATTCAGACAAAAAGAAATAAGAATCAATTGGACGCTTATAGACCAAATTATTTTCAGTTAAATTCTGATTCGCCATACATAGTTCTGGACTGTGATGTTAGTAAATAAGTTAAAAAGTACACAATACTTGTAAATTTGTAAATAGATTTTCTAACAATGTTAAATATTTCAAAAAACTGGATACCTACTAGTGATCTTTTTGTTTGAACATTTGTTTTTTTAATTTTCCTATCTTTTGCTTTTTCTAACAATTTTAAAAAACCTCATCTTTGCTTCTCTTCATCCTTCTATCGTCTTGATTCTCCTTTCTTTTGGTTTTTAAGTTTCCCTAGCATGTATGTTAATTGTTATTATTATATTATTCTTATTTACTTTTAATAATAATGTATATTCCACTCACTGAGAAATCGGTCAGTGATACAAGAATGCATCATATCATTTTCTTTAATAATAATTTCTATTAATTTTGGCTTATTAACCAAACATATTCAAAATTATTTACATTGGGTTAGTTATTAACTACTTACTTCTATAAGATTTAGGTTTTATCTTATTTTGAATTCTTTGGGGATTTATTTTTTGACATCTTTGTTATTTTGTAGCATTTTTGTCCTTGCTTTGTTTGAGTTTCAAGCAATATGAAGCAATAATGGATTGTAAATAAACGCACAGTAAAAAATGTTGAAAATAAATTACATTTTAATATTCTATGTGAAATGTGTCAATTTTATTTTTAAAACGTCTGAATATGTATATATGTTTTGTTTTGTTAGTTTAATTAGTTAAATAATTGTAGTAATTACATAAGAAGCTTGAGTCTTTATTTCTCTTTATATATTGTTTAGTTAATTTAGTGTGAATTATATTTTATGCAGAAATACATATAACATTTTTATAAATTATCGTTTTGTTTTTATGCCCCTTCTGAAGAGATTAATTAAGTTGACATACTATGAGAGAGGATCAACTGTTTACTTATTTTAATCTTTTTAGATAAGAAATAGTTGATGAAAAAAAGAAAGAAAATCTAGTTGTTAGCAGTTAATGTTAGTAATAATTGCTTTTTATCAAAGTTTACAATCTCTTTGGATCATTCAAAAACTTAAGTATGACGTGTTGATCTAACTTATCTTAAAACTTCACACAAGTTACTTCTGTGTTTGGAATGAAAATTATATTTTTTTACAAAACGATTCAATTACCAGTTATTTGTGAAAAGAATAAACTTGGAAAAATTGCAATAATTTAAATACTAACTATATATACCTACCTAATGTGCTATTTCTGTAGGTAAATGTTAATTTCATATCTACAAAGTCCATATCACATGTTGAAATGCAACACTGTACCAAAAGAAGAAATTATGGATGAACGAATAATATTTTTTAATCCACCATATGTTTTTTCTCGACTGAATAGATAAGTGAGTGGATGTGTCCACCAGCTGATCGAACTTTCCATGTTGATAAGCAAATACGTCTATAGATATCAACTGAAGACAAGTTTTTCGCTTTTGTCTGCTGAGTTTCCCACTAATGTATCTTTGCACAAGATAGACCAATGCTGCTAGTTCCTCCAAGCAGGCCTCTTTGTAATACCAGTAAAATAGACCCAGCATGCCTAGCCTTTATCCGCGCATTATGTATGACAATTATTCTGTTAACGACATATTTATAATTGGATGAACTGTTGTCCTCTGGACAGAGTCAAGCTGATAAATCATGTATTTTATGCATGACCGGTTAGTGGCCAAGCGGTCCAAAGATTCTGGTTTGCACCCAGGCTTGGCGGGTTAAATTCCCTGCTTTATTTTTTAGTGAATACTGCACAAGAGTTCCAACTGCTCTCAACCGTCTGGAGCCAGTGGGATTATGGCACCTTCAACCTCACAACATACCCCGATTTGGGTATGTTGTGAAGCTGAATATGGTGGGAAGGAGAAGAAGATGTAGAAGAGAAAATTTGGGAAATACCCGACTATTCAGATTTGGTTACCAAACACAGCTTAAAAGTCATTTCAAGCTAGTTTCAATTCCGACTGTTCGTCTGTAACCAGGCCGATAGTTGTATAATTAAATAAAAATTATTTGTGCCCGTCGGAACTTGAACCCCCGACCTCTAGATTCGAAGTCAAGTGTCTTAACCTCTCGGCCACGGAGGCCGTCAGCTAGCTTCCTTCACCATTGCACATTTTGTTTTGCTTTTATCAATGTGAGAAGGGAGAATTCATATATTGTCGGGCTATTAGTTACCCGGGAATATTTTTCTTTATTAAAAAAACATATAAATTACGAGTTCCAGCCCAAAGGTGGCCACCAAATTAAATTTCCGTAAAATATACGGGTCAGCTGGCACATAAAAGGACATTCTATTTTGTTGTCTGTTTACGAAATCAATAAGAAAATATAACCTTATGAAGAGCATTATGAATTTTCGTACTTGTTAATAATAAACATTAAACATGCCATCAAACGACCATTTCGGTTTGGTTCACGAACTTACTGAATGGAAAATATTTTCATAATTATTTCACAACATAATCACGTATTGAGTGATATGAAAACTATGTGGAAAACTAAATTGAGTGCGTTTATATTAAATGAAAAGATAAATTAATTATGTAAATATTATAGTACATAACTTGAAGTTTGTTTATATGTGTAAAGGGAAACAAATAATGCAAACGGGTCACTGAGATTCATTTTTGTTCCAGGTCAATTCTTTACGTTCAATGTACGTTATCAATGCATTTAGTATGTGCTTATGCTATGTTGCTATTCTGTTTGCGCAATAGGTAGGTATGTAAAAGAGGAACTTAGGTGCTCGTCTAGTGCTGCCGCCTCACGCCACAATCATGGCCTCCGTAGCGCGGTGATCTACGCATATGCTTGCGCCATGCGGGTTCGGTCCCCGCACAGCGATACGTCAGATTTAAAAAATATATATAAACACGAGAGCTATGCGTCTTAACGGACGTTAGCTCAGACAGACACTGTGACTGTAGTTAGTAGGTGAATTAGAAATGTTCGATAGTCGATATTATTTCTCCGAGGAACCGGTGATTTTAGGAACCGGTGCTTTTTCGCTGGAGCTTATTTCAATATTCAAGACAATACCTACTTCATAAAATGCCACATACAATACTCAATACACTACTTAATAAGTTATACTTTCTGCACCTGGCGCAAAGTGTATTGGTCCAGCCCTGCACAACATCATGCGCCAAAGGATCGAACGCGCGATTTCTAGGTAATTTTGAACCTTTAGCGTAAAAGGTCTGGAACGCATTGATTTTATTTCACGACATCACTATTTACATATATTTGAACATACCTTTAAATATTTTGTAGATTGATATAATATCCTTAAAAATATTAATTTTCATTTTGGATGAAGAGCTTAAAATGTAGCTTATTTATAAAATATTTTAACATAAAATAAAACAATTTTATCGCTGGCGGTAGACAAGCAGTGCTTTTAATGATTACATGAATTGACCATGTTTACTTTTTGAAACCCTTAGGGCGAGTTTTTACTTATAGTTTATTTACATTCATCGTTACTACAAAGCTGATAAAGCAGCAAAAACATATAACTGTGAGCTCTGGCGACAGGAAATTGGTACAGCCTTTTCTATCTGCAACATCTAGTTTCTCTAGCAAGGTTTTTTTCATTAGAAGCTTTTAAATATTCTGTAAAAAACTGTAAAAAAAATAAGGTGACACATTCTTCGTTACATGTTTTTCAATTTAAAGAATAATTTCAGCTTTTTCACTTTTGCAAGCATCAATAGTTTTTCAGTTCAATTATCGAATTTCGAGCGAAACCTTAAATGCTTAACATTTTCTCTGGAATATGTGCCAATAGTCATTTTGATAATATGGACTATAAACTTCACCGCTCGAAAACAATTCACCAAAAATACGGTTCTTTCATTATTACAAAATACTCAAAATAACTTTTTTCACCTAGTTACTCATCGATTAACCAATAATGTATCGCGTTATATGTTGTTATTCACATATACCCAGATAAAGAATCTGAATTTATATTCAGCGTAAATTATTAATTATTCACGAGTTGATATAATATAATCCGATTATTCAACCACGGGCATGATGATAATATTCAACCATGAATATTTATAAAGAAAGGAATGTCATTACAGCGGCCTGAATGATTGTTATTTGATTTCTTAAATAAATATATAAATAGTAATTATGAAAGATCAATTAAATGCAACCGTGAATTACGAGTTCGTAAATTAGTCAATGTGTTAGTTAGAGCATAATAATGTATTACGAACGATTACCTTTTTGGACAATATATTACGAATAAACCCGAACATAAATATGATGTTTTCGTAATAACACTAATAACGTGCGATTTTGAAATGATGAAGCAAATATTTTCAGAGAAACTTCAGAGGTATTAATCCCCTTGTACCCGGTGCCTGTTTCATATATATGTATATATATATATATATATATATATATATATATATATATATATATATATATATATATATATATATATATATTTATTTTGGATTTAATGCTAACATAACTTAATTAAGTGAATGAATTTTTTTTCAAAAGTAAGAAATCGAAGAACACACAAAAACGTGACTAACCTTTCCAGTTGTCAAAAACAAACCACTAATCCAAAATGGCTGATAATGCTAACATATGATAAACATATGTGTACCAACATAACAAAAAAAAAATTCGATAGTTGAATGTACACAGCCCGCGAAAATTCAAAATTCACCTTTTCTTTTGAACAGGCCTCGTTTATACGAGTATACTTCTGAGAGTCAAGGTAACTATAAATAATATTTACAGGTGATTAAATCACCGCACTGGTATGTGTAAGTGGTTAACCATATTAGAGATGCACTTCGCAGTGATTAAGAAAAGTATTATCGCTTTAATGAATAATATTAATAATGCGCTCGTCTCGACTTGGGAACTCTTCTCAACGAGATAGGCAACGCAAACACCATTGTTAGAAATGTTTCCACGACAAATCTATAAAGGTAGATAAATTCGAGCTTGGCTCCATTACTTTCACATGGGATATTGTGTAGTTTATGGCTGTCCCCAGTGAACAGTATTTCTTTCAGTGATTATCCTCGTCTTGTGGAAAATGGTACGGTATCTGACTTGCTATATTTACTACATTTGTAAGTCATAGAAGAACGCATTGCTGTTTAAAAATAAATGAGTTTCTATGGCATAACGTTTCTATAGTAATATTAATTATTACTGAAATAATATTAATAAAATTCAAACAATAAAAATTTGAATAAAGCTGCGACGGAGAATCGAACTTAAAATTTAATATTGAAATTAGAATAAACTTTAAAGCATTAATGCTTATATTTAAAAAAATATTTAAATAATATCAATAATTAGCTACACGAATATGAACACCGACATTTTTAATCGACCTCATTCTTTTCACTGAAGATTATTGATATTATTTTTTCAATAAGGTCCCAATGGCTGAATTGGTTGAAGCGTTACTCCCGGATAGAGTAGAGGATACGAGTTCGAGTCTCGGTTATGACCATTGTCTTTTTATTTTCTGATTTTTTCTAATTTCATATTTGTGTTGTTGATTATTGATATTATTTAAATATTTTCAAAATTTAATGCTTGGTGGGCAGACGCTCTACTGATTGCGCTACGAAACCCAGTTTCCACATTATCGTTTTATCAGTGAGAGGGCTCCATCTTTGCATCAGACTTGGAGCGGCTCTGGGAAAGCTATTTAAGGTTGTACCTTACCATGCCACATGCTGACACATTTAAAAAGGCGAAATAACCACCATTATAGTATTAACATCTTTTGCAACTAAGCGGTGGGAATGTTCTTGAAATGCATTCACCAACATTGAAATGCCTTAACATTTAGGTTGGGCGATTGTTTGCAATCGGAGCTGCAAAGGGTGCGGTGGGCCGCCTCCCCTGACCTATCACGGAAACTAAACACTTCGAAATGGAACTCTTCCAAGCCTTCCTTCGTAACCTTCCAGCATCGAAGCCTTCATCCGCTTCTTGGCAGCGTACAACGTACACACCTTAGGTCTGTATGTATTTGGACGAATGTATTCTTTGTTCTTACAGAATAGGCAGTCAATCAATTCAATACAGAGCCAGTGAAAACTATGGCATCTCCACTTCAAATGTAAGTAATGCTTTAAGTACAATGCTTTATCAGGTACTCCAGGTAGGTAATAGTGGGTGAGACAACAAGTGGAATGTTTCACCCAGTTACACTATCTCTAGAAACAGCAAATCTTTATGCAGCATGACAAAGGAGAATTATCAGGGTTCAACTTTTAAACGGCACACTGCTCTACTATTGTTCGGAAACCGTATTTTTCAAAAATACATGAGTTTTGATCTCGGTTACGATAAAATTAAATCATCGCTGGAAAGGCAAAAGGGCTTAAGCGACACATTGGTCCAAAATGAGTTAAATATGCAGTTTCGATCAGTTCTTTTTTTGCATCGAATGCTCTGACTCTCGTTTGATTCCGAAGATTAAAATATATTTACCGTTTGGGAGAAGGATTGACTCAAGCGATTTTGCTTGGGACCTTTTAAAAACTTTTTGTCGCTTCAGATAACTCAGTGAGAGCATTGAGTAAACTTTTTTTTTCAAAAATCCAACCAGGTACTGAAGACTTATGAATTTTATTGTAGGTAAAAAAAAACTTAGTGCTCTGGTGTAAACTTCCCGAAATGGCGTTTTAGCCCTTTTGCCTTTCCGGCGACGATATATTATTGAATGTAGGTAACTTACCTGAGTGCACCGGAGTTGAGCTAACTGAACCTAATTTAGGTTCCGTCGAAAGCTCCTGTACGCTATATCCAGCGTAAAAGTATCTCTCGTAGGAGTCATGCTTTCGACGGAGGAGTTGCTTTTGGACTGTTTAAATTTGAAGATGGAATGCGAAACGTGATTCTCCCGCCCTTGCCGCTTGCCGCGGGGAAGTCTTGGCGCCGCTGGGGGGCGGTGGCTCCGCGTACCGCGTGCTCCAGTACCCGCGCCGCAGCCGCCTCGCGAACACCTCTTGGCGAAGCTTTGTCCAACTCGACGGAAACTTTCAAACACGGATTTGTTGTTGTTTTTCAACCTGTCAAAAAGCCGACCGCACGCGAGGCAGCCGATACTAACTGGACCAGTACCGATGTTTTCAGTACTAACGTAGAGTTATCGAAGTAACTGATTAAAAGTCGGTATTTTTTTCTTGGATTTTGCTTTCGAAAGCTCGGTGTTGTGTTTGTCATTGTTAAAGTTATAAAGGTAACATACCTGTCGGTTTTTTTTAAATAGACTGTTTATTCATCCCACATTTTTTAGTGTAAGGAGAGAAATTGTAATAATTTATAAAGTTTGTGCAATACGGAAAACACTTAATTACTTTAAAGTAAGTATTCTACATTTTATACAAATTAATATTTTTTGTTATTTTCAGGATATGAATGATTATCTTTAATATCCATGTCGCTTTAACATGTTTCGCGAACCTTCAATAAAAAATGCCGTTTCCACTATTTTTTTAAAGTATCTTACTGAAAATTCTCCAAGATTCTTTTCTAAGGTGATATGTTTCAAAATTTCGTTACTTTTGACATCGTCACAATTATTTGATATAAAGCTGAAACGGACCTAGAATCACCGTTCAATTGGGATCATCAAAATGTAAAAAAAAAAAACAAAAATAGCGCCAATCGATGAATTGTAACGATGTCGAATTTGACGAATGTTTAAAACACACCAACCTAAATCTTTCATTAATCAAATTTGTAAATCTAATAGGAAACTTATTAAAATGCGGTATTTTGTAAGGATTTTGAAAAAATACTTAATGAAATCTTTTTTAGTTAGCAAGAAAACCTAAGTTAAGTAAATTATCACATGATATTACGTATCGAAATGTATAATAATAAAATCATTTATTAATTTTTTGTAATGTATAAATATAAGTTTTATCTATATCCGTTGTTTTTTGGAATGTTGTTATTCCTCCTTCTCAAGCCAACGTTTCAGAGAGACTTAACGTGATATTGAATATTTAAACAATATCAATTCCTATGCATCAGAAAACCCTAGAAGAAAGAGCTTAATATGGCGCCCGGGATTTCAACGCCCGGGATATTCCGCCTGCCGGGCGACAAACCTTCCTTTGGTTTTTTATAAATGTAATTATGAACAAGTTGTTCAACACTTACAGCGTCATATGTGCGAAGTTCATATTTGCCACGATGAACCAATATATTTTTTTAATTGATTTTTTGTTACATACATTTTTTGAAACATAAAAAAAAATACAAAAAATAAGAACATTAATTAAAAAGAAAAAAATAAATATTATAAAGCATAAAGAAAAGAAATAAAAAAATAAGGAAAAACAATGTAGACATTACAAAAAATCCCACATAGGCAAAAGCCAGTGCGTGGGTATACTAATACAAATCAATAGTAGGCTCTGTATAGCAATAATATAAATAAATAAACAGTTTATAATTACAATCAATAAAACAATAAAAAGTTATATTTCAAATTAAGCAAAAATACTTTATTTTCAAAATCACAGTAGATAAGTTCGTTAAAGTTAAAAAAAAATAGCAGTCATAGTATGAAGAGTTTGGTATTATTAAGCGATAACATTTTAAATCGTATATTATGATGTAGGCTTCTTCTCTGTTTATAAATTCTGAAGAATGATTTTAATTAAGTTCATTGACGTATAGTAACCCATTACTTAATAGTAACATGAAAATAATTTAAAATTTATATTACGAGTTATTTTTCTGTTTAGAGTGCCACAGGGCAACAAAGTAAGTGCTCACCAGTGATGACCTTCGTAAAAGGATAAGTGAATTTAAATGAAATGAAAGAAATTAAGACATTTTCTCCCATTCGAGTGTTTAGTTAAATGGAAGAAAATTAAATAAGTACTAACATAATTTTTCAATTACCAACATTTATTTCAAAAGTAATAATGAAATGTCACGAACGAAAGAGATATCATGCCATATATAAATATTTATCTATATATATTGAAAATTATGTTAACGTTATTTAATTTTCTTCCATTTAACTAAATATATATATATATGGCATGATATCTCTTTCGTTCGTGACATTTCATTATTACTTTTGAAATAAATTTTATATATATATATACTTATATATATACTTATGAATATATATATATATATATATACTTATCTATATATTCAAATAGAATTGTTATTAACGCGTATAAGCACTGAAATAGATTTAAATTACGTTTGAAAGTAACGAGGGAAAAATAAACATGAGTGAACATTAAAAAAGGTTAAAAAAGTGGTTCCTTGCAACGACCTTCATAAAATAATGAATGAATTCAATCAAAATGTAACAAACGAAAGTGATATCCTGCCACAAAGCACAGTGTGGCAATAAAAGTAACAATTCTTAGATTAAAAACCTTGCTCTGTGTTGCCATGATTCTGGGAGACTATTTCAACACTTTAAGTGGAGAGGCGCAGATTCATTTTCACTTTAAAAGCAAAAATTAATTAAAAAACTTTCCTTTCATTTACTGCTCCGGTGTTAATTTATGTGTTTCAGAACCAAGCCGCACTTAAATTGTAAAACTTCACCTCTAACCGGCGATCTCCTAGAATACGTTTCAAGTTAAACTGGTGTAGCTCGAATTAGCATCGGAAGGATGAGAGATGAAACCAGATGACATTGAAAAATCTTTCAAATGAATATATTTTTATCGCGATGAATGAACGAGCTTAACAAATATGTTGGTTGACTTTTTGGGTTTTTTTCCTCCTTCTTGATGCAACTTTTCAAATAACCTTACAGTATGCATCATTAAGGCTGATGTGTAGTTTAATAGACCGGTTGAGGGCCGAGTGGTTCAAAGTGTCAGGTTTTTCGAGTTGTGAGCGACGCGGATTCAATCTTCTGCCAGGCAAATCCTCCACCATTGCAAAAATAACATCTGTTTATTATAATTATGGCAGTAGGAAGAAATTTAATATTGTCAGGTTTTTCGTAACTTGGGACTTTTTGTATTTAAAAAAAAAACTGAAAAAATTTAAAAAATTCCAAACCAGAGCCAGCGAAAATAAGAAATCCCTTATTTGGGGGATGAAGTGAGACTGAAAGATGTGGTGAAGGTTAACAAGAAGAAGAATTGGAAGATACTAAAGGTACTACGCTGGAACGAGGTTCAATGAACATTGTATTCTTTAATTTGAATTAGGTGTGTGAAAAATAATTTCACCACTTAAAAAATTCTAAAATACTTGCCCTTTCAGGAATTCGCAATTTCTGTGTATAAATCTCAGTGTATCGTGTATGCATAGTTAATTATTAAATAATGTATTAACGATACCTCATCACAGTCCATTCCCGTTGACGTGAGGTTCATTGGTTGACTATATCACGGTACCAGTGATATTTAAATAAACATTCAACTTTCTACTCTCTACGCATCTGCCCTGCTAATGTACATTGCAAGGTTATCTGAAAAGTTAAATCACGAACGAAAAGGAAACGCAAGTCGGCCCTACAGTCTACCCCCCAAAAATCAAAACAACATATTACTATTGGCCGTGAGAATCAAATCATACCCGAGAATTCGTGAAATCGTGAGAATACTGCGGAAAAAGCATTAAGTCAACATTTTGCTTATTTGAATTAATGATGAAGTGATTAATGTGAGTGAACACTCTATAGTCTACGAAAATATTCTAAAGCCTATGTTAATAGCCGACTGAGTTATTTTCTGCAATTGATCAATAGACAAGTGACTTCATGCATTTATTGACACTAGGCGATATTGAAACAAAATCAGTCTTAATACACATTTAACCAAAAATGTATGCCATTAAAAAATATTTTGACTGAAAATTCACTAAACCATGGAAATTTTTTTCTACACACAAAGTTAATTAACAAACTTGTCCATAAACCATGATTTTAACATATATTTGAAAAATTTAATTTTTGATATTTTTTTCGCAGTGGTCTTTGATAAGCTTTAAATAATTTGACACTCAATTTTTCATTTGACTTTAAAATGTACGATTATAGGTTAAACATAAATAAACAAGTAACTGTCACTTTGTATTAAAGGGCTATACCTACGTCTATTTGGATATAAATGTTTGATTAATTTAGAAAAAATAACATTCAACCTGTACTAAGCAGATGAAAAAAAATTACACCGTAATCGAGTACATTAATTGATTTAATGTACAGATACCAAGTTTCCACATATAAGGTTTTCATAAATTCTCTTCCGGTAACTTTTATATTATGTGTGGAAACTACACCCACAGCCTTGGAAATAAGTATCGGAATAGTTATTTTTATTACAAAAAGTATAAGTTTGTAATTAAACCATTATTCATAATGTAAACTTTTAAGTTGGTTCAATAAATTTTCTGCTTTTTTTATAACCCTTTATTTACAGAAAGGTACGTCAACGTGTTTAAATACATAAGATTTCACAAAGTTTTCGTTAAAATAAATTAAAAATTCATCGTTACGTCAGCCACAGAGCCAAAGTTTTTATCGAGTTTTTTTTATTAAGTATCGAGCCGCATCTGCCCAAGGTGAAAATTTTAATTAATTTTGGTGAACTATTACTATAATCTCAAATATTCAAAGAGGAATCCCTATAGTTGTAAGTATTTCAGAGCATATAAAAAAAATCTTATCTTCACCGTGTGAATGGTAAGGTTCAGTTTTTATTAATCTAACATGTAAATTACTTCTATTCCGAGCAGATCCTTGGAATATATTTGATATTATGCTTATAGATTCATTAAAATTATTTGAAATATGAATCTCGAGAAAACCCCCGGTTTTTGGATTGCGATGTCGTCTTAAAAAAACTCTAATACTTGAAGTTTTATTAAATACAAAAGGCTTTAGGCGAACATCAGTAAATAAATATTTGTATGACAAATGTGTATAGAATGAATAGATATCTTAATTATCTAAAGGTAGGTACGTAAGTAAGCATTTTAATCAATCGATAGGTTCATTGAAAATAGGTCACATAACAATGTCATACCTGCAATCAAAAATGTCCTTTGATCGATCGCAGTCGATAGCTAAACTATTTTATTATAGGTCGAAGCTCGTGAGTCTGTAATTAAATAACTTCACCATTGACAATGACATATAAACGAGTTAATCAACAATTACATGGTAGGTCCGTTAATACAGGGTGACTGTATCAAGTGCGATATATTTATGAGACTTATAGAGGAGATGTTGTGTTCAAGTAAAAATCTTGTGAATATGCTTTAATTTTTGACCAAAACGGACTTGATGAAAGTTTAAAAAATAATAAACTTACAAAAGATTTCCGGAAACGAATAGAAAACTGAAAAAAAACACCTGTATCGCTTCGGAAGGGTGATGTCGAGGTCGGAATTTTCTATTGGTAAGTACTACTTCGCCGAGCGCGTTTGGAGTATCTTTGCCATTAAACAATATGTATTATTCAATGATGAAATACATTTCTATGAAATATAGTTACATATTTAAACAAACCCATTGCAAATGCAGTGTTTGGAATTTCATAGGCGAGGCCATCAACAACATATGTTTTGATTTCGGAGTTCGAATTTATTCAATAAACAATATAATTTAATTGTGCGTACGTGAGTACGAGTCTGACATTTTCAAAATCGGAACTGATGTATGCGTTGAGAAAATTAAAAAAAATAATATTTTTAAATACAGACAAGCGATAAACCACCTACTTATGACATATTTTACCAGACAATTATTTTTATTCTATATTCAAAATGCGCTTCCATATAAAGATTACTTTTGCAGGCCATTTTAAAGAATCAAGAAAGGGACGCTTAGATGGTTTGGGGCGTGTAGAGCGAATAAACGGAGAAAGGAGTGTGAATATAATATATGACGCGAAAATGAATGGAAGAAGAAGTTGGGGACGTCCGAGGAAGATATGGCACGATCAAATGAATCAAATACTTTACTCGAGCCGTGTGAAAAGTCAAAATAACAGAAGAGTATGTATGAGACGATGTATGAATGAGAATGAAGCAAGCCAAGACAGTGTTGTATGGCGGTCCGTTCTTTCTGCCTACCCTTGTAGAGAAACGGCGTGATGATGGTTTTGGAAAGGAATTGGATATTTTTGATTCTGTAGAAACAAAAATTCTCTGTTTTCTTCTTGGCAAGTCAACTTACACCTCGTAATTTTTCAAGGGTAACAACTAGTACATTTATATTTCAATACTTGTTATGGACACTATACTTACATTTTTTTATCAGGTCATAGGTACCTACCTACATAGGTACACATCCCTTCCAGTGGCGGCTCGTGACTTTTTAGTGTGCTAGAGTGCTAAGATTGAAAAAAACGTCATTATTGATGTTGTTGTAGTTGAAAACAATATAAATTTTTTCGTAATTTCAATTTTTTGTTTCAAGATTTTTCAGAAAGCCGTGCTGTGCACAACCAAAATTGAAAAATCCTGAAAATCTTCATACGAAAAATAAATAAATCATTTTGGCTACAACACTAAAAATGTCGAATTTTTCAATCTTCTGCACTCTAGCACACTAAAAACTCGCGAGCCGCCACTGATCCCTTCCACTTTATACTACATCTTTTAATGTTTTGTATTAAGTACCAGTCGTTAAATGTATGGCATTTATAAAAATCTTTACGTAATTTATTTATTAATATACTGCTAGTGTTATTATATATGCATCAAGGCTAAATGCACTCTTTTTATATTTCAAGGAATACACATTTTCTTATGTCCGTTTATTGATTGCTATTCTCAATGCATCAACTTATAATTACTGCGATTTCCAGCTGAGACTTGCATCAAATGGCACCTGGCAATGCGGAGACAGTTAAAATTTGTTTCCTTTTAATATCAAAACAAAATATTAAGAAGAGCTTCGCTATTTTCCGTGTCAACCCACGACCAGCTTAATCAATAATCACGCTTTGTGTGTTATGCGAAAATACGAGAAGCGCAAATACACTCGCCAGTGCCACCATATTTTCGGTTTACTTTTGGGTTTTAGTTTGAAGATTGCGGGTTGCATTTTTTAGCAATGGGAGATGAATGTGTGAGCAGGCGCTAAAGCAAGCGGGCTACTAACTATGGCCGTAGGTGGCTAAACTAATTAGCAACGGATCGTCCGTAGTTAACTGCTCCAATTGCGCTAAGTCACGCAATTCTCATTTAATTATTACAACTTTAAAGCTATTAATCAATTGTGGCACTCTGTAACACAGTTTATTAAAAAGTTTAAACATAATATTGTCTTTTGCGTAATTCGATCGAATATTAGCCTCACATACATATTTTCTCTGTATTAAATATAATTTGATTAAGTTGAACGACTTACATTGAAAATAAATTAAATTATATCATAGTTTACATTTATTACAGTATTGCACAAGATGTTTGATACTTTAAGTATCGCCCTGGTGAACCACTATTCAGAATCAAAACATTGCTTGAAATGGCTTTAGCCGTGTTTGGTGACCAGATCTGAATAACCAGGTACTTCCCAACCTTCCTATTCCTTATCTCCTTCCCCTCCACACCACAACCTTTAGCCTCACAGCATACTTCCTTTGGGGATGCCATAGTCTCACTGGTTTAAGACGGTTGGAAGCAGTTGGGACTCTTTTGCGGTATTCACTATTAAAAAAAGTTAAATATGACACCAAATAAAATTGTTTTTTCTTCAAATAATAGCATTTGTTTTTGTGTTACCATGTCTCTTTAAAGGTGACTTTGGAGAATTTTAATAATTTAAAGGTGGATTGTGACATCATTCACTGGAGTTGGAATTTAAATCGTTCTGAAATTACTTCGAATACTTAGAGGTAATCGTTTCTAATTTCCCATAAGTGATCCATTCAACTCGTATGGTTGATTGAGGCATTCGAGTAGGTAGATACGCTAGTTACTAAACGATTTGTTTGGCTATCTATATCATGCAGAGTAATTAGGTGTGTTCCCAATTATTTTCAATTGGGTAAGAAATACTTGCTCATGGAACCTAATTGCATTTATAAAAAAATGTATTATTGTTAAAGAGTATCAGAAATAATTAATTTTAAATCGTTAAAGTACAATAAAAAAACCGCAAGCAATAATTATTTTGGCAAATAATGTGTAGGCAGGATCTTACGTATTAAGAACGAAGTCAATAATTGGCTCGTAATAGACATTGCAATTAAAAAAAATGAAACTTTCGTTTTCATCAAATTAATCTGACATCAGACGCACTGCCTACATGCTTTTACCAATCAATTGTATTCCATTTTCAGTGGGTTTTGTTCTTTTCCGCGCGTTGATGATTGATCCAAAGAAGTTTGCCGCAATCATTTCGATACACAGGTTCTTGACACAAACAAGTTCGAAAAACGATGCTTAGAGTTATTACCTCAGAGCAATAATATACAAGAGAGAGCGCTGCTGTAGTTAGTTTTGATGAGTTTTGCCGGACTCGTCTAGTCCTGGGCGTGGCTAGGACTAGGGATAGGGTATTTATACATCCATACAAAGCACATCTCGACACAATGTTTTTGTTTATTTGTAAAACCACTTTTTCACAGTATTGTTATAAACAAAAATATAGCATATAACCTAAAAAACCGTTGAGTTATGCCAATTTATGTCGAATATCAAAACGTGTGGGCGGAGTAAACGGAGACGCGGGACACGAAGAACTCTCTTAAAATACTATTAGGTGGTGTGATAATTTGTGAAATCTTATTGTCTCTTTCATTTCTCATGGTGTACGACGTAAAAACCCGGAGAAAGTGATTTATCCCAAGTTTGAATAGATTGGGTAAAAATAATTAGCTCTCTCCCCATATATTGTTACTCCAAGGTTATTACCATCATTGGATTTATCTCGCTGTGATCTATATATTGCTACAAATCAAATGACTCCTATTCAATAATGTCACCGAGATATCACATACATTTCTTTATGGAACTTCTTCGAGAAGGGAACAAGTTAGTTGTCCCCCTTTGAATTCATATTCTATTTATTTGTTTATGGAACTAGGAAAAATGGCACTTTTGTAATTGACGTTAGGTTTTCCAATATCATAATAGACAACTTTAAAATGTGAAAATTTAAATACCTCTTTTTACATTTTCAGTATTGAAATGGTGTAGGTATCTTTTTATGTGTTCCTGCCGCTAAGAGCCCCGCTGTAAACCCTCTTTAAAGAGGAAAATGTTATAACGTACTATCAGCGGTAAGTACGCCTGTTATACAAATTTATTAGGTGTAATAAAATATCTAATTTAAAATGATACGTAATATACGTATGTATGCAGACGTACTTTAACAAAGTATTATTTGATACATTAGTAACCTAAATGTAATTACTATACAAATCCATTCTTTGAAAATTTTATGCCAATTAATCCTATTCCTTTTTGTTCTCAAGTTTTGAATGCTTAAGTAATACTTGGATATTTAACATAGCTCATTTTTATTAAACATCGTACTTTACAACTTCATTTTTTTGCTTTGATTTTGTAATAATATTGAGCATTATATAGCTACAACGTGTCCGTCGAAATAAACTAACAACATAAGTCCAAAAACTATTGTGTTTGTAATGGTGGTTATAACTATCCGTTAAAAATGAATTACATTCTAAAATCGATACATGTCTACAAACAATTCTATAAACTCCGATATTATGTAATGAGTCTCTTTCATAACAATTTAATTTTTTTTTTCGCTTCAACAGGGGTTTTCAAAGCCTTGAGATTTTTTAAAACTCTGTCAAAGCCGCAGCAATTTATAAAAAAATATTACCCCTTTAAAACCATAAAAATTGAAGCATTTTTTATAAACTCAGAGATGTTTTCTTTATTGTTGTTTGATATATATATATATATATATATATATATATATATAAATTACAGCTGTGTGTCAGTTGTGAAAATAACTTAAGTAGAGTTGAGTAAAATATTTGATCTACGAAATTTAAGAATTATCACAGGGTTCACGAATGTAGAAATAATCAAATAATTAAGGATATTTTTTTTGAATAACCATTTAAAAATAGAAAAAATACGCTTTATTTTTAGGTAAAGTGGAATAGTAAGTTAATGCACCGGTTTGGAAAATGGGAGATTCTGAGTTCAATTGTCGGTTGCATCCTAATATATTTTCTTTTCTGTTTCTAATTCATATTGTTTGAATGTTATTAATAACGCTCCATTATATACATATAGGATGAGTTCACAATTTCGTTTAAAGAATTTAAAATTGTCAAATTCATCATTAGCCTTAAAACGTAATTTGAAAAAACAAGGTTATTATTTTTGCTATTTATAAAAAAGGGAATAATTAAAAAAAAGATTTTATTTATCTTGTAGCATTTCCATATTTTTAGTAGAATAATTAGAAGAGTCAATTTAAAATCCATGTAAGACGCTCATTGACAATGCGAGATAAATGTGAGAAATATCTCACAAAACATTTTGCATGTCATTTTTTAATGTTAACTTTTAATACATTATTTTGCAAGTCTTGGAATAAACTAAACCTATGTGAACTATTTGAATTGCCCCTCCACAAAGGAATGCCCACGGAAAATGATATGTTCTTACGAGTTGCGCTTATTTTTCAATTATACAGCGTGACAGAATGTTTTCCGTGAGGGAATTTATTTAAGTGTCAAAGGAATCTGTTACAGATGCCTTTCAGATCGCTTTATCAAAATACCGAATACTTTGAATTACTTCAATTGCTCTCGTAAATGTTAAATATTTTCTGTAGCAGCAAGCTTAGATAAAAAAATATTTATAAAGATATTCAGTAAATGTAGATTCTATTAAGTTGATGCACAAATTCAGAGAAATTGAATTATTTTAGAAATAAATACTGTATTAAAAGAAACACGATAATGCGATATAGGTTTTTATATGTACATGTTATTATTAACTATTGAAACAGTGTTAAAAAATATGTAAATATGAATACAGAAAAAGGCAAAAAAATAAATTTAAGTGTCCAGGCCGAATATCTAATTACACGTAACCCCTTGTCTAACCCAATGTTATCGTTATGAAATATTTTTTGTTTGAAAATCAATAATGCTGTTTAATTTTTTCCACGATAGCCTACATACTCGTTTATATTTCAATGAAGGTGGTTTTTTCATTTACACTCAATTTAATATTCTTACACAATTCGACGCTGGAAAGGAAAAAAGGCTTATGCGACACTTTGGTCAAAAATGAGTTAAATATGCAGTTTTGATCAGTTTTTTTTGCATCAAATGCGCTAACTCTTGTTTGATTCTGAAGACTTTTGTGGCCCTTCAGCCATCTAAAATACATTTGCTATTTGGGAAGGCTTGACTCAAGCGACACAAGTTTAGGACTTTTTTTTAGCTTTTTGTCGCTTCAGGTAAATCAGTGAGAAACTCAAGATTTTTTTTCAAAATCCAACCAAGTACTGAAGACTTATAAATTTTATTAAAAAAAAACTTTAAAGTACACTGGTGTAAACTTACTAAAATGGCACTTCAGCCCTTTTGCCTTTCCGGCGACGATATCATTAATTTGATCTTGAATTTGGTCTTGAATCAGCAAACTATTAGGAAAAAAAATCTTGTACCTTTCTGAAACCAGAGGTATTTAATGAATTAAGATTTAACTACGAACTAACGCTATAAATATAATTTGTAGGCGTGAATGATCTTATTAATTCTGCTATATGTCCGATTTCGACTGTCGTGAATTAATTCACTTGAATTAAGCAGATAAATTCATTAAGAAAATACACAAATATTTTTAATTGATATGTTAACGACTCCTAGTTATGCTAATATCATTGAGTATAATTTATAATACCAAATATTTCAGAAAACACACAGTTTAAAGTGTTGCTTAGGCTATATAGTGGGTTGAGCTATGTATCATCCTCCTGTAGTGATAAGAACTGGATCTATGTTCGATGCATTCCTAATTCAATAATTTGTTTTCCAATTTCTTCGGGGGATGTCTAGCATTGATCTGTCATTTGCAGGCTTCTAAAAAACCACTAGTTTGACGATATGAACAGTTCTACGGAAACATGTGAAAGCAGTTTAGGGAAACCTTCATCCATCAGTGGATTCCAATGGCTAATGATGGTAATATGGCATTTACTACGTCACGCTCTATTTCAAACACTCAAATGAAAAATATGGATCATGCTCTCTCGATGGTGTCACAACTCTGCTATTAAATATCATAAAACCGTATTTTATCATTCCTTATTGAGAAATTTACCTGGATTACAAATTTTTATATTGGTACCTTGACGTCATATCAATTTACGCACCTGAATATGTACAAAATATTGCAATCATTGTATTGTAAGAAAATCAAAATGCAGGTTATATTTTATGATTTCAAACCACGAGTTATGTATTGATACCCTTTTATATTTTATGAAAAAAGCAGTTGAATACTAAATTGGGGTATAAAGGTATATAACTGTCAATGTTAATTTTCACGCGAAATTAAGTACTGGTAAAATAAAATGTAGTAAACCAAATGACGATTAATTGAACATCTTCTAAATTAAGGATCAGCACTCAAACTGACACAAAACGTTACTTTCTAGCTTTCTAATACAAGCAATTCTACAAATGATGTATCTGAAAAAAATTGGGTTGTTAAAAAAAAATGTCCGAGGTTTCCAGTGAATACAATTTTACAACTTTAAATTCTATGAAAACATACTAAAACGTCAGTAAAAGGTGCAGTTTTTAAACTAGAAAAGGCATTTTGAACGTTTTATTTAAAATTCTAGTGGGGAAGTTGTTGTTACATGCAACATTTTATTTATTTATTCACTGAAAACCTAAGACATCTTTTTAACTACCCGAATGGAATTAACAAATGAATCATTTGTAGTACTGCTTGTACTAGAAAGCCAAAAAGTGTGTATGTTTGGGTGCTGACCCTTAATAATGTTCCCTCTTGTGCCACATGGTACTCACTGTCCATTGGAGTACGGAAGTAAGTCAGGTAGGTCGGAGGCAGGCGTTTAGTGGGCTGTCCTAAAGTTCTCACCAGTGGCAACGTGTGAAATATTTTTATTTTTTGTTAAATATCAAAAAGTGTCACCGCATTCCGAAATTACATCTATAAGCTAAGGAATATCTGGTTAAAGTCAGTCGGGTACGTCTTGGTACACCCTGTATACAGGTAGCTTGGTATGTAATATTACTAATCGGTGTTAGGTCTTTTTGAACAACTTTTTTTCAACAACTCCACGATTTTTCCACAGTTCTCAAATGCTTCTCAGCTTAGTGTCAAGTTTCATCTGGTAACGTTGGCAAGCCGCTTCACAAGCATTCTTCGCGAATGACGCAATTCTCGTTTATGGAATCTGTGTTATCGTGATAAATTATAAATTCTTAGTCGTTTGAAATCTTGACCTTATAAAAACAGTGATATGGAATGGAGTAGGTAGAGCTCCCTCACATGATTTCATTGGTTGCTCACGCCGCCGCCGCGGGTTTGACTGTAGCGGCGCCTGCTCGCCGGAGGTCAAGTGTGTCGTGCCCGGGTCACGTAATACCGCGAAGGTACAATTCATTATCCAATCAATATTATACCTATGCGTACCTGTGAGTAATGAACTTCTCACTAATGAGACCTATCGATCTTCGTCCCCTTGAATTAAACTAAAGTCATAAAATGTTTGTACCCATTCATGCTGCAAATACAATCGAAAACCTACTTAGTATCTATCGTTTAAAAAAATTAATACCGCACAAGAGTCCCAACTGCTCCGAACCGTCTAGAGCTAGTGAGACTATAGTATCCCCAATTGGGGTATGTTGTGCGGTAGTGGAGAGAGGAAGGAGATGGGAAGAGAAGGTTGGGAAGTACCTGGCTATTCAGGTCTCGTCACCAAACACGGCTAAAGCTATTTCAAGCAACGTTTCTGAATTGTGGTCTTTCACCAGGGCGGTACTATCTACCACTCTGGAATGTGCCACAAATATACTATAATATGTATTATTTTATCGTTACTGGCTTTGCCCATGTTTTCTTTGAGTAAAGTTGTTTCAAGTTGTATTTAATTATTTTCATCTGCCAGTACAACGATATAAACGTAATCACGATTCCTCTCACATTGAGTGGTTATCTTAGTGACTATTCGATTATAATAGGACTTAAATTTCTGTGTATGATTTTTTAATGTCTTTTTTTCCAATACACATTTCGAAATTTATATTCTCGTTTATGTATTTATACAGTGGAGCCTCGTGCGGCTAACGACGTACTTGCGAAGAACTTGCAACGAACTTTTCGTACCACAAACCTCGGCTTCACGAGTGCTCTGTATGATCGCTGAGGCAGCAGCAAAGGATTTAAATTTGGAAGTGAAAGAAGAAGATGTCGAGGGGTTAATAAAAGACCACGAAGTGCAACTAATCACAGACAAACGGAAGGAGATACACAGATATCAGGTTCGAAAAAGGAAGAAAAATTTTCTTCAGAGTAAGAGAAAGATAAAAACACAACAAAAGGTGGTCAAATACCCCCAGCTACAATTGAAGATATTCTGCAGCAAAGTAGACTTCACAACAGGGTTTTAGAGTGGGCCCTAACACAGCTGAAGTGAACAGAGTGGGGGACCTCTTAGACAGTATAATGTTTTATTACTTTATTGGTCACCTTAAAAAGAGAAAAAAACAATCAACATTAGATACATTTCTCAGAGTTCAAAAATAAAATAAAAACTCATGAAAAGAACGTTTGAAAGAAGATGTTTTTAAATGGAGGTCTTTTTTGTACAAATTAGATTGATTTCCCAAAGAATCAGAATCAGAAATTAAGTTGGTGGTTCGTGGTTCAAAGCCCCACTGTACATACATAGTGAAGATGCAAAACTTGAAAGTTCATTATCACAGTTTAGCATATTTTGACTTACATCAGTGTCATTATTACGGGTATGTCTACATTTTTGACATTAAAAACGTTCCCCATAATTAAATTTTGAATTAATTATCCGTTTTAGTTGTTGTTTACAATATATATTTTTTATGTATATCTATAGCTCGGGATGCATACGACACTAGTATAAAAAATCATGTGGACTCAAATTCAAACCAGAACATTCTGCAAAATAAACTGCATTGCTTTTCATACGTGTAGGCGGCGCAATTAGAGTTAACCCTAACAACACAAACTTGCCAAACGTCACTGATAAACAACCTTTTGTCTTGTTATAATGAATATTCAAAAAATTTTCACAGTTATTCGAAAAATTTAACAAAGTGTTACTTTTTGTGTGAAAAAAACTAAAAAATAAACTTTTATATTTTACGATAAAGTTTGAAAGATGTTGTATGCAAGCAATGAATCTGTGTGCGTACTGTTTTCGGGTTAACCCTAGTTACGATACCTATACACATGCTGTCAGTAGAACAGACAAAAGGTCAACATTATGATATAGATGTGTAACCATGAAAATCAGGATGTACAATATTGTGAACTGCCTGGTTGGTTCTCCACCATCCTTGATACGAGATCGTAAGGATGAGATAGAGTTTCTCACAGGTATTATAATATACTTGCACAAGCCTCGATAAAAAGATTGACCTTTATAAAACTACATATTTTTTTGTGAGATATGAAACAAATCTATCGGTACTGCTCGGCGATAGCAAAAGCACTCAATAAATCGTTATCATCTGCCATCTTACGTCGGGTTTGTAATGGATGGAATGGATTTCAATTCTTCACATGCTTATTATTTGCGCTTGAAACACTTTAATGTGGTAGGGTATTCGGAATAAAACATGTTTATGGAAAGTACACGAATAGTTAATAGAAGATGTTTCTATTCTTTTACGGAATATTATCTGCAAACAAAATTTTTTCTTCATCTACTAGGGAGTAATTACTATTGGTATTTATAATTATAGATTGTTATAGAATAATAGTCGGGTGTTTGAAACCGGCGGGCGTAAATATCATTTTTTAACTTTATATGTGTTATTTCACATGCTTTTTACTTGATAGGTGTTCTTATTATCGCCTTATAATAAATGGATGACTTTTATAGCGCCGTTTTCGTGGGAAAATAACTTACTGAAAGAACACCATTAGGAATTGAAATGTTGCTTGGAATGGCAATGCTTTGTTTGTGACCAAGTACCTCCCAACCTTCCTGTTCACCTTCTACCCCCCCCCTCCATTCCCGTCATCCAAAAAAAACACCCCTTTATTTCGGGCAGTTTGAACTTTTCACGGTATTCACGTTTAAAAAAAAAGTTTAAAAAATACCACATAAGTACCCATTACTTACCGAAAACATCATGAAAACTTGCTAAAATTAATAAAAACTCATAAACTGGGATAAGAGTGAGGTAGTACCCATGTGGCTTAACATGAAATGTCAAACTGACAGTTGTCGACAGTTGGCAAATCGTCAATCATTTGTTTCAGACAATGTTCAAATATGGAATATTGCGGTGACCGCAATAATTAATCGATAACTTTCAAAATTATCGATTAATTATTTTATTACTTTTGCCAATAAAGTGATTCAATATGACAACCACCCAGTGGATATTCATATTTCAATTATTTAAAAAAACCTTTATTTTTAAAGAAATACAAACATTCCCAGGTTACAAAAAGCCTGAGAATATTTGATATCCCTCTAATGCCGTTATTATAAGCGGAACATGTCGATAGTCCAATGTGAAATGAAGGGGGGCTTACTTAGTTGAGTATTTAACCCACTACACCAGGGTGAGAACCCGATGCTCTGGACCGTTCGGCTACTAAACATATTATGAACATTTCGTTTATAATGAAGGTACATACTTAAAAATGTACATATTTTTACTGGAAAGTCAATATTTCATAAAAATGAATTCAGAACTTTTTATAGGACCACACGTTTGTCTTATGCAAAGTTATTATTAAATTTTCATAAATTATGTCAAACTACAAAGTGATCTTTCTATTAAAAAAAACAATATTTCATACCTCAATTGATCAGAATGATGTTTACTTTCACGATGCCAGAGCTCACTGGTTTGAGAGTTTTTTCAACGGCAGCATACTGATTTTCTACTTTACGGTACAGTTTTAAATTTACATCCACATCGTCTTTGAAATTGCCAATACATCGCCGACACGACAACACATCTAACGAAACTCGCTTCTCACAAAAGCCGAAGTGAGTCCGTCTCGAAACGATTCATGAAGTCTGAAGCGTTTTTTTGCTTCGTTAAACAAGTAAAACCGAAAGTAAAACGCGGTAAAAGGGAGATGATAAGCCGATACTGCCGTAAAAGAACGGGCCGCCGGGTAACCGGTATCAAAGGCGCAGCATAAAAAATTATGAAATAAAAAAAACGTCTGCCAGCACAGCACTGACCTTGATTGCCGTCGGGGAACGTCTTCGTCATTTCTCATTTATTTTCGATTGGTAATACATAAATATAATTTACATTCGCCGTTAAAGTTGTATTATATTGCCAATTAATTTGTGGAATCGGCGCTGGTTTCGTGAAATTCAGAGATACTGTTTTAATAGCAGTTGAAGATGACGATCAGAACATATTTTTGATAGTGAGCCAATGCTTTGCAGTTAATTAAATATGCAATATATATGCCCCTCACAAAACTATTTGCTCTTGTAATACTGCCCAGCCTATTACAACTTCATGAGCTTACAATTCTGCATGATTACGCAATGTCGTAAAATATAAAAGCTATTTTTGAAATAAATGTAGATAAAATGTTGAAGAACCGGGCAAAAGCACGTCTTTCTAATTTGAATATCTGACTTTTATTTTTATCTCACTAAAAAATCACAAACGAAACCTTTTGGGATATGACTTTTTATCAGAACCTTCTGGTTCTAATGGAAATGATATAGTGAGGTAAACTCACCATTTAATTCCCATCTCGATGTATGATTCTTTGAGGTTTCCATTAAAAACAGTAACTAAGTAAGTAATTAATTACGTTTTTTTCTATTCTCAGAAATATAAAAAAACGAAATCTGTTCATATTGATAGTTAGTTTTTCAATCATCAATCAAAATACAATCACTCAAAAAACATGTAGTGTTGAAGTTATTTGAAAAACAAATAGAATTTAGGTGTAAATTATGATTTCGATAAAAAAAATACATAATTCCGTTTGTTATTTACTTTTTGTATGTTAAGGGTCAGCACTCAAAAATGACACTAAACGTTATTTTCTAGCATCCTAATAGAAGCAATCCTACAAATGATGTATTTGAAAATTTTCTATTAGTAGCTAGGAAAAATGTCTTAGGTTTCCAGTGAATTCAATTTTACAACTGTAATTCTTTGAACTCTATGAAACATATACTAAAATTTCAGTAATATGAGAAGTTTTTAAACCAGAAAAGGCATTTTTGAACGTTTTACCTAAAATTCTAGTATGCTTTTCATAAAGAATTTAAAAGATTACTGTTTAATAATTTTATTTAACTGGAAACCCCAGATATCTTTATAACTACCCATATAGAATTAACAGATACATAATTTGCAGTATTGCTTGTACTAGAAAGCTAAAAACTGTATTTTTTCGGGTGCTGACCCTTAAACACGATCAATATTTTGACAGGTTATTAAATCCAAAAACAAAATATTGACTCAATATCTAATGGATAAAGATATCCAACTTTAAAAGACTTTGATCTGTATTTCCCCATCGATAACCTTTTAAAATAAGATAAAACGTTTTAATTTCAATTCCGCCATGTACCCTCTAAATACTACCCATTGTTTTGCCAATTAACATTATTAACTGCATGCATTGATATCACAATTGAATCTTGTCGGTGAATTTTTTTCGTCAATGTGCAGAGTTCTGTTTTTTCAAACGGTGGGATATAACATTAAACTGTGTTATTTTTTCATTCGAAATTTAAACAATTACTTTGCAACAGGATGTCTGCGGGATTGGGTCTTCCCAGAGAAATATTATACAGGAAATGCGGAAGACAACACAAATCAACGTCAGACAATGTTTATAATTAAGTGAATAAAGGTGTAGTTTACAGTCAGTGCAAACCGAAAGAGAACCTTACAAACAACAGCAGAACACAGAAAGGAAAAAAATAACAACTTTGTTTCAATGTTGTTAGTAGGTACCCGACTTCACACTCTTTTTAAAATCTTTTTTTATTGACAGATTGAAATAAATGTAACAAATAATCGACTTATGTCTTATTTTTAAATATTTTGCTTTTGATACTCCTTAGCTTATGATCGAAATGAAGTTACTAGTTGAACACACATCTGTTGACCTAAACATTACGGAGAAAAAATGAGCAAATTTCATTTCGTCAGAACTCACCGAGCGAGGTATTTTGTTGGGATATACCGACAGATTTGTATTTTATTATTGAGGTTTGGTTGGTTAAAAGATATCTGAGCACAATGCATAGTTCCGTGATAAAAAAAAAAAAAACAAAAAAACAGTTTTCTTTGTTTCTTCTGTTTAGCATTCTTTGTTTTAAAGATAATAATCATCTCAAAGCCCCGAATAACTCCAAACTGTTTTCATGTAGCTATACATTCTTTCCTGAACACTGTTGAAACGACATCTTGTTTTTATTCAAAATGGAACACATTTAAGTATTGAAGAAAATTCCAATCACAATTTTTTAAAGTTTTCGTTTTTGTTCTCTTATTTTTAGAGCTGACTGTTCATCCTATTTATACAGGGTGTATCAGATGTTGTTATTAGTTATCCTTAATATATTATATAATGTTTAAAGGTAATATGCGTTTAATGGGCTGTTATGTTATTGAATATGTATTGAAATAATTATTCTTGTATGCTCAATGGTACTAGCTAATAAATCACGTTCTTTGACAAGTCCTCATACCTCTGTGTTGTCGTCGCACGACTTAAATGTCAAATTATAACATACTATTATTGTGTGTGGAACACCTAGACATTCCATTATCACATTGATTATTGACTAATCCGGTTGGGTATTTTATTAGATGCCCAAGGGTTCTGCGTTGAAAACGTTTTATATAGACTCAAAATAAAAACGGACGCTCAGCATTAAAAGTGATACAGCTGCTGCCTGGAACTATCAAGATTTTTGACTTTGATTGATTGACATTTTATTTATTATTAATTTTAGGAAATCGACAGTTTTAGATTCTGTCCTTTATTTAATGTTTGTCATCTCTTACCTCACTGTGTTAAACAAATATTTTAATTTTAAACATAAATAAAAAACAGATAACCTCGACTAACAACACTTTTGTCAAAAATACGTTGAAAATTAGGCTTTAAATATTAAATACAGAATGTGAATTAACCAAGGAGTGTGTGCCAAGACAGAGTTATATGGCGGTCCGTCCTCTGTGCCTACCCCTGCGGGGAAACGGCGTGATGGTTGGTTGGTTACAAAAATAAAATAATTAAAAATTATAGAAAAGATGTAACATAAAAATCTCAAAAAACTGTTTTATGGAGGTCCCACGTGTATTTTGTTATTTAGTTTGCAGTTGGAAATGTTCAAATCAAAAAACATATTATTGTATGTACTCGTATTACTCACTTTAATCAGGCGAGAAGTAAACTAGTAGCTCCAATATCTATAGTAGGGACGCTCCCAACTGCACAGATATATTTGTACCTCTGTAACACATTCCAGCAGTAATTGTAGGCATCGGACGCCTGATCAATGAAAATCGTTACTATTGTGTAAGCGTAGTATTTCGATATCAGGTAACGAAGGCGCGGATATGCGGAAACCGGTTGGCATGTTCTTACAGTAAAGTGATGTACACAGAGTTACGATATTTATTTAAATAAATTTTCACTTGCACAATGGTATTTATATTCAAATCCCAGAGATTTCAACGAAGCAATATGTGTCAAAAGTGAAGAAACATCGTAGTTTTGTCAAGGCTTTCGTTCCGTATTACTTTCGTTATGAACTTGAATCTGAAATTTATTTTTGTCAAAAACAGTTGCGTCTTTGCGCTCGATGAAGCAGTCATCCGATATTGACCATAAAATACACGACATTAAAATAAACGATTGCGTGTGAAATCGCCAGCATTCAGTTTTATTTCGGTGCACGTCCTAAATCGAGCTGCTTGACAGATTCTCGATGGATTTGGTACCTACACGTTGAATATTTTACTTGGAGAGTTCTACCTCAATTATATTGCGTGCTGAAATTACAGTATTTTTGTAGAAAGCAAAAACTTAGGTTAGTGTTTGAAACTTTCGTCACAATTCAAAGATTATCGCATTTTTTAAACATTTAAATGATCCCCGACGTCAATTCTTGGCCCGTTTTAGCTTGTGAACAAATTGTAACAAACGTAAAAACATGGTCAGTTTGCCTTTCAGCTGATCACAGTTTGTTCAAAAGCTGAAATAGATCGACAATCGGTATTTAACAGTAACCGTTAAAATGTAAAAAAAAAAAACAAAATAGCGGTAATCGTTGAATTGTGACTATGTTAAATTTGGAACACAACAACCTTTGTAGTTTGGTATCATGTTAACGCACTAGTTTTGTATTAACCAAACGCTTACTTACAATAATTATTTACTTAAATGCAAGAAATATGAAGGCAGTATTATAAATACCCTTCTGTTCTGTCACACTCTTTTTACCCTTCGCAACTTTTTACTAGTTTCCAATTCAGGAGGTGATATTATTTACTCTATTATCCCAGGTTTGTTTTTTACATTCGCTGAAGTTTCGTAAAATATATTAAGTTTTATATATATACTTAAAAAGACACAAATGCAATATCTTGCGACTTATTAAAACAATACAGGGTGTTACAAAACGTACCCGATAGACTTTAACCAGCAATCCCAGAGCATATTTGGAGTTCAAAATGTTAATTTAATTTTGGTTTCCGGTGACTTTTTAAAATATTAATTAGAAAAAGCATGTATTTTTCTTTCACGTGTCGCTACTGGAAATTTAGACCAGTCCACTAAACGCCCGCTTTGCACCATTCCTGTTGTACAAAACTGCGGTAAAAAGACGGTGCGTACCAAGTGGTACAATTGAGCTAGCCTAAATTATAGGCAGAAGAAATCGCTGGTTAAATAAAATCAGTCGGTCAAGAAGTGTAAATCGTCTGCTTAGTAATCTTTCTTATTCCCTCTACATATAAAATAATTTAAACTATTAATAATAGCGTGATTTAATATTAGTATAGCGAAAGAGAACACAATAATTTGATTAATTTAGCAACATAATTGCATGTTATGTATAATTTGAATTGACAAACAATTTATGTAAGTTGAATGATATTGCAGTTTTGAAATGTTTCGACCACTGCAACACGTAATTGGTGATATTTTCTGAAAATCTTGATGCAACTAATCAAAAAAATAAATCAATAACAGTAAGTTGATTAAGCGATCACATGTTTCAGAAGACCTCAATCAAGAATCAGTAAAAAAATTGATTAAAGTTTGAGAACAATTCACATTTGTAATCGTAAGAGTAATCAACGTTGAATAGACTCATATTATACTATTTTATACTCCACATTGTTCTTTGTAGTGTAAGTTCGTGATGGTTGCAACCTTCGGAGTAAAATATAGACATCTCAGCAACTGTCAAAATATATTACAAGAGGGTGATTGCATTAATACGAACAATATGTCGGGGGTCAGGTGAACTAACAGATGGAGCAGATCGGAGCAGATCACGGCGCTAACTCCCATTCCATATTCAATTAAAAATATAACAGAATCTATTACGCAGCCGAGGCTCTGATGAAATAATTAGTGGGTTTATTATGTACCACGTTATTGGATTGCAGTGCAACACAAATAATAAAAACAACAGATTTTATTATTTATCGGTAGAGCTTAAAGTCGTGAGCCAAGTACCCACGCATCTTTTTGTAAGTTTACTCCGATACCTTTTGCGAGTTGGATATTTATTTTAGACGGTTTCAAACTCATAAAATATCTGCTCAAAATGAATAGGTAAGTCTCTTTAATGGCTCCTAAGTCAAAAGCGTTTAATTTACGACGAAATTAATAAAATGTCAAAATGAATTTACATTAAAATTTTGATGTTCCTTAAGAGTCAGCACTCAAAAATGACACTAAACGTTACTTTCTAGCATTTTAACACAAGCGATCCTAGAAATGATGTATCTGAAAATTTTCTATGGGTAGTTAGAAAAATGTCTGAGGTTTCCAGTGAATACATCTCCATGTATTATCTCCATCTCCTTTCCATGAATTACAACTGTAATACTTTTAATTCTATGAAAAACCTAGTAAAATGTCAATAAAAGGTGCAGTTGTGAAACCAGAAAGGGCATTTTTTAATTTTTTACTTAAAACACTAGTATGCTTTTCGTAAAGAATTTAAAAGATTAATGTTTAATAATTTTATTTACTGTAAACCTCAGACATTTTTCTAAATACCCATATAGAATTAACAGATGAACCATTTGTAGTATTGCTTAATGATAATAATAATAACAGTGAGCTTATATAGCGCAGTTTTGTGATATTTCACCTCAAGTGCGCTTCTTGCTAAATTAATTATAATATTGCTTGTACTAGAAAGCCAAAAAGTGTCTATTTTTGGATGCTGACCCTTAAGTTAGCTTTCAGAAAATTTTATAATGCTGCTCGTGTTTAACGATCCGCAATCATAAAATTCAGAAAAACTGCTAAAACATTATGCGGTACTCAAATTAACATTTGTATCAACCGGAATCCATCTAACATATTTTTCACGTCACATATTAAACATATAATGGTAAAAAATGCACTACATGAAGATTTTTTGTTTTTTTTTTTCATTTTTTCCAGCGGGATCGAAGTTTTTTAACTTTACGTACCAGTTCAGATTTTTTTTAAAATATATCATTACTAATTTGAAATATACAGAAAGAAGTTTGATTAAAATGATTTCATCAATATTCCTATCTATCTTGACAACATTTTTTCTATTTTTACGAGCTTCGAACCATAAACCTCCAAAGTAAATCATGCTTTTAAACAGAACACCAGAGAGATCCGAATGAACAATTGACAAATTATTGATTAACTTTCTATCGAATCGATAAACAATACTCATTTTGTAAAATTAGGGACGGCTACATTGTATTTATTTAAAATTCACAAAATGATAAAAAAAGTTTTGTTCTGTTTTGTAAATTACATTTAACAGTTAAGTCACTTGAATCAGATGATAATAAATAGTAAGCCTCACGAGAATACAATAAGTAAATATGTAAGTTCTGGAGTCCGATGTCATTTAACTCAGGGCAGGACAAAGACAGTCATTGTGTGCCTTGGAGCGCATTGAATCGGAATTTGCATAATCTTTTGTGTTACGAATGTGAAGTTTTAATAATGGCCACTAAAATACTTTTTGCTAATGTTTTGGCGTAGAAAGTTTTCAGTTCACATTGTCTTTTGGATTACGTAATCCCTCGAAAATTTTTGAAAAACTATTTTCATAATATAGTACGATTGGTATGCGAGTGAATTATAGTCGTTGAGTTATTTCTTTGTAAAGTTTCTTACGCCAATTCGTGAAAGGATGTAACCTAAGGTTGGGGTGTTTCAAACTTCGTTAAATTTGGTCGGTGATTTTATTAAATATTTAAACGATCTCCGTTAAACGCTAATTCTGCATAACCGTTGCTATACGGCTGATCCCAATTCGATCAATAGCTGAAGGGGGGTCAGAGAATTCACCCACCATACCTACCCACCCTTCTGTCTCATTCTCATGTTTGTGACTTATTTCATCCACTTTCTCGTTGCAGAAAAAAGCGTCGCCGCTAACTTCAACATAATACTTGAAATGTAATAATTTTAGAAATGATTGAAAAATCATTTAGAGTTATGAATATTTCCAAACATTATGGAGCTGCGTAAAAAAAAAATCATGTAATAATATGTTTAGTCGCATTTGAATGCTTATTTTTGAAGAACTTATCGCAATAAAATACAAAATAAATAAAGGCTTAACGGAGGCATTTTTCGAATTGCAATATGCAAATGAATTTCATCGTTTTTCAGTTCACGTTGTCAGATTCGCAATAAAATTCAAATTCAATTATTACACAATTAACAAATCGGGCAATTGGCATTGCTAAAAAGTGAAAGCATTTTTTCGTCATAAATCTACTAAACATGGTAGCACGTCGCTTTAGCTGCTAATCCGCTCCAATTTATAACAACTTGTGAAGTATTTTCATTTGTTTCGGCGTCATAATGATACGTGGGCATACAATCTTGCTAAGCCTATTTCTCTAACTAACCATATACCGAAGTTAATTTTGCACCCACCCAATTAATTCGTATGGTTTGACGTGTGTAATTAGGATATCAAACTGGTATTTTCGCACATTGATTGGCTCCTTAAGTATATTTAATATGTATATACTGGATACCCTACAGACTTTAATCGGCGATTCCTGAACTTATTTGGAGCAAAATATGTAGATGTCGTTTTTTTCTCAGATGGCTTAAACTAAACCACTAAATGCCCGACCCCCCACCATAGGGATGGTACTTACTGTCTAATACCGTGAAAAAGGGACGGTGCGTACCATGTGGTACAAGTGAAATAACTGAAATAATTATTTTTATCCCGTCCATGTTTAGTCTAAGAAAGATTTTTCCTGTGCTAAAACTAAAAAATAATATAAACACATCGCTTTGTGTTGGTTCAGTGTTAATCAGGGCAGGTGCTGCATGTACACTACGAGACTGACCGAAACATCGAATTAAGAAAGAGAAGGGATCTAAACACTAATAAACATTTCAAAAGTAAACCAATATTTACCGTGAAATTGAGATCAAAATACATCCGGAAGAGAACAATGGTATACAAATATTGTATTCAGCTTCATTTGAGTGGTCAAAAAACCACAGCCCAAAAAATCGCATTAATTTGTTTATTGAGTCAATCTATCGATGATGTATCATTGTGTTTACTTCAGATAATTAAGTGAAGCCATCTGTACTTACATAAAGTTAGACTCGAGTGATCGCCGATTCTAACTTAACATAGATTGAATTTGAAGTCACGGCTAAATACTCCGCGACCGAACTGGACCCACGAAATGCACCATATTCGACACAGACGATGCGCAATCATAATTTTTTACCAGTGCAGTTTGTTTTTACAACCGTTTCCTTTCTTTGCAGATCTTCGCGCATCGGTGGACAAGAAAGCCAAGTTGAACCAGGAAAAAAGTTACGGCGAAATGGCGTTCAAGATGATGAACAAGTGTAAGGTGGCGTTCACGGTGAGTTTATTAAACTTTTATATGCTAGAAAAAACACAATGTGTGGCGATTTCTTTTCTCTCGCCGACTCCTGTCTCCCTGTCTGTCAAACTTGTGTTTTTGGCAGAAACTCAAAACGTTATGAAGTTATGACCACTTGATTGATGCGAGAAGCAAGAGAGATCGCGGCTCTGTTTTTCTTCTTACTGATTTGACATTTCGGGTCACAGGTTCAAACCGTCAAAAGTTTTCTTTTTTATTCATAATCGAGCTGTTTAGTTTCTTAAAACAATTGCTTATTTCGTAATTGCAAAGGGTATTTAAATAAAAGAAAAAAACTATTAAATCTTAACTTACCCCTGCTGTACGTTATACCTTTAGATATAAGTTATGTTAATTATTTTTCTCTATATTATTAACATTATGTTGTGTTTCTTTCTTTTATTTTGTTTGTATTTATCACTTTGCTTACATTACGTTACGATGTATTATTTTTATATAGTTTACTCTTAATGTGTTGTTAATTAATTATGACTATTATTTTTTTCCTTTTTGGTTAAACACATTTATTATTAGGAAACTTCACTGGTGAATGCAACATACTTATAACTTCACCTATCAAAATATGTATAAAACAGTATGTTTTCCTAAATAAATAAAAACAAAAATCAAATTATAAACTTTTCGATTCAAATGAATATTCGATTTCTAAAGCGATTAGTCGAATGATCTTTTGAGGATTAATAGTTAAAATGTTGATTCATAAAGATGAATCAAAATTTTAACTATTTTTTCATTTGTCATTTGAATATTACCGAAAGTAAAAAAAATAACATTTCTAACATCTTGACTGTGTAGTATTTCAAGTGTATTAAAAAATATATTTAAGTAAACCTCCTCATTTATTATTTCAATCGTAGTTCAAACAAGTGTTGTCATGCTCAGAGCTCGGCTCATCCAATTCTGTAATCACTTCAAAATATGTAAATGAACGTGTTAAAGCGTTAAGTTCTGGAATAAATTTCGCTAAATTAGGTAATTTACGATGACAGCATAAGTAGACAAAATAAATTTCACCAGCAATAGGTGAAGCTGGTAGTATTACGTATTACCTAATGCGGTTAAGATTTATGATGGTGAGAAAAGGTAATGAGTCTATTTTGTTTCAATTAAATTTTCAATTTTCGGATTGTAACTACTGTGCGGCTCTCTACAGCGACGGCAAACGTCCATCAAAGTAATGCATATTTAATCAAGTAATCACGCATGAGTATGTTTAAATTGAGATCAGGAAATACTTCTTGCTGTGCCTTCGCCATATATGTAATTACAAACATGTTGAGTACCTGTACCAAACATCGGATCGCAGAAGCGATAAATTATGTTGAGAAACCTGTCGTTCTTTTATGACATTTTTCTGATTGAAACCAGGTTTTGGCTATGGCGCCTTATAGCTAGAGACAATGCGTACTTACGATACTTATTAAACCCACTGTTAGTTTGCTAATCTGCATATTTAGTTGGTTCCTCACAATAACGGAACAATAACACCCACGTGTCAATTCTTCTATTTTCCACACAATAAACAATCAACAACTCGACCGATGACGGCTAATAAAAATCGATTAGATATTTTTATTCCAAGTGAATGTATAAAGTTGTATTTCACTTCGTGCGGTTCGGACAAATATTCCAATTATTAGAACGTCACAAAGCCGACAACTCTCTTTTGTTTTTTCCTTCATCAAATCACTTCATGACAGTATTGAGAGTTAATAAACAACAAAGATTTCGACACTTATGCACGGGTACTTATTTTTATTTTTTTAGTTCGATTTATACACATGATAAAAAAGTCACGGTTTTTAGATCTAAAGCATATGTGCATTCTACGCATATTATATTTAATGCGTTATTGTAATGTCATATTTCAATAACATCGAAAAAGTATTTTATGAGAATCGCCCGAAGCTCTTTTTCAGCATTTTCCGTAACGTTGTATCGAGCCTTACAGAATGGCGATGTCTCAACATGGCAACCTTTAAATCCATAGAACATTCACTAGGCTTCATCTAGTTTAACCCAATCTTAAGTGCAATCGTTATAACATGTAGGTACGTGACTCAATAGCTTTGAATAACTGATTCTTTATTATTTACTGCCTAACTGAACACTTAGCAGCCTTCGTTGATACCACTCCTACGGTATTGAAGGCGAGGCTCTCTTCAATAAAAAAATGATGAAATAACCTTGGCAATCGTAGGAATGTAGATCCCCCGTTGTAGTGGAACCAACGTTATATCCGGATTTACACAGTCTACTTCCCGAATGTATAATGAAAAATAATTATTTTCTACGCGTTCTTGGGCATTTCCGAAAAAGGTTGAGCAAATAATGCTAAACCATAATTAATGCATAACTATTATGCCTAGAATAATCACGAATGGTCGAAAAAACTTAGTATTTTTGGGTCTAATTAGTAATTAGTATAATTAATAAAATATTTATTTTATATTACATAATTTATTTGTACTTTTATGAAATTGTTGTTATGTAAAACGGTTTTAATGTAAAGCGAGTTTTCGACCAAAAAATTCTTCACATTTCCAATTCCAGGGCTCTTCAAGATGCGAATTTAAAAATACAACCCGGCAATAACGTTGTTCAAATTAAATACATTATTGTTCCCTAGTTTTTTCACTGTAAACTCAGAGAGTATCTCTTACGGAAATGTTAACATGTATTTCTACGTATGGTTTAAAGATGGTGTATTTATCGATAATATTTTACAAAATAATGTTTACACACAATTCATAGACGTTAGGTTCTAAATACCGGATATATACTTTCTTTGTAAAATGAAGTAAGTTCACCCACAAGTTTGATTAGCATCTCATTATTATCTCATCGCCCTTTCTCTTCTAAATAATTGAAACAGGTAATTGCATTAGTATTCAGTGAAACTCACTGACTGTGATACCTTGTAAATGATCGCACAGTAAAACTTTTATCATCGTCATCTCTCGTTCCAGAGGCAAAACAACTTTTTTGAAAAACACTACGTAATTTACCATTCCTAAAACTGCTTGAAAACGAATTGAACATTTAAACGTCATTCTACCCAATAATTTTTGCTTTCTTGATTTGGATTGATTCTGACTGCAGTTTATATCCTTGTTTGCTAAAAAAACTCCCCATGTGAATGGGATTAACTAACTAACCATCACGGCGTTTCAAGGGTAGGCAGAAAGGACAGACCGCCATACAACTCTGTCTTGGCACACATTCATTGCTTCATTCACATTCATACAACATCTCATAGATACTTTTCTGTTATGCTAACGCTAACTCTTCACATGGCTAGATTCAAGTATTTGACTCACTTGATCGTGCCATGTTTTTCTTGGGCGTCTCGGACTTCTTCTTCCATTCACTTTCGCGTCATATATTCTTTTCACATTGCTCGCTCTATATGCCCAAACCATCTAAACGTCATTTTCACGATCCTATTCATTGTGAATTATTCACAACAGTTAATAGGGTATTATTTTGAATTACTTCCCGCAGGTAGCTTATTAGGTTTCATGTTTTAAATCAAGTTATTTAGTTAAGGAAATCATATTTCATTAAAGCGTTACATTTTATATTTAAACACCACACAAAATATTAATTACAATGTCGACGGTGCGAAATTCCTTGAGTTTTAATTTATTAAGGACAAATGATGAATCAATTTGTCGGATTGAAACAATGGTCTATGAAAATTCGACGAGTACAAAAAACGAGGATGTAACTGTGCCGCGAAGCAAATATATTATCCAAGAAAATAATTGCAAAATTGTGTAGGTATTTAGATACCTTTATAAATAGCGAAGAAGATGTATCGATCAATCGATTGTTTCGAAGGCCAGCGCTAAACGTTGTAGAAGACATGCGAAGGCAAGGAGATTCATGGTGACCTACAACCTTAAATATCGGAAATGATGAGATTTATTGTGTTTGTTTCAAAGATTGGTGTAGTCTTAATAATATTATGTTTTCGATTTGCAATTAAAACAGTCATTTAAAAACTCCAATGGAAGAACATTGACTAGCTATAAAATATAATTTGTAGTTTCTTTGTGTACATTACATATATCATTTGAGATTAATGCCAACTAGTATTGGTCACATCCGTGCCATTTTCCGGGAAAATAATAAATACAAACATAATCAAAACATACACATAACAAATGACATTTAAAAAATAACATTGAAATATTGTTTTCAACATGGGTATTAAAAATACATTGTCTAGCTATATTTGAATTAACAATAAATCTCCAGTTAAGTACCAACTGCTTTACCACCGAAAGTATATAAATGTGTAAATTAACAGTAAACTCATTATGTCAGGGACAAAGAGAGAGAAGGGACCGCAAAGGTTGATATAGTAAATGATGGGAGAAAGAAAAGTGAAATAGATAGACACACGTGTATTAAGATGTATAAGGGTCAGTGGTTTCACAAAGTTTATTTTTTTAATGTTAATACCGCACAAGAGTCCCGACTGTCCGGAAAAGTGGGACTATGGCATCTCCAATTGGGGTATGCTGTGAGGCTGAAGGGAGGAGAAGGGAAATATATGGGGAAGAGGAATGTTGGGAAGTACCTGGGTGATTTTAATAATACCATTTTTTAAACTTTATTCCACTATTTTTATATTTAAGACCTTACCGGTTTCAACTTATGACGGGCATCTACAGACTGGTACAATTTTAAGTAAAATCGCAAAATAAACAAAATCGTACTAGTATAAAGATGCCCGTCATACGGTCAAACCGGTCAGGTCTTAAATTAAAAAAATAGCAGAATAATGTCAAAACATTAGTATTATTAAAATCATTAAAGTGAAGTTCCAGCACGAATTAAAAGTTTCAAAATTAGAAATAATAAAATGTACCTGGCTATTCAGATCTGTTTGCCAAATAAACTAAAACCATTTCAAGCAAAGTTTCGATTCTGAATGGTGATCTTTCGCCAGGGCGATACTGAGTGTATTTACTACTCTGGAACGTGCCGCAAATATACTATATATGATTTTATACGAATTAAATGTCAAATAATATATATTTTTTTCAAATTGCGTATGCCGGTATTTGATCCACCGACCTTTGGATTCGTAGTCGAGGATTTTAACCGCTCAACCACAGGGATCGTCAAAGTCATCAAAAGCCGGAGGTTATACCTAATATTATGTCCCTAATATTCCGAGATAACTAACTAAGTAACCATCGCGCCGTTCCGCCGCAGGGGTAGGCAGAGAGGACGGAGCGCCATACCACTCTGTCTTGGCACACACTCCTTACTTCATTCACATTCATACATCGTTTCGTACATACTGTTCTGTTATTCTGACTCTTCACATGGCTCGATTTAAGTATTTTATTCACTTGATCGTGCCATGTCTTCCTCAGGCGTCCCCGACTTCTTATTCCATTCACTTTCGAATCACATATTCTTCCGAGATGCAGTTATTCATTATATTTATCGTTAGATATGGTGATCACATTAATAATGTAGCTAATAAATCACTAAAACTTCTTGGTTTCATCAATAGATTTGCATGTGACTTTAAGAATATAAAGACTCTAAAAACCCTTTACTATTGAATCCGTACAACATCGCTTCTTACGCGGTATTGCATGGAGATTAGGGCGAGAAAGAGGCGATTATTCATATGATGAAATTGAACAATTATTGAAAATGTTTTCATTAGAAAAGCGCAGGAAAGACTTTGATTTAATTTTCATTTACAAAATTATTAATTGTTTTATTGACTTACCTTCTCTGTTGCAACTTATCCAGTTCAACATTCCTTGCCGTAGACTCAGAAACAAAGAATTGCTGTTCCTCAATCATCACAATACTAATTATTGGTATAACTCTCCAATGTCCAGAATGTCATGACTTGTTAACTCAAGCCATAGTCTTGAAATTTTTGGTAGCAGTGCAAATGATTTTTGACATTCTTAACGACTCTACCAAAACTTTGACTAGACCATGGCTTGAATGTTCTTTCTTATGTTTATTTTGCCTTATTTTTGTCATCGCTTCATTTATTTTTATGTATTTGCTATTCCTTCTCTGTTGCTCTGTTTTCCATTTCGTGTTTTATATGTATTTTTTGTAATTGGACTTTAGTCCGTTATTAGATTCTTTTGAAAATGGATCCGTTTAGAGTCTAAACTAGATGAACAAATGATATATTACAGATAGCGTTAAAGCTTCCGGATTCAGAAATAGCTTATAATTATGATCGATCTAACATTATTTTTAGCACAAATAATATGAATGTTTCTAAATTGTGATAGTCGTGAGAAAATTGCGAGATAATCTTAATAACGTTACAGATTAACCAGGAAACCGGCGCCTAAAGATTTTGTAGGAATAATACATACTCCATACCTAAAAGTTAATATTTGTAATGGGTAATGCACTTAGTTGCATGGGTACACGATGTAGCAAGGTGAAAGTTGTGTGCAAATAATTGCACTGATCTCATGAAAAGAAAGAGAATTTCCTAAGACAGTACTTTTAGCCATTAGGCTGTACCGGGAACAAGGTGAGCAATTTGGGCAGGGTGGGAAGAAAGATAATTATCATTATTTCATTCAATTCATTGTTCTTTATTGTGAGTTCGAATTAAGTTAATTACACATCGTTTAAACAAAATTAAGTAATTTATTGAGAGCATTACGTAGGCAGTCAATCTTTATTTTATTTTAATGGCTTAACAATACTAAATGTTTAACTTTATTCCACAATATTTTTTATTTATGACCTGACCGGTTTCGCCTTATGATGGGCATCTTCAGACTGGTACAATTCAAGTAAATCTATGGTAAATATACTATTGATGTCCGAAATGGACGCTTATTGAATCGCTTATCTCATAGTGAACATCTGTAAATTAGGTTTTGTTTTATTACTGACAGTGGCGGCTTTACAATATCTTCATTGTTTGATAGACATAATATAATTATTAATACTGTGGATTACCAGACGATTTTTTTAAATTTTCAGAATAAACAATATTTGGTTAATCTTTGTATGGATGTAAAAATACTTAAAAAGCGTATAAATAAGCAAGTATTGAAATATCTTTAAAAAAGCAATGAAAAATTTAAGGTAAAAATTTGTTTTTTCCACACGAAAAGATGAAATTGTAATTATAAATCTATTTTGATAAAAAAATGTGACAGCAAGCAATGTATAAATAGAAGAAATTTAATTAATAAGTGATATTGAAAGAGTCAATGTAAACCAAAGCCGATAAAAATAATAATATTTATATATACTTAGAAGTAGAGTACGACATATTGGGTCACCCTATCCACGAAGAACACTTTATCTACAATTAACTTCGTCCATCCTTCTTATCTTCGCATCTTCGCAATGTTTTCTCTTTCAAAATAAATACATAAACTTCCACAGACAGGCGAGTTCAAGCAGCCATTACAAAACACAGTTAAATTCCCAATTTTTTATTTTGTTTAGTTTCTAAAAATAACCATTAGGAAACCTGTATTCAATATTATCTGATTGATGAAGTCAATATTATATTGTTACTGGGTTGAGAAGGTCACATAACTCAAAAATCGTTTAGAAGCAATTTATGTAACTCAAAAATATTGTCGGTTTGTTTATTGTACACGTACAGTAATGTTTCACAGAACTGTGTAACAATGGGCCATTTACTTATCTTAATAATCCCGGAGAACAGCAAGTATGAAGAGGTTAAATGATTTTAGTTCAGATTTAAACACGTTGCGATTTGAAAAAAGGGAAGTTGTTTTTAATAATAGTAATAATAATGATACATTATCTTACAACGAGTTCTATTAGGTGATTGCCATGAGTTTTTTTTGTTTGGAAACAAGATGTCGATGTGTCAATTACCTATTAAAGTTTTTTATGTGTGATTAGTGATTTGATTAGCTTTGAATAGGACATTGAAAATCAAGGTTACGACTGGAATGCAAATTCCAAAACGGTTGGTACAAAAGTAAACTAAACTCGTAAGAAGAAACTTCGATTTAACGTATCGACGGGCAAAAAAACCGTCTTGCAAAAATATCGCACCTTCACCGCATTAAAAGAGACAGGGGCGTAAAAAAACTGACGCACAAATAAAACCACCCGGCATCGGAAAATAGCACATGGCATGTAAAAAAAACGTAGACTTAAATCAAGAAAACTCGCAATGCAGTGTAATTTTATTGTATTTAAGGAAGTAAGAGCCGCTAATACAATTAGTGTCCAGAAAAATTAAGTATGTGTCTCTCTGTTCCATCGGGAAGAATGGCTGTCTGCAAGTATATCTGTAAGCTATTTCTAGGATGTGCACACAATGTATACTTAATTTTTTTTTGATGACCGTCATAAATCTAATTATCAATTGAAAGATAAGCAATCTGAAGAACGTAGAATAGCTTTTCACCATCAAACATTTTTTTTACAATCACGTTAGGCGGTGACTAGTTACCTACTTTTGATCTAATAATACTACTATTTTAAAAATAAGGACTCTCAAATTTGCTGACCATTAGTTCTACATAATTCCGACATCAAGCGATTTTTTACTTAGTAAGTCTTGTTTAGGAATAAAACCCGAAGCCAACAAAACAGCTAAATTAATACATAATGTAATGTAAGCGGTTTTAAATGATTACCAGAGTCAATCTTCTATAAATACAATATATTATATTATTAATGATTCATTTGAAGTTGACTTTGATATATTTTATAACCACATTACTATCAACGAAATTGATTTTCAAAATGACTTAACTATCCACCAATGTGCTTTATATTAAAACACCATTGTGTACAAACACTTTCGCTGTGAATTGATTACATTATTTGCTCGACGCTTGTGAAGCTTCCGCCGCTGCTTGCTCCCAGCTCACAGTAAAAACTAGTTTCATGTAATTCTCATTAAACTAACAACAAATTTATGAGGAGTAAATAAGTAACTGGACAGCAAACATGCGCGCTGGTTACCGGAAATCAGGTGAACTACTTTCGACGGACTTTTACCCTAAACGTATGTTAACAATGAAGTTTTCCTAGCAATACTGCCTAGGGAAGGCGTTTTAGCAGTGGAAGGATAGAAGTAGACTGCAGTAGAAATGTAATCCTTGAGTCATACATGTTGTAAAACATAAGTGACTGAATAACGATCGATTGACATTCCACCGATATGTTAATAGATTTCAAAGCCGAAGCAAGCCTTATCAATATGTTTAACAAAGGGACACACACGCACAGATGTTTTGACGGATAAATGGATGCCAAGAGAATGGACGACACGCCAAAAGATACTGCAGATATTTTTCATAATATTTTAATTGAAACTATTTTTAGTATTGATTTTAGTTCGACACGAGAACATGGCAGTAAAATACTAATTTATTGGAGAAGCCTCAAAAAAGATTGTTATGCAAGATTCGGTCTGTCTGATAAAAACGATATAATTTATACAGATTAACAGAAATAAATTATCATTTCCTGAAGGTCAGTGATCGCGCAGTGAAGTGTGCACACAAAATAGTTAAACGTAGGTAATTTTTCGAATCTAGTTTGGGCGTCCTTAAAAAAAACATTCAATTTAGGCAGTTCAACTTTTGACTGATACTTACAGGTAAGTATGTTGATGATGTTGCTATATTGGTGTCTTAAATAAATAAAACACCTTGCGAGTTATTAAAAATCGTTTGATCCTTCTTAAAGTTTTAAATTTAACCATAATCTTATTATTTGTGTATTGTGTAAACCGGTGGTGGTGCGGTAAGTTTCTTGGTTTTGAACAAGAGGTCGATTGTTCTTGAACATATGATTTATATTATAATTTGCCACATGAAACCAATAATATTCTTATACTGTTCGATGTTTTCTTATTTCTGCTCTAAAATCAACATTAAAGTTTTTTTTTTTAAAGAAAGACAAATATACCCGGGTTACGAATAACCCGACAATATTTGAAAAACTCCTACTGCCATCATCATAAGCGGAATAGGTTGCTTGTGTAATGATGGAGGACTTATCGAGAAGAGGAATTGAACCCACGAAACCCGGGTGGAAATCCGACGCGTTTGTCCACTCAGCTACTAACCGGTTAAAATAGTGCTTCTTTTTTTCCAATTGATTTTATTCACATTTTTTTTTTCCTTATATCACTTTACTGTAGTTATGATTAATAACATACTAGCTCTGAATAACCACGGATTCTTCTATCCCCTCCTCTCTTTACCTTATCATTCCGCCTCACAAAATTCCTCAAATTGAACGTGCCATGGTGATACTGGCTCCGAACAACCCATACTCACATAAAAAAAGTAATAAATAATATGCAATAATATTAATGCTACCGGTCCTGCATTTTTTTGTGATTTTTTTTCTTCTAAAATTGACCTTTTTGGACTAGTGGTGAATCTATCCTCACTTTCAATTAGACGATTGTGGGTTCGATTTCCGTAGTAACGTTGGAATAAATAGACGTGGTTGTAATGTATGTAGGTATACTTATTATAAGAGATGTTAGTGTGGGTGTTGTGATTTAAAAACCTCATGAAAATGGAATGAACTGTTGTAGTGAACGTCATGATTTTTGAGGTTTATCAATAAATTCAATTTTATGACAATGGCCGAAAAGGTGTTTGCATACATTTATAATAACCAGTACTATTAAACTCTTGTTATTTTTTTCCCACACCGAGAGAAGGCTTTAAATTCTGACTAAATTTGAAATAAAACAAAAGATAAAAAAAATTACACAATCCTTTAGATGTTTATCATTCAAGCATCTTTGACATTGGCTTTATCTGGAATATAAAAAAAACTTTCATCATTCAATTAAATGCAAATAATCAGTAGCCTTGGCTATCGTAATAATTTATAACATCGGCTAAAATAGAGAAATAATAAAATATTGTTTATCACTTTATCAAGATTTTTACCAAAAATATTTACTTGATTAGGCGATGCAAGAGTTATAGAGGATACTGGTCAACGTTTTCGAGACAGTTGTTTTTCATAAGTCCATTACATCGACTCTGAAAAGGCAGAATGGAACTATGTATTAAAATCACTTTATTGGTTTAAATTAATAAACATTACTTACCTTCTGAATCATGTTTGATATGTTCAAATCAAACGCTCTTAAAATGGGTACTAACCTAAGTTTAAATGCAAAGTAAGAAGATTTGATATGATTTGGCTGCAAAAAACTGTTTTCGAGATGCGTTTAGTGACAGAGCAAAATAACTCGACAGCCAGAAACAAAGTTTAAAAAAAATCGGTGGCTTCTTCCTTTAATCGCGTTTTTTTAGTATTGTTTTGCTGAAAACAAGAAAGGAACAAGCAATATTTATACAGATAAAATAATGATTAAAAAACCACACACACACACACCGTGTTTTACGCTCATACCGCGAAATTTCATAAAAATCTAAGAAAAACAAAGTAGATTATTTTTCCCATTAAGAAGAACACACTCAGGGTCTGTTTCATACTTAATGGAAAAAAATTGAAACACGGTGTACATAATAACTCTTATATGAAATGATAGAAAATAAACAAATTTACAAATACAAAATTACTAACACAATTTAAATTATTATTCGTCAGCGTGGTATGTATATTTCAACTTTCATTTGAAACATTAAATTACTGTTTCTCGTGTCCTTTTTTCTGTGAAAGAGTTATTGTTTTCTCACATGACATTATAATATATCGTCGGCGTGCAAATCCGGCGATTTGGAAGATTTCGATAGCTCGGGAGAGATATTCTCTTAATACTGATTTGAGTTCTTAACAGGCAGATAAGGAGTTACACTAATCCATAAAAAAGTGGCTTTCCATTAGTTAAATATCGCTACAATCTCTAAGGGACATACAAGAGGCAATGTGTAACATATTCCAACCACAATGATTTACCCAGAAATGTATATTAGCAATTTTGCAAGCCAGATTTCGAGGAGAAAGAGTTGCGGAAATTCCAGCGTTAGAACAGGACTTATGCTTTTATTAATGGAAATTTACCTGTTTGGTCATGATTCCTCTCATCTTTGACATCAAAGATTTTATTCACTTAACAACTCAATGATCCATGAATTAATCCCACTACACCATCTATTGAACAAAAACGGTAGTTGTTAAAAAAAGATTGCCAGATAATATTGTATTATTATGTTGGCGTTGCAATTATATTTGATGGGAAACACAAAGATTTACTCCGGAGATTAGGATCTTGCCGTTACGATCATTGTGATTTAGGTGTTATTTTTTAAACTAGCCGTGAAAAATCTCGACAATATGATTTAATATTGTATTTATAATTGACCGCCAAACTTAACACCTTAATTTTCAATAATTGTTGGGAATACATACTTACCTACCAACACCTACAAAGAAATTGTAAATCATTATTATGGTACTTTCATAGTAACCAAAAAAATAATGCTGCCTTGAAATATAATTCAAACACACTCGTAAGCTTTTGCGTAGACTGATTTTATTTAAATGATGGTGGGACACTCTTTATATCCGTAGATAAATAGTATATTTGCGGCACGTTCCAGAGCCCAACCTCAATATTCCTTTTCTTCATATCTCTCTCCTCCCCACTTCCTCCAGCCTCACAAAATACTCAAATGGGAGATACCATAATACCACTGGCTACGGGCAGTTGGGACTTTTGGGTGGTTTTCACATAAAGAAGTATATAGCTATACAATTTAACTACAAATTATGAATTGATTAATTTCCTTTGTAAGTACGTACGTCTGGGAGTGTGTGTTAATTAAAATCATCAAACAAATGAAAAAACCTACTTACCTATAATGTATTTCAGAAGAAATTATTCTATATTTGAAACGGAACTAATGTTTTTTCTTGGTAAGTCAAGTTACCTCCCGTGATTTTTCGCGGGTAACAACTAGTAACAATGTATATGAATAAATACATTTGACGGCCTCCATGGTCGAGTGATAAGACGCTCGACTACGAATCCAAAGGTCGCGGGTTTAAATTCGGCGTGCGCCAATTACTTTTATTTAATTATATGTGTCATAACACAAATAAAAATAATTAAAAAAAAAGTATATTTGCGGCACGTTCCAGAGTGTTAGATACTCTTAGTATCGTCCTGGTGAAAGACCACCATTCAGAATTGAAACTTTGCTTGAAATGGCTTTAGCCGTGTTTTGGTGACCAGATCTGAATAGCCAGGTACTTCCCAACCTTCCTCTTCCCAATCTCCTTCCCCTTCCTACTATCTTCAGCCTCACAACATACCCTATTTGGGGATGCCATAGTCTCACTGGACGGTTAGGAGCAGTTGAGGACTCTTGTGCGGTATTCATATAAAAAAAAATATACAAAAAATGTTCCCCTGAAAATAATATAATTTTGAATAAGCAAATTGTCAGTAAAAATAACAAAATACATGTGAAAAACGTGCAGACAGGCACCATAAAAAAATGATGATTATTTTAAAGCAAGTTCTTAAGCTTTTTAATTTGTAAAGTTGTCATTTGCAATATTGACAAGTGTTAATTTGTAATTGTCAATTGCTAGAATTAAGCTGCCCCCTTTTAATGACGTGTTCGTCGAGAAATACACGTAATCATTTTTTTTTTAAATTATACAGATAGGAAGTATTATGAGTAGACGGACAAACACTCAAAGTTTTAGTGTCAAGACTAATAACTTGAAGATTACACTACAAGAAAAAAACTTATGCATAAGATTATAACAGATTATTTCTTTAAATAGTAATTGCTCCATTCGTAATCCCAAATCATACCGGTTTCCATAGCAGCACATTTACTGTCTGCAGTTTAGAAAATCTGAATAAAAACAATGAACAGATTTTTTATTTTTTTTATTTTATTTTATGTTTGCAAAAACAGTTTTACACCAAAACATTGCAAAAAACACAAAAATGGTAATCATAATTACACAAATATTAAAGTAAAAAGAAGTTTAAAAACAAAAAAAATAGTTTTCAAGAAGTATATAGTTAGAACTTAATAGCTAGTTCTTGCTTAAACTTGTTATGGCTCGTGTGAAAAATATCCAAATTTCCTGCGAGGCAGTTAATTAACCTAGTTAGTCTTCCCAGGGGCATCACCATTGGTAAGTTAGTTCTGCACCTGGGAAGAAAAAGAAGCCTGTGTTGGCGGCCACGCGTGAAATTATCAGGGACATAAAATCCAATTTCCGCCAGGATGTCAGGTATTAATAATACACCGTTCAGGAGTTTATGAGCAAAAAGCAGTAATGCTATATCCCTCCTCGAACTAAGGCTGCAGATACCCAGCATTCCTGAGATAAACGCTGTTGGAAACAGCCATGGGTAAAAACCAAACTCTCTCATGTAGAGAAACTCCCTAGAGGTGTGATCAACACTGATTTGAAATACAACTGATGTCGCCAATTTACATAAGACCTTTCGGCTTCCATGCCCAGACAAATCAATGAAATCGAGAAAGAAATTTGGGATTTGAAAAAGTTTGACTAATTTACCAGCAGTAATGGAAAATTGAGTTTACTTCAGGCACATCAGATACGCCCATAATGGCCATAATACACTTCTCTCGGTTCATCTCTTCAGTGAATAAAAGGCTTTCGTGTTACAAAAGGCACTCATGATCGTGTGCATGTTTACCTAAAAAAGCACGATTCGTCATCAGCAGCTACATGCAATACGAAATGAGTGACGGATGTAACCTTACGTGATAGGTCATAGTAATTTTTATAGAATTTGGAATTGGTCTGACCTTTTGGTAATAAGAACAGAACAGTAATTTCCGAATAGGATGATTTTTATTGTTCAGATTCAACTTGTCACTTCCGTGAGATTAAAATTGATCTTTTAAAATTCGAAGCCGATATGTATTTCCGAGTGAAATAAAAGAATAAAAGCGAGCAGTTACCACAGACTTGGACTGCAAACGAAAATAGATAATTTTGTTTGAGTTTTGTAACTGTTGCTCAAATCGGTATTTGAGAAAGAGAGAAACTTCTGTTGCATAAAAAACCATGAAATGAGTGGACATTATCAAAGATTACATCGATCAAATAATGCTGTTTTTATTTAGGTTTGTCTGCTTAGCCACGTCGGTCATCTTCCGTGTGCCAACGTGGGGCCTTCTAGCTTTAGTCAACACCAGCTATTATTAAGGGAATTAAAAAAATAACTTTGTATAATAAATAAACAAAAAATACAAAGTGTTTAGTTTTATATATACATACAGAGGGAGAAAAAAATATAAAATAAAATAACAGAGTAACGTTAAAATTATAACTAAGTAACAAAGAGAAAGAGATAAATAATATGAATTGAAAGAGACAAAACGTCAACTGAGAAGGTGATTAAAAAATAATGATTTTTTACGAGTTTACAGAAAATACGTATACCTAATATTGGACTACTGGACAAATTTACCTGATTATTAAGAATATGACTTCTAATTTTAATGGTTTTTTTTTATTTCTAGTATTTCTAAATTATTTAATCTGTTAGATAAATGTGCTAATAACGTAAGAAAAACTTATCTATCGGCAATTTTAGGGGGAATTTCGGATTCCTCTGTCCTCTGTCCTCTGTCCTTTCATGCAGTCTATCCGCCTCTTCCTCAACTCCCCTCTGGGTTGCTTCCACGTGGTTATGATTTTAGTCTTGTTTGATTCTTCGATAGCCTCAAACAAAAGTGAGGTTCAGTATAAAAACTTAAATATCTTCGCCGAGTGAGTTGTAATGCTGGCAGTAATGTGAATTGGAACTATAAAGCCGAACTCTGGCATAATAAAAATTGCTCTGTTTTTTTTTCACAAAATTTGTAGGTCAATGTTCAATTTTCAGCTTGTTACGTCATATGCATCATGACTTATAGATCTTAAAAATGATAATTCTGATTTTTTGACAACGAAATATCGGTTTAGTAAATTATTAATCATAAAATAAGACTCATTCTTTCTCACTACAAAGGCTGTCTGAACGTTATCTCAATAACGAGGAAGAGCTATACTGCTAAACAACATAAACGTTAACAAACATAATATTGTTGACCGTGAGAATAAAAATCATATCTCACATCTACTTTCTTACTCATCAGGATATTTTCGTATCAACATTTTTTTTTGCATCATCCGAAATGCAATAATTTTGTTTTACAGCAAAGAGTGATTGTTGGTTTTACACTTGCATCATTTTTACCCATTAGGTACGCTTCAATCTTAAATCTACAAAGATAAAAAAAAAACATTCCCACCGAGGCAAAGGTCACCTTTGTCGAACCGAAGCAGGTTATTATTTAACGGTTGCACCTCGGAGGGAGGCAGTCGTTGCATCACGCTACCAGGCGAGCATGAGAGTAAAGAAGGTAGGCATTGGTGCACGCGTCCCGAGTGATTCTCACAGCTTCTTCTGTGACATCTTGCTAACCTTGAACCGGCGCTCTCGATGGTCACAGACTATACCATTTTTCAATAGGAAGATGGGATGAACGAGCGGAGAATGATGCTTACAGTGTGAAACTTTGTTTTTTGTATTTTGGAAACTAGTAATTTGATGCATGTTTCTTTAAGAAAAAAGACAATTATTCCCAGGTTATGAATGATCTGACAATATTAAAATTATTTCTGCTCACATAATTGTAAGTGAAAATTGTTGCTTGTGCAATGATGGAGGACTATAGCTAGCATTTCATCGCCGGAAAGCCAAAACGGTTTAAACATCACTTTGGGAAGTTTACACCAGAGAACTTTAAAGTTTTAGTTTTATTTTACAATTCATAAGTTTTCAGTACCTGGTTGGATTTCGAACAAAAAAAATGAATGAAACTCGACGCTCTCACTGAGTTACCTAAAGTGACAAAAAGAAAAAAAATGTCGCTTGAGTCAAGCCTTCTCCCAAATGGTAAATATATTTTAGATGGCTGAAGGACCACAAAATTCTTCCGAATCAAACGAAAGTCAGAGCGTTCGATGCAGAAAAAAGAACTGACCAAAACTGCATATTTAACAAATTTTTGACCAAAGTGTCGCTTAAACCCTTTTGCTTTTCCAGCGACGATATAATTGAACCCACGACGACTGGGTGGAAATTAGATGCTTTAAACCACTCGGCTGCTAACACGTATTTACTTTAAATTATGAGGCAAAGGGATGTATACAAAATAATTATGATTCAATCAAATAAATTATTGAGTTATTAAACAGTGTGTTTTTTCTGTCCATCAAATACCCTGTCCATTAAATACCTTGTACATTCCATACCTTTTAAAGTGAATACATACCAGTCGAAAGATAAACATGCTATTCTAAGGTACCTACATCAAATCGTATTATCTACAACTGTTGAATATATTCTGAAGTGTTCTACGTAAAACACAATGAAAATCTGTCTCTTAAAAAGAGGAAACACTATTTCTGGTGGTTACGTCATAAATGATGCTGGAAAAGTTTACATTATTTGATTAAATGCGAAACTGGTTTTCCACAGTCCTTTATTATGATATTACCACTAGTGGAACATAAAAGTTTTTTTTTCCAATACATGCATTTGAATATTATTATTATTATTTCGACACATAAGGGTCAGCACCTAAAAATACACAATTGTTGGCTTTCTAATACATCCTATACTACAAATGATTTATCTGTTAATTCTATATGGGTAGTTAGACAAATGTCTAAGGTTTCCAGTGAATACATTTTTAAAACAATGATTTTTAATATTATTTAAGAAGTGCATACTGAAATTTTAGGTAAAATATTCGAAAATGATTGCGCCGGTTTTTCAAACTGCACATTTTACTGACATTTTTAAGTGTTTTTTATAGAATTTAAAAGATTGCAGCTTAAATTTTATTCACTGGAAACCTTAGACATTTTTCTAACTGCCCATATAGAATTTACAAATAAATCATGTGCAGTATTGCTCGTATCAGAATGCTACAAAGTGACGTTTAGCGCCATTTTGGGTGCTGAGCTTCAACGTCAACATTTTTGGTTAATTTTAGATAAAATAACTTGTCAAATTTTTGCTCCTGTATCTAGGTACATAATATTTGTAAAAGAGGACAGCGAGAAGTGTTCCATCTGTTCCTTGTGGCAGCTGTAGTTTCACTACCATACACTAGCTATAGGTAAATAATTGCTACATGATTGTTTTAGTAAACGTGGAACATAGAACTAAATAGATAACTTGTTAGTTACCAGTTACTCGTTGCTTGTAAAAACCCTAATAAATTCAACCTTCAATTAAAAATAACAACCTTTAATAATATGTTATGCGAGCCAGTCTATTGATTGCGGCAATTCATCGCTAAAATGGACACACATTATTATAGTATCTTCTGTTTTATAGCTTTAAGTGAGACCAAAGGAAATGCATGATTTTTTTTATTTTTATTATGGGACAAGTTTTTGTAATTCAAACAAAACCAAGATGATATCATAAAAAAATGTTCGAATGCAAATTATGAATTTCTACATTTTTGAAAAAAAGGGTTATTAGGTTTTTATTACCTTTACAGGGATTTGAATGCTGAGATTAATTGTAATACATCGATTGCAACACAAAATGGAGCCTACATCGGAAAAAAAACTTGAATTTGTGTTAATATTTACGTATTTAAAACAATGTACGTTAGAAAATTACAGCGGATCTAAAGATGGATGTAATAATTCAGCTGTCGCCCAGTTAGTAAATGATTCAGGAATACATATTATGTTAGTCGCGATTTTTTTTCCCTAAACTAAGTAAGGTAAAAACTTCGTCACCATTGAATAGACATTTCACAGCTTTGCATTCATGACACCTTCACAGAAAGTCTATAAACATGGAAGGTTGTTATAACGTTTCTTTAACAAAAATAATAAATAGGTAGTAAATAATATTAGTAAGAACAAAAAAAGCCTCAAACAAAATGTTCCTGGTTTACATATGTCTATAAAAAGTCAAAGAATTCTGAATCTCAATAGCTTTAAAGAATATCAATATTTCTATACATCTGAAACGCGAGATAAGAAATTCTGCAGTTTTAAATCAATAATAATAATACATACATTTATAGCTATATATTAATAAGACGGCAATGATATCAATTTATTTTGCTTCACAAAAATATTTTAGTTCACATTTATGTCACCAAAAGCTACAAAGTACCCTTTTTATGTTTGTTATTCAGTGTTATCATATAAACCTTTTTGACTGTGTGGTTTGAAATGTATTGTAATCTGTTGTTAAGTGTGGCGAGCTTTTGGTGCAGATGTTACTCCAAGGTCGACGACTTCGGGCACTACCTTCACAGTCGTAAACCGAACATCTTTCTGAAGAGCTTTAACGGCTTAGTAAACGAAATATTGCATCGAAGTAGGTACATAGCATGGTATAGCAGGTATATAACTATAAGCGTTCCCCATCATTTATTCTCCTTTTACTGTTCCAAAAACACTTAAAATTATTTTTTAATGCAATATCATTCAAAAGTACCCACCTTTGATGATAAGATATCAACGAAAAATATGTGTAACTTATGATCCCAATGAGTCGTAACCTCAGGTCATACGATTTTTTATGGTTTATTATAATCGAGGATTATATGTACATTCTATAGTCGTACATACAAGAGTACCAAAACTGCTTGGAGCCAGTTGGACTATGCGACTGCGGCACCCTCAATTGGTGTATGCTGTGAGGCTGAACAGAGTAGGGTGAGGAAGGGGATGGGAAAGTGAAAAGTTATGGACTGCCTTACTATTAAGATCTGGTTACTAAATATGGCCTTGCTTGTTTAATAGAAATGTATATGATGTGTAAGTAGTTGTTCCCAAAAATAGCCACCAAAGTGAATGGCTTGAAAGTAGGTAGGTTACCTACTAAGCTTTCTACCATGTTACAAATTATTTTTTCACCTGGAGCTAGGGTTGGGATTCCTGTTGGTCTTTTTGAAAAAGTTCTATTCGCAGAATTTTCTTAGAGTTAAAATTGGCGGAATAGTTTTGTGACAAACTTTGGAAAAAAATTGTATCGATAAATAAATGTTGGTGTGTGTTGTAGAAACTCTGTGATAACGCTACTTTAATTTCTCACAAATTATCCAATGATTGCTTTAAATTATGTTATTGTTAGAAGTATTTTTTAATTGTCGCAAATGTAATATCGTATATTTCAACAATATTAATTTCCGAAACTAGACGCATTACAAAACAAAGAGAAAAAAAAACCCGTGTCTGGAATTCGCGTCCTTCAAAATTGTTACCTAAGAGGACACTATTGCTGAAAAACGATTTGGAAACTTTGTAAATTGTTTTACTGTAAGAATATTGATTTGTTTATTTAACAAATATTAAAAAAAACAGTTATTCATCAAATAATTTAAGAGATGAATGATATAAAAAAGTGTAGGTACATGCACAGTGTAATAAAATAAACTGTAAACATTTATTTACATCTCAAATGTGAATGGTAAGGGTCCGTTTTAATTAAGTAAAAATATAAATCACTTTCACCCCGACTGCATGAGGATTATTTTAAATTGTAAATCTCAATCAAGCCCCCATTTTTGTAATTAAAACGTCTTACATTCAACCTTAGACTGTTGCATTTACAAAAGGTTGGACTGAGATAAGTAAATAATTGAGCACATTTAATATGAAAACCCGATTATTTTTTTTTTTCCTTGATTTCTCTGGGAAAAAAATTAATTTTCATCTCTCGGCAAGGTAAGGTTTAATTAAATTATTTATGTTTGTACTTAATGCACCGAAAAGCGAAAAGTAAAAAGCGAAAGCTGCGTGACTTGTGTATCTTCACGTTATGTCATTTTCCTTGAAAGCTCTTTTACAAAATGTCAAACGACCGTGAAATCTTCTCCATCTCCGTAAGTAGGTTACCTACATATTTTAAATACGAGTTTATTGGAAAACACGTAACTCATGAATACGACGAAAGTACGCGACTCCCTTCGGTAATAATTAAACTACACTAAGGTCGTAGTATCAGATAACACACTGCATACCAACATGATTAATGTATGCAATTATTTAATATAAAAGAAATAGAGAATTGGTTACTAATGAAATAATTTTGCATGCTTAAAAATATATTTTTAATTTACATAATTGGGTACTTATTTGTGTTTACCTGCATAGTTTTGGTACACAATGAAGCCTGAAAAAAATTATGGACAGTCAAACCTGTTTACGACGAGCATGCTTAAAACGAAACCACGGCTGTTACAAGCAAAATGTTACAACACAGATAATTTAATTTGCGCGTATTTCCATAGAACCGCTCACGATTGTAACGAGACTACTTTATGGTTATATCGAACATTATTAGGTGCAGTGGAATATTGAAAACATTTTATTTTTCTCGTGAAAACACCTTTATGTAGTACGCCATGCATCATGAAATTTGCATATTTTTTTTCTGCACCTTCAAGTCAACGTAAATATTTTAGGTTTTCAACTTGGTTTCCAACATGAAGTATAAAACTCAGAAATATTCATTAAACTGTAAAAAAGTAATGCAAGACGACATGGCGTTATTTTTTTTTAATATTCAGAATAAAAGGTTCCGATAAAAGACTGTTGTCAGTCGAAAATCAGGCAAAACCGGGTAGTAAAACAATATGAACATAAAACCCAATAATATGTAAGTAGTACAATATTTTAGTTTTATAGCAGCAGAACCGTGTCATAATGGAAGAAATTATTATATCACTAGTAACTGTTACGCCCTTAAGAAATATTACTGACTTTAATCTACACATTTAAAATAAAGAATAAAAATAATTGTAAATTATAGGTAAGTACTATGTCATTTGTGTAGATTTGAAAAGATCATTTATAAAATTGATTATTTTCTAAATTTGAAAAGTTCCCACCCATACGTATTTAAGGAAATTATGTTGCTTAATAATTTAAAATTCACGAATCTGTTAATCTGAGGAATTACTCCGTGAATAACCTATTTTGAAAAATCCACTTTTATATTTAGAATGCTGTCGAAATAATAAAGGTCATCTTCCATTATAAATATTCAAAAGCAATGAAATTCTACGGACATTAAGATGGTATCGTGCATTGTTCAACGATTATGTGTGAAGCCGTTATGGTATTTAAAAAATAATAAATCTCCCATGTTTCCTAATGGGTATCCACCTACCTACTACCGAAACTGGGTATTGGCCCACAGAAACAATATTATTTACAATCGTAAATTGCAATATTTGGATTTAAAAATATATTAGAGTTATAATCTATTTGCCAATAAAAATGTCCAGGATAAGCAAAAATAACATATTTTGTAGAGAGAAATCACTTTGTGGCTTGATGTAATGTATGAAATGGAACCATGGTTGCGTACTAAAAGTAGCAAAAATACCTAAAATGAGCTTATAAATAAAAGTGTTTAAAAATAAAGTTATTGTTTCAACTTGTAAACATAACGTAGTTTCATTTTTAAACTTTCCCCACCCAAGATGGCAACTTACATTACTTATGTTCGTAAATCTTGAATGATTACAAAATTTATTACATTTTGATAATCATCAATTAATTCAAGGAGGCCAAATATGTAAATAATTAATTTAGTTATGTTTTACTTATTTTAAAATGTATAAAATTTAATTTTTTTTTCAAACTTTTCCACGAGGAAATGTGTACATTTCTCAAATGTTGCGGTCACGCTGGTGCATCATCTTGGGATCGGAAGGAAGTTTTTGAGCTTGGTATAGGAAGGGTTAAACATACGCTTTAACTTAAGTGAGTAGTATGATCACAATGTTTGGTAGCTATCTATATTTACTGTAACCCCTTAAAAAGCTTTAAGTTGAGTGAGTAGCATGGGCATAATGTTTGGTAGCAATCTATTTACTGTAAAGCCCAGCAAAGTTATAAGTTGAGTGAGTAGCATGGGCATAATGTTTGGTAGCAATCTATTTACTGTAAAGCCCAGCAAAGTTATAAGTTGAGTGAGTAGCATGGGCATAATGTTTGGTAGCAATCTATTTACTGTAAAGCCCAGCAAAGTTATAAGTTGAGTGAGTAGCATGGGCATAATGTTTGGTAGCAATCTATTTACTGTAAAGCCCAGCAAAGTTATAAGTTGAGTGAGTAGCATGGGCATAATGTTTGGTAGCAATCTATTTACTGTAAAGCCCAGCAAAGTTATAAGTTGAGTGAGTAGCATGGGTATAATGTTTGGTAGCAATCTATTTACTGTAAAGCCCAGCAAAGTTATAAGTTGTTAGCATGGGCATAATGTTTGGTAGCAATCTATTTACTGTAAAGCCCAGCAAAGTTATAAGTTGAGTGAGTAGCATGTGATAATGTTTGGTAGCAATCTATTTTACTGTAAAGCCCAGCAAAGTTATAAGTTGAGTGAGTAGCATGGCCATGTTTGGTAGAATGTTATTGAAAGCAAAGTTATAAGTTGAGTAGTAGCATGGGCATAATTTTGGTAGCAATCTATTTACCAAAGCCCAGCAAAGTATAAGTTGATGAGTATGGGCATAATGTTTGGTAGCAATCACTGTAAAGCCCAGCAAAGTTATAAGTTGAGTGAGTAGCATGGGCATGTTTGGTAATCTGTTGCTGTAAAGCCCAGCAAAGTTATAAGTTGAGTGAGTAGCATGGGCGCCAATGTTTGGTAGCAATCTATTTACTGTAAAGCCCAGAAATATTATAAGTTGAGTAAGTAGCATGGACAAAATGTTGGATAGCCATCAATCAAGGACGTCATCCGATGATGTTATTTGAGGTTGGAGATTGAAATAGTTATGTCAGCCATCTTAGATGTTATTGAAATCTCTTCTAAAATAAATGTTTTCCGCACGGAATCCCAATTTATATGACATGTGCCTCCTGTGTTGAGTATATTATTGAGAAAACTACAAAAAAATTAATAGTGTTCTTCTCCTATGTTACGCGAGTAAGTAAGTACCAACGCTCATACTAATGAAGTCATCGGCCTTTAAATACCTAATTTGTATCTCAATGAATATTAATGTTGCTATCTACTCATCAATACTCAGATAATATATCTATCTATCTATTTTTTTCTTCTAAAGCCATTGAAATGGATTATGCAAATTTAAGGCGCTTGCCTTAAAGAAACCAGGTAGTTTCATTGCCCCCCAGGGGCATTAATTTGTTGGCCTTTTCAAAAATATGCCTCCGCCACCAACATAACCTTACAAGATTACAAATTAGGCGCATTCTTAAATTTGCCATCCATTTTACTACGCATTCCACGGTAAGAACTGACGCAAACAAGCGAAAGTTTTCTCTGAAAGAGTGAAAACCAGACGAGAAATAATAATATGAACAGAATAATACCTCCGCGTATATATAAATAATATAAATATGTTATTACGATTGTACTGTAGACAAATCTAAAAATTAATTACAAACTAACCGGTCGCACACATGATGTACGGAAGAATGAACCACTTGCATGAGTTTTAGATATGCTAGAAATTGATAGTAAAAAAATCATGTGTATAATTTATTCTGCTGAGAATACGAAAATGAATTAGGAGAAAAGTTTTTCAACAATAAATTAAATAAATCCGTACTTTTAGCTCAAAACATCACTATAAGTCTTAAGAATACCAAAAACATGTAATATGTACTCGTATATACAAAACAGACAATGAATAAAGAAAATAAAAATATTTTAACGCTATTTATTTATTTTTATAACACTCGACGGCGAATGCTTTTTTTCGACGAAGCCACACCGATCCAGGACAGTTTAATTATAGCAGGGACACCTTTATTTTTTATAGTGAATACCGCACAAGAGTTACGACTGCTCTGATTCGGAATGGTGATCTTTCATCAGGACGAAACTTAGAGTATCTACCACTCTGGAACGTGCCGCAGATATACTTTAATATTAACTTAATATGAAATTAAAAGTGTTATGACACGTATTAAATAAAAATATATTTGCGCACGCCGGGATTGAACCCGCGATATCTAGTCGAGCGTCTTACCACTCGACCATGGATGGCCGTCAATGTGATCTACAGCAGGCCACGTGGGCTTTATTGAAAAAAATTGGCCATTGAAAAGTTAATTAAAACACTTTTCTGGTTTATAAAAAAACGCTTCGGCATCGAAGGTATTAAAATGAGTTATTATAGTAAAAAAACTACTATTTTAATAATGTTATTGAAAAGAAAAAAATAACACTGAATACCGTAGAAATCCTTCCTGAACCGAAGAGAAAAAAAGATCATGCAAGAGGCTCATTACTTCATTACCCACAAGCCTCGGGAAAGAAGTAAAAAAACAACATTATGTCATAAGAGTAACGGATACGCAGTGCACCAAACGTTATATTATTTAATGGATTTAATCGTTTAATGCTTGGCAGAGGCGGCGATGGCTATTGGACGGCGTTCACACGGTTTCGTTTCATCACGGCGCTCGTCCCATCTCGGCCGGCCATCTTGGGCGGGTAAATGTCAAAAGTTCCCGCCGAATAGCCGCTCTGCCTCTTTCGCAACTAGCTTCAGTCCTGTCGGAGAAATATTGTTCTCCTAATTGGCGCTGCAGAAGCAGCTCGGCTGACTTCGCGGTTATGAAACTGAGATCACATACAGATAAAGAGCTAAAGGGCTCAGGAAAAGCCACATTAAAATAATATAATCAACGATACGTTGAGATACGTTTGGGTGATTAACCAATTACAAACATTTTCCCATCCTAATAACAACTACCAATGCTTTGCAATAACTTCATAACGTGTGGTAGACATTCTCAGTATCGTCCCGGTGAAAGATCAGAAAAGAAACATTGCTCTAAATGGCAATAATTTCATACTTCATACTTCCTCTCATCCTCTAATCATAATTGGTGATGCCATGCCCCCGGGCATTGTGATTCTTGTGCGGTATTCACGGGACTGTTAAGATAAGGTATAATTTAAGAAATATATTAGTTTGCTCGTCGTCAGTTTTGAACCAGTGACCTCTGGATCCAATGCCAAATAATCTATCCGCAAAGCCAGGGAGGTCGTTATAATAATAATTAATATTTCACCTTACGGAATAATAATAATAAAAAACAACATAACCTAAAATACAATTGGAAAAAATATAACCAGACTCCCATGCTGTGAGCGCGATAAGTAAAATGACATAACGGGTAAATTCGGATGAAAGAAGTCGGGAGTGCCCAATGGAATTTGGCAAGGCCAAACGAAAGTTGTTAAAAATCGTTTTTGCACAATGTATTCAGGAATGAAACGTGTTTAACACTGACTTCTGACTTCTGTCTGCAGGCTGTACTGTGCCGCTACTCATCCTTTCAGACAATAAGAAAATACGTCATAACAATATTGCTTGAAGGTAAGTTGTTTATTCTGAGTATATAAGTCTTTCATTTTAATTTTTATATAATTCAATTGAATTAAATTTAATATTATTATTATTTCCTCCTTCAGCCATATCTATATTTAATTCAATTGAATTATATAAAAATTAAAATGGAGTTCTGCAAATTAAACACAAAAACTATAAATAAGTCTTCCTTCATCAACAAAATATTCCTAAAAATGGGGATGCCATTGTTCTACTGATTTCAGGCAGTTGGAAATCCTATGCGAAAACAAGTATCTAGGGAGCTAAGGCAACAGCAGGGGCTAGACATATGTTTGATATTGGTTGGAGATAAAAATAACGTGAATGGAGATACTAATCATACAAATTGATACGCATAATTTTGTAGTCGGAGAAAAAAAGTTTGGTCGTTCGTTAGTTACTTCTTTAGCCGCCTGCAAAGTTAGCCGTGTCAAGCTGTACATAGGTTCCCAAAAAGATTAGTTGCTGAGAGCATTGTCTATATATTATAGGTACATCGAATTTTTCATCATCTTACCCTCATAATCGCCCTTGAGGTGATTTTTCACAAAAAACGGCGCTATACAAATATTATTATTACCTATTCCAACTCCAATATCTACATATCTACAGCGCCGTTTTCGTGAAAGTAAAATTCTAACGGGCGCTTTACAATCAAATTTATGTGACCTGCAATTTATAACTAAGGAATACGAATAGTTGTTATAACTTACGAATAGTGACTTACAACAAATGACTTAACAGCTAATGGCACACATCACTTATTACTTGCATCCAACGAATAAATTATTTTTTACAACATACGATGAACTTATGTTTTAGATTGGACGTGAAATTTCGCTTAATGTTTTACATAATTTTTAGTAACAAATTTACATTGTAAAATAAAACTCTTCAAAAACAAAATGTCTAAAAATGTTTACATAGTTGATGCCCTAAGAAATACAAACAAACAAAAAATTATACTCAATACTTCCAACAGTTAATTTACGGTCAATAACGTTTGTCATATCTTATGAATTTTAATTCATTTCACCGTAATAAAATGAGATCGACTTTGCTCATTGAACAATTACTCAACAAACCATAAAATTAATGAGCAAGTGAACTTTCCTGATGCAACAAAGTAGTAATCGAACTATACACGTATAAAAACACTGTCTGGCGTTTGTAAAGTTGTATAAATAAACCGTGTGAGGTTGAAGTTATTGAACTATAATTATGGAAAAAAAAATATTAATAATAAGGTATGGAGACGAGGTCACATGGTGGCAGGTGAAGACTACAGTATGACGAGTGAAAAATCTATTACTATTTGGCTGTGACCTTTCCATAGAAATACATAATGTCTCGGCTTTATTACTTATCTAATCTTTTAAATTTATAACAAGTCAAGGTAACAGGTATAAAACATATATACATAACTAGGAGTACGCATACCCATCATGGATAGTTATGCAGGTCACTGGGAAACGAATATATCGGGAGTTTTCATTAATCAAACTACACGATCGCTAGGTTAATCTGTGTCGTCAAGACAGCTTATTCGCTCGTCATTGTGATTAACATAAAATTAGGTTAACCCAAAATTTTAATACATCTTTGTCTTCACTATAGGAAGTTAATATTCATACCGCACTAGAGTGCCAACTCTAGAAGACTAAAAGTAAGATTACGACATCCCAAATGTGGGTATTTAAAAAAAGTTAATATCGCACAAGAGTCCCAACTTTTCAGAGCGAGTGGGAGAATGACTTCAATAATTAGGGGTATGTTGTGAGGCTGAAGGGAGTGAGGAATGGAAGGATACGGGGAAGAGGAAGGTTGGGAAGAACCTGGAAATTCAGATCTGGTCATCAAACACGGTTAAAGCTATTTCAATCAACTTTTTTATTCAGAATGGTGGTCTTTCACCAGGGCGATACTAAAAGTTCTACCACTCTGAAACGTGCCACAAATATACCGAATATTACTTTATTTAAATTAAATATGTAATAACATAAATATTAAATTGACGGCCTCCATGGTCGAGTGGTAAGATGCTCGGCTACGAATCCAAAGGTCACGGGTTCAAACCCGGCGTACGTCAATAACTTTTATTTAATTAATATGTGTCATAACACATTTAATTCATATAAACATAATAAATAGTATATTTGCGGCACGTTCCAGAGTGGTAGATACTCTAAGTATCGCCCTGGTGAAAGACCACCATTCAGAATCGAAACGTTGCTTGTAATGGCTTGAGCCGTGTTTGGTGACCAGACCTGAATAGCCAGGTACTTCCCAACCTTCCTCTTCCCAATCTCCTTCCCCTCCCCACTACCTTCAACCTCACAACATACCATATTTGGGGATGCCATAGTCTCACTGGCTCTAGACGGTTGGGAGCAGTTGAGACTCTTGTGCGGTATTCATATAAAAAGAATATAAAAAAACACAATTTTATTCACTAAATTTTTTTAAGCCCGCAGTCGAGGATTTTAACCACTCAACAACGGAGGTCGTTCATGTTGTGAGGATATTTGAGTGGCAGGGGTAAGGGATGGGGAAGAGAAAGTAGTTTTAGACGGTGGTCAAATACATAGTCAAGACTATGCAGCTTGTCTCTTCTTGATTGGTTCAAAAGTTCCCTTTCATGTTGCATACGAACTACACAATGCTACTAAGTTTGTAATTTTTTTGTCGTTGGAATATTGTTAATAGAACCAGATACCACAGGCACATAAAATGCTAGCTGTTTTTCTTTGTTGTTTCATACATACTAACGGAACCGTTTTCAGTTCATTACCACCATTGAAACCTTGACCTCAATTTGCAAAAATACTTAATTATTTTCATGTACTACCTACTCATTTTTTGTTGTTTTGAATCATCCTAGGAAATCGATGGAATAAACACTTAGCTTCCATTGAAGAGGGGGGTCTGCACTAATGAATTTAGAATGATAACGATGTTAAAATCGTGAACATCATTTGAGTGAACCTATCAAAGTGAAGGTGAAACAGGGTGTTAGTAGTGACAAAATCCGTTTTGGGTAATAATATTTTATTAATAATTTATTTATTTATTAATATTCTATTGATGTATGGCAGTGAGGCATGTAACTGGCAGAGGAAGGATGAAAGTAGATTGAATGCTGTGGAAATGAGATCTCTGAGGCGTATGTGCGGTAAAATCATATATGACTATGTTAAAAACGTGGATATGCGAAAAGAATGCAAGGCTGATGTAATCGTAATGAATAGGATTAAGAAAGGGACGCTTAGATGGTTTGGGCATGGAGATCGAATGAACGAAGAAAGGAGTATGAAAATAATATATCATGCGAAAGTGAATGGAAGAAGAAGTCGGGGACGCCTGAGGAAGACATGGCACAATCAAGTGAATCGAATACTTGAATCGGGCCATGTCAAAAGTCAGAATAGCAGAAGACTATGTATGAATGTGAACGAACGTGTGTGCCAAGACAGAGTTGTATGGCGGTCCGTCCTCTCTGCATACCGCTTCGGAGAAACGGCGTGATGGTTAGTTAGTTAGTTATACAAAATAGACTGCTAAATAAAATATTTATATGATTGAAGTACATAAGTAATGCTACCAGTAAATACAACGCGGCATAAAATCAATTTAGTTACTTCTCATTATTTTCCTGTCTCCTATCGGAGGTTGACTAATATCAGGGCAATCTCTACTCTGCAGACTGCAGTGCGAAACAGTTTGGAAGCTTAGTTCGGTCTTCCATCATTGTTACCAGTTGCGTAATCTTTTGTTTGTCGCCCCTTGTCGAATAAGATATTGGAGATTTCTACATTTTGTACTTTTTACCTACACTTTCACAATGTTTGGCAAAGTGGTTCTAAATTAGCACATCCGTCAGGGTATTTTAAGGATGCTTCTGTACACCTTTCCACATTTCAAAGGCTAAGTCAGCGTCGGATCCACCATACGTTCAAACTGTGCAAAAATATAGGCACTGTCTATGAAGGGGTGCCGTGAAATTAAAGATCTTGTTTAAATTTACCTAACACATTCCCTAAATTATTTGAAAATCACCCACATCATAGAATAATTATGTTTTCTATTGCGCGGGCAACATCACTGTGCATTCAACGGTTATCTTCACTAGAGTTTTGATCACTTAGTCCGAGTGCTATACATAGTTTATATATATATTTATAAAATTAATATAAATTTATGTAAAATTCAAAATTCACCATTTCTTCAGGCTATGTATATATATAAAATATACATATCCTGTTCAAAAGAAAAGGTGAATTTTGAATTTTCGTGGGCTGTGTACATTCGATTATCGTTTTTTGTTGTTGTTATATTGGTACACATATGTTTATCATATGTTAGCGTTATCAGCCATTTTGGATTAGTGGTTTGTTTTTGACAACTGGAAAGGTAAGTCACGTTTTTGTGTGTTCTTCGATTTTTTACTTTTGAAAAAAATGGGTCGATGATAAAAATATGTGTACCAACATAACAAAAAAAAAACAATAATCGAATGTACACAGCCCGCGAAAATTCAAAATTCACCTTTTCTTTTGAACAGGCCTCGTATATAGTTGACTATTACTTACTCCATTCACGGACAACAACCATTACAGATATATTTGTTAATGTAAATATGTTAGTTGTAAGTCACTAGTTATAAGTATTAGGCATAAGTCAATATTAGGTCTTAGTTTTAATATTATATTAATTATGCTGTAAAGCGCCCTTGAGATGATATTTCTGTCACGAAAACGCCGCTATATAAATCAGCCAATTATTGTTATCGAAAAAGTACGGAAAAGAGTTTTTTTGTCGCAGTTCTTTTTTTACATAAAAAAATGGGGGATGCAATCGGTACGTACTGCACAGTTAGTTAGTTAGGTACTATTTTTTTCCGCCTTCAAAGATAAGTATGTCAATCGATACAGTATTGCAATTACAAAGATCAGTTGGATTTGTAAATCTTCCGCGGTGTTCCTCAGACTTGATGAATCGCGTGGTAAAAAACCCGAGGGTGTTAAATCGGATGAACGTTCTGCGCATCATCGAGATCTTCCACGGTCAATCCAAAGAGCGGAAAAGCGGGTGTCGAGATAATCGAGAACAATTGTTGCGTAATGGCGTGGTGCCCTATCCTACTCTAAAAGCTTGCCGTGCAAAAAACCACCAGAAAAAGCTCAGGTTTGACAAATTGCCATGTCACGGTAAGGTTACAAATGGTTCCTGTTATTGTGGACTGGAAAAAAAGTTCATCAGTCTCTGGCTTCCTCGTACGACTGGGATGGTGACCTTCGTGGCAGAACAAAGAGATCTATGATAATAAATGAAATCCAAATGGATGTAGTTATCTTTATTAACCATATCTAAATAGCAAAGTACTTGGTAATTTTCTTTGTCTCTTTCTCCCTCCACTCCTGATGCAATGATCACACTGGTTCCAGTTTGTTGAGATTATTGTGCGCTATCACATACAAATAAGCCAGTCACAGATTTACCTTTTGCGTGTCTTGTTCAAGAAAAGCATATTAATAAAAAAATAATACTTAATTAAAGAAGAAATGCGGGAGAACACAATGGAATACATTCTTTAAATTTAATGACAATTGTTTAATTAAAATAATCAGAAAACAACAAAAAAAAGTTATCAATTAATAAAGTACACAAAATAAAAATTACTTTGTAGAGGAAATTTGACTATCTGCTGTTTCCATAGTGGCATCAAGAGGGACTCCATTCAGGCAGTTGTCGCAATTATGATGATATTCTGTTACGGTGTCATGAAAGATAATAAAGCTAGAAAATGTTCGAAACAGGATGTTGAAAGAAAAAAACACTTCTATACACTTCTCATAAAATACAAATTCGCATAAGATACAATTAGACAAGTAAAAATATTAAAAATTCGTCACATTAGAAACACCCGTATTCTGTTGAAGTATTTTATATGAATAGGCATCACAGTATATAATAATAGAATATAAGGAAGTGAATTTTCATAATGCAACATCGATTCAATTTTTTCGCCTTCAAAAGTGACCATGAAATGATGAGTTAATTTCAAATCATTATCCTCGCTCTTCAAAGCAAAATCTTTATGTTCGAATTTGAAATTTTAAAATGCATTCTAGCGTTTTACTAAAACTATTTACAGTATTCTCTTGAATGCGGAGAAGAATCTTGTCAGAATGCGAAATATTTAAAGATGCAAAGGACCACTAATGAATAACATGTTTTATTTTTAACGTATTAAATTTCGTGGATATCTTCGAGGTAGAGTGTTCATGTTAAAAAGTAAAATTTACAACACAGTTCGAGTTTATCACCTTCTCCGCCATGAAACTAATAGCATTCTTTACGGAGGACGGTCGACCGATACGATGTGTCGCCGTAAATCCATATTTTTTTGCCATATCTGAGTTATTCGGTTTCTATTTCTAGGGACTGACTAATTATGATAAGTTGTTAAAAAACCAGAAATGTTGTGAACCAGAATGGTACAGGTATATAGGTCCGGGACTGCGTTCATCGAATGCAATGTTTTTGGTTTCAGTTTCGAATATAATAAGATGACAATTTTTCGAATTATTTTTAGAGGATGGTGATTTTTCAAGAAGAACGACATGTTAGTTCTTCTTCGTAATATTTCGCTCCTATTACAGGTGAGTGGATGGTTAGTTACCACGGAATAGTGATATGGTGTTACGGTCTAAACACTAAAAGAAGATTCCTCTGCCAAAATTTTCTTTACGCCTTCTACAGAAATTTTCCATTTATTTTAACCCTTGGGTTGCCTGTTTTAGTTAGTTTATCTCATGTTACAAGAGTGGTAATAAAAAATAAAAACATTTTAAGGTAGCCAAAACACTCATTAAATGCCTTTTTTAGGCATCTTATCATAATTTTAAAATGTCCAAACTTAAAGTTTATATGTTTTATTTTATTTTTTTAATATGAGGCACGCTTTTTATTCTAATTTATAGTCGCATAATTATGTACATTCGCACTAAAAACGTTTGATTTTTTTTAAGCCTTGGACATAAGAACAAAACATAAAAAATTAGGGTTATTTATTATGATTATTATTATTAATTAAATATGGGTATTATTTTATTGTAATCTTTTTTTTTATTACTTAAGCTCATGGTCAAAATAAAACCGTAAAACACTTATCGAAAAAATAATCCACTGAAGTTTTCATTTTCCCCATAGAAGCCGATCGTTCTTTAGTACTTGTTTTTAGTCCGACCCTTTCTAGAGCCGAGATAGACTCCAGCTTCGGGGGCTAATGGGTTAACTTTTGTTTCTCGTTATATGCTCAAAGTGCTGTTTGTGTTGATTATTATTTGCCTGGGCTGGATATATATTTGTTGATGTTATTGTTTTTATTTCACGTAGTATTACATATTTACAAATTAAATCGATATGTATCAAATTCGTGATCCATGAGTGGAAAGTGCCAGGTAAAATTTCTCCAGCAAGTTATCACGAATTCGATCACATTTAACGATTTTCCCTAATGATTTATTATTATTTTTATACTGTTTTAAAAAAAATTATTACTGACAAACATTAACAAAAATCATAAATTCTAAATAAAACTTTTTCTCCTTGAATCCTCCTCAAAATGTCGACAAAAAGTGGCGGGAAAAGTTGTTATATTAATTTCTGTACAAAATGTCAAAGGACACGTAATAAACAGATTTAATAATGAATGCAAAAAAACTTGAGTGCCAATGCAATAATAAATATTTAAAAACCTGTTTTTGTCATATGAAAAGTTACACATTGTTAATTTTAAAAATCCTATTTACTTTCTGCTGGCAGTCTCCTGGCAGCAGCTTAGCAGGTACAAATTCTTATTTCATGAAAATAATATTATGTAATATTTGATATCGCCCAAGAGTCTGAACTAACAATGAAACTGAGTCATCTATATTTGTAAAAGCTTGTGCGGCTGAATGAAGTCGGGAGAGAAAAGATGTGAGGTAAAAGAAAAGGTTGGAAAATACCCGTCTATTCAGATTTAGTCACTAAGCCTAATCCATTTCAAGCAACATTTAGACTTTGAATGGTATTGAAACATTTCTCACGAAAATACCTGCACATAATTAAGAATTCAAATTAAAATTATGAAACTAAACTGAAAACTTAAAATATTAAAAAAATAAATCATTATAATATCATTTCTTAGTAACTAAATAAATAACACTCCCTCATATACACAAGCACAGATTTTTGTATAAGGTTACATCTTTATAATGGAAATTTAGATTTAAACAAATATATTAGTATAAAACTTTACAATGTAATGTATTATCTCTGTTTTGATTATGTTTGATAAATAAATGATAATAAAAATATTGAAAAATTAAAATAATAACATCACTTTTAAAATATTTGGCGAATGCCTACAGGACTATGGGATTCCTCAATGGTAAGTATTTCTTGGCTCTTCGGATCTAGTCTCTAAAAATTTCTAAAGCCATTTTCGATTTCAAATGGTATTGAAAGTTTTTAATGAAAAAACATGAAGCTACGTGTAACACATCTCATGTTTATAATTATTAATGAGTGCAAGTCGTGAATTGGATTCACAGTCACGATCACGCGAGTGATTTATCTATTTCCCGTATAATTTGCGGTATCGGTGTGTCCGCAGACCAGATCTCCTTTTCGCTTTCGTTAGGCGTAAACGATAAATTTCCCTTTCAGAGATCGATTTTGCTTTCAAAGAGATCACGAGCCTCGCTTGCTGCCTTGCTGGCCGACTGATTTAACGGACCTTTCTTTGGCGACGAAGAATCTTTTCATCCGTGGTCACTGTGCTGCTGGAGTTGATATTTATATCGAATGAATTCTTTAATACGTGGTCGTGGGTACCTTCTGGACATTGTTGCACACGAACGCCACGCGTAAAGAATAGGAGAATTAAAAGAAAGTATATTCACTAATATGCAGCAGCGGGCGCTGCGCGTAGCGAAAGACCTGTGCCCCCATTGGCAATACTGTGGATAAAATTTTAGGATCAGTATAATTGTAATTTAATTAAAATAAGAATTAACTTTACAGCATAAATGAATGTTTTTTTTAATATTTAAATAAAATCAATAATCACCAACACAAATAAGAAATAGAAAAAAGTCAGAAATTTAAAAAAAGACAATGGTCATAACCGAGACTCGAACTCGGATGGTATTTAATTAATTAAAGGACAATTGAAAATTGGCGCCGTAATCTTCTTGCCTCCTAGTTAAATTAAATTTGATTGATTATTAAAAATAACACCTGGTAAAATGTCACCATTCGGAATTAACTGTAATTGAAATAGCATTGGGCATGCTTAGTGACAAGATTTCCCATCTTCTTCCTTTATACATTCCCCGCAGCATCAAAAAAAACCCCAATTGAAGTTGCCATATTCCCATAGACTCCGGGCAGTTGGGGCTCTTGTTAGGAAATCGGAAAAAATGTAAAGAATGTGTATAGTTTAGCAAACAAATAAATTAATTGATGTATTTGATTTAGTTTTTCACTGCCCGAACTACGTAGTCCTTGGAATACAGCACCACTGATCAGGGAATGTTGTGATAAAGAAAAAATTATTATATTATTTAGGGGGGGGGGGGTGATTAAAGGGAAGAGGAACTATGGGAAGTACCTAGCGTTAGATATAGATCCAGTTTCTATACATGGTTAAAACAATTTTAATTGGCGTTTCGAACCCGAATGGTGGTCTCTCACTAGAAAGCGATTTTTCATTATTTTATTTTGAATAAATCTGGTTAATTTTTCTATGTTTTTTAACCCACGACCTCTGCACCCACAATCAAAGATTCTAAAACTCTGCCGTGGAGGTCGTTAAATAAAATAATTAAATGCCACCATTTACAGTATCCGCAATCAAATTCTCACGAGTAAAATAATTGCTCATAAAATTACCCGAATTACAACTGTCGTTAATTAATATGACATAACGTAATCGCCTGATTAGTAATGTGACAGCTTGATTATTACCGGTTGCAAAATCTTTTTGAATAATTATCTCTAACCCTCTCAGTGGCAAAACATGTTTTTTGTTATCGGAAAGCGGGATTAATTAATTTATTCTTAGGTAAATCAAATTAATTTCCAAATCTAAGTTCAATTCTTCTTTCTATTTCATTTGTCCATTTATTACAGGTGCAGCTTAGAATATTTGCGAAATCATTTAAAGTTTATTTTCACAGATTTATAAATAAGATCATAAAAGTGTTTAAAAAAAAAGTATTTAAAACAATAAGTGCAGAAATAATAAATTTAAAATGAAGGAAAATATAAAAAAAAATGGAAGCATTGCTTTTGTTTATAACGTGGAGAATGTAATAAACTTATTATATTATTACCAATGGAATGAAAATAAACTCTTTACTAAATAATGGAAATAAATTAATATAGTAATTAAAGGAATAATGATTAATTTATTGTTGTTTATCATGAAATCTATCCAATTTGACTTATCAACCATTTAAATAATCATTATTTTTCAAGCATACGCTAAAAAATAACAATTAAAAGATATTGTGAGTTAGTCGGGCGATTTTTCTATATTCCTACCGCCTATTTTGTGATTTTTTTATTATTATTATCATGCAATATAAATCAGAGCTAGTGGAACTATGGCATTCACATTAGATAAATGTTGTGAGGCGAAAGACAAAGAGAAGAACGTTAGGAAAAATAACATTTCGATTTTGAATATTGATCTTTCTGTTGGGGATATGAAGGGCATCCTCCACTATTAAACGTTGCGCGATTTTTTAAAGTAAATATTAAATGATTTTTGCTGGTAGAATGTTTGCCTGGCTTCACGAGGTTAGATGTAGATAGTATTTATTTGAAGTTTTAATCATTTTTTTTTTAAAATTGGTAGGTCATTTACTGTCGAGTTACCTTTGATCCATGACAAGCGAAAAAAGGCCTAAGAATAAACGCTATTAATTTCAAAATAAAAACTTCGACCAACAGTAGAACCTATTTCCAGCGAATTTCAGACAACAGGTTTACAATCATTTGGTTGCACTACAAAACAATCGAAGTATAACCTCATTGATTTCACAGCAGGTGCTTTTACAAAAGAGGAAGGTGTAATCGCGTTGTCAAGGACACAATACACCAGGGCTGTGTTGTCTATTTGGAAAGCCAACTTAATCGACATTTTATGATTTTTTCAGCGATATCTCCATGTAAAAAATACCTGTAATAGGCAGGAATTTACGTAATTTTACTTTCGTATTTCACCTATAGAAAAAATCAATATAAAACATTTAATTATCAATTACACAATTATCACGCTCATTTACCAATGATTCGGGTACAATGAATGTTACCAACACAGTTAACATTTTTTAACGATACTTTACTAAAACTCACACTATCTTATATTTGTAATAATAAATCAATATGTGTCCTTCATTGTAAGTAAGCACAAAAAAGCAACACTTGTTATAAATTCCGAGTTGTATTGTTAGTAATTTATTTTCATAACAATTTTTAATTCTATGTTATTCTTAATTGAATTATTGAAGTTGGTCGAGCATAAATTATTATGGTTGACATTTTTGTACAAGTCTTAAATCAATAAATTTGTCTGTAATTTTGAAATCGAACGACGTGATCTTTGATATTTTATTGTAGACTGTTCTATGCAGACCTATGTAAAGATCAGTAAATTTTATTTTTTATTAAAATCGGGTATGAGCTAACATTTATTTTAAATTTCTGTAATCAGTGGATCGTATATTGGTGGCTTCGCGATACATTGACAATGCCTTCTAAAAACGAAAGAGCTGTCACGTATACAAAATTAAATACCTAAGAGAACACCTGATGATAAAATAAAGAAAAAGCTTTAAAAAAACCACAATTACCTTTCAAGTTCAATAAATACCTTTTGGAAAGATTATAAAAACATTTGATTATTTTTGGTAGTTAATTCGTCATTTGTGATTTTACTTAAATAAATACATTATATTAAATGCTTCGACCTTTACAATAAACTCCTATAAAGTCACCACCTCTGAAAAAGGAATGTGGCATTATCTTAAGAGCAGGCACTCCCTTTCTGACCTTTCTATGTAATAATGGATTTACTCGTAGATACCTTTGAAATTATAAGTCCGTAATTGTAAAATCTTCCTCGATCCGGCTCGAGTACAATTACTGCGTTATTTGTCTAAGTGCTTAAAGGAGAAGCTTGTTTCAGAATCCAACTGTAGGTTATTGTATTCGACAGTTGGGCAGTTGCACAATCGCCGAGTGCACCTGCGAATGGAGATGCATGTTAATTGAAGAATGCAGCATCCAGCGGAGCGAAGGCGGTCCGACTGATTTTGTGGTTTGATCTCCGCAATTTTCTGAATCTAAATCATTCTGATAATGCAACATCAATGACACAATTCCTTAATTTACAACGGGGAAATCTAAATACGACTGCCCATCTATCTGCACACGTCTACAGTGTAAATTGTTTCCGAAATAAATTAAACTTTGAATCGAAGAAGACATTTTGTTTATCTTCTGTGTCACCTCCAAATATAATTGATATAATTGGATTATAGCAAAATCACCAACTCACCGTTAATACATTTGTTTTTATAATTATTTGAACTCGATACATTATATTATACTGCTATAAAGGCATTATTATACTATAATTTTTGCTATCTCTCCATCCCCATATACGTAAATGAGTCCATTTTATTATTTTATGTTTTTTTTATTATTTATTTAAATAAGTCCATTTTATCATTTTACGCCATTGCTAACATAATTTCTTAAATCTTTTTTTTAATTTCAGAATAATATCAATTGTAGTAATTTCAACTGGAATTTCATTATAAGTTTATTTTTTTGTGAATACTGCGTAAGAGTTTCAACTGTTCGGAGCCAGAGAAGCTATGTTACCCACACCACCCCCGTTTGCGGTGTCATGAGGCTGAAGGGAGTGTGAGTGGTGAGAAAGAAGACGATGGGAAAGAATAAGGTTGAAAAAGTACCTGGCTATTCAAATCTGGTCAGAAAACATGGCTAAAGCCTTTTTAAGCAAAGTTTCTATTCAGAATAGTGGTTTTTCTCCAGGGTGATACTGAGAGTACAGTACGGCCCGGAAAATGAGAGATTTTTGAAAGGTTGATTTTTTTCTTGAGCTACTGTTTTTATAAATCAGTGATATATGAGAATAACATTTTTTTTCTCATTGTTTTGTTATTTTAATTTATAATTTGTTCTCCCTCTGTATGTATGTATACAACCGCACTCTTCGTATTTTTAGGCTAAGCGTTACCGGTCGGTCATAAAAATTAAAATAATATTCGTGGTCTTATACAAAGTTATTTTTAAATTTCTTTAAATATTTTTTTGTTCTATATTATTTCCCATGAATTGCGGAAATTTCCAAACAAAATTAGGTTATATTACACGTGAACTAGAGTTGTTTCCTAACATTAATAGTGCCTTGTAACATTGAGTGAATACGAAAAAATAAATAAAGACGAGACTGATAATTCTATATAGTTACCGTGGAGAGGAATTTATACCTAACCTTTAAATAATAGATGAGCTCGTTAAATTTACAAACTACGTGCATATTATTATAATTTGGTATTTGTCTTTGTCTAGTTCGATTTTAAGTCTGCGTGATCGAAGAAAAGGCTCGTTCGAACATCACCAAGTAATTTCAATGCTTAAACATGATGGTTTAAGTAAGGTATTTTAAGTGCATAGACTTTAAAAATCAAATGCCATAGGTCATTATGATATGAAAATACGCATAAAAAAAGATTAAATAATAATAATTACGAGTAGGTACCGTATTTTTGGTCCGATGCCAACATAATGGATATATAATTAGAGTAACTTAAGTACTGAGGTATGTTTATTAATAATTTGTAGCAGTATGGTATATGCGCTTCAGTATTATTAAGTTATTGGTACATTTTTATAATTCGAATATTCAACATTTTATGATGCAATTGATCACCCACAAACGAAGTAAAATGCTCGGTGCACTGATTTAGACAAACCGTCGGAAGATGACAAAGATCGACCAATTCTTACAAAACTAATATACAACCTTAATGCAGATTAGGACTCACTAACTAACCATCACGCCGTTTCCCCGCAGGGATATGTAGAGAGGACGGACCGCCATACAACTCTGTCTTGGTACACACTCCTTGCTTTATTCACATTCATACATAATTTTCTGTTATTCTGACTCTTCACATGGCCCGATTCAAGTATTTGATCCACTTAATTGTGCCATGTCTTCCTCGGGCGACCCCGACTTCTTCTTCCATTAAATTTCGCATCATATATTATTTTCACACTTCTTTCTTCGTTCATTCGCTCTACTTGATCAAACCATCTAAGCGTCTCTTTCTTGATCCTATTCATTACACTTACATCAGCCTTGCATTCTTTTCAGATTTCTACATTTATGGCACGGTCATACATGATTTTACCACACATAAGCCTGAGGGATCTCATTTCCACAGCGTTCAGTCTACTTTCATCCTTCCTCTGCCAGTCCCATGCCTCACTGCCAAACATCTTGGTTGGTATAAGTACTCCATTGTGGACTGCTAGCTTCGCTTCTTCGGACATTTTTTTTTTTGCGCCAACAGCGTTCAGTCCTCCAGATTAGGACTACCTACATAATTTATCACTTTGAAACTGATAGCGTACGCTAATCTGTATGTAAAATTACTGTTTCATCAAATCTCGATGAGTTCGGGTCACCAAAAACACTTCGTTATTTAAAAAAATGGTGCAAGCTGACATGTAATAATGGTAAACTATTACCTAGACAGCTGCATGCGGTACTATTTACAACCAAATATTTAAAATTAAGGCTTGTTTCGTAACGGTGGTGTGAAACATAGCCATGTGAATTGTTTTACAATTTTATTTGCATAGGGCCTCAATTATTTTGGAATGAATTTTCGCATGCGGAATTTTATCAAAAAAATGCTTGGCCAACTCCTATTAATACACCAGCTTTCACATAATACTATCGATTAGTTTTTTGCCGCACCATAATCCCCAAAAAAGCCTCGGCGGTTTTTATGGTGCTTTAAATTAGCGAGGCGTGTATGTCCATTATTTGTATCACCTGTTCTGTATTTCATTCTAATGGAAAGGGAAGTGGTTACAAGCCAAACAAATGATTTTGTTGTGTTATTATTATTGTGGAATCTGCGTAGTCTCGTAAGCGCTCTGCTCATAGGCCCTTTTGCTATCTTCCATGTTTCATGATTCACCTTATTCCTTTAGTAATGTTCACCAGGGTTGTCATTGCGTATGTAACGATTTCTCTAGGGTTCACAATTTTGAAACCTTAGATTGATCGGTGCTTCTTCATCGCTTTATATTTCTTGCAAATATCGATGCGCCCCTGAGGTGATTTTTTTCACGTAAACGGCGCTATAAAAATCAAAAATTTATTTTAATTAAAAGCTACATACGTCTACGGAGGTGACACTACACCTTTAATAGCCCTTTTAGCTCCCTCTTCTATTAGCATGGCTCATACTTGATGCTTTAGTTGAACGTATAATATATTGTTTTTCCTATATTGTACATTGTATAAGCTGATTTAGTTTAAACTGTTTATTTCTCAAAAAAAAAAACAAATAAATAAAAAACAGTTTGAAAAAAAATCTTTTTATTTCATGTCCATCTTGCACATTGTCTTTATTTTATTCTACTCAAAACACCGACATTAAATTCCTCACATTGGTCGTAGTATTTGTAGATTAGTTAACTAACCAACTAACCATCACGCCGTTTCCCCGCAGGGGTAGGCAGAGAGGATGGATCGCCATACAACTCTGTCTTGGCACACACTTCTTGCTTCATTTACATTCATATATCGTCTCATACATACTCTTCTGTTATTCTGACTCTTCACATGACCGGATTCAAGTATTTGATTTACTTGATCGTGCCATGTCTTTCTCGGGCGTCCTCGACTTCTTCTTCCATTCACTTTCGCATCATATATTCTTTTCACACTCCTTTCTTCGTTCATTCGCTCTACATGCCCAAACCATCTAAGCGTCCCTTTCTTGATCCTATCCATTACGCTCATATCAGCCTTGCATTCATTCCGGATATCCACATTTGTAATACGGTCATACATGGTTTTAACGCACATCCGTCTCAAAGATCTCATTTCCACAGCATTCATTCTCCTTCATCCTTCCTCTGCCAGTTCCATGCCTCACTGCCATACATCAGGGTTAGTATAAGCACTCCATTGTGGACTGCTAGCTTCGCTTCTTTGGACAATTTCTTATTTGCCCCAACAGCGTTCAGTCCTCCATTAATGGAGTTTCCTGCATTCACCCTTCTTTCAATATCCTTATCAGCCTTTCCGTCTCTTGTAAACATAGTTCCTAAATACATCCACTTGCTCCAAGTATTCATCATTCACAACTATATTGCACGCTGTTCTCGTACTCTCTCTTTCAAACACCATCACTTTGGACTTACTTACATTCATCATCAACTCATTTTGCATACATACTTGGTTCATCCTTAGTTAATCTTTCGTATTTCATTAATTTTGCATTTTAGTTTCAATGTTGCTGTATCCTTATCCAAACTCATGGTCCTTCAACGTCTTCTACAATATTGTCAAAAAATACAATTACAATGAAATAAGTGCGTAAATCTTCATACAAGTTATATCAAATAACAATATTACGTAATTTATTTGGATTTGCGTCGTTATTCTCGACTTTCTTCGATTGACCGCACGGTTAAATCGACATATTTTCAATTCGGTACCTGTCATTAAATGTCTAAAAATATTTAATAAGTGGCTATAAAGAGGTGTTTAACATTAACGACTAACAAAACATAAATAAACACACATAAGCAGGTATGAAGTGTTTGAAATTATATTTGTTCTTTAAAAGTCTTCCTGTGTATTTAATACATTTTGAAAATGCAACGAATGCTTTTTGTTAGCTCCTTTCAAATATTTGTTTAACGTTTTTGGTGTTTGTGAATGATCATTATTATTATTTGCCAAATGATTGCCAAAAACACAAGTGCCTTGGTACGAAATAACTTGAAAATTAAACACACAGTTATTATTACCAATCTGTTGCATTGAGTCATTGGTATTAGTAAAGTAAAAATCAAAGTCTATAGCTGAATTCGGTATTCGTTAAATGCATTCCTTCCATAGTAAGTGGGGGTAACTTTAATACACCTTAAACAAATCAAAGTAGCAATATACTAACCTAAAAATCAATGAATAATCTGAGGTAACGGTCAGGAAAAAATGGTTGCCGCGTCTTTAATATGAGTAGATTAATGAATAAAATTGTAACCAATACTAATTGTTAATTAGCGAAAAGCAATCGATGATGAACAATAATGAGTAAAATCTAAAGTTGTGGAATGACGAAGGCCGGCGAGTCTTAAATTAATGTAAAATAATAATGTTTTAGCAACATCTTACTTCATGTTGGCGATGTGCAACCTCACAATATAATCCGTTTGTTAACTTTAACACAATTAATGCATCCATTAATGGTTTTAATCGATGTTTCTATTATTATGAAACTTTTTTTTTCACATAGTATCAATGTTTATTGTGTGTTTTATGTAAATTTTCTACAAGTAAGTAATATTATCATTACTGTTTAATTTAATTTACCTTATTAAAGCTTTACGTTTTATTGTGATATTGATTAATGAGACAATATTAATAATATTCATAAAATATTTATTTATTTATTTATTTATTTATTTACACATACATGTAAACATTTTTTTTTTAAACAACAACCTCATAAGTGCAAAAATTTATGTGTAATAAAAAGAGTATTGAATAGCAGATACAAAAATAATCAATATTCAATAAATAACAGGTCCAAAATATTGTAAAAGAAAAAACAATACTAAGTAATAGGTCTAACTATTAGTTTAGCTCTTCCAGATGATAACAACTGTTTAAACTTATAGTTTGATATTGACGTGTTAAATATATCAGCGACATCGGAGTACGTTTCCTAAATGTTGTATTCGTCGCATAGGCGTGTTGCATTGTGAGTTTGAAGCAGAATTGCTACAATAATACGGTAAGTACTGCCTTGTAACCGTCCTGCTTGGAACATGAAAAGAAATCAAGTTTAATAATTCAGGGCTGTCAATCATTGAATTTATAACTTTGTATAAGCAAATTAAGTCGGTAATTATTCTTCGCTCAGACAATACAAAATATGAAATAGAAAAAGACACAGAAAAAATGGTTGTGACCGAAATCTAAACTCGGAACTTCTGTTACATACGGGAGTGACTTACTAAGCCACTGTACCACCTCAACCCATTTACCCACTACAATTATCCTTAATACCATACTTCTTGAAAATTACTGATTAATATTATTTCAATTTTATTTTTTCTGAAATCAGCATCCGTAGTTATATTCATAAGCAAAGTTCTAACCAAACACAATTACAAACAAAAATGCCATCATGGATAGAATTATCATTTTTTACTTAAGAGCGAGAGCTCAAGAAGCCCTAGATCGTACCTCGGCCACAACTTAATCTTTTTATTGTATATTTTCTATTTTTTAAATATAATTAATGTTGTTTCAAAAATCAGTATATTTTAATTTTAAAATCCTAGCCAAAAGATAGCCTAGCCCTTCTATGATTTTCGTTCTGCCGAATGAAGTTGTGCAATTAAAGATGTCATCGTTTCAATATTCTTCATTAAACATCGAGATATTTGAAATTTTTGTTTATCTCAGAAAAGTCCATTGAAAATCGGGAAACGATTTATAACAATCGACTGGATAATAGTTGATGACTCTTCTTGCCAAATAAAATATTCGAAATATGCATTTAGCATAAATTTATTCTGCTTATAACAACATAAAAACATAGGAAATATTACAAATTTTGAAAATCTCTCCGATATTACTTTGTTATTTTCTCTTCAAAATTGCAGTATGATATCGAAGACATTTGAGATGATCGAGAAGATTAAATTAAATGTGTTGAAATCCTTAAAAAATATAATTTACTATTAATAAAAAAAAATCAATTTTTATTGCTGTTTTTGCACGGTCCAAAGTACCCCCATCGTTTATCTAGTCAATTGTTGTAAGGCCAATTATCGATATTATTGGGTAATTTTACTGCATCTTTTTCACGAAGGCACGCAACGATGCAAGCCTTTTAAACGTTCGCTTTATCATACTTAAATAATAATATTCGGAAATTCAATTAAGAAATTATTTTATGTAACGCGATTCATTATGCTGCCAATTCTTCTTCTTTAAACTGCAATTAGAAAGAGGGAAAAAACCTATATGGTTAGTTGGTTCCTCCGACCATATTTAGAAAGTAAATTCCTACGTAATTGTAATTATTACAAGAAGAGCTGGGTTCTTTGCACGGGGCCGGACTTAGAGAGTGATAGCCAACCTCCTATAAAATAGAGCATCATAAGAATAAAAACAAGTATGTGGTATAAAAGTTACACCCCTGCTGCTGAAATTGAAAGCTGATATGAAATGAACGAAAAAATTCTAACCATACCTAGTTTTTTGTAAGAATTTTCGATAAACATAAAAATTGTTACACTTTTGACAATTAAAAACTGAGAGTTTTCAAAATGTTCCATACGATCACTTGTATTAAAGTAGACAAACAATACTAATAGGTCCCTTATATGGAGGTGATTTATCATAAACTAAAAATATTTACAAGGAAGAAGAAACATTAAAAGTGATTACTCTTCTGAATTTGGTATTTTTTGTTGGAAAAACCTTTTTGTTGTTAGTTTTAATAAATCTCTGTAAATTTTAAATCTTTTGTATTATTTATTCTATATATTATATTAAAAAAAAATAAAATTAAAAAAGGTCGCCAATAGGCGATTAGGTAGACTTTTAATAAAAAGTCTACCTAAAAAACACACACTGAAGATTGTGTGTATTGGTGCATATATATTCACTTCTAATAGGTTTTTGAAAAATGTCTCAGAGAAACCGCTTTTTGTCTCGTTTACGCCAGCTAATTGTTTTTCTGCGAGAAAGAAACAATATTTTTTTACGTTCTAAAAGGAAAATATAGTATTATACTAAACAATGAAATACTAACTATAAAAATGGGTTGACACCACACCACTAAATAAAAGGAAAATAAAATTTGACGATAATAATAATAATTATATCTATTCACATAAATATAATAATAGTTTTATCTATTCACATAAATATAATAATAATTATAACTATTCACATAAATAAAAATATTTTTGTTTCTATTCACATGAACGATGTTGAAGTATTTTGGGTAAGTACACTTTTCATATAAATCTCTCTCGTGATTAATGAATTAATCCCTGAGGCAACGAACTTGAAAACTTTCAATAGAAATTAACAATTAAAAGTCCTACAGCTGTTTGATTCATAACTACAAATACATATTATTTATTTTAAATTGAATAATTTTTACTATTCATTTAGAAAGGAGATTCACAGACTACTAATGATAAAATAGCCATTTTTTATTGCAGTAATATAATGTGTCTATAACATTTTTAATAATAATTGCAAAATTATTGGTTTCATTACAGTGAAGAAAGATTTTAATCGTTATAATAATATTGATATTTTTTTGCTGTTGTTTATAATCAATACGTTGATTGTAGTTATTAATTAATATGTTGGAGTTCAAAGACAACAACAAATAAATTAAAATATCCGGCATAATATGATTTTAATTAGGAAGACATCTTTTCCATTACCTATATAATGATGATATAACGATAAAGCAAACATATTTTTTTAGTTTCTTTATTATTAAAACATTTACAATCATTTTTTTGCCATAAGAAACTAGCCCCCTATGTAATAATATGAAAATAAAGAGCCGCCCAACGTACCACCCCTTACTGTTCAATGCTGTCGAAACAGGACGGTGCGTACCACGTAGAGACTTGAAAGAAATATCTATTTTATGTTTTTATTTTTTTTAAATGTCACCGAAAACTATTTAGATTAAAGCCAGACGTGGCGGACAAGCCGTAAGTTCTTTAGAGCAAATATAATACTAGAGCAGTATATTATAAGTAAAGGTGGTTGATAATAAATGAATATAATAATATACGAGTTTTAATATAAATTATTATGCTGTGATTGTTGTTAATGATGGAATGGCCGACTTAATTGACATTTATCGGCTGGATAAAATATTTGCTTTGTGTTTCTTACTGCGTATCTTGTCATCTACTTGCACCGGCGTTTATCTCAGATAATTGCATTGCAATTCTAAATTCAAACGATGCCAACTTGAAGATGAAGCATTCAAGATTAAAATCATAAGTTCAGATGAGGGTTTGGCTTAGTTGTGCAACACTCCTCCCGGCATACTAATTCAACTACTTCTATTCATCAAAGAATGCTCTAGCTCCTCGGCACTTAGTAGAAACATACCATTTGATACAACTATAAATGCATTTAATTGCCCACAGGACAGCCCTTATTGCTTCATTTGACATTTTTGACGTCCCGATTTAAGCATTTTGAAGACGGGTCAATTTTAAATGCACGAACGTGTAAGAAGGAATTATTGTTGCTATTGTGGGTAGGTACTTGAACCTATTTCATGTATTTTGTTGCAGGAGAAATATGTTGCAACATTGTGTTTAATCTTCTAGCAACACCTGGTCGCCATTGGCGGGTGGGGTGATGTTTGCATTTAGAATTATGAGTTGGCATTAGCTGAAGACTACACTTGAGAGCGATATATTAATTGTCTAAAATCGAAATACTTGGCTATTTTTTTAAAGCGCCATTCTTGCTGAATATTGGTAATACCAAATGGTAGAATTAAAAAGTTAAAAATGGCAAAAATTAACCAAAATGATGTATGAAGAGCGATACGAGCTTGTATCGATAACATATCCTGTTACTATCCTTTATTACCCTCTTCCCTTTACAAATTCTTATTTATGATATTATGATTGTAATAAACTGCTAGCATTTCTTAGCTTTATAAACTTTCGTAAACTCATACAGCGGGTTTGTTTCATGAAATATATTTCGTCCATTTTACTCAGATTAAACATAAAAACCACGGGAGCTCTAAAGGTTTTCAACTCTGTTCTTTATTTACTGGATTTAACCCTCTGAAGAGATCTTGGGAGTCGAGAGACTTTTTCATCAGTCCTGGTTCATGCGGTAGTCTGTTCCAAACTTTCCAAACAAAGGACTGGCCTCTTTTCACAAGCAACGCGATTAAAGTTTTGAACTGCAGATCTCCAATAAATGGACAACAGTTCTAGTTTGTTCGTCGGCAATCTGCAGTCGTGTTTAGGAACGATGACAAATTATCGATATGCTTGTGCTATAGGTCTTGATACTCCGAAAGCTCGATATCAGAACTCGGTAACTGGAGTGCACTTCTGATATGTTTGATGACGTCGTGAATCTGAGAGTTGGTTAGCGTTTTTAAGAAGAGACATTTCCCTTACATAAGAGCAAAAAATTACAACAATTAAAATAATGTATACAGAAGTGGTTAATGGAAAATTCTTACATTAACATAGAAATATACAAAAGAGAGGAAAATAATAAATCGAAGGTACCCAGAAAAGGCAAATTAAAAATGCATTCATTACAAAATAAATATACCTATCTTACATAAGAGGCAAAAATAAAACCAAGTGTAGGTATCCAGAAGCGCTTAAATAATAGTCTATACTTTACAAAATAAATATATGATCAACAAAACAAAGAGCACGTTCTTTTGAAACCAAAAAGGTTTATGACAGCGGAGAATGTAGAAAGATGCAAATTAATCACGAAAGATTGCATATTGTGCGACATTCCGCTCGAGTTGTGTCCTACTTCCCTTCAGGAACTATACTTACTGTATACCTATGGTATACCCTTAACACAGTGAGATCCATAGCATTGCGAACGAAAAACACGTTGAAAATGTACAAAAAAAATAGTTTAATTTTCTTCACCCATAGCGTGGATATACTCGTACTTTTGAAAACTGAAGGGATTAATCTTTAGAACAAAGTTATCATTTTTACACTTTAGGACAACTTAATAGTTTTTTTTCCAAGATCCATTAAAATTATACATGCAAAGGTACCATAGATTTACACAGATAATCTACAGTTCGATAGAAATATTATCCAAAAGCACAAAAAATCATTAGAGAAAATATGTGGATTTATTGTAGTTTGGCTTAGTGCAGCAGTATAGCTGTCGTGTTAAATCAAAGTCCATGTATTTATGTGGTGAAAACACACATATGAAACAGAAACTAAAAAGAATAATGGATCAGAAGAAAATTCAAATATTAATAATTTTTAATATAAGTATGAGATCGTTTAAAAATGCTGCATTCTAATGAGGTCTTGATGGATAAATTGGTAGTGTTACTCCCGGATAGAGTAGAGGTTCCAAATTCGAGACTCGGTCATGACCATTGTTCTTTTTAGTTTATGACTTTTTTCTGTTTCATATTTATGTTTTAGATTATCAATATTAGTTAAATATTTTATAAAATAAATAAGCATTAATGTTTTAAAGTTAACTCCAATTTGAATAGAGTAAAACTTGTTGAGGTTTAAAAAGAAAATACATTTCTGGAGAATTATCAGCGTACGTCACTGCTATCTACAGATCTATTGAATACCTTCATATTCACCAATTTATGCGGTTCCGATTACGAAATAAAAATAGTACCGGCATACCTTAGCATTGTAATGCAGTTGTACACAGTATAACGAGCGTGTAGGATGCAGCGAAATGTCATTTAAACGCCTTTATCTTTATAACGAGCAACGTCATCTCTACGTTAACACATGATGAAATTTGATGCATAGGTACTCATCTGCAGAGATATCCAAATATAGTCAGCGCAGAAAATGTTGAGTCAAACACAGTACTCACACAGATGCATTGCTTGCATATGGAATTTTCGAAACTTATATCCAAATTTAAAAAACAAAATTTCTAGTGAAGTTCAAATTAATACAATTTTTATTATACCTAATAAAAAGTACACGCTGTAAAACTTTTTGAAAATTCAAATTCGATAATCGTGTACGCTTGTCTTTTTCTCGCTGATAAAAATAAGTAGGCGGAAGCAAAACAAAAAGTGTTTCTCAGTAACTTTGGCAAGGTTTACTGTCAGAAGTAAATACATATGCACCAATACACATAATCCTAAGATTGTGTTATTTGTAAAATATATTATGCTGATGAACGTAATTTATCAAAATCTCGACTGTTGATAGTATTGACTGCAAATGGTATGTTATGTGAGTCCCTTACAATAAGCTGTTTCTCAGTGACGTTTGGCAAAGGCATCATTGTCAAAAGTAGTGACGGCTTGTGACTTTTTAGTGTACTTAAGTGTTAAAATTTAAAAATACAACGTTGTTGATGTTGTTGAAGCTGAAAATGTTATTTTTTTTTTCAAAACATTATTTTTTTGTGTGAAATTTTTCAGGATTTTTTGGTTTTGGCAGTGCACACAAACTTCCTTGCTGAAAAATCTTCATACAAAAAAAAATTGAAAAAAAATCGTTTTCAGCTATAACAACATCAATAACGTCGTATTTTTCAATATTAACGCTTTAGCACACGAAAAGGTTACGATATGCACCGATACACACAATTCTAAGATTGTATTGTTTGGGTCAAGTCTAATTATGCGCCTCATAAAATATATTATGCCGACGAACGTAGTTTTGACGAACTTTTGACCGTTGATAGTATTCAGAGTGGTAGATGCTCTAAATATCGCTCTGTTGAAAGACCACCATTCAGAATCGAAACGTTGCTTGAAATGGCTTTAGCCGTGTTTGGTGACCAGATCTGAATAGCCAGGTATTTCCCAACCTTTCTCTTTCCCATCTCCTTCACCTCCCCACTACTTCCAGTCTCACAACATACCCCATTTGAGTATGCCATAGCCTTACTGGCTCTAGACGGTTGGGAGCAGTTGGGACTCTTGTGCATAGTGAATGCGTTTCCAACCCGAATTGAATTCATGTATCTAGTTAAATATTAAGCGGGTATCTATATGATTCTATTATTCGTGCTTCTCAATTGCCCAGGCGCAGAATCCCAATAAGATTTAAAAGCGGACACAGTAAGTTGATCGCACATGATCGTGTTGAAATTGATTGTTCAGAAAGGCTTGTCTTGTTAGAGAATCGTGTCGTTGACTTTGTCACACCCAGATAATTCCTTCGTCAGAGCAATAATATACAAGAGAGAGCCCTACTGTAGTCAGTTTTTACGAGGTTTGCCGGACTCGGCTAGACCTGGACGTGGTTGGGACTAGGGCCAGGGTATTTATACATCCATTCCTAGCACATGTCGACATAATGTTTTTGTTTATTCGTATAGCCACTTTTTCACAGTATTGACATATACAAAAATATAGCATGTCACCTAATAAACCGTTGAGTTATGCTCAATAATTTCGCGTATCAAAACGTGTGAGCGGAGTCAACGGAGACGCTGGACACGAAGAACATTCTAACAATACTTTAAAGCGGTGTGATAATTTAATAAATTTTGTTTTCTCTTTCTTTCTCATGGTGTACGACGTTAAAACCCGGAAAAAGTGATTTATCCCAAATTTGTATAGGTTGGGTTAAAAGAATTAGCTCTCTCTCCATATATTGTTACTTCAAGATTCCTTCGTTATTACGCCGAGAGAAGAATCAAGGTAATGCTATGAAGTGAAATACTATATAAATCAAACATCATACTCGATCGTCTATAATCATTTATAGTGTTACCCCCTTACTCATAAACGAGGTGTAAATGTTACGCGTGTTGTAAGGTCGGAATAGCGATAAACTTGCTTTAAAACCACGGCTTATCTGTCTAATTTAATGGCCTACGTCAGGTGTAACTAAACCAACGCTACGTAGGCGCGTAAAAATCTAATAAGTAAGACGGTTATAGTATACACGTAAAACAAGACGTGCTCCACACACTTTAGCCAGCGATTCCTGAGAAGGTTTGAACTAAAAAATTAAGCCGTTATTTTGGTCTCCGGCATAAAGGTATAAAAAATAGATTAGTCAGCCTATACAGGCGGAGACTTGAAACCGTGTTCCATTTAGCTCGGGGGAGGTATGTGGTGAGGAGAGGGGACCTTGCTGAAATGATCTAAACATAAGTACGAGAGTTGTGGCAACGCAATGTGACAGTTTTTGTGTTTTACGAACTTGAAATTTTAGGCGAAAAGCTTATTCTTGCTTGTTTTAGTGAAATAAATGCGCTTTTTTCATGGGAAAGTAACTTCGTCGGATTTTAAAGACTTTATGGGAATATTTTCACCTCGGTTTTCTCAGCAAAACAGCATTTTAGAGTCGTTTGGCTAGCAGTACATCATGCGTTGACAGCCACTTATAATCGACTGTTTGGCCTGGCCGAGAAGTGGTTATAGCCGGCTCCAGTTGAGCAAAGTGACTATCGTATCTAATTACCTTTTTTTTGTGTATTTAAACACAATTAAAAACATATATTTCTACAGTATAGTCACTGGTTACAACAGTATATATGCCTTTCTGTCAATGCTGTGAGAAAGCGACGGTGCGTACCACGTAGTACAAGCATGCTGACTTTAGGTTCTTGTCAGTGGCGACATGTAGGTATAGTTTTTGGTTTTAAATTGAAAAATTATGTCCCCGGATTCGAAAATGATATCTTCATTTTTTACTCCTCAAGCTCAAGAATCTTTATTTGGAATGTCGGGTACGTCTTGCTACACCCTGTATAATATTTTTCATAATATCTAACGCTGAGATGTAAGTAGGTATATATTATAGCATATTATGAGACCTGCAAATGATCGTACAACGAATTAAAATCGTTACTTCTATGCTTTAATTTATACTTGATACTAATTGATCGGTTTGTAGCTTAGTAGACAAATGCGTCGGGTGCCCATCCAGGCGTTGCGGGTTTAATTTACTGCTAGTTAGGTCCTCCACCATTGCACAAACAACCTTTGCGAATATTTATTTACTATCTACCATTTATTTAACGATTTGAGTAAGATCAATCCAATCACAAAAAAACATAAACAAATACGTAACATAAAACAGATGCAGAAGAGATACAAAATAGATAAAAAAAGATGCAAAAGAAGTACAAAATTAATGAATAATAAAAAATAAATAAATGTGTAGTTATTATAATTATCCATGGAAATATCTTCCCCTTTCATAAAATGGGAAGATATTCAAAACACATGAAGAAAAAATTACCATTAAACCAATTTTAGTTTATATTACGTATAACTCAAATAGGTGTTCAAATCTAAGTAACATCAGGTACACACTACCTGTTGATGTATACAACACTTTCTACTATTTCTAATGTCATTTGTGATATGATTTATTCTCACTGGAGAAAAATTCTTTGAAAAATTATAAACATGTGAAGTTATTCACTTTTCTTTAAATTAATGTCTCTATTTACCACATTCTACATTCTGGCCGTGTAATATTCCAATAAACTGTTGGCATAAATAAGCAATTAACGATCGTTTTCGAATAACTCATGGCAATAATAAATCATTTTTTCAAGCACCGCTACGCGGAAAAAAGTATTTGCACACATTCTTTCATTACTGCTGTTTTACAAGACACGACGGGTTTTAACTAGGCTTTAGCGGTGAATGAATTACAGCTTTTAAAATGTGCTATAAAAAATGATTCGTACTTGTAAATAACTTTTTTACTATGCAGAAGTATTTAGTATTCTTGTTTTTACAATGCATTCAGGAAAACGTACAGTGTGACAAATAACGTAGAAAAAGATAGGAGACCGTTGCAATCAATTGAATTGTTTTAAATTAATGGCAACATTAAGATGGTTTAAAGGTAATACTTTTTTTGAAAGGATTTGTCCTTTGTGTAATCCTTTAAAAAGCACCATGGTCATTGTGCACATGGTGTTCAGATATCGGTGGTGCTTTCCGAAAGAAGATGATTTAACATATTTTTATACAGTAATTAAATATCGTACTTGCTATTTTTAAACAGGTTGTCTGTCTACCTTTGATAATTGCATGGAAAAGTGTATTCGGAAGAGTGCCTAAATTATCGAAAAATACATTTTTTAATAATGTTTTTGTTTTTCATGAGTTATTTCCCGCTATGCTAAATTAACAAATGTGGTATTAAAACAGTAGTTCTACTTTATTAATTTGTCAAACTGTAAATTAAGCATTGCATCGCTTTCCAACAACTCAAACTATTGCATAATAACGTAATTAAAGTATTTATCCATCGGCAATATGAGAGCGATGTTTTTAATCATGTCAAAGAGACATGTTATGAATTTTTCATCAAATAACACGACACGACACGATTTAACTCTTACGTGAGTGTTAGAATGGGCGTCGGTTCCATGTTTAGTTCCATGTTATTACAGATTGTACCCACGAAGCTAAAGTTATGAATGCATGTCATATTCCACAGATCATTATAATAACACGTGGTGCAGATAGGAAGTAGGGAGATCAATTAGGCGGGGTTGTACATAGAAATAACGTTGCGGCAGATCGTAAGTGATTCGCGTAGGCAACCACAAGCATTCTATAGGACAGCTTGCATTATTCTTCTGAGAAATTAAACTTTTTTTCATCATACAAAAGTTAGAGTCCTCATCTGTGGATGTTCTTTTCAATTTTGGTCGGTTTTTACAGTTGGTAGAAGTAAAGCTTATTTGAAACATTCTCATTTTTAGGAAATTTAATAGGAAAATACTTCCCCACCTTCCTCTTTCCAATCTACTTTTCCACCCACTACCTTTGGCCTTACAAAATTCCGTCATTGGGGATGCCATAGTCCCACGGGCTCCAGACGGTAGGGAGCAGTTGGAACTCGTGTGGGGGGTATTCACATCATTTTTAAATTCCAACCGTCATCAAGTTTAAATTACAAGATTTTGTTAAGAAAGTGTGGGACAGTAAAAAAAACCATTCTGCATTGTCAGAAACAAAAGGTTACATTTAAATATAAATCTTTTTTTTTTTAAAATTAATTTGATCCATTCCTTCAATCTTATGCAGTATTTTCCTTTCAATTTTGCTTGCGAAGAAAACAAAAAAAAGTAATATTTATAACGAGTTAAAATTTAAAATTATTTAAAATCAAAATGTTGCATACATGATTACATGCATACATTGCATAATAATCAAATTAATTCGAATCCCATCGTAAGTACACTTCTTTTCAGTTTTCCTCCGTTCAAATTTCCATTTTTTCAAATCACCTTTTCATTTCAACGCATGTTCCCATTTCACCAATTTTCAAATGTTCATTGAAGGCAGTTTTAGTTGTAACATACAACTATAAGCTTTGTCGCTCGCTCAGATTTGATATCTCATTATTGTATCAATAGGTCCATTCAAAAGAAAAACTTTTCAATTGCCTCCATCAATCAATGATAACAACAATAATTTGTTGGATGTTATAATTACGTGGTCCATTGGCATCTCGTGTTAGGCCCCCCGGGGCCAACATGTCGAATAATCAGTTGGAATTTAGCCTTCGAACCTGTGTTCAGGTATGACAATATTACATACTAATTTAAATGTAACGCCTTCGTGTTTCCTGGTCACGGTTGAAGCCATAAGAAGATCATTAATTCTGTGACTGACAATCATTTATCTTAGAATTCCATAGGCAATAATAATCATTACGTAACGGAGTAGATGCTTACTAGCTACGTTGTAGTTAAGCGCTTACGAGGGTTATTTTTGGTGTTTTTACGGCGGAGTTTAGCATCTTCGTCGTGAAAACTGGGTTTTACGATTTCAGTGGATACAAGGTATTTTCAGGCTTGATTTTTCTTGCTGAGAATCGTGACATCCGCGTCTAATAACCTGACGAGTCAGGCTTCTACAGTCCCCATGATCCTGGGCTATTAAGCTTGAGCAGACGGTTATGTGACTTGACCAGTCCTGTGTATTGGTGACCTCATCTCCTTCACTAAACTTCACTTGGCTTCCACTATGCAAGCAAACGTAAGGTTCCCTGGGAAGAGTTTCCTGTTTGGCAAGCGATGCAACTAGCAATGTCCAAATATCCCTAGTTCTATACAATATATCCCAGTTCTATCAGAATCGATAGATTAGTACGCCTGGAAATCACTTGGGTAAGAGGTTTCAATCGATTCATTATCTTTGTAATATATTATTATTATATTATATGACAGTTTTTTCAAAATAAAACAATTTTCTACTTTTTTCATCGGAGAATTTACGCTTCAGAAACGACCTAGCTAGAAAAGAATAATTTATGTACAGCGGTAGAGCAGGAATTTTCAAAATGTTCCCTCTTAAAATTTATAAAGACACAAGATATTTTCGTTTTTTCGTGCGACTATTGATTTGATTTGATTTGTCCGGTTAGTTTATTGTTGTTTTCAGTTGAAACTTTACTAAGTCGTGGCTTCGGATGGAACAACACTATGAACTAAAAATTAAGATGGTCAAGAAACAGTTTACAACAGAATGTTCTTTACAAAAGCATGTTGATATCTTTCACACGCGGGTTTTCAGTTGGTCAAACAAACAGAGAACTTAGTAATTAATTGTAATACACAATTGATTGGTTCGCGTAAAATTTTCAGTCTACGTAAACGTAACACTATGAAATAACTGGCAATAATAATTAATTGTTTGACCGTATTTCAATTTCAATACTAAAAAAACGATATGTTCAAAGTGTCAGTTCCAGTAAAAAGCTGATATTCGTAAAGCATAATAGAAACTATGGACATTTTAAGACCTGGTGAAACCGAGTCCTATGGTAAGTTTAGATAAAAGAAATCGTTCCTACAACATGCTTATTCGACGTTCGTGACATCATATTTCTAATCCCAGAAGTATTATACGTTCATAAGACATATTATCTAAGACCAGATTTTTTTCAATGTAATTAAAAATCAATGCAACACCATCAATAATAATAACGTCATAATCATATTTTGAAAGCGGTTAATATTTTTATTGCACGAGTTTTTCTTTACTTTTGCGAAGCGTAATTGCATTTCTGCGGAAGTCGACATCCAGCTGTTATTGTTGATTTAATTGTCTCGTGCTGGTTGTTCAAAGTAGATAAACGGCTCTTTTCCTTGATACAATATTAATAATGTTATGAATTATTATCGTCCGATCTGCGAGTTAGTAATCTAGTAGTTTTCCCAATACCACTACACGAGGGGTCGAATTTAGTGTGGAAAATTTCAGTTTAATCTTTTCAGGGGAAATATTGATCTTCATTCGGCGGTGGACCGGAAGAAGGTAGTGCTGGAAAAAGAGATACTGGGTTATCTCATATTAGGAGGCTTTACTCTACGTACTTTTATTTTTTATAGTGAGTACCGCACAAAGGTCCCAACTGCTCTTAACCGTCTGGAGCCTATGTGAGATTATGGCATCCACAATTGGGGTATGTTGTGAGGCTAAAGGTAACGGGGAGGGGAAGGAGACGGGTAAGAGGAAGTTTGGGAAGTATCTGGCTATTCAGATCTGGTCACCAACACGGCTAAAGCCATTTCAAGCAACGTTTCGATTCTGAATGGTGGTCTTTCACTAGGGCGATACTGAGAGTATCTACCACTCTGTAACGTGCCGCAAATATACTATGGGACTGGCTCAGTGAATTGAGTGCAGTTTGAGGAATGCTAAACTTGATTGGTGTAAAAACAATTATGACACCACGTTCAAAAATAAAATTTCCATTATTTCTTGCAAAGTAGGCTGCGAGACCACAAGGCAGATTATGTATTGGTTAATCAAATTCTTCTGAGAAAAACTAATATAGTTCATATTTTCGTAGAAAGCAATCACTTTGTGATTTGACACATTTAAAGAAATGAAAAAAATAACTTTGTAAAGGACCACGGATATTATTTTAATTTTTTCGACCGACCGGTTTCGCTTAGCCTAAGCATCATCAGATAAAATAATTTATAAGCACTAGAAATAAAGAAAACCACTGAAATTGATAGTCATTTTCTTAATATTCAGGTAAATTTGTCCAATATTAGGTATATTTCCTGTAAACTCAGAAAAAATATCATTATTCTTTAATCACCTTCTCAGTTGACGTTTTGTCTCTTTCAATTCATATTATCTGTCTCTTTCTTTGTTTTCATTATTATAATTTAAATGTTGTTCTATTATTTTCTCATTGTTCTGTGATTTTATTTAATATTTTGTGTTCCCTCTGTAGGTAAATATAAGCGCATGCTTTTTTATTTTTGTTCAATTTAATTTTGTACCCTAAACATCTGATGATGTTTAGGTTAAGCGAAACTGGTCGATCATATTTTTTTATTTAATATTCGTGGTCTTGTACAAAGTTATTTTATTTATTTATTTTAATATAGTTCACATCGTGTCAGGTCCTTGAGGTTTGGCCATATGATGATAATATCTAGCACTCCAACATTAAATAATCGATGATTATGACTATGCATTATTTATGAATCTGCAAAACGTGATATATCAATATTTTTAAAGACTTTATTCTACCGACAGAAAATAAACAAAGGATTCTCTGTATAAAGGTTAGCCCATTTCTGTCAAGGTTAATGATATTGTAACATTTTACATTCCTAATACTTCATACAATATACAATAATAAAGATCAACGGATTGCGACATGTGGCTTCAGTCTCGTATGGAAATCGCATTCCTGGATCTATTGAATGGTTGTTTAACCTAGTTCTTTAGTACCTTGTCATAAGCGCTAACATGATCCAAGCAGTTCATGTTTTGTAACGAAGTACTCGAGAACCGAACCTATAAATACTGTACCGATGTGATTATATTATGTGACATATCTTATAGGAGTCCTTTGACACTGCAGAATATCTATGTGCTAAAAACGGTAAACTCTAGTGACATGAAATTGACCCTGCTTTTTTGTATAAATTTTATATTTTCAGCCCTCTTAGTCATTTCCATCGTGAGGATTTAAGATATAAAACATCAGTTTAATTAAAAATTGTTTCAAATATTTATTCATGCAATATTCAATGAGAACAAAATGCTACAAGAAAAGGGTTGTCAAATATATTTATTTATTTTATTATATAGCAATATGGGCTTTTACATATTTATGAAATAGATAGTATAATGTAATAGTGATACAGAAGTAGCATGAAGTAAATGATTGGTTCACAAAAACATAAATAAGTATTCAGAGATATTACAATGGAATAATTTAAATTGGTATTTTTGGAAGAGGTATGCTATTACAACTATATTATATATTGTTATGATTTAATTTGTTTCAGTTTTCGTAACTCTAGCAAACATCATGTTTAACGAAACAATGAAAATAAATAAATCACTAGGTCTTTTCAAGATTCGAAATTTAAAAAATCAACGAATCCGGGTTATAAAACTAATTGTTGAATAATTTTTTTTTTCTATTTTACCATCTTCTAATCGATAGCTTGCGGCGTAAATAAATATTTTCACAGCCAGAGATTTAATCGTAATAAAAATAAGTTACAAATAAGAATTGAATTAATATTTTTTCTTCTTTGACGATAGTGTGGACTTCCCGGAATTTTATGTAGTGCAATGAAATAAAAATTATTTTATGTAGGTCAAAAATAATCTACAAAAGTTTACGTGCTGGCGTTTTTCTTGTTAATTTGTAGATATTTTGCAAATTATATTCCAGAGTGCAGAGTGCCATACTCTCAGTATCGCCCTGGTGAAAGACCACCATTCAGAATCGAAACGTTGCTTGAAATATGGTTTTAGCCGTGTTAGGTGACCAGATCTGATTGGCCGGGTACTTCCCAACTTTCCTCTTCTCCATCTCCTTCCCTTTCACACTACCTTCAGCCTCACAACGTACCCCATTTTTGGGGATACCACAGTCCTACTGGCTCTAGACAGCTGGAAGAAGTTGGGACTCTTATGCGGTATTCACTATGGCAAAAAAAAGTTAGTGTTTTAATTATGTATTTTCACGTAATTGGTAGGGGAAGGGCGAAAATGTAATAGAAATGAGACCCCCGAGGTGTATGTGGGGAATTACCAGTATAAAATATGAGAATTAGGTATTCCATAAACAAATACAAGGCAGATATAAACATAATGAATGCGACTAGTAATTGGTAACTTGGTTACTTGGCAGAAGGATCACTTACATGCGACAGTAAAAAAGTTTTTAGTGAAGAACAAACAAAAAAATGTCACGGGAGACTAAAATGGCACCTATATTTTTTTCTTCAAACAATCTCTGGTTAAAGTCTTACGGGTAAGTCTTTCAACATCCCGCATTCAAAGTTTGTATAACACAATACAATTTTGTGTTTAGGATGTCCTCTACTGACGCTAATTAATTCAGCTTAAGTAATAATAATATTGTTGATGCACTCTGTTACTAACATAAAACAGAAACATTAAAAAATACAGATACTTCCATCGATTCGGCATAGCAACTCGTGCGAAGAATTGCGTTTCAACACACACAATGATAAAGTCTAAGCACACAGGTTTACGATAAGAAGATAAGGAACGCAAAATTTCTTATTCAATAACGAGAATTACTTTTCTCATGCCACCCGCTGACTCCCGATAAGAGATAAGTTGTTTTCGTAGACGAAGAAAATGTCCCCCAAAAACATTATCTTGTTTTTGAGAGAAAAAAAAAAAAAAAAACATACACAAGTCTGCTCCAAATTTTAAACAATTTTTGATGTTTGTTTTAGGTGATTCGTTTCGAGATGACATAAAAAATAATGCACGATAATAATAATAATCAATAAAAACATATTTATATTAGCTTTGCCAGAACATAAATTTTTCATGTGTGTTTTATCTAATTAAAATTTTTAATTTTATTTATTGTAGGGAAAATTAACAGAAGCTTAGTAATTAACATGAATATAATATTAAAAATAATAAATTATGTCAATTATAAATTTTCCACAAATGACAATGAAATGATATAAGTAAAGTGTGACAATATACAGTTATTTTAGTTAACTTTATTATTTAAGTGGGGGGGAAGGGTAACATAAGCTTATGATGAAGGTCCGAAGGACGGCAGTAGATGGAAAGGTAGTTATTTAGTTTGGAAGCAGTCGTATAACATATATATATATATATATATATATATATATATATATATATATATATATTAATATTCTTTAATCACCTTCTCAGTTGACGTTTTGTCTCTTTCAATTCATATTATTTGTCTCCTTCTTTGTTTTCATTATTATAATTTAAATATTCTTCTCTTATTTTCTCATTGTTCTGTGATTTTATTGAATATTTTGTTCTCCCTCTGTATTTATATAATTAAAACCGCAAACTTTGTATTTTTTGTTTAGTTTAATTTTATACCCTGATAATGCATAGACCAGGCGAAACCGGTCGGTTCTAAAAATTAAAATAATATCCGTGGTCTTATACAAAGTTATCATATATATATAAAATACAATAGTATATTTTATAATATAATAGAACATTTAATAAATACGAAACTAACAATGTATTGTTTGCGCTTTTACGGTAAAATCGATTTTTTCAAGCTCCACAGCTCACGATGGAAATGATGTTTCGATGTAAATATGTTTTTATTGATCTAGAAATTCCTGAAAGAAAAGTTTCACCAAACAGATTACTAACGAAACTGTACTTTGTTAAAAAAAAAACTTTTGAATAACCTATTTGTTTTATTTTTGTTACAGGTAAGCAAAAAAACTATGCATGATTTTCTGCACTCGAGATTTCGAAGCATCAAATCTACTAAACACTAAGAGAAAAACATCGCAAGGTTTGAGAAACAACACATTCCCGAGTTTTTTTTTTCTAGTCCTTGTTTTTCAAAATAGTGATTTTATTAATAAAACTCTTTATTAACCGAACTATCTCAAACTAACAAATAAATCTAGTTCGTAGTTTTAGATTGTGTTTCCTTTTTGTGAAAAGTCACCGGTAATCAAGTGAGTTATCTATACTATATTTGACCAATTGACATAATTATACTGCGTAAATTGATGGGCGTAAAATAAATAAATTAAAGATGAATTAAGAGAATTAGACATGAAAAATCAAGATACACTTATAGATAGATGGGTAAGCAATTACATTTATAATCTTTTTTAGCGGTTTTTTGCAATCTTTAGATATTTCCAGCTGTTTCAGGAACGGCAAAAAAGTGCACTTTTTCGTTCTACAGACAGTATTATATAATACAGGTATCTCTGTTGAAAATAATCACTTGATATGTTACGTGTGTAGGTATCTACTTAAATGCATTGACAGATGTTTTTTTATCAAACTGTTAACATGTTTATTAATTTGCTTTCATTTCAAAGTCAATGAACCCTTTAATGCGCCATTGATTTGTTCGGCACCGGTTCACAATCGGGAAACACGCCAAACAAAACATTTGTACATTGCCACGTGATGACACATTGTCGCTTTTATGATTCGTTATTGTGTTTAACAGCTTGGCTGTGAAATAATTGGTCGGCTACTGTGTTTCCTCCCTCCTACGACATGGGTCTCTTTAAGATCCAGGTTCACACCTTCCTTTCCCTAAAAGTAACATCCACAACGTTTTTAAAATTAGAAAAACCCTGAAATTAAAAGTTCGTTCTCAGCATAATTTAGATTCAATGAATCTCGATAGAAATGATCTATTTATCTGACACTGACCCTTCTAAAATCATTAAACCAATAAAACTACTGTACTTATATGATAAACTAAATGACGTCATATTGTTTGTCAATATTTTACATCAATTATTTTAAATGTCGAAAACAAAAACAAAAACAAAAACAGAAAATGTTTTTTACAGCAAAATTCTAAGGTTTATCGGCATTGAACTGAGTGCAAGTCGTTATTTAGCAGAAAAATGTCACCCCCTATAGCTTTATCAGCTGTTCATGGATCAAATGACGACCTCCGGGGTTATTATTTAACATATTAATATTTTATACACATTCATACAGTCAAAAGTAAACAAACTGATAAGATGACACACATTGTATTATTTGCTGAGTTACCAAGTGGTGTTACTATGCTTGAAGAATAATACATATTGGTGCTAACTTATTTAATTGATATGTGAATAAATCAGTTGCTAGTGGATTTTTTTTTCGCAGAAAGTAATCACTTTGTGGTTTGACATATTTAATGAAATGAAACAATAACTTTGTATAAGACCACGGATATTATTTTATTTTTAAGACCAACCGGTTTCCCCAAGCCTCTGCATCATCAGGGTATAAAATTAAAGTAAACAAAAAATACATAAGGTGCGGTTACATTTCATTTCATTTTATATGTTAAAATATGTTTTAATTTTCACTTACAATGTTTTAGTTGAGTTTATGTCTAGTTACTTAACTAGTTTCAGACCTCAGTGTTCCTACTTCAGGGCAATAAAACATCAATGAAATTTGAGATAATAATAATATCCTCTATAAAAAGAAGAGAATAAATACATTAAATTATTGTTTATGAAATGGAAATCGAGTGATTTAAAAAAGTTTTTTTAATTCCCTGAAGAAAACGAGTTAAAATAAGATTTTTTTATCTCAGATAAAACAGTTAACCCATCTGTATGGGTTGACTATTACTTTATTACTAAATATTATATGTATATATATTTAAAATATTACTTTATTTATTAAATATTTATTAAAACATTACTTTATTTGCTACTAGATTAAAACCGAACCACACCAAAATTCATATAATTTAAACTCAAAAAATTATTTAAATTTTGGTGTGGTTCGGTTTTAATCTAGTTGAAAATCAAGTCATATTTTCGATCACTTAAGAAAAAATCAATTTTGTTTTTTCAATTATTTTATTCATATTATTATAATATTTAAAGACAAAAATATTTATAAACAAATAAAACAATTTAATCATCACGAGGAAGATTTTTCAGTCACAATCATTTGTTTGTCCTCGGGACATAAAACGTAAATATTATGTTCATAAAAAACCAAGACACATTGGATTAACTGATAAAACTGAAAAATACCTCGGCTATACATAGGTTAATAAAAATACGACGAAAACATTTGTCGTTTTATCTATTTCGTCTGAAACACGTCTACCGTCCGTGTTAGAACACTCAGAAGTTGTTTTTCAAAGTGTAATCATTTCTGGTAATATGCTCAAATAGTATAAATATATCAGCTTAAGATTGGTATCAGAAGTGATATTTCTGAGAAAATGTAAATTACTGTAACTTGATAACGATCGTTTTCGACGTGTTGCTAACCTCACTTTTTTCAACCTTTGCAAGACATCGACAAGTTCACAAAATTTTTCGTTTCTTAGAAACATCTTTGGATATCGTCCCTCGTTGTTGAGGATCGTGACCCCCACTCCTGTCAGTTGCCCTGGCAACCAGGCTCCTCCACTTCCAGTGAAGCGCTTACATCAAATTCTCGACTTACTGAAACTTGATCTATCCAAAAAATCGGTGATCTATTTCTGCTTATTCTGCCTTCCATTTTGTCAGTGACCATGAGTTTCTATAGACCAAATTTTCGGTTAAGGGAGCATTTATTATAAATATCTTAGGGTACATTGTAGAAAGACAACTGACAGTTTGCTTTGTTTACCTTGCCTTTCCAGAATCGATAGATTCAAACACTTGCTGCGCGTGGTACTCTGATCATTCTTCATCATCTATCTTTTTGATAGCCATAATCTCCATGTTTAAAAAATAGTCTTAATTATTTAGACGCTGAATCAATGCTGTGTTAACAAGATGAGTAGCTTATTAATTTCAAAGGATTTGTCATTGACGTTACTGTAATGTCATTGGGATTTAGTGTACCTATAGTATGGATTAAGGAGGCTGGTATCAGAGCTACCACTTAATAATGCTACACATTTGTTTCAATTTTTGGCAGTACGTGTTTAGAAAAGCAACTCATCCTTTTTTATCAGTAAGCAGTTGATTAACATCGGGCTGCTTTATTCTCGTACACATAAAACTTATTTTTGTGTGTAGGTATGTGTGCAGGCAAGTTCGTTCTTGTTGGTACACTCCTCTCATGCAAAAGAGATGATGTACGAGGAAGACATACAAAACAGATGATACAAACACGTTACGACATTAATTTGATTCAGAGATGCACAAGTTGTTCCAGCCTCCGTGTATCCGTACATTGCTGACCTTGAGAAAATCTTTCCAGCGAATCCAATGTCTGTAGTAAAACGAATCTCATCAATGTACCCACTCTCTACTATCTGTTACCAAACAACTCGCAAGGCGATAAAGTATGTTGTGCAATGCTTAAAGACTTAAAACACTGAATATATTATTGTACAGGTATTAAAAGTTATTAGAATTGCTTCGCATTTCGCAATATCTTGTTATATTTAACTAGCGTTTGATTCAGCTCGGCGGTTGGAGTCATCACCCTTACACTCATCACGAAGGTGATCATTTGCGAATTGGTCGGAAGTACGAGTTTTCTGTAATCACCGTGAAAATGCTGGTTTCAATATACAGAGTGTGACAAGACGTACTCGACAGACTTTGACCAGTGATTCCTAAGCTTATTTGTAGTAAAAAACACAAATATCATTTTACTCTAAGATGACATTTAACCTTTATGTGACTGAAAGGGTACCCGGGTACCCTCTTCGGTTTTCAACATTGATTTTTTTTAAGTTCCAGTAAGTATAACCGGCTGAAACATCCTGACTTCACCACAATAGTGAAAATGAACAATTGTACACAACCGTTGGATATGTGGAGGGTGGTATGTTAGCGGAAAACGAATAAGTATAATTTACAAATTTTGATGACTAAAAGAGTACCCGAGTATCCTCATAATACTATTTTTAATCACCTTTTTAATTAAAAACCCCAAGAAAAGATGGTACTGAGTGAAATTCCTATTTACTTCCCCAAGTATTGAACTAAGTCGAAATATATTACGTCATAAAAGTGGTCCAGCTAACGATATACTGTAAAAGAAACCTTCGTATCAATTATAAAAAGGTGTAATTTTCTTCAGTCACATAAGGGTTAAATAAATTGAAAACGAAATATGTATTTCTTTCGTAAGTCGGTTACGTCCTGTTCAAATCGTAACCAACGCTATACATATATTTTTAAAAATATATGTCAAGGTTTCTAACGCATTCAACAACGGGAAAACTACGACGTGTTTTATATAATCTTAATTTTAAAGCAAAAATCTGTGTCTGAAGCAGTGTACCACAACCGAAGACAATACCCATTTATTACAGGTTTTTGAACCATTTGTTTGCATAAAAGTTTGTCCGTATGGAATCTTACGCTGCTTATCTGAAATAAGCTAATCAAAATAAATGTATTACTAGTATTCCGTTTGGATTGTGACAGAAGAGTTTGCGGATTATTTTCCTGCTGCGCGCAAAAATACGTTGATATCGAGGTTTTATTTCCATAAATCCTGTGCATTGTGTAGTATTACAGTTTGGTGAATTTATGAGAATCATACTCTAGTGATGATTTTATAGGCGTTGTACAGAATATTGATAAATACAATAATATTTAATAGATAATAGAAGTAGAAGAATAGCCACTCGTCTGGCAATGGAAACCACGAGACGATTGTTTCACAACCTCCCCCCCAGCAGGCGACGGAGTCAAAGGTCCATCTTGTCATTGTGTACCCGCCACAATGCTCTTAATAAATTGTGACATCTTTTTATTATTCTCTTTATTCTCACCGCTGACCGCCACGCCAGTGTGCTCGTTCCATCTTTGGTCACTGGGCAGACATGTTTGCATGACAAGTTATTGAAATTATAACAGAAAGGTATTAATACTATCAGATGCTAGCCTAAATAATTGCAAAAATGCTTTTGATAGGGTCACCGCATACACAGATACAACTCGAGACTTTCTCCTTCTGTTTTTTTTAATGTTTATTTATTTTACAAATAGTCATACAAGTGTAAATATAGTAACAATTAAACATATTTTAGAACAATTAAGTTACATTAACAAGTAAATTTTAATGATTATAATAAATAACGGATTAGGTATGAGCAAAACATATAATATTAAATACAGTAGAATTTTATATAATTAAAAGTATCAATTCAGTTAGTTTCATTTTATATGATTTAAAGTTCCAGTTGAAATGTTTACATCGCGTGAGGTATTGTAAATTTTTGATTGTAAGAGTTTTGTGCGTATTTGGACTTACAGTGTGGTATTCTAAATAAATCGTTCGATCTGGTGTTGCGTTCAGGGCAAAGAAATGTGGAAGTTTGTGCATCAACGACTCGTAGAATGATTGACGATCAATTATTGATCTTGTTTAATGACTTTTTTATTAAGGCTTTCATTCTCATGAATAGAGAAACGGTAATTAAGTGACCGATTTTAAAACTTGTACCGAGAAACCTTTAAAAAAAAACTCTTTTAAAACATATTTACTGTTTTGTGATCATCCCCTGTGAAGGTCAAAAAAGGGGGATATACCTCCTTCTAACTGAACTAATCAGTTCACTAAACTGGACAAAAAAAACATTTAAAAGGTTGTTTAGAAGCACGCGATGCCGAGAAAGATACAAAAATTTTTGGACATTTGGTAGAGTCAAATATGACACTTCACTTGGTTTTCAATCCGCATCAAAAGAAAAACCTCCCATGTTGTTATATATACCTGTATATCGTATTTTAGAAATTATGAACAGTCTAAGGGAATATTTCTCCCTCTTCATGTGTCGACTGTGGTTAGGACTGAGGTGCATAAATGAGGTGATAATTTTTTCAACCCGGTGAGCGGTGAGCGGGCTGCCTTTTGCTACTGTAGGGCTTTTTTGTGCATAAGTTTATGTACAAGTACTCAAGTGAAATTTTGAAGATTGTGTTTTGTGTGTTTAAAGCAATATTTTATTAAAGCCCACTCACCAAGGTTAGGGGGGGAATGAGATGGAATTTGGACGGAGACCAAGGAGGTCCGTGGTCCAACGGCCAAGGTTGGAAATGGAAGGATTTGGGTTTGAATTTAATTTGCAGGAAAATGTTTTTGTCAAATCATTTATGTGTTTTCGGAGTAGAGAAATTTAGAGCCCGTGTTAATTATGCTATTCCTGATAAACCTAGGACTTTTGGTGAATCGTCGAAGCAATACATTCTGAAATGATTCGAGCCTTTTTGTATTAGATGTAGCCCATATGGGTGAGGCGCATGTAAGTTTTGGTCGGATTGTCGATGTGTAAATACAAAAAAATCATATTTGTTATTATTACCTTGAAAAAGCAATCTAAAAAAAAAAATATTTTCCTCAAATAATTAAATAAAAAATCATGTGTTCAAATTAACATAGAGATATAAATTATTATCATAATATTGATAATTGAAATGATATTGAGTAAGAATATAAATCGCAACATTTGTTTGAAACTACTTTGTTTTAACACATTACTCGACAAGGAAGAACCTTTTCATTATCAGGTGGGAGGCGAACGAAGGGGAGGGAGTAATTAAAGGGTTTACGGGAATAATATGTCTAGAATGAGACTATAAGATAAAATTCATTGGTTATTCAAAATACTAAAATTACTATTTTGTGATTTTCTGGTTTCGAGTGCTTCTAAATTTTATATATTTTTGCCTTTATTACTCGGTGAAGAATTTTACCCCTGTATCCTCATATAAAATATTATCGATGAAAAAGAGAAGATTGGAAAACTCTGAAAAATTATTATTATTTAAACACCTTAAGTGTTCATTGATTTTAATATTTACATTTCGAGATGCCTTATGAAGGACAGTTATTGCAACATAGTTTTGTAAATGCCTGAATGGATCAATTTGTTATATTCATCTTAATTGTTTTTTAGTAATTTACCGTTGCTATGATCAGTATAGAGCGCAGGCCTAATGTGGGCAGGGATTTTTTTTGTATAAAGTGAAGATAAATTTATGTGTTTATATTATAATGACGGCAAGCCACAAAGTTAGTGTCTTTTTTACAAATACGTGATATTGAGTAATATTAAATCAAAAATACTTTAGAAAACATACTAAATAATAGTGAGTAGAAAATAAATTAAAACAGGGTGTCCAAGATATGTGTATTTTATGAAAATCATAAATTTGAATACCTAGCAGTTATTTGATTAACGCTCCCGTTCAAAAATCGCGAGATTCCGAGATAGATTCGTAATTTTTCTAATTCATATAAAAAAAATAACAATAAATAATTTTATTTGTACGTACGAAGTGTGAAATTTGAGATTGGAGCTGTGGATTAAAATTACACAAATAAAAATTAATATAGTTTTGTAGAAAGCAATCACTTGGCGGTTTACTGGTTTGACATATTTAATGAAAATGAAATAATTACTTTGTATAAGACCACAGATTATATATATTTTTTATGATCGACCGGTTACGATTAGTCTAAGCATCATCAGGGTACAAAAAAAATGTATGGTTTATTTTTTTGCCCTAATGATGCTTAGGCTAAGCGAAACCGGTCGGTCATAAAAATTAAAATAAAATCTGTGGTCTTATACAAAATTATTATTTCATTTTCATTAAAAAAATTATATTTTGAAATCCAGACAAGCGATTAAGTAGGTACCTACCTATTGTATATTTAAAAAAAAAACAATTGAGTGACAATAATCGCTGTATCAGATTACATTGCCAAAGTCAAATTACATCCTGTGATTTTGTACGGATAACAACTAGTTACTTTAATAAATATAAATAAAAAAAAGGTTATTGAAACAATTTTTTTTAAACTTATGTTACAGATAAGACTTTAGTAACCTTCAATTTGTGGTCAATTTAGAATTAACTAATTTGAGATTTATTTAAAAGGTGGCAGGAGTATTATGCTGAGTACTCACTGATAGTTGTTTGTAATTGCATAGAGTCAACAGTTTTGTGACTGAAAAAAGTGTTAGTGTGTCAACTCGACATGGAAAAGGGGATGAAACGCATAATCTTTGTTAAGAGTAGAAATATTGGGATGATTTCATATTTGAGTTCAGTAGTATTCAATCAGAATATAAAGTTTGTTTTTTTTTTACGTTGGTTAGTTTTACAGTTTAACGAGTTATTTTCTCATTACAAACAAAGGTTTGATTTCAATGCCATCTGTAACTGCACTCTGAAAACGTTTGTGAGAAATGATTGTAATTACGAAATAAACTGAGCCCGCCAATATGGAGCAAAACAGAGCCGTAGTTTCCTATGGTCATGCATGTCTGTTCGTGGAAAGGTCAGGTGTTTGATTTAAAGGCTCTCACGGTATGTGCTACGTGATGATTTGATGGATAGTCAGAAGATATCTGTTCGAGCCTAATATATTTAATATTGTTGAAAGATTGCATAAAATATTTATTAGAAACCAATATCGCATTTCGATATGGCTATATGATTTCATAAGCGTTATCTGATTGATACGCTCGTTAAAGTCTACTGATAGTGAGTGTTCGTTTATGGAAAAATAACACCTTTTACATGGATTTATCGTTTTTACTTCATGAATATCTTTCTGTTTTGGGCCATATAGACATTTAATTTTTGATGTTATTTTTATATGAATACCGCAGAGTCTCAACTGCTCCCAACCGTCTAGAGCCAGTGAGACTATGGCATCCCCAAAAAGGGTATGTTGTGAGGCTGAAGGTAGTGGGGAGAGGAAGGAGATTTGGGTGAGGAAGGTTGAGAAGTACCTGGCTATTCAGGTGTGGTCACCAAACACGGCTAAAGCTATTTCAAACAACGTTTCAATTCCGAATGGTGGTCTTTCACCTGAGCGATACATAGAGTATCTACCACTCTGGAACGTGCCGCAAATATACTATATTTTTATTTTATATCAATTAAATGTGTTTTGACACATATCAATTCAATAAAATTTATTTGCGTACGCCGGGTTCGAACCCGCGACCTCTGGATTCGTAGTCGAGCGTCTTACTACTCAACCATGCAGGCCCTGTAGACTATTAGAAGGGTAGATATCCCTAATTGTGGTATTTTGTGAGGAAGAAAGAAATTTGAGGAAGGACCAACAGAAGAGGAAATATAAGGTTGATACTACTCGACTATTGGGATTAGGTAACTACTCGTAAATATGATTAAAGTCATTACAAGCATTATTTCAATTATTATGGTATTTTGTGAGGTGGAAAAAAAATTGAGGGAGGGCCAGGAGAAGAGGAAGGTTAATACTACTCGGCTATTTGGATTAGTCAACTAAATGTGACTAAAGTCATTAAAGGCATCATCTCAATTGTTAATGATGGTTTTTCATTAGAGCGACGCTGAAAGTATCTACCGCTCATAAGTAAAAATATATAAATAAATTTTACTTTTTTTAAAACCTTTTTTCTTTGTTTATTCTCATCGGGTTTCGACCCGTGACCTATGGGCTGCGGCATTGAGCCAGAGGCAAGAATCTTTTCTTAGAGGTCGTCAATGACACACGGGCACAATACAGTTTACTGAAGTAAATTTTCTGTTCTGGCCTTTGTTAAACAATATTTAATAATATCTCGTAAGAACAATTTCCTACACGAAATGTTTGTCTGAATCCTGGCACGTCTTCTTAAAACTAAAATACTTAGCGAAATCCTTCAACTTTAAAAGTGTTTTACAATCACGCTGTCCTTGATGCAAAGCCTAAAACATACAGTTTTTACTTTCCAAACACTTATTATATATTGTATTATATCTACTTAAATTCGCAGCCATGATATACAGCAACAAGTTTTAAGAATAAAATATTTCGTTCTCTGTGTCTTTTTTTCTTAAAATAAAGTGCGAGATTTACTAAAATAATACATCATTAAAACGGGTCGTGACTATCTGAGTTGTAACAAAGGATCACTAAAGAACTTGATAGTGATAATAAAATGAACTAATTTCGAATGACAAGTACTTAAAAAAACATACTGTCTAAGGCAACATTTTTGATAAATTCTTTATGCGATATTTCGTACTGCTTTACACTAAACTATCCAACCATTATTGTTAATCAACGAGTAACAGTAACGTAATTGCAGGGATTTTTTTTTAGGTCCAACACCCACACATGGAAAACTTCATAGAATACAGCGCCTTTGAAATGTTTTTTTTTTACCAAAACGTCCCAATACAAATTATAAAAATATTATCGTCGCTGGAAAGACAAACAGGCTTAAGCGACACTTTGGTGAAAAATGAGTTATATATGCAGTTTTGATTAGTTTTTTTTTCCGTTCGATTATAAAGACTTTTGTGGCCTTTCAGTCATCCAAAATATATTTACCATTTGGGAGAAGGCTTGACTCAAGCGATACAAGTTTGGGACTTGTTTAGCTTTTTGTCGCTTCAGGTAACTTATTGAGAGCATTGTGTTACCCAAGTTAACTTTTTTTTCCAAATTCCACCAGCTACTGAAGATTTATGAATTTTATTGTAAAACAAAACAAGTGAACTTCTAAGTGCTATGGTGTAAACTTCCCAAAATGGTTCCAAAATTCCCTTTCGCCTTTTTGGAGACAATATTATTAACATATTAAAAATACACGTTTAAAAATCTTTGCGCTGCACAAGAACCGATTCTGCCACCTTCTCAACTCAAATGCGTATAAAAATTATACTAGAGAGGTGTTTTATGTTCATTTTTTTCAGACATAAAATATGTTAAAATCTGCCAAAAGTAAAAAAAAATATTTTTTCAGATTTTAAATGCATTTTTTAAAAATATTTATAACAACCTGCAACGCTTATTTTAAGTTTACGATATGGACTAAAAAATATCCCCTAAACTTCAGTCAATTAAAATTTGCATTAAGTTAACACCTACTTGTAACTCGTGGAACTGTAGAACAGAACTTATTGGTCAGAATGTATTGAAAATTATATGCGTTCTCAAGACTTAACTCCACTCGTCCCTTCCAACGTTTCTTGAAGCGTTCACTTTCTAGAAAGGGTTAAGAAACGTGATTCAATTCGAGTCCAACTCTCAAAGAATGTATTGAACATTCTACTCTACTACGATGGGAACTCAGAAATGAGATGACCTAGTATCTAGCGGATCGTGGGATGTATTGATCAAGTTTTGAACATGGTGATTCAATCAATAGTTTTCAATAATATATTGTAAAACACCCATAGATGTATTATAATTAGATGACACATAGTGAAAAACTAGCTCCACTTTGTTGGAGGTTGTTACATTCACCTACTATCCCACCACTCTGGTCGACCTACAACCGTCGTTGGCATTTGACTAGGTAGTAGGAGAAACAACAGATCAATTATTGATACTGAAGATAGGTACCAAAAGATATCACTGATTGTTAATGCATTTTTTCTGTAAAAGCACTGCCTAGACACTAACGAAGATACTGTCTCAAACGAGCCACTTGAACGCGCACACAGCTCACAGCATACATGCATACATATTTTGTGTAGTCTAGACATAGTATAAACTACTCTGACGTTGGGCGGCGTTTGGACATATATAGTAACTGCTTTTGACAAATTATAGTAGGACTGTCGGTGGGGCGCTCGCGGCGGTGCGATTAGCTGAATGTATTAGCGAGTATTTTTGAAACTGTAGATTTTTTTGCAATTATTTTATATTATTTAAACTAACATAAGTGCTTATGTGGCTATATGGAATGCACGCCTCTGAAACCGACTTTTAGCTTTCCCCAGTAAAACGTATTTTAATATAATTAAAATAACTGCTAATTAAGCGAGAATGGGTTTTTTGTCCAAAATTTGTTCATAAAACATAACAACTGTCACATGGCGTTGCCACGTCTAGTACGTTTGGATAATGTCGGCATGGCTCGTGAGTATCGTTTAACTGTCATACGCGAGAGTCCCCTTTCCGCACCACATACCTCCCCTGAACTAAATGAAACACAGTTTCAATTATCCGTCTCTATGGGCTGCCTACTCTATTTATATAACTCTTCTTGAATACCTGTAATATTATGAAAATTCTGTTAATCCCTAGTTTTTATAATAAAATTTATGGATTAATGGCAGAGTAATAATTTGATCATTTTCAGGAAAGGTTGTAGAGGTACATATGTAGGCACTTTATTTTTTCAACAATTAAAAATAGCCTGCCTCCTCACCAGGAAACTAGCCTTCAGGTCAATTTCTTTTTCACGGCACTGTTCAGTTGTTAGAGGTACTGTAGCTAAATAGCACATTATTTAAAAATACATATTTTGCGCCTACAATTTATTTTGAGTTTTTTTCTTCTAAAACATGCCCGAAAACAACTTTACTGCCATCGGTGTATTTTACAAAAGTTGCTCAGCGGCTAATTGTTGTTTACGTAGATATTGCATATGAAACTCCCACGCATACAACGGTGTGTGCAAATACACAATATAATGATAAAGTGCCATCAGTAAGAAAAATTACCTGTGTGTGCTTAGATTCGGAATTCATTCTGAATGTTAATTATCTTTTCATAATAATAATGAACATTAAGAGTTATTGGAATACGTCAGTATTTAATGTTTTCAATCAAGTAAATATTTATTCCATAAAATAATATATTTGAAAATATAAGCGTTGTTTTTAATTATCGCGGACCGTTAATTAAAACGTGTTTTGATGAACCTTAATTTAAATCAGCCTCGTGTATGAAAAATGTTAGGAACCATAGACGTTTATTTTTAATAATTAACTTACAAGTAGAAGTACATAACTTAAACCGGCTTCACCCGAGTCTTATTCGTTTTGAAAAAAACACAATGTTATATTTTTTACGTAAAATTGGATATTTAAATGCTTAATACCTCATGATGAAAATCTAGGACTTTGCCAATTAAATCTTTACTTCAACCTAGATATAAAAAGAAGGACTTTGCCAATTAAAAATATTTACTTCAACCTAGATATAAAAAGAAGGACTTTGCCAATTATAAGTATTTACTTCAACCTAGAAATAAAAAATAGGAAGTGTAAATTTCATGACGCCAGAAAGTGTGTTCTTACTTCAGACTTTTTGCTTAAAATTTAAGATTGTTTTTACCCTTAATGTCAACCCTGAATTTTTTTTTTTTAATTTTGGAAATCGTTTTACGGTAAGAATTTGAAATGGTAACCATCTGGTTCCCCAAACAACTTAAATATTAGTATTGTTTTTTTAGTACCCCCAAAAATTTTAAGGATGCGAATAACCAGACAATATGCACTTTCCTCATAACGCCATCAGTGAAAGCGGAAAATGTTCCTTGTGCAATGATAGAGGACTTAGCTAGCACAGTATTGCACCTGTGACGCCTGGGAGAAAACCTGACGCTCTGGACCACTTGGCTTATAAATTGTGCCATAGTTATTTTTATACTGTTCTGATGACCATGAATATATTTATTTGTGATAAATGGTAGTCTATGAGAACCACAACAAGCATTGTCAAAAAAATGCCTAGAAAATTTTATTAAGAAAATATTAATATTTACACCTATAATTTATTACATATTTATATACCTATGGATAATATAACATGAAAGATATTTTAGTTGGACCCCCCTTGTTATGGAAATCGTATAACAATTCTGTATAGGTTTGTAAAAACCAATTAGATACGAGTAAATTTCAGGAAAATTTTGAGTTTAGTTTTATCTCAGAGCAATAATATACAAGAGAGAGCGCTGTAGAGAGAGCTGTAGTCAGTTTATACGAGGTTTTCTGGACTCGGCTAGATCTGGGCGTGGCTAGGACAAGGGCCAAGGTATTTAAACATCCATTCATAGCACATTTTCACAGTATTGCTTATAAAAATATTGCATGTAACCTAATAAACCGTTAAGTTATCTCATTTTAGTTCGCGTATCATAACGTGTGGGCGGAGTCAACGAAGACGCGGGACACGAAGAACATTCTAACAATACTTTAAAGCGGTGTGATAATTCGGGAAAATTTGTTGTCTCTTTCTTTCTCATGGTGTACGACGTAAAAACCCGGAGAAAGTGATTTATCCCAAATCAGTATAGGTTGGGTAAAAAGAATAAGCTCTCTCTCCATATATTATTACTTCAAGAGTTTTATGTTGCGCGAAGTGAATTTTATGGGCCTTAGTTTGACTATTAAGTTTTTATCATAGCTTCGATACAAATAAATGTCCCGGGATAGCAATCAGTATGCAATACTAAACGCACTTGTGTATTTGTTGAAAAAACTTATTAAAATTCAAACACCGTCACGCTTTGAAGGACACCTTAGTAGAAAGTAGTACTAAACGGTAGAAATAAAAAAGCACCCACACAAATTTTATTAAATTACACAACTTTAAATAAATTATATTAAAAAAAAATGTTTTTAACTATACTTCTTTAAAATAACGTCTTGTTTTGTATTTGTTACAGGTAAGCTGGAATACTCTGTATAATTTTAAAAAAAATACCATCAAAATTGCTGACAATGAAGATGAAAATATTACAAGGTTTGAAAAACAACACATTTCTTTCAACTTATTTATTATTATATTATATTTTTATTTATTAAGTTTTTTTTTGCTATTTTACTAAACCCAAACATTCAATAAAAGATTCAACAACTGATCTCACCTACGTGCTCATGTATTATATAGCTACTTATATCTATGGCAAAAGTGATTAGACCGAGTTTGATTGATCTGGTCCATATCTGATACAAAGAGGAGCACTATACACGGACAGAATGACAAACCGTGGGAAGAAACTTGCGAATTTCTTTTTTATCTAGATTCAAGAAGTTGTCTCGACAGAAGTAGGTACCTATGTCTTTTATCCAAATGTCCGTCTTCAACCTTGATGTTTTACATGTATTTTTGATTCATTTATGTGAGATTGCTTTTATTTAGTAAGAGATGAACCATTAAAGCAAATCAAAATAAATTCACTATTCTCTTTTAATTTGCTTGCAAACAATAATTATGTTTTTGTTAATTAATAATAACCTTCGAATGATTGTGAAAATAAAAACATAACTAACACATTTTTGTTTTGCTTTACTAGTAGTTAATACCAGGTTTTATCCGAGTTGCAAAAATATTTTTGAAACATCTTAATTTTTTTGACACTTAACAGCTATTTTAAGGCTTCATAGCTCATGAAGGTAGTGAAATAGAAGAAAAGCTTAGATGAACAATATAAACAACATGTACAAAAAACCTTTTTCTTGGTAATTAATATATTAAGGCTGCAAAAAACTCGCACACACGAAGAAGGAAAGAATGAGCCACTTGCAAGTTTTTTTAATTGGCTAAAGAGGGAAAAAAATCCTGGTGTTCTGCAAGTCGCCATCACCACTTTACAACTATCCCACTAAAGGCGGGCCTGTAAATAATTCACTAACAGGTCGGCGTTAATTATTCACCGGATGCGTTTTTTGTAATATTACCTGCTACCTTAGAAAAATAATCTTGTCGCTTATAACATGCTTGTCGGATTGTGTACGACGTGATAAGAGAGGGCAATCACTGAAGTATTAACACTCATTACACGCTGTATACACAAATTATCGTAAATAGAAATTGATAGAATGTCGAATGAATCTTTAGCTACCGGTAATGAGGCTTTAGTTAACTGGTTCTATGCGCGTTATGAAACTATTTATTTACGGAAAATAAATTACCATTATGGTTTAATTAATATATTCATGAAAGTAGACTGAATGCTGTGGAAATGAGATCCCTGATTGGTATGTGCGGTAAAACCATGTATGATTGTGTTTAAAATGTGGATATCCGGAAAGAATGCAAGGCTGATGAAGAAAGGGACGCTTAGATGGTTTGGGCATATAGAGCGAATGAACCTTAGAAAATATTGTGAAAAAAATATATGATGCGAAAGTGAATGGAAGAAGAATTCGGGGACGCCCAAGGAACACATGGCGCGATCAAGTGAATCAAATACTTGAATCGGGTCATGTGAAGAGTATGTATGAGACGACGTATGAATGTGACTGAAGCAAAGAACGTGTGCCAAGACAGAGTTGTGTCCTCTCTGCCTACCCCTGCGGAGAAACGGCATGATGGTTAGTTAGTTAATCAACATTTAGTTATAAGAACGCTATGGCTTATGGCACTTTGGAACGATTTTTTTATTAAGCCTCGCATTGGCTTTGATTTAAAATTGAAATAAAATATACTGTATTTTTTGGACTGATGCGACATGACGTAAGATTGTTTGTTCTACTAACTAACTAACTAACTAACCATCACGCCATTTCCCCGCAAGGGTAGGCAGAGAGGACGGACCGCCATACAACTCTGTCTTGGCACACACTTCTTGCTTCATTTACATTCATACATCGTCTCATACATACTCTTCTGTTATTCTGACTCTTCACACGACCCGATTCAAGTATTTGATTCACTTGATCGTGCCATGTCTTTCTCGGGCGTCCTCGACTTCTTCTTCCATTCACTTTCGCATCATATATTCTTTTCACACTCCTTTCTTCGTTCATTCGCTCTACATGCCCAAACCATCTGAGCGTCCCTTTCTTAATCCTATCCATTACGCTCACATCAGCCTTGCATTCTTTCCGGATATCCACATTTGTAATACGGTCATACATGGTTTTACCGCACATCCGTCTCAAAGATCTCATTTCCACAGCATTCAGTCTACTTTCATCCTTCCTCTGCCAGTTCCATGCCTCACTGCCATACATCAGGGTTGGTATAAGCACTCCATTGTGGACTGCTAGCTTCGCTTCTTTGGACAATTTCTTATTTGCCCCAACAGCGTTCAGTCCTCCATTAATGGAGTTTCCTGCATTCACCCTTCTTTCAATATCCTTATCAGCCTTTCCGTCTCTTGTAAACATACTTCCTAAATACACAAACTCATCCACTTGCTCCAAGTATCCGCATACAATAGGCAACATACTTTCACACTGTTCATTTTCGCGCCCAAGCCCACACCTTTCAATTCTTGCATACAATTATCCATGTACAAATTGAACAACCACGGTGACATTACACAGCCTTGTTTTACACCTTTTGTGATGTTAAACCACTTCGTAAAATCACCGTTCACTCTAACACATGCAACGCTTCCCTCGTACAAGGACGCGATTGCCTGTATAAGATTTGTGTTAACTCCATACATGGATAATACCTTCCACAATTTGTCCCTATCAACTCGATCATACGCCTTTTGCAAATCGACAAAAGCACAGAAAAGTTTCTGGTTTTTGCCAAAAACTTCTCTGTAAGCATCCGCAATGAGAAAATTTGATCCATGCACCCCCTTCCACTCATGAAAGCACCTTGAATGTCCCAAATTTTGTCTTTTGTTTTCATTCTTACCCTTTCAATCAATATTCTACCATACAGCTTGCCAACTGAACTTAGTAAGCTTATAGCCCCCTATGGTTCCCACATTCCATGCGTGACCCTTTACCTTTGTACAGAGGCATGATCACAGCCCTTCTCCAATCTAATGGCGTGTAACCCTCCTCTAAACACTGTTTAAAAAAGTTTGCACAGCCATGTGAGAACTACACGGCTATCTCCTTTAAAGTATTCAGCAGCGAGATTGTCGAATCCAACAGCTTTACCATTCTTCATGCATTTAATCGATCTTTTTTATTTCATCCATGCTGATTTCGACAGCATTCACTTCATCATCATTCATACCTGATTCGACACTGGGAACACTGTCGCTTGGGGTGCTTTCAAAAACCTCTTCGAAATATTTCATCCATCTTTCTTTTATTTCTTCCTCATTTGTCAACATTTTTCCATCTTTCGATTTTACAACTTTCACGCATCCGCTTTCTGGGCCGTTTCGGGACCTCTTGACCTCCTTCCAAAACAATTTAATGTTTTCTTGGAAGTGATTTGTCATTTTTATTCCCTCTTCTTCTTCCAGGCGTTTCTTTCGTTCTTTCACTCCAACACTTACTCTTTTCTTGCATTCCTTGTATACTTCTTTCGCTCGATCCCTCTCCGCGCTAGAAGCACTGCCAGTCGCTATCAGACATAACCATGCTTTCTTCTTCTCTGAGACCAGTGCTTTAATCTCGTCATCCCACCATGCGTCACCTTTCTTCCTACCTTGCGTGCTTATTCCGCAAACCTCTCTAGCAGATTCGCATAGACTCACTTTTATATGGTTCCATGTTTCCTCTATGCTTAGACCATCCATTCCCTTCTCATTCAATCTTGTATCCATACATTTCTCATACTTACTTCTCACATTATCGTTTTGCAGTTTTTCTATTTTGACTCTTGTTGGAGTCGACACCGTTTTCACTTTAGTTCGCCAGCCGCGAAAGAGGTTTAATCTAGAAACTACCAAGAAGTGGTCAGATTCAACCTCAGCTCCTCTGTAAACTCTCGTGTCCACGGTATTGGCTCTCAACCTAGAGTCAATTACTACAAAATCGATAATTGACCTTTCATTTCCCCTTTCCCACGTATATTGGTGGATACCTTTATGATCAAAGAAAGTATTCGATACAAACAGGTTCCACTCTAAACATACTTCGAGTATTCTTTTACCGTTATCATTCGTCCTTTTATCCCCAAACATACCTAAAGCCGACTCAAACCCGTCTCGTCTGATTCCCACCCACCCATTCAAGTCCCCTGCCATAATAATCCTTTCATTCGTATTTTTAAGCCTCATTACATCATTCACACTAGTCCAAAAAGCATCTTTCACTTCGTCGCATTCAGAATTGACAGGAGCATAACCAATGACAAGAAACACCCTTGTCAACCCGATTTTGAACCGGATCCACATTATTCTCGCACTTACACATTCATACTGCAACATACATTTAGCCATTCTAGGAGACAGTAACGCTGCAACACCTTGACAAGCCCTCTCTGTTTCTGGTCGCCCGGACCAGATGACGAGCGTGTCATTATGTTGCACTGTACCGCTCTCTTTTTTCATACTCTATAAATTGTTGATTTAAAAAAAATAGTGCCGAAACTCGGATAAAGCTGGCCGGGTAGTAATATCATATCAAATAGTTTTGACTTTTATTTGTCTACGTGTTTATCTGACCCATCTGCTATAACTTCAGCAATAAACAGTCGGTCGGTCTATAAAGTCCATATTATATTTAACACCCTGTTTATAATCGAAGTTATATTAATGTTTGTGAGCGAATATTTGGAAAAATAAATAAATGTTGGTGATTTTCAAGAAATATGTTATTGATATTTTAAAAACTTACAGAAAAGGGTAAGGAGTGTTCGGTACCACAATGGTAAGGCATCCGCCCGGCAAGCGGGAGGTTCCGAGTTCGAATCTCAGTCGCACCCAAATCTTTTTCATTTTCTGTTTTTCTAATTAATCTTTTTTATTTTATTTATAAGAATGACAAACTTTCCCGGGTTGCGAATAACCTGACAATATTTGAAAAACTCCTACTGCCATCATAACTGTTGCTTGTGTAATGATGGAGAACTTATCTAGCAGAGAAATTGAACCCACGACGCCCGGGTGGGAATCCACCGCGTTTGTCCACTCAGCTACTAGCCGGTCTTGTTTGAGTATTCATGTTGTTTCAAAAATAAATAAATACAAATTGATACCTTTTATTTTCCGAGATTACCGGGCGAGCCAATATCTGACAATCGAAAGCTTGACGGGGACCACTCAATAATCAAAATTGAATACAGAAATCACCTTATTGACTTAAGTCATTGTTGAGAACGCGCTTAAGTGATGTTCAGAATATCACATGTGGGTTAAACATCTCTAATTTATGTAGTATTAGATTAGATACTTTTATAACTTACCTACGTCTAATGGTAACATCAACTCTGCAGACGAAGGCACGTCAGATGAACATTCAGCCGATGCCGTTTTTAGTCATTCGACCGTCAATCATCATCGGAATCACAACCTTGACAAAACATCTGTTAGCAACTGTAAAAGCGATAAACGATCATTAAAATAATCGCTTTTAAATGGTGATGAAATTTGTTTACGTTTAAAAAATACATGTTAATTCACAAATCCTTAACAGTTTTGTTATGAAAATAAATTGTTTATTGTCGTGAATATTATAAAATTATAATTAAATTATATTTTCTGTCACTAAAAATGTTAACTTGAAGATTTTTCTAATATCTTACGTGAATCAAAACTACCTGCAGCCAGTGGGAATATGCCCCACGTAATATTGAGGATTTTTATAAGGAGAAAAGATATACAAAGGTTAAGTGAATCTAACGATGGAGATCTTGTTACATAAACATATGTAAATATTTATTTAGAGATGTTTAAATGTAATGATCATTATAATTTAAGTACATTTTTATTAGTCTTTTAAAAAATTACATTTAAAGTGTTTTATTCATATAACGAAAATCTGAAATTATTTTAACGATGTGTAGAAATGAGTACAGTAATTCACAAAATATTATATTTATATATATTTTTTTAAAGAATGACAAATTCCCGGGTTACGAATAACCTGACAATATTTGAAAAACTCCTAGTGCCATCATAATAAAAGGAAGATGTTGCTTGTGCAATGATGAAGGACTTAGCTAGCATAGGAATTGAAATCACGACGCCCCCACTCAGTCCACTCAGCTACTAACCGGATTATATATATTATGATATTATATATTCTGAAATTTTGTTTTTGAATATCATATAAATGTATGCAAGCACAGCTTACTCTAAATATTGATACATATGTTTACAAAATAGCTTAAAGCTAACGCCGTTAAAACATACTGAAGTTACTCTACTTTGTGTATCTTTCCACAATATATATGTAAATATAATAAATGTAATAAAAATGAAATATGTAAATAGATATATAATGGTTGGAAAAAATAATGATTTATATGTTTCTTCACACTTCATAACCGATGGTTATCGTCCACTGTTGATATATCATGTTGTACATCAGGTATATAATCACATGTAAAATAAATTAATGGTCAAGAGGCTTGTTCATCTGGTAGGTGAGTGGAGGCTAATGTGATGATCAGGTGACCTATTTATTGAGGCAATTGATTACATTTTGTTTGACGATCTTTTCAAACTTTTACAAAATAAATAATTATCAATTAAAAAAAAAAAATTGTGTTTTTTTAATCTAGAACTTTTCCCTAGTATTATTATTATGGATTTATTTTTCTATAGTTACAATTTAGTAGTAGAATAAAATACACGTTTACTAACTAACTAACTAACTAACTATAAAACTAACTAACTAACCATCACGCCGTTTCCCCGCAGGGGTAGGCAGAGAGGACGGACCGCCATACAACTCTGTCTTGGCACACACTTCTTGCTTCATTTACATTCATACATCGTCTCATACATACTCTTCTGTTATTCTGACTCTTCACATGACCTGATTCAAGTATTTGATTTACTTGATCGTGCCATGTCTTTCTCGGGCGTCCTCGACTTCTTCTTCCATTCATTTTCGCATTTCGAGTATTTCGCGTAATTAGGGTTGATGCAAATATTGTGTGTATCGGTGCATACTTATACACTTCCGACAGCAATGTCCTTGAGAAAAGTCACTGAGAAACAGCCTTTTGTCTTGCTTAAGTCTACTTACTGTTATTAGCGAAAAAATACATCAAGTGTGTACATTTTAATTTAGTTTTTTTACAGAGCGTTTTTTTATTAGTTTGAGAAAAAATGAAACAACCGAAAGATTTTCCTTTTGAATTATGAACTTATTGAAATTTCACTAGAAGTCGAATAATAAGTTTGAAATATGCTGTATGCAAGTAATGCATCTGTGTGAGTACTGCGTTCGACTCAAAATTTGCTGCGATACTTTTACCAAACATAATTCTTTTTAAAAAGCGCCCACCATTATTTTTTTATCTAGAATTAAAACATAAGAATTTTAATTGCCTTCTGTAAAATGTTGCATATAACGTGGGTGCTTATACATTCAAGCGGTAACCCGCAGTCAACTGTTCGCTCTACTTATCAATTTTTTTTAATCATTTTTTGCGTTGGTCGTGATTTTTACCATGCACGAAGTACCACTGATGTAGGCTCAGGTCACCTGATCAACGAGGTAAAGATTATACAAACGGATACCGAAAAGCGATGAAAATGTGCAACTAACTGTTAATCAGTGTTAAGCCATAGCGCACATAGTACTATGTTTCTACTTGGCCTCTCATGCTATTGCAATGCTTCGAAGCTTTCATATTATTAATTTATAATTTACTTTGACCGTGTTAAAAATGTGGCTATTCGAAAAGAATGCAAGGCTGATATAAGCGTGATGATTTGGGCATGTAGAGAGAATGAACGAAGAAAGGATTGTGAAAATAAAATATGATGCAAACGTGAATGGAAGAAGAAATCGAGGACGTCCGAGGAAGACATGCCACGACCAAGTGAATCAAATGCTTGAATCAGACCATGAAAAAGTCAGAATAACAGAAGAGTATGTATGAGACGATGTATGAAAGTGAATGAAGCAAAGAGTGTGTTCCAATACAGAGTTGTATGGTTGTACGTCTTCTCTGCCTACCCCTTGCGAGAAACGGCGTCATGGTTAGTTAGTTAGTTATATGAGTTCTAAATTTATGTGTAATTTTACGATGAGTTTGATTCTGAAGTTATACCCCCTCCCCAATACATCGCTGGGTAAATGCCTTTTTGTTTCGGATTGATTCAATTGCAATTTCTTTTTTGTGTTTCGTATAAATAAATAAATAAATAAAGTGGTGGAACTGTATCCATTTACGTACAACATCTGTCTATTTATGGGTATTACGCATCTATTTGGAAACGTACTTTGAATTGAGATGAACGATCTGTTTTATGGCGTCTTCAATATAAATATTCACGATCTTCACGTTTTATAGCTTCATTACGCAAGGCGATATAGAAAACACAAGCTGGGCGGGTGTTTCTCAATCAGAGCTATTATTTAGAAATGCGAGACTTTTATAGATATCACTAGCAGCCGCTCTCCATCCACTGTTGGATGAAAGCTTCCACAAGGTGCTTCCACATATTTGAATATTCTTCTTACACTGCCTTTTTTTTGTGGGACAAATTTTGTTCATCGTTAGACTACTTGTTTGAGCAATGTATCCTGCACATTTTCATGTGTTTTGTTTTTGACCTGCTCAATTATGTGGAATACTTTTTGTTAAATGCACTTTATTTTTTTTATTGTTTTCCAATAAAGTTCATAAGTCTTCAGTACCTGGTTGGATTTTGAAAAAAAAAGTTAACTCAATGCTCTCACTGAGTTACCTGAAGCGACAAAAAGTTGTGTCTAAAAAAACTTGTGTCTCTTGAATCAAGCCTCCCAAACGGTAAATATATTTTAGATGGCTGAAAGGCCACAAAAGTCTTCAGAATGAAACGAGAGTCAGAGCCTTCGATGCAGAAAAAAGAACTGATCATGACTGCATATTCAACTCATTTTTGACCAAAGTGTCGCTTAAGCCTTTTTGCATTTTCAGCGACGATATGATTTATTTCTCATTTGTTATCAACTGTTTTTTTAATATTGAATCAATGGAACTGACAATGAAATTGACGATTTCGATTTCGGATGTTGTTTTAATAAAATTGTGAAGTAATCTTTAATAATTTGATTTATGTCTACGATCTCAAGCCCTATACTAGTTGGTCCAATCCATGTTTCAAAAATATAGCTCAACGTCATTTATGTATTTTGTTTGACACTTCACATCTGAGATCTGGTATGAAAATAATATAGCTGTAGACCATACGGGCTTTAAAAAAATCTATTCAAACGTCCATAAAGATCACTTTTCTGGTGTAAAAATGCAACAAATTCGTGTGTAACTATTGATATTTTTTTGGAAATTCTCCGGTTTTGATAATACGAAAAAATAATTTTAAAACAATGACAGCCTTCGAAATCTATTATATTATTTTCTAAAAAGGGAATAGCATGAATAATATTACAACCGACCGATTTTCAAGGCGGCATGTAAGTCTTAAAAAATGTACTTTAAAAAAATGTTGTAAATGTTTCGTTCATTTCATTAAATACACTAAAAAGTTTAAAAATTTCAGTTCAAAGGGAACATTGACGAGAAGAGGGCGGTTGATCAAATAAGTTTGTAAATCTCTGAGTTCATTTAGCGATGATAGTGATGTGGCGAAGCCCTACGTATAAGGCGATGGATGCAACTGCTGGACTGGTTCGTTTCTAAATACGACGAACTGGATCCGTGTCATCTGATGTGTCGGCCATTCTCGGCGGCTCCTCACGACTGGCTGTCCGCTGCCGCCATGCCGTGACGTCATGCAGTCATCTAGAGAAGAGAAGAGAAGGTCTGAATGAATGACCGCTGCAACTTATTTGTTCTAGTTTTAAGGTTATGGAAAAACAACGGTGGCGGTTGTGTGCAAAGATTTCATGCTCAGTAATTATGCGTGCTGATATGGGCACTGAAAAAAACTTATGCAAATCTGTCGCATAATTTTTTTCTCGTGATTAATTATCTATTTATTTTATAGCGAGGTGTGAGTGTACTCATACATTGCTGGACGATCGATTTTTAATGACGTTTTGCTTTAATTCACTGAAAAAAAAATGCAAATAAATATTTGTTTTAAAACGGGTAGGGCTCTTAAATTTCTTAAATTTTTTTTTTCTCATGTAGTAAAACATATTAAGATAGTGCCTTATAAATTTATAAAAAGTGCATTTAGAGAGATTTTAATTAAAACAAATGTTTTATTTTGTAGTAAAATATTCTTAAATTTAAATGTTATTAGAAAAATACGTTTAAAATAACAGTGTCTGTACGTAGGTATACCATATATTTAACATTAGAACACAAAATTTATGTAATCTAACTTGAATAAAAAATAAAAGTTTGAATAAATAAAAAATTAAAAAAATAAGAGTACCCTGATAGCCAGCCTCCGATAAAGAAGAAGGCCTCGCAGAATTATGATAATGGTCTGATTCAATAAAAAAATATTAATATCTTATTTTTACAGCACCATTTGGGTGAAATATCTCCTCAGGGGCTCTGTCAGAAGATAGAAAACAACATAACTACAACGCTACTGAAAACAATTAATTTTAAAATGAAATGATTGAACGAGACACCTATGAGTGAAAAAAGTATTGCCCTGATGAAAGACGATCATTCAGATTTAAAATGTTGCTCGAAATGGAAATAGTCAGATACTTTTCAATCTTTCTCTTTAGCCTCACAACATATACCAACTGGGGATGCTATATTCCTACCGGCTTAGGACAATTGGGACTCTTGGGCGGTATTTTCCTTGGAATAACAATGTATGGAGAGAGAGCTAATTCTTTTTACCCAACCTATACAAACTTGTGATAAATCACTTTCTCCGGGTTTTTACGTAGTGCACCTTGAGAGAGAAAGAGACAACAGATATAATACACAGCTTCTATGTACTGTCGCGATGATTTTGGGCTCCTGGGTCACCGCAGGACTCCGCCCACATTTTTTATTATGCCACTAAACTTGACGCAATTAAACGGTTTTTTAGATTATATGATATATTTTTGTTGATAATAATACTGTGAAAAAGTGGTTATACGAATAAACAAAAACATTATGTCGATATGTGATATGAATGGATACATAAATACCCTAGCCTTAGTCTTAGCCACGCCTAGGTCCGCCGAGTCAGGTAAAAATCATCAAAAACTGACTACACTGCCTTGGATAGATACCACTCTATATACTCTAAGGTATTTTCATTAAAAAAAAAACATACTAAGTAAATATATATTTTAAGATTTTTATAAAAAATGGCAACCTGCAACAAGGCCCAGATTTGTTAGACAGATAGTGAAAGAAACTCTAAGTATCGCTCTGGTGAAAGAGCACCACTCATAATCGAAACGTTGGGTGAAATGGCTTTGACCGTTTTTGGTGACAAGATCTGAATAGCAAGGTACTTCCACACGTTCCTCTTCCCCTTGTGCACTACCTCCAGCCTCGCAACATACCCCAATCGGGATTACCGCAGTCCCATTGGCTCCAGACGGTCGGGAGCAGCTGAGACTCTTGTGCGATATTCATATCAAAATATACAAAGAAATGCTCTGAAAAAAGAAACATAAAAAGACGATAAGGTAAATTCAACACTAAGGTGCTATTTTATTTTGTCTGTAAATGAATTAAAATTATGTATTGAGTGCATGCACCGTACATTTTCGAATTGCTTTACAAAAATGATAATACGTTTTGGAAAATGTTTTAACTATTCGGTATTTCGTCAGCGATCTTTGTTGTGGATACTCACGTGAATGGCCGCTGTGTGTTATGGAATGCTGGTATTCGAACATTACATAGCGAGACGAATCTCTGAGAGATGCCGCATTGCAAAGAATATACGACAGGACATATATTTCAACATGATCTCAAATTTCTGTTTTATTAGGTACTTACGTAAATGAATCTCAAAGCACAAAAAGGTTATCAAAAGTGTGTATATTTATATACGAGTAAATACATGATTGGACATCTAAAGATTTAATATCAATTTATTATTATGGAAAGCGATCTTTATGGTAGATATCAAGCTAGTTTTTTTGGTTTAATCTATATAATACACCAGTATCCACAACACTTGTACCCTTTGCGGATCGAGAAAGTTTGTAAAATAAGTAAATTGGAAGTTCTCTTAAAAAGGTTGGGCATCACTGCTATTAGCTATATGTAATAGGTTGAGTTGTAAGAACTACGTTGTATGTCAAGTAATTGTTGAGATCTGATAAAGAATGTTTTTTACCAAAGAAACAAAGTTGATCAATAGGCTAGGGGTAAGTAGTTCAGTTGGGTTATTATTATTAAAGTTTAATAGTTAAATTATAATTAAAGTTTATTTTTCCTTCTTATTCTACAAACTTTGTGTTATAATTATGTACTAAAATTTATTACTCTAACTAATTTTACACAAATACTTAGTACTTTTCTCTGCTGTATTGTTAAAACTAAACACTATTTAATTATTTGAGTGAAATTCCCACACCAAACGAGAACCTTGTTTTTTTTATGGTGTGCAACAGTTTATATGTTTATTTTGTAATACACTGTGCAAAAATGTGTAACAATTATCTTTTATCTTATTATAAAAAAAATATATATTAAATAATAAATAGTTAGTAATATTAGTTTTTTTTAATAATTAGCCGTATGGGACTACTTACATGTTTTTTTTTTATATAATGCTGTAAGGTAGATTAATTTAATCCCTTGAAGTAAATTTAACTTTCACAAGAGTGGCATTCTATACATTATCATTTTATTGTGATTATTATTAAATTTACCACTTAAATCTGTATTCAGGGACCCACTTTGCCATAATATTGTTATTAGTGAAGCGTGAATTTCAACAGACTTTCTTCGACATTTTTTTCTAATCGTTGCTAAAAGTTAACTCACTTGAAGACACATTAGTTAGAAAGTTTCACGAACACAAAAAAAACATAAAGGCACTTTTTCAGACGTCCTACCTCAAATGGCAGTCCATTCAGCATGCTAGCAAAATAGTGATAAAATAGCCGAGTTTTTCCGTTCGAGAGAGTAGCTAGCTCAAGAGATACGAGTGTTTTACTATTTTCCAAATGAAGCACTATTGGCAATGATGATTTCTGAAATTTTATGGTTTTATAGCGAAACGCCTGTAATATTTCTTAATTTGTCGCACTTGAAGGATTCTTAATGTGGGATTATGTAGGCTTCATACAATGATAGATAATGTGTTTTTTGAGTGCAGGTTCTTCTCAAGGTTATCAATTATTGTTTGAATAGTAGGTGGATTGTAGGCAAAATATGCCACGTTGAAATGTTGAAAAGTTTGTTGTCTGTTAATCTTCCAATGACAAAGTTATGTAGGATTAACAGAGTGTTAAAGGAAGCGACAGGTGATCACGAATGCATTGAAAGTAACCTTCACATCAACAGTTACAACATCGATGTATTGTTCATTATACAATATGATTTATGATAGTTTAAATATGATGCGATCAAAACATACAAATTAAGTATTACTATTTAAAACAATATTTCAATCTCTTTTTTACAGACTGCGTCCATTTTTAATAAACATTTTCCGTAACTACAGTTAAAGGACACTCGTATGGCTCTTAAAACATTCTAAGTTTTGAAGATTTCAATAACTCAAGAGATGCCAACACCTCTATTCTGCCATGTGAAATACAAAGCAGATCATGGTGTCCCCCCTGGCAGTAGCTGTTCTAAAATATTGTACATAATCTTTTAATAGAATATTGCATTTCGCAGTACATTCGTAAAAATAATAGTGAACAAGACTAAAGATATTGGAACACATATGCGCTTTTGGTCACGTAGGTATTCCTAAGAGTGCACAGAAGAATTATTTTCAATCATCCTCTTCACCTTTTCAAACACAGAGTTCAAAGTGAAAACGTGCTCGCTATAAAATAATTATCATCTCAGTCTACGGGTAAACAACAATAATACCATTGCTCCGATAAGAAAACAGTTATTTTTAAACGGGCGAACATTATCTGAAACAAAATAAATAAATTACGATAAAAAAAATAATTATGACAAAACTGCGACGCAATTTGACAGTTAGTCAATAATCTTTATTTTAATTTTTACATGCTATAATTTGTACAAAATTTTATTTAATAATGTTGGTACTCACAAAATGCATTACAGGATTATTTTAAAACAGTGTAAATATTTAAATACTAGTTGTTTCCGTGAAAAGTCACAGGATGTAACATGACTTGCCAAGAAAAGATATTAGTTGCTTTAATCCACCCATTTTAAATATGGAATAATCCTTCTAAAATACATACGTAGGTACTTTATTAGGTAGGTAGGGATTTGAAAAGATTCTTTTTAAATTTAATAATTTTAATAAATATCGGTTGGTAATTTAAAAAGTTCACACACATACGGTCGTACTTACTCACATATTATGTATATTTAATATCAATAATATCGTCTTACAGTATACTCTTTTTTGCTTCATAATTTAAATGTATGGTTTACATTACCTACCTCGCCGGTTGAAACCTGTTCCCAGGTAGGTGACAGAAATGTATTTAAATATTTCAATACTATTAGAAGGTTAGATTAAATTGAAATATTTTAAGGAGAAGAATAGAATGATGTTGTTATTAAAAATCAGTTTATAAAAAAGCATAGTTTGGTTAAAATATTAAAAAATAGAATCCGATTTACATAACAAAATACAAATTAAAATTATTATTAAAATAGAACTACGGTTTCTTTTTGTGACACGATATTATTTAGAATATTTGTAAAGTTAAGTTAGACTTAGGCAAGAAAATAAATAGAAATCGTTAGTAGGTACCTCGTCGAAATGTATTACAGTTATTAGATTTAAACAAATAAATAACGTAATAAACAAAAAAAACAGCTGTTAGAATGTATAGCTAAAGACGTAGTAAAATTATTTTTTTGATAAGAACATGAAATGAATTCTGGGCCCGGAAAGAGTTAAGAATAATATACCATTTAAAAAAAAAAAAATTAGAACATTTATATATCATCATTTTAATAAATAAAGATACTTAGTACGTATACACGAGTAGCAACTGACAAAAGTAACAAAACATAAAAGGTAGACACGATCAATTTAATCAAATACGTCAAAAGGGTATGTGTGAGATATGAGACGATGTATGAAGGTGGATGAAGCAGGAGTATGTGATAAGACAGAGTTGTTGCTTAGTTACCTAGCAATATTGTTTGCATAACAGAACATGTAATTTGAATTAAAGTAAAAACCAATTATTAAATATAATTAAACGGAAGATAATCTGTACAAATAGTAATATCTAGGTGACATACTTTTAAGTTTTTTTTTTTTTTTTTAATGCTAATGAAATAAATGAAAATGCACAACGTTTACCTTTTGTATAATTTCTATTGTCCATATATATCTTACGAGAAAAATGGCACACAGTGATAGACAATATATCACAATGGTAAAACTACTCTGAGCTGGTAATTACTTAAAAAAATAGGAGAATATTTTGTTGAGATTAGCTGAGATACAGAGTGACTGATACTTGATGTGATAAATCTCATTCTGGCATAACGAGTACATTTAAGAAAACTGTACTTCAGCTCATGTAATCGTTTCAATTTCCAGGACTAAATATTTATGTGGAATGAAGATAACAACTGATAAAAGAGATTTTACCATAGTATAAAAGGCTCAATTTAACAATGGCAAATTAGATTTGTTTATTTTTTCAATTGATGTTTCTGTTTATACTATTTATACCTGCCATTAAAAAAATACTGAAGTACCTAATTATAAAAGAAAATGCCCATCTACTTCAGGTGCTTGATTCTTTAAAGAATGTTGGCATCATTCTGCCAAAATGTTCGAGTATTCTTCTTCAACTTTTCTATTTTTTGCTCCTCGCTCCTTTAATAATACGGTAAACTATTCAGAATATCCCCTTTTTCGAAGTTTCCGAATATTTTCAATAAAAAATATCTATGTAAAAATAATTATTGCTATCAATTATTAATAAAGGCTGATTACCGGATGCTCTGCAACATATCAAATTCCAAAAGAATAAACGAGAAAAAGCGGAACAAGGAAAAGGCGAGGAAAGGGCCCCCTAAATAAATCCTGCACCCCACAGCTATATTTTTGGAATATTCCATAATCAAGTCTATTTTTGTTATCACTTCACTATATTATTATTTGATCAATTTTACAAAAATAAAAACATTTTTACTTAATACTAACAGTAGGTATGATATTAATTCAGTTTATAAACAATGTCTAGTTTCTAGTTAATGATAATTACCTCCCTAATTGAGAAAATTCTCGTGCTTAGGTAATGCTATTTTTATGTATGTGCTGTTTTCTCTCTGTTGCTTTTTTTACCATTTCTATTATTTTTTTTGTAATTGGACAATAGTCCGTGAGTATATAAATAAATAAACAACTCTAGTTACGTTTAAAAACATTTACCGTTTACTATCTCTGTAACGAATAAAAGTGATACCTTTTTTAAATTGTATATGTGTACCTCCTCCACAATATTTAAAATATTCTACATCAAAGTCGAATCACCACGTACAATCATCATATAGACAGTTATCGGGTATAAGGATTCTCAAAGAAAAGATTGTTTTTCAAATATTTATTTTCTTTGTCTTCTGAGTCAGAATAATTATTATCATTTGACCCAAACATTATCTTTACCATTATGAAATTTGTTATACGTTTTTAGGAGTTTATCTGGCAGTTATACCTTCAGACATTAATTCTTCCAGATATCTAAATAAAAAAAATTCCGGCATTTATAAAAGCGAAAAGTGAAACAATTCCCAAAAATATAGTTTTTATTTATTATAGACAGTTTTCCGAAAAAATGATTTAATTAAATCTGAAGCGCGAATTTCAGTTTGTACACCGCTGATTCACACGAATGACCCGAATGAGCTTCCATTTTGTAAAGGAATGCATCAAGTTATTCATTTCCATACAAATACTGACAATATTCAGAATTACATACCCAGGCAATTCTATTGAAATTAGCACGAAGTTGCAAATATTTAACAAAAGTCTGTTCATTAATTCAATGTTTGATCTCTTCTAAACAGACAATACTTTTTTTAAATTGCTTTAATATTATTGTATATATATTTGGATTTAATACCTTACCTTTATGCTCCTTAAATGAAAATATTACACTACACCAATTTGGTCATCCATCATTCTGCCTGGAGACAATGGAACTATTGCATTCCAATTTGTAGAATGTTGTGAGCCTGAAAGAATTAAGCAGGGGAAAGAGATGTGGAAGAGGAAGGTCGGGAAATGACTTTCCGGGGTGATACTGAGAGAATAAACTACCTGTTTGAGTGTTTAAAAAAATTCTGTATTTTATTTAAATCATCTATGGAAATGTAATTTATTTTAATAATTTGCACACGGCTCGTCTCAAGTTTCGTATTCACAGCCTTTGGGTCCGGAGCCAAGATGCCACTATATCTTCTTACTTCTACCTACTTAATTTTTTTTTTCTTTAATTTTTTTTCGTTCGTTTTCTAAGTGTGTTAATAACGATGTGATATGAATAATCTACGCACAGGTATATTGTAATTAGATGAGGCACTTTGCGAAAAAAAGTTGTTGAAGGTTGTTACATCCACCTATTATCTCACAACTTAAGTCGGCTTTCAACCGTCGTCGGTGTTTGACGTATTTTTACATCGAAATACATTTGTGCTGTGTGTCGCATTACTGCAAAAACACCGTCATTTTTTTTAGTAAAGCCGACGTAGTAATTTATATTGTAAAAAAATGAATATTGAATAACAGGTAATATTAGTATAGGTTGACAAAAAATAATATATTTCATTGTTTGGTTTTTCAAGTTCTACTAGGTATGTAAAGATATTTTTTTAACATATCGTCTTCGTAAGGTATTGCCAAACACTTAAAAATAACTGTATTTTTATTGTTAAAGCATCATCAGGGTACAAAATTAAACTGACGATGCTTAGGCTAAGCGGAACCGGTCGGTTATAAAAAATAAAAATAAAAATTTTGTCTTTTACAAAGTATTATTTTTTCTTTCATTAAATATGTCAAACCACAAAGTAATTGCTTTGTACTAAAATATTTTTATCTTTATCAAATATGTACGAATTTTAAAGATCTGATAGGTATAAGTTAGTAATTAGTTTTAAACAATGTCATTATTTTTATTTTCATTTACTTTCTTTATTATATTATATTGTTTTTACTTATTGAAGTAGAGTTTACAAAGTTTTTAAACTTTTTTTTACTTATTTTTTTATTTAAATTTAATCCATTGTACAGAAATATATATTTTTACTTAATACTAACAGTTGTTAAAATATACATTTTTACATAATACTAACAGTTGTTATAATATTAATATTAATTCAGTTTATATACTATGTACAATGTTATAGTTGAAAATGATAAATACCACCCTAATAAAGAAAATCCTTGTACTTAGGAAGAGAGTACTATCATGGGTTTCTTGAATATTATTTTTTTATGATTAAAAAAATAATATCAAATGAATATAATACATTTTAGGTTATTTTATTGAAAAGTGTATTTTGAGTTTTTTAAGTAAACACAAACTTTCGTTATCTCCCTTTCTAATCACGCTTACTCTCCTCTGCCCGAGTAGATATTAGCTTAATCAACCTAGTCAAGGTGCAACCCATAGTTATCATTAAATGTCTATTTACAAAAAAAAAACAATTTAAATTATTTTGTTTGGACCACTAATGTATTAATACATCTGCCTAAAATCTGAAACTTCTTGTTTCGCACCTCTGTCAAACTTTACAGATCTTATTTATTTATTTTTAAATTGTCTACCACTACCAACACTTGTTTTATAATCTTGTCGAAGTGCAGGGCTTATCGAAGGGCAGTATATTCTACTTATCTCAGACAAGGCGCAAACCAAGTCATACATACAAACACATTTATCATGATAACTTTTCAACTTTCCAGAACATGTAAGAAACATATGAGTACATTTTAAATAACATCTATTCAAATACATGCAAGAATTTAATTTTTCACTTGAGATATGGAGACTTCTTGGTGCTTTGGTTATGTTTAAAGTTTGGTGAAACTTGCGAAAGAAGAATGTTGAAAAAATAAATCGATGTCACATTTATCATGCAATATGAAAATATTGCATGATAAAAAGATTATCGTCGGTATCTAAATATTATGTTAAATAGTATGTTTTCAGTGTACAGACATTATGCATTGTATTTTCATATAATATGCTGTATAAGAAATAAAACTAAAATAAAAAAAATTACGCATTCTAGGCTGTAACGCCATCTGTCTTTTTGAAACCAAAACAATATAAGTATAACCAGAGATAATGTCGTCGCTGGAAAGGCAAAAGCGCTAAAGCGACACTTTGGTAAATAATAAGTTAAATATGCAGTTTTGATCAGTTTTTTTTCTGCATCCAGCATTCTGACTCTCGTTTGATTCTGAAGACTTGTGGCCCTTCAGCCATATAAAATATATATTCCGTGTGGGAGAAGGCTTGACTCAAGCGACACAAGTTTGGGATTTTTTAAAACTTTTTGTCGCTTCAGGTAAATCGGTGAAAGCATGTTACCTGAGTAAACTTTTTTATTCAAAATCCAACCAGGTACCTGAAGTGGTTTAAACTTCCCAAAATGGCGCTTCAGTCCTTTTGCTTTTCCGGCGACGGTATAATTATGGTGTACACGCTTAGAGTATACTAGAGGTAGCCCAAGCCAAGGCAGTGAAGTCAGTTTTGGACTTGTTTTTGATGATTTTAACATGACTCGGCGCACCTGGGCGTGGCTAAGACTAAGGCTACGGTATTTATATATCCATTCATATCACATATCGACATAATGTTTTTGTGTATTCGTATTGCCACTTTTTCACAGTATTTTTATCAACAAAAATATAGCATCTAACCTTAAAAACCGTTTAGTTGTGTCAAGTTTAGTGGCATAATAAAAATGTGGGCGGAGTCCCGCCGTTAACCAGCGAAGATAGCCAGCTTAAGATCATTGCGACAGTATATAGAAGCGTTCCAAGAAAATTGTTGTCTCTTTCTCTCTCATGGTGTACGATGTAAAAACTCGGAAAAAGTGATTTATTACAATTAAGATGGGTTGGGTAAAACAAATTAGCTATCCCTCCATATATTGTTACTTCAAGTGTACACGTGAAGTTCGGGAAAAAAAAACTCACAAAAGAAGATTAATTATTTTCAACAGAAAATTATTTTACACATAGGTACTACATTTACATATCTATATATATATATTTATACAATACCATCGATACAATAATCTTACAGCAAATTATACAGGAAGTCTTCAAAGTCGTCCTAAAAAAAGAGCGATAAATAAATAACTGTCACACCAATTGTGGGTAGTAGAATCTCGCCATGTTTATGATAAAAACGATGGTTTTTTCTTATTTTTCAAACTTGCTTCAGCGTCATATTTTTTGTAAGTTCCATTGAAGGTGAAGGTCGAAGGTGTTTGAAAAAAATGGTTGACTACGCCTGAGTTTCAACGCTTTTTTACGATTCGAGTTTGTTTTCAGAGCGGATGAACGAGTGTAAGGAGAAAATACGACACGAAAGTGCATAGTAGAATAAGACCCGACGACGCCCGAGGAAGACTTAGCAGGATCAAGCGAATCAAATACTTGAGTCGGATCATGTCAAGAGTCAGAATAATAGGAGAATACGTACGAGACGATACATTAATGTGAATGAAGCTAATAGTATACATGGCCTGGTCAAAAGAGAAGGTGAATTTTGAATTTTCGCGGGCTTTGTACATTCGATTATGGTTTTTTTCCGTTATGTTGGTACACATATGTTTATGATATGTTATCATTATCAGCCATTTTGGATTAGTGGTTTGTTTTTGACAACTGGAAAGGTTAGTCACGTTTTAGAGTGTTCTTCGATCTTTTTACTTTTGAAAAAATTGAACAAAGAATAAAATCCATGATTTATTTTTTCACAACTCCAGGACGCTCATCGTCATTAACATCTTCTCGGCCTTCTGTAAAGCGCTTGTACCACTTATAAACACTTTTTTGAGACAAAGTAGACTCGCCGAATGCCACAGTGCACATTCTTTCGTGCGTTGGAGCACTTTATTCCATTTTTAACGCCAAATTTAATACATATTCTTTGATCCATTTTTTCCAAAAGCAAAAATTCGAAGAACACACAAGAACGTGACTAACCTTTCCAGTTGTCAAAAAAAAACCACTAATTCAAAATGGCTGATAATACTAACATATGATAAACATATGTGTACCAACATTACAAAAAAAAAATCGATAATCGAATGTACACAGCCCGCGAATATTCAAAATTCACCTTTTATTTTGAACAGGCCTCGTATATGCCAATACAGAGTTGCGTGGTGGCTCATCCCATCTGCTGAAAAACGGCGTGATAATTTGTTAATTAGTTACAGTACGTAATAAAATATTTTGTTAAATGCGAAGTACCTTTATTTTTATTCGACGAAATCCGTGGCCGAGCGGTTAAGATTCTCGGCTACGAACCCTGGGTCGCGTCTCAGAGGGGTGAATACTGTACGTATCGCCCTTGTCATCTTTTTCCCCATTTTATTCTCCCCCCTACAACGATTAGGGGTGCCATAGTCCCACTGGCTCCAGGCAAAATTTAAAAGGCTAATAAACTAGATCAACGGACGAGTAACGGAGGTTGACTTGACGCAATTGCTCCATAGGACGCATCTTACCCCGAACGACCTTGCAAGGTTATTGGTGTTGGGTGATTTGGGAATCCACCAACCAAATAATGAATAGCAAATCCCAGGTGTTTCAATTCCGAAATGGACAATCACGCCATTTTGTTTTCTTTTGGCAATCGCCATTTCACATTACCGCAAGATTCGGGAACATTCCTTTATTCGCCGAAGAACTACTTGGCACTTTGTAAAACATCATCTCAACTATAGTGAGTTGCTTCGCAGGCTACAATTATCCTAGTCAACATTTTTATAAGGTGCCACTTCACTTTCGATCATTTCTGGCACGCGTACGTAACAAGGCGGCAATTTCCCACGCCATGCAATTTTCTTCCATTGTTTATATACGCCACCAAAAGCCCCTACCGATACAATACTGGAGGAAGGTGACTTGCAAGCAAAGCAAAGACACATTACAAAAAGAAACCGACTGTTTTGTGTTATATGTTTCATTGGGTAGTTAGCCAAGTGTTACGCCGTCTTTGAGGTTTTCGTCATTCATTGTTTAGCGCCATACCCGATATGTCATTGAAAACTGTTAGTTATCTCTGAGAGTCCGATTAAGCCGGTGTTTTTTTAAGTAGCAGTGTTCACTTTTAGTGCAATCCGAATAAAAAAACGCAGTGTGAAAAAAGTGTAAACATAAAAGCTGTTTGCTAATTTAATATACGGGCACAAAAAATATATTACAATACGCTACGTTTTTTTGTAGAAAATCAAATACGTTTAGTTCATAATATAAAGTGTAAAAAAAAATACGTTCATAAAATAAATACATTACCTCGAACAGCTAGGAGAAATATATATTCACAATCAGAGTGATAATTTATTGAAAATATTAATTATTAAATCTTACTTGATTTTTATTTTTCAAAAAAAATTGCCATTATTTGATAATTCGCTAAAAAATATTGCCTTGCTAAAATTGTTCATTGTAATTGTCAAATTTGCATTATTTTATTGTACAGTTTTGGGTTTAATTGATGGAATAACACGTTTTTTCGGGTTTGAAAAACTCTAATGTTGTTACTATTGATAGTGTCAATTTTTATTCACCAATGTTGTAGTCTTCATCGCAAATTATTTTGCACGCCATTGGGTACAATATTGTACTTTTTAAAATAGTAAAAAAGTGCCTTTAAAATAATCTAATGCGCAATTATGTTGGTTTTCTCAAATTATTTTGTTTGGAATAATTACCGTACTTTCTCTTGCCAGATTCTCTTTCTGTTTTTAAATAATTTTTTGTAAAAAAAAAATCATATAATTTCAAACGCTTTGTTCTGGTTTTTACCCAAATAAAAACCTTACCCTATTATCTTTCAATTTGACGGAAAGGTTGGGCGGCATATAGAGGCTATAAAAAAATACATTTGAATCATTTCCATCTTAATGTCCAGCCCATTGTTTTAATGGGGCGTCTCTGAGTATATTTATTTTAAGTAATTTCGGTGGCTCTGGTCCATTGAAAGCTCAGATTAGTTAGCATTTTACTAGCATAGAGATTATAAGGCAAAGGACCAATAATACCTAGCTTTGATGTTAGGTTTCGAATGTCTCCCCTCTGGTTGGGAGAGAACAGTGTGTTGCCATGAGAACAGAATGCTGGAATCCACAATGGCTGGTTGCATATGGGATGGCGCAAGATCCTGTCGTCATGGCGGCCATTGTAGCGTGTTGACACGTGGGAAAGTTCCCGCCAAAAAGTCGCAAAAAGCGCGGGAACGCGGAATATAAACAATGGTTATAAATGAAACTTGTTCGGAATAATCCAGATCAGTTTATATTTCATTCACTCGAGTCGCGTGTGGTGCAATTGTGATTCAGAAACTGTCCGTTTGCAAATCATTTTTAATTTGTAATGGACTCCTGAACAATGGGGTGTTTTGGAATACATTTGTTGGTAAAATAACATAAGTACCCAGACGTGTTATGCAAACAATCATTTGACACATTTTCTTTTTCATGCGATATTGTGCACCCGATATTGCAATAATTATTTGTATACACTCGTACATCATGATTTTCTCGCAACATTCATAATAAATATAATTGAAGTGTTTTAGAATGTAGAACCTTCTTATTATGGTTTTTATTTTATTACGTAGTTACCTCTTAACACCAATAACGTGTGTTTGGGTTACACGTGTTGCTTATTTAAATAGTTTTTTTAACTGTAGATAAATTTCCTAATACCGGACGGTTTAAGGTACACGTAAATTAAAAAAAAAACTTTTGGTGTACTATTAATTCAATCAAAATGCAGTGCGTAGCTTTGTAATGTTTTCTCCGCTTTCGATAATAAGCCACCTTGGTGACAATGGACAATGAAGTTGTTTTAAATTAACTTATATTACTTTCTATTGTTACTAGATAAGATTAAAAAAATCATTTGTGATGGCTAAAAACGTCACATAGGTGTTGAAAAAATTGAAATTGAACATGTTTAGTGCCACGTTAAGAAAAGAGTGATTTTAATTTTACGATACAAAAGCATTGCTAGTCACGATGGTAAGCAGAAATTACACGGTGCAGTCTGACAAGCGAGGGGGCGAGCTGTACGCCAAGAGCCCGAACAATAGCTACAGCAACCCTCCCAGCAAAAGCTCCGCAAGCAACGCTCCGAAATCCAAACAAAACATCTACCACAAGCAGGCTTCAGTCGGGACCCAGTTCACGTCCCCGCAAGCCCCGGCACTTGGAGAAAACCATTCTCCGAAGAGTAACCGCTACACTTACTCCACGCCGACCAAACCAAAATCTGATAAATCGTCTGTCATTCCAACATACACCAGCACTGTCAATCACGACCTGAGTCCTCAGGTGGATTTGAAATGCCTGACGCCTCTTTCTGGAGGCTCAGTCTCGTATTCCTATGCGTCTCCTAACAACGAATCAAATTACACTGATTCTGGGACTCACAAGCAGAGAAGCAACTCTGCTGACTCGTTGTATTCCACCAGCAATGGTTCATTTGACAACTCCAACACTGAAACCTACTCCGTCCAAGGATACAAGATAAGGATCCCCCTGAGCAATGTGTCTGCGAACAACAATGCCAATAACAATCTCCCGACTATAGCGGAGAGCGTTGTGGACGATACGGACTACCCTGTGGACGTGCAGTCCTACGGGTATACTCCCAAGGAAGCCAAGTGTAGCAGGAATGCGACGGTGAAGTGCAGGGATGCCGGAGAGGTGGGGAGCCCGTGCTACTGCAAGGATCACGCTCCGTACGGATGCCACAGGAATGGGAGGTTCCAGTACATCTCTGATCGTCCAAGAGAGAACATCGACACGCCAAAGGGGAATAACAATTACAAGTATAAGGTATGTATTAATTGTGGGTACAAATAAAAGAGAACTTGAATCAATTTAACCTGCTGCAGTGATAGTCCGAATTGTTCTCAAGATACTAACAATATGTAGCTGATCATTTTTGTAAATAATATATTATATACTGTAATGGAAATCGTTCATCAATATAGTTTCAACACTCAACTCTCATCCTGTCATTGTGTAATTCTCCGACAAGTGATTGAAAACTGGCAAGTGTAACTTTATCGGTTTTAGCAAAAGCCGTGTTCTGAATACCAACAAGTATTACAAAATTATTAAAGAAAAACAAAACAATGCACGAATTTAAAGCACGCCCAAAAAATCGTGCGTTTTGTAAGGCGAGAAAGTAAAAGTTGTTACATATTTAATTAGACCAGGTCATCTCCGTATTACGTCCCTACTATTTCAGTTTCACTAAATAGCACCTACTTATAACCTACTATCGGACGTTTTCAAAACAAATCAACCGACACAATGAACTCCGCACGGAGCCGTGGGATATTTACAATTTACAATATTGTGGGCTTAACGTCGGCCCATGAGGTAACCCGAAGCTTGGGGAATCTGTTGCCAGTTTGCAGTTTGAAAGCGAATTAACGGACTTGGTCAATGAATAACTCGCTTTCAGTGAGAACAGATATCTGACGAAATCATTTTTATTTCGTAGACGGATAATGTGCTAGGAGAACAGAGTACTTTTGGTTGATTGTAATTAAAAGACAATGCATCTATTAATAATGCGACAGATTTTCAATTAATGCTTAAAAGATTTCTAAATCATGAGTATCTGAAAATCTTTTTTTCTGTTAGTTTTAGCTAATTGAGGCACAAATATATATAATATGATGAAAACAAAAAAATTACTTTGTGTAAGACAACAGATTTTTTTTCAATTTTAATGACCGACCGTTTTCGCTTAACCCAAGCATGATCACGATAAAAAAATAAATTCAACAAAAAATACAAAGCGTGCGGTTATATATACATACACAAGGGGAAAACAATATATAATAAAATAAGAGAACCGTGAGAAAATTATACATCAACATTTAAATTATAACAAAATAACAGAGAGAAAGAGACAGATAATATGAAATGAAAGAGGCAAAATGTCATCTGAGAAAAAGAGAAGAAAATACAAATAAATGCAGATATATACTCGTATATATATTTTTAATTTCCCAACACAAAAGTCCCTTTATCCAGATCCAGTGCCGAAAGTTATAATCAATATCCAAAAAATAACCGGTCTTATTTAAGAAAAGTTATGTTTGGTGATTAGATTTTAATTTTAGAAATGACCATTACATTAGTTGAGGCAATTCAAGTCCCCGTACGACCCGGGAACGCGGTACTATTTGACTTGCATGACATACTTTCTCGAAAATCATCATCAAATAGAAAGGATTTCGCTGAGGATATATTTTTGGGCTCCTGGTTCATTTAAATCCTCCTTTTCCTTTTATCGCAATGCTAATCCGGTCTGCTAAGAGAAAGAGATACTGTTTCAAACTTTATTCTTCGTGGCTTCCGCCAGTCCACCCAAATCTCAAGTCGCTGGTTAATCGTGTGTAATATCATTTCACCTCGGACAGATAAATATTCGGGAACAATACAATACATTTACCAACACCGTAGCGAATGCCCCCTGAGATTATTGCTCAATGTGGTTATTTATAAAAACAGTATTGTTTTCTGCCGTGTGCAGGATTCGGCTGTGCTGAAACACAGGAAATACTCAAGACAATTTTGATTCGCAGATTTACTAATCAAAAGAACTTCGATTCGTTATCCATCCGATTTCGATTGTTTAAGTAATTTCCAACAGATTTTCAATTTCCTTGTTGACATTTTATGTTGGAGGTGAAATGTAATGGTTGCATTAAAATGCATTATATTATAGTCATAACTTTGATGTTTGAAAGCTGGTCATTCATTAAATAGTTGATATATGAACATATTTCAGTCACTGGGTGCTTATTTTAGTTTATATCGTTTGCTTTTTCTACTTAACAACGTTAAATTCATTTTTGTTTTTCTTATATAAGCTTAACAATTTAATACACATTTTAAATGTACCCACCCACTCAACAATACATCTTCATCAAACATGTAAATATAAAGTTGTGTGTTTTCACATAAACATGTTTTATTTATTTATTAACGAACAATTGTCCAATTAAAAAAAAATACATAACACGACATGCGAAAAAAGAGCAACATTGAAAGAACAGCACATGCATAATGTTTTAGTTAAGCAATTACAAAAATTAGACTAAAATATTCAATTGAAAGAAAATTCAAGTCTAAGCCTGAACAAGGTTTTGGTAGAGTCGTAAAGAATGACAAAAATCATTTAGAGTGGTACTAAAAGTTACAATTTTTTGCTTAAGTTAACAAGTATCGACATTCTGGACAATGTAGAATAACACCTGTAATTATTATAATGATGATCAAGGAACAGCAATTCATTGTTTACAAATAAAACATTCAATTACATACTAAATACTTTGAAACCCACGGATTTCTATATACCTACAAATATAATTTTTAGTAGAGTTGAACGTAATTTTTTATTAAGCCAGTCATGCTCACTCATACTGGGAGGGAAAAACTCCCAAATTCTCTTCAGCTTTTCTCTTTTTTACCAGTGGCTTTTTCTGGCTAATTGCAGAAGACGTCACTTTTCCATAGTTATCATCGGCTAGAAAAAAACTACTACTATCTACCAATGTAAATTAGACATTAAAGGTATCATGTAACATGTACACTTAATCAATATTGGTAGAATAATTGATATAATTCGGAGGATTAAATATATTTATTTATTTATTTCATAAATATTCACAGTTGTTAGCACGCACTCCGAAAGCATTATACAATTACAGACAACATATTATTAATATCGGTCAAATTTTTGTAGCGCTGTTTAGAAATAAACACCTGGAATATGTTTGTTGCATTTTAACACAGTGATTTGAATTGCAACATTAAGTTAACATTATTTGAAGTTTCCTGGTGTTTTGATTTTGCCGAAACAAACACATGACAAAACTTTCAACACTGTTGACACAATTTAAAAAAAGTTCAATTTCGTGAAAAAATGCAACGAATTTCATAAAAAAAAGAAGAAAAAAAAAAACGACGGAGCGTACAACTATGTCTTCAAGTTGGTGAGCTAATACAAAAATATTATATTTGTAATATTAACATAATTGATAATAAAGTTCACCATGATCACTAAATTATCTCATAAAACAAAGTTGTATCTACAACGGTTTTAACAAACCCATTTCAAACGCATATTTGTATTCTGAGAGGCCTTTCTAAATATCTGTTTGTATGTGGATGCACGCACTGTTGTTTATCCCGTTCCACGTGCTGCTCGCTGCACTAGGCATAACTTTAATTCTATAAATATCTGCATTTATTTGTGCATCTACTTTATTCAAATCGATCGAGCAAGTAAAGACCGCTAGACGGTGCAATTCTCAGTGCGTGCTATAATAAATATGGAACAGTTATACACAATGATTTGACTGATCAATAGTTACCCATTTGCTCCAGTTTTGAAAAGCCTATAATTCTAAAATGATTATATGATATAACTGTGTTCGATCATAACAACATCTTTGCCTCAAATAGAGCAAAAATTTGGGTTTTTTATTTTATATTAATAATGTAAGTACAAAATAGTATATTACAATCCGAGTTTTATGCATCGTCAGCTACATGCAATGGTTCATAACTGCTGACAATAAACAAATCGCCATACGAGTATGTTGAGTTTGGAACCCACCCCTGGTATGGAACCTGATAAAACTCTTGACTCTGGTCAAAAACAGGCACTCCGTTTTACAGATAAACGGGTATCCTCTATTTTAACGGACGGATTTAGAGGATAATGGCTGATTCTCACCAACGTCCGGATCCGCTCAGTGCCGATATTGTTCCGCATGAGAGCTTATTGATATGGTATGAATATCGATCAAGGAGTATGTGCCAAGACACAGTTGTGTGGCAGTATATCCTTCTGCCCACCCTTGTGATATTTAACTACTTTGTTGGTTAAATAATTATTTTGAATTGTAAAAATACTAACATCGCAGATTTTTTTTACGAAAAACCATTTTTTTTATGATTTAATAAAACAAATTTATAACTTTATTCCACTTTTATTTTATGACTGGACCGGTTTCAGCCTATGACGGCCATCTTCAGACTAGTACAAGTTGTTGTTAACCTACGGCTTATATACTATTTTTGGGGATGTCAGGGGTAGTTGTTTTTTTATCACTAATTAATATTTTAATTAATTATTAATTATTAAAAATATTATTTAGTGATAAAAAAATGGTTTTTTAATAACAAAAAATCTGCGATGTAAGTATTTTTACACTTCAAAATAATTATTTAACTAACTAAGTAGTTAAATATCACAAGGGTGGTCAGAAGGATATACTGCCACACAACTTTGTCTTGGCACATACTCCTTGATTGATATTCATACCATATCAATAAGCTCTCTTGCGGAACAATATCGGCACTGAGCGGATCCGGACGTTGGTGTGAATCAGCTTTAATGCTGAGTTTCAAAGAAAGATTCACCGATGTACTAAAGTCATTGATGTACACGCTTGAAAGATATTCCAAACGTGGGCACACCATCGAATTTCTTCGTATAGCGGGTTGTTTTTTCGAATAGTTTTTGTGCTTTGCTGCCATAGAATCATTTGCCGTTTTTTGACATCTAGTCACCACCGATGGGCCCTACCATAAAACATCGATATAGATTTTATCGACAATGTCGGTAATTTGGAATCGTTTCCAAGGCAACGAACAAACGTTAACTCACGTCGGCTAAACATGCTCAATGTAGTTGATGTAAACTGTCGTTTATTCGTTGGCGACCTGCAGTCGGGCTCTGGAACGATTCCAATTTACCGACATTGTCGATAAAATCTGTATCGATGTTTCGTGCTAGGGCCCTTAGCCTAAGTACTACGCTTAACATACTAGTACATATAGCAGTGGAGAAATTCTGCATAGGGGATATTGATTTCACTGTCGAATGTAACATTACATATATGTAAATTTTAACAACAACATACGAGCCGGAACTCCAGTTGAGTTGCAGATGGTGCAACGCATCGGCGAGGGATAAACAGGATGCAGATGATAAAGAATGAGGTGGATTTATGTCTCTCTCGACGAATCCATTAAGCCCATTTTAAGAAAGCGGAACTACAGGTACAGAATCGATTTCTGTACAAAATGTATTTTCTCTCCTCACATGTCGGAAGAAGTATAAATAAAATATTATAATTATCTCTATAATTGTATTAATGTTGAATATGAAATATAATAATTGTTTGAACAGTCATCCACCTAAAATTTGAAACTTGAACGGCTACGTTGGGTATGACAAATGGCAAAAAATGGAACAACCAACAAGTAGGCTTCTTTATAATAAGGCTGTAAGTATGAAGGGGTATTGGAAGATCCAAACTAAGTTTGAAAGATGATGTGGACGAAAAAAGAGCGCCTTTAAACACAAAGAAAGGGAGAGAGACAGCAGAAGACCGACATGACGAGTGGAGGCGTTTTCAGAAGATGGGACTCTCCGAGAGTTTAAGCGCTGATGATGGTAGTATGATTCACAGGTGTCTCTCCTTTTGAATTCCTTAGGCCACATTAAGTAAAGTTGAATTATTTTGGGCACTACTACAATTTTCACAAAGTTCTGAAGGTGTTCGTCGGATTTTTTTTGTTTAATACTTTAATCTTACCTAAAAAAATAGTTTTTTACAATTGTACTTAATGGTACTAATACAAATAAAGATTTATTGCCGGGGTAGGGATGTTTCAGTCTTCTTTTAAAATACCATTAAGGGGAAACAATACTTTCTACGATTTTACGGCCGTAGCAAGAGAAAGAAAAATGACGATTTTACAGAAGCATTGAAACAAAATATTCATCATGAAATGATATCAAAAAAGCCCTTAACCGAGCGTGTTTAATTCGCCTACTTGTTTATTTAATTGATAAATAAAACAGACGGGTGACATGTTAATAATTGAGCTGTCAAATATCTGTCCGACGCAGTCATTTGGTAGCACGTCCAATTGAATAACTTACACGCCACTTAATGAGGTTTTTTATTACACGGTGAATAAATCAATGTTCAACAGAGCGTGGTGTTATCATCACGTGAAATTTAGTTTTGAGCTTTGTTGTCAAAATGTGATTGCAAAAATAACTGTTCATGGGAGAAATGCTTGAAACTTTCAACTAACCTGCTTAAAACTTAAAAAAAAAAAATAAGTTTCACTGGTTTGTTTGATTCTGTAGAACCATTCGCGTATAAAGTAGAATTTCCAAAGTTAAATCAATCGAAAGAGGAAATAAGAAATTACATATGAGTAAATTAAATTACACTAAGTTGACACTTATCTAATGAGCTTTGCATTCCATTAACTCAACCTACTAATACATTCCTATTTTATAGCTGGGTGTTAAGCGGAAAATTACAACATACTTCTTTTAAGTGTCTGCAAAGGAACCTTCATTGGAGTTATTATCACTGAAAGGCATTTTTGGAATACATTTTATAGCATATCATTCACAACTAAATATTTTACAAAATCTTTAATTCAATTTTCTACTTATATACCTATGTAAATTTACTCTAGTGAATAACTAAATATAGTTCAATTAAAATTATTATTTACTCTAAAGTTAATTCTCATTCCTATACTTACCTTATTAAAACAAAAATGTGATGGCTCTCATTCCTAACTCATATAGGAGAAACGTTTTCTGAAGTGACTTGGGAAGTTTGGTTTAAAGAAATCTTTACGTAACTAGCTTAAAAACAATCTGTATTTTTTAAATATATTATATTATACACCGTGTTTCAGGGTAGTACCGCGAATCTTCAGAAAGTGATTATTCAGGCTATTCAAAAAAATAATCCAAAAAGGTTTTCAAACAAAGCAATTTAAAGAAATGAAAAAATTACTTTGTATTATACCACGAATATTATTTAAACTTTTATGATCGACCGGTTTCGCTTAGCCTAAGCATCATCAGGGAACAAATTTTTATAAAATATATATATAAAGTGTGCGGTTATACCACATCACAGTTGACCTCCTAGCGTGGAGGACAATGTATGTACAGTTTTGTAAATAAACATAAAGTTAAGTAATTATTTTATTTTTTTAAATATACATTCAGAGAGAACAACATATTTAAATAAAATCCGTGGTCTTTTACAAAATTATTTTTTAATTTCTTTAAATATGTCAAACCACAAAGTGATTGCTTTCTACGAAAATATAAAAACAAATTATTTTTGAAAGCTGTATTATACTCGTAACTTTACATTAAAGCAATCATTTTTCACGTTATCGCATATGTAGGTATATGCATATTCAATCAGTCGTCATGATACGGTTGGTCAAAGAGATTTCGCATTTAGCGAGCCAGTGGCGGTAGATCACCACCTGTAGTGAGCGGTAAAGTGTTAACTATAAAGGATCGGTTACACGTTACCGTACGCATATATAAAATATATCATAACTTATTTATTTGAGCCTTAATGAAAAACTTTCGTATGAACGTGTGACTGCAAATGAACCTTTATTAAATTATTTCCGTTCAAAGATAATTTGTTTAAATATCTTTCAACAATGCTTTTGAAATCACATGTTATAAAAAGCAGCGGAAGCTCGTTTTTTCTAGCAAACAAAAAGCTCAATTTGTCACCACTTTGTGTTTTTGTAAGAATTACCAACTGATATCAAAATACATAATAAGATTATGATTTACGTATTACGAAACCAAATGATTATCATTACAACCGGTGAAATGGTACGAAATCTGAAAAAAAACTTTTACTCATTTCTTTTCTATTTCATAATGCTGATGTCAACTTTCAATTTTGAATATAATATAATATAATATGTAAATATGAGCACTCATGCCTTTAAATCTGTCCAACGAAATCACCGCAGATCACGGAGGGTCAATCCGCATATTTATTACAGGTATTGGTAGAGCGGAACTAGCGCCATTACTGGTTCGTAACCGGATATGGCTTTTTATGGTAGTGTATGGTAAGTGTTCCAGTGATAAAAGTTTTCTTTTTTCTTTTTTGTTAACGGAGGACGCAGCATCCGTACGGCAAACTTATGTTAACTATGAAATAGAAACCCCGTTTGTCTTAAGCGACATAGAATCTCGAACGGTGAGCTCTCCGTCGTGAAATTTGAAGAGATTTTAAAAACTAGAGTTTTTATTTCTATGCAATTGTTTTTCGCCTGAAATATAATTTCCATCATGAGCTAAAGAACTCTGAAATATTCATCAAACTGTTGATTTATTTTTTCGACCTGAAACTCAGGGAGCACCTAGTAAGGCTTATGACTAATATTTATTGAAAGGGTTGAAAAATAAATAAAAAAATGATAATAATGAAGACATGTAAATTTATAAATAATTTTTACTACACAGGGTTTCGAACACTCGACGTCGGGGTCCGGAACCAAGGAGTTTACCGCTCTACCACGGCGGTCGTGAAATACATTTACATCAACCATTTCCTCTTCCCTTCCTTTTTGCTTTGATTATTTTTATTTAAGTCATCGGTGAGAAAAAAGTGTATGTAAAGTTTGACAATAAAATTTAGACCTTTATTAAGGTGGTCGATTTTGAACAATCCATTTGGAACAAGTACATTCAAATGTGCAGTTATGACCGGTCAGTAGTTAGGTTGAGTGGACAAACGCGTCGCGTCGTGGGTACAATTCCCCTGCTGGCTAAGTCCTCCATCATTGCACAAGCGACATCTTCCGCCTATTACGATGGTCGCAGGAGTTTTTCAAATATTGTCAGGTTATTCGTAACCAGAGAATGTTTGTCTTTCTTAAAAATAATTAAAAAAATAATGTGATAGTGGTTTTTTAAAGTTACATCCTTTTACCTTGGAGCCGTCTCGGTGCTGCCAATCAGAGCCATTTAAACGACTGCAGCGTTCTATATATTTTGTACATGTACTCGTCCGACTGTTTGTTAATTACACATGGCGTACATTGCACATGCATTACGGTTAGTTTCGCTCAAGGCGGGTTAGTTAGATATTCATCGCATTGCTTTCGTGTTTACGTTGCGGCCAATCAATGGTACAATGATACGATGCGTTCTCTCCTTCATACATAATCAATAGTCTTGCAACTATCAGTTCTCTATTCACCGAGAAGGAGTCATTTTAAAAACAAACCAAAACATTTCACAATAAATTATGTCTTGTGTAAGTGAAGATACATGAGGAAAATAAGAAAATAAACAGGCACAAGTGAGAGAGAGAGGAGGAAAATTTGAGACAGAGGTAGATATGATTGCTTAATCATTTTATAATGTTACATTACGAAGCTTTTAAAGGTTTATAAAATGCTGAATAAGCTCCTTGAATGGCTTGGAAAAATCTTACTAGCTACGGCCTCCATGGTCGAGTGGTAAGACGCTCGACTACGAATCTAAAGGTCACGGGTTCAAACCCGGGGTGCGCCAATAACTTTTATTTAATTAATATGTGTCATAATACATTTCATCCATATAAACATAGTAAAAAGTAGATTTGCGGCACGTCCCAGAGTGGTAGATACTCTAAGTATCGCCCTGGAGAAAGACCATCATTCAGAATCGAAACATTGCTTGAAATGGCTTGAGCCTTGTTTGGTGACCAGATCTGAATAGCCAGGTACTTCCCAACCTTAATCTTCCCAATCTCCTTCCCCTCCCCACTACCTACAGCCTCACAACATACCCATACCCTATTTGGGAATGCCATAGTCTCACTGGCTCTAGACGGTTAGGAGAAGTTGAGACTCTTGTGCGGTATTCATATAAAAATTAAAAATAAATGATTTTTTACAAAACTCCATACCTACTAAATGTATTTTAGTATGGCAACACCGGGTCGAGCTTCAAAGTATGACGTTTATCGTTTCAAAACTGACTTTGAAATTGACGATCTTAGCTTGCCCACGTTTGCTTACTGAATTTTTGAGCAAAGCTCTAATTATTCGTTTTATTTCTACGATCTTGAACCCCGTGACAGTTGGTTAAATCCATGTTCAAAAAATTAACACGATTTTATTTACGTCTTTTAACAAAGTTACCATGTATTACCGTATTAAAAATGTAGATACCCGGAAAGAATGCAAGGCTGATGTAAGCGTGATCAATAGGATCAAGAAAGGGACGCTTAGATGGTTTGGGCATGTAGAGCAAATGAATAAAGAAAGTAGTGTGAAAATAATATATGATGCGAAAGTTAATGGAAGAAGAAGTCGGGGACGCCCGAGGAAGACATGGCACGATCAAGTGAATCATATACTTGAATCGGACCATGTGAAGAGTCAAAATAACAGAAGAGTATGTATGAGACGATGTATAAATGTGAATGAAGCAAGGAGTGTGTGCCAAGACAGAGTTGTATGGCAGTCCGTCCTCTCTGCCTACTCTTGCGGAGAAACGACGTGATGATTAGTTAGTTAGTTAGTAATTAAAACTGTAGATCACTAAGCTTTCTAACAATGTATTTGACTTTTCAACAGCAATGAAGATTACTTTTCTTGTTTCAACAAATGCTCTATTGTATTGAAAATGTTATACTTTAAAAAAAGGTGCGGTTTTCTAAATTTATCAAAAAAAGATATAAACAAAAAATTGTGCTTCAGAAAACCTTCCTGAAACGAAAAAAGTGGCCTATTCCAAAAACACCAAATATGAACCTCTTGTGGGTGAAGGATATGATGACAATGGTTTAAACTGTATATGCGATAGTATAGGTAAGGTAACACCTGCAACACATTAGATAATCATTCGATGAAATCATCATCCGTATGACCTCTTCCGTGTTTCTCCTAATTACGATGAGGAGTAGCCATACTATGTGTGGAGAGTGGGGCTCACTTTAATTACAGGCAACGTTTTAATTGGATACTTTACAAGATTGTGCCAAACAGTATTAGATAGTGCGATTAGTTATTGGATTAATTAGTAGATTTACGTGTGTGATGCAGAGGTTCCTTGAGCCTGTCTTACACTAGTGGTGTGTATTATTTATAAATATTTTTACACTAACAATATACTCGTATATACATCGAACGCAATTCAGTGATATATTAAATTCAGGGGTCCCTAACTTAAAAATAGTTTTAGACAAAACAAGCCACCAGCTTTATGTTTTTGGTATTTATATTGATCAAACACCACAATATGCAATTAAAGAACTGGGGTTGATGTCAGCATCCAAAAATACACACTCTCTGGCTTTCTAATAAAAGCAATACTACAAATTATTTATATGTTCATTCTATACGGGTAGTGAAGAAAATGTGCTATGTTTTCTGTGAATGAATTTTTAAACAGTAATCTTTTAAAGTCCTTATTAATTGCATACTGGAATTTTAGGTAAAACGTTTAAAATTGCCTTCGCTGTTTTTCAAAACTGCGCCTTTTACTGAATGTTAGTATGTTTTGAATAGAATTTAAAGGATTTCAGTTTTAAAAATGTATTCATCGGAAACCTTAAACATTTTTCTAACCACTTATAGAAAATTACAGATATATAATTTTTTCATATGAAGCAATCACTTTGTAGCTGGACATTTTATAAAAACACTTTGTTTTAAACAACGAATTTATTGTGTTGAACACCAACCGGTTTCGCTTCGATCAAGCTTCGTCAGGGCATACATAATAATTATCATATCAATATAATAAATTCGTACTTTAAAACCAAATGTTATTTTATTTTAGATAAATCATTTGTAGTATTGTTTGTATTAGAATGAAAGTGATGTTTAACGCCATTTTTAGGTGCTAAGGCTTAAGGATAAAACTTTTTGAGGAATAAATACTGAACCATGATAAATGTTGGTATTATTTTGCTACTGTCCAAAACTGCATTAAAAAAAATTTGAACAGTACAAAAAACATGTTCTGTTTCCACGGAAAATAAACTTACACTTTTCCCAGCCAAAGCTATAAAGCAATTTTTATAATGTCCATCAAATACTATTACGAAAAGATCTCACATCGCTCATAATATAGCAAATTAAATTTTATTAAATTTACCAACTTGGGAGTGAGAACGCTGCGTGGGAGTCGAATTCACAACCTTCCAAATCAAAGTCAAATGCGTACACCACTACACCACAGAGGTCGAATGGATTCAATCTATTTGAGCTCAATTGTTATACGGCACTGAAATAGTCAATCCTACCGGAACTCCTCTACTCTTTATTTGAAAAAGGCTTTTGATTTCCGCTATCTTAGAAATCAGGGGTCGTCCCTACTTGGCAGGTCAACTCTAGCATCTAAACGACAAGTATTTATGACCCGAAAAAGATTCTCACGGTTATTTGCTTTCATTTTCCTATGCTCTCAGAAGAGACGTATTACGTTATAGATACATTTCAAATTTCGAGTCATGTCTCAAATTAATCACGTGACGATATTTTTTGTCGTTGTTTTCTCCGGAAACAATCAAATTAAACTTTTGGAACGTTCCGGCGGCTGTGCGATTGAATGCATTTTGACCAAACATTTTTTAAATGGATCTTGATTTAGTCACTGATGACTGCATTACATAAAAAAATATTCAACACGAATAGTGGATTGGTGGGTATCTATTTAATCTTTACTTTGCATCATAAATGGTTCTTTTAAATTTTGCATGTAGATACCAAAGTAATAAAAAGTTTGTTTTTTTTTTTCGAAGGAAGCAAAAACTTGGGGGTGTGACATTGTATATTAAATAAAACAATAAACTTTGTAAAACACCACTTTATTAGAGTTAATCACCAACCAGGTTTCGCTTTTCTCAAGCTTCTTCAGGGCTTTTACATCAACTGATGGTTTTCTGGTTCTTTTTACATCAGTTGATGTAAAAGCCCTGAAGAAGCTTTGAGAAAGCGAAACCTAAAAGTTTATTGTTTTATTTAATATATAATAAAAAGTTTATTAGATTACCGGAAGTTAAAACTACACTAGACTCAATAAAGGCTGATTCACGCCAACGTCCGGTTCCGCTCAGTGCCGATATTGTTCCGCAAGAGAGCTTATTGATATGGTATGAATATCAATCAAGGAGTATGTGCCAAGACAAAGTTGTATGGCAGTATATCCTTCTACCCACCCTTGTGATATTTAACTAATTATTTAGTTAAATAATTATTTTGAAGTTTAAAAATACTTACAACGCAGATTTTTTTTTTTAACCATTTTTTTATCACTAAATAATATTTTTAATAATTAATAAAAATATTATTTAGTGATAAAAAAATGGTTTTTGATAAAAAAAATCTACGATGTTAGTATTTTTACAATTAAAAATAATTATTTAACTAACTAAGTAGTTAAATATCACAAGGGTGGGCAGAAGGATATACTGCCACACAACTTTGTCTTGGCATATGCTCCTTGATTGATATTCATACCATATCAATAAGCTCTCTTGCGGAACAATATCGGCACTGAGCGGAACCGGACGTTGGTGTGAATCAGCCTTAATGCTTCATTAGAACGCGTTCACAACCCATTCAGATCTAAAATAATTAACAATATTTTACAAAGCGAAACACCTACGAACCATTTTATTTTTTTATTCTTCAATTTGCCATGGTGACAAAATCTGTTGAAATTGCAATGTTGCTTGAAATGGCGTAAGCCGCAAATAGCCAGGTATTTTTCAACCTCATCTCCTTTCCTTCCTAATTCCTTTATCTTTACAGCATACACTAATCGATGGTGCCATAGTCCCACTGCCTCTGGGCAGTTAGAACTCATGTGCGGAATTCACTTATGTAAAAAAAAATGGGTAGCCATCAATTAATTGCTTTACAATTGTATAAGTATGCATACCGCTGCATATTATGTTAATAGGTACGCAAAAGCACGTAACCTATAGTCTGGTGCAGCTAATGGTATCATCGCTGGCATAAGGCTTTATTCCCATAACCATAAATATATGACCAGTGTACGTAATAGTTTGTGGTACCTACTATGGGAGAGTTACCAGTGCAGTACAGTGCCTGGCTGGCAGGTCGCCGTACGCTGAGCCACGTTTCCGGGTCGCGGAATGGTCTATGGACAACAGATGAACCATTTAGCACGGTGGTTGCAGTGATGAAGTGATTTCATAAATCGTTACCTCTGGCGGTTGCAGCGATACCTCAGGGGTTAGAACAGCCGATCGATTGGCGTAAGATCCCGGCGTTCATATCCCGGTGTCCTCTAATAACTCTTGCTTATTATGTCAGCTAGTGGCGACATGGGAAAGAAATATACATACGAGTATTTCTATTTAAAAAAAACACCAGTTTGTGGTTTTGACAAATTTGAAAAAAAAAACTTTGTATAAAGACCACGAATATTATTTTGTTTTTTATGACCGATCGGTTTCGTTTAGCCTAAGCAATGTGTATCCTGATGATCCTTAGGCTAAGCGAAACCGGTCGGTCATAAAAAATAAAATAATATTCGAGGTCTTATACAAAGTGATATTTTCGTTTCTTTAAATACATTTTTCTGTTTTTAATAGAAAAAAAGTCTTTTTTTTTTACTCCAAATAATCTGAGGTTAAAGTCTGTCGTACTAGTCATGCCACTATGTATACGAGTACATCAAAGAGATGTACACAAAGTAACAGTGTTATTTACAAAAAAATATATATATATTACTAGAACCGTACGGAGTGGTATTTCCACTCAACCGACGGAAGATGCCATAAGACGGCTTCATTATCCCGCTTCACAAACCTGTGGACAATCGGGGTCGGAAGTCAGAAATCGCGCCATTGTACCTGCCTGCATTGTGCTGGCAATCTCCCTCAGAGTGCATCGCTAGTAGGCGCTTGAAACTGTAGAGAATAGCGATGAAAGTGTGAGACATCCAACCGGCGATAGCGAGAATGACCTCACTTACACAAAATTACCACTCTCCAGCATATTTTGCAGTAAATGCATTACCCCATATTATATCAAGCTCATTGGTCTCGGAACCAGAGGCTGTTAGTTCTAAACAAGAGAGAGTTTGTTGATAATTGTAAAATACACAGAACATACCGATTTTTCATTACTTTATATTCAACTTGGGTAAATGTTGCCTCAGCTTTTCTGGAAATATAATTTTAAAAGTGGTTTCTTTTGTCAAAATTTGGGATTCGTAGAGACAAATTTGCGTTAGAATACAAATTTGTCGTTTGTATTAATAAATAAAGTTACGTGGATACATACGTACCAGAACTTTTAAAAATTGGAAGTGACGGATGTGTTTATTATTATATAAAATTATATAATTTAAAAGACATCTTCAAATCCCTACTTACCTAATAAAGTACATACCTATAATTATTTTAGCTGACATTAATGTGTATTTGAAATGGGAGAATTTTTTTTTTTGCTAGTAAAACAAACTAACAACATAATTAAATACAAAATCTCGCCCCAGCTTACTAGATATATGTCATACCCTCTGAATAAAAAGTATATTTAAGTTTAGTTAGGTACCTATATTAGCCTAAAATACAACAGAAAGATCTGTATGAAACAAACCCCGCAGTCGTCTCGACAATCATCAATTAAAATAGCAAAAATTCGAACGCACCTTTGACTTAATTTAATCCCAAGTCTTCGAATCTTCTTGAGCAGATCGTTAAACAATTGTACCACTAATTTGTTACGAGTGCACTCGAAACACATCGGCAATCTTGAACAAATCGGCGTCGTGTTGTTTGCCGCGCGAGTTTTGTCGCTCGTTAGTTGTAAGTCAAAGAGAAAGTGGAAGAAATTAGATTAGCATGTAAATCGAAATGTAAACAGTTAATTGTATTGAAACAAGACTGCATGTGCAATAATTTGCCTCTGGGTGCTTTTAAAACTCGCAAGATAATTATATTAGATTTGTTTAGTCCGTATTGGAAACGGGCGGAGTTAGTTCTAGCCCTGAGCCAAATGGCGCCTGAATCAGCTTGAATTTAGACGCCTTTTGAAAAAAATAAATATTTTCAATGTGAAGTCGTGAGGTTAAAATATACTTTTACTAGGGGTGAAGTTTTTAATATCGTATTTCCTTGTATTCAATTTACTACCGCACAAAGTACATCTTGTACCTTCCTTAACCTTGGTGAGTGGGCTAAAATAAAATATTGCTTTAAGAACACAAAACACAGTCTACAAAATTTCAATTTAAGTACTTGTTTATAAACATATTCACAAAAAACCCTACAGTAGCAAATGGCAACCCGCTCATCGGGTAGAAAAGATTAACTTCTAATTAATGCACCTCTAACCACAGTTGACACAGGAAGACAGAAAAATATTTCCTGGCACTGTTTCAAATTTCACGATATTTTTCCACGATACGATACGATACGATATATATATATATATACACACGAGGCCTGTTCAAAAGGAAAGGTGAATTTTGAATTTTCGCGGGCTGTGTACATTCGATTATCGATTTTTTTGTTATGTTGGTACACATGTTTTTATCAAATGTTAGCATTATCAGCCATTTTGGATTAGTGGTTTGTTTTTGACAACTGGAAAGGTTAGTCACGTTTTTGTGTGTTCTTCGATTTTTTACTTTTGAAAAAAATGGATCAACGAGAATAGAAGAGAGTGGCGAAGGAAAAGAGAGGGGGAAGAAAAGAGAAGGGAAAAGCTGTAAAATACCTGGTTATTCAAACATGATTAATAAACACAGCTATTGCTATTTTAAGCAACCTTTTACAAGCCTTCCATAAACACAACCTCACTTTTTCAAGAAAACAACAAAGATTTCGACATCTTCAAAACGCCATATTCCTATTTTTTCGTCTCAAATGAATAATCCTATCGCTGAAAGCCAATCGTAAATTATTAAAGAATCGTCTATTTGTGTGGACATTATACGAGTACATGAGAGCAAACGAGGCTACACTGAACATAGGTGTGATTATTAAAAGGATGCAACCGGGAAAATAACGCAGTATTTTGTGGTTTTGTGGGTGAGTTATAATCATTTATATTAAATTGCTTTTGTAATTTTTTTAAGAATCTATGTAAGAATTGCCAGAAATAAATTATGGCGATAATTATTATACGAATGGAAAGTATTTTTATTTTTTTAATACTGTGTGGTAATTTCAATAAAATATTTTTTTGCTTTGTTCTACTTTTTATTGGTAGACCGTACTGATTTCAGCTTATTACGGTCATCTTCAAACTGGTATGTAGATTAATTAAGGTAGGGTTTTTATAAAATTATGAGGTCAGGGATAAATAAAAATGAGTTTAAGTAAATTTTATGATAATTATTTTATATCACGATTTTATATACAATAGAGTTTAAGAACATTCTAAATTTACTAACTACATATTCCTTAAATTAAACATATATGTTATATTATTAGTAATCATTACTCGTAAGTAACGCCTAGTATTTATCTGTATGAGAGTTCCGTGTTTTACTTAGGTTTTAGAGGACGCGGGCTCGAACCCGGCGTGGGCAAATAAATTTGATTGAATCAACATGTGTCATAACACATTTAATTCATATGAAATTATATATATAATATATTTGCGGCGTGTTCCAGAGTGGTAGATACTCTACGTATCGACCTGGTAAAAGACCACCATTCAGAATCGAAACGTTGCTAGAAATGGTCTCAGCCGTGTTTGGTGACCAGATCTGAATAGCCAGGTACTTCCCAAACCTTCATCTTCCTCATCTACATCCCTTTCCTACTACCTTAAGCTCACAACATCCCCAATTGAGGATACCATAGTCTCAGTGGCTTTAGACGGTTGGGAGAAGAAAGGACTCTTGTGAGGTATTGTACATATTTCTTTAGGTACATATTTCAAAGCTTGTATCTTCCGTTTCAGTGGAAGATTGATGGATGTCGCCGTAGAGAAAGATTTCGCACCTCGTGGCTTCGAAACGTACATAAAAGTGCAGTTAAAGATTGTCCTGATGATGGTCAACCTTCGTTAAGGGAGGGCATCAGAAGAAGTATTTTTTTATTTTTTGGCCATAGGTCCAAAAGACGTTAATTTCAATATACGAATCTAGGCTTCTCAATTTAATCTCTTGCAATAGACATCGATTGGCTTTACCACTTCAAAACCTATATCTTTACATCCTCATTGAGACGTGTTTCCGCACATGCGCAACGTTGTCTCATTTTCACTGTATTAGATCTGACGACTTTCCTAATATCCAAATGTACTAAACGCGTATATACCACCATGAACCACGTTGAACCGTGACATTTGACATCACTCAGTTCGGATAAGTGTATTAGGCGCCATCTATAATAGTATGATGTGGTGGACTCTGATGATTCTTATCGTAAGATTGGATGTTAAAATGTTATGCTTAAAGCCCGGGTTAAGTTTGTATAGAAATGCAAATGAAGCCAACAGTTAAATGCTAAATAATCCGTCAGACAAGGCGTCCTTTGTTTTGTGAAAAGTCTTTTTTCTGGGGTCAGCCAGGTTAAATCATGAACTTTACCATGAGGCATAATATGTTGATGTTGGTACACCTGGGAGATTAAATCGGTATTTATGGAGATATTTGGGTAAAGAAGCGCACTCATACATAATAGTGAATATCTTATCTTCCGTTTTCAACACTATTGTATAATATGAATATAATGAACATTTACAGAGGTTCCAAAAAACATTTTTTTAAAGATTTTACTTTGTGATTTGACATATTTAATGAAATGAAAAAATAATTTTGTATTAGACCACAGATTTTATTTCAAGTTTTATGACCGACCGGTTTTGCTTAGCCCAAGCATCATCAGGGTACAAAATTAAATTAAACAAAAAATACATAGTTTGCGGTTATATATATATATATATATATGTAGAGAGGGAAAACACATCATAAAATAAAATAAGAGAGCAGTGAAAAAATATATCTTTTAACTGAAGCAATTTTTTTATTTATTATTTCATGACTAAGAACAAATTTTTAAAACATTTTTTCTTGGGATTTAAAAAAAACGGTTAGTTAGGTTAATATTTAATAGTAAAATTTAAGCAATTATAGATTTTGTTATTTTATAAACAAAGTTTAGTAACGATATACGAGTACATGGTCGAGTTCAAAACTATGAGAATCATGAATTTACCAAAAATCTCTTAAAGTCCAGTACACACAGTATCGTGTTACATTTATTTAAGGCGACGCAATTCAAATAATGCAAAATTGCGTGTTTTTGGTTTACCATTTGATCGCCTGGAAATAATATAGATGCTTCAATTGAATATTGCGAGTAGAACACGTCATATTGGTCATTGCTTTGACCGTCAAGTTTCGCTCATCCAAAAGTTCTTTCAAGATTGAAATCTTAATCTAAAATCTTCCACTTACGAACCGTTTTTTTAAAAAGCTTTTATCGTAAATGTGGAAGAATAGTTTTTTTACACTGACTGGAAAACATTTTAGCTTTTTGGCGACATTTTATTACAGCATTCAGTGGCAATTTCAACCTTATTACTACTCGCGTAAGGAGGGCGTGATTTTTTTCGAGTTGGTTTTATTGGATCGCCTTAAGAGTAACATCTCAAAAACACACCTTTTTTCCCTTTAGAAGATTGATTACATTTTCACATATTAAAACCCCATTTTTCATAAAATTATTATTTTTTTTTCCCATAAAAAAAAGTATTTAATTGGATATAATTACAATTTTAACTTTACTCATCTATCAATATGTAAAACTAAGAAAACAGAGCTGTGTTGCAGTCGTTTGGATAAATCGGAGGTCAATAAATCAGTTTTTTTAACACCCAACGAATAGTGTGTGACAGAAGGTGATCTCTAGAATACCTCTAATTTTAACAACCACTTTAGATTCTAATCATTGTAAGAAGTACCATATAAATAACTCAATTATATGTGAACATTTTGTACAACACATAGTATAATTTGTATTGTTACAATGACAGATCGGTCACTTAGTTAATAATGTCATGGAAGAATAATGATAAAAACTACAATGATACGTATAGCAAAGAATAAATTATTTTATATGGTTTAGTTATTAAATATAATATATGCATTTTGGTCATAAATCGAGATTTTCTATTCCAGTATTAGTAACGCCAATCGCAAAAAGTACCGTAAACTGTCGTTTCCCACGTACGATTTAACCGGGTTCGGCTTAACCAGGTTTGGCTTAACTGGCTTCGTATAGGGTTTAGCTTTACCTAGGTAGAAACCTAACCGGGTAAGCCATAATCGTGTTCGGTTTAACCGGGTTCGGCTTAACGTGAGACTTAAATGGAATCGGTTTAACTAAGTTCGGCTTAACCGGGTTCGGCTCAACCGGGTTTATCAAAATTAGGTTGGCAATACCAGGTTCAACATTAAAAAAAAATAAAAATAAAAATAATATCTAGATTTACGCTTCCTATTGAAAGAAAGCTTAATTAATGATAAAATCTGAAAATATATTGTCCGTCAGTGAAATCTTTGAGGAACTCTATATTTTATTATATACGAGGCCTGTTCAAAAGAAAAGGTGAATTTTGAATTTTCGCGGGCTGTGTACATTCGATTATCGTTTTTTTTTGTTATGTTGGTACACACATGTTTATAATATGTTAGCATTATCAGCCATTTTGGATTATTGGTTTGTTTTCGACAACTGGAAAGGTTAGTCACTTTTTTGTGTGTTCTTCGATTTTTTACTTTTGAAAAAAATGGATCAAAGAATATGTATTATGAATAAAGTGCTTCCAACGCACTTAAAATGTTGACTGTGGCATTCGGCGAGTCTATTTTGTCTCAAAAAAGTGTTTATATGTGGTACAAGCGCTTTGCAGAAGGCCGAGAAGATGTTAATGACGATGAGCGTCCTGGAGTTGTGGAAAAACAAATCATGGATTTTATTCTTTAATCTATTTTTTTCAAAAGTAAAAAATCAAAGAACATACAAAAACGTGACTAACCTTTCCAGTTGGCAAAAACAAACCACTAATCCAAAATGGCTGATAATGCTAACATATGACAAACATATGTGTACCAACATCACAAAAAAAAAATCGATAATCGAATGTACACAGCCCGCAAAAATTCAAAATTCACTTTTTCTTTTGAACAGGCTATGTATACTTATTTGTGTTGCCTACCTATATGAGGAAGGAATTTTTAACTTATTTGAAAATTTTACAACCATCCAATCATAAAATCGAGAGCCTACTGTATTGCTTACTATATTGAAAACACGGGAATTTTTCGGTTAACCAGAAAAATTCGTTTAACCGGCATTTTTACCGCCGTCAATCCCGATTAATCGAAAGTCTACTGTAATGGCACCTCTGAATTAAAAGAGAGGGACCTACTCGATCCGTGACTATCACAAGCTCCATCGGCGCTGCGTTCGCTTGTGATAAATCAATCTGTTTAACAATGCAGCATTTGAGGCAACTTTATGGCTTGCTAACTTACAAAAGCAGTCACTCACTCACGATCGAGATATCTTTTTTTTAAACTTTCTTTCGTTTCTGAGACATTATATACAGATTTCTACCCATATACAACTACTAGAATGAGTTTATTATTATTGTATTAAATTAATTTTGTTTTTTTTTTTTAAATTTAATTATTTTTCATCTGGTGCCCTCTCCTATTGGAGGTGGACTGTCATCAGTGGAACCTTCATCCTGCAAGCTTCACCCCGAAACAGCTCATCGGAACTACACTAGTACCAGACACAAAGGTTTTGAAGCCATGAGGTGGGGCATCTTCGTTTTTTATGATGTGACCAATACGTTGGATTTTTTTCTTTCGTACGAGTACTTAGTGGAATTTTGCAATTTTCCGCAAGTGTACAGTTTCTATCTGTATCAATAATTTGTATGGCGTCCTTGTACTTAACCTGTTTTAAGCCTTGTACTTGGCATTGTTTAAAATATTTTTGTTTCGTACTCAGTAAGTACCTTTTAATTAATAACAAGGAAAATAACAAAAAAGTCTCCACCTTTCTACGTCGATCGTACAGAAGAATAGAGAAAGTATTACAATATATTTCAAAGCTTCTATTTTCCACATGAATTTTTGGTTTAGTGTTAAGATTTAAGTAGTGTACTTAAGCTTGTTTAATCTGGTATAAGCTTTTTTCTTAAGCCGCGTACTTGTCCAGTTCACACCTAGTTCTTAGCGAGCAAAGAAAGGGCATCCAAGTTAACACACCGCGCCGCACCGAATAACGGAGAAAACGTAACATAACCTGGAACGTTTGATGCGAAACCGTTATGCTACACATCCTTTTAAAAATGGTCAATCAGTCACCTGCCGGATATCATCTAAACAGCCTCCTGTCGGGATAAATCAATTTTTCAAACCAGTGACAATATAGGCATATGAGGAGATGGCCTAACTGCCCATTGTATGTGGCAACTGTCGAGATGTTCTGATAGGCGCAGTTGCCCTTTCAATTCAAGAGCCGTGTCGGGAATAAATTTCTGTCAAGGGTCTATAAAACGATTAATTTGTTATTCTCTTGACGGTGCCACCGTATCAATGTTTACGATGGTTATATAACCGTTTTTTTTTATTGGTTGTTAAGGGTCAGCACTCAAGAATGACGCTAAACGTTAATTTGTAGCATTCTAATACAAGCAATCCTACAAATGATTTATCTGCAATATTTCTATGGGTCGTTATAAAAATGTCTGAGGTTTCCAGTGAATACAATTTTTAACTGTAATTGTTTAAATTCTATGAAAAACTTGAAACCAAATGTTAGTAAATGGTGCAGTTTTAAAAACAGAAACCTTAGACATTTTTCTAACTATCCTTGTGGAATTAGCAGATGAATAGTTTGTAGTTTTGCTTGTACTAAAAAGCCAAAAAGTGTTTATTTTTGGGTGCTGATCCTTAAGAGCTCTATACGATTTTGAATCAGATGAAGTCATGACAGTTGTTAAGCTTTTCACAAGCTCCACAATGGCGTGGCGAGCAGAGATGAATGACGTCAGGGGCGTTTTGGATATGTTATTTTTCAATCATTTTTCAAAAACGATTTATCAATTGTACAAATAACCAAATACTATAAAAATAATATATTCAGAATCGGGGTTTGTTGATCTATCAGAATATATCATTTTACCTAATCTTCTCCCTTTTGTCTTGTTCGGGTCGGGAATCCATTATTTTGACATCGCCTCCCCTCGATACACAAACATTTTTTTTATATGCAGAGATTTTTTAAAAAGGAAATTTTTTTCTCCATAGAATTTCTTATTTATGAAACACAGTTTTAAAATATGCTTTAAGTTTTTATCTTAAAGCTAATGGATTAATTTTACTCTCTTTATTTTTAATTTTAAATAAGCTGCTTATATTTTCTATTTTTGTAATTCTTATGATCTGACTTCACTCTCAATATATCGTTGCTGAAAAGGCAAAAGGGCTCAAACGATAGTCTGGTCAAAAATTATTTAAATACTCAGTTTTGACCAGTTTTTATTTCTGCATCGACTGCTTTGACTCTCGTTTAATTCTGAAAACCTTTTTGTGACTTTTTCGCCATCGAAAATATACACGAGTATACATATATTTTTTATTTTTTAACTTTTTTGTTTCTTACATTATTTTTTTACATTACCTACCTCACTAGTTCATAAGAACCTGTTCTGAGGTAAGTGACAGTGAGTACAAGTAGAATAATTTAAAAAAAAAAATCGTGAAGAATTTCAAGTGCTATTTGAGGAGGTCTTCAATTTCCTTGCGGTCCTTACTCATTAGCCATTTAGTATATTTACCATTTGGGAGAAGGCTTTACTCAAGAGATACAAGTTCGGGACTTTTTAAATCGACGGCCTCTATGGTCGAGTGGTAAGAGGCTCGACTACGAATCCAAAGGTTGCGGGTCCAAACTCGGCGTGAGCCAATAACTTGTATTTAATTAATATGTGTCATAACACATTTCATCCATATAAAAATTATAAAAATTAAGAAACGTTTCTTGAAATGGCTTTAGCCGTGTTTGGTGACAATCTCCTTCCCCCCCTCACTACCTTCAGCCTCACCACATACCCTATTTGGGGATGCCATATTCTCACTGGCTCTAGACGGTTGGGAGCAGTTAAGACTCTTGTGCGGAATTCATATAAAAAAAACTTGTTCTTCCCAAAATGGCGCTTCAGCCCTTTTGCCTTTCCGGCGACGATGTGTTATTAAAATAACCTGCTCGCTTATCAACTACTCTAAGTTATCAATTCATATTTTTCAAGTAGCACGTTCATTAACTTCGCGACTCGTGCGTGGCACATCGGCACCAATAGGGCTTACATATCTGATTGGACCAATAATGACTATTTATTAAACCTACAAGTTGAGAGGCGTACAGTAGCCAATCAATTAAACCAGTAATGACGATGTGTTTCAATTAACAGATCTCCTTCGGGTGGCGACGGTGGAGACGGTGGAGACGGTGGCGGTGGTGGCGGGGTGGCGGGGTGGTGGAATGTGGAAAGTGCCTACGATGTTATCTGCGTTGAAATCCATTAATTATTTGGCTTTTAACTCAATATTACAAGAGATGAAGAGATTGGCTTAGATGCGCCGTTCTATAATGTTACACTGATGACAGGTCAACTAAAATAGCTGTTATGTGTTTTTTTTTACTGGCAGATAATGTAACTTCTTCTAAAATTAGAGACTCACAAAAGCATTTTATTAATGTTCACCAAATAATAACACAACGAATGGCAGGGGCACATAAATAAATAAAAAAAGTGTATTTCGTCAGAAATCGATCCCTCAACCTACGGGAGGAACCGTGATTTTATGCAGCTGGCTCTACAATATTTTTTCTACGCATTTATTGTTGGCCGAACCGGTTTCACTCTTGTCATCGTCAAACTAGTAATCTGGCCATAAATATATTCTAATTATTGATTTGATATTTTTACACAATGTTGTGCTTCGAAAATCTAAGTTGATATCATTTTAAGCTTTTAATCTAATCATGTTCCATACTCGACTATGTATCCGGAGGTGTCGGGTTCAAATCCTGGCGTGCGCAAATACATTTTATTTAATTAATTGGTGTTATTTCACAAAAAAATATGTACCAGTATATTGTGTATATATATATAAATATATATTTGCAACATGTTCTAAAGTGGAAGATAATCTCAGTATCTCCCTTGTGAAATACCACTGTTCAGAATCCAAACGTTGCTTGAAATAGCTTTTAGCCGTGTTTGGCGACCAGATCTGAAGAGTTAGGTACTTCCCAACTTCAATCCTTCCCTTTCTCAATAACTTCAGTCTCACAACATGCAACAATTTGAAAGTCCATAGTCTAACTGGCTTCAGACGGTCGAGAGCAGTTGAGACTCTTGTACGGTATTCACATATATATAAATATATATACTTTTTTTAAACCACAGCTAATAGTAGGTATTAAAAAAACATACAAATGTGTGGTGCCGTATTGAAAACTATGCGTTACAATATTTACTGTCGTTTTTAGAGGTTTTTAAAAAATAATTTAAACATTGTTTTTATCAGTAATTTCACCAACCCGCGAAGTTAGCATATATATCGATCCTGATTTTGAATTAAGAGCTTAGTATCTAGACTTTCGAAGATGTAACTAAAGTAGACTTAGTTAAGATACTACTGGCAGTGCAATTACAAGCATATGAAATGACACAGTTCAAATTTTTAATTATGTGCTTCGGTTTGAAATATGCCTGAAGGAGTATTGATGAAAATCATTTTTGATTACAACCTATTTGTAGAACTTTTGTATTTGACGATGACGGAACATTCGAGAAAGTTCCGATTGACAATTAAATAACGGCTCGATCGTTTACGGTGCTTTATTCTGAAACCTCCTCTCAAATCGTAAGGTCCCGAAAGTCAATAAGTGATAGTAAATTCTTTAAAAAAGTTGTGCCTTCTAAAATAAAGTAGAAAAAAAAGTTAAGTAAAATCTCATTGAATTGGTGTTGTTGAATTCTTTGTTACCAGCAGTGGCGGCTCGTGACATTTTAGTGTGCTAGAGTGGTAAGATTGATAAAAAACGTCATCATTGATGTTGTTGTAGCCGAAAACATTTTTTTTTTTTTCGAAATTTCAACTTTTTGAATGAAGATTTTTCAGAAATCCGTGCAGTGCACCACCAAAACTGAAATATCCTGAAAATCTTCATACAAAAAATAAAAAGGTGAAAAAAAAAAAACATTTTCGGCTACAACAACACTAAAAATATCGTATTTTTCAATCTTAGCACTGTAGCACACTAAAAACTCACGAGCCGCCACTGGTTACCAGTTCTGAATAGTCGAGTGCGTTCCTACATAATCGTCTCTTCTTTTTATGTTCCTACCGCAGAAGATTCTCGACTGTCCAGAGCCAGTGGTGCTATGGCATTTCCAATTTGGACATGTTTTTTAAAATTTTATTTATTTTTATTGGTTTACGGTACAAGTACCTTTGGATACACAAAATAAAATGTTGTGACGTTGAAGGAAGTGCGGAGGTGAAGGAGATGGGAAAGAGGAAGGTTAATGTTCCTTTTTCTCCTCCATTTACTTCCGCCTAACAACATTTTTTTAACTGGGGTGTTATAATTCCTAGTTTAAAAAAAAATCTAAAAATTAAAATGAAGTTTTAAAAAATAAACTTTAAAACAATAAAAAAAATAAAATGTCATAATTCCACTAGCTTTAGGAACTTATGTCTGACATCACAAAAAATCGAAATTGTTTTCGTAGATTCGTGGAAACCCATTCACAAAAAAGGAATTCTGGTATATTTTTTAAATTCTTGTATTTATAGGTAAAGAATGTCGTCGCAGGAAAGTCAAAATTGCTAATGCGTCATTTTGGGAATTTCAAACCAGAGCACTTTACAGTTTTTTTATTTGACAAAAAATCAAAAGTCTTAAGTACCTGATGGATTTTGAAAAAAAAAGTTAACTCAGGTAACTCAATTTTCTTACTGAGTTACCTGAAGCGACAAAAAGCTAGAAAAAAAGTCCCTAACTTGTGTCGCTTGAGTTAAGCCTTCTCCCAAATGGTAAATTTATTTTGGATGGCTGAAGAGCCACAAAAGTCTTCAGAATCAAACGAGAGTCAGAGCATTCGATGCAAAAATAAAAACGAAACAAAACTGCATTTTTAACTCGTTTTTGACTTAAATGTGGCTTACGCCCTTTTGCCTTCCCAGCGACGATATAATGTTTTATTTGTATATAAGTTGTACAAGGTGATTGTTGGCATTTGGCCCACCACTTATTCGTGTTTAATAATGTCGGTTATATTGATTTAATCTCGGTAATAATACATCATTCTCTTTTTGTCTTTAAAATCTGACTTTCATAGGCAAAGCGCCTAATAATGTTGTGTTTTGGATGTGTGCGTTATTTTGACACCCACGACTGCTATTATGTAATTTCTCTGATGAAATAGACAGTACAAATATTATAACAAATGAAGCCATTAATCATGAAGCGAATCTGTTTCGAAATAATGGGACCGTCCGCTACGTTAAATTATACTTTCAATGTTTTGCGTTTGACTATCTGATTTATGACACTGATTCGCCTAAAATATACTACAGCAACCTTTAAAAAAAAGTAAACGATATAAAAATTCCACTTATTTATCTAATGAAAAGAATACTTTTTCCCCGCAGAGGTAGGCAAAATTATAAAAAAAGCCAGGCATGCCTCTGTACTGGCACACACTCCATGATTCATCAACATCAAAACATCTATTGATACATTTTCTTTCATTTTTTTGCTCTGGACATACACACTCATGTATTTGATAAAAAAAATAATTGATTCGTTTGATTCGTTCGATTCGTTTTATTCGTTCGATTCGTTTGATTAATTTGATTCCTTTGATTTATTTGACTTGTTTGATTCCTTTGATTTGTTTGACTTGTTTGATTCCTTTGTTTATTTTGATTCGTTTGATTCGATTGATCCGTGTGATTCGTTTGATTAATTTGATTCGTTCGATTTCTTTGATTTATTTTATTCCCTAGATTCTTTTGATTAATTTGATTATTTGATTCCTTTGATTCATTTGATTCGTTTGATTGATTTGGTTCCTTTGATTCATTTTGTTCGTTTGATTGATTGATTCATTTTTAAATGTAAATTAGTATATTTCTATAGGAGATGATTTATTTCCTCAAAATAATCACTATATTCAATAAGCGTCTCCCTTTCTTGATCCTATTCATTACGCTTACATCAGACTTCCGGATATTCACAATTTTAACACGGCCATACATAGTTTTACCGCACATACTCGTATATGCTTCTTGGATCTCATTTCTACGAACTCGTATATCAATTAGACGAAAGGGTAATGGAATGCAAGCTTCAAAATACTCGTACATTAAAATATTACCCTAAGTACCTTGTCATGTTACATGCGCAAGTACTAGATTTAAACACCAATACCTACTTGTATTTTGTGGAGAATACGAAAAACCTTTTACTGATTTGAAAGTATTTTTCCTTAGTAAACCTTGTCAAATATATTATAAAAATAATAAAACCAGATTGAATTTCTTGTATAATAAACGCCTTTGATAGCATCTCTGACACAATGAAGGTTTTATTCGATTCGTAAATTATTGTTGCAATCTTTAATGTGAAAAGCGAAGCCTTATATTCGTTCATGGCGTCATCCGGAATGTGGAAAGTTGAGAAAGAACATTGTGTACTTTGACACCTACCCACACTTGTTGAAAACATGATCCTGTAATTCGATAAATTATATACTCGAACTACAGAACACCGTTTCACGTTATTATGTATCTACCTATTTTAAGGCTTTCACTATATTGTTTTTCATATCCACACAGTAAAGATATTTACTGAATTGCAATATCGATCAAAATAAAAGCTCGGTTTAATAACCTTTTACTTTATTTGCGACGAGTTAGTAACCGAGTGGTCAAAAGCGTCGGGTTCCTACACAGGCATCGCGGGTTCAGTCTTATGCTAGCTAAGTCCTCCATCAAGATAGAAGTAAATTAATTAAAATATCTTAAGGTTATTTTTGATTGTTCTGCGTTTTATACTGGTAAGACAACCCGTAATGTCAATGATAGAATTAAAGAACATCATAGATGTTTAAATAACCACGGTTTTTTTTTAGAAAAAATATACCTTTAATAACAGGACCGGTGCTCATATTTTCCATAAAAATTGTCATGGCAACATATTACATAATTGATAAGCACTAGAAATAACGAAAGCCATTAAAATGAATGGTCATATTCTTAATAATCAGTTAAATTTGTTCAATATTAGGTATATTTCCCGTAAACTCATAAAATTTCTCACTATTCTTCAGTCACCTTCTCAGTTGACGTTTTGCCTCTTTCATTTCATATTATCTGTTTCTTTCTCTCTGTTCATTTGTTATAATTTAAATTTTATTATTTTGTTTTCTCACTGTTCTCTTATTTTATTTTATTTTAATAAAAAAAAATCATCCTTATACACTCTCCTAAAATAGAGTCGAATTCTGTACACACAGGCCAAAACAAATAGTATGAAAACCTTTGTACAGATGGATTTTAGATACAATGCTATTAATACTATCTGGAGTGCGTATAATCGACCATAAGTTCCAATTCATAAAATATTTAAAAATATAAAAAATAATTTATGTACACAGATAAGTATTAATGTCGGAGAGTTTAAACAAAATAAATCCTTTTAATTTTTGATGGAATATTACATCATTGTTCGCTGCCGATATGGCTTCTGTAATATTTGATAGGATATAATTACTAGTTTCTGTGTATAATTCATTTGGAAATCAAAATAAAAACTACCATTATTAAAACAAAATTGAAATCCCATATTGGGTGACTCGCTTCTCGTTCATATTTTCTTCGTTAACCACCTCCAATATGCTAGTGTAAAAAAATCAAAAGCCATAAAGCTTTCACTAAATGTATATAATCAATAATCAAACACCCATATTATCTATGATCTAGTATTTCCTCAAGATAGATTTCCTTCCCGAAATGACATCATTCTTACGTATCTGATTCATATCAGCGAATTCAATAAACGGTCGAGTCGAGTATATTAATATTTTGGTGGCATTGTTCAGCCTTAACCCCGCGGATGTCGAAATTTTTCGGCGGTGTATAGCAGAAATGCCGCTGTTTGTATTTATTATTTTTTGTAAAAACAGTTTCACACCAATACATTGCAAAAAACTAAAAAATGGTAATCATAATTATCCAAAAATAAAGGCAAAAATAGTGAAAAGTAGCTTAAAAACAATAAACAGGTTTTAAGAAGTACATAATATAGTTAGAACTTTATAGTTACTTCGTGATTAAACCTTTTTTAAGTTATATAAAAAATTACCACATTTCCTGCAAGGCAGTTAATTAAACAGTCTTCCCAGGGGCATCACCATTGGTAAGTTAGTTCTGCATCTGAGAAGAAACAGAAGCCTGTATTGGCGGCCTCGCGTGAAATTCTCAGGGACGTAGAATCCAATTTCCGCCAGGATGTCAGGTATTAATTATACGCCATAGTAAAAGTTTATGAGCTAAAAGCAGTAATGCTATATTCCACCTCAAACTAAATATATGTAATCTCCGTATAATTGCTTTTTAACACGCTGTAGGGTCCTTTTTTCCGACGATCTTAGAAAAATAGTAGCAGTTTACTAACTGACAAATTAAAAAAATATATTTTTCTATTTTCGAATATTTGATTGCAACGATCGTTGTTACCAGTTCTTGCCTATCCCAATAAGAACGATAAATCGTTCACTGACATCCAGAGGGTTCAAAGAGCTCAGAAGAAAGTTATGACGTATTTTCTTTTAGCGCAGGATTAATTCATTTGTTATCGAAACAGCGATTGTTGGGAACGGATAAGAAATTTGATTAATGAACCCCTCATTCAAATGAATGGATTACAAATAGACGTAATATATAAATGCATTCGACAAACAAAGCTTTAAACTAATACAATTCACAATACATCGCGATGATGATGAAACGATATCTGGAGAATGCCTACGTCTACAAATTGTGCATAATTATTCAAAAATATCTAATATCCAATGTTGTGCTAATGATGGTTCTTTGTCAAAAATATATCATACACGAAAGTTTTAAAGTCAAACATCACTTTCTAACATGATGACCTCTGAAAACTTTTTTTTATAAAGAACTAAAAGATACTATCCGACTTCGGCCCGGTTTCAACTATCATTTTATTTTTATTAATTTTGGTTGAAAATTATTGATATTGTTCCAATAATTACTATTATTTTGAATCCTTGGTTCAATAGGAAAAAAAATGTGTAGCCATTATGGTGTCTTATCTAATTTTATACAGTTAAGTGAATATTTAATGACGTTGCGTGCTGAAAATTGATGACCTAGAAAATACAGACGATAAAATGGCGTGCCATTCTGTAACAGCTAGACATCCGAAATAGGCTATCAACTGTCTACAATTCTAAGGTACTTCGAACAGGTCACTCGCCAACATGAGACCTTAAACCAGGAGAAGCTCGTGATCGCAGGCAAAGTAGAAGGCTGTAGAAACATATAGAGTAAGACCGGAACGTTGGTACGAGCAAATAGCACAGGCGTCCGGAGCGTCGGTGTCCGCGGCTCGAGTCCGCGAGGAGTGGGGGAACCTGCGTCGTCGGGGCAATTGTCAAAGACTCGAGAATCTTACGTCTCCTGAAAATGTTTCCACGTACTGACTGCTTTGTTTGATTTGTTTCCAGGGCACTCACCCCGACTCGCTGTACCGCGTGGCGCAGCTCACTGGCCCCGAGAGCGGTGGCCACGGGGGCGACGGTGGCCACGGGGGGCGGTGGACCTCGGGCTCCTCGCGCGTCCGGGGACCCCTGCGCCTCCTGCGCTGGCCCCTCGCGCTGGCGGCCGTCTGCATAGCCCTGGCGCTACTGGTTTACTTCCTCGTGCCGGGTAAGATTGTGTTTGAAACTGAACATAGACTTTGCCAATGTCTGGAGATACAATAAGGAACTCCAAATACAAATATTACAACTTGATATTCCAGACAGAAAGATTTGTGAAATTGTCTTTTTTGTAGAACTTTAATTTTCTTTTGCCACTTAAACATATATTCAAATGGATCAATAAACTCTATTTCTGAATACACTTTTCGGTTGAAAGGAAATACTTATAAATAAAATAGTGAACAACGTCCTCAGTGATATAAATAAAGGGAGATATATTCTGAATTCACTCAAATCTTCACTTCTTTACAACATAAGGATGCATAAAACAGCAACAACAAAAAAAAAACCAACGCAAACGAACCTGCGACCTTCTTATCAATACTACAACTGATAATATACAATCAATACACACCAAATAGCTGTGTGAATAAAATGTGCTTATTTTTTGCCAATCTGGTCATTATTCAACGATGTATTAACCTCTAGGTCAAAGTCTAGAACAATGTCACGTAATTAATTGTCGTAGAACAATTAAATTGACTGGGTTGCTATATTCAATTAATTTTGTATTTATCATTTTTTAACCTTCATTTTGTCGGTAGATAATGTTTTGTTGAGACTGATAAGGTCGTTGACTTTTTAATATGTTACACCTTATACAGATAGTGGAAAAATTGGATAGCAACCAATTTTTAACTGATAAGGTACTAATGCACATAATTTTTAATTGATTTTAAAAAAGGCTAATATTTTCGGGTCACAATAATCTGAAAATATTTTAATTCCTCCTCCTTCCGTCATTATAAACGGAAAATGTTGTTTGTGCAATAATGGAGGACTCAGTTAACCGAGGATTGAACCAAAGATGTCTGGGTGATATTTAAGTAGATTCTTACCCTAAGTTCCTACCTTTCTGGATTGGCAGATACTCTCAGTATCACCCCAGTGAGTGGTCACCATATCGAATTTAAAAGATCCATGAAATTACTTTAGCTATGTTAAGTGATCTAATCTGAATATCCAGGTACTTCCCTACTTATCTCTACCTTGTTTTCTTCCACTCCTCGATGTATCGCCATGGTGAGAGGCCACCATTCAGATTCAAAACATTATATAGTATAATTTGTTTAGTAAGCAGATGTAAATAGCCAGGTGCCTTGACATATTTCCTTTTTTATGCAATCTTTCAGAAAAATATTTTTTTGTTTGTTTCGTTTTTTTCAATAACAGAGGGGAATTTTTGTTGAGAGTCGCAGAGATTTTTTTTCAAAATTCCACCTTAGGTGAGAAAATCTAAAAATTATTGATTTTGTGAACATTTTAAGAGCGTTTAAAAAAACTGTTTTTATAAAAAGTGAGACTACGTTGCAACGTTGTTATAAAATTTTAACCCTTTTAGGGCTGGTCGTTTTTTTTAATACTAAACAAAAAATGCTGAGGAGAATTGTACTAGAAAAAATAAATTATAATAGGCTTAAGAAAATAACTTTTAATTAATTATTATTGATAATTGAACAAAACAGTTTGATAAAATACGTACTTTAAAATATTGGTCGTTTTTGAGAACGTCTATATATAGACTCCTAGCAACGGTTTTAAGTACCGCTCCACGACATTTTTTTGTCCATTAATCCGTTTTAACGACATTCATTATTTATCGCTGGTTTGATTAGACGCAAGGCATTCTAACAAGGCAGTATATCTTTTAGAAATGAGAAACTACATATTATTATTTAGTCACTCAAAGTCTATCTACCTCATATTGTAGGTAGGATTGCAGTTTCTCTAATATAATAAACTGATAATTAAAATAAAATTGACAAAATAAAGTTTTCGTATTTTTTTAAATAAAGAACAACTTAAATCTGTCACAATGCACAGTAAACTATATATAATTTAAAGAAATATAAGTGTCAGACCACGGATATTAATTTATTTTTAGCTAGCATCTTAGCCTAAGCTTCATTGGGGTAGAAATTAAACTAAACAAAAAATACATATTGTGTGGTTATATATACTCGTACAAATAAAGGAAGAACACAGTATAGAATAAAATAAGAGAACAGTAAGAAAACGTGCGGTTATATATAAATAAAGAGGGAGAATACTGGTGTGGAAAATATGATCAAAGAATAATGAGAAATTTTATGAGTTTACAAAAAATAAAATAAAAATATAATTGGCTGATTTATAAAGCGCCGTTTTTGTGACAGAAATATCACATAATATTCTCCTAATATACTTAATATTGGAAAATTGGATAAATTTAACTGATTATTAAGAATATGACTATTAATTATCCTGTACCCTGATGATTCTTAGGCGACGCGAAACCGGTCGGTCATAAAACATAAAATAATATCCATCGTGATATCAAAGCTATTTAATTATTTCTTTAAATATGTCAAACCGCGAAATGATTGCTAACTACGAAAATTTAAAAATAATTTCCTTTGATATTAAATTTGTCGTTTGTGATATTAACTACAAATCATTTTATTTGTGGGTACGTACGACTGTGAACTTTTCAAAATTAGAACTGACGGATGGATGTGTTCCGAAAATTATTAATTTAAAATCATCTTTTGGAATCCCTACCTACCTTAAAAACATATATACCTAGAATGTATTTTACCCTTAGAGTACATATAGTAGTATCTATCCAAGGCAGTGAAGTCAGTTTTTGACTTATTTTTGATGATTTTAACCTGACTCGACCCACCTGGGCGTGGCTAAGTGCTAAGGCTACGATATTTATACATCCATTCATATCACATACCGACATAATGTTTTTGTTTATTCGTATAGCCACTTTTTCACAGTATTTTTATCAACAAAATATAGCATATAACCTAAAAAAACGTTTAGTTGTATCAAGCTTAGTGGCATAATAAAAAAATGTGAGCGGAGTCCCGCGGTGAACCATGAGCTTAAGATCATTACGACAGTATATAGAAGCAGTCTATGAAATTTGTTGTCTCTTTCTCTCTCATGGTGTTCGACGTAAAAACCCGAAGAAAGTGATTTATCGCAAGTTTGTGTAGGTTGGGTATAAATAATTAGCTCTCCCTCCATATATTGTTACTTTAAGATTTTACCAGACATTATTCTATATTTGAAATGGGCGGATTAAATCAACTAATATTTTTTTGGCAAGTCAAGTAACGTCTCGTGATTTTTCATAGATAACGAATACAAAATAAATATGAATCTTTTAAAACCTACGAGTATATAACGCATTTATGTCTTTATCAGTGTTTTACTCCGTATATCGCAAGTTTCTATCTTTAGGGTACACTCTATATCCACACACTGCGCTCATGCTCGCCGGTCATTTATCAGAACCAAAAAAACCCAAGCATTAGACAAATTGATATTCTGCTCTTTGAATAGAACTTGTTAGTGTAAAACGAACGCCATAACTTGAAGAGATGAAAGAAGGTATCAAAAGACTTTACTTTCAAAAGAAACGCAAATAAAAAGCAGTTGATTAGAAAGCAAAGAAATTTGGGAATCAGAACAATCTACCTACTCATCAAAAAGAAAACTAAAGTTTTACTATAAATTATTCCACTAAGAAATCACGTGTGTTTTTTTTAATCGATTACGTACTACGACAAACTGTCGCGGATTCAAAACTCAGTGAAGTGCATTAAAAAATCTTTAAAAAAAACAAACAAAAAATTGTTGTTATTGCATTTAATTCGAGAGTAAAAGTTATTCTTATCTTACATAACCCAAGTGTAAGGTAAATATAATACCACGTAAAAGTGCCATAATAATAATTACACTTGGTTAATTTTTATAGTAGGTACCTCTAACATTTTTGTGAAATATCACCCAACACGAGTACAAAATTATGAATTGCTAAACTACTAAAATGTATTTTTTCAAACATTTACTGTGTTCCACTGATTAGGGTAGCAATCTTATGCAATTCGTCATAAAATATACTTCTAGATGTTATTTTGCTCAGTTTCTAACGTTTTTCAACAAGCGCTGTGTTACATTCTAAATGCTTACACAAATCTTACGTAAGTGATAAGTTACGTTGATAATTTCTAATAAAATAAGTAGGTACTGTAGGTAATTAAAATGCTCATTATTTATTCTCCAAGTAATAATACAATGTCTAGATTAAATTCTGAAATCTAAATATTAATGATAATGAGATAGAAATAAAATAAAATAAATAATGTTGGTGATTTTGCAAAGTAGGTAGGCATGTTATAATAATATTTAATAACTTTTTTGGAATGGTGAGAAAGGGAAAATGTACATAATTTAATCATTATTTATAATATGTTTTATCTTAATTAATTGTATTACCTTCGTTTAGCGATTTAAGTTAATTGGGATCATTCACCAAGTCGATGTGATTATTAATCGTGACTTTTTTGATACGTACGAGTATTTCCGATTTTTTAAATTATCTACTAAAGGTGTTATTATGTAACTAGCTTATATTTAAAAACCTTATATAATTTATTCAACGTTATTCAGTCGGTTAAAAAGTAATTATGGAAACCGCTTTTTAAAGGAAATATAAAATGACAAGAAGTTTGTTTTAAACAACGATTTCTTTTTTTCCTGTTAGCACTGTGTGGCGAAATAACTTCAAACTTTTATAAGACTCTTGACTTACCACCGGCTGTCAGAATCAATTTGTACAAAAACACAAAGAAAAAAAATCTTATTACTGCTATTCTGATGCCACTTTCATCCGCCGGCCAATACCTGTCCAGTGTGTTAGGCTGAAAGGTGTAGTTTCCCTTTGTACGCCGCCGGTCTGTTAGGACAGCTCTTCGTGTTCCTGTCATTCTGACAGAAGAGCACCGCGTAACACGTAACACCGGTAAAGTAACATTAACTAAAGGCAACACCGGCTACCGCGAGGCAGCGTGGCGTGGTAATACGCCAATGGACGCCCAATTAATGTGATTGAGGATTTGACTGTGGATTGTTGATAGAGAGTAATGAGGATGGATTGGAGATAGGGTCACACAAAAAAGAGGGATAAGAAATACTAGCAAGTGAGCGGAGGCAAGTTTCAAGTGGTAAGTATTCAAGTGGTTCGACGTAGAAAGGAAACATAATACTTAGAACATTATTGCCAGCAATAGCTGTAGTTTTTAAAAAATAAATTAAACGTTATAGCATAAAAAGAACCTTTAAATATATATATATATATATATATATATATATATATATATATATATATATATATATATATATATATATATATATATATATATATATATATATATATAACAAACAAAACCTTTATCTCTGGAAATTTAAAGAATAAAATAAAACTGAAAAACCATCAGAAAGATTTTAAATAACAGCTCTTGAAAGTGGTTTTTCTTTATAAATATTCGTTAATTATTTCAAACGCTTCAATATTTTACAATTCTTGTTAAATTGTTCTCATAAAATCCACATCACGATTTTTTTTGTTTTTATTTTGTTAATATATGTTTCTTTAAAACTATACATAATTTCCGTTGTGATTACGTACGTACGAGTGTAAACATTTAAAATTTCTAACCAATGTTAAATTAAATTATATATATTTTTTAAGCTTTTTAAAATTACTACCCACATAATAAAGTACCTGCTTATAATGTAGTTTAGCAGACGTTATTTCATATTTGAAATGGGTGGATTAAAGCGACTTGTATTTTTTTTTGACAAATCGATTAACATCCCGTGATTTTTCACTGGTAACAACTAGAATTTAACCTTAAATATTATGTGGGTTCCTATGGTATATACATACAATAAACACTTCAAAAATACTAGCATTGTGCTATATTCTACACATTTTTAAATGTATAATTTATTTGGAAACTATTCATATAAGATAGTAATTAATTGAAATCACCTACAGTTTCATAATAGTGGGAAGTCAGACATTAAGTAGATTCCTACTTTCGACTATTTGATCACTTTCTCGGTTAATGGGTTGCTTCCGAAAAAAGATCAAATGGCAACTCACAAATAATTATCTAGAAGAGTGCCTATCTGATTGAAGCCGTTGATAAGATATTCTAATTTTCCACTCAAAACCCGATGACCCGATGGTTTTATTAGCGCTGACATCTGATTCAAAGGCGATTACAAAATAATAAGGTAAAAGTTAAAACGCCGAACTGATAAATTTAATTTATATTTAAATTTAATTAATGGATTTTTTTGTATGAAAGCTGAGTGTTCATTATTTATCGCGCTTTGTGACACACACATATAGCAGTATTTACAACATCCACTTGTCCACTTTTCTTTTGTGTTAATTATTGTTCTCGATTAGTTTTCACTTAGTCTAATAGTATAAAAAGGTGTCTGTTTTTGCTGACAATCCAAAAAAGATCAACCATATTTATCATAACTATCTAATCGATGATCAGCGCAATTAGTAAATTAATTCAATTTTAATTAGCTCTCAACCATAATGGTTATGTTGTTATGCTTGTCAGTTGATCAGGATTTGTTCGAAAGCTGAAACAGACCGAGAGTCGGCGTTTAACGGTGACCGTTCAAATGTCAAAAATGCAAAATGGTGCTGATCATCGAATGTGACAAGAGGTTGAAACAACCCAGTCTTAGCCTGAGTAACAAAGTTAACTATAGCTGCCTGGAGCCAGTGGGACTATTGCATCCACAATATTAGGTATATTATTAGACCGAAGTAAGCGAGGTAGAAAAATGAGATGGGGAAGAGAAGGGTTGAAAAGTACCTGGCTGCTCAGTTCTGGTCACCAAATACGGCTAACGGTGGTCTATCACCAGAACGATACTTGAGAATATCTACCATCCTAGAATTTTACATAGGAAATGAAAAAAAAACTTACTTAAATACCTTCCACCAAATCCTTCTTCGAAATTCACACATTCCGTCTAAATATTATATTTGGAAAAGTGTTTTTATTCAACTTTAAATGAGAGAGAAAAATCTTAGAAATTGGAATTAACTTTTAAGCATTAATGTTTATTTATTATTAAATATTTAAATAATAACAATTTTAATATTATTTGAATAGAAAAATCTTCGTTCGTCAACATACTCATACTCGTGCACTTTTCATTGCGCCGCACCAGCTTCCCTTACATCATATCTGTAGTCTAGTTTCTATAGTGAAAATATAGAAACTAGACTACAGATATGATGTAAGGTTTTCACGGTCAAAAGTGCAGTAAAAGTCAAACTTGCAGTATCCATCACCAAACGTCGGCTCAAGCAGAAGGAAAGGCTTCTTACCCCTAAAAAATCAATCAACATAAATAGACTTCATTTAAAAAATCGTTTATTCAAATAACTCCTGCAGTTTGAAAAATATTTACATCCACCACTGATTTTTTTTCATTTGTGACTAACTGCTCGAAATCACATTCCTCGCGATTTTAAATATACTGCTAATAGGTAATAGGCAGTAAATCTCCTCCAGGTTAAGCAGTAAGCCGCAATTTATTTGACAGAAAGTTGCCTACTAGCCATCAGTCATTCCCCTCTCACGAACACATCTTCACGAAGCTTCCGACGGTTGGTTATTAAAGCTTCTAGCATTAATTTATTATAATGATCTGCCATAAATAAGTTTGATGCGGACTTTTAAATTTTAACATGCTTTTTTACGACCCAATAAAACATAGAAAATATGTTGTGAATCCCTGGCATGAAGCGCGACGAATTTACGTAACAGTGCTAATGAGAAAGTTATTTCTCCCGATATAACCCAATGGGCAACTAGCGTCATGATTTTTTTTTTTATTTCGGGGAGGATTTCGAAGGCTGTCATTGTTTTTTTTTTTAAATCTTATCACCAAAACTTCAGAATTTAAAAAAATATATTAATAATTACACACGAATTTGATGCATTTTTACACCATAAAAGTGATCTTTATGGACGTTTGAATAGCATTTTTCAAAGCCCGTATGGTCTACAGCTATAATGTTTTATACCAGATCTCAGATGCTAAGTGTCAAACAAAATACATAAATAACGTTGAGCCATATTTTTTAAACATGGATTGGACCAACTAGTATAGGGCTTGAGATCGTAGACATAAACCAAATTATTAAAGATAACTTCACAATTTTATTTATTTTATATTAGTTACTTTATACATTCAAGTTTACAAGTAGCTAATTATTTCATTTTCTTTTTAATATTTTAACTTATATACTACTTATTATTTTGATTCATATGCATTTTAAATATTTTTTACGGGTTATTTTGAATTACTTGACAGGCATAATTTTGATGGTTTCCGGCAAAGCATTAAAAGATTTCATCCCTTTATATAGTAAGCTATTTTGTGTGTTGGCTTTATTTTTTTCTGGTAGTTTAATTTCTTTGCATGTATTTGTATTCTATTTGTGAATATATTGTAAATAATTTTGTGAGAAAAATTTTTTGGTAACAAAAAATATTAAAACAACAAATAATAATAATATTAAATTTAATTCAATTGAATTATAAAAAAAAATTAAAACAACATCCGAAATCAAAATCGTCAATTTCATGGTCAGTTCTAAAATGTTATTAGTACATTTCAAAGACTGACCCATTGATTCAATGTAAAAAAAAACAGTTGTAACAAATCAGAAATAAATGATATCGTCGCTGAAAAGGCAAAAGTGCTTAAGCGACACTTTGGTCAAAAATGAGTTAAATATGCAGTTTTGATCAGCTCTTTTTTCTGCAGCGAATGCTCTGACTCTCGTTTGATTCTGAATACTTTTGTCGCGCTTTAATCATTTAAATATATTTACAATTTGGGAGAAGGCTTGAATCAAGCGACACAATTTGGGACTTATTTAGATGTTTGTCGCTTCAGGTAACTCAGTGAGAGCATTGAGTTACTTGCGTTTACTTTTTTTTTCAAAATCCAACCAGCTACTGAAGACTTTTACTGTAACAAAAAAAAAACGTTAAGGGGCTCTGGTGTAAATTTCCCAAAATGGCGCTTCAGTCCTTTCACCTTTTTAGCGACGATTATTTTTTGTTGTTGATATTTTGTAATATTTCCATTTGATCTGTAGTTTGTTTTTTTCACATAATTGTTTTCTAAATCATTTAAAAATGCATGCAAGTGCCTTATTAGCAATGCTTGCGGGTGTCACTTTTTTTCCGATTCGCTTTGTCTACCTTCCGTCAAGAATTTGGCAATAATTCTAATGACACTAATGAATTAGAATGACATTAGTGAATCCGAGCCACATTAATAATACAGTCTGGCAGTTTCTAAAATGTCTGCTTTCAGGTTTCCGTCGGTCTCGGACACTCTGATTTATCATTGACTAATATTGTTGATTGGATAATTAGTAGGAAATATGTGTCCCGTTAATTGTTTTATGAGATCATCAATTTAAAAAACGTAAGGATATAATAAAGTAAGATAGAATACCCGGTAGTTAATTACTCGTTTATAATCATTATGTTGCGATCAATTCCGTAGCGAAAAACACGTTTCCAAAACACCACATATTAAGGCACAAAAAAAGATTTAGTGCATTTCAAAACAGTGATGATTTATTTTATGTAATAAACAAAAGATAAATCCGGATAGTTTCCTAAAATTGTGAAAAAATAGTGATATTTTAGTAGTTGCTATATTTAAGATAAATGTTTTTTTTCATTGCGTATCGACATTTATTAACAATAGTATCCACTGATTAAATTTGGCTAAAATTATGTGGCAACAAATCAATAATTATAAAATAAATATGGTGGTGAGTTGAAACACCTGGTTAAAATAATTGTAGTTTTGAAAATGCGAATAAAATAATAAAAATAATAGAAGGACATATATATACATAAGCTTAATAAAAATATAATTTGATTCAATCCACTCATTTCAAAAATACAGAATAATGTCTGCTTAAATACATTATAGGTACGTACTCGTTTAGCATTTTTTAAATTTTAATATTTCAATTAACATCAGTTCTAACATTTCAAAATCGATTGTTCGTACGTACGCGATCACTAAGGAGATTTTTATTTCTCTTATTTTGTATGTATACATATTCTTTATGGTATGTGTAGTATTACACTTAAAGTCCCAAATTCCGGAATAAATAATAATTATTATTGTTTTAAGAAGCGTTTATTGTAACAATACTTTTTATTGAAAAAAGAATTTCAATTACAAAAATAATTTTATATTAAAAATCATATGCAGTTTTACTATTTTTTAATGATTCGGTATTTTTAAAACACAGTAAAAGTGGTTGGGTGTATGAATTTCGTCAGAAATCATTTTCACTCGTAGTCCTTTCTTATTTTTGCCCTTAGATTTCTTATGTTTGGTTCATTTTGTTTAAATTTAAAATAATCAAGTTTTTGTTCGAATTCCACATGAAGACGGTTTTTCCATTAAAACCTAAACTCAATATGGCGTGCTTAAGTTTCTTTCAAATGCTATTTATATTTAGGTAGGTAGGTACCAACACACGACCTGAAATTTGAAAACATGTTACAAGGTAAATAAAATCTCCTTTTGACTTTATGAGTCTTTCACAATATGTTCTTTTCGGCGTTTAATTTGCGTAGCTGTTACACTATATATAGCCATTATCATACGGTCGATCTTTTCAAGTAGCTGTTACGCAGCCAGTATCATATTGTCGATCTTTTCAAGATTTCAATTTGCGTAGCTGTTACACAGCCAGTATCGTACGGTCGCTCTACGTCGGATTCCCGTGGCAACAACTATATGTGGGGTAGGTCTACGTCGTCATTGCTAAACTTTTTTCCACTTAATATGTTCGAAAAATGTCGGGTGCAGTCAGTGGCAGTGCTTTTTATTGGAGCCGAAAAGGTTTTTTTTTTCAAAAATTAATTTTATTGTACAAAGGTTTTTACTTTTTTTTAAATTTAGATGGTTTGCTGAAAAATCTTCAAACTAAAAATTGAAATTTGGAAAAAATACGTTTTCGACTAAACCGAGAGAAGCGTTTTCTGGGCGTGTCCGTGTGCCCGAAGTGAGTTCAATGTTACATCACTTCTGGTGAAATTGATGAAACATTTTAAAATATCTAAAATATTTTTTGAGCGATTTTATCAACCTGTTTGAGGCCTAGGAGTCTAAAGGCCTTATGAAAAATGTCATGATCAGTTTTTATAAAGTCGGTATAGATCACATTTCTATCGGTTTCTTTCTTCGTGGTTTCAAATGACGATACTGCATCCAGTGGCGGCTCGTGACTTTTTACCGTGCTAGATTTTAAAAAAAAATGGCGCTAATCGTTGAATTGTGACGTTGTCAAATGTAACAAAAGTTTGCATATCCTCAACACAAGTTTGATAGCTGAAGAGAAAGCAACCGTAAAAGTAATTATTTGTCCAAAATAAAAAAATAGTCATATTTTATCACAAAATCTCAGAAGTCGTGCAGGATGGTAGTGATTAGCACCATCTTATATTTAGCTCATCAGTCGAAAAAAATAGCAATTTCAAAACGAGCATTATTTTTTTTGCAATTTTAATCAAATGTAGAAGCAACAAGGTCCAGGTGATGATGTCAATTAAGTCATCACGTCGCTTTAAGTCAATTAAGCTTTGGTCATTTTCTGAGTAGCTGAGTACCTGCCATCATTATTTCATCTTACGCGAATGCACTCTTGATGAAAGCTTTAATGATCTGTTATTATTAATGGAAATTGAAGAGGATGCTACTCAAGGATAAAATAAATAAAATAAATATAGAAATTACCTGCCCAAATAAGTTACAGAATTAAATTTAGAAATGATTCTTATATATTCCTTAGTTAAAATATCTACAAAGCTTGTTTTCCGACTCGTCAAAAAACTCTGAAATATTGAGAAATGTGTGAAATTTCTTAGTAAACAAACTCATTTTTAGTTCTCGAAGCCATTTCTGTCTTGAGGTATAGAGCTTTGAAACACCAATTTGACTTCTATAAATGTAACAGAATGTAATTTACTATGGAAAAGATTAAAATTTAATGAAATGAATAAAAAATAACCTTGTATAAGACCACAGATTTTATTTTATTTTTTTATGACCAACCGGTTTCGCTTAGCCTAAGCATCATCAGGGTACAAAATTAAACTAAACAACAAAATACATAGTATGCGGTTATATATACACACAGAAGGAGAACACAATATAAGACAAAATAAGAGAACAGTGAAAAACAAAACAAAACATTTAAATTATAACAAGAAACAGAGAAAAAAGATAGATAATATGAATTGAAAGAGGCAAAATGTCAACTGAGAAGGTGATTAAGGAATAATAATGAGAAATTTTATGAGTTTACAGGATTTCTACCTAATACTGAACTACTGGACACATTTAACTGATTATGAAGAATATGACTATTAATTTTAGTGGCTTTTATTTATGTATAGTGCTTCTAAATTATTCAATCTGTTGCCACTACCATTTTTTCTCAATTTAAAAAAAAATTAAATGTACTTATTTTTTTTTAATCATCGAACGATTTTAAAGAAAACTTGATTGTTTTCTACATTTTTCTTCACACGTGGGACCCCAAATTGCAGGCATCTTAAAATATAACAAGACGGTTCGTTGGAGCTACCAATAAACCTAACTCTCAATAATTAACATGTTTTTCATAAAACTTATCAATGATTGGATAATTTATGAACAGAAATAAATTATCCGATACAGCAGTTAAATTAGTTTCCGCTGATCTTATTTCCGGTATGACGTTAAGCTTTCGTGTGACGTTAGAAAAACCAGTCCAGTTTCCTTTTCCCAGTTAGAAGTAGGCTCTATGCGGGTACTGAGCAATACAGCCTTACAACTTTAGCGTGGGTTAAGTCAAGTGATAAGCGCTGGGAATTTTGCTGTATTTTACCGTGTTATCGGAAGTGGAATAACTATTGCGAAATTCTATTGCTTTACGAATGCATTTATTTTAAGATAACAACATCATTATCGCAATATCATTATCACAGGCATTTTACGTCAAGAGTATTTAGTAGCTTTGTGTCTTAAATTCGAGCAATCTATTTGCCATATTATGACATTGAGAAAAAGAATGTGAAAATACTAGCAGAGCTTTAAAATATCGTTGACTTCGGCGAACTACAATTACCTTAGTCGCGGAAAGATTTTGATTTTGTCTACCCTGAGACCTACGATACACTGAAATATATTATGAATGTATTGTGGTTTTTGGACTTTGCTAGCACTAGTTAAAATTTAAAGAGTTGGGTATATATCTGTGAGCGCAAGAACGGAATGAGTCAATAAACGCAGATGTTTAGGAGAGCCAGACCAACATTTAGGAATTTCGTTTTTTGTATGTAATCATGTCATAATATGTCACATGACCTTTTTCAAAAAATGATGGCACATTATTTTATTTTCTGACATATTTCCTCATTTTTCCTTGCTAGATATGTATCGAAGGAACGATTCTGCATACTTAACTCAAAACTTGATTTTTTTACTCATTCCGATCTTCCTTGCGCACACAGTTATAATTATTTTGTTTATGTTCACGAAAATACTATGCATTTCACTGTATAATCTGCTTAATGTAATTTCTCTCGATCCCATTTTTTTTTAATTTACATTTTTACATGAGGAAATAGGATATTTTCGAAATACAGGCCATTTTTTTGGAGTTTATAGTACCACAACTAAAAACGTTGTCTGCTTTGAACAAATCATCTGAACTTACAACAAAATAATTATCAAAGACGTAAATAGATGAATTTTTAGAAGCCTATCGGTAATATATAATACAGTAGTTGAAAGACGAAAGTACTAAAATTATTGAAAAACTATTAGAAAAGGTCAAAAGTAATTTAAGACATAAAAATACAGTAAGGTATTGTTGTTTTGAGTACATTCATAACACCGCGTTAGATAATAATAATTTTCAATAATGTGACTATTATATAAACTGCATGGTAGAAAGTACTTAATGGCAGAAAATTAAAAGAGTAATAATTTATTGTAGTGAACAGGTGTAATTTGTTCCGAGAGAACTTAATAATACACTTTTATTACAGGTAGCCAATTTCCTTCTCCGAGATGCCGACCAAATTATTATTATGTTCAATTTATACGACTCATTTAACGCGTTTGATAGTCAAATCATAACTTTTTATTATTTATTGAGTCGAATAAATTCAACGGTATTTTTGGAACGGCCATTTTTTAAATTAACACATCTATTGATATTCAGAAACCTTCTCCGTTTACCAATTTCGATTGAATAGATTTTCGGACGGCGATAATCAAGTGAAGTGATGCGAACTATTGTTTATTGTGATAATGTCGAAGATTTCTCAGATGCAATTTACTTTTTTTACTAATTATGTTCTGTGAGATAAGTTTGTCAATTTAATGTAAATCACAGAAATTCAATAAATGAAATAAAAGTGTGTTTTAAAAAATATATATAAATATATATATATTTATTTAAAATATATATTTATTAAATTAATTCAAAGTGTATTTACTTACTGTTTTTATTGTGTCTGTCTCACTAGGGATATCCTGTGGTGAGACAGGCAAGTTTACAAATATTTTTATTTTAACGTTAGTTTATTCAATAACATTCGCACAGTGGGCAAAAATATTTGTCAGAGTTAATTTGGAATGTTGGTAACAATAAGGATAAATAAAATAAGTTTCAAATAAAGAAATACACTTGAGAGTACATAAGGTCTTAGACTTGGGTGGCGCAATTGAAGCAGTCTGCTCCAGGCGGCGAATCTCTAAGGTGCTGATAATACTTAATCAGATTGAACCCGCAATTTCCCGGCTCGATGGTGCAAAATAAAAACCCGCGCCTCTCGTCTAATACTTGATACGAGTTGGTACCAATCTTCCGTTCGAATAAAATAATACCTGCGCCAGGCGCCATTTGACTCAGGGCCGGGCCTGGCACGACATTTATTGATAATCCATTGTCTAGTGCCGATTTTTAATTGATTTGAACTTTGTATTGGTCTTGTTTTGTCGGGTAAGTTATTGTATAATTTAGGCGCAAAGTATCTGTTTTGTTGGGTATGTTATTATATACTTTAGGTTCAAAGTATTTGTTTTTTCGAGTTAGTTCTTGCATAATTTAGGCGCAATGTATTTGTTCTTGTCGGGTAAGTTATTGTATAATTTAGGTGCAAAGTATCTGTTTTGTCGGGTAAGTTATTGTATAATTTAGGCGCAAAGCATATGAAGTTTCTTGGTCCAAATGTTGTTAGTGTTTTGGGCTTTGTAAGTATTCTTTGGATTTATGTCGTTATCTTGTTAAAGTGAGGGTAAATCGGTACCCTCTGTAAGTATCAAACTCGATCCGGACGACTGCTTGTCGAAGGTCCTGCCAGCCTGGCTGTCGACCACATCTGTTAAACGAACATCAGGCAGTATGTGAGAACTGTCGATATACCTTTGCGGTTAATGGTTATGGTAACGCGAGTTAAAATATAGAAACTATAGGTACCGTGACGTTTGATGTCCATAACGCAATGAAACCAGTTTAAAGTAAACAATCAAAAATGCACATTTTGTTTTAAATCATACTATTGTTGTATTGGAAGTTCACAATTAATTAATAGTTTTAAAAGGAACAACAATGAAAGTGTTAAATTACCTAAGTTTCCACTTTTTACCTGAGTTCAACGTGCCCGGGTTACCTTTCCAGAAATCAATTTGCGTTCATAAACTGTTTCGACCACAACGTAAATCATATCTCACATTTTCCATAAACAATTGTATTTCCCGTGAGAATAAGGTAATGTTTCGTACATTTTATGAAACCTCTGGCTATAAATTTTATCTTTAATTCTTAGTTGAATTTGTCTGAATTTTGTATAGAACAATCTGTTGCAGATCAGTAAACAAAATTAAAACCTTTCCATAATAATTTGCCAAAGTGTTTTAGAAAATGCGAAGAATAAACTTTTTTTTTAATTCTTACTCACTAATAAGTCACAAGAAAAGACGATAAATTTTACGAGAATTCCTTTTCTGACTGTCATTCCTTTTCTGACTGCCAATTGGACGAAGTTATGACGAAGTTATCCAACCCTCAAAAAGATGAAACTGAGAAAAAGGCGTTTGAAAATATGACGAAAATTGTATATGCTTTTGCATATCACAGCATTTGTTAAGTGAATATTATTGTTTTTTTTTCTTCCATAAGATAATTATTATTAATAGGTGATTTATAATCTTTCAAGGTATTTTTTTTTTAAATAATTGTATTTCCTATGTTATCCTACATTTAATTTTTTTTAAACTTCAATTTAAGTAAAATATCTGCAATTTACGTTAGTAAAAAAAATAATTACCAAAAATCTATTGCATTTGGAGCTTGGGTGTTTTCAACAGATATAAATCTCGTATTTATCTGTAGGAAAACATGTAAAACTCGATTTTGGAAAATTGTGATTGATTTTTGGTGGCTCTTATTTGTACATAACGACAATAAGAGCCACCAAAAATCTAATATGTGATGATTGCAGGTTAAGAAAAGTTAATACAACAAATCCTACGTGGTCAACTGTAAAAGGATATGTCTGTGTGCGCAAGGATGAACAGAATGAGTCACAAAAAATAAGTTTTGAGTTGAGTATGCAGAATTGTTCCTTAGATACATATCTATCAAGGAAAAATTGAACGTGCAGTAAATAAAATAATTTGCTGTAAAATAATGTGCTATGAAAAAGGATATGTGTCATATGACAAACAAAAAACGATAAAACGAAATTCAAAATGTTTTTTTGACTCTCATGAACATCTGCGTTTATCGACTATTCCTTTCTTCCTTGCGCACATAGATGTAAAGCCGGTAACAGAATACAGACAGACTCAGGTACAAAAGCAAGTTAGTGCTAAACCATTTTCAAGCAGGTAGATTTCTACATAAAAAAATGATACATATAGGTGATGGAGTTTAAAAATCATAACATTAAAATCACATGCTATCGTGTTGTGAAATTCATATTAAATATGAATGTTATCTGCGACCGACATTGGCGGGCATAGAGCGCCTTGCAGATTTAAATTACCCGCCAGCAGTTAATTCGTAATTGCCGTATCTCATCTCGTAAGAGCAATTTTCACCTGTCTGTGTTTGGCGGTAAATACCACCACAGGTGTTATGTCACTGCCCGCGGAATTCATGTCACATGCAGTTTAAATCATACGACTCCGGAAAGTTTGCAAGTCGGCGTGCTTCTGCATAGTTGACATTCCCCGATAAAATATTAGGTAGAAATAATTATGTCTTATCCAGTGGTCCTGTCAGTAACTTTCAAGCCATGGGGCTAGTTTTTTAGCCGGACCTTTCAAAACAAATGTGGATGCATCGAAAAGAAATCGTCTATTTAGATTTTTTTTATATTTCGTTACAGGACCTCCGTGGGTTTAAAATTATTTAGATCTTAATGCCAGCATCGGCGAACAAAAAGCTATTTTATTTATGAGTTTTTTTGTAAAGAGTTAAGACATTTTATTTTAATAGTTCATTTTCATTTCCTTAGTAATAATAACAGTGAACTTATATAGCGCAGTTTTGTGATATTTCACCTCAAGTGCGCTTCATGCTAAATTAATTATGCTAATAAGATTAACTAACAAGGAGAAAATAATACATAAAATGTATACAAATTAAAACTATCTAAAAGAATGATCGTTATCATAAATCACGAGAGAAAAGGTTCAGATATGGGTATAACAGTGTATGTGTACATCAACAGATTAAAAAACAATTTACTAGGAGCTAAGGGTATAAAAATTCAGATGAAACAAATTAATTCATATTAACACATTTGTCAAATCAAAGAAAAGGAAATATGATTGAGGACAGTTAATATGTTGGCACTTATAAACATTAATATTCAAGTATTGTAAGTAAACGATTCTAAAAATGCAAAATAGTGTAAACATACAAACATAGCAAGTAACAAAAGAAAATAAATATTTTGTGACAATGAGTATATGGTTTTCAGTAGATAGTGAAGACATTGAGTTATAATGATAGAAGAAAGGAGAAAACCGAAACAAAGCAAATTAGGGACGTTTTCAAAGAAATTAAATTTTAATAAGTTACGTTTTGTATGTGGGATTTTTAAACAATCTGGTTTTTAGGACTCGTTTGAACTCTGCTAGGTTCTGTATGTTGGCAAGTTTTGTGGGAAGCTTATTCCAGATAACTGGACCAGATACACCAAAAGCGCGATCATAGTAAACAGGTTTATTTGATCGAGATGGTTCAATTAATCGAAAAGCAGTATCTACGTCTGCTGACCTCAAAGTAAGTTGTCTACTATCCTTGTTCAAAGTTTACAAAAAATACTCACAGAAGTGCCCTAGTGAAAAGCTACTAATTGAAATCGAAACGTTATGTTGATCGATTGACCAGTTATGAATAGCTAGATATATCAATTATTATTTCTGCACCTTCTTCGTCTCTTTCCCTACTCACTTTTCCGTTACGTAAAATTTCACAAAAAATGTTTCCGTGATTCCGGGCAGTTAGAAAAAATGACGAAAATTTCAATTGATCAAAATTATCAATTTTGATAAATCAAAATCGATCTCAGGCGTAAGTTTTTCGTATTTTTAAACGTACATATTTTTTATGCTGGCCTTTTCCATACCCGAGGTTAGTAACGAATTATCAATCAACGACGCATATGTCATGGAAATATGGATGGATGTCAAATTTGATGTTCGAAGAAGGTAAAGACTCGGACATTGATTACTTGTGAATACTTTACTCAACTGATACAATGGTATTGAAAGATTTTATTTTAATATTACTGCCTATTGTGTCTGTGAAATATCTGTTGAAATCAAAAACATATGTTATGCAGGTAACTACATAATATTTTTTCCCTTTCCGCGCACATCGTTCTAATTTTGAATTTGTTAATATACGATTTTTTACTTTTGTCAGGGTTTGATCAAATTAATGTCGTCAACAGCGATTTATACGGTCGGGAAGCATAAAGACTATTCTGTTAGAAGTTGTTGTGCGCATACTCGTATGAGGTTATTTATTAAATATAAGAAGCATCGATTACTTGATCGTTCAATTGAATATAAATTGAAATCAAGAACAAGAAATAAATCAGTGGGAGGAAGAGAACTCCAGCTTTCTACATTTCCACGGATCTAAAGAGATTTGAGAAAATCCGCATCAAGAATTTCCACATTCCAACCACAACTGTCACTTGAATAAAATTAATATACACAAATAGAAATAAATTAAAAGAGAAAGTAATAAATACACATATTGACTTTTTTTTCAAACCTTCATCATCTGAACCACCATTGTTTTGAATACTGTCGCATATCAGATATTTCTCCCATGACTGGCTTCCTATCTCATTTACGTATCCTTCAATAAATTCACACGCTCAATAAAGCATTTTACAAAGTTACTATTTAAGATCCGAAAAAAGTATTTCATAATCCCCATAAATCACTTGTAACTGCACGGTTTAGGTAACGTGTTGGCTATTGAAACAATAATAGAAAAACCAATAATTGGTGGCCTCGGAGGCTTGGAGGTGAAACACATTCACACCTTCTACCTTATAACTGCACAAGAGGTCACGGAGTAGCGGATGTGCGATAGATCAGCACTGTATCAACATAAAGAAAAAATATTTTTTTAAATAATATCAATAGTTTTCAACTAAATATGAAACAAAAGAGGAAACAGATAATAAAAAAGAATAGCTTGCGACCGAAGCTTGAACTCGGAACCTCTACTCTATCCGGGAGTAAGGTCTCTGTCAATCGAACTATCGAAACCTGTTTAAGTACTGTAATTTTTATCTATTGCACATTTCTTTGAAACTATTATTTCCCATATTTCTCCCGATATAAGCAGCCTAAGCTCTAATTGAGTACAGTATATTAATATTAAAATCAAGCATAAAGCTTTATTAACTTAAGTTAATCCTACTAAAATAAATAATAATAAACCTTTATAACTATTAAACTTGATTTCATTTCATGTTCCTAGCAAGACGGTTACAAGGCAGTACCTACCGTACTATTGTAGCAATTCTGTTTCAACCTCGCAATTCAACACGTCTATGCGACGAATGCAACATCTGGGAAACACATACTCCAATGTCGCTGATATATTTAACACGTCAATATCAAACTATAAGTCTAATTTAGTACAGTTGTTGTCATCTGGCAGAGCTAAATTAATAGTTGGACCTGTTATTTAATATTATTTTTTTCTTTGCTTTTACAATATTTTTGAACCTGTTATTTATGAAATTTTATTAGTTATTTTCATATACAATTTTTTTTATCTGCTATTCAATACTATTTTTTTATTTTTTTATAATATTTTTTTGCACTATCGAGGTTATTGTTTTTTTTTATGTTAACATTTGTATTAAAGCCTATAGCGGGCGTAAATAAATAAAAAAAGAAAATTGCTTAAAACAGGAGTAAATAATAAGACTAATTGTTTTCATAAATACTCGTACATTAACCGTTGACAGAAATTGATTATCGTAACTTCATAATGCATTAACTCATGTGGACAGTTTCAAACAAATTACATGCGGCAGGTTTCTAACATGTATATTACGTTTGAAATTGATTTTGCATGTCATGCGCGGTCTTGTTAGTTAAATGTAATGAACACGAAGATATAATTACTACAAACTGTCTTTCTAAAAACATTGATGGTTTTCAGTTATTTTTAACAGAGATTTGTTTATTGACGCTGGACTAATTTATTTCAGGCGGTTACGAGTACTCGTATAAGTTATTTAAACTAAAAAACGACTTTCCGTCAACATTAACTAGATTTTCTAATACATATTGATTGATATATTATATTTGCAAAGTAATCCGGTTAACTAATCAACTTTCGTTGACAAAATACATAATGTATGCACTTAAGTTTAAACTGAAGCAGTAACTGTGTGCTCTAGATTATCTAACCACATACTTAATTACAACTAGTTCGGACAGCTTTAATATTATCCCACATAGAACCGTTTTCTTGCACCTGAGGTTTCGTCATACATCATTTCTCACGTGTGGGTAATAATTTCGTATATTACGATTAAATCAATAATCCCGTTTATGTTTATATAATGCCTTAATTTCAATACATGTAAAATGCAACGGCTGCTGCTGGTATATAAATCTTGTAGATATTTTGTTTAATATAGGTACCATTAAATTGCATACGCTGTTCACGAACGAGAAAATCTAAATAAATTTCAACGATACCTCTACATAAGAGGATTCTATTTACAGCGCTTATTAGAGGGAACGCTATGTACTTAATTTAAATAAATATTAATAATATTACTAGAAATTAAGATCTGTACAGCACCCTTGAGGTGATTTTTCACAAAAACGGCGCTATAAAAATTATCCCAATATTATTATTAATAACACTGGGTATTAGACACTACTACTTATGGTGTATAAGCTTCTGAACAGTGTCCTATGGATACCTGATATACTGGCTACTAACACAGGGTTTTGATACTTCCTACTGCTGAACCAACTTACCATATAGGTACTTACATCCTGTAGAAAGTTTATTTTCGAATTATCTAAATACTCTAAAATGTACGTGAAGAAAGGTAATAAAAAATGGTTATGACTGTTTGTTGTCCGTAACAATGTTCTGTGAAGGACATATTGTCGCTGGAAAGTTTACACCAGAGCACTTTATACCACCTTTTTGTTAAGGACAATAACATTCATAAAGTCTTCAGTACCTGGTTGGATTTTGAAAAAAAATCTTAACTTAGGTAACTCAATGCTCTCACTGAGTAACCTGAAGTGACGAAAAGCTAAAAAAAAGTCCCAAACTTGTGTCGCTTGGGTCAAGCCTTCTCCCAAATGTTATATATATTTTAGATGGCTGAAGGACCACCAAAGTCTTCAGAATCAAACTCTTGTCAAAGCATTCGACGCAAAAATAAAATAACTGATCATTACTGCATATTTAACTCATTGTTGACCAAAGTGTCTAAGCGGCAAGTCCTTTTGCCTTTTCTGCGACGATATGTTATCGATATTACAATTTTTTGGTTTAGTGTTAACTGTTTTTTTTAATAATTAAAATACCATTTTTTAGAAAGGTTATTAAAAATTGTAATGACTATTTGCTCTCAGTGACAATGTTCTGTAAATGTAATGACTATTTGCTGTCAGTGACAATGTTATATATATAATAGCCAGGCTCTTCCCAACCTTCCTCTTCCCCATCTCTTTCTCTTCTTCACTACCTTAAGCCTCACAACATACCCTAATTTTGGATCCCATAGTCCCACTTACTTCAGACATTAAGATTAGTTATGACTCTTGTGCGGTATTCAAATTAAACAAGAAGATGAAGAAAAAATATGAATTCTCGAAAGAAAGGTTATGAATACAGTTGTGTTAGCAGCTTTTCTGTTAGAGTTCTGTTTAGTGAAATTATTTTTGTTTTCGATTTGAATTCAGCTGTTTTCTTCTGCTTGACTGGTTTCAAGGTACGTGAGTCAATATATTTAAACACCTTCTGTTGGAATTAGTGGTTTGCTAAACTATTAGGGAAATCAACCAACGTGATATCACACCAACAGTTATTTACAATTCCTGTGAGAAGCAAAGGTTCCGTTGACATAAGTTAAAGTAACTATATTTTTGTGTATAGTGTTTATTTTAAATGTCCTTCCGTTAGTCGCAACGATGCAAAAATCAATTGAAATATATCCAGTAATATGACCCAAATGCGATGCAGAACCGATGCAACGCAAGATTGTCTAGAAAAAGACAATTACTTTTTGACTGATATTCCAATCTATATCCGTTAGAAATTATCTAGTTATTTCCAAGAAGAAACCCGTCAAAACAAGTTGATGTTGATGATATTTTGGATATATTTTTTATTGTCGTTTCGTTCAACTAGTAGTTTTTAAATATTTTCAATATCCAATTAGGAGGATTCCATTTAATTATCTTTTCTTTTTTAAACCATTAGTTCTATACTGATTAAGTATAAAAGAAAAACTTAAAATAAACTAATTAAATGCTCTTTCTTAAGTAATAACACTAATAACGGTCTCTGTGGTCGAGTGGCTAAGACGCTCGGCTACGAATCCAGAGGTCGCGGGTTCAAATCCCAGCGAGCGCAAATAAATTATAATAATGTAAAAATGTGTTATTTCACACTTCATTAATATAAAACAATATTATTATTTAATAATAATAATAATATTTAGATCATTTTGATAGCGCCATTTTTGTAAATTTACCTCGAGGGCGTTGTGTGGCTATATATTGTATATTTCTGGCACGTTTCAGAGTAGCAATGAATTATCGCCACGGTGACAGACCACCATTCAGAATCAAACCTTGCTTGAAATGGCTTTATCCGTGTTTGGTGACTAGATCTGAAAAGTAAGGTACTTCCCAAACTTCCTCTTCCCCATCTCCTTCCCCTCCTCACTATCTGCAGCCCAGCAACATACCCAATGGGGATGCCATATCCACTGGATCCAGACGGTTGGGAGCAGTTGGGACTCTTGTGCGGTATTCACTATAAAATTTGTAAATATAACATTTTTTTATTTTAAAAAAAGCTATACTGGAAAATATTGGGATGGTTCGGGAGAGGAAGAGACCGAAAAATGAGGGGGGAAGGAGAGGTTTCATTTATCACTTACTTCACAAAACGTCACCACCGCTTAAAGCTGTGGGTACCAAATCTAATGGGTGGTTGAAAATAGTCATGGTAATACTCACATAATATTAAACCCGAGCTTGTTTTGTATTGTTTATTTTTTTATTGAGTAGGAAACACAGATACAGACATTAATAAATAAACAATATTAAATATGAAGTACAGAGAATTCGCCTGCATACTAACTATTTCTCACAGATTAAGCACTTATGAACAGCAATAGATGAAGCCTTGGAATGACAATATATGGAGAGAGAGCTAATTCTTTTTACCCAACCTATACAAATTTGGGATAAATCACTTTCTCCTGGTTTTTACGTTGTACACCATAAGAAAGAAAGAGATAGAAAAATTTCCCAAATTATCACACCGTTTTAAAGTATTGTAAGGATGTTTTTCGTGTCCCGCGTCTCCGTTGACTCCGCCCACCCGTTTTGATATGCGACATAAATGAATAAAATTCTACGGTTTTTTAAGTTATATGCTATATTTCTATTTATAACAATACTGTGATAAAGTGGTTATACGAATAAACAAAAATATTATGTCGACATGTGCTATGAATGAATGTATAAATACCCTATCCCTAGTCCTATCCACACCCAGGTCTAGCCGAGTCCGGCAAAACACATCAAAACTGACTACTGCAGCGCTCTCTCTTGTATATTGTTGCTCTGAGGATGAAGCAAAGTAAATGGCGTTGTACCTATTTACAAATAAATGTAATATATGAAAATAATAATATTAAAGTGTTGTTTAAATACAGTAAGTAGTAAATCTCATATTATTATCATGTTATTTACAGAATTATAATTATAAGATGAGGGATGAATCAAGGGGTAAAGCTGAGTACAGTACCCGCATAAAAATATATTTAAGGAAAAATATGTTCATATTTTAAAAAGCGTCAAATTCATGGTAATTCAGGAGTCGTTCCAAGGCTTTCGCGGCGCCTTCGTGCCTTATTGCGTCACACGACTTATGTCTATGGAAGGTGCGGTTGTAACCATCGTTAAAACACCATCAAAAATATTATTGCGAGATTACTCTAATCGCTACTGATGTGAGGAATACAACCATAAATTGTTAACCTCTGCTGTGCTCGGGTTCAACCAGCATTCCGGAGAGATGTTTAAACTCCGGGGTCACAATGCCAGGAGAAACTATATATTTCAGCATCTTAGCGTAATACCTATCAAATTATGAATTTATTATTATTGCTACTAGCTAAGAACAACCCGAAATTTCTAAAATAAAAGTGAATGAACCACTACAAAATAAACTATGGCTTTTTTTCTACGTTTAACATAATGTCGCCGGAAAGGCAAAAGGGCTGAAGCGCTATTTTAAGAAGTTTACACCAGAGCACTTAAAAGTTTTTTTTTGTTGAAATAAAATTCATAAGTCTTCAGTACCTGGTTAGATTAAAAAAAAAAAAAAACAAGTTAACTTGGGTAACTCAATGCTCTCACCAAATTACCTGAAGCGACAAAAAGCTAAAAAGTGCCAAACTTGTGCCGCTTGAGTCAAGCCTTCTCCCAAATGGTAAATATATTTTAGATGACTGAAGGGCCACAAAAGTCTTCAGAATCAAACGAGAGTCAGAGCATTCGATGCAAAAAACTGATCATAACTGCATGTTCAACAAATTTTTGAACAAAGTTTTTTTTTATTTTTTACAGTTAATACCGCACAAGAGCCAGTGGGACCATGGCATCCCCAATTGGGGTACGTAGTGAGGCTGAAGGTAGTGGGGGGGGAAGGAGATGAAGAAGGGGAATATTGGGAAGTATCTGGCTACTAAGATCTGGTCACCAAACACGGCTAAAGCCATCTCAAGCAACGTTTCAATTCTGAATGGTGGTCTTTCACCAGAGCGATACTTAGAGTATCTACCAGTCTGTGTCGCTAAAGCCCTTTTGTCTTTCCAGCGATGATATAATATACCTAGCTAGTATACCTATCTAGTTATTTAAGATAATTTTGCATCCTTTTGGTGACATTTCACATAACTGACACTGTGAATTAGCCGAGTATTATTTTATTTATACCGGAACGAATATGTTGGTGTCGCTCGAGACAATTATTTATTGGCGGTAGGTACTTGCCTTTTGACCAGCGCCACGGAGGGGAAAGTTAGTTGCACAATGCAAACACCGCTCGAGAGGCATCTGAAATTAATTGAGGAAGCGTCCACTTGGAATCAATTACTTATTGTAGTCAAGACAGGTATGTCAGGCTAGTTAGCCGCTTGAGATAGGTGTACGTGGTCACATGCGCTGGTCTATTATATTACGACAACAACGGTTGATATATCCAAAGCCTTCAAAGGAACTATTATAACCGACAGTTAATTTGATAACACTAAAAGAAAAATATTACATTCAAAGCTTTCAACCCTTGACCCAGATGTCGTAAAAACCCTAGCATAAGTCTGAAATGTGTCAGTCTACAGATGCCCGCAACACGGTGTAAATGATTCGGTTCCAATTAAATTTGTGGACTAATGTTATGTAGTTTTTAATCGAAAATTTATTAATCATGTTCCGCGTGTTTTTTAGGGAGCACACTCATAACATTAACTTTTGACGGCTTCCGTGGTCGAGTGGTAGGTCGCTCGGCTACGAATCCAGAGATCGCGGGTTCAAACCCGGCGTGCGCATTTTTTTAATGTAATTAATATGGGTCAACACATTTAATTCATTTAAAATTATAGATCATATATTTGCGGCACGTTGCAGAGTGGTAGATACTCTAAGTATCGCCCTGGTGAAAGACAACCATTCAAAATCAAACGTTGCTTTAAATAGCTTTAGCCATGTTAGGTGACTAGATCTGAATAGCCAAGTACTTCCCAACCTTCCTCTTCCCCATCTTTTTCCTTTCCCTACGACTTCTAGCCTCACAGCAATTGGTGATGCCATAGTCTCCCTGGCTCCAGACGGTTGGAAGCAGTTTTAGACTCTTGTGCGGTATTAACTATTAAAAAAAATTGTAAAAAAACGTCTCTCTCTGTTACAGATCAAAATTTTAGTAATGCCACTTGATAACACAATTTAGGAGGTTACAACCTTCGAGTAACGATATAAGGAGGTATAGCTAATATTTTTACCCAACCTATACAAATTTGCGATAAATCACTTTCTCCGGATTTTTACATTGTATACCATGAGAGAGAAAGATTCAAGAAAGTCGTCACATAATATTGCACCACTTCTTAAGTCATCCTTACATACTTACAAGTATGTAAGGATGTTCTCCGTCCGCGCTAACTTCACATTATCGAGTCGCATAACTTACGTCGACGGCTTTTGAGGTTTTTTAAGAATTTGTGTTGATTAAAAAACTTAAATCAAACATGATGGTGATATGTGCTATGCATCAATGTTTAAATAAAACCGAGCAAAGATTATGAAACATCACTTTTCAGAGGTATTTCAACAGTTTTTAATGTTTTTGATCGAACCGTAGATTTTTCACATTTTTAATGACATAAAATAAAAACATAAAATCAACAAAAGCTTCCATCAGTTTGTAGGTAAATTTTCTGTTATTTAGAATTTGTGTGATATTTTGACTTTATAAATCATTTTAATGGTGTATTGATATTATTTTGTTTAATGTGTTTATTGAAAATGTCCGAATTTCACGTGGGCGGTAACTAATGGGCTATCCAACATCCTTTAATGTATCTTTGCCTCTTTCTATCGCGCGTATAAAGTCAACCGTCCTGATTATACTGTTTGGCAAAGGTTCCTCTCAATGTCGTCCAAGGTTACAACGGGTCTCTCAACGATATGTCCGTATCCATGAATGAAGCTACAATACATTTTATTGATTTGTCTTCGTTCTTCATCCACAGATACATCTCCTTTATCGGCGGACAACGGCAACTCTACGGACTGGCTGCAGAGCGCTGGACAATCTCAGAAGGAATACTTCCGCCCGGGAGATCCGAAGCAAAACGACTCCAACAAGGAAGCCAACAACAGCGAGCGGACCCATTCCAAAATCTTGCTGGACACTTTAGCAGCTAAGCGTCCAGAGACCAAACCAGATAAAGAAAAAGGTAATGAAATAAAAACTGTTATTTGAATAATATGTAGTATGAAGTAAATCTGTACAGTTTATATATTGATTTTTTTCGTAGAAAGCAATCACTTTGTGGTTTGATATATTTAAAGAAATGAAAAAATAACTTTGTACAAGACCACGAATATTATTAAAAATTTGATGACCTACCGGTTTCGCTTAGTTTTTTTTATCTTTCAATTCATATTATATGTCTATTTCTCTCTGTTTTTTTGTTATGTTTTAAATGTTATTCTATTTTTTTTTCTCATTGTTTTGTTATTTTATTTTTTTTATTTTGTTCTTCCTCTGTTTTTATATATAATCGCACACATTGTATTTTTTGTTTTGTTTAATTTTGTACCCTGATGGTGCTTAGACACTTACTTAGACTGTTCTTATAAAAAAAATATTTCTTTTAATGTTTGAAAAACTATCATTTTTTAATGTATGAAAAACATAAATAAAAAAAAATATTTACATTATAAAAGCATATAACTCTAATGGTGACACGTGTAACATAGTAAATATTATTGATTCTTTTCCACGAGTCTTAAATGTTTATAATATCGAACTGCCACGGCGAACATTTTAATTAAGATTACAGTACTTACTCATGTGCACTCATGTGCACGTGCGCAATCTTTAAAAACGGGAAAAGAAGGAACGATTTGCATAAGTAATCAGTTCTGCGCTACTTGTAATATGTGTTTGAAGTGTTTTCTCTCACAAAACTTCAACACTCAAAATCGTGGTCCCGAAAAGGAAGCCGGTACATATTACAGTTTATTTTTACGTACGGTACCAATGTTGTACTCATTATACCTAGCAACAGATACGTACTCTTTCAGATGAATTAATGTTTGGCTATTCAGACGATGACAAAACAGATGACGAAGGATTCCAGAGCTTCGTTGAGTTGATCCCTACGTCTGGTTTGGACCCAAAAACAACTAAACAGACTTCCACCACCCCATCAGCACCGGTCTTCCCAACCAACCTCTCCCCTTCTGTGCAATACGGCAACGAACACGAAGATGCCGAGTCAAACGAGAAAAGAAACCCTAAGAAAGTTGTCGGAATACAACCCGTTACAGATATATATGACGACAAATTCCTAACAAACACCTTCGCCATATTCTATAACAAAGATGGTATTGAATCAACGCCCAGTGGTTCAGAGGAATCTGTTGAAAAAGACGATGACAAATTCAACGGAGAACGTCCTGATATATCTGGACCAAATATAGACAAGGGGGCTCAAGCCATGCACAGTATTCCGAGGTTCACTTCAGGCCACCAGAACAGCTTTGGCATTCCCATCGAAGAGGCAGCTAATTTGAGGAGTACCACTCAGTCGTCGGTGTACAATACCAGGGTTTCTCCGACACTCCCCTCCATGGTGGGCAGGAACAAAGTGAGGAGCACAACCGTGAGAAGCAGGTGGAATTCAACCGAAGATGGTGAGTATTATCCAACTTTACTTTCAATAGAACTACATCCCTTTGGTTTCTCACTGAACAGATCTCACTGTTTCAAAGGACTAGGCATCGAATGATATTGATGTTGATTATGTAAATGGCTATTTTGTGAAAATACCTGCCAACGTTTGTCTCTTTATTAAATCCCTAACTCAACCCTCCTTACAACGGCGCCCAATCTAGTGACGATACTGTTTCCTTGGCTCATCAACAACAGACTTAGAAGACCTCTTGTGATGTGTGACATAAATTAGATATCTCTTTTTTATGTGTAAGATATTTAATAAATAACTAACCATATAATATAAACCAAATCACAATGATAAAGAATCAAAAGTTATGAAAAAAAAATACTAAACGAATCACCATAATTATGGAATAATTCAAATTGTAAAAATATTCAAAAAAGTTAATGAAAATAAACCATTGTTTCAGGCATCTGTTTCTCCACCCGCCTGTCCATGTGCCGCGGCGTGCTGCCATACGACCTGACAACTCTGCCCCTGGGCGGTGGGGTCCGCCTGCTCGAGGCTGCGCCCCTCCTGCAGGTGCTGTTGCGCTCCGGCTGCAGCCCCCGCGCCAGGCAGTTCCTCTGCTCACTGCTGGAGCCTGAGTGCCGCCCGCAGGGGATGAAAGTGCTGCCGCCGTGTAGACCTGCCTGTGACGGTAACACAATTCTCTTTGTTCAGATAAAGCCAAACACCCCCAGGTTGCGAATAACCTGACAATATTTGAATGGACTACTTGGATGGATAAGATTGAACACGCGTCCCCTGAATGAAAACCCTTCTGGCCACTACCCAGTTTCTAGTTTATATTGTGAGATCATTGATTGGATTGATGACCTATCTTTTATTTTGTATCTGTCAGTATGTATGTAATGTTGTCACTCTGACAAATGTTCCAAATAAATAAATCATTATGTTATTTTCCGGAAGGAATTAATCTCTAGTGCGCCGGAGGTGCCATTAGTCAGCGGATATTCATGATTATTATATTTATTTTTCAGGAGTTTTTATCCTTTAAATCCATTGTTCACAATTTTTAATGAACCGCAATCGCTTGTCAATAAAATAATCAATTCATAGAGATATTTTGCATTGCGTTAAGTTCGCTACACGTCGAGTAATAAGCATTTGAAGTTTACTTACAATCGATTTTGATAAGTGATATGACTACTACTCTACATTGCTACTCCGAAAAAACTACTTATACCATTAACATAAAATGAAAAAATACGTAAACACATTATCTGAGAAGAAAAAAGATAACAATTGACAAAAACATAATTTTGTAGAATATAAGTCAGAAAGGTACAACGGAATTTGTGCCTTGCGGGAATCCGGCATTCCAGAGGTTAAATCCATCTATATTTTGGTAATCGAAGATTCAAACCAGAACTAAACCTTTTTTAGATGGTATCGAAATAAAATGTTTATATCAATACTCGTATTGTTTCAAAAATAAATATCATAGTTGAGCGTAAATACATATGTATTTACTAATGTACGTATGTTTTTGTGCAGAAATTGCCGGGTCCTGCCACGACGTGATCAGCGCCGCGCCCGCCGAGCTGGCTGCCGTATTCGACTGCGCGCAGTACCCCGCCATGGGGTCGGGCGAGGAGTGCGCCCCCGGCCGGGGCGCCGCGGGGCCCTCGGGGCGGGGCGCGTGCCTGGCGGGAGAGACGCGCTGCACGCTGGACGGCTCCTGCGTGCCCCAGCACTGGCGCTGCGACACCATCAGCGACTGCCCCGGAGGCACGGATGAACAGGGCTGCGACGAGGGCTGCGGACCCAATGAGTTCAGGTAATCAATGCATCACCCTATTTTATAGCCTGTTTATTTATACCCTTTTTTGACGACCTCAGGTCGAGTGGTAAGACGCTCGACTACAAATCCAGAGGTCGCGGGTTCAAGTCCAGCGCACGCAAATAATTAATATGTGTCATATTACAACATATTTAATTTTTATAAAATAATATACGAGTATAATAATATACTAGTATATAAGCCATAGAATAAGAACAACCTGTACTAGTCTGAAGATGGCCGTCATAGGCTGAAACCGGTCCAGTCAAAAAATAAAAATGTGGAATAAAGTTATAAATTTGTTTTATTAAATCATACGAGTATAGTATATTTGCAGCACGTTCCAAAGTGGTAGATACTCTTAGTATCGCCCTGGGAAAGAGCACCATTCAGAATCGAAACGATGCTTGAAATGGCTCTAACCATGTTTGGTGATCTTTTTTTTCAAAAGTAAAAAATCGAAGAACACACAAAAACGTGACTAACCTTTCCAGCTGTCAAAAACAAACCACTAATCCAATTTGACTGATAATGCTAACATTTGATAAACATATGTGTACCAACATAACAACAACAAAAAAACGATAATCGAATGTACACAGCCCGCGAAAATTCAAAAATCACCTTTTCTTTTGAACAAGCCTCGTATATAGAGACAATATACGTGACAGAGACAATAGGATACATTTTTGTTTTCTCATTGTTCTGTTATTTTTTATTTTGTTCTTCCTCTGTGTGTATATATTTATTTTTCTTTTTTTCCGCAACAAACTTCATTGTATTATAATTTTTATTGTGTATTTATTTTTTATAATTTATGCTTATTTTTCTTATGATGTTATATATCGATCCTATTTTTTTAAAGATTGTTATTGATAAGAACCTTTTGACAAACTGCTACTTGGCAGTTTAACGGGACTTTATTTTTATGTTTATTAAATAACTTTTGAAATAATAAAATATATATATATATATATATATATATATATATATATATATATATATATATATACATATATATATATATAACTATAGCACACTTTGTATTTTTTGTTTAGTTTGATTTTGTATCTTGATTAGGCTAAGCGTAACTGGTCGGTCATAAAAATTCAAATAATATCCGTTGTCCTATACAAAGTAATTTTTTTCATATCTTTAAATATGTCAAACTACAAAGTGATTGCTTTCTACTAAAATATAAGAATACATTAGATAAGTTAATCTGATTTTCAGATTTTAAATGCGGAATCATCATCAACATGATTTTTCGTGTATTGTGATGTTGTTTTCATAGAACTTTTAAAATTACCTTTTTCAAATCAGTTAATTAATCATGTTAGTGATAGAAAATTGATAATGTTGGACGCATTTTGTAATAAATTACACAATCGATTAAAACAAAAGATCTATTTATTTAAGCATTTAGAACCTCTCTTAGGTATGACACCGTAGTATCGTAACTTGAGCGGATTCACGGTAAATCTACCGGCAAACTATGGCGCTTGCGACCCGCTTGTGCAATGTCCCGTGGAATAGTGGTACAATGTAATATTTCAAGTGACTGTATACCATCCGTACCAAAACGTCAACTGACAATCTCTTTATAGTCATAGGAAAGACTTATTCACGGTATTTTTAAATGTATTCGTTAACGGCCCTCCTTACCAGCTGCGAAAATCATACAAAAGTATTGCCCAATGTGTGATTTAATCGAAGATCTAATCTATAAATCGCATAAGAATATTATTGCTAGTGAAGAGGACAGTGACGCATCTTTATTAATTTAGTGTCGTTTACTTTTTAACAAAGAAACTTTGACAGTGTGATCGAAATTAAGTTATTTAGTAATCAATTAAAATAAACTTTCACAGAGATAAGATATTAAACAATTTTAATTTAAAGACAGGTGGTTAAGGCACTTGATTGATGGGAGGATGAATTGAATACGGATTCGAAAGCTAAAAAACTTAATCCTTTTTCAATACAAGTTATGCTTAATGATAACGTCTGTTTTATACATCTTCATAATAAATTATAATAGCGGAAAGGAGTCGTATTTCCAATTCGAAATACGTTTTGAAGCTGAAAGAAGTCGGAAGGGGAGATATTTTAATTGATATGTCTATTCAAATTAGTTGTCTTTCAACAGTTTGTTGGTGAGCGTATTTCTCACACTGAATGAGATATAAACGCGCTGGTGTTTAATTAATTTGACTTCTAAAAATGTTTATTTTTATAAATAGCTCAACATCATTACCGGTGTACCTCATTTGGATCCAAAGAGGGGTAACAAAAACAGGGAGTAAAAAGAGGAGGAAGAAATAGGGTAAAAAGGGAGAGTACAAAGGGTCGTGAAAAGGATCTTACCTACCCTTTCACGAGTCAGTAGGTTATATTGCAGGGCGTCTTATTAAGATCTAACTACGAGCCTAACTTATATCTAAAACTATATCTGACAATTCCAGATGCGGAAACAAGGGATGCATCCCCGAGGAGTGGGTCTGCGACGGTCACCAAGACTGCGTGGGCGGCGGAGAGGACGAGCTAGAGTGCGGCCAGGGCGGGGGCGGCGCGGAGCAGGAGGACGTGCTGGGGGCGGCGAGCCAGCACCCCCGCCCCGCTAGGTTGCCGCGCCCGCCGAGGCTGCAGACTACCACGGCCAAGACAACAATCGCCGCTGATACTGGTAAGTATTTTATAAAACAATTTAAACTGGTCGGAGGGTTTTGAATTTTATATTCCCCGTTATAATAAGTACGATCATTGTAAATAATTCAACAACCGGTCCTATATCAAATCGTTAAAATCGCACTTTACATGTCTAATCTTGGACGTCCGAAGGCTTTTAAAAATAAATTAACTTATACTAATATCCAATGCGCGTGGGCCGATCTAAATCAAAGTGTTTTATGATTACATTTTAAACTTCTTGTTTATTGCATTATAATGGTGCTGCATTTTATTTTCTGGCTAACCAAATAAATAATTAAATTTAAACACTTTTAAAACAATAAAAACTTTGAATTTAAATTCCGTTGTACGAATATTATTGTTAATCTCTTTAGTTTTAGATTTTTTTAACCATATCATTATAGTCAATTATTATATAAACCTAACCTAACCTTAAATTATTTATTTAAAAATTGATACCCGTTGTGAATCAACTTTTTTATCGCATCTACGTTTTTTTACATAATACATTAAAAGATCTCCCCTACCTGTACTATTTTGAACTGGAAAAACTATATCACCACCCGGTTGGGTTAAAACTCTACTATTTCTACCGGTAGCAATAACTTTTATTTTAAAACATTCCAGTGACTGCAAAAACTACCATGGAATACGAAAACAGCAAGGAGATCCTCATGATGAGTGACTCCGTCCTGCCCAAGTTCAAGCCATTCTCCGCCCTCAACCGCAAGAAGGCCGCCCTGACTTCCACCGCCGCCCCCCAGATCATCCAGGTGACCAGCGCGTCTTCCTCTGTCAGCGTCCGCCGCGCGTCTCCTTGCCCCGCCGGAGACCCTAACTGCAAGAAACGCCCCATCAACAGAGCCCCCCCTTGCATCAAAGGCGCCTGCGAAGACAGACACAAGCTGGTTGCCATGACAACAGAAGGATACAATATCACGAAGAAGATTGAAGAGATGGAGTCTGTTTCAAGTCTCACGTCACATTCCTCTCCTTGCCCCTTGGGAGAACTGCGGTGTGTTGATGGGAGATGCATCACGCTGGAACAACTCTGCGATCACAAGAAAGATTGCACCGATGGAGCAGATGAAACTAAATGCTTTCCCTGAACTAAGTATTATTTATATTATGTTATTTTAGAGGCTGCAGAGATTTTTTTCTTTCGTAGCGTTCATAATTAGTGCTTCTTGTATTCAGATGCTTAACTATATTATATTATTTTATTCGTTTGTCAAACGATTATGTTTATTGCAACTGTGTATTTGTAATATTTTCTGTTCTTTACAATTGTATTCTACACTTCGTGTGCCTTCGTTGAACATGCTCGCTAAATTAATTACTATATTTTGTACAAATACATTTAGTACTTTAAGATAACTATCTTCTGAAAAATGTCGATTGAGAAAAATCATCAAACCGTAATTTATAATGTTTAATGGTATTAAATCTTCACAGGTTATAAATACCTGGTTGTAAGGAAAATTTTAAAATATTTACAATTTCAGCATAAATTCCACAAATACGTTTTCATCCATCATTTAAATTGAAGAATATCTAAATATCACGAAATAGAGGCAGTTGCAATTTTTTTTCTCAATCCGAAATGTAATTATTTATTTTCCTAAATGAGTGTTGATGCAAGGTGATTTGATCAACGATCGTTACTATTTTGCAATGTTACTATTGCTGTTGGAAAAACTGTGAGTTGAAATCGAGTAGAAATGCAAGCGCACCTGGCAAAAGGCTACAAGATTTTCTCGTAGGGTTTTGTTTCCGATGTTATTTCTATAAACTTCAAATGTAAACCATATTTGAAGATACCGAATGGAGGAGAGAAAGGGGTGGGGGTGAGTATGAGACATGACCCGTGTTGATTCTGTATAATATGAGGGAGGAAAAACGAACGTCGAGAAGTTTTTCCAGGTCTCGTGAATGAAGCTTGTTCTCATGCGTAAATTTTCGAATCTGTGCAAATGCTATGTACGCTTTAGGCAAGTCTGCCGACTTTGCACCGGTACCGAGCGCGGCGAATCCCTCCATTTAAATACTAGTAAAACAAACACGACATTTTGATCTGTCGTCTGCGTTCCGACGATTACATTTAATCCGTTAGGATGGGGAAGGATTAGACGAATATCCCGTTTTTGCACAAAGTCGTAGTTTTGTTTTAGGCGTATCGGGCTCCAGATTAGATGCACACATCCTGCTGTTATCAAATATTATTTTAATGGTCGACATACGATCCACGGTTACCATATCATACGACATACAAACTTTTTAGTAAGTCTTATTTAAGTATTTTACGTATTTAATTTAATAACATTTTTAAGAAACATGTAATTTTTGGTACTGATTCGCAAAAAATCGATCTGATATTCTTTGAAATTATTAAAAGAATTAAGGTTTTGAGGTTACACGTAATACTAAAACTGGGTTATTTGGCTTTTAAATTAAGCCTTATAAAAAATCATTTGTGTTAATTTTAATAATTTGTTTTCCGATTCATTAATAATAAACTTTTCACCTTTTGCATTATGTTAAAAGTGCTGAGATTAATCTGAAAGATATTATAGAATTTAAGTAAGCATTGTGATTTATATAATAAGTTTTTTTTTAGGTTTAGTTTTTTTTATAATAAAATATATGTATAAAGTTTTGAGTATTCATTGTCATATAACCACATTATATAATTAAGTCTTAAGAATGATTCCATGTTATTCAATTTATTTTAAACAAATATCGTAATTTTATACTCCCATTTAAATTGCATTTTGTATGAAGGAAAAACAATCTTTGCAATATTTTAGTTTTATTTCTATTTATGTTGATGACCAGTTTTTATTTTCACTTCTGTAAAGGAAAATTGTATCATGTAAAATTCATCTTAATAAAATGTTTTTACCATTAATATTATTTTGTTGTAATTTACCGTAAACGTAACTAATGATTATTGTTTCATTATTCCACTATTCATTCGATTCATTTCGAAAAAAGAAAAATATATATATCGACGCTGGAAAAGCAAAAGGCCTGAAGCGTCATTTTGGGAAGCTTACACTAGACCACTTAATTTTTTTTGTTTTTTTTACAATAAAATTCATAAGTCTTCTAAAATTGTTTGTTTTCCTTCGATTAACTAACAGCATTTCTAATAAATTAAAGTATGGAGAGTCTCGTACGTGAATCTTGAGACTAAAACTTTTCAGTATTTTTTTTACGGTAAGTTCGTCAAACGATTGATATATTTTTTTTAAATATTCAAATGTTCTCATAAATCCACAAAAGATGCCCTAAAATAAACCTCTGAAATCATCAGGCACTATTTCGTTATTTTCACTTATACCGTATTCGTAGAAAAAGCAACGCTGGATCAGTCATAACTATATAATATTTATTACTTTAAAAAAATAATGCCTTAAGTAGAACACTTCTTTAAACTTCAACATCACCATTTATTAGAAGAAAACAGTTTTTTTTTTTTGCAATTTTTCAACAAATGCAATTCAACAACATTCTAAGTCATCAAAATGTTGGCATTGTCTTAGTTTGATTCGCCGAAACGTTTTTTTGACAAAATCCGCTGCGTGTCATAAGTTAGAAGTAATCTGAAAACACAGGAAACTTTATTTCCACTTTGACTGAACTTTCTTGCTAGCGACACCTATTGACTTATACAGAAAGGAAATACCTACGTTTCAACAAACCTCATGGAACCATGTTTATGGTGCATGACACTTTCAAAAGGTAATCGTAAATGAAACATATCATTTTTGTTTTGGTTTTCTTACAAAATTATACCAAATAAAACACAATATCAAAAACTTAAAAAAATACTTTTTTTTTTAAAAAGGAATGTAAGAAGAAAAAAAACTTTTTCTAGGAAATGTAACGAGGTTATGCTATAATAACAATTTATATTTTCGTAGAAAGCAATCATTTTTTGGTTTCAAATATTTAATGAAAATGAAATAATAACTTTTTATAAGATCACAGACTTTATTTTATTTTTCATGACCGACCGGTTTCGCTTAGCCTAAGCATCATCTGGGTACAAAATTAAACTAAATGTGAAACCAATCGGTCATAAAATAATTTAAAAAATCTGCGGTTTTATACAAAGTTTTTATTTAATTTTCATTTAATAAAAAATTACCTTTAATTTCCTTGTGGCATATTTTTTACATCCTTGCTATAATTTAAAGACTAGAAAAGTTGAGTATACATTTCGTAATTTTTTTAATTTGTTTTTTTTTTGCGTATCGTATTTCTGCGCGGAGATAAAAGGTCCATACAAAAATGTATCTCGAGTAATAGGATGTGGTTACATAATAAATAGATATTATCGAATAAATGTGGTTTCAATAATAGAATGTCTCTGCTTTCTAGTTAATAATGAGTATCGATATTTAATTTCGACAGGGTAATTAAGTTTTTTTTTTGCTTCGTCGGGAAACATATAGTTTTTTTTTTAAATTCCTTTGAATGTATAATTATCGTGCATTTTATGCGTTGAGAAATATTATCTACCCAAATACCCCGAATTGAAGATATGATTTTCATAATAGGAGCACAATTTTTATTCACGTCATATTTTTTTATGCTTTCAAATTAACTATGACAAGTGCAATTAAGTTTTTTGTTTATCGTTTCGTTTTTTTTTTAAATATTTATTTGTTAAGAAAAACACCGCCACTATTTTAAAAGCTCCTGCTACCATTATTGTAAGCTGAAAATGTAGCTGCAATGATATTGGATTTAGCTAGCAGGGCACTTGTCACTCAGCTAATAATCGGTCCATGTTTTTTTATACTTTTAATTAGCGTTAAAGAATACTCACCTAACCAATATAATAAATTTACTGATACCTGTACAATGAAGTGTATTTAAACAGTGAACTGTGTCAACGAAATAATAAAATAAAAACTTAAAAGTATTAGCCTATGAGAAAGGTTTTCGGCTAGGTTGTACTATCGAACTCCATCAAATCCGTTAATTTTGAAATGCTCTTTTTGTTAGAAAATGTCATGGTAAGACGAAAGATAGTTTTTTTTTTAAATAATTGCGTTATTTAAAAAAAAAAGACAAACATTCCTGGGTTGCGAATAACCTGACAATATTTTAAATACTCCTACTGCCACGATCATAAGCGGAAAATGTTGCTTGTGCAATGATGGAGGGCTTAGCTAGGAGAGAAATCAGAACCACGTCGCCTAGGTGGGAATCCGACGCGTTTGTCCACACAGCTACTAACCGGTCGATTTATTTAAATACATCTGAATATGGTGTCCATCCTTAAACACTACGGAGATGCTAACAAGTTGAAAAACAATCCACCGGAAAAACCGATGACGGTGGCAGGTGTGTTGAGATAGAAATCCACCGATCGTGTTGGGAGTGTCTAATAAAAAAAAAGCATATCTTTTATAGTGCTTTTTTATTAAGGCACTTGGTTAAAACTATTGGCGAAAATTTTCTGGCGGGGCTATCAACAATGAATATCAATCGTCATCTATAATATGCAGAGTATTGGTTTCTACTGCTGGTCAGATTCCAATAGCTATTGTTCTCAACACTATGTTCATGAAAACGTTTCTGCTTGTGGGTATACGACCTACAATTAGGCAAATTCTTCAATATTTTGCATCAATTCAATTTAGTTTATGACTTTTTAAATAAAACTTCACATTTTAAGACATTTATAAAGATATAATTTTCAATAAATCAGCATAATATACAGTGTACATATTATTCATATTACACAAGGTACTAGTTTTCCTGTAAATTATCTAAAATTATTTGAATCTAGATTGTCAAATTATTTTCTGTACTAAGAGAAGAAGTTTTTTAAAATAAAATGTTTTCAGATTTTTTTAAATATTCCAACAACTTCGAAGAATGTTTTATTATTTATTCTAGAGAGACCATATATAATTGTTTAGTGTGGCAATGCCGACAAAGGCTTGAGCGTTTTCGGGAAACCACATATTAACACATAAGTGAAATGTTAAACTTTAAACGAATCCGAATATTTCAAAGAAAATTATCGGTCTTAAATATAAAAACGTGTTTAAAAATATGTTAAATCTTCAATGCACACATTTTATATGCTGTTTGTGTGTGTTTTTTTAAATTATTTTAATTAAAGATTTACTTATTTATCAAACATGATAGATAGTAGATAATACAAAACAAAATATTATATTGTAAAGTGTTATACCAATAACCGTTCAATAGCTGAGTGGACAAACGCGTCGGATTCCCACCCGGGCGTCGTGCGTTCAATTCCTCTGCTAGCTAAGTCCTCCATCATTGCACAAGCAACATCTTCTTCTTATGGCAGTAAGAGTTTTTTTATATTATCAGGTAAATCCAGGAATGTTTGTCTTTCTTTAAAAAAATAATAAGATAGTAAATATTTTCATTAAAAAAATGTACCCTCATAAAAAGCACTGCTTGTGTGTATGGGGGGATGTTATTTATTTAGCTACTAAGTGTATGATTTTATTTATTATTTAAAGTGTTCAGTCTATTTGTTTTATTGTATTTTGTATTCTTTGAGATCATCATTAACGAATCTTTTTTATCCCGGTAAGCTATTATAAGAATTTTATTCTAAGATATGTTTAACTTTACAGACCATTGTCTTCTTGTATTTTTGAGATTCTTTGTATTTATAATGGTACGGTTTTATTCAAAATGTCTTCTTTATATATTTTCAATGTTGCACGTTAAAAAAAAGTATTTAATGTTCTTTTAATAAGAGTTCTAACGGATGCAAAAATGTTTTTTATTAAATTATTTATTTTTATAGTGAATACCGCACCAGAGTCCCAACTGCCCCCAACCGTCAAAGCCAGTGAGACTATGGTACCTGTATCTCCAAATGGGGTATGTTGTGAAGCTGAAGGTAGTGGATAGGTGAAGGAGATGGGGAAGAGGAAGGTTGGGAAGTATTTGGTTATTCAGATCTGGTCACCAAACACGGCCAAAGCTATTTCAAGCAACGTTTCGATTCTGCACGGTGGTCTTTCACCAGGGATTTTATGAATAATGATTTTGGAAATTTATGTTAATTTTCAAACTGTATTTTGAAGAATGGTTATATTATGTGATGTCCATTTTAAGCATTGATCCATGGTGATGCCAAGGTAAATGATTGAAGTTTTGCTTTCAATGTTAGTGCATAATAAATCACAGTGGTGGTGTTTGTCGTTTAGTGTAACATGAATTTTAATATTTATTTCTAACGATGTATTTTGTTTTTTAATTCAGAATGGTACAAACCTCAGAGCAATAACATACAGGAGGGAGCGCTTCTGTACTATCTGTAGTCAGTATTAATGATTTTTGCCTGACTCGGCTAGACCCGGGCGTGGCTAGGACTAGAGTATTTATACATCCATTCATAGCACATGTCGACATAATGTTTTTGTTTATTTGTAAAACCACTTTTTCACCGTATTGTTATGAACAAAATTATAGCATATAACCTAAAAAACCATTGAGTTATGTCCAGTTTAGTCGCATATCAAAACGTGTGGGTGGAGTCACCGGGAGACGCGGGAGATGGAGAACATTGTTACATACCTAAAAACGGTGTGATATTTTGCGAAATTTTATCTCTTTCTCTCTCATGGTGTACGACGTAAGAACCCGGAGAAAGTGATTTATCCCAAATTTGTATAGGTTGGGTAAAAAGAATTAGCTCTCTCTCCATATTTTGTTACTCCAAGGTACATACTATGTTTTTTTTTATAAATCTGACTTAACTCGGAAAGAGATAAAAAAAGCGATTTATAACAATAAAATCGTAATAATAAATAAGCAAAAGGAAAAAATATAATACCGATTAAAACGCTCTTTAAATTAGGTGTTTTATGATAAACAAAACATAATATTTTAATAAGAGACGAAAATCATCAATTTCGTCATAATCAGTGTATCAATGTATTTTCAGTCATTTTTTTATATTTAAATTATTTTTTAAAAATATTCCGATAATTCTTTTATTCTGGATGTTTGACACGTGTAAACATACTAACATGTATTTTTTACAGTCCTGATAACGGCGAACGAACCGAAGGTAGTTGACGATATATACAATAAAGTGGTGTTAAACAAAACATATCGTTCTTTTTTAATATATATATTTTTAATACACATCAACTTTTATAATAATATGGAAAAAAACTCTGACAACTTGTTTTTTTACTAATGATTTCTCGATGGAGTTCTCATCAATGCAAGGTCCAGATCACTCATTGAGACCAAATAACGACTTAATATATTACCTGCATTTATCGTCTATCAAAAAAAAACAACATCAAAGAAAATTCACTAGCACATTGTAGAAAAGTGAGAGTTTATTTATAAATAAATCTAGAATCACGTTCCTGGAAATTTTATTTTTTCCTTTCACCTGTCGATAGCCTCGCTTTAATGAAACCTTTAATGCATAATCAAGTAATTTGCCAAGTTATTTATATTTGAATATGGCTAGTTTTTTAAATTCTCAAATGATAATATACGTATGTTTTGATGGTATGTAATATTATATTTTAAGTCGAATGACTAGAACAAAGACGCAATCGGTTTTCATTTGATGTATTATTGTACCCGACGTAACAGGGCACACAAGTAAACAATTCCTAAAACAATTCGTATTGTTTTAGAAATTTCTTTCATTATATTTCTTTAAACGAGGAAAATGTTTCCATTAGAAATCAATTAACATTCAATCTCATTATCGATTTCATACATATTTTACAATGCTGGTAGGTGTTAATCTTACATATTTACACACCAGTAGTGGGTTTTAACAATAATATTATTTATTTATTTTCCACCATTCGATATTTGTCCTGAAAACACATTAAATTTCTCATTATTACATAATCACCTTCTCAGTTGACGTTTTGCCTCTTTCTATTCATATTACATGTCTCTTTCTCTCTGTTCCGTTGTTATAATTTAAGTGATATACTTTTGTTTTTTCACTGTTCTCTTGTTTTATTTAAAATCATGTTCTCCCTCCGTATGTATATTAATAACCGCACACTCTGTATTTTTAGTTAAGTTTAATTTTATACCCTGATGTTGCTTAGGCTAAGCGGAACCGTCCGGTTATAAAAATAAAAAATAAATCTGTGGTCTTATACAAAGCTATTTTTTTAAATTTCATTAGTAATATTATTCACCGTTTACAGTGGAAAAATTGAATTCATGTCTAATTGATGTATACTAACTAACCACGTCGTTTCCCCGCAGCGTTAGGCAGAGAGTATGAATCGCCATACAACTCTATCTTGGCACACACTCCTTGTTTCATTCACATTCATACATACTCTTCTGTTATTCTGACTATTCACATGGCCCGACTCAAGTATTCGCTTCACTTGATCGTGCCATGTCTTCCTCGGGCATCCTCGTCTTCTTCTTCCATTCACTTTCGCGTCATCTTTTTTGCACGCTTCTTTCTTCGTTCATTCGCTCGACATGTCCAAATCATCTAAGCGTCTCTTTCTTGATTCTATTCATTACGCTGTCAGAAAAACAAAATGGCATACGAGGAAATATAACTTCACGTTTTATAAGATTTTTCATTTATCATTTTGACGTTTATTTCAATGTAGTTGGGATGAAAAAAAAATTGCGGTACGTTTTACATTATCTACACATATTTATGTCATTGGTTAGCCAACCATTATGAAGGTGGAACTATGAAAGGTCTAAGCTATGTTTCCCTAATGACTACCGTACTTGTGTTGTATTGCTGCATTGTGATGTAACTATGTGCAGTTTAACTAAATGCACTATTTCATAAGGGTTATATAAGAAATATTAATAAAATGATTGATGAAATTCTGCAAATGTCATTTGATAATTATCGTAAAATAAAGTCACCTAATTTTGTCCACTAGGTACTTCATTTGTTATTCAAAAAAATCAGCAACTTAAATTAACTTTTGATTGATTTATAAAAATACGTGTAAATAGATTTTTCTACTGAGAGCACTGAATTTTTTTTTGAAATTATTATTTTGGCTCGTAAGGTCATTATTTGAAAAGTACCTGGTTTTTTATGCTGTTAAAATTTAATTTATAAAACTTGAAACTCAATATTTTTCTTAAGATAGCAACACTGGGATGGCCTATGAAGTATGACGCTTAAAATTTAAGACTGACAGTGAAATTATTATTATTTTAACAAAATTAAAATCTCTTTGATATTCTCGATTCTCCGTGATATTTAATGTCTTTTGATAATTCGCTGACAGCTCTATACCCACCCCGTGGACTTTTATTAATTGTTGTTTTATTAATATGGCTGTTCGAATATCAATACGAATCACTTTTATGGTTTACAAAGAATGCTTTAATTTCACAGGTATATAATATAATATTTTCAATAAAATTGCGACGGTGTAAAAAATAATTAATTTTTTAAAAGAATACTGAATATAGAACTAATTCCTGAACTGGAAAAAACATCATGCAAGTGGATGTATTTTATTCAACCGTATTGGCGACAATTATTATTGATAATATATTATTACTAATATTCGAAAATTGTAATTTAAATTGAAAATATCTGTACTAAATTAATGAAATAAAACTTTATTTTTATTATTAATGGGTTTTACTGTTCATTTTTTGTTTATAATTTTTGCGTTTAATTTGAAGAATTCTAGTTTGTTTTTTACTAACTATACTAAATTTGGTATTATTATTATTAAGTTCTCCTACGTTAAGTTATTATTTTTAGTGACAGCTATTTCGGCGTTCTACTATTTTTGGTTTCTATATTTTTTGATTTAAATAAAGAGCTTAAGGGTGTATTTCCAAACAAAAAATCTCTTTTACAGTTCTTTTCATTCCCATTTTTGGCTTTTAAATTGATTTTGTTAGATTTACTCTTTTCAACACAAATATGTCCAGAGGTCGTAACTTTTATTTTATGAATTGAAAGCACATAAGTAATGGTCGATTAAATTCGAAGTGAAAACTCATGTGTTTAAATACAAGTATTAGAGAAAAAGAGTAAAGAAACGTAAAAAGGTATACCTCTGTACTTCTGGTGAGGCAAGGTGGAAAGGAGTTTGGCAAATTATCTAAATGAGTTCTGAAGAAATTTATGTAGCTTTCGGTGATATTTAATGAGCAGGCTTAAGACCGATTCACACCAACGTCCGGTTCCGCTCAGTGCCGATATTGTTCCGCAAGAAAACTTATTGATATGGTATGAATTTCAATCAAGGAGTATGTGCCAAGACAAATTTGTGTGGCAGTATATCCTTCTGCCCACCTTTGTGATATTTAACTACTTATTTAGTTAAATAATTATTTTGAAGTGTAAAAATACTTACAACGCAGATTTTTTTTTTTAACCATTTTTTTATCACTAAATAATATTTTTAATAATTAATAATTAATTTACTAAATAAGTAGTTAAATATCACAAGGGTGGGCAGAAGGATATACTGCCACACAAATTTATCTTGGCACATACTCCTTGGTTGATATTCATACCATATCAATAAGTTTTCTTGCGGAACAATATTGGCACTGAGCGGAACCGGACGTTGGTGTGAATCAAGATTTATTTTCTTGTTTGCTTCGTAAGTACATGTAGATATTTGAAGTAGATTTAAACACCCATTTTTCGATTGTTTTTACATAAAATGTATGGAACCAATAAAATGACGTTTTGACTTATTTTATTTAGTTATTTGGATATTTCAAAGATCTATAGCTTACGATGGAAACTTCTTTACGGTCTGAAAATAGTTGCAATGATCTTGAAAATCAGACAGAAATTTAAAAAAATCTGTTTTTTTTGTGGGATACTAACCGTTATATGATACGATGAATTGAGTAGCTGCATTAAAGAAATTACATTAATTAAAACAATTATACTTTTAATTTTAGGTTATTGTAAATATGAAATTAAAAAGCTTTCAAGTAAGATATTTTAAGTGTCACAATTTAAGATCTAATGATTGGAGTAGAATGTGTGTAATGATAAAATTATTGTCATATCATATAATAATGCTGAATAATTACTGAATGTTGTAAGAAAGTACTTTATTGAAGTTAGAATAAGTTAGAGCGATTAAAAAGTTCGCCTACTGATTTAAAAAAGTGAGATGCGGAGTTGAATAGGTCAAACTGGGAGTATCGTGTGTTTAAAATGTGTCATTCGCGGCAGAGAAAGGAAATTCATTTAGAATTAGTTTTGTATCGAAGATGGCTGAAAGTTTCGGTTGGCTTGGTTTTTGGTAGATTACTCGTAATTGGATGCGTTGAAGGAGTTCCGGGCCATATGCGTGGAACTAATTTGATTTATTGTTAATAGTTTACCTGACGCCTTTTAAGAACAGCCCATCAAAGAGCGTGGAATCTCCGTGATTTAAATGTAAGCTTCACGAAGTCATAGCTTACCGTTCGGCTGATAATAATAAGTTTTGACATTTTAATTCATGCGTGCCAAACTAATAATAAATTACAATGCTAATAATCGTGTACCAATAATATTGATTCAAGAAAAAACTTAATAGTTTTAGTGTAAAAGCATGTAAAAACAGATGAAACTACTTACGCGTCGAGCAACTTAATCTTGTATATAGCAGGCAAGTATTTCCAAAAAATATAGATATAATACAGAGGGAATCATAAACCTTTTCCTCACTTTCACTTCACGTGCCAGACCTATAGAGACTGGGCGGAAGAGAGTTTGAAAATAAATTTATCACATTATTTTTCGTTGTGCGCCAGGACTTACTATCTTTGAAGTTATGACAATATTTAAGTTTATCACCTATTTTAGACAGTTAAGAAGTTCATTGTAAGGTATTTAATAAAAAACCTAACATAGAAATCGATAGAAAATGTTATCGAAGTTATTGTGACAGATCTGCAAATATTTAATCTAATTACAGACACGTTATACTAGGTGATGATACATTTATTCATTTTCAATCGTTTTTTTCTCAAATATTTCAAAACTAAGGACGGGACGTTCGAATCTTAACTTTACAAAACTATTTGCAAATACGACTGAGACGTTAAAATGAAATAAATTCATGCAACAGGCATTTTCTAACTAGTTCAACTGGCTTTAGACTGGCAACATTATACGGTCCCAAAAAACAATAAAAAACATTCCCTTCATGTTTTATTCATTGATAATAGGCTTTGAACAACGATAGAAACCATCATATTTTTCTCGTTTTATTTTTTAAGGAAATATTTTAACTATATGATGATTGAATACAAAAAAAACGATTATTTATCTTGACAATCATACATGGGTTTTTAATATTAAAACGTAAAACAAAAATGAATATAAGAATTGATTAAGTTTATTAGAAGGACGATAAATACAGTGATTGATGGTAAAGTGCTTCAATGTGTAATTTTATATAATTAATAAAAAAATCTAACATTTTTAGAGGTGTGGAGATCTTGCATATTATTTTACGGATGTATAATTATGAATTCTTATAGGCAGGAAAAATAAAATTTAAATTAACAATGTTTGAAAAATGATTCCACCATAACAAAAAATACACAAAAGATGTACACGCACCTAAACATTTACCTAATGAATAAAATTAAAAGCATTAGACTAGTAGTTATAACCTTGTGTGAAAAATATAATTTGGCAAGGTCTTATTTTAAATAGTAGTATGTAGTATTTTTAATAGATTACAGTGTGATCTAAACCCAAGACGGTCGATTTACATATACATAGCTTGTTCAAAAGAAAAGGTGAATTATGAATTTTCGCGGGCTGTGTACATTCGATTATCGTTTTTTTTTTGTTATGTTGGCACACGTATGTTTATCATATTTTAGCATTATCAGCCATTTTGGATTAGTGGTTTGTTTTTGATAACTGAAAAGGTTAGTCACGTTTTTGCGTGTTCTTCGATTCTTTACTTTTGAAAAAAATGGATCAAAGACTAAAATCCATGATTTGTTTTTCCACAACTCCAAGACGCAACCACTTTTATTATTCAATATTAGTTCGACCAGTTTCAGAAGCACCCTTCCATTATCAGGAGAATATTAAAATTAACCTAAAATTCAAAATACTGAGATATATATATACATATTTGGGAGTTGGAATGGGAAGGAGAAGGGGTAATTGAGGGGATTGTGGGAATAACACAGCGACTTACTGGAAATATATCTAGGATAGGACTATGAGATAAATTAATTTAATTATTCAAAATACTACATTTTCTATTTAATGATTTTCTAATTTCTAATGCTTCTAAGTTATCTAATTTTTTCCCTTTATTACAACGGTGAAGAATTTTATTGAATTGGTATGTGCCGTAACACATTTAATTAATATGAAAACAATATATAGTATATTTGCGGCACGTTCCAGAGTGGTAGGTACTCTAAGTATCGCTCTGGTGAAAGACCACCATTTTTAATTGAAGCGTTGCTTTAAATGGTTTTAACCGTGTTTGGTGACTAGATCTGAATAGCCAGGTACTCACCAACCTTCCTCTTCACTACCTTCAGCCTCACAACTCTACGATGCCATAGACTCACTGTCTCTAGCCGGTTGAGAGCATTTGGGACTCTTGTGCGGTATTCACTATTATTGTAAAAAATATGTATATATTATATAACTTGAAAGTCAGCACAGATGTAGATGTTTCGTACCTTTCCATTAGGTTCTTATTATTTTATATATATTATTTTATATTTACCAGAAAATGTATCATAACCATTATCTTTGCCGTCGTTCTTCAGCCTTACGTTATTCCTTAAATAAGGGAAAGATAAACATTCCAGGCTTACGAATAATCTAAAAATATATTTTTTTGAAACTCCTACCACCATCATCATATCGAAAAATGTTGCTCGTGCAATGATGGAGGACTTGGCTAGCAGAGGATTGAACCCGCGACGCCCGGGTGGGAATCCGACGGGTTAGTTCCCTCAGCTAACAATCAGTCAGTTATTAGTATTTTTACTTTATTTTATTGAAATATATAAAAAGGGCATTAGCTATTCACGGTGGGCCTAAAATATTTGTGTTGTTTTCCAAAAATATTATAATGCGATCATTAATCATTATCACTTTTTTCAACATTTTAATTTGTGGAAAAAAATAGCTGGTGATGTAATATACAATACATACTTCGCCTTACATTGATATTTTCCAAACGATAAATTTAAATAATATCGTCCCTGGAAAGGCAAAAGGGCTGAAGCGCCATTTTGGGAAGTTTACACCAGACCACTTTTAAGTTTTTTGACCAAAGTGTCGCTTAAGCCCTTTTGCCTTTCCAGCGACAATATTTTTTTGAACAAAGGCATTTACGCACAAATACGAGACATTTGAGTATTATATAAGTCCGTTAATATACTACGGGGTATATTATGGTTTTGACCTGCGTGCCCAAAGTCTGCTGTCTTGTTCCATGTACCTGTATATAGAAAAATTATATCATCTACGCAAGACAAGATTTAGTCAATGTGAAGGTATAGAGATTGCCAAAATTACCAATAGACGCGGGCAATGAACATTCAGATATCTGGTATCTACAATATTTGACATGATGGCAATGCATTTAAAAAAAAACTAATCAAAATGCACCACAAAACACAAAAAAATACTAAAGAAGTGGTGAATAGATGTAATTTTTTTATTAATCTTGACTTTACCTACACACGAGTACATTTTACTATCCATTGATTATATTCTATCTTATTTGTAGGTAAAATATTATATTTACTTGTGATTTTTTAATTTTTTGTTTATATTTCGAGCATTTTTTAATTATTTTTGTATCCTTGTTTAAAAGTACTTTGAGTATTTTAATTGTACCTCTATTTACTATGTGCGTAATATGATTTTATATAAATTCATGCAATACCGATGTTCTAATAACCTGTCGACAAGAAATTACTTTGGTAGTTTAGCGGGTTATTTTTATAATGAAAAATAAAAAATGTTGTCCTATTTGAATTTAACTTCTCCAACGGTGAGCTTTGGTCAAGTTTACATAACTTTTTTCTATCAACCTGTCAACCCAATTAATAAATTGTAATAACATGTTTTCAGCGTCGTTACGTCGTTATCTGCCCTACGGAGCTTTAAAATATCAATTTATCTGGCAAAAAATTAGACAAGATACAATATTGAGAATTATTTTACATGAAAATGAAGTATTGGAATCCGAGCTATGGTAAATCTACTATGATAAGTAAATAAAAACAAATACATTAGAAAATAACCGTGTGGTGTGACCAAGGACATAGGCCCCTCGTCATGCAAAGAGAGGAAAGTATTATTTTAACCTTGAAATATCCAGAAAAAATAAGATTGAAAGTCTGGTTTTTCAATTTAAAATTTCCCAAACTTATTCTTCTCCCTTCTCCCTTCTCCCTTCTCCTTCTCCCTTCTCCTTCTCCCTTCTCCCTTCTCCCTTCTCCCCCTTCTCCCTTCTCCCCTTCTCCCTTCTCCCTTCTCCCTTCTCCTTCTCCCTTCTCCCTTCTCCCTTCTCCCTTCTCCCTTCTCCTTCTCCCTTCTCCCTTCTCCCTTCTCCCTTCTCCCTTCTCCCTTCTCCCTTCTCCTTCTCCTTCTCCCTTCTCCCTTCTCCCTTCTCCCTTCTCCCTTCTCCCTTCTCCCTTCTCCCTTCTCCCTTCTCCTTCTCCCTTCTCCCTTCTCCCTTCTCCCTTCTCCCTTCTCCCTTCTCCCTTCTCCCTTCTCCCTTCTCCCTTCTCCCTTCTCCCTTCTCCCTTCTCCCTTCTCCTTCTCCTTCTCCCTTCTCCCTTCTCCCTTCTCCCTTCTCCCTTCTCCCTTTTCTCCCTTCTCCCTTCTCCTTCTCCCTTCTCCCTTCTCCCTTCTCCCTTCTCTCTCAAGTGTCACAAAATCCCAAATGGGAATGCTATAGTCCCACTGGCTTCCCGTGGTTGGAACTCTTGTGCGGTGTTCTCATTAAAAAATATCGAATAAATGTATTATTAAAATAAATTTAACAAAACTTTGTATAAGACTACAAATATTTTTTTATTTTATTTTCATTATTGACCAGTTCCCCTTAGCATTAGCATCATCAGGGTACAAAATTAAACTTAACAACAAAAAATGTCCTGTTTTATATACATACAGAGGGACAACAAAATTTTTTTTTTAATATAACAGAACAATAAGGAATAAATAGAATAACATTTAAATTATAACAAAGTAACAGAGAGAAAGAGACAGATAATATAAATTGAAAGAGACAAAACGTCAACTGAGTAGGTGAAATTTTATGATTTTACAGGAAATATACCTAATATTGGACTACTGGAAAAATTTACCTGATTAGTAAGAATATGACTATTAATTTATTTTAGTGGCAAAATTTAAAATAATAATAATGTATTATTTATATTTTTTAAAGGGTTTCAAAAGTTAGGGGCAGCAAGGTAGTAAACTATTAGTCCCCCTATTATAAGAGTAAGCTATTAATTTTTTTAAGTAATTTTTCATTGGCGATAGTAATTGCCGAACAGTGTAGGATGATCGTACAAAGAAGTATGGAGTAATCTGCATCTAACGTTTGCGCGTTTGTCCGTGTACATTGAATGTCGTGTGTTACATAAAAGAATGAATGGTAGGAAATGGCCGAGCGCGCTTGTAGTAACTGCGCTAGGAGTTAGTGAGTCAGATGCACTTGCGAGGCGGGTATATAACAGCGACCTCCTGGCCGCACTCCCAATCGTACAAATATCTAAGTCGCGTGCCCGGCGTATGTGCTTTATTCTATATCATATTCACGCACTTTAAATTTACGTATTTATTGTTTTAATAAGAAAGTAATTTGTTTTTTAAAATAAGAAGAAAATTGTTTTTAATGATAAATATTTAACTAATTTATAAAATTAAGTTTAAGTTAACAGTTCTGTAATGGTGAATATGTTTTTTTATTTAATATTATATTTACACACTTGAGAGTTAATTGTTTTAATAAATAAGTTCCTAGCTTTTTTGATCGTGAGAAGAAAATTGTGATAATAAAAAGTAAATATAAATAAAAGCGTCTTAATAATAAAAATAAATTGAAATGCTTAACAATAATAATAAGTCAAAATGACGTGATCGATTAAGAATGTTTTAAAAATACAACACAAAAAAACCTTATCAAGGCTAAAACAAAAAAAAACGATTATGGTAAGTTATAATATTTCCTAAAGATAATAATAATTTTGTTGCAGCTAAATATCGGCTAGAAGCGGAAAAAACGCATTGCATAATGCACGATAAAATAATTTATTTAATTGATCTTTGAGAATCTATAATTTTTAAAATACGAAACTAATTTTAAGTGTTTTAATATATTTTAATAACGATGTTAAGATCATTTTTTTAAATAATTTACCCGTTTAACGTGTAGAGTATTAACTCTGATATCCGACAACCCTAATTTTTCACAGTTTTATATGTACTATGTAAAAAAAAAGATGGTCATATAAATAACATTATTGACTAAAAATTGATACACTTAATTTAAGTGATTTCTACTTCTACCCGTGACCAGTGAGGAAAAGTCAACGTAATGAGTGCGTACTCGTATGTAATTAGTAACTCATACTCTACATATTGTCTCAAGCGAAAGTTTTCAATCAAAAACCATAACTTTGTACAAAAATATTACACAACCAATCAAATCGTATGCAGTAAAGATCACTACATGGTTCTAATTATTAGCTCTAGTGGTTGCAAGCATGCAATTATCCACGTGTATAAGTGTGTAGTAAGATATGTATAATAAGCGACATTCCGATGATGTTTCATTTTAATTGCGTACGTCCAGAAAATAATTTAAACAAATAAACTGATTTGAACGCGTTATACTTAATAACTTAATCACAGCTTATACTTATAAATACTTTGGACGCAATATTTGTTCAATGTTTGCATTACAGGAAAAAAATCTAAAGAAAATTCCACTTGATAACTCGTTACCCAAATTTTTATTTGATTAGATATTCACGATTTAGACCACTGTCGATTTAAAGTTTGACGAACTTGTTAAAAAATATTCATTTAAATATTTTTAAAAAATCGGGAAGAAACTAATCGTTTTTTTTGTTTGTTTTCTAAATAAAACCTGAATTTAGATACCACGTTGATGTATGACCCAATCCATAGAAACATATAACATTCGCTAGGAAGATTACGCGGAGAAGATTCACCCACGACGGAAAACTTGGTTTTCCCGTAACAGCTCGACTCAACTTATTTTCATAATATTTTATAGAGTGAGCTACGTGCGTATCTGTGCTTTTCCTTTACCGCATCTTCGTAAGCCTTCTTCACAACTTTTTTGGGTTCAATATATTTTATGCTGCTGTATGTTGCATAGTTAGTTATGTTTGCACTACTATCAGAAAATAGAAGCGCATTTCAAATTATTATAAAAAATACCAACATGATAATCGAAACGTTACTATAAATGGCTTTAGCCGTGCTTAGTGACCAGATATAGATGGTCAAGTAGTACACCCCGAATCCCAACTTTTCCTTTACCAATCTTCTTTGCGCCTCTTATCCCCCCAGCCTCGTAACATACCTCTTTTTTATATAAGTGAATACCGTATAAGAGTCCCAACTGCTTCCAACCGTCTACAGCCAGTGACACTATAGCATCCCCAACTGGGGTATGTCGTGAGATTCAAGGTAGTGAAAGGGGAAGCAGATAGGAAGAAAAAAGTTGAAAAGTACCTGGCCATACAAATCTGGTCACCAAACACGGTTTACGCCATTTCGAGCGACGTTTCAATTCTCAATGATGGTCTTTAACCAGGGTGATCCGTCAAGTATCTATCGCTTTGAAACATGCCGCAAATAAACTATATATTATTTTTTATGAATTAAATGTGTTATAACACATATTAATTACATTTTAAAAATTTTCGCACGCCGGGTTTGGACCGGCGTCCTTCTGGATTCGTAGTTGAGCGTCTTACCACTCGACCACGCAGGCGTAGGTGCGCTATTGTCCTACTGGTTTCGAGCAGATGGGACTCTTGAGCGGTATTGACACAAAAGGTATTATTTGTAGCAGAGGTTCCCAAACTTTTTTGTCCCGTAGACCACTTGTTGATTTTTTCTGTTTTGTATAGACCCCCTGCTTTCCTAGTATTGATTTTTTTAGCGTTGGGAAAAACTTTAAAGTTTTGTGAACGCTTCAGCAACTGCTAGTTCTTTGAAATGAATCCTTCGCGGTGAACACTTCAATTGTAGTCGAACTCGTCAAAAAATAGTACTAGTCGGCAGAGATCCCAAATCGAAAAGTGCTAGCAAATCAACAAAAATTCCTCTCCGAAAAAAAGCACTAGTCGGTAGAGATTTGAAATCGAAAAGTACTAGCAAATCAACAAAAAATCCTCCCCCAAAAAGTACTAGCAAATCAACAAAATTACCCTCCGAAAAAAAAGCACTAGTCGGTAGAGATTTGAAATCGAAATGTACTAGCAAATCGGCAAAATATCTTCCACAAAAAATATTTTTATTAATATAATCAGAGAATTAAAGTCCATTATAAGATAGTATTACGTAAGTACCTAAATAGGTACTATCAGTGTATGTTGAGTTCCACTACCGTGGACCCCCATTTTCATTTCATGGACCCCCAAATCTTTTTTTCGCTGACGTAGACCCCTTGCAGGTTGTCATAGACCCCTCGGGGTCGATATAGACCACTTTGGGAATCACTGATTTATAGTATATAATTGTACTAAGATAAATATATACTTGATAACTCTCTTGTCGATATTCTGACCCTCACTGATCGCTTTTGAGGACTTTAAGCTTTGTTACTCGGAGGCAGATACACCTTACTAGCTACACATACGATTTGATAGTGCCAAGCCTTATGTTTTGAATAATTATGTATTTTAGCATACCTTGAGTACATATTGACGATTATACAATACATGTATTCTACATTATGTAAGCACCGACTACTTATGGTTAGTCGATACGCACTTTATTACAGTTTAAAATTTCAAAATGAGCACGTTCGGTAGTTTAATTTCGTTGTGAAAGTGAATTTACGTTTTCATAATACCCACCTAACAGCTTATATAAAGGTTATAAAGTGTTTGATTTGAAAGAATAATGTTTAAGCGTTTTTCAGAGTGATTAATTTGTTCAAACAATCTACGCTTAATCAAATAGATTAACAGATACACCTGTGGAAGAATTATTCTTAACTATATATTATTTTCTTTGTGAGGACGTACAAACATAGGTACGAGCGAAAACAATTCAAATTTGGGACTGATTGAAATAATAAAATGTTAAAAATAATCTTTTCAAATCTCTGCTTACCTAATAAAGTATTATACTTACCTATAAGGTATTTTAACAGGCATTATTCTATATTTGAAATGAGTGGATTGTTTTTACATGTGTTTTCTTGGCAAGTCAAGCTACATCCCGTGATTTTTCACGGGTAACAACTAGTATTAATTATAAATAGATGCATATTAACACCTTTGTTGACGAAGTAATAAGTCGGTATTTAGTAATATATTATAAAAAATTGACGCTGGTTTAATATTGTATTATTTTCAATCGTGTTTTCTTTACAGGTAAATCAAGGTTTTTCTAAAAAAAAAATCTCACGGGAATTAGAATAAAATAAATAATATTATTTGGTCTCATACATTCAATTGAATATATTTCAAAGTTCCACAGCTCATGGTGGAAATCACGTTGTATGTTAAAACAGGTTGGTTTACGTAAAAAAATCGGACAGAAAAAGATTATGTTTTTTTACTGCTTCACACAAACAGATTTTCTGGTTTATAGTAAATATTGTTAGGCATTATTCATTTCATTAGAAACACAGAGGAACAGATCACGCAATCAGGCCGGCGAAGGCTCTAATGGAGAGCGTAGGCTAACTGGTTGTGTGGAAGCTCACTTGTCCAAACTCCAAAAGGTTCAGGGTTCAATCACCTCACAGCGCTCGAGCGAATGAAAATACGCAATTCTTCGAAGCATTAGAAAGTAATATATTTTTTTAAATTTAAGCATAAACGTGTACCTTTCACACATTTTATTTGACTGATAAAAGGGATTTCATAATGCGTGAAATAAAATGAGAATATCGATGGCTATAAGTTCAAAAAACCAAAAAACGAAAAATCAAAGAAAACAAAATACGCTTTGGAGTGAAGTTATGTTTATTTTCATTTAAAAAGGTTTTTGATGCAATATTGGAAACGAAAATTATTAATTAGCAAAAATTTTATAGACGGGTTAACTATTCTTATGTGACAATACGAGGAAACATTTTTTTTATTTCTGAATCCAAATTGAACTCCAATGTATTTGAGTAAAGAAAGAAAATAATAAGTTATTAAAACATATAATAATTATACACAGATACGAGGCCTGTTCAAAAGAAAAGGTGAATTTTGAATTTTCGCGGGCTGTGTACATTCGATTATAGATTTTTTTTTTTGTTATGTTGGTACATATATTTTTATCATATGTTAGCATTATCAGCCATTTTGGATTAGTGGTTTGTTTTTGACAACTGGAAAGGTTAGTCACGTTTTTGTGTGTTCTTCGATTTTTTACTTTTGAAAAAAATGGATCAAAGAATAAAATCAGAAGGCCGAGAAGACGTTAATGACGATGAGCGTCCTGGAGTTGTGGAAAAACAAATCATGGATTTTATTCTTCAATTCATTTTTTCCAAAAGTAAAAAATCGAAGAACACACAAAAACGTGACCAACCTTTTCAGTTGTCAAAAACAAACCACTAATCCAAAATGGCTGATAATGCTAACATATGGTAAACATATGTGTACCAACATAACAAAAAAAATCGATAATCGAATGTACACAGCCCATGAAAATTCAAAATTCACATTTTATTTTGAACAGGCCATGTATATCTAAAATAAAAACCTAAAAATTACATTGACAATGGTTTAAAACGATACTCGCGTAATTCAGTGAGGCAGATTAACATAAGAATGATAGTGACAGTCTGTTGGCATTACCCTTTTAAGATCTTGCAAGTCCTACAATATAACCTTAGATACTCGACTGGATGTAATACGTTTTTGACCGTTAAAGAAAAATAGAGAAATTGATTCCATTGTGCACAACTCTATTTCAGAAAAAAGGTCGGTTACGAGCTATCAACTTATTGCCATCAATATGGTGCTTTCGTGGAGACCACGAAAAAAACTTAGTTTCCGAAGCAAGGGGGACTATGGCAAACCCGATGGCGGTGTGTAGATTGGGGAAGGGAAGGGAAGGGAAGGGAGAAAGGATGATACTAAAAGTATCTTCCACTCAGGAACTTAAATGAAATTTATGTCTCTTTCAATTCATATTGTCAGTCTCTTTCTCTTAGTTCCTTTGTTATAATTTAAAAGTAATTCTATTGTTTTCTCATTGTTCTGTTATTTTATTTTATATTTTGTTCTCCCTCTTTATGTATATATAACCGAACACTTTGTGTTTTTTGTTTAGTTAGTGGCTAAGCGAAACCGGTCGGTCGTAAAAAATAAAATTATATCCGTGGTCTTATACAAAGTTATTTTTTCATTTCTTTAAATATGTTAAACCACAAAGTGATTGCTTTCTACAAAAATATTAAAAGAAATGCATTAGTAAACATAAAGATGGCGGCTTCTCACGGAAAAAATGAAACAATGTTAGTAATATTCAGGAAACATGTGGTTGATTAAAACGACAATATGGAAAGTGGGTTCCGTAGCGCAGTTGGTAAGAGAGAGCGCGCGGCAAGACGAATTTCCTTAGTTTGCTTCTCGGTCGCACCCAAAGATTTTTCCTTTCCAGGATGTTTTTCTTCAATATTGTTTTAATAATGAATTCAAACTGTTTTCATTTCATTTCACAACGTTAACGTGAAAATATTTTTTTATACTACCCCATGGTGATGTTCGGATTTCCAATAAAATATGCATTTAATTGTTTGTTTGAAGATGGCGACGTATTTCTTTAAATAAATCAAGGACACTGCACGTCCCAGACCTATTTACGTGACATGTTGGCACCTATTAAAATGGAATTGTGTTACATTGCTTCACAAACACAAAGCGTTAAACAGCCGCTAATTTTACGAAGTTTCATAATATATAATGGGTATAGTATATTTTATATCGACGTTTATATCGACACAAAAGCAATTTTTCCATAGTAATTCACCTTCTCTACCAAAAATATATTTTTGTTAATTATTTCTCTGCTATTCAATACCTTATAACTCCCGTTAAATTTCACATCATTCGACTTCCAATTACAAAACCTAATGCCTGTGCTTTTCAATATAAACAACATTTCAACCTTTCCGGCTTTATGCATTGAAGCCACAAAAGTAAAAAAAAAACACGTTTTATATGATGCTGCACAAGATTTGTTATTTACAGGAGCTAGTGAAACTATAGCAAGCTGATTGTTTGTATGATTTAATAAAACAAATTTATAACTTTATTCCACCTTTATTTTATGACTGGACCGATTTCAGCCTATGACGGCCATCTTCAGACTAGTACAAGTTGTTGTTAACCTACGGCTTATATACTATTTTTGGGGATGTCAGGGGTAGTAAACAATGATTTTACTTTATTGTTTGTGTTAGGGCTAAAGGAAATGGAGGTGGGAAAAAATATGTTTGGAAGTACCTAGCTATTCAGATTTTGTCACTAAATATAGTTAATGGTGAAATAAAAAGCCAACTCAAACAACTTTTCAGTGTTCAAATGGAATCTCTATAATCCAGGGTGATCCAGAGGGCATATTTTACTTTGTATAAAGGTGCATACGCATATGTAACACTCAAGAAAGAGGTCAACACAAAGCTTTTGCGAGAGATTTAGTTGACATGTGCGTGCACATGGCTTACTTTTAGAGGCCACTATTAAACAGTGGCGCAACCAAAACAAGGTTTTTTCCATGAATTGGGGAAAAACACATTCTAAAAAATTATTTAATGGAAAATCGCATTGAAGACATCGAAAAAACGTTTTAACACGCCACTGAATGTTAAACAACACCCTTCGACCTTTTCAATATCACAAGACCACAAACGACAGCAATTTATCGCAGATCAGTTAAAATTCTTATGTAACAGTCGACTAGCCATGTACTGTACAAATTCACATTTCCTAAAACATTTTAAGACGAAACTAGTCATAAAACTACAAAGTTTAACCGGTTTCCTAAGTCCCAAAAAAGCTATCCAGTTCAACAAGTACCAACTCAAGGATCTTGTCAGTAATAAATTAATCATCTAGCGCCGATATTACATCTGGTTGTTGCCCGCGTTGCGTTATTTAATGTTACTTTCTCCAAGACATACCCGTTATGCAGTCTGCAATAGTGCGATTTGATGCAATTCCGCTGTCGTGCCAAATGCTTTTCTATGCAGTAATACCTGAACTAGGGCACAATATGCTCTATTGATATTGGCAGTACTTTGCATTTTGTATTTTTGCAATAGGAGTTCATTCGTAATTATATTCATATCAACTAAAATTATATTGAACGCATGACCGTGAGCCCATAAGCCAGTCGCAGAAACATACCATCAAAAATAATCACCATACAACAACTATTATATGGTATTTTGGAACGCCATAAAAAACTTTTCACAAAAACGGGGCATTATTGTAGTATCCTGAATATTAAAAAATATATTACCCTCCCCCAATTTACAACTCATTTTCTTCATAAACAAATAAAAAAGGGAATATTACTTTAGTTTTACATTTAAAAAATTAATGATTTTTTAAAGCCCCATAGATTGTAATGAAAAAAATTGTCACACGTTGAAAAAGGTGTGTTGATTGTATGTACGAGACCTGTTCAAAAGAAAAGGTGAATTTAGAATTTTCGCGGGCTGTGTATATTCGGTTATCGGTAATTCAAAATAAAGCTAATTAAACAACGAGGTGGGTTTTGAAAAGTATGGCAAAAACATTATGTAAGTGCGATATTATCAACAGAGTATGTTAATGGCATGCATGTGGTTAGATAATAAAATTATGTAAAATAATATTATTAACAAACAAATTGAGGAACTTTATAAATGACATTACTTCTTAATTATTTCCAAAGTCACTGAATTCTTGTGCAACCAATTAGAGCCCGAACAGCAAGGAAACAACATTTCTTGATCTTGTCCAAATTCTCCACAAAAAGGGCATAGTTCATTGGAATGGTTTTGCTCTGTGTCATCATCAGATAAAATAGCCGCTTCTTCGTCAGCCGTGCGGCAATTCTGCGCCATTAGCCAACTGAGTTATTTTATTTTAAAAATTCTATGACTAGGTAAATTTTGTTGAAAATGATAATGTAAAAATAAATCTTTGCAATTATATGTAACTTTGTATGCTATAACAAGCACTGATATTGATATAAAATCCCACCTATTTCTAATTATTGTATCCATCAAAAATTATATGAATCAAAAAACTAAAATGAAAATTGCAAAACCACGCACTAAAGATAAATTGACACGGCCAAGCCTCTCGGAAAATCGAAAGCACCTAGATCAAGTATATGCCAAAAAATACATCAAGCACTTCGTACAAGTGCAATCCAATATGTCATATCATGTACGAGTATGGATCAAAGGGGACGCGTTGTTGACCTTGAAATCACAGACAAAGAAAAACTGACCAAATTTTACGACATTGTTGTTTATTGAAATTTTCAAAATATATCTGCTTTTTGTTGAATAAACATACATAATTATAAAAAATATGTAGGTTAATATTTATTAGATCTTAGTATTCCGTCTTACTCTTTTTAAGACGTATGCATAATAATAATATTTGAATAATTTGTACAGTGTCGTTTTTTGTGAAAAATCACCTCATCGGGCGCTGTATCCGTTGCATTTCACCAGGGAATTTTTAAGAGTCGTATTGTAACTTTTCGTCTTCAATATATATTTTAATCGTAAAAATATTTCAAAATTCGCACATATACCGAAACATGTGAAATTATGTATGATACACGTTTAGCCAGCTAAATATTATTCTCGAATTTAAAAACTCGTTAGTTATTTTCAGTGAATCGCACACTCATAAGTACTTAATATTGCAAATAACATATCAGGATACTTACCTACACCTAGACCTAAAACAAACGAATGATTGCATTTTTTGTACCGATAATAGACAAAATATTGCTTATTTCCACTGGTATTTCTTTTTTGTTTGACTTATGTGGTATTCGTTTTTAAGTTTGTCTTATTTGGTAAAGATTTTTAGTTTGTCTCATTTGTTAAAGATTTTTATTTTGTCTTATTTAATAAAGATTTTTTGTTTGACTTGTGTGGTATTCCTTTTTCTTCGTGAAAAAGCATAAAACTTCCAGATAATTCTCACATAATACGGACAAGTTGAATATAAATTAGTAGGAACTAAACTTTATCGTTTAATTTTGACCTACATTTAACCATATTTACAAAGTAGTTGGAGTTTGATTGTTTTTTTTTATAATTTCCATTTAGTCGCAAATATTTGGCCTTTGTTTTATAAATTAAAAATTTATATATATATATTAACTTAAGAGCTTACTATGTTATACTTTTGATTTCTAAAAAAGTTCATTTAGTTTGGTTTGGTATTTTGTCTCAAAAATTTATACTAGAATTATCCCCAGAAATTTTGTGGTTTGAGCTTAAAACAGGGTAAATTTATTTTCTCAATTGACATAATATTTAACACAACATGTTATTTTCAAAAAAACGAAAAAATATGTGGGTGTGACCGAGAATCGAGCTCAGAAACTTCCCTTGCCAGACGGGTATATTAACCAATGTCGCCGAACCTATTTTCGAAATTATTTTCTAAATGTGGAAGAATTTGTAAAACAGGCTCGAGAGTAAAAACCATATTTGTTTTGTGTGATGACCAAAGCAGGCAGGCAGGAGGAATTGGGGAAGAGAATGGAGAACGTATCGAGGAATAAAAAGCGAACCTAGCTATTCAGGTTTGCTGAATAAAACCATATCGACCAATATTTCAATTCTGAATGGTGGTCTTTCCCAAGACCGATACTGTAATAACCCCCCACTTTGGACGGCGGGAAAGCAAAACATTAAATGAGGGTATACATTTTTGACTACTTCTACGAATATTGCTTAACCCTGTTGATAACTTGAGAAGCACTGTTGTTGTATCTTCGTAGAAAGGTTAGATTCCGATTTCCAAACCTCAGAAAATAATTGATTAGAAATATTATGACGCCCGCGCTAGGCTTATTTGTATATTTTTTCAATCTTTCGAACTTAATAAAAGAAAAACCTTATATTTATGTAAGAAAATGGCGTAATGATTAGTTTTTAGTATTTTTTTAAAGTTATTGGTTATTTTTTTTTGCTTTTACGCCATTAAGAGCAATTTTGGCCATGTTTTTAATATTTATATACGAGTATGTATATTTAACGAAAATTAAATAATAACTTTGTATAAGACCACAGATTTTATTTTATTTTTTATGACCGACCAGTTCCGCTTAGCTTAAGCATCATCAGGGTACAAAATCAAACTAAACAAAAAAATCATAGTGTGTGGTTATATATACTCGTATATACAGAGGGAGAACACAATTTAAAATAAAATAAGAGAACAGTAAGAAATCAAAAGAATAACATTTAAATTATAACAAAGCAATAGAGAGAAAGAGACAAATAATATGAAATGAAAGAGGCAAAACGTCAACCGAGAAGGTACTATAAGAATAATGAGACATTTTATGAGTTTCGGGAAATATACTTAATATTGGACTAATGGACAATTTTTTACTGAATATTAATTTTCATTAAATATGTCAAACCACAAAGTGACTGCTTTCTATGAAAATGTATAAATATTTATTTATTTTAAATCAATTTTTACAAAAAAAATTTTAAACCCAAAATTGTTATTAAAATATTGTTATCATTTTTATGAAAATTTTTTTAAACATTTAAAAATGTTGTGATCGAGAAAATTCTAAAAACCACTTTGTTGAAGCTGGTGATTTGCGAAGACAACAGGTGTAAAATAGGGCATGGAAGGAATACGGTTCAATTAACAAGTACCCGTAAACCTTCTTTAGAGAATGTATTTTCCATTCATAGAACCATTGTAGTTTGTATGTGCCTTTAGAATTTGAAGCATTTCCTTTATAATACGCGTTGGGAAATAACTGCAGTATTTTTTTAACCTTACGTTGTTATTAATCGTCTATAAAAATGTAAGAATTATTTTGTAAATACTAGACTTTATTTCACTGTAGAAAACTCTATTCTCATATATCGTGTTTTCCTAATTGTCAATTAACCAATACAAGTTTTACTACCCGGTTTTGTAAGAGTTCAAAAATGAATTATTTCATTAAATAAGAAAATTGATAAACATGGATCAAAAACCGTGCATATTATTTTGTGAAAATTTCTTTTGTATTTCAAAACATTCTAGCTCATGATGGAAATTACGTATGGAACTGTAAATCATAACAGAGGGTAACAGTAGTAAAAACGTAATTAAAATGCAAATTAAATCCCGCCCGACTTCACCGTTATAGAATTATTGATATTTTAACAAATCAACAAATGTCTGCTTTGTAGTTGAAAAAAAACTATTTATTATTCGTTTTGACTAAAATATTCTATAAAAGTAATTCATATGTTAATGAAAACTTATTTCAAAACAATTTGACTTAGCCATGTTAAATTTCGTTGATAACACCTTAGTGAAATATTTACGTAAATCTCCGTCATAAAACTGTAATAAATACCAATAAATTATTTAAGTTTTATGTGTCAATTTAAATTATATGTTGGCATATTAAATTAATTGGTTAGTTTTACTACCTTAAGTATGTCTTACTTGATCATTAAAGATTTTTTGTTAATACGAGCGGTTAAAATAAATAAATTTGGTTTTCTTATACTTTTTAGAAGTTTGAATTTTTTTTTCTAGTTTTATAATCCCTTTAATGGAAGTCTTAATTTAATTATTCCTTTATCATAATTTATTACCGTGCAAATCTACTAATCTACTAATATTTTCTCGTCTCAGACAGATAACGAGGAGGTGGGAACAGAAGTATTCGACAAAGGTACGGTGGATGAAGTTACAGTGGGTTCCCCTAGCTATGTGAAGACCTTAGATCTGTGAATATGTGACCGAAGTATGGACAAGTGGAAATAACAATATCCTATGAGACAAACTATCTGGATTCAGGAACAAGAATTCGCAAAACAGCGTTAATTTGAGTGAAAGGAATTAATTGATGACTGAAAGGAAGACATTGATAAACATTTGTATATGCTGCCACGCTTTTAAATTATCTGAGAGCATTTAAAACAATAGATAGTAAAAAAGAGTTAGTCATTTAATTAAAAACATACAGAATAAATGGGACATAATTAGAATACTTCCAAAATTATTTAATGAACAGACAGCCAACAACAAAGATAAATAATATTATATTAAATCAGGTTGAAAATACCTTAGGGGTACCCCAAGGGTCGGTAATGGGCCCGATATTTTTTATTCTCTATATAAATGACATTGTGAAGAAACTACACTGCAAAATGCGACCGTTTCCAGATGATGCACTGATTAATATTTTTAATATAAGAAATCAATCAGCAAGATAAATAGTGATTTGTGGACTGTGTTAACATGGTTCAAACCAAATGAATCAAAACAAATTACAATAATAAAGCCCAAACGTGTACACGAAGAACCGGTTTTATTAATGGGGACATTATAAAAAGAGTGATATAAATAAAATACCTAAGTGTCGTAGACTCAAAGCTGAACTTTACAAAACACAATCAAAAATATTGCAAAAAATATGATTTCTTGGCAGAATATGAAACAAAGAAACGTGTAAGATCATATATATTATATATAATACAATAATATCATCACATTTTGATTATTTCTCAAATGTTGCTTTTTTTGCGATAAAGTAAAAATGCAAATACTGCAAAAACAATCAATGCTAATAACACTTTAGCAATATTTTACGGCGATGAAATTTTTGATGTTTTTATACAATTATTATAGTGATAAAGGAATTCAACAGAAAAACAAATTACAATTTCGAGGATACAGGACGAGAAATGCAAACAAAGTAGATTTCCAACAAAAAAAACATCAAACACACAGAAATTTTTCATGTACCGGGCCGTTCAATTATACGAAAAACCTCCAACAAAAATTACTGCAAAAGACAATATGCTTTAATATAAAAAAACATAATAAGAGTATTCATTATGTTTACCATAACCATTAATTTTAGTTTATACATGTAGTACGTATTTTCAATAAAATATTCTTAAATTTATTAAAAATAATATGTTTGCAATTACCGTGTCAGTATTTTATAAGTGTTACATAAGAACATAAAAAATGTGTGATCTAACATAAGATGAATAAAAAAATAAAAATAATGATAAATCTGTAACTTTTTAACAAACTAAAAGGCAGTTAAATTATTTCCAAATTTGTATTTGAATAAATTAACCGATTTGTCAATAAAATATTAAAAAAATAACAAAAGCAAACACCTTGCCTAGGGCATCAGGGCACGTGACTGAATGAGATTATTTCGATTGTTGACCGAATATCACAATACGAAATACAGTTTTAAACATAAATCTTGGGTCTTTTTAAGATCTTTCAAGATCGTATGCAAAGGAGATGTGCCCACGAGGATAGCCTACATACTACCTTTAGATTAGTACTACTTTCCTAAAGAAGAATAATAACACATTGTTAGACGTCATTGGATTCATTCTTTAGATTGAATGGGGGAAATAGTACATAATTCATGTACTGCGTGTTGTATTCATTTATTCCAAATTACTTTTTCCCCAAAGATCTTGCGAAAATGTGTTTTTAATTTTTGTAAATTGCAAATTGATGTACGAATCAAGAAGTAATGTAACAATCATGCCGACAAATTCATGTCCTGCACATTTCGTGTGCCCACTCATCAGTCCCACGAAGAACACTTTCCTCGCATATTGTTTGGAAAGTAAAAGGCCAAAGTCTTAAAACACGAGATCGTGAAAATTATCAAACAATTTGGTTTGCGCTTAAAGAAGAAAATAAATCAAGCAAGCAAGATCAATGTTTAATGTTAGTAATTATCTAGTTATTATTTGTAATGTGTTTGTTGCATCAGATTTCCGCCGGCCCAGCGATACCATGGCAGCTTCAATTCGCGGGATGTTATGAGGTTGAGGTATATTTGTAAGACAATGGAGATCTAGAAGAGGATGGACCTATTCATTTATTTATTTGTAACTAAACACAGTCATTCCAAGCAACACGCGTTTAAATTCCGAGTGGAGCTTTCCATCTAAAAATGTTTTCCACTCTAGAAGTGGAAAAATAGGTAAAACTCTTATATCTGTTGGTTGTTTTTTATTTGCCGATGTCTGGATTTTAACACAAAACGTTTGGGCCTAGAGCCAAATACCTTACCGCTCTGCCATGGAGATTGTTACTTGGCTCAAAGGTTGGTAAGTTTGGTGATTTATAATAATATTACCATTTTATAAATACAACCTCCTCGTTCATTAGTAGTACAGCTTCATCTAATTGTTTTAATATTAAATTTTTTTAATGTTTTTTTTTAAGAATGACAACATTCCCGGGTTACGATTAACCTGATAGTATTTGAAAAACTCCTACTGGCATCATAATAAGCGGAAGATGTTGCTTGTGGAATGATGGAGGGCTTAGCTAGCAGAGGAATTGAATACACGACGCCCGGATGGGAACCCGACGCGTTTGTTCACTCAGCTACTAATCTCCTCCCACGTTTTTAATATTCGTTTTACCCGCCGCTGTAAAAAAACAAAAAAATAATGATTGTAAATATGCGTTTATATATTTGTCAGCCTTAATGCTTTTGAGTTTTTCTTGCATTTTACTCACGTATACATAGTAGTACTGGGCGTTATCTATATTTAGAAAAAAACCCCAACGCCGTTATCGTTGGTGATTGTTAACTGTTAAAAATAACCGTTGAAAATAACGCCGACGTTGACTATTTTTGGTAGACTATCAATATAATACTATATTTTCTAAATCACATATAAATACACAAAGCGTCCTTGAGGTGATTTTCCCACGAAAACGGCGCTACAAAGTTATACATTTACTATTATTATTATTAAGTCCAGATGTTGAATTATATGCACTAGTATTGCAAATGCAATAGTAAAAAATAGCAAAAAAGTCGAATAATATATTGCGTCGTATTGTCTACTACAACTTAATTTATTTGCTTACAAGGTATTTGCACTTTGGCCGTGAAACAAAACATAAACATTAGACAATTACACCATTAATCGTATTCTTCAACTCACAAAAATACATCGAATGTACGCGCGACAAGTAAAAACGCGCCAAACTTAACGAGTAGCAGATTGACACAAAACTAACTAGCAAAAATAATGAATAACGAGTCTATCGGTTATATTAAAAATAATCCCCTGTTGAAAAATAACAGTTCATTGAAGAAATTGGGAGATATTTCATAGTTATAACGTAATATATTAGTTTACTTGTCGTTATTTTCGTCGCTTGATTCTAGGCGCTACGTATCGGCCGTTTCGGATAGGAAAATACACAAAGACGTCTAACAAGAAGAAATGTAAACAAAAGATTATTCCAAACTACGCAAAATGTTTTGCACGAAGTATAGACTATTTACACCTTTTTTAAAGACTAAAATAATGGGTACATGTCAATACGATGCGTCGTTATAATATATCTAGCTGCTGGATATTTTGGTGACATTCGGAGAATTATTTAACATAACAGTTACATTTTAGGTGCCGTCGTTATTTTATCTAGCCATTATTTTATTCGCTTGACTCTTGGAGCCACGTATCGCGCGTTTCGGATAGGATATTCCACGAAAACGTCTAGTAAGAAAGTACAAAAAGATACGCAAAATGTCGTTTACGATGCTTTAACTCTTACACCTTTTTGTTTACTTGGCGCTAACGCTAATACAATAGCTAGTGTGGAGATTTTATTGCGTCGAATAATATTCGTATGTAGGTACTGATATTTTCAATAATAATATCTAACTGTTGGCTCAAATTTTCGTCAATGGCGTTAGACGTTGGCGGCATCTAGCTGTTATTTCTAACAGCTAGATATATTTTGATACAGTACTAATACACAGTATTATTATTATTTCGACTTAACGACTTAAGCTCTCCAAAAGATTTCAGTTTGAATAAAAAATACATTTATTTGATAGAAAAAAATCATATTTACGTCATAAAATAATTACGAAGTAATAAAGCTATATGAAATAATTGACTTCGAGAAAGTTTTGCGATACTCTAATTTTAGTATACACAATATCATTTTGATGACCTTGAAATTTGTTTGGCTCTGAAGTTCATACTCGTGATTCCCAATATAAGAGTCTAATTTTTGTGTTTATTTTTTATATTACGCATATTATCTCACAGTGAATAAAACCGACTTTGTTTTCAATCTCATCTTAACATTAATGTTCAGACTACACAAGCCTTTTCTACCATTTCGAAATGCAGTATATTGCCATGGCTAACTCACTTGAAAAAAAAAGTTCTTTACGTAAATTTATTTCAAAAGACCACCAAAAACCTTAAACTGGTTCAGTTGAAGATTAATTTTGAATACCTACTTTAGTTGTAGGTCAAAACTATTGTGATGAACTCAACAATACATCTTGACGACAAATATTTATGACCTTCTGAACTTCTTCGTGTGAAGAAAACAGATTTGTAATGAAGCTGGTAAATGTTTGATGAAGGTTCACTTTCATCGTATTATCTCATCGCGAGTTAAATCCCGTTAGAATAAATTTATTACAGCGCTTACTAGACAAGTTTTGCCAGGTTATGGTGAAAGTGATATTAAGAATAAGGCTATTGTATGATACGTTATAAAACCAGTTTTTTACGGTAAGCTAGAAAACAGACTTAACAGCTGTTGTAACCATTGATAAAATAAAATAATGTTAATGATGTCAGATGACTATGATATGCTACGATCAGCCTTAGTCGATGTGCATAAAACATCACTTCCCACCTTTAAAACTTGCATACTGGTGCAGGTACTATGTTACAAGAATTAACCTCGTGGAGTAACTGGCGTAGTAGAGATATTTAGTATATGAATTGTACCATGTATCATCCAGTTTCGAATTTTATATTTATTGCACGATTAGCCACTTGATCTTTCATCAAAAATAGGTGAATATTTGAGAACACTCCCTTTTTTACCTCTTCTTTATTAGCTCAAAACTGCGGCCAATTGCCATCCATGATCTTCGCGCAATAGCTGGTTTGTCACCCGTCTCTCTTGCACACATCACGAATATCAAAAAGCACGTTAGAAACCATTAAAAAATGGTACCATTTTGCGATGTTTTGCATTCGACTACACTGAATCAGAGGAAAAGATATTTTATTATTGTATTTGGAGGCTGCTATTGCAAAATATTTTGTCATTTATAATTTGGTGCCAGTTGATTGATCTCTTCGTGGAAACGCATACGAGTATATCTTTCAGTGAAAACAAAGTAATAAAAAGTACACTATAACATTTCATTCGCTATAACTTACTTTCTACTGGATAACACAAATTTTATACCAACCCAGAGAATTATTTTTTAATTTTTTTTATTTATGGTTTTTATTAGAGAATAAACTTCTTTTCGATGAACAATCACACTTTAATAAAAAATAATAATTGTTATTTTTAATCTACTTATGAGGGAATGTAAAAATCAAACAGTGGCAATAGCTTTAAAAATACATTTTTTGTAAATTACAAGGCCTAGCCACCAAAATAAATGTTTATTAAATTTACATGGAGAACCTTGAACTAAAACATTTTGAACTAGGCCAAGCAATTTTTGTTTTTTTTGACAATATTTTTTTGGTACTTCAGAGACTACAACGACAAGGATAGCAAAAAATCGCAACCCTTTTCTGAATTCCCAGCTCACGTGTGAAATAATAATAATATTTTGATAATTTAAACAGCGCCATTTTTGTGAAAAATCACCTCAAGAGCGCTGTACAAATCAATATTAATTCCTAGTTAATATTAATATTTTTTTAAATTGTGTACAGAGATAATATTCAGAAACATACTTACCTGGCAGATCACTTCAGATAAACACTTTATTTAATTTGACAAAATTATAGTTGATATTTATTTTTATTGTTAGATTTTAGGGCATGAGAGCAATTTTAATAATGGGGTTTCTGAATTTGTGGTACAGTACAGGGTTTTGGTTAAAATTTACATAACTATATATATTATTATTTATTATAAATTGTTTTAAGTCCTTAAAACTGTTATTTTTTTTAATTGACATATTTCAAGTATCATTTCTGTATAGTATCTTAAGACGCTATGTATAGATACATAATCTTTTCGGTTTTGAGTATGAATAATAAAATGTTTACGACTTGACAACAATTGATAGTGACTGAAACATTTTCTGATTTAGAATTTGTTAAATTTGTTAAATTTGCTAAATGCAATACCTTTCCTAAATTTAAATTTGTTCATGCATCTAATTGACATAATTTAGACATTCATTCGTTTCCACTAAAAAAATGTTTTGAATTCAATTATTTGAAATCAATTGACTTTTTTAGTTTATTTCAACTAATTCTTTTTTTATAAATATGGTAATAAGAAAGCTATTAAAAACATATTGACCAATAATTAATATCTGAGAGATAAAATTTGAATGCAGTTGACCTTGATTATAGCTAGCACTCATGTAACGAGAACAGTATTTTTTTAAGCATTTGTTAATAAATCAATTGTAAAACAAAAAATAAGTGTAAATAATTTCCTTTGTGAGTACGTATGTGCGGGTGTATTTTTTTAATGTGAATTGAAATGGTCAAATTTAAATAAAAACTTTTAAAACCCCTAAGAAACCTTTGATTTATTTTAGCAGACATGATTCTTTATTTGAAATGGGTGGATTTAAATACAACTTATTACTTATTAAGTTTCTCTTTTTTAACGGGTTTGTGAATGATTTAATCTATGTATCTACGAGTAATCATTGATTATGATAAGAGAAATGAGATTACTTTATGTGAAAAGTGTAGGAATAATTTATTTATATTTCAGATTAAACGCATAAAAATGCTAATTTTTACATAAAATTCTTGATATATTTTTATAAGTTGTGAAAAAAGTGCTTAAAATGTCAAACATGAAATTAAATAGAGGACACTTGGTGATATTGGTGCTGTGCGTTGCATTTGTTTCTTGTGAACAAAAGATGAGATTGGAAACGAACTCGATATTCTACGGAATGGGATGGACGGCGGCGAGAACGGGCCAACACTCACTGTGCCACCAACAACTGGTCAAAACTTCCGCTGCCATTGACCGCCAAGAGAGATGGGCTGTCAAATGTAAGTATACATATTAATTAATATTTTTATCAACAGAATTGCGGTATAATCTCACTAATAAGTTAATCTGAGAGTGGTAAATACTCTTAGCAAAGTAAAAAGTGTAGCAAATTAATATCTTACCGACTATTTTATTTCTACACTCTAGTCTAGACTCAGATAGTTTCGGATTATCTAGCAAAGATACCAGATCTAAGACATGGCACGATCAAGAGGATCAAGTAGTACTTGGCTCGGTTAATTTCAGGAGGTAGAATCACAGAAAGGTGTGTGTGAGATGATGTATGAATGAGAATCAAGCAAGGAGCTTGTGCCAAGACAGAATTATGTGTTGGCCCATCTTCTCTGCCTAGCCCTGTGGAGAAACAGTGTGATGGTTAGTGAGTGAGTCAGTCATTTAGACGGATCTCTGAATTACCGAGTTGGTGAGACCCTGCTATATTAATCTTCCGTAACTGAATGTAAAAATAAGAAGAAGGTGACGTAGTTGCCCCATTTGACCTGGCTTATGAAAGCGTTTTCATGAAATAATCAAAGGTAATTTGTTTTTGGTAATACTTAAGAAAATTGTATTCATATTGTGTCGGTAATCTTCATTTAAAATGCCCCCCCTTCAGAAAGGAAGTGTTAATATGTTCAATAGATTTAAGAACACGGGCGGCAACGAATCGTTTTGAAAACGTAATTTTAATATATTTAAAAAAAATGTTATATTAGATAGTTTCCCTCGGATAGTGGAGAAGCCCCCAGTTCGAGTCTGGGTCGCAAACCTCATCTTTTTGTTTCCTGTGTTTCCATTTAAAATTTATTTCCTTCGAAACTTGTTCTTAATATTGTTTCATTAATTAATATCACAAAAACACTGACGCGTCGAGCGTCATAAGCATTAAAATATTAAATGAAAATGTAATAATAACTTTGTATAAGTGATTGCTTTCTACGAAAATAGAAAATTTAAAATAATCAAATTAAATTAAATACATATATACAATAAATGTTAAATTTTGATCGAAGAGTTTTAGTTCTGGTTCCAATATTAATAGTGATTATTTAAAAAATTGGTTGATATATTTCTGATTGAGCCATTTTTTTTTTATTCAAGTCAGCATGCCCACTTAACTTTCAATATCTTACTAATGACAACGACTTTACGGTGTTTGGCCTCAGTCAGTATTGTACGAGTATGTTCTATCGCAACCACAGGGTAATCATTTTGAAGCATCAATGTAGCCGCCGCGTGCATATAGTATCAAATAATTATAAAATAGGAGAAAAAAAGCGCCGAGGTTGAAGCCAATATAAATCCCACTTGATACATAAAATGCATGAAACATGTTTTTTTAATACGACAATATGTCGTCAAACTATACCATTCCATAACCGACAGGAAGCTTTTTTTGCTGTTGATAAAAATAAATGAAATAAAAAGCGTTAGCATGTCCAAGAGTTAATGTGTGCGAACATGTTTATTTGTGCGCTGAAATGTTTCAGTGTCATTAAAAACAATACCACTACGTGTTTGTATCTATCTTTCATCCTTATTTTGTTAATTAGATTCTGTAATCGCTTATCGTACTTACTATATTATTGCGTCGTTTTTTTTTTATTACTCTTCTCTTGACAAAAAGATTTCCTTATGCCTAATTTTGAAACTTTTAATTCGTGGTGGAACTCCATTTTAATGATTTTAATAATACCAACATTTTTTAAACTTTATTCGGCTATTTTTTTATTTATTTAAGACCTAACCGGTTTCATCTTATGACGGCCATCTTTAGACTGGTACAAGCTTAAGTAAATCTATGACATACTCGTATATACTATTAGTGTCCGGAATGGACGCTTATTGAGTCTCCTAGTGAACATCTGTGACTGTGGGTTTTGTTTTATTGCTTACAGAGAAGCCTTATTACATTCAAAATTATCAAAATTATAACATTCAAAAATACTTTCACGTAGTTTTATTACCCTTTAAGAGACGGGTCACATGGTGATGTGTTAGATGCGTCTGTGGGTTTTAAAAAAAATTATATTATATAACCACAGTTGTCAGCTTTATTTATAGCAGTTGGCTATTTTTGAATATACTGTTTGATTTTCCCGTCTCTGTTTGGTTAATATTTACATTGGTGGTTTGGTAAAATATCTTAAAAAAGTAGTAAAGGTATACATCGGGGTATTATCTTTTGTAGATTTCCCCTTAGATGTCTGCGACGAAAATTCTGGATTACATTTCACTTTGGTATTTTTATATGTATTGCCTATTTATATCAACGCATAGAATATTAATATTTACTTGAAAGTAAAGCTTAACTATAAGGAATATATTAACAAAAAGTCAGCCTTTTTTTTCCATTTGACTATTCAAACGTACTTTTCTTCTGTTTTATTTGTAAGTCTGTTTATTTCTAATGATTCTATTTTTATTTGTTTTTTCCCTTATGCGTGCAATATTTTAATATCTATATCTTTATAAAACGAGTGCTAATTGTCTAATAAGTGAGTAGCTACATTGGAGAATTCCCCTTTACTATTAATCCAGCTTGAATAATGTTATTTTATCCTAGTGTGAAAGGATCTCCCAGTTTGAATTATACAATGCGATGGGCAGGCGCCACAATTAATCATTTACACTCCCGAATTACTAAAGTTTTCCCTTCTATCTTTAATGTTGATTAGTATTTTTCCTAATGAGTTTACATTGTAAAAGGCTGTATGTGTTTTATTATTAACTATTTTAATTGATATCTCACCTTTATACGGGAGTTTTGCCCACCTTTTTTTAGGTTTTTTCTCAATTCTATGGTGAAACCGTCTGTTATTATTGATAAAGTTCGTTTTTCATTATTTTTGTTTAGCATAGAGTATATTATTTCACCTTTATATCCATTAGCAGCTAGCTATTACCTTTTTAGTTTTTAATAAACAAAAACGGGGAAATCAAAGATTAAATTAAAAAATAGCCAACTGTTATAAATAAAGCGGACAACTATAGATATTATATAATTTTTTTTTAAACCCACAGACGCATCTAACGCATCACCTCTCAGAGGTTAATAAAACTACCCGAATGTATTTTTTAATGTTATTGTAAAGCCGCCTCTGTCAGTAATAAAACAAAACCTAGTCACAGATGTTCACTATGAGACTCAATAAGCGTTCATTCCGGAGATTAATAGTATACGAGTATATGCCATAGATTTACTTAAAAGTGTACCAGTCTGAAGATACCCGTCATAAGGTGAAACCGGTCAGGTCTTAAATAAAAAAATAGGGGAATAAAGTTTTTAAAATTTGGTGTTATTAAAATCATTTCCTTATGCATTACGCTTGCCTTCATCATTTTTTCATTAATATCTAATAGCATTCACATGAATAATTCCGTGTTGGACACTTGATATAATAGGTGCTTTTTGTATGCGTTACTGTAAAACTACCTAACCATCACGCCGTTTCCCCACAGGGGTAGGCAGAGAGGATGGACCGCTATAAAACTCTGTCTTGGCACACACTCTTTGCTTCATTTACATTCATACATCGTCTCATACATACTCTTCTGTTTGACTCTTTACATGACCTGATTCAAGTATTTGATTTACTTGATCGTGCCATGTTTTTCTCGGACGTCCTCGACTTCTTCTTACATTCACTTTCGCATCATATATTCAATTCACACTCCTTTCTTCGTTCATTCGCTCTACATGCCCAAACTCTCTAAGCGTCCCTTTCTTGATCCTATTCATTACGCTCACATCAGCCTTGCACGTTACTGAAGGGCTATATATATATATATATATTGTAATAAGCGGGGTTACTTACTTATTTAGTTTACTTTTGTAGTTTTTTTAAAGAAATTCAATTATACCCATACTATAAAATGTATGTAACCGCTTCAATATACTTTTATTGCTTTAAACTTCGAATCTACCTGCCTGAAATTCAGTTCAGTTGAGCTAAGTTACTCGTGCATCAGTAACATCTAAAAAAATATATTTTCATAGATATTATTTGAAGTACCTACCTACCGAGTCAAATTATTATTTTGCAGCAATGTCTTACCTATTCATCTCACACAGTAGGTTCACTTATAAAGTAAAAAATTCGCATCTGCTTTACATTTTGACAATAATTACGCACTGGGAAACGAGCCAATATTGTCTTTACAAACATATTGTGTATTGAGTTTCAAATAGATTACAAACTAACTAACCATCGCGTCGTTTCCCCGCAAGGATAGGCAGAGAGGACGGACTACCACACAAATCTGTCTGGGCACACACTCTTTGTTTCATTCACATTCATACATCATCTCATGCATTCTCTTCTGTTATTCTGACTCTGCACATGCCCCGATTCAAGTATTAAATTCAATTGATCGTGCCATGTCTTCCTCGGGCGTCTCCGACTTTTTCTTCCACGCCCTTTTTTTAATGTCTTAAGAAGATGGCTTTGATAAACATAACGAAAGTCTGAACCTTTCGTAGATCTGCTGATTTTAATCGAGCCATGGGATATAAATATATATTTAGTTGAGTGTGTTCGTTATTTTCAAAAGCACAAAGTGCAAATCATCAAAACAAACATTATAAAGTGATAGCGGAATTGCAAACTGAAATTTATTGCTTATTTATAATTAATTATTAATATCACTGCTCACCAATGGTAAATTTCAGCCATTAAACACCTTGGAGAAGTATTGGTTTTGCAAATATTAATTTATGTCCACACATTAGCGCAGGTCTTGCATCTGCGTATTTGCGGCATGTAATGATCATATTGGATTAGCTAATTATCATATTTCACAACGGAGAGATAATTTAAAACGAATCCAATAATTTACGTACTCAATTAAGGTCACGGCTCCAGAGGCTGCGCAGTTTTTACGAAGGTTGTCTAGGAGTCACCTTGTTACCATTTTACCGAATACCTGTAATGTAATTTCTCGTGTATTATTTGACACTCTGTAAAATATATGTGTCTTTCATTATGCAACATAGTTAAGGAATTATTGTTGATAATTCTAGAGGAGTGGCGTTGAATCTCGTTTTACATTAATTAGAAATAAAATTAATTTTGTCGAGACAGATTTGTTTTGGGAAATTATCAATTTTCTATTTCGTGTATTAGTGTCCCAATATGAACCTTCAGTTTATTACATATACAATTGACAATAAGTATATTTTGCTGTTATTATTCTCGTATAGTAAAAGTAATTCTTTGAATTTTAAGCAAACAAGCTTCTGCAGAAGTTAGTTTTAAATCCGCATAAAAAACTGGCGCGTTTGGTATTCCAATATAATGTTTCATAAAAAAACTATCAAACAATTTGATAAATCGCAGATTAGTAATAAAATCACAGTTCACATTCTGTACACACTCATTTATGTACGTTTGGTGTTCTAAATTATTGTTTTTAGTACTTTTACGAACATTTACAACAATACAACTATGAATAATATAATACATTTGAATAACTTATAATAAACAATACAATGTTATTCGATATATAATCTGAGGAAATTGTTAATTTCAAGAAAATGACGGTAAGTTGCTCAATTTATAATGTATTCAAACCACAATATGAAGAAAAGTTTACGTTTACAGAGAAATTTCAACCTTTTTAGCCATTTACAAAACACAATATAGAGAACCACGGAACGTCACTCATCTACAAAGCGCATAAACAATTTTCCTTGCTTTTTCACATTTTCTCTTTTTAATATTATAACTGATATGGTTTTTAAACTAAATATTTAACAACCTTCAATGGCTTCATAAACCTTTAACTTTGTAAAAAGTGAGGAACAATTATTGGTGCAATATTAATGTACCCTCCATACTAGCAATCAAATTCAGGTATGAAATATAACGTATTCTTAGAATCAAACGAAGATCTATACTATGAATAGTTAAACAAGCGAAATTGCAGTAATATTATCCTAAACCTAATCTAATTTATAATCATTAAATACTTATAATGAAAATTTCCCGGTTACATTGGACTGCTGACTGAACCAAAATGTTTTCCAAAAAAAAAAGTTAAAATATGGTAATCGAGAAAAAAAAATTATATAGGGTTAGCGGGGATGCATTGTAAATCATCAGTTGAATCTCAGATTTCGTAACAATTTTACAATAATACGATCGCCATTGTCGAGAGGCGTTAAAATGTGGATATTATTATTTACCTATTGCACCTTTTACATGTTGTTATTGAAAGATACAAATCAATTCCTAATATAAAAAGGAAAAATGTTTTGTAAGTGATTCCTTTATTTTCACTTTACCGAGAAGAATGTAAGTCTCATGCTATTTATCTTTTCAGTACTGGATGCATCGGGCCTTCCCTCAACGGGGCTCCACTGGGGCAACACCTTCTGGCTGGGCTCCCGCGATCAGTGCCTCATGACGGACTCCGACTACAAGCACCTTAATCCCCCACCCATGACGGAGGCCGCGAAGCGCCGGGGGACTCCGCCCTTCGAGGTGGATTACTACGTGGCGTATCTCAAACACGATTCGGATTTCCAGATACCGGTGTATTGGTTCAATGAAGTTAGTTTTTTATTTGATTTTATTGTGTTTGGCTATTTAAAGAGGTATTTTGATAACAACGGCTGGGTGTTTCAAACTCCGTCGCATTTGTTAGACGATCAGCGCTCTTTTGAATTAGGGCATTGGAACGTTCTCCGGTAAACGCCAATTTTCCGCCCTTCTCAGCGTTTGATCAAATATCGACGAGCCACTAAGCATGCTTATGCTGTTATGCTTTACGGCAGATCACAAAAGTTGAAACGGGTCAAAAGAGGGGGACTGATAATATTTTGAAATGGCGCCGATCGCCTATTTGGTTGTTAATCAAATTTGAAGAAGGTTGAAACACCGCAACCTAACTATCACATAACTCTGTTTTGACACACTTCTTTCCTCGTTGACTAACATTCATACATACTCTTTTATTACATCTAATTCGATTATTTTAATCAATGTCATAATGTCAAGTTTTCTTTTCCTCTCCTTTTTATTATCTTCAAACTACCTTTCTGTGGTCTAGTGCATGTGTTACGACAAACGAGGTAGAGTTAGCTTCTAGATTTATACGAGTATAAGCATTAAAACCGCATATTTAATATTAATTAAGATTTAAATATGTTCTTTGCATGTTAAGTAACGTTAAGTATCACATGAAACATTTAGTTCCTAAATAAATAACGTTGAGAGTTGTGTTACAAACACTGTAATGGTAGTTGCATAAAATTACACTTGGCACATTGGTGCGCTATGCCATCGACTCATTATACGAGCATAGTAATCGCCCGACCAATCTCAAGACACTCACCATCCGTGCTGCTATTTTCTCGCAATACCCATTTCCAAGTTTTTTTCATTCAATATTGCTTCTGTCAGATCAACTCTTTTGCCTTCGTTTATTAAGTCTATTAATTATTTTGGCCGAGACTCTGGGAAAGCGACATTAATCTCATAAAAGCTACAGTCGATTCCGTACGGTCATCACCACTGTGGAAGCGAGAATATGCTTTCCACCATCACCATATTATATTTTTCCCCTTTTCATACCCTCCAGATAGATACGTCTACACGTACCATATATATTACAGAATAATTGTAATTAATTTTTGTCATACTATACGAAAATGCTATGATACTTCCAATGGGATGGAACACACGCACGCGGGGTGAGTTTACTAGAGATGGTCGATGTCCGAATTGGGTGTACCTGCGGTTCCAGTTACCGGTGACCGGCGAGGAACCGGTTATTTATCCAGTTCTTTTTGGAACCGGTTCCTGGTGCCAGAAAAGTTTCTCCGAGAAGTTTTTTGAAAAAAATTCTCGCCGCCAAAAATTTTTTTTCATGGGGAGCGGGGGGGGGTTGGTAACGAAATTTTGACAGCAAAAAGAACTGTCAAAAAGAGGAACCGATTACTCGGTCAGAGAATATCGATTTTTATTGTCAAAAAAAGGAACCGGTTCCTCGGAGAAATAATATCGATGGTTCCAGTGACTCGCTTGGAACCGGTTCCTTTTAACCGGGACAGGAATATCAACCATCTCTAGAGTTTACATGATACTCCCTGGTTTTTTTCCGCTCGTCCAATCCGGTGGGCTAGTAAATTCAACACTTTCTTTCCTACAGTTGAACACCGATCTACTTTACATACTACGTGTTCTCTTTATTTGCATTTATAATAATAGTACTAATGAAAATTAAATGATAACTTTGTAAAATACCCCAGATTTTATTTTAATTTTTATGACCGACCGGCTTAGCTCAGCTTAGTTTTGCCTCTTTCATTTTATATTATCTGTCTCTTTCCCTCTGTTCCTTTGTTATAATTTAAATGTCATTTTTTTTTTCTTACTACTCTCTTTTTTTATTTTATTTTATATTGTGTTCTCCCTCTGTATATATGAGATATATAAACACACACTGTGTATTTTTTTGTTTAGTTTAATTTTGTACCCTGATGATGCTTAGGCTAAGCGAAACCGATCGGTCAAATAAATTAAAATAAAATCTGTGGTCTTATACAAAGTTATTATTTCATTTCCATTAAATATGTCAAACCACAAAGTGATTGCTTTCTACGAAAATATAATACTACTACCCTTTACTTGGCACGAGTGACACTAAACTCGCCCTCACTTATTCGACCTGCCATTGTTAATATTTCTTATTGTTAATATTTCTTTCAGACAAAGGTTTCGCTTGGCCTTTGCCTTCCTTCGTCCTGTTCAGAGGGAGAGGTATCTGAGCTGTTGCAGGAGTACTTCGACTCGAATGTCCTCTACCAAATGAAGATATACAATATGTCCCTACAAGTCCTGGAAACCAAAAAGATTAGCGAAGATTTCTCACCTTTCGACAGTCCTATGTCGGTTATATTTATGTAAGTGTCAACAAAATGAAAAAAAACTAATATATCATTTTTAGGTCAACATATCTACTAACAAATTTTTAATAAGATATCTCACATAACTATATACTTTAGCATTTTTATATATTATCCATCTTGTTTGCAGCTTGACATTCTAAACTTTGCACGAAGTAGGAAAGAAGATAAAAATGGAAGACCATTTTTTTTTAAATATGTGGTTTAAAGCAGTGGTTTCGCCCCTGACTGCAAAGTTGAGGGTATCGATCTGTACCTGTAGAGTTGGTGACAGCTATACCCGCATTGTTTTCCTTCCCCTTTAGTCAACAAAACTTAATGTTAATAAACATATTATATTTAAACATCATTCAAATTGGAAGAACGCCTTGCGTCCGAAGGTCTCCTCGATAACTTAGTGGTTAGAGCAGTCACCCGGTTAGCGGAAGATCCCGACGTTCAAATTGACTAACTTTTTAAACTAAAATTCGCCAAAGAAATAGTTTGTAAAAATTACATTTACGAAAAGTTCATAATACTTTATTAAAATAATCAAAAATGTGATACATAATAGCGTAATATTATTTTGTAATGTCGAAAAATGCATTAAAAATGTCGAAAAAAGCAAGCAAAAATACCAAAAATGTACAAGAAAAAGTTTAAAATATGAATGTTTCTTTGGAAAGCTTAAAGCTTATTTACTAAAAAAACAATAATTGAATCTGCTTGACAATTTTGATAGACGAATGTTTTGTTAAAGTTTAGGTTTCATATGATATACAATTTGTGATGAAAGTGCATTTTTAACTTTTTCTCACCCAAATTGACCCGAATTGTTATTTTTTAAACGATTTTTTTTGTAGTTATCGTGATTTAAAAACTAAATACAAGCTAATTAACTAATTGATAGGTAACACATAATTCTATTGTGGTGTTATTTTATAAGTCACAAGAAAGCTAAATAATCTGTTAATATGATTTAGACATAATGGATTTTTGAGAAGACGAAGAAAAACAGTATCAAAAGAATTTCTTTTTTTTTAATTTGTAAAATTATCACATAAAATAAGAATTTTCAATAATCCCAATCATTAAATCAAAATCTAGTGCGTCATAATCTTTTATTAAAAAAAAAAATTTCCTGTTCTTTTACACTTCTGTCGTATTCCAACAAACATAAACAATCTTTACAAAACGCAGGATCTAAATGGGTTTTTCCTTTTAAAGCCAGATAAACAGATGAAATTCTGAGAAAAATGTAAGAGATGATTTATTTTTTGTAAGTAATTGAAATGCATAATACGTATTTTAAATGCTACCCACATACTTTTCACTACTTAGGGTATCAATGTACCTACATATTACGACATACATGAGGTTTAAAATATGTGCAAATTAGAATATGGTCAAATATTTACAAATAACCATTTAATCAAGCATTGACATGGAAAATAAAAGCTTTGTTATATAAGCTTTATTAAAAGTGTTTGTGAATCAATAGATGCATTCTTAAAATAATACGAATCGTATGAGACCTTTGTAGAGGTTATTCATAGTGATTGGCCACTAAATTGCCCAATTTTACAATAAATGAAGACGAAAACTTCGATATATTTGTCATACTGCGAGGAGCGACAAACACACAATTACCCAACTGATTCCTGTTGCGAGTGGAGCGCAGCCTGTTTTCATTGTAGATATTGAATCAATCTGATTTGTTTGTGTTTATTTTAGTATCGCAACCGTTACAATAGCTCTGTTCGTTTGGTATGGAACTTGGTACGACATGAACGTCTACCAACCCCTATTGAATAAAAAGAAAGCCGTCGAATATGAGATCAACGGCAATGTTGATGATAAAAACCTTAATTTGAACGAATACTCTGAAAATGGTAAGAAACACAAAATAACTTTAATAATTGTTGTTGTTTGTTATTTTGAAAAATGGTTGGGTGCACATAGATACAAGTACTTTCCTAGTGACATGTTTCACAACATGTTCCACCAAGAAAGTGTTCTTATGCGATACCGTTGTGTAACAGATGTTATAGTTTTCTGGTGTAATGTAAAGACATGGCTTTTTCCCTTATTCCCTTTGCTTGAATATGTTCCATGTGTAGAAAACTGTTCTTACAATATTAAGGATTTTCAAAAAACAAAGTGTTTGTACTCTTTTTGCCTGAAAAACATAATTTTTTATCGAATTTGTAGAAACAGGGCTGCCAAAATACGAGTCTTAAAAAAAACGTTTTATTGTATTGACACTTATGTATCAGAACTATTTTATATTTTGTTTTAATATACCTATGATTTTAAACCCCTTTTACAAAACCAAAGAAATCTGAAAAAATTACACCATGCCCTTGAAGCTTCAAACGTGGAAACAAGAATTCAAATAAAACATTTTTTTAAATTAAAAATATTACCAAGCTTTCATTTTGAACTTCGTAAATTTCCAGAATATACAAATGGCTATATGAACGGGTATGCAACCGCGAAGAAAGCTCCAGTCTCCTTGGCTCCTATGAAGCCAGAAATAAGCACTTTCGACAATATTGCCCTAAGTTTCAGTTGGTACACAAACATAATGACAGTTTTCAATCTCAACCCGAGGCCCGGCACTCTGCTTCCGATATGCGGCATAAGGTATGTTATAATATGGCTTTGTGTAACTACAACTGAAGCCCAGATACTTATCTTCCGTACATACTTGCTTCAGTCTCACAATATTCTTTAAAGATAAAATATTCCTTAAAAAAATTGAGTAACTTGGCTCAGCACCCAAAATGGTGCTAAACGTCGCTTTGTAGCATTCCAATACAAGCAACACTGCACATGATTTATCTGTAAATTCTACATCTTCAGTTAGGAAAATGTCTAAGGGGTCCAGTGAATAAAAAAATTAACCTGTAATCTTTAAAATTCAATTCAACAAAAAACGTTCAACTAAAACGTCAGTAAAAAGTGCAGTTTTAAAACCAGCCCAGTCATTTTCAAACGTTTTACCTAAAGTTCTAAAAAGAATGTCATATTGAATTTAAAAGATAACAGTAAAAAAATTGTATTCACTAGAAACTGTAGACATTTCCCTAACTACCTGTATAAAATTAACAAATAAATCATTTGTAGTATTTCTTGTATTAGAAAGCCAAAAAAGTGTGAATTCTTGGGTGCTGACCCTTAAGTCAATGTCAAAGATATAAAATGTAAGTTTCAAATGTATTTTTATTTAATTAAGAGCCCCGTGATGACGTTTTTATTTCATTTTTTCAGATTATATATTACTACATTTATAATTGTAAGCCACAGTTTCATATTTGCCATGGATTTCTATGACAACAAGGTTTATGTATTCGATAGCTCCGAGTCTCTTTTGGGACAGTTCTTCGCCAACTCGTCGCTTGCAACGGATGCCTTCTTCTGCATTAGGTGAGCCAATAACTATAATAATATAAACATTCATCAGTAACAATTTTTGGCGTGGTAATCGATTATATCTATAAAAAATGCACACCCGAAGAAGAAGAAGAATCCCATGAAATTCAGATATTACAAAATTATGTTATTTTTTTTACAAAATTTAAAAAAATGTTGTTTTTTTATAAAAAAACTTCTACTTTGTAATTATTTTTAAGTGTGACAACTGTTTTTTTTTTATTATCAAAAATCATTTTAAAATTTTAATGTCAATGCGAAAAATAAAAAATTCTACAAAATAAACCTAAAAACAATAAATAATCAAATTTATGTATTATATATAATTCTAGAATAGTCCTAGTGACCCTTTAAAATAACTGATGCCAAGATGTTTATATATTTCACATAAGTTCCAAACAAAACGATAAAGTTTATTCTAAATTAGCTTAGCCCTTCCCCCCCCCCCTCCCTCTCCCGAAAATATTTTATTAAGAAAGCTTAATATACACAAAGACGTTAATTTAAGAATCACATTAAATTTGATGAATATATGAACGAGTATACATAAATTTAAAAAATGTTTTTTCAGAAAATATTCATACCCCTTCCATTTTCATATATTTAATTTTTGAACTGTCTCAATGTAAAATCACAGAGAGACGCACGTTCAAATAAGGTTCGTATTAAATAACCACTCGGCTAGTTACTCTCGTTCCTTAGGTCAGTTTTCTTTATTGAACCGGTGTTGTAAAATAGTTCATGTTACCTTACGTAATATTTTGGTCGAGCTTTAAATTCCTTCGTAAGTCACTTTGATGTGAAATACACAAAAACACGTGTGATGATAATATACCCATAAATTTTCATATTTGGGATTTGTAAACCGTAAGATTGTATAATCAAGCTCCCACAATCAGCTGTTCCAAGATAATTCATCGCTATTACTGAATAAAAACAAGTTTGCTATTCGACCTGTTAGAAATAAAAGACTTTCTCAGCTATAACTGGTTTGCAATGTCATTTTGTGAGTGTAATCACAGGCAAGTAGGTGTTCGACGCCCGAATTTTAATGTCGTAACTGGTAGGTAGCTAGGTACCGTTTGCAATAGAATAACTGGGTCACCCGAAATTAGAGAATGAATGTTACAAAGGTAATGGGTCTCTACCCTGCCCTAGGACACCTGCTCACTGCAATTTACTACCTATAGATACATTATGACAACGGTTGTATAATATTACAAGTTGACAACCAAATACTATAGTGTGTTATGTAATGATATTTTCATGTGTCCTGTTCAATGACATTACAAACTTATAGACACCTTGTAGAGCCCTCAAAATGGCAAGAAAAAGATACGGTAATTGCCGTACTTTCGATTTACCGGATTAGTACTAAACTTTCACGTGTCGCTTGAGGTCGTATACTACATCTAAACAAATTACATAAATAAGTGTTAAAAGTGTGCGATGAGAAAGTGTTTCCATTACACTGTAAACACTAGTAAAAGCCAAGGATTAGCATTTTATTATTTTAAATAAAACGATTATTCCTACTGTTTCCCAAAGATTTTAAGTGCCATTAGAGAGAATGAGATGGAGAACGTTGCAACACATAAGTATAAGAAAGACAACCTACTGGTAGTGGGTCGTCTTATAAGACGTTCCCTATTCGTTGATGTAGGATTTAGTATTCGACGCAACTTTTGGGTACGAAACGCCGCCCGCTACTATTTACGAGTATATATTACGTCCACACACATTCTTTGAATTACTATCTTTGTCATACATGACTAACGTTTGAGAATTTTCTTTTTTTTTTCGTTACTTGGTACATTTTGTGTAAATATTCTATGACAGTAAAGTGTCTATATGTTTGTAATAACATTATTTCCAAGATGTTTAACATTGCTTTTCTTATTCTTATTATTCAAGTCAATAGAAGAATGATTTTCAAAAGGTGCTTAGTTTTCCCATTGATAATTTTGACCAGGTGTTAACGCGTGTAAAGACGGAGTGATCATATGTGAGCAATATGTACATATTTTCCTTTCAAAATGACTTGATGTTTATATGTCATGTTCATGTATTATTAAAATAAGAACACCCTATAAACATATTAATATTATTTTTTTATTATTGAAGACAGGAAGAAATTTAAATAAGTTAATTTACTTATTTTATATGTCGTGGGTTCGAGGAATGAAATCAAATTAAAATTGCATGTGTTATTCTACAGATTATTAAAATCAAATAATACATAGTATATTTGCAGCACGTTTCAGAGTGGTAGAAAATCTTGTAGTATCTTTCGCCTTGGAGAAAGACCACCATTCAGAAACGTTGCTTGAAATGGCAATAGCCATGTTTAGTGACCAGATCTAAATAGCCACGCCTCATCTCCTTCCTCCGCCCGTTCCAGCCAGGCGCACAATGCACCAAATTATTTGGGGAATCCATAGTCCCACTGGTGGTCTTCACACAAAAAAATAATAAAAGATCCAAAAATTGTTTTCAAAAAGCAGTTTTAGACGCGTAACCCCACTCCAATGTTCAAGAAAGAGTTTCGAGTTTGAAAAAGTTTTATAATATCTCCGGAAGTAAGAGGGAATTGACCTTAGACACGCTCCCATCACACAGACATCGGTTTATCTCTTATCAGTGCCTCAGCACGTGTAGTGGTGTACTACATCCTCAAATTCATATATTCCTTTATCAAAGTAAAGTGTTCATAAAAACAAAGCAAGACTTATAGTTTTTGTTTTTAATTTGTATAACTCCATATTACATTTATTATTTTTTTACTATATTATTATTAAGTTCTTATATTTAAAGTTTGTATTTTTAGTGACAGCTGTATCGGCTTTCAAAGCCATTTTCAAAATGAATACTCAAAATGGCAGAATTCAAGCATAATTATATTAAATATGATTAAACTCAAAGACAGTAATTTTTTTTAACTTTTCAGCGGTTTTTTGATGGCACACGGATTGTTTAAGTCAATAATCAACGAAAAATCAGAGCAGACGTCCAGTTGGGGGCTTTTTGGCTCCTACCTTAATGGAGTTCTACGAAGATTCCTGAGGTAAAAAAACATCCATTCATCTGTGTACCATTTGCCATTCAATAATTCAATACACTATTTGCTTGTAGAAACTAGTGCTTATGTACAAGTGCTAGGGTACAAGTGTCATACGAGGTGTATGATTGTCTACAAAGTGATGTAATGCTATTAAAAAACATTCAGAAACGTAAATATTATTAAACTCGGGGATGTCGTTATTTTTTCATATAACACACGTCCTTGTGTGCATATCGAGAAAAGTTTGAACTTAATACACTATTGTGTTTGGTTGTTGAAATCAAAGAAATGAAGTCAGATGCGTCAGCAGTAGTGGAGAGTTGCACCCACGTCCTGCACAAAGAGGTGCAGGTGTACTATACGCCGATTCAGATTGAAGTTGAATGATTTGTTGCAGAATAACGCCATCGTACCTGTACGCGGTGGGTATCACGTTCGTGCTGGCCGCCTGGAGGCACGGGCCCAGCTCGCTGTGGATAAACGAAAGGAACGACCTGCTGTGCCCGCAGCTGTGGTGGACCAACATGCTGTTCATCAACAACGTGTACCCCGGCAAGAAGATGTGCATGTCGTGGAGCTATTACCTGGCCAACGAGATGCAGTTCTTTGTGATCATCACGCTGGTGTGCCACCTGTCGAGGAAGTAAGATTTGTTTTTCTTGTTCATTGATTTGCTTTCATTGATTTTAGTTGTACTGCAGTATTGACCGGTTGGTACCTGAGTGGAAAAACGTGTCGGATTCCCACCCGGGCGTCGTGGGTCCAATTCCTCTGCTAGCTAAGTCCTCCGTCATTGCACAAGCAACATCTTCCGCTTATTATGACGGCAGTAGGAGTGTTTCAAATATTGTCTGGATGTTCGTAACCCGGGAATATGTTTGTCTTTCTTTTTTAAGAAAATATCACCATAGTTGCCAGCTCGAGAGTTTTTAGTGCTTCATGCTTATAAAATAAAAAAAATCTATGCTTACAGATTTTTTTGTTTTATTGGTTCATTATGTGGTATACGTTCAAATACCATTATTAAAATAAATTACTTGCGTTAAAACGTTTTTCGAATTCTTATCAATGGGCTATTTTAAAATTACTACAGACATTTTAGATATTTTGTTCATGTTCAACTGCACGTAAACTCGTGTTTCTTATAGCTGGTTTTCCCGCCATGAAATTAGATTTTACACTATTCAACAAAAGTCTTCACGAACACTTTGAAAATATTCATTTTTGGTCCAGTATTCATTATTTTTATTTTCCTAAACAGACTTCGCTCTCTCAGTTCTTTACAATGATTTAGAGCTGACATAGTACTAAAATAAGGCATATAATAAAGTGATCTCAACAACGCTATCATCAATCAACAATTCAAAAGGTTTCACGAGAGAGACGGATCATTTGAGACTAATTTTACCATATAAGCGGTTCATGCATTAGTTACATTGCATATAGGTACCTACACTCCGAACAATGTCACATGAAGTTCATAATATCATGTTCTAGAGGCCTGGGTACCTGCCCGTTCCTCTAGCTACATTCCTATTCTACAGGATATTTAGAATCTTAAAAAGTGGTGATGACTGTTATTAGAGATTCCATAAGCACAAACAGGCCAATCTATAAACCACTATAAAATAAATAATATTTTTGTTCTTAAAATAAGACGGATAAAAATTAGTTTGTCTTTGTTTTGCACAGTGCATGTAATATTTTGCGGTTTTTTAAAAGGTGTAGGATTGTTCATAATATATATTTACAGGTTCATAGGTTGTATAAAAATGCTAATAAGATACATGTCGAATACAAACATTCCTAAGATATCTCTAAGATACATGTTATTCGATATAGATATAAAAAAAAATCGTAAGCTACGAGTATCCGAGTTTGTAAATGTTCGTGAATCTTATGAAAAAGATATTTTTAGTTTGTTTACAATCACCATTTGTAAAATGTTATAGACAAGGATCATAATTTAATATCTATTGTCTGAACGCGGAAATCTTTCCACGAGTCATACGTTAGTGTTGTGTGATTCTGCGCAGTTAAAAAATAAATAAAAATTCTTAAGGGCACTTCATTGCATACAGCAAATATTTGATAAGAAACCAACGAGTTGATTTTGTTGATTTGCAATCGCTAAATAATATGATACGTGTCGAACGCACTGTAACACTGTGAGTTCGCGGTAAAACCTTGTAGAAGTAAATATTAACTCTTTGAATTTTTCGCAGGACACTTTGAAACCAAGAAATTAACAATTTTTTTAAGTGGTCACAAATGAAAACGTAACGTTTTCAATCTTTTAATAATTAATTTAATCATTAATGCCTTCAAAGGACAAAAGCGGAAACAAATTTGAAGGCTGTCAAATGAAAAAGTTACACGAAATAAGCAGGGCTTTTTGTTCTATAAAAAAAATATATAAAAAGGGGGTAATATTAATATTCACAAGACACGGGGAGACTGATAAGAATATCGAGAACTGAATGCAGTAGTCGCTAGTGAAACCTTAGCAAAGAAAGCAAGGCTGGCAGCCCACAATGGAGTTCTCATACCGACTCTGATGTGAAGCAGTAAGGCATGCAACAGGTAGAAGAAGGACAGCAAGTTGAAAGTGGTAGAAATGAATATCCTGGGGGGGGAGTGTGGTAAAGTCACCTTCCACCGTATCCTATGAAAGCATAATGACCAAGATTAATGAACAAGCTAACAAAAGAGTATAAGTTAATGTAATAGGTCAAATTTATAAAAACACTTTTGTGTATTAGACCTTTAATAATTCTCTGACTCCCTAAATAAGTTCACGAACCAGAGTGCCGTAACAGTGTAGCAACCTTAAGCGACCCCACATAGGTGGCGTCCAATAATGCCAAAATAAAACTGAATAAGTGTAACAAAACAAAGTTATGTGGCATTCAATCCTCTCACTCTACTCCCGTAGGGATGTGGCGTAATAGTTACTATTTTTTTCGAAGCATTCCCAAAATTTTTAAAATACTTTATTTACCTACGCTCATCATGGTTCCAGCATAAAAGAGATAAAGGTTCTAGTCTAGTTATTGCTGTCGATTTTTTAATCATTTTCACATTTATTGAACATAAAAATAAATTCTTCTAATTCTAAGAATGGTGCACACATTTTCGTTTTAATTGAAGCTGATATAAATCGAAATTATGATTGTACTTTGATTAGTCGAATGGCTAACTGACAAATATTACGGCTTTTACGACGCTAACTTTTTCGATGCGGTCAACTATTAAAGACCTTGTCAAGTTTAGAACACAGGGATCAAGGGTGAATTTGAAGAAGAAAAATACGATGATGCAACATGTATTTATAGAATGACTTGTAGTTACGGTGTACGATTACACAGTGTCAAATTATCGAGAGGCGGATTATTTCTTTTTGTCACGATTTTCAATAAAATTCCGGAAAAAAATAAGTCTTATTTAGATATAAGATATTATATATTTTAAGATATTAGATATTACAAATAAAAAAATTAGATATGATTTCTAATCCATAAATAATAAAATGATCTTGTTTTTTAATCTGCAGGTCCTTTTTTAAGTATTTATTATCCAAAGAAAGATTTCGCTGCGATCGAGGCACGAAATCAAAATCTCTCACTTGTCTATACCAATTCTGCCACCGAACTCTTTCTAAAGGCGTAGTTTTTAGCACTCGTATATTCTTTGAAAATCATTTCACTGGTTTTAAAAAAATATGTGGGCAGGAAAATTATATTTTAAAAAATGTATAATTTATATAATATTAAAAACTGGTTCTACTTGTTTTCTGTGAAAGACTTTCGTCGGTATTCTGAGATACAAGGTTCAAACCAAAACTAAAAACGCAAACCAAAACGGGAACGTCGGGGAAATCAGCCAATTAATTTTACGGAAAATCTTTAACTCAAGTCTGATTAGTTGATTTTTAGTCTAATTAGTTTCTTCGTTCATCCACTCTACGTGTCTTGGCCATCATTATTTCATTAATCGTTTTACCATTGATTATTATATTTTTCAACATATTTTGGTTTTCATTTTTAAATTTACCTATGTGATAATGGTTTCATTTGAACTGAAAGGGTTCATTTGTTTTATAAGTTCTACTTCTTCTATATCTTATTTTATCGCCAAGGTAGTTTTTATCCTACCTACTTGTCCCATCTTCAACCCTATGTCTTCCGTAAAACTTCCCCTGGATTACCAGTCCCTCGGGGTGTGACCAAAATATCGCAGTTGTAGACGAAAAACCCAAACGTTTATTACATCTTTGTGTTTTCAAATAAAATGTTTTGCGGTGCAGGTTAATTAAGCTCCAGCGTAAAGGTAAATTACCGCACCGACCGCAAAACGATAAAATGCTACGGGTATCTCATTCCTTTTTCTTTTATTGCAGATACTTCAAAGCCGCAGTCTACTTATTGTCCTTGCTGTTCATGGGATCTGTAATTTCCATCGCAATTACAACCTATGTCACTGAATACAAACCATTGTAAGTACGACTCATTTAACTAGCTATCTCATATATTATAGATTTACCGATTAACTAAACAGCTTCACATTCTATATACCATAGTCCCGGGGTCCAAAGCGGTTGAGATCTTTGATATAGGCCCCAGCGCATTATTACCTCACCTTTTTTTTCTTTATGTACCGCTATCATTTATCTCTTAAACTATTTAGTGAATAAATGTTTTTTTGAGATCTTTTATAAATAAAGAAAGTCGAAATGGGAGTTCCATGAGAGCTTAGAGTCAGAACTTAGGGAATTGATCTACATAAATATAGCATAAATATGCAAAAAATGACTGTTTCTGTTGAAAGTCTTGACATTGTTTTTCGCTGACTGAAATTCAAGTGTTTTAGTGAAAATATACAATTTATTTATCGTTGTAGTCATTTTCTAGAATAATCACTTGGTTTAAATCATTCATTAATCTTTTGAGAAGACACTATTCCGTGACTAATAAGACGTTTCGATACGTATGCGATATAACTGCAGGTAAACACCTGCGATTATATCGCAAAGTGCTAATTAAGAGCTGACCAAAGAGTCGGCTCCTAATTAGCACTTTAGCCATTGTTTCCCAAACATAAAATAATTATACTCTATTATAAGAGATTTTGCTGGTGTGCCACACTTTTGACAACAATAACAAAAATATTATGCTCCTTATTTCGCAATGGTGTTAAAATATATTGTAAAAATTATGAGGGGAAGCTTTAAAATGTATAAAACTTTTTTTAGTGATTCGCTTTATAAATTTAAGAGGTAAATATCAGATACATTATATCTGGAATTTCGAGTATCATTAGCTTCGTCCAGACAGTCCATAGCTAGGTCATGAGCCAGTCCAGACTAATAGATATACAGTCAAAAAGGCCTAATAAAGTGTGTGACATCAATTGTGTCTACAACAATATGTTCGAGCCATTCCAATAATGTTATACATTAACTTATTCGCTTGTTGTGAATGGCTCATGCGCTAGCCGTGAACAGACAAAACTTTTGAATTTATTTGACGGCCTCCATGGTCGAGTGGTAAGACGCTCGACAACGAATCCAAAGGTCGCGGGTTCAAACCCGGCGTGCGCCAATAAATTTAATTAATTAATATGTGTCATAACACATTTAATTCATATAAATATAATAAAAAGTTTATTTGCGGCACGTTCCAGAGTGGTAGGTAATCTAAGTATCGCCCTGATGAAAGACCACCATTCAGAATCGAAAAGTTGCTTGAAATGGCTTGAGCCGTGTTTGGTGACCCCTTCCCACTACCTTCAGCCTCACAACATACCCTATTTGGGGATACCATAGTCTCACTGGCTTTTGACGGTTGGGAGCAGTTATTCAAATAAAAAAAATTAAGAAAAAAAAGAATAGAGTTAAAAAAAAATGAGGTGAGAATAATGGCCACGAAAACATGTGGCCGCGAAGGGATAAATTGTTTGGCGAAGACTAATAGGAAAGAACAATAAATTGTAGGGAAATAATTTTGCGGATACGATATAAATTTGTGTTTGTTATGATACCATTTTGTTTCTATTATCTGTGCTCGTTTCAGATATATTTTGAATGTAATAAAAATTTTCAGGAAAAAAAACCATAAAAACTTACGTAAACACAGTCTGGGAAATACTGCCTAAGGGTATGGCCCGAGTGGTAGAGCGTTCAGCGGGGCGGAGCGTGAAGCCGAGCGTGAAGCGGAGCGTGCGACTATTGAGCGTTTGCTGCCTGGCCTCAGTGAACAGCGCTCGAAGGAAACAGTGGTCATTGGAACTGCCACGATGGCTTCACTACATACTCGTATAATCGACATGTAGTTAAAAGAAAAATATATTTTTTTTAAATTGATGAATTGCGTAAGGAAGATCAGAGTAAAATTGTAAAATTGTAAAAAAAAAAAAAAAATGGTCAATTTCTGCGTTAAATGAAAGTTTTAGGTCAAATGCAGACAAACTCAATGAATTTACAAGAATGTCAGTGTCAACCTTTGACTATATTCCATATTTTAGGCTTAGATTGAATCTCAGAAATTATTTCTTCAAATGACATCACGCATGAGTACTACAAACGCTGTTAAAACACAAGCTGGTTTGAACCTGGAGACGCACGCCCCGCTGATCACAAGCAAGAACGCTCTGTCCACCGCTCAAGCGTCCTCCACTTAGGACACTTCATGTATGAACATGTATTTATGGTGCACGCCGCACGCTGCACGCTCCGCCCCGCTGAACGCTCGACTAGAGCGAGCACTCAGGCCTCACCCTAAGCTAATGACCAAGTGCAAGGGCAAGCCCGGCTATCCGAGGAAACTGTAAAGATATGAAGAACAGAGGAGCAACCTTAACAGAATTTTTTTTTTAATATTTTTTTTTCTGATTCCAGTATTGTTCATTTCTTCCTCAAGATAGATACCTTCTATTACCCGCCATGGATGAGAATTGGACCATATATCATCGGAGCTTGCTATGGATATCTGTATCAAAGGATGAATGGAAAACTTGAAATTAAAAAGGTACGAATTACAAGATGAATCACGTAAAGTACCCAAAAAAACTTTTTTTAAAGATGGACCACCGAGTCTACAGTCTTAGAAATGAATTATTTGAAGAATTTACAGCAGCAATTCATAAAATTTTAAAACCACAATGTCGGCAATACATCAATTCATTTCTGGGTTTTAATAAGATGATTAATAATGCTTTTTCTTACCTGGTTAAACCATGTACGTAAATACTTCAATCTCTTTTTTTATTGACTTAGGAATGTTTTTGGGTTATTTTGTCGCGAAGCATGGGCTTCAGAGAAACGATGGACAACACGCAACTTCGATTCAATATCCATCTTGAAACTAGGTACCTATAGTTTTTTTATTAAAAAAAAATCGGTACAATAATACTTGAATAATTTATATAGCGCTATTTTTCAGAAATATCACCTCAAGGAAGCGAAGAAAAAACATTCAAATATTTTTTTCAGTTCTAGAAACAAAACTTATGAACCGTTTGAACGGTTTTCAAAATTCAATCCAGAGAACACTAGTCGAAATATTTTAATAATCGTGTGATGTTTCGAATTATTCAGTTTCTCGGATATTGCTTTTACCATATAACTCCACACAGAAGAGCCCGAGGAAAATCATTTCCACACATTCAGGGCCATTGTCAACAATGGGAAATCTTGTGATTAATCTTTTCAAAAAGGGAAGAAGTTGACTAAGGTCTTGAAAATACCAATGTTGTCGGAGGAAAATCGAGATATGCGCTTTCGTTTCATGAAATGCCACGCATTTGGAAAATAAAGTTTAATTTAATCAAATGTCGATTTCGAAGTCTATGAAGAAACCGCCTTCAAAATCAAAATTGCCGTTGTTAAAAGTACATCAATTTATTAAAAAAAATTATCCTTTTGTATACGTTTATTATACCCATCACTTGTCAGGGAAAATTAGTTTTTTTTATATATTTTTATGACAGGATAATGGACTTCGAAAAGTACTTGATGAGATGATGTACTACGTCAATATTTTTTTCTTTGAACGTATCATATTATTTGGTTGTGAAAAATAAGGCATCATTAACGTTAGTGAGTACTGTCAGCCGAATTAACCCTTTTTTAATAGTACAAAGTTCATTCAACTACGTCATTTAGGTAGGTAGCCCGGTTTTATAAATATTATAAGTTATTACCTGACATTATATTTTACTAGACATATTTGTAGCAATGCTTTTAAATGCTCTTTAATACTGCCAAGATTCACTGTTTTTTTTTGTAGTGTACAACATATTACTTATATATCTTTTTGATTCCAACAGTGCAATCAATTACTTTAAGTAACAGGCGAATTATGGCTGACTTAGCCACTATTTGTTAAGTTGTCAAATCTCTAATTGATTGTCTTAAATAACTTACATTTACATGTGTCAACTCGACTCTGTAGATCAACCACAAAATTTCACTATATAAATTAACTAACTGATAAATATGCCCATTCCCCAATACCCAGAATTCACAACTTCGGTAACAAATATGGGCATATAAATAAAATCTTCAATTCTTCCTTGTGACTAGTTTTTACCTGTATTTCTCACTCTATCTTTTCAAATCTACAACAAATATTTTTTCTTCTGTATTTAATTTTTGTTTTTCTCAAATGGACTATTCTGTGTATCCATATATTTAAACTTGTGTAAATGGAATTATTTTGCTGTAAATAAATATAAAACATTGACAAAATGGGGATTTTCTTTAAACTCAAAATAAAAACTGAAACCAGCAGAACTAAATAATAGTAATATTAAATGTAGTTCAATTGAATTATAAAAAAATGACAAAAAATTAAATATAAATAAATCTAATAAAATGCAAAACATTGACTGGTATTGTATTAATAATTTCCAACTAATTTTGGAAAAAAAATTCAAAATGTAACGCTATTTTCGGGTTTTATGTTTCACCAAGTTGTCTTCTGGTTATAACGTATTTTATTACACTCCTAAGCGCTATCAAGTAATCACAATATATGATTATCTCGAGCAACGAATAAAATCTTTTTGTTTAATGTAAATGTATTTTCAAACGTAGATGAAAGAGGCACTTTATTCAAACACCACGGTTTATTAACAATTCATACGATGGTTAAACAAAAACCAAAGTAAAAACCTTGTCCAGAACAGTATTATTTAAATATGAAATATTGAAGCGTAAAGTATTTAGGTTTTTTTTACTCGTATTATGTTATAGCGCACAAAGTGTTAAATATGTAGATAGTTACCAATTAAAATTACTCTTTCTTATATTTTTGAGATATGGGTGAACCGCATTTATATAATACTTCCCATCTATTTACAGATATACATCGCCGCGATATGGGTTTTGATGATATCCATCGGCGTGGTGTTGGAGTTCGGCTTCAGGGAGAGGGACATGGAGCCTGTGGCCAGCGCCCTGTACATGAGCCTTTCCAGGAACCTATGGGCGCTGATGGTGGGCTGGATCATCCTGGCTTGTTTGACGGGAAATGGAGGTATGAAGCATATTTTATTTTAATCCATCCCGTCATAGCAGCGGCAATTTATCTCCGCTCTTGCACGAGATTTTGAGTCTGAGCAGCGCCAATTTATCGCCCAGCGACATGGCATTATTTTGTACGTAAAGAATGGTATGCAAAGCCACCTTACGGTTTTTAAAAGCAGATAATTTTTCTGCCAAAATGAACCATAAAACATAGGAAATATCAACCAACCCCAGGCAAATAATAATAATATTAAAAGCACGGGGGTTTTAATCGTCTGAATCAGGTATTGTTATCTTTCTCAGTCATGCACAGGTATCTCAAGGGGTATAGATTTTTTAAATATATTTCCGAAATGACATTGACCGACACACATGACTGATGGTATGGTTATTTAGAGCACCTTCCAGAAGAACAATATTAATAAATGATTTTTCAGGTCATCTTAATCGACTGCTGTCCCTCAAACTGTGGGTCCCTTTGTCTCAGCTCACCTACTGGGCCTATCTCGTCAACCCGATCATCACGTATACGGTGGCTTCGTCTAGTGAGAAAAGCTGGCAGTTCACCATAACGGGTCTCGTAAGTCAACTTACTTAATGACGTCTTATATTACTTAACTCTAAATAACACACTATTTATTTACTGGCGACCATTTTGCGCTTTCTCAAGAATTTTGCACTGCTCCCAAAATGTTAATATAAAGTAAATATTTGTAATATAGAAGTCCCGGATTTTCAAAACCAGTTTTGTTTTTATTTATTCGAAAAAAAACGAGTTTGTATTTTTGTCCATCCGGTACATAAAATGTTGAAGCATTCTGAGAAGCTTTTTTATAAATTATCCTTTTAAAATGATATTCAAAATTTTATAATGCAACACTAATTTTTAGTATGATTTTTAACAAAACTCTGAAAAAAAGTATTAAATAGGTCCCTCTAAAGACAGATTTGTGCAGGTTACTAGGTAAATTACTTTACATAGGTCAATGTATATGATATAAAATTAAGTATTTATGGTATCATGTAAATTAACTTCTTTTCCTAAATTTATTTTTGAGCTACCTGTGAATTTCGCCATATAAATAGGAACGAAAGCTACCTTAATTTTATCGTGTTGTTTAATTATTCATTTTTTTTTTTTTGAGTTTTTTTCATTTGTCTTGATAATCCACTCTGATTTCATTGAAGAATTACAAATTAAATTTCTAAAATACATTAAATATAAACTCGGTCTACCCATAGAAATCATAAATTACAATTACATAATGAAAGAATTAAAATTATTAAAACTCTCAGACAGAAGGTTTATTTCCGATTTGACTTTTATTTTTAAAATTGTTAATGGTATTATAGACAGCCCTGATTTACTTGACTTAATAACCTTTTATGTACCTAACAGAACTACTCGATAGAAATTTAATTTTAAATGTAACAATTATATGAGGACTGAGTCATTTAGATACTCGCTTGTACTTAGATTGCATGCAGTGGGTAATTCCTTCGCAGAAACAGTACATATATTCAACTGCACTGAATCTAGTTACAAGAAGGCTATAAAAGCATACCTCTTCAAAAGTACTAAAGTAAATTTATTTCACTGTAACATCTCTAGTAACTTGGTTATGCTTTTGTACGCTAATTATTTACCCCGTGTTATTTCTGAATCACTATTATTTTATATCATCTATTGCACAGTTAAGTAAAAGTCTATAAGGGCGTATATAATGTAATAAATAATTTATTTAAAAAAGGTTATTACATGATAGATATTTTAAATAATGAAATATCTCGCGCTATTTCTGCGCGCTAGTGTGAAAAAACTGTCCAAGGTACCGCCAAAAACTTAAGCATGAGGCCACTATCCAAAATCTTAATTTTCCCATACATATAATATAATTTATTAAATCGTGTACAAACTCTTTCATTAAAAAGTTTTGTACTATCTTTGTTCCTTCTTTCTCGTTAAATTTGTGTTTTCCTTTTCAGTTATTAAACGCGTCAGGCCTGGTGTTGACGACCTACATCGTCTCAGCCGTGATGGTCTTATCCGTTGAAATCCCGTTCGACAAAATCGCAGCCCTGATGTTAAACTCTAACAAAGGAAAGAAACCTCTTCTTCAAAAGGCATTATCACTTAAACACGAAACAAAACAAAATATAATTAACAAAATGGAATAAACGATTTTTTTCAAATTGGCTACTTTGATGCATATTCAGGTTTAAAAGTTTATTTTCAAAACGTTACAAATTATGTGTGCATTTTTTTCGTGTTGAGAAAAGTATAATAATAATACAAAACGTATTTCTTCACTTTTTACTAAAGCACTTGAAATATTTGAACGTTTGCTTTTCGCTAATCAAAAGAATTATTATAATATTGAATTTATTTTCTATTTTTTACAAATGTTTTATGCATTTAATAATTGTTGCTGTATTTTTCTGTGATTTTTTCTCAACAGTGTTGTGTTTTGACCTCGAATTAGAGGTATTATACTAATAATAGTTTTTTTCTCGAGATTTTATTTAAAAAAGTCTTGTATAAAATAGGAATACGCATCACCACCAATACTTTAAACTTATTGACTAATTACCTAATGCTGCGTGTTTAGACCACGTATTTACCAAATCACACAAAGATGTTAACATTACTTTTTCAATCCTTAAAGCATACATTACGAATCGTTCCCCAACACTTTGCTTGCACAACTTCGTAAATGCAATAGAAATTGAAAAAGTGAATATTAATTACTTCGCTTTAAATAATTTACTACGTTGAGAAAGTTGGGACAGTGTACTTTGATTATGAAACCCACAATTAGTAATAGAATTTTTTTTATAAAACTGTTTAAGAAAAAAATCAGGAAAGTTAAAATAAAATTGCTGCAACAAAAAAGTTAACATTAAAAGTTAAATCCATGTTTCAATTAAATAAAGATATAAATTAGAGAATTATTTTAACGTGTGAACTAGCTTGTAAAAAAATGACAGAGTAAAACAATGCTCTTAATGTAAACAAAACATTTCATGTACAAGAATTTACTTCAGATAAAAAGTTGCAAAAATAAACCTGTGTGCGAAAGGAAAAACGGACTGAGTAAAAAAAAACAAGTTTTGAGTAAAGTACGCAGAATTGTTCCTTAGATACATATCTAGCAAGGAAAAATGAGATGAGTCAGAAAATAAAATAATGTGCTATTATTTTTTGGAAAGGGACAACAAGTAACATATGACATAGTGACATACAATTTTTTTATTAAATTTTGTATTGGCTCTTCTGAACATCTGGGTTTATTGACTTACACCGTCAAACTGACTCACAAAAATACCCGTGAGAAATAATGTGAACAATTAAAAATACTAGAAATGATTATAAAAAACATAGAATTATTGTAAATGAAATTACGAACAAAAAAACAGGTTGCAATCTTTTGTGAATGAGATTAACATAAATAACGAATTGATAACTGACAAATCTGAAATTGGAGAATTTTTTTAAAACTTCTTTACAGATATAGTCGATCAAGAACTTAAATCATCCAGTAATACTGTTTACGGTGAAAATGCTTTCGTAGATACATCTTTGCAATCCGCTTCAAATAAAGACATAATTAGCCCTATAGAACATTTGTCTCAACTATTGAAACTGAAAAATATATTGATAGTCTTAAAGCATACAATTTTAAGGGGAAATATCATGTAACTCATAATACACAAAAATAGCATATCGTCGCTCGAAAGGCAAAAAGGCGTAAGCGACACTTTGGTCAAAATGAGTTTAATATGCAGTTATAAACAGTTTTTTTTTATCTGCATCGAATGCTATGTCTCTTGTTTGATTCTGAAGACTTGTGGCGCTTCAGCCATCTAAAATATTACCATATGTACCATTTTGGAGAAGGCTTGTCTCAATTGACACAAGTTGGGGACTTTTTTACACTTTCTGTCGCTTCAGGTAACTCAGTGAGAGCATTGAGTTACCTGATTATTTTTTTTAAATCCAACCAGATACTAAAGACTTATAAATTTTATTTTAAAATAGAAAAACTTCAGTGCTCTGGTGTAAACTTCCCAAAATGGCGGTTCAGCCCTTTTGCCTTTCCGGCGACGATATTGTAATTCCACTGCAACATATTATGAGGGTCTCTTGTAGAGAGGAACATTTTCCAGACCAATTTAAAATTTCCAGATCATCAATCTGATGAAGTTCATGTGTTAGACAATAAATTACAGACTTATCTCCTTAGTCCTATACCTTTCACCGGACACTTAGTACTGCACGATTTCTTATGCGGTATTCACAAAGACGGTATTGCTCGTGGAGCCAGTGGGACTATGGCATCCCTAATCGGGGTATGTTGTGAGGTTGAAGATAGTGGAGTACTTGCTATTCAAATCTGGTCACCAAATACGGCTAAAGCCATTTTAAGCAAAGTTTCGATTCTAAATGGTGGTCTTTCACCATGGCGATACTGAGAGTATCTACAACTCGGTAACGTGCGGAATAAATACTAAATATTATTTTGAAATAAATTAATTGTGAAATGACACAAATTGATTTAACAAAATGTATTTGCGTACGTCGGAATTTGAACCCGCGACTTCTGGATTCGTTGGCGAGGATCTTTAACACTCGACCACGGAGGCCGACTGAGTACTAAAGATGTAATATTATACGATTAGTATTGACCATTTCATCTTCTACTAAAACAAATTCAAAGAACTGAAAAAATATCATTGTAAAAAATTGGTTGAATTAGAAAAATTTAAATTCAAATCTTCTTTCTCCCTTGTGGATAACTGATATAATGACTGTGTCTGTTTTTTTCGTGCTCATTATTGTTTTTGTAATTTAATACATGAAGTTAACTTTTTTTAATTCATTTTTATTTCATATTACCAGGAGCGCCTCTGTGGGTTTCCATTAAAAATTAAATTCTCATTAATTTTTTTCTTAATTTATATAAATGTAGATATGTTAAAAAACACATGTTAATTCCTTTGTTAATTTATTATGGGAAAAAAATAAAGGAAACTGAGAACATAAGTAAGTTAAATTATAAAATATACTAGTATTTAAGACGGAATAGGTGTTTTAAGGTTACTGCTAATTCAATACTTAGTACCACTATGTGATAAATTTCACGTGTGTATAGTCACAAGTTGAATTATTAAAACAAGGAAGCAATACGCTGTATCAGAATGAGGAAAAACTTCTCAATGTCTTGTCTACATCCTTGAAAACAATTTTCAAAATACTGGCCCTAATGAAGGTCAAAAAATTATTAAATTTTATTTAAAAAATATGGTTTTAAGCAATTTCGTGGCTAGGCTCAAAACTTTTTACGTTTGAATATTGCTCAATAATTCAAATTTAAAAACGTCCTCAGGAAAATTATGTATTCATTGTTCGTTGCACGAAAGTGGCAATTATATGTTCATTGTTCGTTGCACGAAAGTGGCAATTATATGTTCAATGTTCGATGCACGAAAGTGGCAATTAAATGTTCATTGTTCGTTGCACGAAAGTGGCAATTATATGTTCATTGTTCGTTGCACGAAAGTGGCAATTATATGTTCATTGTTCGTCGCACGAAAGTGGCAATTATATGTTCATTGTTTGTTGCATGAAAGTGGCAATTATATGTTCATTGTTCGTTGCACGAAAGTGGCAATTATATGTTCATTGTTCGTTGCACGAAAGTGGCAAATAGCTTGTAAGCAAGCCAGCTCAAATAAAATACAGTTCTCCAACACCTTGTTCTTATTTTGACAATTTAAATTAGTGTGTTAATTGGACGTAATTATGCCGAAAACGTCCAACCCACAATTTGTTAAAATCGAGTTTACATGTTTTCCTAAAGAATAAATACGAGATTTATATTTAATGAAAACATCCAAGCTCCAAATGCAATAGATTTTTGGTAATATTTTTTTATTACGAACGCACACTGCAGATATTTTACTTTAATCGAAGTTTAAAAACATTATAAAATGTAGAATATATTTGTTTTAAATAAGCACATTGACAGATTATAAATAACATATTTATAATAATGCTCATAAAGAAAAATAAACACTAATATTCACTTTACAAATGCCGATTACGCATATTGATACTTTCTTATCGTCATATTTTCAAACACCTTTATCTCAGCTTCATATTTTGGGGTTGGGTGCTTTCTGCATAACTACGTCCAATTTAGACAGCGTTTGACAAACCAGGCAGTGACCGTATTATGTACCTAATAAATATAATATTGGCCTGTCAACAGTGTTAACGAGTGACTATTAATTGCACACGGACATCTTTACTCACGATCGGCTGTCGACACCTGACGTTTTTACAGCCAACTTCATGTCGGTCCTGAACCGAGTCAAATCGAGCCGAATCAAGCCGAACCAAGCCGAACCAAGCCGAACCAAGCCGAACCAAGCCGAACCAAGCCGAACCAAGCCGAACCAAGCCGAACCAAGCCGAACCAAGCTAAACTCAGCCGAACGCGATATTCCCCTCCCTGCTCCCCGCACCGCGCACCACTTCACAACGAAATGGAACACGGTTGGAATCATAGTCATGAGATGAGTGTATGGGCTGCCAACTCTATTAAAAATACCTGTATGTAAATGTCCCTCTTTTTCACTATTTTTGCGCGCATATCCTGGGACCCAATGCTTTAGACCACTCAGCCACACCGGTCTATATAATCTGTGTGTATGCCAATGTTCCTTACGACAGATGCATATTTATGTAAGTTTAAACAAATCTACGCACACAATTAAAATATAAATCGGGGTGTTTCATCCCGCCTCATCGAAAAATCCACGATCAGCGCAAATTTCAATATTTGGCATTCGAACGGTCCCCTTGAAATGCCGATTCTTGGCCCGTTTTAGGTTTGATATAGATGTTGCTAAACGGTCAAGCATAAAAGAAAGACTGCCATCGGAGTTTAATAAAGACCGTTCAAATTTAAACAAAAAAAAATGACGCTGATCGTGATTCAAATATGACGGAAGTCGTTTTGAGGAAACACTTCTTGTATTGATTGTACTTCTACTGTAACAAAAACATCAATTTTCATCATACATCATTTTTACCGAAAATGTTTTTCAAAATTTTCCCACGGTTTTTCAGCAATAAGATAAGTGATAAGAACCAGATTTTATTTATCTATGCGATGAATTACTTTCTGAGAGATTTCTCTAAAAACTTTCGAGATTATAGTAATATCCATTAGAATTAATAAAAGTTACAACTTGGGCAGAACACTCTTCTGCTACAGCAAACACGTCTCTATGTCCATCCTGTAAGCCGTCGACAGATATTTTCACACGATAAGCACGTCGGCTCTGTGGCTGACGTTACGATGATTTTAAATTATTTTTAGAAAAAAGCCTTGTGAAATCTTGTTTCTTAAAATTTTGACTTCACCACCTGTAATTTTTTTTATGAGTTTTCATTTCATTTAATATTTTACAAAATTATTAAATATTTATACAGATTTATTTAAATATAACAAACTACAACATCCCAAACTAGGTATATGCCCATATCGTGGTGGTTTGCATTATATATAAAGGGTGTAAAGGGCAACACCACAGCGATTGGTTCACGTCATTTCGGTGTTCAGAGTCAAGATAGTTTTTTTTCAGCCAGACGAATGATTTTATTAAAAGATTTCCGATTATATTCGTCCACTTTCTACTGGCTATTTTACAATTCGTTTTTTTAGTGTATTTTTCCGTAATTTAAATAGAACATGAACGAATGCAAAAGAATTCGTTATTTTCTTAAGGGTCCACTCATTTTTTTGTGGGAACGCCCCTCGTCAATTTATTTCTATGGTAGTGTGTCCTCTTAAAAACTTAATAATATTCTGTTTGTGAGCGCCTCCTGCGTTAGTATTTTTTCACAAAAGTAAGTACTAGCCCTATAAAAAAATAATATACTTACGCCTATTCAAGTACCTACCATCCATAAAAAAAATATGTAGTCGTGTTTAATTAATTGTGATATCGTATTCGATACTCGGACAAACACTTCAAATTATCTGCGAGAAGATAAACACAACATTATGGTTATCTACGTCATTGCATGCGTGATTTTCAGAAAAAATCCTTCAATCTAAATGGCCACCTACTCTATAGTAATAAATACTTCAAGTAAGTGGAAGCAGATCTACTGTCATAATTATAAATAATTATTTTATATCATATCCTTTCCTCGCCATTGTAAAATAACATCAAATAGCCTTGTTTGAAAGAATGTGTGAATTTTTTTTTTAAGTGGAGATCTTGTAAGAATACAAGGCTGATGTTAGATTGTTTGGATATGTAGAGCGGAGGGTAAGAATAATATTTTACGCGAAATTGAATGGTAGAAAATGTCGCGGACACCCGTGGAAGACATAAAACTATCAAGTATATCAAATGCTTGATAGTTTTATTCGGGTCATAACAAATAACGAATAACAGAAGTTATGTGGCGGTCCATCCTCTCTGCCTACCTTTTAAATGAAATTTTCGTGATAGTTAGTTAGTTAGTTTTTTTTTTTACTTTAGCGAAAATATCTTACCTTATTTTTTCTTTGCGAGATTTTAAACACTTGGCCGATTCGTTGTTTTAATATTTTATGAAATTTCACCGACGAACTGATGGTAAGATTTTTGCAATGAAATATCGTAAAATCTGTAGACTTAATCGTGTTGTGGGTAGAAAACCGATAACCTAAAATTCCAAACACTGCATTTTACGTTATGTCAAACATCAAAAATGGACCTATTGTTTTTGTGAAATGGTTTAGTTTCTATCCCTGAAATCTGATAATACACGAACTGAATTCATTTGAACGTATACATGTATTTACTTATATTGAATATTTTCAATATTTAAAATCAATTGTGCTATATTCAACACAAAAATATGTTAATGTTTGAGTCGCACTTAATCGCTTTCAAAAATATTTTTTAAATTCCAAAACATGTTTCCAAAGGTTTAAAAATAAAATGTATATTTTTTATAATACGTTTTTTTTAAATCACGAAAACGACGAAGAAAAATTAACGCCTTGGAGTTACCATTAAACACCAGCTAGAAAATAGATTAAAATATTAAATAATTTTGCGAATTCTCAAATCGAACTAAATGCACCATCTGTTGATTTTTCTCCCAATTACTTTGCAACTGTTAAATTAGCAGGTTGCTGCGCAAACCTGTCGATTTACTGTAGAACTAAGGATAGGTAATACAAATGTTCAATATTGGTGGAGGATATATCAAGGCGAAATAACTGTCACTCGCAAACATTAAAAGTATAACTACATATCGATTTGTTTATTTATTTGTGTAATACCTACAAACTACGCATTAGGCCCGGCCCTGAGCCAAACTATGCCTGGCCTGACACTCCTTGTCAAAACCTAAATATAAAAACCACGACATAGAAAAACTTTTTTTTACGTCTAATAAAGTGGTTTTTTTTTTAAATTCTTTCAATGGGATTTTTGAATTATTATTGGTTTTAATGAATTGTTGTACGCATCAAGTCGGGTGATATATAGCGTATTGTGTAGCGGCAACGCGTCTTCAATTTTACTATAGAGTATGCTGATAATATTTTTTATAAATTATTATATATTCGCCAAGAATTAAGAGATCATAGTTAATTCAGATTCATTGAAAAAGACCACCAAAAGTAAATTTTGTAAGTGAATCATTAATTTTATGGAAAAAATGCGAGCCTCAGGGTTGGAAATGAGATGCCTTTTTTTAAGGCTCGATAAGACTGAATGACGTGAACCTTTCTAATTTTGTTATAAATGATGATCTTAAGACGATCATACGAAAAAATCTTAAGAAAGTAACATCTAGTGTTTTAAATACCCTTTGCGGGCGAAATGTGAGACTTGGGGTTGGAAATTAGATTATATTTTTTCAGGATCTATTAGATTGAATGAAGTGAACCTTTTTAACTCTGTTAAAAATGATGATCTAAAAACGAAGAAAGAATCTTCAAAACGTAACATTTATTTTTAAATACCACTTTGCGGGCAAAATGCGAGACTTGGGGTCGGGAATTAGATGCCGTTTCTTCAGGCTCTATGGGACCAAACGAAGTGAACCTTTCTAAATCTGTTAAAAATGATGATCTCAAAACGATTATACGAAATAATTTTCAAAAAGTAACATTTATTTTTTTAAATACTATACAGCGGGCAAAATGCGAGACTTGGGGTCGGAAATTAGATGCCGTTTTTTCAGACTCTATGGGACCGAATAAAGTGAACCTTTGTTAGCCTTTTAAAAATGATGATCTTAAGACGGATTATACGAAAAAATCTTCGAAAAGTAACAATTATTTTTTAAACTACCACTTTGCGGGCAAAATGCGAGACTTGGGGTCGGAAATTAGATTCTGTTTTTCAGGCTCTATGGGACGAAATGAAGTGGACCTTTTTTATTCTGTTAAAAATGATGATCTAAAAACGATTGTACGAAAGAATCTTCAAAAAGTAACATATATTTTTTTAAATACCACTCTACGGGCAAAATGCGAGACTTGGGGTCGGGAATTAGATGTTGTTTGTTCAGGCTCTATGGGACCGAATGAAGTGAACCTTTATAATTCTGTTAAAAATGAAAATCTTTAGACGGATTATTCGAAAAAAACTTTTAAAGTAACATTTTTTTTTAAAACCACTCTGTGGGCTAAATGCGAGACTTGGGGACAAAAATTATAGGCCTTTTTCTAAGACCGAGCCGGAAAATAGCGGGTTCGATTGCCATCCATTAATAGTATGTGTTTCTTATATTATATTATTAAAGGGCGCTAGGATTATAAAAAAACACTGTAATTAGGTACTATCAGCGGCTTAACAATTCGTCGCCTGGAGCCGACTGCTCCAATTACGACTTTGCAAAACCGGCCCTGCTACGCATTATTAAAAACAAAACAAATATGTTGTAAGTACATAAATCAAAAATTTTATGTAATTCTTTTTCGGCTTATTTTGTTAAAATAAAGATTGTATTTCACAAGACACCTCGGATTACCTATTTATTAAAACGGAAAAATTCCACTTATTAATTCCAAACATTTCTTCACCTCTTCGACTTAATCCGCATTTTCCTCCATAACTTTTATTTTATGTGTTAATTTTAGATTTAAAAATATAAATTTACTTTGCTATAGTTCTCATAAACGAGAATTTTCTTTGCAATACCGACCTTATTCAATGGTATATGTGTTCATGCCTACTTTGCATATATATTTTTTTAAAGATTTTATAAATTAGGTGGTAGCTCTAGCGATATTTTACTAAAGCACCGAAGGAACAACCTAGTAAATCGGTGGCGGTGAAATTAAGGCAAGAAATTCGGTGGAATGAATACTAGCTATGTAGGTACAAGCAATATGCAAGACTTAATCGATCAAATACCCAACCAACCAACCGCCTCACAACTCTGTCATGAAACAATGCACAAAAACGAACACCGTTGAAAATATTTCGATTAGTCTTTTTACAGAATCTTCAAAGGTGAGTCATCATTGAGTCGTGAGTCATTCAGTTTTAATAACATTCGAGTCTTGTTTTGCAACGAGTCAAAGCACTCTAGATGGTTATCTAGGGTCATTCGTTAATTGAAAGTTTAAAATAAATAAATCGATTGTCGGTATAAATAATTATACGGCCAAAAGGCCAGCAAGTTACACAAGAAAAAGCCATTTTTACTCGTATAACCGTTATGAATACTCCTATAATCTGTCTTCATTATTTTTTGTCCGTAAGAACTGGAAAATCACCTAACAATTTTATGTAACTATGACATAGATGGTAACCCGCATAGGTTACATCCGTTGACTAACTAGATAGTTAATCGATTGGCCGTTTTACAAACACTCGCAAATTGCGCAATGTGTAGATAAATTTTTCTTTTTTTTTTTAATCGTTGTAAACATTTCCAGGTTACGAATAACCTGAGAATTCGAAAATATCTGATTTGCTTGTGGGGTCGTGGAAAACTTAGCTAGAGCAGAGGAATTGAACTTACTTAAAATGAAGAAATATGTACCAGTTACCTGTTTAACAATCTTAGCATTGTTGACAGGTTACGTCAATCATGGATATCTGTCGTAACAAAAAACAATCATTTCGACATATTGTTGGAAATTCAAACAATCAAGTCACTTTTTACTTATTTTTTTCTTTCGTGTTTAATAAATTTATTTATAAACTCTTTACTTGCATATAGGGTTCTTTTATGTACTTGGTGTTGAAAAGGTGGACTTATTGCCAGGTGTTCATTTACACTATTTATTTTTTGCTCTTTCGTCCGATGAATCATCAAGTTACATTGTATTTATTCCTATTGATTTCAAGCTAACAAGATCGACACACCTAACTTTGCAGTCCGTGGCATTGCTATTGCAGATTTTGGGAATACAAAAATCCATGATTTAAAAAAATGTTCGATGATTCGTTAGTTCTTGCTTTGGCCGCCTTAAAATTCGTCATCAAACTGGCCATTTCGATTGATTTTGAACGGTCCCCGTTATCAGCCGATTTTCGGCCTTGCAGTTTTTGTTTAAATGTTGATGGCCGATAAACTTGACGTCCTAATTAACTGCTGATAAAACAACCTAACTTAAATTTTAACGAAACGCAGACAGACCGAGATTAGGTCGCCAGTCAAGCATGTGTAATGTTCGCTGACGAACTCGACAGATGCTCCTCGGGTAAGGCGCGCTTTTGTTCGGGGATGTACAATAAAATATAATCACTTCACTTGCATATTTTGGAAGAATTTATAAAGTATAATAATTAAACCTTTAACTGAATATATTTAAGTACCGTACGGCAGTGCGATCTGAATAGGAATGCTCAATGCTGAGATGAAATGGGTTGAGGGTAGAACAGAGTCGTAGCAAATGGTCAATTTAAAGGTCATAGTCCAACATGTGGTCTATGGAATAATGCACGTTCAAAAGGATTTTAGAAATCTACCCTTACAATACAATTTAAGAGACAGAAAGACATTAAAAGAAGCAATTAGGAAATACAAAAGGACATTTGTATGAATGGTTCTTGACATGGGTTAAACTGCACAAGTGGCGCGAACGGGTGGGCCTTTACACATGGTAGAGATTAGGACACCCTTCTTCCACCTACAAAAGGGGGACTAATTTGAGTTTCCAAGATTGTTCCTGAAATCGGTGGATGAATGATATCGAGGAAATAACCAGCATACAATAGAGAGGCTGAAACGTTTTGAATATGAGATGGTTAAATTCAGATTGTTGGTGGCCCGAATTCAGCATTAATATGTACTAATGTCACGGTTTTTATTATTAAAGGCATACTTGTACCTACATTTTATAATCACGCACATTCCAGCGTCAACAAATATTAGATAATACAAATTTATTTATTAATACCACCTTTCGTACAGCAACTGAACAAATTCCGATTAGTCTGAAAGAGTTTTTAAATTATCATTATGTCCACATTAAAAACCTGCTAGATGATTTATAAAACGTTTCAGCACACAGCGTCGTTTCGGCATTATTTATAACTAGTTGCTACCCGTGAAAAATCATGGGATGTATTATAACTTGACTTGCCAAGAAAAAATATTAGTCGTTTTAATCCACCCATTTTAAAATATAGAATAATGTCTGCTGAAAGTACATTATAATGTAGGTCTGCATTAGTCAGGTAGCTATTTGAAAAATATTATTTTTTAAATTTGATCATTTCAATTAACATCAGTTCAAAAACACATAAAAATTCAGTATAAAATTTATTATCTATAATAAAAGATGATTTGTATTTAATTTATATTATTAATAGTTTACTACCGGCTTTGTTAGAGCTTTTACACTCTTTTATCGTAATCTTTATTTTTACTGAGCCAAAATAAAATAAAATTATGAGACAAACAATATGGTGCCTTATCTATTTTTTTGACAGAAAAAAAATTCAAAGCTCCATAGCTCATAATGGAAATGACGTTTCGAGATGAAGATAATTGTGTTGACTTTTAAATTTTCGACAAAAAACAATCATTCAAATTTTATTTGCTCAACATTGAAAGATAATATTTTTTATAATTAAGATTAAGAGCGTTGACACTATTTGTAAAAATATTTTTTTCACCTTATTATATTCACCTATTGAAATATCAAACAGTTGTTTGATTATCAATAAAGTAGTAGGTTACCCATATTTTCTTTATCACCATAATTTAGAATAAAATATTGAGTCATGAATCCTGACTGCTAGGTACAACCCACTATGAAAAGTAAGTACACAAAATGTGCATTCAACACTAGCTCTGCTCACAGATTATTATCTGTTTTAATTACACAATTGAAACATAAAAAAACATCTGTTTATGGTGGCATACCGTATTCTGTCACACCAAACATCGCTGATATTAGTCACTCGGATACCCCGTGAAGTGTTCATTTATCAAGCCCGAGCATTACTAATCGCTGTACACAATACTCACACTCTATAAGGCGTATCAAATGACTTTGTATAATTTAATAAACGCTATTATCCTATTGAGGATATCCTCTTCGCCGATTGCACAATATGCATATTACTGCATAGCTATAAAATATTTTATTAAGATAGTGCAGAAATGGAGTGTTCATAATAAAAGTACGTTTACATTTTTAATATTTTGTGTCGCTTTTACGTCTCGTTCTTATGCTCAACAGCTCGGCTGTGGAACGATTTCTCCCTCCTTCAACATGGGCCTCTTAAGACCCAGGTTCACTCCTTCCTTTCCTCGAAAATACCCTCCACACAGCATCCTCAAATATGACAAAGGTCCCGAGGGAAATTATTCCCGTGTATAGTTAATGTAAAAAAAAAAAAAATACAGAACTTTCAATTTTCACAACATTCTGGATCGAGGAAAAGGTGTTGGAAATATACATATATTTACACATTTATATTTTTTTGATAATTTACAATACGTAGGTAAAAATAAACAAATATATTTATCGTCTAGGTATAATAATATCAAACTTTAAATCGTTATGGAATACTAGGAAATAATCACGACATGCACGTGGTAGGTTAAATCTACATTTAAATATAAATATGTTAATATCCTATGTAGTCAGCGGGAACTAAACTAGACCTGGGACCCTAGCACGAAACATCGATATAGATTTTATCGATAATGTCGGTAATTTGGAATCGTTCCCGAGCCCGACTGCAAATCGCCAACGAACAAACGACAACTTACGTCGACTAAACATGCTTATTTTAGTCGAACATACTTAATTTTGTTCAAATTACCGACATTAACGATAAAATCTATATCGATGTTTCGTGCTAGGGCCCTCGACGAACATATGCACCAACACTAGTGCCAAAGCGTATATTTCTTAGAAAAATATCTAATGGTTAATTATTTAACCGCATTTCTGATAACACTTATTCCGTTGTCTTTCCAAGTGTTCCGACTATAGTGACGTCACGATCAGTGGCGGACTAGGGGATTGTCGAGAAAGCGCTGCATCCGAGAATAAGATACTTGGGAGTGATATAAACCGATAAAAACAAAATGGGCATGTCAACACTATGGGTAATCTCAAAATTAATCGTAATGAAAGTATTAAATGAATTACATTTAAATCAACGCACGATTTTTAAGAGAATGAATATGGCGGCGCTAGTCGAATCATACTGATCGCAGTAAGCCAATATGAATGAGTAGCGATGGGCTCACAGCAAAAGAGCTGAGCGCTACCTCATACTAGCAATGTCTCAGACTAACCAACCCGACGCTTCTGACAACAGAAATACACATTCTAATGTATTTGGTGAATTTTGTTAAAAAACCTTTTTTTTCATAACAATGTATACCCAAGGGTGACAATAAGTATGCGCCACGGGTACCGGTAGGTAAACCCACTAGGTACTTAGTTCGCTACTGCTAACAAGAATTAGTATTGTTGAGAAACACGTAGATCTTAACCGCAAACTTGGCAAACTGCACAGTTATTGTCTTCGCAATACTCATTGTTTTTTCTATGTATAAAGCCCGGATTCTAGAATCCAATCTGTGCACTTTTTACAGAGTGACACGCTTATATTTGCAGGCAGTTAAAATAAGAACTAACGAATGAAAAAAACCATTATTGAAATTCATGGATTTTTGACGTGAAACGTCTTTAAAACGATGCCGGGTGTGGATTAATCGCGCCCAAACGAACGACTGTTTCTATAGAAGTTATTCCAAACTTCAATAACTCGTCGAAAAATAGACACAGTGCCGCCATCTTAGTCGCGTTTTAAATTTAATAAAGATGAAAGTTTTTGCCAGTATCGCGTAAAGTGAACCCACGATTTTTGATTTTCTGGATTAGACACGTATCTGCGAGTATAAACGAAATCATATCTCATAGTGGTGATAAACTAAGTATCGCCCTGGTGAAAGACCACCATTCTGAATCAAAACGTTGGCGTTGTTTGAAATGGCTTCAGCCGTGTTTGGTGACCAGATCTGAATAGCAAGGTACTTCCCAACCTTCATCTTCCCCATCTCCTTCCTCTCTCCATTACCTTCAGCCTCACAACATACCCCGATAGGGGATGCCATAGTCTCACTGGCTCTAGACAGTTTGGAGCAGTTGGGACTCTTGTGCGGTATTCACTATAAAAATAAAAAAAGACCAATTATCCGATCCGAGTCAACCAAGTATTGTTTTGTAGAGGAGTGTATACTGTACATGTTACAATACTTGTTGGGATCTTAAAAATATTAGTGCTTATCTTCAAAACTTAAAAAGATAAGAGGCGAAATTTAAAAAAGTTTGATAATCTCCAGATTTTCTTAAATGTCGCGATATTTGAGAGCAAAGTACAAAAAAATAGTAGAGTACAACATTTCAAAGAAAATGACACCGAAAATGCCAAACCCGGACCCAAAACCAACGCGCAGTACTGCCGCGAATATAGGTAACGTAAGCGCGCTCTGACAACTCGGGCGGCATCTGAAGTTCTGAAGAGCCTGGGTCAAGTATGGATGTGGATTCCGGCTCACGAAAATAAATGCGGCAGTGTTCGTCACTGTCTAATATGTTTTTTTGTATCCACAGAATCTACCCTAGGGACGTCTGCAAAGTTCAGTTCTATCAACGCTAACTTGTAATCTCCTGTTTCGAGTGTCACGGATAGGGAGGGCCCAAGTACATCGGCTTGTAGTTTTTTTTTTTTTTCAATAACTATGACAGTGAGCTCGGCATCAGGGACGCAATTCTGAAACGTACTGCCAAATAATATAATGACTAATGGACAATCAATAAACAACTGAAAATATTACAAAAGATACTTACCATTGTCCAATACTTGTAATCTGTGCATATTGAAAAAGGCATTATTACATGTAATTATGCTAAATAGAACATATGAACGCATCCTAACAAAATCATAAGTACTCAGATAGTGAAATTATTTCAAATAACTGTAATAACTTTTTCTGGCTCCCGTGTAGATACGTTAAACAAGTATCAAGTGCTAATTACACCTTGTAATAACTGTAATAATCCTACTAGTAAAACTCTCGGAATCTTAAGGTTGTTTAATTTTTTAAGCTGACTGTAACGATGTAGACAATGAATAGCATTTATTATGCGGCAGCTAAACAATTAACACTTTTCCATATGTTACAGTTAATACTGCCAATGATGCAATGAATTTTAGCTGTTGAAGAAGTTAAAAATTTCAACCAAAAAACGGTAGAGGATGCAGCAAAACGATTAATGTATCTAACTAGAACTCAGGGCCGGTCCTGTCCGGACGCAATTAGAGCAGTCCGCTCCAGACGGCGATTTCTAAATAAATAATAAGATATTTATGGTTTTAAAGTTTATTTTGTAGAACTCCATTTTAATTTTTAGGTTTTTTAATTTTGTTTAAACAATAATAATTATTATTATTGTTTAAATAAAATTTAAAACCTAAAAAAATAATAATAATGATAATATAAAAGGAAAAACCATACTATTCATTGACGAAAATCAAACCCTCAATTTCGCGGCCCGATGGGAAACGGACTCTGGTTCAATACTTGATACGAGTTGGGATATAATTTAAAATTAGAATACAGAAACAATCCAATCGAAACATTAGTTGCAATTCATTTTCGAATTTGTGACACACGTGTGCGTTTTTGTTTTGTATCGTTATTTTTTTTTTGTAACTATAATTTATTTTTTAAGGTCATCTCCAAATGCAATATTTTTTATAATATGCAAGTTCGAATTGAAAAAAGGACCTGCTTTCATTTGGAAAAAAAACTTCTTTTTTTACTTCAGAGAGCGTTAACGTGAGCCTGAGAAAACGGCATCTAATTTCCAACCCCAAGGCCCGCAAAGTGGTGTTTTTTCCAAGTATTTTTATTGTGTAAAGTTGATCATTCTTAACAGAATTCTAAGGTTACATTTCAATCGGTCTCATGGAGCCTGAGAAAACGGCATCTATTTTTTTACCCCAAGCATTGCATTTTGTCCATACAATAAATGATTTTTTCAACAAAGGTTAATTTTGGAAGGTTTTTTAATTCAATCATCTTTAGTCTATCATTTTTAAGAGAATTCCAAAGGTTCACTTTATTTGATCCCACAGTGCCTGAGAAAACGGCATCTAATTTCCAACCCCAAGTCTAGCATTTTGCCCATAAAGTGGTATTTTTTTGACAAATGATATTTTTGGAGGATTTTTTCATTTCATTGTATTTAGTCTACCATTCTTAACAGAATTCTAAGGTTTCACTCCATTCAATATCATAGAACCTGAGAAAACAGCATCTCATTTTCGAACCCATGCATTGCATTTTGTCCACAGAATTGATGATTTTTTTAACAAATGTTTATTTTTTAGAAGATTTTTTCATTCAATTGTCTTAAGTCTATCGTTCTTAACAAAATTCTCAAGGTTAACTTCATTCGGTCGTACAGCGCCTGAAAAAACGGCATCTAATTTCCGACCCAAAGCAATACATTTTGTCCATAAAATTGCAGTTTTTTTTATCAAATGTTACTTTGAGAGGATTTTTTCATTTGATCGTCTTAAGTCCATCATTTTTAACAGAATCCCACAGATTCACTTTATTCGGCTTTATAGAGCCTGAGAAAACGGCACCTAATTTCCGACCCCAAGTCTCGCATTTTGCCCACAAAGTGGTATATTTTTGACAAATGTTATTTTTGGAGAATTTTTTCAATTCATTGTATTTAATCTATCATTTTTAACAGAATTCCAAGGTTTCACTCCATTTGGTATCATAGAGCTTAAGATAACGGCATCTAATTTCCGACCCCAAGCAATGCATTTTGTTCATAAAATTGCAGTTTTGTCATCAAATGTTACTTTTAGAGGATTTTTTCATTTAATCGTCCTTGGTTCATCATTTTTAACAGAATTCCAAAGATTCACTTCATTCGGTTTTATAGAGCCTGAGAAAACGACATCTAATTTCCGACCCCAAGCTTTGTATTTTGTCCAAATTTATAATTTTTGTACAAATTTTATTCTGGTGAATTTTTTATCGATTCAGAATTATCTTCGATGTTTTAATTCTGGGCGAGTATGAATAAAAAATAAATAGTAATAATAAACCTTGAAGTAACAATAACATGGAGAAGTAGCTAATTATTTTTACCCAACCAATACAAATTTGCGATAAATAACTTTCTCCGGTTTTTACGTCCGTATACCATGAGAGAGAAATAGACAAGAAAAGTCTTCATATAATATTGTAGCAGTTCTCCGTCCGCGCTAACTTCACATCATCGAGTCGCATAACTTACGTCAACGGATTTTTAGGTTATTTCAAATATTTGTGTTGATTAAAAAACTTGCAGTGGTTTTATAAATAAATCAAACATAATGGTGATATGTGCTTTACGTGAATGTTCAAATAAGACCAAACAAAGATTATAAAACATCACTTTTCAGAAATATTTCAAGTTTTAAATATTTTTTACCGAACTTTAGAATTTTCACATTTTTAATGATGTAAAGAACCTTCCATCATTTTTTAGGCATACCTTATGTTATTAGTGTTTGTTTGATATTTTGACTTTATAAATCATTTGAATGGTGTATTGATATTGTTTTGTTTGATGTGTTCAAATATGTTTATTAAAAATGTTCGAATTCCATGTGGGCGGTAACTAATAGGCTATCCAAAATCCTTTAATATATCTTTTTTTTCTCTTTCTATCGAGTCAGTATAAACTCTACAATACTGACTACACTGTTTCGCAAAGGTACCTCTTCATGTATATTCTTACATCAAGTAAGCAACATAAAAAAATATTTCCATTTACCACTCTTGCTTTTCTATCACTCTTTTAACGCGGGGGCAACCTTCGTTTCCTACAGTTCTACTCATCGCACCTCTTAAATAAATTCTCTTTACAGAAAAAATTGAGAAATTAATTCATAACAATCCCCTATTAAGCTGAAGACTTCGTAATTTTTTTGTAACATGTTTTTTTTTAAAGTTGTTGGATCTTAGTTTTGATTTAATGTGGAGCAATAATCATAAACATTCACGAGGCATTAACATTATTGCCATAATGCCATGACGCATAATCAAATCGTTTGACCTATGAGTGGGTGGACGCAATCAAACTAATTTTATGGATTTACAAACAATATATCAGAACACAATTTGGTTGAAAACGACACCCAGCGTAAAGTATCTACTTCACCTACCTTTAAAAATATATGTTTAGTATTTTTCGTTATTAGAACCCTTTCTTCTTTAAATTCTGGATTTGTCTTAAGATTCCAAGATATCTTATGAGATAATTAATTCCGGGTTTGCTTCCGTAGAATAGGTAGGTAGATACCTACCTAACAGGTTTACCCACGGAGGAAAGTTTATTTTCTCCGTGGGTTTGCATAATATTATTGAGTAGGTACCTACCTTCTGTAGGGCATTTTGTATTTTTTTATGTTTTACCAAGTGTTTTACGATTTTTGTGTAAGTACCCACTCGACAGATAGGTATACAAAATTATCTGTGTAGTCGGGGGCATCGCTATATAATACTATGAGATGTTTTTACAACGAGTTAATAGTGTTACCGTATAACCTATCGAATGCATATTTCAACCAATAACCAATTGTATTTGAATGGACGCTTTTCTCTTACAAAAGCAAAAAAAAGAAGAAAAAAAGCAGAAAAGCGAATGATCGTCTTAGGTTCAGTTCTCACAACTATTGGGTATCAGAAAGGTCAGAAACTAGTTTTCAAAACTTTAAGTAATTTAAAAACACATTTTTTTAGAAAAGGGTACCTTAAATAACAAATGTAAAGCGTCTCTGGGGTGATCGGATCACTAAACGGCGCCATATAAAGTTGACCAATTATTATTATTATCAAAAAGAAAGACAAAAGGGATGAAGCGCCATTTTGAGAAGTTTACACCAGAACACTTTGAAGGTTTTTTTTTATAATAAAATTCAAAAGCCTTCAGTACCAGGTTGGATTTTGAAAAAAAAAACTTAACACGGGTAACTCAATGCTCACACTGAGTTACCTGAAGCGACAAAAAGCTAAAAAAGGTCCCAAACTTGTGTCGCTTGATTCAAGCCTTCTCCCAAATGGTACATTTATTGATATATTTTAGAAAGCTGAACCCCCAAGAAAAAAACTGATTAAAACTGCATATTTAACTATTTTTTGCCTTTGCAGCGTCGATATGCCAAAATAAATAAATAAAAATAAAACTCTATGAGAAACCAATGAGATTCTAATCTTGCTTCTACCGGATTATGAATAACTATTTTATTTATAAATCAATAGTAAAACTAACCATTAAAAATCTTGGCCCCAATTTGAGTAATTAGTTTCAATAATAGAAAGAAGTGAAAGAAGAAGGGGAATGATTTGTTTTTTTTTTATTGAAAACAGTTCTTTCTTATAAAAGGAAGCTACAAGAAAGGCAGACTGCATTTTGCCGAGTACCTTATGTACTTATTGACAAAATTGTAGCTTTCTCTTGAAAGTGTTCGAGTAGTACCTAGTGAGGTACCTACCTGTTGCATTCTCGTCCATTTGAAGAGCTTTATTTCATGAGTAGAGTACACCCATAAAACAAAACAAAATATTATAGAAAGTACGCCATTTAAAAATTAGGAGTTCCCATTATAATGTCTGCTTTCGTTTTTTGGATAGGATGAATATATTTACAAATAAGTTTCTAGTTTATTTGTTTTTCGTAGTAAATAATGCAATATCGGAGACGTAATTCCATACTGTCTAATGTTATTAAACGTATTATACGCGCTTGCTTAGTTAGTTTTTACTTATTGTGAATGGCGTCTGGTATATTCGCTCAGTCTGATCGCTGTTATTCGGAGAAACCATGTCGTTTCTGATGATTCGCAAAAGTTTTCTTAAAATTATCCTATCAGTTAATCCAAGTGAACATTGAAACATGTAAAGTTTCATAAGTGATGATAATAATAAAGTGTATTTAAAAATAAACGAAAACATGATAAAAACAATGACGTCATTCATATTATTGAAGGTATTGTGATCTGGAATTTTTTTAAATCAACATATATTCTATGATAAAGTGATGATATCGTTAAAATTGTTAGATTTTTCATTTTTTTTCTTCGTTAAACTATGAGTCATTCGGTGAAAATATTTTGTTTTACAAACAGCGATCGCTTTGACTCCGGTGGTTGTTGATTGACAGAAGAAAACATGACAGAAAGAGACAGATACAAAAATGGCGTTTATTGTGACACGCATGCCTAGTCTAGCGAAAAGTTTCTAATAGTTTTTATTGTTATTTTTTCTCATTGAGCCATATTATTACAGTATTGATATCTATATAAAAATAAGGTTCAGTTGTTGAAGTTGTGCAAAGTCATTAGATTATTTCAAGCTGATATTTATGTGGTAAAATAAACTTTTCAAAGTTGTCAGAATTCTTTTGTCATGTCACTGTGGTTAATTAGTTTTTCGATGTCTATAATTGAAAGTGTTATATTTAAAAAGTTAACTTGTTTGTAAACAACTCATGTTTTATTTTGACGCTTTTTGCATTTGTGGTAGTTTTACTTTATAAACTTTTACTCTCTCATTTTCGATATTGAAAATGTTTGAATTTGACATCGAATTGTTACTTCTAGACGAATTCCTTCCTCCTTCGAATGAATCGAGACGATAATATGAATTGGTTTCATGGGAAGATTTCGAGGGACGAAGCCGAAAGCTTACTCAAAAAAGGTAACACGAATGAATACTTCCTAAAGAATTATTAAGTCTACAATGAAGAATACAATTCGAACACAATAGGTAGAACTCGGACTTGATAACTGTCACGTGATTCAATAAATTCAAGATCATTATTTAATTAATCTCAACATCTCTTTGTTGTTTAATAAATATAAGAAATCGACATTGAGGTGTGATATCTGAAACAGCATTCTGCATATTCGTGATTTTTCTATGTATTCTAAAATTGTGTTTTATAAAAGTTTGTTATTTTGACAGAAAATGAAGATGGAGTGTTTCTTGTACGAGACAGCAACACATCTCTTGGAGATTATGTCCTCTCTGTGTTACACGAGGTAAGATTATTTGTCCTCATCTATTTTATCTTTAGTTGGAACAATTGCCAACTCCTTTATGAACCTATTTGTAATAATTGTACATTGTACCCGCCCATTTTACTTTACAATTTTACAAGTAATTTTTTTTAATATTTAGTCCTTAAAGTTTTTCACTATGAATAACTCAACTTGGCTAATTTTAATAAGGGTGACCAAACACAGGGAGTTTATAAAATATAATTACAGAAAAAAGATGTAACCAAAACTTTTTTCCTTTACTTTGACCTTTAGATATTATTGAACTACAGACTTCTAAGAATGTGGAGTTGAATTAAAAAATATTTTTAATTAAAAAACTATAACTTTAATCACACAGTTGGGGGAAAAAGCCAAGTACTAGTTCAATGACATTTTCTCCTCCTTATCTATATTAGTGAGTATCTCCAAAGACTTTTTAATTACTCTGTTAATCAATTTAAAATTTTTCTCAATCTACATCCATTTATACACTGCAATGAATATTCAACCCACAAGCCCCTGAATGAACTATTGTTTGACCCAAACTACATCCACAAGCACAACTTAGTTGTGTCCAATGTGGCCTAGCGCTATTTTGCAATCGGCACAGTTGTGTTAGGGAATCTATTTGCCAGGATTAACCTCGGCTAACCAAGCGAGTGGTTTAACGGATTGTTATGGAGTCCGCGACGTCAGCGACGTAGTTTGTCTTTTTACCGTTGTAACTTTATGCATTTCAGTTTGTAAACTATTAATTTATTCATCATCATTATTCTATTCATTCATCAATAAATGCAATAGTCATTAGTAGATTCTTCAATAGTGACCAACTACTGACCCTAAAAAACCACAAGTAGGCCCAACAGTTGAATTGGGAGCCACCTTCTGGGCTGGAGCACCCAAATACTTGATAAATCTGCTTGATTCTGTGCAAAGCAGGGCAGTTTGTCTGATTAATAATCCATTGTTAACAGACTGATTGCCATCTCTAATGCACAGAGGCAACGTAGGTATGCTGAGTCTGTTCTACAGGTATTTCAATGGGGCTTGCTCAAAGGAGCTATGAGCATTGATCCCCTGCGCACTGGCGCATATGAGTGAAACTCGACAGACACAAGCGGAACACCTGTTCCCAGTTGAGAATGGGTCGTTTCTTCGACAAGTTTTTTTGTAAGTCGGCTCGTATGTGGAACTAGCTACCGGCATGTGTCTTTCCACCTTCATTTAATCCGGGCCTCTTCTTCTGTGTCACATAAATAATTAAGTAAAGTTTATGTTAATTAATCATTAAAAAGTTTTCCTTTGCCGCCATTTGATCTCTATTGACAAAGAGCATTTCGTATGTCAATCTGCATTTAAAAAAAAATGCTTTGAGCCTAATATCGGACACTCAACTGTAGATGTCATGTTTTACTTAACCGATGCTAGGGAAAGATATTTAGACCAACGATCAATCAATTTACAAAGCTCAAATATTATTCTTCAGGGAGAAGTGGTCCACTACCAGATAAGGCGGCACGGCGAGGATGCATTCTTCTCCATCGAGGAGCACACCACCGTGCACGGGCTGGACACGCTCATCCAGCACTATCAAGGGGACTCCAATGGACTGGTCACCCGACTGGCCGTGGTCTGCCCAGGCAAACCCCCGCCCCACAATTCCAGGACACACGGTCAGAGTAACCTGCTGCATAGGTAATTACTTTATTTTCATTGTTATAGCCAGTCTTAACTTTTTTCTGTATTCCAGATGAAGTATTTATTCATTTGATTTGAACGAATTTCAGTTATCGAAATTAACTCGTTGGAAAAGACAATATCTGAAAGATAACCCCACGGTAACATTCTAGACTCATGCTTTGAGTTGTTGCTCAGTTGGTGATATATCACCCCCCGATAGGAGAGGGTACAAGTAGAATCAATTTAAAAAGAAAATCTTTTCGTATCAGTACAATCAATGTGTTAATAGGTGGTTGCGGTTCACATTTATTTTTGTTATTAAATTAATAATAACACTTTTCTTCTTCTCCTGTTGATTATCTTCAAATTACACTTACCTAAGTCAACATTCTTCCTAAACCTACTGATTTTCTAACCTAAAACTTGTTTTCCCACTAATTAAATATGTCAAATATAAACTCCTTTTTTTAGTGTAGTACACTTTAAAAATAAAACATAATCAAAAATGAAGAGAAATATTATATGAATGTCTCTATCCTGATTTAACTTCATTATCATAGGCATTCCGCTGGTAGATGCATTCTAATTTCTCCCTCATTCTCATTAGCGATGCATGCAACAGAAAAGATGTCACAACGAAGCTCTCAGTGACAGAACCATATTGCCAATTTTTGACTGAATCCAATAATATGATATATTCTTCCCAGGGCCACAGAAGTGGGAAACTACACAGTGGTATCCCAGATGCTAGATTGTGGCTACCACAGCCGCGATGCCAAAAACCAAGACGGCCAGACCGCGGTACACCTAGCCACCCGTTCTGGCAAAGACGATATACTGAGCAAGCTCATACAGAGTGGGGCTAGTGTGAACTGTAGGGACACGGCTGGATTTACACCCTTGCACGTAAGTAATGCTTTAATTTTTTTTTAATTATTGAGTATCAGTGGATTATGTTTTTACTTTCACAAGTAAGCAAGTGAATAAAAATCACCTTCTAAGCACAATAAAAACTTTGGTAATCAACAATATCACAAATATATCAATAAATATTAATGATATTGCTGCTCGTAGTATAGTATTTAGGCCAGGTCAATTTGGATCCTGATTTAATTTGTCAGTTTAGTATTCATCAAAGTATTTGGTGTGATTTTTGTCTGTTTACGGTGTGTAAATTTGTTCTATGTGCTTTAATGTTGATTATTAGGTTTGATGAATCTTATAAAAAGAGGTTACATATCTTTCGTTATTGACATTAGATATATATTTTTATCCAGTCAAAATAATAATTTTGCTTATCAAGTGTGTGAAATATTTAATAGTGTAAAAAAGATGCAACATAACGTACCCAAACATTTGAATGTGTTCAATTTTTTCAAGTGTACAAAACAATAATATAGCTTGACACGGATAACTTTGCACTTGATGGCATCGCTAGTGTAGACTTTGTTAATGTAAAAAATCCATAGATTTAAAAAATAATTTGTTAATTCCTCTGCAAAATTATCCGTGTCAATCTGTAAAGAACTTTTACTTTGACAGATGAAAATCAGTTTTCTTAGAGATACGTAATTTTTATTAAATAAATGTGTTTATTTAAGAATGATAAACATAAGAGAAAGAGAACAATGTGCAAATATTTTTTTTATCAATGGAACTGTGTATTGTAAACAATTAAGAGTTGCAGGAATTATTTAACTATAAATCTTTTGTTAAAAATTTTCCAGTACGCCTGCCAATCCAACCTGCCGTCCACCGTGAGGGTGCTGGTCACAGAAGGCGGCGCCAATGTACAAATCCGTCACGCCCAAACCGGCCAAGTCCCCATGCACGAGGCAGCTCTAAAGGGATACATTGATTGCATCAAGGTACTTAAATACATTTTCAACCTTAACCATAAGGCGGAAAATTTGTTTGTGTGTCTCATTAAAAAAACACAAGTAATGATCTCTGGATTCCACTTAACTACATATGTATTTTCAGCTCGCAGCGTCATTATCATCATGAACTATGTAGCTTAAGCTGTTGACTGAAAGTAAGAAACGAACGTACAATCTGAAGGGGGGTGACGCAGTTGCCCCATTTGACCTTGCTTATTAAAGCGTTTTCACGACATAACCTTAAGTAATTTGTTTTTGATAATACTTAGAGAGAAGTATATTCATAATATTTCAGTAATCTTTATCTAAGTTATCGCACAAAATGCTCGTTCTGGGTGACATTAGAACCCCCTTCCGTATCCATTTAACTGTATAAAAAGACAAGATGCCATATTGTTGTTCGCTCCATACTTTTCAATTGTTTAATGAAAAGTAATGGTACTCTGATAATAACAAACGTAATGCTTATGGAGATGTTGTTTTTTTTCTATCTTGGCTTCTCTCCTATCTAGTACCGTTACTCGAATCTCTTCTCGTAAATCCTCATTACTTTCTTTTATAATATTTAATAACTAATTATGTATTATGTTTCTACAGGTCCTCCTTGACCTCTGTGCTCCTGCTAACCCTCGAACAGTGAACAATGAAACTCCAGCCGCCTTGGCCAAGCAAGAGGGACACATGGAGTGCTACGAACTACTGAGTAAGCATGAAATATCTGCATTGTGTAATAAACCATCTGTCTCTGTCCACAGAATATCGAACCCTCGTAAGAAATCTTGCAACCAGTTGAAATACGCTATTAGATGATGGTGGCGGAAGCCTGTTATTAATTGCTAGTTTTGAAGAAGTTTCTCATCCATTGGTACAAATTCAACATAGACATTGTATGATTATTTTATATTATGTACCCAACCAAACGGTTGATATTATACATCAGGCATGTCAAAGATGCGGGGCATGTGCTGTCTGCGAGGCCTCCAGCTTATAGCTACTGTGATTGGTTCGTTATAATTACGGTCCTAATTAAATCTTTTTAATTCTAGAAAACTACTCCCTGCAAATACCAAAGACGACGCGTGCACAGTGGTACCACGGCACTCTGAATCGAGAGGAGGCTGTCAACCTGCTGATGGATTTCTGCAAGAAGCACTCCATCGCGTCCACCGATGGGACGTTCCTTGTGCGCTACAGTGACCGGAACACAGGCGCATATGTGCTGACGATGCTGTGCGAAAATGTTCCTTATAACTTTATCATCAGAAAAGAGGTAATAGTTGACAACAATTTTATGTAGAAATCATGCATTACTGCTTTTATACTCTATATATACTAAACTAGGTACAATAATTGTTCTCTTATTTTTATTTCTAATTGATTTATATTATATTTCCAGGAGAACCAATTGTTTATTGACGACGGCCCGTACCTGGACTCTCTGGAGCACCTGATAGACCACTACAGCGTCATGTCGGACGGCCTGCCGACCTGTCTACAGATGCCCGTGCCTCCTCAGCCCAAACCCGCACTCCCTGAAGTAAGAACTTAAGCCCAAATATTTAATAATGCAGAAAATTGTGATCAAAAGCTGAAGTGGGTGAAGAATCAGCGTTTAACGGGGACCGTTTGAATGTCAAAAATTCAAATTATATGTTTGTATATTCCTTAGGAAAGATAAAAAGCCATTTTGAAAGACTAATCAAATTTAATGAGTGCCATATCGACATACCTTATGTTAATTACTATTTAAATCTGTTTTTTTTCAGGAGCAAACTTATAAGGGTTTTTTTTATGGTGTGTTACAAATTATCTTGAAACCACTTTAATGTTCACATTTAATGAATTTCCTAATCTAATTCATTACGAAAGGTATGGGAGTATATTTGTTTTGCAACAATCAAACGGTCAACCTAACTAATATTCAATTGCGTAGAACGAAGGTTGCCCACATTCGTACATACAAGCAGCTGAATAGAAAAAATCTTTTCATTGTAATAATTTATCATTTTTGTTTTTTTTCCAGTTTTCCACAATGCCACGCACCAAGAAAATATCTCCACACCGAACAAAGAAAACTTTCACCACCTCCCTAAAACACAGCAAATCCCCACACAAGAGTTCTCTCCCCGTCGGAGAACTCAGTCCCCCTCCCGTCCCTCCACTCCCCGCGGACAACAAATCCATCGACCTCCTGACGAGAAACCTTTCCTTCTCAACTGACTTCATCACTGACCCGACCATCAAATCTAACCTCTCTAATATCAATAACAATCTCTCGTTAAGTCCTGTATCCCCGTCTAACCAACAAATTGACAAGAATAAAAATGCAATGAATAACAATGTTATAACTAAGAAAGATGTGCTGTCTAGTCCAGTCTCCAAGTTGAATCTCCTCGGTTCTTCGACCCTGAGCCTAAGTCTTCCTCCTAACACAAGTGAAATGAACTTGAGTTTTGAGACCTATGACTGTCCGAAAAACACCCGAAAGTCTGATGAACTGCCGCCTGAAAAATACAGTGAAATCTCTATTGATTCAACAGGACAATTGTCAACTGCTCAAGGTAAATTTTGTAAAACCCGTACATTATATAGTTACCACTTCTTTTTTTTTTGACTCAATAAAATAATGAAAACTGAAATAAAAAATAAACCGTGCTGGTCTGTTTAAAAGGAGACATAGAATAATTTTGTTAACCTTCTACCCTCAGGGTACTGACCTATGGGCTTACCTAACCTGTAAGAGCTTCACAGAACCGATCTGTCAGCGCAAACTTTGATGTATCATAATAAAAGACAACCACATAGGCATCAACCTTGTGGAACAAAAAAGTTCACCAGAGTTACCATTTGCCATCTAAATATGTATTGTCGTTTACCTTCTCGGCTGAAGTAAAGGCATAAAGTCCCGACCAATGTGCCAACTCCGCTAACCGGCAGAGTTTTAGACTATTAATTTTTTCTCCAAACGAATTAATAAAAAGTTAAAATAATTATTTAGCTCGTTTTTAAATCATAGGAGAGACATTTTTTTTTAACGAACAGTGGTTTTTTTGCAAACTTCCACTATCCAAAGCTGGCAGTGTACCTGTCAAATTACTTTTTTTTATAAACTTATCGATTTTCAACATTCTTTTTGATTAGGTTAGGTTTAATATCGGTCACAATATAATGTTCAATTGGGTATATGTATGTACATGCATATTACATATTAAAGAATGTTCATATTATCGAATGCTGTAAATCACAAGAGTAATCTTAAAAAAATGATATGCCAGTAACTTGAAGATTGGCACCTCTATTGTTATCACCCAATATGTGTTCTCTTAGAAAGAACAATCAAATTCAAAGCACAACATTAATCTCCAATGAAATTTCAGATTTCATCCTGAGCAGCCAGTTGGCAATGGGCTCCGTGTTGGGTGAGGGGGAGTTTGGCTCCGTACTCCACGGGACCTACACTCCTCCCTCGTCAGCCCCCATCCCTGTGGCCATAAAGACTCTACACCTCATGCATGTGGAGACCAATAGTCAGGAGTTCCTGCGGGAAGCCAAGGTCATGATGGGACTGAACCACCCGTGCATTGTGCGGCTCATTGGCATCTGCAAGGTGAGATAGCAATACAATCATTATAAGCGTATGCTGAGTGACAGATACTCTTAGTATCACCCTGGTGAAGACCGCCCTTCAGAATTGAAATTTTGCTTGAAATCGGATTTGGCATGTTTAGTGACCAGATCTAAATAACTACGTACTTTCCTACCTACCTCTTTCCATATTCTTACCCTCCCCACTTCCTTTAGCCTCACAACATACTTCAAATTGGAGATATTTATATTGCTACTGTTTCAAAACGATTGTTTGTAACTGCGAATTTTGATAGTATGAATAACATATTGTCTCATTCCAGTCTCCCGCACTAGCCATGGTCCAAGAGTTGGCTCCACTGGGCTCGCTGCTGAACTTTTTGCTGCAAAAGCCAGAGCAGGCCAGCCCCATGTACGAGCTTAAATTGTGGGCATGTCAGGTGGCCTGCGGAATGAGCTACCTCGAGGGAAGGAGGTTTGTGCATCGGGACCTCGCCACCAGAAACATCCTGTTGGCTGACAGGTACAGAATTATATTCTTTGATGATAATAATAATAACTGGTCAACTTAACTACAACTTAAAATAACATTACTCTGATTTTGCTAAAACACTTGGAACAATAGAACACAGTTAAATATGAAGGAAACTTTCACAAGACAGTGTGCAATACATAAATGTATTATAATAAGATAAACCTTACAGGAAATTTATTAGTGTGTTTAATCCACTCAAAACTTTCTAATGGTATGGTAAGCTTTAACATGCATAACTTTTTCTTTCTGGATTTTCATGATCAACGCAACCATTTTCAGCTTCCAACATTTATTGTGATCTACGAACTTTGAAATATCCATTAAACTCATACATATATATTTTCAAAATGTTGAATGAGAACATAGATTGTTGAAAATAAATTACTTTAATTTTTGTCACCCAATTTTTTTGACGGTTAGTAACTGAGTGGACAAATGTGTCAGATTCCCACTCGGGCTTTGTGAGTTCAATTTCCTGCTACCTAAGTCCTCTATCATTGCACAAGCAACATTTTCCGCTTATTATTATGGCAACAGAAGATTTCTCAAATATTGTCAGGTTATTCGTAATCCTGAATGTTTGTCTTTCTTTTAAAAAATAAACATATATTATCCCTAAGCATCAAGCCAAGATCATCAACTGGGCTGTCATTAACTGTTTAACTCTCCCTTTTGCTTTATCATGACTAATCTTCATATCTTCCCTAGGCATCAAGCCAAGATCAGCGACTTTGGGCTGTCGCGCGCGCTCTCCACGGACAGTTCGTACTACAAGGCGAGCCAGGGCGGCAAGTGGCCAATCAAGTGGTACGCACCCGAGTCCTACAACTTTGGCTCCTTCTCGCACAAGAGCGACGTGTGGAGTTTCGGGGTCACCCTGTGGGAGATGTATTCGTACGGGATGCAGCCATACGGAGAGAAACGAGGGGTTGATGTGAGTGTACATTGAAACCAAATACTATTATAACATCCTACAACCTAATACATAAATGTATAATGTAAAACATATTCCCCATCACAGGTAATCCCAGTGGGGGAAACATTAAAATAATCTTTTTATATGTTATTTAAATCAAAATAAATATTTTTGTCAAACTGTATAGTCCTTATCTTATAGCTTATAACACTGTGATTGTTTTATTTAATCTATGTTACCAAAAGACACAGCGATTGCTTTCTATGAAAATATTAAAATGATTAATTCACTTTTAAAGTCACTCAATCGCTATAACATTTCCAAGCTAGCTTGCAGTCTGAATATTATCTCAGCCAACATAACAGTTTTTTTTTCAACTTATAAATAAATGCATTTCAAATAACTGAAACTAATCCAAACTTTACGATTCCAGGCAATAGAGATGATAGAGAAAGGCGAGCGTCTGGAACGTCCAAGCGACTGCCCTGAGGAGGTGTTCTCCGTGATGCGGGACTGCTGGGCCTATGACCCCCAGGAGCGGCCCAGCTTCGGCCAGCTGGTGGAGATCTTCTCCTCGCACCCGGAGTACATGAACATCAGCGAGCTGGTGCTCAAAGACGACAAGTGACCTTATGTACAAATCTTCTAAAATGTTCAAATTTAATTTGTAAAATTAGTAATGTAGATCTTTTTTTGTTTGTTTCTGTTTCTCACTAAAAGTTTATAGATGTCTGATAAAAATATGGTTAGATAATGTGTTTTAGAAGGTTGAACTTTATACAATATTGATTGGAATCGGTCAAAATAATATATACATAGTCAAAACTTGAATCATGAAAATAAAACTACAAAAATAGTTTAACTGTTGCATATATATAAAGGATTCAATTGTCATAATTAACATGATAATGCTTGAATAAATCATCATGGCTTTATACTAATATAAATACATATATCAGTGTGGTTTGTGTTTTTTTTTGCAATAACTAGATTTTTACCGAAAGATCAAAGTTTGTGTGCCATTGTTATTGACATCTTTATATGTCTCTAGAATCAAACTATATAATATTCCTATACGTGCATCCTTTAATTTCATGTACATTTACTGGATTCGTTAGTAGTATTATTTTCATTAAGTTTTTCGAGGATCAGTTTAACTATGAGTATGATCACTCGTAAGCCAAGATCATCTCCAAAATACCCTTCTCAATTTTATTGATACATAAAGTACAAGGCACTTGGCGTTTATTTGTCTATTATTTTATAAAGAAACTATCTTTGCATTTATTTTGTCAATGTTTTAATAAGGAATCTTTAAAGAGAAAATTTTCAAAGAATTTTTCCATTGGATGGTACACTATATTATGACAACAAACGCCCAGCATTAGATATTTTTTATATCAGTACACTTTTCCCTTTTTATTCTTGCTCAAATACCTTTATATTACGGCTGTTGTTCCAAATCATATTTAGCAACTGTTATGTCAAAATTTTGCCCATGCTCAAATGCACAATTATGCTCTTCCCAATGCAACCCAACTTATACTGAGGAATTCAAACAGTTAGATTAAAGTCTGCCAACCAAGGGATAGTTCGATAAACTGTCAACAGAATGACATTTTTGACATTTGCATAAATCTAAATTTGAATTTCGTAGATATTTATTGAAATAATTAGATATTGATGGTGGGATTTAGATATATTGTTAATAGCTGATTGTTCAGATGAAATATACAATAATATCAATATGTATTTACTTCAGAAACACGGTGTCAGAATACTAAAAAGATAATGCATTATTTACGACCAAATTGAAGTTCGAGGACATGATGAACTGACATCAAAATAAAAATTCATTAACAGATATTTACTAAAAAATTACGCAATGTGTGCTTATGTATTTCAATATGTTAAACAAACCATTTATTAATATTGAATGTAATAATATTTGGTTTATGATGGGTTTTTTTGTTGTTAATGTTGCTTAAAGAAGCTTCATCTTAATGTCATTTTGTTGTCTATGGATTGCCAAGAATGGTGGGTGGAGTTAAGGGTAATAACGGAGGAGTCACCTTAGGAAAACGATGTTGGGAACGGCCAAATAAAACGTTGCTCGTCTTTTCACTGAACTGAGCTTGTGCCAAGCATTGATTAGCGATATATTGGTAACAACAGCTGTTAGTATAGAACTGAACAAACAGTAAAAACCTTTCACACCAAATTGCCGGCATATTTTTTGCCTGATATCTTGTAAATATTCATATTTTGCAATAATATTGCTATTTATGTAACCAGACACATATTATCTATAATAATATATTTTGTTATTAATTCAATACATTTTGCACTACAAATGATGTGATATTACCAACAAGAATTTCAGGTAATCCAGGAAACTATTTTAATCCTGGATTCTGCGATAATGTAAGGTCAGCTTAAGTTCTCGCATTAGACTTTCCATCAAAATTTTGAAATATCACACTTCTAGGGCTAGTGTAGAAAAACTGAGCCTAATTGAGAATACTGTTATAAACATTGTTATAATTTAATATCTATTGTTTTACTAATATACAAGGTGATTGGTATTGAATATGATATATTGATTGAATATATTGGTTGAAAACTACCTAGGTATGTATTTAGTTCTGGTCGGTAGACATCAAAAGATATTATAAAGGTCTTGTAGATAAAACATTTCGACTCTGAATGTTGGTCCTACCAAGTTTTTTTTTTATGTAATGAATCCTCTTTAACTTTGTTCATTATTTTGTATCAAGTACCAGTCACCCTGTAGAAACCTGTTATGTTCTAATTGTTGCCAATCGAGTTATGCATACATATTTGAAAGATAGATAATTTTTTGACAGAAAATATATTACGCTCAACTGAATAAATTATCATACAGTTAATAATAAATCTTAATGTTTATTTAATCTCAATCATTCCATTCAAGTTGTTCAAGTAGATTTTAAATTTGTTGAAAAATGGATTAAATATTTTTATGGTGTTATATCAATTAATTATTTAAATATATTACGGTTACAGTTACAGCTCGCTAGTGAGTACCCGGCTTAAGCCTGTAAGTCTAAGTTACATTGAACTCCTAAACAATTAGGAAAGTGACACATAACATGTATTACTTGCACAACAATGACATGTGAGCTCAATGGATATATTGCATAGATTGTATGTAAATGACTAAGGAAAATCTCTCATTTAACTTTGTTTTATGTTTCCGACAGCATTTTGTAGTTAGAATAGTGTTGCCATAAATAAATTTATACATTTATGAAACATCCTTATGGGATTTTAATCCAATCGCCGCCAAGCCCATGTTACCTAAGGCTGCGAATTCTTGCCTCAATTTCTAAGCGTGTGTTTATTAACGCAAAAGTTTGTACCACAATATCTCAGCAATCGTTTGAATTTCATACTGTTTTTTTTGGGCAATCTTTAGCAACGACATTTGTCAAGAAAGTTGAATAAACATTTTGTTTGCATTACTCAGAACAGTGGCCCTAGATTTTCCAGATCAATCATTTGAATATCCTGCCACTTCGCACTTGTATGCGTAAATACATTACAGATTATCGTTATAAGAGTCCTTCAACGAATCGTATAACTTTTTCACCATTATTTTGTTTAATTTTTATACCACATACTTCGATTCACTTTCAGTACAAAAAAAATATTAACCGTGTCATATTTTCTACCATATTGTGTAATGTTTGATGAACTGCGTATAATGTTGGAACAATGTCAATTAAATAATCTTTGCAGTTTTCTAATGTTTTGTGCTTATTAGTGATTTGGATTATTGTTTGACTTTGGTTTAGAAGACTTTTAAATTTATTTATTGTTACGATTTTATGCATGCCCCATAATGTCTCAACTCAATTTGAATAATAACAATATTGGAGAATACTTTCTCAATCTTAATTTTGAGTGTGAGATAAGTGAAGAGAAATTAGCATTTTTAACAAATTAAGTGAAAATAGAGAGATGTTTATTTATTTTCGGCTGAAATAATATCAAGTCAAACTAATCACATCAAAAGTTTTTAAGTAGATGCTATAACCATTCATTATTAATATAGAATATAAATATTGGACGAACAACTTTTAAAAAAATTAACAGTTTGGCGTAGACCTGTAGAACCATTTTTCAGTGGTCGGCAGCATATGGGTTAACATGAACTAGTCTAGTAATGAAATAAAAATATGTGATATTTATTTTTTTATTAAATCTTGACGAACATTGTACATATAAATTAATATTAACATGGTTATTATATATTCATAGTTAATTTGACAGAATGTTATACTACATAGATTAGGTATATTATTTGGTAAAATATACAAACATGAAGAAGGGTGGTAAAATAAATTGATGTTTTCTTGTGTGCCAATTTTCAAATAAATGAATATACATTTAATACGTTTGATAAGCATTTTATTAAAAATCTTGTACACAATAAATTTATTTGCTTTTATTTTACACTTTAGCTGATAATAATATATTGTTGCCTTTCCGGCGAAAAAACTGACCCAAAAAAACAGTGATCGGTAAAAATAGCTTTTGAAAAATTACTTGTTAATCAATATCGTCAGACATGTATTAAAAACAAAAATTGCAATCATCAATTGACTTTACAATTGTACATTGACAGAGCCAAAATATAACTAAATAAACAACAGCAAAAATGTTAGGCCCTGTTTAGAGTGGAAGTAAAAACACATTTGGCACATTTTTCGAGCTGCTGACGACTTCAATGACTGTTGGCAAAACATTTTTGTGCCTGTACCCTTTACAGGGTTTCATGAGATCAAGTTTTATAAAATGGGACGTGCTAACTAATAAATAAACTATAAAATAAATCAAATCTGTAAATACTGATAATGAAACAATGGCCTAAATGTAAAAAAATAACAATCTAATTCAATGAGATAATACAGATTTTAGAAATGATATGAATTATAATGGACTCATAGTAAATGCATTCATAAAACTCTTTAAAAAAATGTGGATGTACATTTATCTTATCAATGATATTTTTATCTGTATAAAAATGATACATAATGTTTTTTGTATTGCAATAACATATTCCATTTTGCTGTTTATCAGATGGTGGTTTTAATTTTAAATTAAATTGCTTTGTAGTTTTATAAAATGCTTTCATGAGGGTATATAGATTTACATTATTTATCCAAAATTGCCGCTAACCTTTCACTGCATTCTTGGTGCATATAGAGTAACATTGACAGATGCTCGTAGTGCAGGAATTCAAGATTATATGTACTTCATATTGACTGTCCCCAGCCAAATAAAAAAAGTGTAAGTGACAACTGGCTACTTTTCAGGAGAATGAAAACAGTGAAAAAAACCTGTTTAATTTTTTTACAAATTTTATGTAATTTTTAGATGTTTTTTTTTGCTTTTATGAATGGAAAAATTGTGTAACAATATGGTTATTTACGCAATTTTTTTTACTGTTTTCACTCCCAAATGTAGCAATTTGTGAGTTACGCCCAACAGCTACTACGGTGCAATTCCCGGAAATCAATAATCTTGAATTACCACGATAGCTGACGTTATCTTGAATGCATATTTCATTATTCATTTCTATGTCGTATTGTTACATACTAGTTTTTATATTTCACTACATACACGGTGTCCGGAAACTCGTGGTACAAACGGCAAACTGATGAAACTACATCAACATGATTAGATCACATTAAAGTCGATTTTGTGGTATAACTTTTTTTGATTTGAGACTTCATTTTTGAGTAAATTGAGTCCAAAGTTGGAATTTTTTTAGTTAAATTCAAAATATTCAATCACTACGGAGTTACTATTGATTGTCTATTGTCTTTTCAAATGCTTCAAAACATAGACCCGACTTCAATATTTACTTAACCCTAAAGTTGCTTGAATCTAAAAACTTTGTGTTTATTTGACGAGTGTCATGAGTTTTCAGACATTGTGTATAAATTAAAAGTACAGACTAGTAAATTAAATAAATAATCTATTTTCTATTTAAGTGACGTTGTTGTGTTTTAGAGTCCTGTTTAAAACACATGTTAAATGTGTAGACAAATTTATGTATTTGAATTATTGATGAAAGTTTTATATTAAAATGAAATCAATATGATATCTGCGTTTTATTCATCCATTTTTTTTTTATTCTATCACAGTTTATAAAGCGCATTTGAATAACATTAAAAATGAATTTCTAGTGAAACCTCCATTAAAGATAAAAGGTTAGAAAGATAAATTGAATTAATCTTATCAGTCAAAACTACATATAAACATTACTTCTTATCAATAATCTTTATAGTGAAATTCAGATGCATATATACAAATTCGAAGTCACATTTACATGCAAACGGATGAATAAATATTCAGAAATTATCTAATCTACAAATGATCAATAAGACTCCCTTATCATTTGGGCCAATACCTAGATTTATTGACTCAATTTCATGTCTCTGGTTCCTTTAATTCTCCTTTTTCATTTGATTATGACTGACAATTTTTATCACAGTCAATAGTCAAAGATATTGATTTAATTTTGACAATTATTTTTTTTGTGGTAATAATATTATGACAATACAAAAAAAATGAGTAATATCTAATAATTATACTATTTAAAATGGTTTAGAAATTATCTGCAAGACATATTTATTGTTTTCTTGTGCTATAAGTATCTTTAGGTAATAAAGAAAACTTAACCGCTTGGCTGCCGTGCAATCACCGGTGCACAAGATTCATATAGACTTCCAATGCCGCATGAAAACCGGTGCACAAACTTTAAAAAAAAAAATTACATTATATCCCAATACGATTTTAACTAATATTTGGTAGATATGCTAGAAACGTCTATTGAGTAGTTTTAAAATATATGAAAACCCCATAATCATGCGTAAATCTTACAAAATTTTAAAAAGAATCTAAGCTTGTCGCATCGATAACTCTAGGGCGGCCAGCTTGAAGAGTTTGTATGAAAGTGATCACACATACACGATTCGATAAAAAGTCGACGCCCACACGTTTTTTCCAATTAGACATTTCCAATTTGTCTGTAGACAGCTTAACTATTTGTGTTTGGGTTCCTCTGTAAAAATGCCATAATGATATATTCCTCTATGGCCCTTTGGAGCAGAATTGAAAGTTAACACAAACTAGAGAAAACTGACCATCGACAGTTATTTTCACTGCAGAAAGAGTCTGTATTCACTGATGAATAAGGAAAAATACTAAAAAATAGTCATTGCTGAATATAAAGAGACTGTGGTTAGACTTATTGTTCTGAAATGGAGTTGATGACTCTATCATGGAAGTATTCCCTATAAGGTGGAGGGGGAGAGTCAGAACGGCTAATTGTCACTGGAGCTACAGTTGATTGGCCCCTGCTTGCGAACCTTGGTGGTGCAGTCGGTTCACCAGTTCGGAAACTAGATGCTTCCCAGGATTCACTTCTGGAGAAAGCACTGGAAGCAGGTATCTGTCTGCGTGCAATGGGGGGGGTTTCTGTATTGGGCAGGATCCTCATGGAAGTTGCCCAAAGGGGGTGAGCTTCAGTACCTTCCACGGCTCTCTCTCTCCTCTCTCTCTCCATCTGCCTCCTGCTTTTCAATGTAACCTTCCTGCACTTCAGCAGCTCGGCCAGCCAACAGTAAGACACCACCATCCCAAAAAGAACTCCCACAATAAACCCAATAATCAAACTCCAAAGAGATGGAATTTTCAAATTAAACATTTCAATAATTGACAGAGAAGTGTTTTTGATTGGTTCTTTTGGCGTGTCATCGTGATCCTCCTTTTTGATTTTCCATAATGTTTCAATGTTTACTTCTTTATCTATAATTTCGTGACTTTCTTCTGTAGGAACTAAAGATATTATTTTTTCAAACATCTTTGGTTTATCGTTTTGCGTGCATTGTGTAATGTATTCGATCTTCTTCTGCAGAATCCAAACTTGAAGATTGCTGAAAATTCCATTACAGTGCCAGTTGTTTTTAGCCAAAGAGAGGTAATTCAAATGTGTCAGAGGTATCAAGACGGATATTTGAAGTTCTATCATAGAGTTTTCACTCAAATCCAAATTTTTTAACTGTGGCAAATGACTAAATATCAATTCGGGAAGGAAGGATATTTGAGATTTACTCAAATTCAAAACCTGAAAAAAAAATTCTCACATTAAATTATTGATTTTAATGAAAAAAACATCATTTTAATACTACTTCTCAAAGGAGGTAGTCTTTAAATTATTTCAGCAGGCATTACTCAAATTACTAGATTATTTAGTGTCACTTAGGTTGCATTGTATATTACAATAATATGTTAATTACCTCAACAACCTGAAGTAGCGCATAACCCAACTTACCTCTAAGTTATTGTGTGACAGAAACGGTCTGTTCTTTAATTCAATGAACTTGTTTCCAGAAAGATTGAGATATTTGAGTTTTTTGTTGTACCAAAACAAGTCTGCTTCAAATGCCTGCAGTCTGTTGTTACTCAAATTCAGAATTTCCAAGTTTTTTAAATCAGCAAGTGCGTGCAGACCAATCCAAAATATCAAATTGTTTGATAAATTTATTTCAATCAATGAGGTGTATCCTAGGTCCTATAAGAAATTATTCATGATAAAAGTTATTTTCCAAATAAACATATTTTAACTTTCAACTGTTCAGAATTGTTACATCTAATGCTCCATGCTTGTATTATTTCTATTTGTGCCACTGTCATAAATATATTTGTATTTATAGATGCGGTGGGTAACTAGTATCTTCCCATTTAAGTGACCATTGATGAATCATCCATTTTTGTATTAAATATTATGACTGATGTCGATTTTAATTTTCTACCACAAATACATATTCTAAGAACAGATTTTTTTAGTTGTCAGTTAATATTATTTTATAATAACGCATAATATACCATAAGGTTAATTATTTTTGTATTTTTTATCTTAGTTATGAGATATAAAGGGGTGGTATTATCTATTTGACTAGTTTTACAAAATAAAACAAATACCTTGAAACAATAATCCTCCAGTTGGTGTAGAGAATTGCTATTCAAATCGTAGATTTCCACGTCCTTTGGTACACCTACTCCAACATTTATAATATTTTGATGAGTACAAGAAGCTCGGTTGAAGCCTCTCTTTATATCGCACACACAATTTTTTGGACAAAGAACATTTGAAGTTACTAACTGTAGAGAACCCAAAAGTAAAACTATAAATAACCTCATTATAATAGTTGGAGACATTTTTTTCTTTCTACTTTCAACACAGAACAAAAAACATTCAGTAATTTGAACAAATAGCACACCATTGTATAATACTTCACTTTAAAAATTGACTGTGTTCTCATACACGCTATATTTGTTACACTTTACCAATCTTGTCTCAACAACTAGGTACTGTGAAATATGATTCAAAATGATAATCGAATGACGTCATAAATAAACAGTCTTATCAGGAGTTTGTCGTGATGATCTGATTTAAATTTCCCGGGCAGTGTGCTCAGCACAAAAAAAAACACTTTGAAGAGGTGATTTGCAGTTTTTTATTTCGAGATTATTCTATTCAAAATAATATTTCAATATATTTTAGATTTAAATATTATAGTTGTACAGCTATTATTAAGCTGATTTCTTTCAAATGGGTGCAATATATGATATTTTGCAAGATACGATATTTTGAAAAATCATTGATAGTTCTCAACTACGACGAATGCATGTTTATAGTGGGCAACACCTAGTTTTGTATAATGACGTTTCTTAAATTGTTGCGATGACATTATGAAATTCGCAAAATAAAGATTTATAATAGAAATGTATAAATTTCATAAATAATTTCGCAAAAACGCTTATCATTTTCTTGCATTTTTTCTCTGGTCGTACCGAGTGTATTCTTTCTACCGTTTTTAATATTTATAAAACTATCTGAATTCGTTTTTTTTTTATATTTTGGTGAATTTGTTTTTATTTGAAGTATATTTGAAACATAACCTGTGAACAAAAAACATAATTTTTATATGATTATAAAATTGAGTAAACAAACCTAAAAATGTACTCCTTCGAAGGGGATTTTCGAAGGAAGCCTCAGCAGAATTTGGCTGGGGCCAGCTCTCGACAGAACATGAGCAGGGATGCTTTATTACTGAAAGCCCAACAGGAAAGATTAAAAAGAGAAGTACGAATCATGCATTTCTTAGAATGTGTTTTGTTTCTTACCATTTATCTTCTCATTTAGATTTTCCCATTGAATATTATTTTCTATGCCTAAAAAAATTTTGGTTTAATTGTGATTGCAATAACGCGTAATATTTACATCATTGTGCTGGCAAATCCAACATGAAAATGAGTGGTAAAACGACAAGAGATTAATCCTTCGAACCCTAGACTTCTTAGTTTTTTAACATTATGATCCTAACCTTATAAATTTTCACCACTCTAAAAAATGTTATCCAAACCAGCTCTCATATATCAGGTTTAATTTTACATTAGAATATGATTTGTCATAAAATAGAAGATTAGGAAAACATGAGAATTGATGCATGTTTACTAAATTTACTTTATTTTTCCTTCACGTAATTATCCACACAGTAGCACCAATTTATTACAGAATTCGACTTGGGTATGATAAACTACAAAGTAGTTCTTGTTAAATTAAGTTTATTTACCAATCTTTCCAGAAATAAGTTTTTTTCTTGTCCAACTAATATACACTCAAAGGGTAAAGTGCACCAACTTCGGGAGGTGATTTTACATGATAGTACAAGTAAAAAGAGACAAATAACATTTTTTCGAAAATCCGTTTTTTTTAATACATACGCACAATAATCATTTTTACTTGAAAATTAACTTAAAACATTGGAATTTCGAAGATGTAGAATCACCTCCTGAAGTTAATGCACTGTACCCCCGGGCACCTTGTATTTATCCTTCAAATCATCTCATTACAATCGCCATCATACATTCAAATGAATATCAATTTTGGTTTCAGGATCAAAGGAAGCGATTAAACAGTACCATAAAAATCCAAGCGTATGTGAGAAGTTTTCTGACCAGAATTCGGTGTAAAAAGTACGAAAGAACGCAGTTCGACGCATCCCTTTCACCGGCCACCATTCCTGATGAACTTCAACTAGTTGTTTTAATACGAAGACTTCTATTTTTTTACGATCAAACAAAAGACTCATCTAGACTGGTAAGAGAGTTGTCTGTATTTAACCCTTCTGGCCTCAGCCACTTTTCAGCTTAAAAAAATCCTGAATGCTAGAGAATAATGTTTTACAAAATAATTTATTTGGATAACAAGGTTCCTCCAGTGGATTTTCTTTGTTTCATGGTGTTTCTTATGTCATTTCTTTTATACTATGATAAATACATCAAAGTTTGCGCAGACAGATCGGCGCTATCAGTCTTTTAGCAATCTTGTTATATACACCGTGTTTTAGGGTGTACAGCGAAACTTAGCAGGTTCACAATATTCAAAAAAAAAAATCTAATGAAGTTTTTCAAGCAGAGCAATTCTAATATTTGAAAACTTATATTGTGGTCTTAGATTTACAATAGATCAATCATTTCGCTAACGTCTGATGGAAGTAGATAGTCGCTCAGACACAAAAAAAATGACAGTCAGTTTTTAGGTTATGGTCGGTCAAACAGATTTCGCATTTAGCTAGTCAGTAGTGGTAGATTACCGCCTGTAGTGTTTTATGTTTACTATAAAGGCTTGGTTACACTTACTACACGGTTTTAAAATGTATTTAATTTTTGTAAATTAAATTCTTTTATGTACTATCATATAAGTAGAGTTTAATATAAAAATATTATTAAATTCTTAAAGGTCATTATCATTATTATTTGTTTCAGATATTTATATCACAACAGCTCTTAAAAAAATGGGCCAAAGTTCTAAAAGACAGCGGTTCATACCTTCAAATAAGAAGACTGTTGGCCTTACATTTAAAATTACTGAATAATAATTCTAAGGTAAGTCAATTTACACACTATTCCACTTAATACACTATCTGTATTTCTTACTTCACTGTTCTTAAAATGTTCCTTTAATTCGGGTATGGATCACTAATCCTAGCCCTGTGATTTAGATTATAGCAGCTCAAAATTATATTCTAATGTTGTAAGCCATCATTGATTGCAACAAAAATAGTGCAGTATAAATTAGCTGCATTATTATATGTAATTATTAATTAAGGCACTACTTGCTGTCGGATTTTAATGATTGTTGCTAGAAATAATACTTTTATATTAACGGCCCTTCTTCCTACCAGTGAAATTCAAATAAAAGTATTGTGCAATATACGATTTAAGCTATAAATCGTCAAAAAATCTGAAATACAACTCTGTCACCCTAACATGAATATATTTTTCTATCGATTTCTTTGTTTTTAATTTCTAATTTATATTCACTAAATACCTTGTAATGAACATCTCAACACTTTGTTTGCGGGCGTTTTTTTGCCAATCCACGCTAAAAGTGGATTTTTTTTAATTTGCGTGCAAAATTACGTTCCTTGTAAAAAGCTATAACCCTCTGAACTATTGCTTACTTTTTTTTTTTTTTCAGTTTCTTACCTCATATTAAACCCTTTATTATAATGACTACACAAATTGTTATATTTTTTTATAAACTTTTATGATATTCAAGGTTTAATTGAAATTTTTGGAAAAAAAAAACTGCATTTTTGTTGAATTGTCTTTTTAGTTATTTTATTCACATTCAACATAATATATATATATATATATACTTGTAAAATATAAAAAAATAAGCACTAATATTGTTTCAAAGTATGATAACGTTGGAAATGGTTCCTTTAATGTAATGGACATCACAGAATTTACACATATATCGGGTTTCGCTACGCACTTTGTGGACAATATTGCATTTTAACATGGGTTTCATGTTGATATATGTGAAATTAATAAATCGTCACGTAATACCTCCAATGTGAAAAAATCTAATTTTATTGCAGAGTGAAAAAATTATTATTTTAGCAGGAAAATAAAAGGAGAGTCTTCTTAAATTACTTAATATAATTTAAAAGTCTCCCTTCATTTTCCTGCTTTAAGTGAGTTTTTTCACTCTCTTGTAAAATTTCAATTTTGTCACATTGGAGGATTTATCTGCCCAGTGACAAACAACAAAATACTGAAAAATCTCAACTACCCGATAAAAATGACCAATTCAGGGAATACAGAAAACAGATAACCTCATTTTGACTACATAGCCAATTGAACGTTTATGCTATCTTTATCAATTTGAATATTATATTAAAATTATTTTCTTATAGGGGCGCGATTCTATGGCCGTTCCTCTCAGAATGTTAGAGGTTTTCACTAGTACAGACTCCGCCACAGCCATAATGGATCGAGACACAGCTTCCCATGAAATTTCCGCAACATTTCTTTATCTCATTAAACGAGGTAAGCCTTCATTCAATAGTCGCATTGCCTATATCCAATGACACTCTGATTGTATAGGCAAGTAATATGTTTTCACCACTTCATTACACATTATATTGGATGCAGATTTATATAGTTGGCCAATAAATAATACTTGATTTGTAACCTTTATAAAGCCCTGTTTATTACCAGTCACTTTTTGTCCACACCTGGATACAGGCCTCCCATAGTTGATAATCAATGCAATTATGATAAAGTGAAGTCTCATCCTTTTGCTATGTATGTTTAGAATTATGTCTCCAATAAATTAACTATAAATAATTTCCTTTGTGTTATTTGAGTGTGTGAACTTTTCAAATTTGAAACTGACAGGTGTTCAGAAAATTATCAAGTTAAAAAGAAACTTTTCTAAACCCTACCTTCCTAATAAGTACCTACCTAAAATGTATTTCAGCAGACATTATTCTCTATTTCAAATGGGTTGATTAAAGCAAATAACTAAATTTTCTTCGCAAGCCAACTTATATCCCGTGATTTTTTACAGGTAACTAGTATTAACATGGCGGTAATTGTAATAAATGCTTGAATGTTTCAGGCTATTTCCGGGAAATAAGACTGGTGCTGCAGCAGAAGACCCCCTCCCTTTATGGACCCTCGGCAAACCCACCCACCCCTCTCGCCGCTTCGCTTTTTGACCTCATGCAGCGCCCTTTCCTATTTGTAGATGAATCTAATATTCCTGAATACAGGTGAATATTCAAATGATATTATTTTAATGGTATCCTTTTGCCAGTCTCCAGAAACATGCAAACATTAAACACAAGGTGGCTAATGAAGAACCAATGAATGAATGAATAAACTTTTTTTGTATTTCTCTAACCACAGACTACATTATATATTATTTACAAACTTTTTTGTGGAAATTAATGATGGAAAAGAAATTTAGGTACCCAAGTACCTGAATGTAATTTTTTTTTTCTGTAACAAACCATGAGTAACTTTACTGCTTGAAAAGAATCTGTTGATAATCTATAGATGGATTATTTGTTTTATTATTTATTACTGCATATCGTAGCTCTATGAGCTATTGTCAATATTAAATTATGTACAGCACAATCTCATAAATCCCACACTATCAGAGTCAAGGCGAGATAATGTTTGAGAGTGAGAAAACTATTGTTGATACAAGATAGTTTTTATAAACAATGCGAAAATACCATGTTTTGCTACTAAAATGTAAACCATAAAACGTGACTTTTAAATATCATTTGTAGGAAAAAAACAACTAAAATCGTTTCGATTCTGATTGATAGTCTTTCACCAGGGTGAAACTGATAGTATCTACCACTCTATATAGTACCAGATTAATAAGATTCTCTACTGTACACATACATTAAGAATTACATTAATGTATTTGTTTAGTAAAATTAATAGAAATATGAAATCTATTTAAATATGTAGCTGAAACATGATATGTATTTACTCTCCACACAGCATCCCCAAAGATGAATAACTGTGATGTATGAAGATTATATAAAATTTAAAAAATAAATAAATTTTTGCAGCCACACGGTGATGTTTGAGTTTGCCTCCAGCATCTTATCTTGCGAGATGAGCGAGGTGATCCGCATGTTTGTGATGCCGGCCCTCTGCGCCCAGTCCTCCTTCCCCTACGCTTCCTTGGTCTGGTGCTTGGGCAGCCCGCAAGCCTTGCAGTCCAACTTGCACTACTCCTCCTGGCTTCTGTACTCCGTTCTTTTACTGCAACCTCAAAGTTTTGGTTGGTATAGTCTATTTAAATTAGTTTGTAGTTTTGGTGCTGATATCCTTTATTCTATTCAATCGACTACACTGTTTTAGGAGATCTCACGTGTCCAACGTTGTTGTACAGAAAGGGGAACAAAATATTTATTTATTTACCTGGTAACAATTAATACAATTTTTGCTTTGCCTGTCTCTCTGGGAGGAAACATGAAGATAAAGATAGATGAATATGTAGTTACCATTACCACACCTTTGTTTGTATTTACAGTACATAGTTTGCAATCGTGATAAGGTTCAACACTTTGTAAAATGAACTGTCATCTCTTGGAACCTTGTGTCAAATTTATACAATTTATAATTTAATTAAAATTTCAAATTGAACTAAAGAAAGACAAACATTCCTGGTCCACAAATACCTGAAAATATTTTAATTTTCCCTACTCCCATCGTAAAAAGCTCAATTTTTTGCTTGTACAACTATGGAGGATTTAGGTTGCAGTTCATTGAACCTGTAACCACTCGTCTACAAACTGGTTATATATAACACCTAATAGTTTTCTGACAAATTTATTTGTACTTGTTACGTTATCATTATCTGACTAACTAGAATACATGATTTTATATTAAGATTTCTAACCTTTGTGTAAAATTATTGTTACATATTATTATTTTTATCTTACTGCATATTTATAAATGATAATTAAATGGATGTCCTTCATTACACAGTGCATTGGGGACGTCAAAAACTGACTCCTGCATTTTTCTGTATTATTCATGCAGCTCATATTAACATACCGTAGCGCCGACACTAGCGCATATTTCACAAATGTTCGCAAGTAATAACGTTAATGTGTTGCACATCGGGCAGGTCATGTTATGCTAAGTATTACGCTGGTACCTATTACAGTTCAATGGGCGTGATACGCCTCGATCATTAGATTATCTTCAATTCGTATCTTAAACAACTTTAAAAAATGTTCTCTTAAAGTTATTCTTCCTTTGTTAAAAGAAAATATTTAATCACCTAATCAGTAGGTAATATAAACTATTATTATGTCTTTTAATTTCGCAGTCCAATCAGTATGCGGCCCGCAAAAGAGCAGAGTCAACATAACCAACAACTTCTCCAACCCTCAAATACTAAACTACCTGGCCGTGATGGCTCGTCTAACATCCATCCTCTGCATTCGCCACCGCACTCCTTCAGACACTTTCTACGCACGCGCCCGGAATACGCAAGCTGGGGCCGAAAGCGAGGGCTCCAGCGATACGGAGGAGGAGCTCTCCCCGGGAGGGAACGTGTTTGACGTGAATAAGCAGTGTATTGAGATGTTGAATAACACAAATAGTGCCATTCTCTTCATCTGCTCGCAGACGGGCCAGTGCGATTGGAACGAGGACGTGTTGGAGCACATATCGGGAATCTGCCATAATCTGTTGCTGAGTCATAAATTAGCATTTCACAAATACAAGTGAGTAGTTTCTTATTTTATCTTCTTTGATTCTGTGATTCACAGGAGTCCAGAATTGCATTACTTTGGTTGAGCTCAGGAGGTTGCCACCTTACTTCTCACATTACCCATCCGTGTCTATTGTAGCCGAACAATTCTACCTACACGTGATAGCCAGAGCGGCGGGATGAGAGCACACTTAGACAAGTAATGCTGAAATTCTTATTACATCTTTAAATTATGATGTACATATCTTAACTCATCCCGTTGTTCCTTCAGGACACAGAAATAAACAGTTAGTCAACTTCTTCTTATTTCCACTGTGCCGCCCCTACTGAAACTTGAGACTTCCTTCTTTTTGTTACGTCTTCTTCTTTCCAGACTTCTATTCACCTTGGCCTTCAAGCCCTCTTTCCTCCGCGCCCTCTGGTCCTGGTCTTCCAACCTGGAAGCCAACTCCTCAGCCTCGCCCAGCACTAGTCACGGCGTCAGTGTGGTGGGCGCCGGTGGCAGCCCGGGCGCCACGGGCAGAGGCGGTACCCTGCTGGCTATGCTGGCACAAGGCATGGGCAGCAAGGCAGCTAGGTTGCTAGCGCCGCTGGCGACGTTTTGCTCACTGTATTCGCTGCTGCTGACAACCCTGCATGACGAAGAATTTGGGCAGAGTGACACCGCTCCTGTTACTGGTGAGTTCACTTTGGTTTAATTTGTGTCGTCGGAATATTTGATTTAATGCTATAACGCTATTCTTTTTGGGGTGTTTTTGCAAAGTGTGGACCAAAAAAGAATACTACTGCACACTTGCAGAAAATGCTACAATATTATTTTTATTCCAACCAAAAATCTTGGTTGGTTTGAAGAATTTATAATTTGGCAATAAGCTCACATTTACATATGCTAATATGTAATGTAATACATGTGTATATTTGTGTTAATAAATAAAATATAAATTAAGAAACCTGATAAATTAGTTGATTTGTGCATTTCTCTCTAGTGGTTAGTTAAGCCCTGGCGAATGTGATCTGATTCAATTCCTGTGACAATAATTATTTGGTTTTTAACTTTCGTTAAACATTCAATATTTTCACAGGAGAATCCAACAGCTCAATAGTTTCAACAGTCCAGGCCTTCTCATTTTCGGAGCTGGGGCCCCTCTGCGTGCTGCTCCGTCAAGTATGCACTGGACTCATCGAGTTGGCCTTCCCCGAACAAAGGCTCAATGTGGGACAAGACTACAGGTAAGCTAAATAAATAACATCATATCTACTACATACTCGTATATCCAAAAGTAAAAACTCAAACACTTTACCATTCATTGGGAAATCCATCTCGCTGGATCTGCGATTAAGGTGGAATTTAATTTATACATATTTAGAATGCCTTCAATTGTTTATTATTATTGTATGTTTTTCAGAAGTGCTGTATTTGCTTCCAAAGCTTCGGAGCAAGAAAAAGTTTACAATGATAGATATCCAAATCTGACAGCTATATGGGCACACTTATTCAAGGTAAATCAATAATAAATTGCGTATTGTAATTAATAAATAATATAATATTACTGCGTAGTTGTGATAGTAAACAAATACTAATTATTTTCGTTTGGTTAACCGGCTGAGAGATGGACTGATTACCTAAAGTGAAGCGCTGACTTTGGATGGTGAGAGCCGCCAAAAATCAGCAAAATTGGAGATATTTGAGGGAGATCTATACCTAAGTACTGAAATTCATGATAGCTCGACAATATAACTTCTTAATTATTGCAGATTATCATTTTTTATACCGTGATACCCACAGGTGGCAGTGCGCCTGTTACGCCAGCTGCACATGCGCGACCAGCGTCTGTACTTCACTAGCGGGGAGCGTGACTGGTGCGGAGGCGGAGGCGGGCTGGCCCTGCCCCTGCTGGCCGAGCGCCCCCACCAGTTGCTGCACCCCCGCCGCCACCAGCGCCTGCGCCACTATCGCCCATTCGCCGCCTTCACCGCCCTCACCCGGGAAGACCGCGGTAAGCAAATACTATCTACGTATCTTTTGCTATCTGTTTTTTGTCTCACTAACATTGACAAAACGATTCAGTCTTTGCAAACTGTTGAAACTCTTGAACTGTGTTGCGACACACAAACTGTTCACGGCCGCACGTGTGATATAGCAGCCCTACCTTCTTGTCATCTTGGAAAAAAAAATCATGTCTTTCCAATTACATATATTATATCTACCAGTTTTTCTATTTCTTCACTTTTTTTATTATAGGAAAACATATTTTTCAAATATTTGTGTATTCAATTTCACAATGGAAATGACGATATTCTTAATACCAATGCCGAATAATATTTAACAGGCAGTAGGATAGGGAGTGTGAAATAAGTATCTTTATTTAATGTATGTATATCAAAATGTGTACAATCATTACTCAAGTCTAGTTATATTTTTCCATGAGGTTTTCTAATTGAACTCATTTTATTTTTCAGAGGAAGGGCCACCCCTCACTACCAAAGAAGTTAGGACACTCACAATACTTAAGGAAATTCCATTTGTAGTCCCATTTTCACAGAGGGTTCTTATTTTCCAAGGACTACTAATGAGGTAGGTACTTTTAACACATTCAGTAGTTCATAATTTCATACAGAACAATGACTTATGCTATTACTCTCAAGGATTGATCCATTAATGATTTGTATTTATTTCTAGGGACAAACAAGAACACCAAGGCGACCTTGTAAGCTTTTTACAAGGGCCGAATATCCACGTAATGATCAGGAGATCCCATATATACGAGGATGCATTTGACAAACTTAGTCCACAAAATGGTACATAATTATTGATTTTTATTTATTAGATTCTCCAGAAATCAAGTACTGGTTTCAGGTTACATACATATATTATAGGAAAATCTGCAAACTGATCAAGGAAAATAAGATTAAGAATTCTCCTAATTGTCTCAAACACAAACCTATGATAGAATGAATTCTTTAGTCATAAATATTCTAGGGAAGTAACATGTCCAATTCATGTTGCATTCCATGAGTATCAGATATTTTTTATAGTGATGACCTTGAGTAGCTTCAAGAATATTTGCTTGCCACCAACATTACCCTTTACCCTTTAGAAAATGGCAAATTTTTCATAAAAATTCCAAAATCACAAGTGATTATTTGATATTTGAATAACAAAAAAGACAATCGCTATGATGCAGATGGTCGTCATGGAGCCAAAAGTCACTAACTAACAATGTGACATATTTAAGATAATGCGTATTTTGTGTTTGCAATTTAAAATTTCTATTTATGAGGGATAATAAAACTTTTTTTATAATTGGGTTTGTATTCAACAGTTTTTAAGTCTTACAATATAATAATGGCGCAATCAGATCTATAAATTAAATTTAAATAATACGAAAATTATATTTAGTGACTTTTCAGAATACCGGTTTCTTTGATTTTAAAATATTAGTGATTTTTATTTACCTTTAGTGATTTTTCACATTGATTTTAAAGAAATAGTGATTTTTGCAATTAATTTTTTAATTAATGCAATTCCAGAGCCCGATCTCCGCCTGAAGATGCGCGTCCAGCTCATGAACGAGGCGGGCCTGGAGGAGGCGGGCGTGGACGGGGCGTGTGTGTTCAGCGAGTTCCTCTCAGAGCTGCTGCGCACGGCCTGCGACCCCAACCGCGGCTTCTTCCGCCTCACGCGCGACAATACGCTCTACCCAAATCCGGCCGTGCACCTGCTGGTGGAGAACTTTCAGCAACATTATTATTTCATCGGACGGATGCTCGGAAAGGTGAGACATATTTTGTTGGTATTCTAATTATGTAAAGAAGTGATTGTCACGCAGTTTGTAGCCGTAAGCCAAGCGCCAGGAGTGCTCATACAAAAAGAATTGCCTTATATAGATATATATTAGCGTTGTGACCGCTTTGAACGAACTACTTCTTTTGGCAACAGTTCCTACTTCATTCATTGTTCATTGAACAAATACTTCAATTGAAGTTAATAGTTCATTTTAGCGTTCATTCATTTCAATAACTTCGTTTCATTGAACAAATACTTCAAATGAAGTTGGTAGTTCATTTTAGCGTTCATTCATTAACTTCATTTCATTGAACAAATACTTCAATGGAAGTTAGATTATAAAGAACTACTTCAATTTGCAGCAGTACAGTTGTGAAGGTGAACTTCAAAGCCTACAAAAAGTACCTCATTACAAGTACTTCAATCAAAGCGCTACTGACTAGTACGTGTTTTTCAGCGAGGAACCAGTTCCAGTTCTTTCCGTTTTTAAATCTCTACCAACTAGTATGTGATTTTGTTGGCGAGGAACCAGTTCCAGTTCATTTTCATTTTTTGGCAAGGAACCGGTTCCAGTTCTTTTCACTTTCAAATCTCTACCGACCAGTACGTGTTTTTTCGGCAAGGAACCGGTTCCAAAAAGAACTGAACAAATAACCGGATAAATTCAAATCTCTTTTTTGCGAGTTCGATTTCAATTGAAGTGTTCACTGCGAAGGGTTTATTTTAAAGAACTAGCAATTTGTGAAGCATTCACAAAACAATGAAGTTTTTCCCAACGCTAGTATATATACATTAAATAAAATTTCTCTTGTAGGTTTGCAAGTCTGCTACAAACTAATTATTTTATTAATAATTTTGTAAAAAACATCAAAATTTCATGTACGTATTTCAAAGTAATGAATTGGTCACACTCACAGCACACCTCTATTGGTTTATCTCTTGAGTGATTTTGACCATAGTGCTTTTTTAAAGTTATATCCTTTTACCTTTGAACCATCTCAATGATTCCATTTAAAACAATTACAGCACCCTCCATTTTTCAAGTTCAAAGCGCCACATGGACGTTGCACTAGAAAAATAAATCCACTCTTTTTATTCCAGGCACTCTATGAGGGATTATTGGTGGACCTCCCGCTGGCGGAGTTCTTCCTGCAAGCGCTGGTGGGCGAGAGTGGTGGCGAAGCGGACATCCACCGCCTGGCCGCGCTGGACGAGCGCCCTGCACCGCCCTCCCTGCTGCAACTACGTGCGCTGCCCCCCGCCGCCGTACAGGATCTCGGCTTAGACTTTACCGTCATGACGGACGAACTAGGCGAACAGAAGGTGGGTTTCGATTTTAAGCGTCTGTTACTACTATGGTATCTGCTTGATCATACTGAACAGGTGCCACTGCCTTCTTTGTGGCCAAATAACACTGCAAACCAATATACAGTTTAAATTTTTTTTATCGTCCTCAAACCGTGCGTCATGAAAAAATGGTTCTTCAATTGGAGAAGTTGTTTTTTTTTTTTTTGCAAGAGAACTTATTTATTTACATATTATCAATTTGCCTTTTTTTCCACATATTGTAAAATCTTCATTTTTCAGCTACTGCATTTTAAACACACACATATTTTCAAGCTTTTTCAAGAACAGTAAGATTCAATCACAGCTTAGATCAATTAATAAAATTTCCCATTGTTTACCATGACTAGAAAATTTTAACATCTTTATGACAACCTCTGTCAATCAAATCATAGTAAAAGTCATAACCTCAACTAATCTTGGCCGGACAACCTCTACAGGTGGACGAATTAAAAGCCGGCGGTGCCAACATTGCCGTGACGGCCGAGAACCGCATAGAATACATTCACCTGATGGCCGAATGGAAGTTGTCGCGCCAGGTGCGGCTGCAGACGGCAGCAGCCCGGCGCGGGCTGGCCGGCGTGGTGCCGCTAGCCTGGCTGCGCCTTTTCGGGCCCAAGGAGCTGCGCCTGCTGGTCAGCGGGGCCGAGAGTGGGGTGGACGTCGAGGATCTGAAACAGCATACTAACTATGGAGGTATGTAATGCTTTATACTTTTTTTTTTCACTCTAGTGAAATGGTGCAACGAGATTTAACCCCCACAGTGCAAAAATCCATGCACTCTCGTGAAATTAGCTCTTTTCATTTATTTTTTTAGAGTACGATTAAAATTTCCCCATAAAATAAAGATATTATTAACCTGCATTATTTCATGATAATGAAATTTCAATAATATGTTTCCTCAATTTATTTATTAGGATGTTCACAAAAAAATATGTTTCGATAACTTTACTGAACAGAAAATGTTTAGAAGTGTGATCTTTACTGATTTAAAAGCAAACTGATGTTGTCAATTCACATAAGACCTTTGGACTTCTAGATCCCAGACAGGCCCCTAATTGATCTTACTACTTCTATCGGTTTATCTCCTCAGTGGGCAACTTATTTAACTGGTTTTTCTCACCGTACCATAGAAATATAAATTTCAGTTGATCCGAGTGTTGTGACGTGAAATGTGATGGTTGTTTGTTTTCGTTCAGGCGGTTACACTCTGGAACACCCCACCATCCAATTCTTCTGGAAGGCGCTGGAAGAATTCACAGACATACAGAAGAGACAGCTGCTCAAGTTCGTCACTAGCTGCTCCAGGCCCCCTCTGCTTGGATTCAAGGTAATTAGGCTCATTTAGACATTGATACCCAAAAAATATAAGAAGACAGTTATTCATGAAAAATCTAATTTAATAGAAACCCACTGGTAGTAGGTATATTATTTGATTTGAAAAATACAACTGCGAATAATTGGCTGATTTCTGTAGCGCCATTTTCGTGAGAGAAATATCACCTTAGGAGAGCTAGAAATATTACGCAAAGGGACTATCTAGCATCTAAACAAAAATACCTCCCTCGGTCATTCTGAATTTGTGTAAAATTACTAATGAAATAAAGCATATTCATATTTGACTTGTCCCAAGTATATACGATAGCTACTAGTTTTAGGGAGGTTTTTGCCGTAAATATCCAATATATATATATACATATGTATATGAATCTGCATTTCCTACTTAAAGTTCCCTTTAAGATAACACAGTATTAACAACTTTTTCCCAAACTAATTTAGAGTGACTGTTTCAGGACTTGGATCCCCCATTCTGCATCCAGCACGCAGGTACCTCCGAGCGCCTCCCATCAGCCTCCACCTGCATGAACCTCCTCAAGCTTCCAGAGTTCCCCTCAGAGGTCATGCTTAAGGAGAAGCTCCTCTACGCCATCAACGCCGGAGCTGGCTTCGAACTGAGTTAAGCCATATTCATGAAGAAGGCAAAATGCTTTGTGATCTATCACTCTGAGCTGAGCCGTATTCACAAATAAGGCTTGATACTTAGTGACTACCACACTGAGCTAGCCCATATTTACAAATATGGCATAATAATTTTGTGATAAACCACACTGTGCTAAGTCGTATTTAAAAATACGGTATAGTAATTTTGTGATAAACCACGATGAGCTATGCCGTATTTTCATTAAGCATAGTAAGTACTTTTGTGATATACCTCACTGAGCAAAGCCGTATTTGCGAAAATGTCAATGCTTCTGTGATAAAGTCACTCTGAGCTAAGCCGGTTCGCAGTCATATTCACAAATAATACTTTGTGATAAACCACGGATTGGTTTTAACCCCTATGAGAGAGCATTGTCGGAACAATGTGATAATTTGTTTTGAAGAACAATAATTTATTAAGAACTAGTTTAATTAGCATGTTGTTTTTAATTTATATTTATTTTCTACGTTACTTCATATTTTTTCATGCCATGGCGTTGTATCAATGAAGTGGGACATATGAAACAATATTTCAAATATATTTTAAGCCTCACTCCAATTTAAACCAATTTATTAATTTGCAAAACACAAATAAAAGAACAAAACACATTAACATTTGCGCCCAAAAGTTTTAGATTTAAAATCGTTGGTCGAAATCAAAAGGAGGCCCCCTGTGCATAAGTTGGCTTTTACTAAAATCGTTGAGGAATATTTTATTATTTTGTAATAAAATGTTCAGGTAAATGAAAAATAATGGTGAAGAAATAATTTATACAGAGATTTTTTTTATTTTAGTTTTCTCATTCAACAGATTGTGATTTCATATGTTTTAACAACTTTTAAAGCAAAGATTACGAATCAAACTGCCAAATTCAACACTTATTATGTTCCTTTTACTTTTGGGGTGGTAAAATTATGTTGCATTCATTTATGGTGGGATTTTATGGATCATTTTAGTACCATTTTTGTTTAGTTGGTTTCTTAATAAGATCCAATGCACAAGAGTCCCAACTGCTATAGCTCCCTAATTGGGGTATGTTGTGAGGCTGGAGAGAGTGGGGTGGGGAAGGAGAAGGTTTGTAAGTACCTGGCTATTCAAATCTGGTCACCGAACACGACTAAAGCCAATTTCAAGCAACTTTTCGATTCTGAATGATGGTCTTTCACATGGGTGATACTTAAAGTATTTACCACTTGATTTTTTATTTTCATAAAATGAACAGTTTAAAAAAGCATATAATATATTAATTTAAATCGGGTTAAAGACCGACCAGCTCATCTACCTTTTACAGTCTACGAAAAAATATACTGTTTTTTATGAAAAAATAAAATTATTAGTATCGCTTTGATTTTACAAAAGCTTTAGACGTTAATGCCTAGTAATATTAATGATTATTTACTTTTATTCTGTGAACTAGATGCTCAATATAATAAATATCATTATTTTATTACCCTTAAAATGTTTGATATTAAAAATGAATGGGCTGAAGTTTTTCTTATTTTTTTTTGTGATTCAATTTCTTTGTGTTACATTTGGTTGCCAAATAAAACATTATTTGTTCAATCTTCATTGTATTGGCAAGCCTAAGTAATTTGTTTAGAAAAAATCTTAATATGAATATAAAATACTTCATACAACAACAAAAAAATCTACTCATTTTTAACCCTTTAGGAAATGGCCAATATGTATTCGAGATCATAGATTATTAATGATTTATTTGACAACCATAATACGGGCAAGTGCCTAGTAAGTTTTAGGAGCACAATTCCTAGAACTGCACTTTGAAGTTGACCACAGTTGAGGGGTTAAGTCAGAAAAACTGAAACTCTTCAATTATTAAACAATGTTTTCAAATGTACCGGCATTAAATGAATCTTCATAAATACCTGTAAAGGAAAAGTGTTGACGGCCGTTGTTCCCAATATTTCGCTAGCCGATGCTATGCTTCAGCTAAGTTAAGTGAAAATAACAAGCAACGTATATTTGCCTGTTCTCAACGTTTGCTTAGCTTAAGCGACTGCCCCTTTTTCTCATTGCTCCGTCTTCAACATTCCATAGACAAAAAAATGACATCAAAAGTAAAGCTTTTTAATGCATAGTTAACGCAAACCCACCAATTGTTGGTTTTACATGTTGAAATACATAAACACACATAACTAGCATCTGTTAGTAAATTTTTATTTTTAACTTAGTTCTGTCTCGATCTTGAAGTTTGATTTGCCCGAAAATGTGCATTAGACATTTGCAAACGGTTTTCCCAAATCCCACTATCCATATCTTATTCTTTGTGATTATGTATTTCAATAATTATCTACGAAATTCAAATTTAGAATTACATAAATGTCAGATGTCAATTATTTTCACTCTGTTGAGAGTTTATCAAACTTCTCCCTTAGTTAGCCGACTTTCATCCTGGTAATTGGATTCTCTAACTTAGGGGTACAATATTTCATATGTTTGCACTGGGAAGAGCATAATTATGCATTTGAGCATGGTTTAAACAAAACTTCGGCTCAACGGCTACTAAGTGTGATTGGTAACAACGGCTGTGAGAGGTCTAAACATAGGTGGCTGGAAGGTGTGGGGGCGAGCACCTCATTTTGCAGTGTGAGGAATAGGAAAGAGGCCGGCATGGGTAGAGGCGCATTCTAGAGGCTCTTCAAGGGTTTTATCGCCAATGATGATAATGATCTGGCAATTATAAACATTTTAGTGGCATTAAAACAATTTTATTTCAATTGATTTGTATTAAAAATCAACCATAGTGAATCTACAAGAATGAACTAGTAGTTAGGCAGTAACTTGCAGCCAACCCAACGAAATATTGTTAGAACTTCAATAATATTCAGTGTACATTGTATAGTGATGGAATTTATATGGTCATTGGAATAATTACATTATATGACAAAAGTGTGTGTGCGCCTTTGCAAGATGCCAACTGAAGGAGAAATGATTGTAAGTAAAGGATATTTGTAGATGGGAACCGTTGTGATGCTAGGATAAGATGAATTTAGATATGAAATGTAATTTGTTTTGTTGTAATGAATTTTCGGTGGATACATAATTCAACAAATAGACAGGACAATCATTTTACCTATTTGGCCGTCTCTTTTGCCATCTGAACTATCGTGACTTCCTTATAAATTTAACCTAACATTTATGGGAAACTGAGACATAGTGTTTTGTCTGTCACATTGATTTCCTTCAAATGTAAATCTTCTAGGACCCAGATAATGGAAGATGTGGAGTCCTCACCCAGCAGTGAATAGATAATGGCTGATGATAATTAGTAAGTTGATAAACTTAATATGCTGTAGCTAATTTGTAATACATAATTTACAATTAAACTTTATTTATTTTTGAAAGAAAGCATTTACCTGAGCAAATGTAAATAGAAACCATAACAACAGTGCACCTTTATATTGAAACAATATGTTAACAATAATCGATGTCTAATATTTTATATTATATATAACTAGCTCAGTAAATTTGAAATACATTATATAACATAAGTAACTGTTTGTCTGATTTAAACTCTTCTTAGAAGTAATAACTTTGAATAAAAATAATAACTTCACAGATATGTCCTTAAAATAGATTTTTCTAATCGAGGTTTAGAGCTGCTCATATTTTATACAACGCGAAATAACATATCACAATAAATCTTACTTAACGCTCCTAGCCTCAAACTCTGATGTATCAACAGACAGTTACAAAGGGGACATTGTGAAACACCTTTTGTCATCCAAATAAATACATTTGTGAACGATTGTTCTTAAACACTTAGGTTTTATTTTACTGAGAAATTACTCACAGGTAAATGAGCTAAAGAAAGGTTATGTAAATTTCACAGTAATATAAAACTATCGAGAAATAATAAGCTCGGTGTGTTCCATGAACAAAATAAATTCTGATAATCTTCAATCAATCAATGAATGAGTGACACTAAAAGCACACTGGAGTTTATTCTAGCAACGTTTTTAGAGATTGTCGTTGAACAGAAAAATGTGCTGGAAAGTATTTTATTACCAATTTAAACGCGGCATGATGTATCTTTCGAGGTGAAATTTATTTTTAATATATTCTACATTCTGTAGGGGCCAACGGTAGATTTGTATTTATTTTCTTCCATAGAGTGTGTTGTAGATGTTTGTGTAAAAGCATTTCCTTAATAATGTATAAGAATATCGGGTCATAAACATCCTGGGTATTTATTATTGGCATTTTGAATATGTACATTGTATGTACATCGGTAGAATGTGAAATTGCTTGAAATTATATTATATTAGGTACAAGAAATCTGTTTATTTTATGACGTACTTACGAAGTTGATTAAATTAACTCATTTTATTAATCCTCTCAAATCATATTTTTTTATAAATTCAATGGCCCATGAATTAAACACTATTTTACTCAATGCAATTTTACTGTTTATATTTCCAGAGAATGTTTTGACTTTACCCATCATTGTGAATATGAAGTATGTAGAAAATATAAAACTGTGTCTAATTAAATATATCTCTTGTAATAAAATTGTGAAAATCTATATTATATCCTATTAAGAATGTGGAACATTCTTTTTTGTACTTTGTAGTTAATATACTAAATGTCCTTTCATGTTTATGTTATGAATATATATCTTTTTGTGCTCACATTTTCATTATGTAATAATAATAATAATAATTGTCTCTGTAGACTCAAAAGTGTATTTTATTTTTCATCAATGTATGTGTTATCGAGAGGATGCTACTTTTATTTAAATATAAATAAAAAAGTACAGGGTATTTGGCTTTTTATTATATTATCTAGGAAAGTTTTTTCTGCGTATATTAAATAATCGCATATAATTCCCAGTTTGGTAAATTTGTATGAGATGGTCACCCTAATTAAAATTTGTTTTCACCATTGACAAGTATGAATCATCGAACAAGGTCTGAAAAAAATTCTGTCAGCTACGTTGCGTAATTAGCGTTTCACAGCCGTCAGAGTCGCGCTACTGCTTTTGCGTGACTATGGAAAATAAACGAGTACCGTGCTGTCATAAAACATTTTTACTTAGTTTTTTTAGTTTTATCTATTTTATATTAGTTACTTGTACATTAAAGTTTAAAAAGTATCTAATTATAATTCATATTGTTTGTGACTTAATAATAATAACTTGTTTACATCTTAGACTGTATTAAAAATGTTAATATCCGGAAAGAATGCAAGGCTGATGTGAGCGTAATGAATAGGATCAAGAAAGGGACGCTTAGATGGTTTGGGCATGTAGAGCGAATGAACGAAGAAAGTACTGTGAAAAGAATATATGATGCGAAAGTGAATGGAAGAAGAAGTCGAGGACGCCCGAGAAAGACATGGCACGATCAAATAAATCAAATACTTGAATCGGGTCATGTGGAGAGTCAGAATAACAGAAGAGTATGTATGAGACGATGTATGAATGTGAATGAAGGAAGGAGTGTGTGCCAAGACAGAGTTATATGGCGGTCCGTCCTCTCTGCCTACCCCTGCGGAGAAACGGCTTGATGGTTAGTTAGTTATTACTAATGTATTTTAAATATTTTAATATTTCTATTACGCATACTTAATTTAGTCGATACGAACTGTCGTTTGTTCGTTAGCGATCTGCAGTCGAGCTCGGGAACTGTTTCAAATTACCGAAATTCTCGATAAAATCTATATCGGTGTTTCGTGCCAGTTCCCATATGACTCTTTCTTGTTCCAGAAACTAAAAGATTGGCTCCGTGAGAAGAAATTTTCGATGTCTCAAGAGAGAATGTCTCGTATGCTGTCAACAACTTTTTGCAGAGCTTGACCCATCTTTTTAATGGTTAGGAGACATAGGAAAGTTGCTGGACCAAGTGTTTAGCCTTCAAAGGAAACAATGTAGAAAAATATTATTAATTTTTTCCGAAAAAGTATGTTTTTATTTTTTACTAAAATTTTCAAACAGCCATCGAATATTAAATTTATTTCATATTCTCTTATATTCCAATAAAAAATAAATACATTATCTCTGCACTCTTTTTCGAAATCAATGAGGCACTTGTCTTATTTTTTGAGAGTCAATTTCAAAGTTCATGGTGGAAATGACGTTACAAGCTGAAAGCAGTTGCGTTGTCCTAAATATATAGTATATAAAAACATTCTAATTTATCATTGAAATAAATATCACAGTTTAAAAAAACTGGCAAAATCTCTTAATAATAATAATAATAATATTTGGATGATTTTTTGTAGCCAAATATACTGTTCACGAGTTTTTACTGCTTTACGCAAACAGTTTTTGAGCTTTATAGTTAAGATTGTATTTGACTTTCACCCTTTTAGTGATCTTTACTGTCAATCTCTAAAGGTTATTTTTACAAAAGTTATTATATTGGTTGATTAGATGTATTTTTAAATCAAGTAAAAATTGTATGTACACAATTGCATTATTACGGCGCCCTTGAGGTAATGTTTCACAAAAACAACTCTATAAAAATTATCCAAATATTAAGAAATCAATTACTACTAAAACACTAAATAAATACATCAATGGTTTATTTTAATATTGAATAGGCCACTTCATGATGATTTAAAAAAATCAGGTCATTAAAAAATTATATTGCATTAAAAAATCCTTGTTTTCAAAACCGCAATTATTTTATGAAAATATTACTTTAAAATATGTATATTTTTAAATCAGAAAATATCTTTTTTTTACTTTGAATAGCTATGAAAGTTTTTGGTGCGTTTTTTGGGATAATTGAGTGAAATTTGTATAACTCGTGAAAACGTCACTAAAAATAAATAACACTCGTCTTCCTTTCCAACTGTTACAAGGATAATTTTAAAAAGATTTTATATAAGCTTTATCCGCTACATTTGTATTAGTCTTGTTCGCTAGATTATTTTGTTTATGGATCAAGTCACAATTCGGCGACACCATCCCAAACATTGTTCGCGAGTTTGAACTCGAACATAAAAATGCTTAGGCTTTATCCGTCACTGATAAAAATACTCGTCTGTTTTTCGAAATCGCCTTTTAATGTAATCGGCCGGGATGTGCAAATGTATCGACCGGTCACATAAATCAGTCCGAACGATCACTTGGAACTCGGAACTTGCGTAGGTACTTCTATAAATATATTGATCTGACACGAAGATGTGAACGTACCTTAAGTCGTTGGGTGTCTTCTTGTGTGGTCCGCGGCCGGCGACGCGGGTGGTCTACTTCTAAAGCTCTGTTCCTACTATCTTCTCTCCCTCGCGCTGAAATAACACGATCCTGCTCAACATTCGAACCACATGTATTTGCGTTATTGAGTCAAGGCATGTTTATCGTTTTGTAATTCTACCCCTCGGTGCGTATGTTTTAAAAGTATCTGATTTTTACAATACGGTTTCTTGAAGATTGTTTGCAAACTTTTGCATGCTGGTTTTTGCTTTAAATGTTGACTACAGTCTTTATGGGGTGCTGGATTTTGGAAAATCATACCAGTATTGTGTAAATGTACCTGTAATTAATGGAAAACTCAGTTTTAAAAGGCATTTTAGTGCGCAAATGAAAAAACAGTGAGATAGGTATGAATTACCACTGGCCGTAGTCCTTTATTAGGTATATTAATGTTTTTTCACAATTTCTGGTTTTTGGCATTGATTCCAAACTGAAAAACAAAACAATTTCAAGAAAATTTTATGATTGTCCTCGTAACAATACTTTTCCACCACCAGTGAGGTGTGTGGCCTGTTCAAACAATGCCAACCACGGCAAACTAAAACAAATCATTTTTTTAACTTTTCACGAACTTAATAATTTTATCAAGAAGTGGAAATCTACAAGCTGAAACGTCTCTTATAGTTTTAAGAAAAACGGCGCTCGACAAATTATCTAAATCTCACGGATTGGGTTAAAAGCGGATCTGTCAATGTTCAGTGTTATCCCAATCAACACACAATGCAAGCAATGTCGGATTTGGACCCTCAGCGGAGACTGGTAGTGTTCCTGATGGATGTACAAATAAAATTCACACGCTCACCGAGAGAAGCCTTTTTGATTGCAATGATAGATGTTGCCTTATTACTTACTAGATATTTCATAATTTGTTTTCACTTGTTGCGTTTAGGTTGATTTTTAAAACTCCGATTTTGTTTTTTTCTGTATTTATTTAATTCAACATGAATGCAACACTAGTGTCCTTTTCCGGTCACGCATTTCGATAAATACCCGAGTAAATTGATTGCACACTTAACTTAATTAATCGAAGATTATAAAGGTGTATTACATTGAATTATTTATGAAAGGGTCTTGTATATATCCTGTCAATGCTCCGGTAGGTCCTGCAGAAGAGAAGAGAAAATAGAAATATAATATGATGTATTTACAAGTAGATAACTGATACATTTGTAATAAATGCAGGAAATTTCAACAGTTTTTCGAGAGAAAATTTATAGTGAATGTATTTTGTGAGATGCGTTTTTCAACTGGGGATAATGTGCTTGTTTTACTATCAAGGTGTGAAAACGGTGCGACATTTTAAAAAAACTTTAAGCTAAGAAACTTATAATGATAGTCGGATGATTTTTATAGCGCTGTTTTCGTGAAAAAATCACCTCAAGGGTGCTTTGCAACTTAATGCATCAAACCTATAACTTATCGCTAAGACTTATTACTAGTTAGTGACTTACAACTAAGACTTGAACTAGCGACTTACAACTAAGGTTGGAGTGTTTTAAACATTTGTCACTGTTGGATTTCAAAGTGATAATTTGTTAGGTTCTTACTTACTTAGGTTCACGTTTGTTATCCAGTTCCTACCTATCCCGCCATTTCGCTATTCGATTTTCTTATTCAACAACACAGTAATCGAAAACAATTGACAATTAAAACAGAAGAGTTATGTGAAAAAACGTGTTACGTGTTGGTCGTTCGGTGGTGGTGTGTTTCTCAAGTAATAAAATATAAAGTGTGGTGTTTTGTTGTGATTCGTGTTCGTTAATAATACAATGTGTAAGAAGAATCAAGAACTTCCACGTCAACTACTTCGGTGAGTGAATGATTTTCCATTTTCTCTTCATTCCAAATCATTCCACATTCATAATTAGACACTTCCATCAAGTAGTATAGTTTATCGTTTTACAATCCACTATTTTCCAAGTTTTTATGGTCCCCGTTAAGCGCCGATTGTCGGTCCGTTTCAGAGTTCGAACAAATTATATCTAATATCTTAACGATTTCAAATGTAAGGAATGTTTAAAACACAACCTTAGATGTACAACCACTGACTTAACAGCTAATTACACAGGTAAATTTTATATACAATAAAGTTATGTTAAAAAAATGTAAGATAACGTAATATAGACCACAGTGGGACGAGTTTCAGTATGTCACAATTCTGTATGTAGGTAATATAGAAGTAAAGATAATACTATGCGATGCATGAGTTTTAGGATTACATATTATATTCTACATGTCAATAATTATCTTTAAAGCTAGATAGAAACTTTTTCAAGAAGATTGTTGTTATTAGCGCCAGAAGAAGTAGGAAGTATTATTTATGTGTTTTCATTGTTAATTTTAGGATAAAAGTGCAGACATTGTTCTTAATGGATTACCTAGATTTATAAAAAACCATACCGTCGATGAAAAGACAAAAGGGCCTAAGCGACACTCTGGTCATGAGTTAAATAGGCAGTTTTGATCAGTTTTTTTTTGCACCTCTCGTTTGATTCTAAAGACTTTTGTAGCCCTTTAGCCATCTAAAATATAGTACCACTTTGGAGAAGGCTTGACTCAAGCGACACAAGTTTGGGACTTTTTTAGCTTTTTGTCGCTTTGGGTAACTCAGTGAGAGCATTGAGTTACCTGGGTTAACTTTTTTTTTCAAAATCTAACCAGGGACTGAAGACTTATAAATTTTATTGTAAGACATAAGAAACTTTAAAGTGCTCTAAACTTCCCAAAATGGCGCTTCGGCCCTTTTGCCTTTCCGGCGACGATATTATATAATCATTAATAAATATCTAATTTAATTAAAGCCATTTTAGTCTGACTTGTAAACTGTTTGACTTTTACACACATGGTTGTAGAGACGATATTGGTAAATCACGCTTTGTTATGATCAATTTGTAACTTATTTGCCTTTTTACTACACGCATTTGTAAATATCTTCTTGCTTTTTGTGGTTTCTTTTGAGGGTTTTTTTTTGTTTTCGTCTTTTAAATTGTTTTTTTTTTATCATTTAGTGAAGATCTCGCCCAGCTTCCAGCATCCGATTGATCCGTTCCATGAAACAGACTCCCATCTTCTGATCACAGATGTTATAATTCCCATCTTCTCCATCACCTATCTTCCTATCTAATAGAGTCGGTCACGCCACGGGGAGGCTGGGAGGAATAAAGGAGCGGAAGTAATTGGTTTCAGATAAACGGCTATTAATTGCGAGGACATTAGCTTGCGTGGGATATTAGACATTGGCAGTCTGCCTTCGTGTGCTGCCAAACGTTTCCAACGAACGAAAATGGAAATTTAATCGTTAAATTAAAATACCGTTTAGGTCGCTATTTTTTATTAGACTTTTTTTAGAATTAATTTTATCACTCATTTTAATATTGTTTAGTTTGGGGGACAAATTATAATAACAATAATTGCCTGATTTCTATAGCGCCGTTTTCGTGAAAGAAATATCACCTCAAGGGCGCTTTACAACATAATTAACACAACCTACAGCTTAATCACTAAGACTTATAACCAGTGCCGTATAAATTATAACTATGTACTTACAACTAAAACTTATGATTGGTGACTTAACTTAAGACTAGTAATTTAGAATCGAAACGTAACAACTAAGACTTATGATATTAACGTATGCCTAATACTTATAACTAGTGACTTGCAACAACATATTTACATTAACAAATATATGTAATGCTTCTGTATATTATCTCTGCACACAATATAAATAAATATTAATATACCATGAATTTTATGTAGTAAATAATAAGATGGAGCCTAGGAATTAAGATTTTTTATCAAAAACGGCGCTACACAAATTATCTAAATATTATTGTTATTATTAACGATGAGTCTTATTTTATCTGTTCATGGCGACCATGGTGGCCGAGCAGTTAAGTTTCCCGGCTACGAATTCGAAAGTCGCGAGTTCGATTCCCTGAGTGCGCAAATAAATTTTATTGAATTAAAATTGGTTATTTTACACTTGAATTAATATGAAATTATTAACTGGTAGTATATTTTCAGCACGTTCCAGAGTGGTAGATACTCTCAGAACCTCTTCGCCATCTCTTTCCCCTCCCCACTCCCTTCAGCCTCAAAACATACCCCAATTGGGTATGCCATAGTCCCACTGGTATATCAGGGGTTGTAACTTGTCTTGCTAAGAAAAAATATTAGTTGCTTTGATCCACCCATTTCATATACGAGTATACAATAATTTCCGCTAAAATACATTATAGGTAGGTATTTTATTAGGGTGGTAGGGATTTGAAAAGATTATTTTTTAAATTTCAATTAACTTCAATTCCAAATTTGAAAAGTTCACACTCGTGAGCATGTAGGTACGTACTCACAAAATAAATAATCAAATTGTGTAATTCTATATCAACACGAAGTGCCCCGACGATACCGGATAGCGTGGAGCGGTGAGTAGTCACCGACATTCCCAATAATACCTGTAATGGGTGGCTCTGCTTTGTCGGCCCATCGCTGGTGATGCCTCGCTGGACACTGGACCTACCGACAAACCTAATTTATCATACTACTGTAGGTGCTCCGCTGATAGCTCAGTTGTGTCCCTTTCCTCCTTCTCGTAAACGACACGTGTGACAGAAATATAGGTCACATCGGAACTTTCAGCGGCACCACCATATACAAGTTCCTGCCAAACCTTAGAGTATATAGAGTGGTATCAATCCAAGGCAGTGTAGTCAGTTTTTGATGATTTTTACCTGACTCGGCGGACCTGGGCGTGGCTAAGACTAAGGCTAGGGTATTTATACATCCATTCATAGCCCATATCGACATAATGTTTTTGTTTATTCATATAACCACTTTTTCACAGTATCGATATCAACAAAAATATAGCATCTAACCTAAAAAACCGTTTAGTTAGGTCAAGTTTAGTGGCATAAGATGGAGCCCAAGATCATCGTGACAGTACGTAGAAGCGGAGTATTATATTTGTGGTCTCGTTCTCTCTCATGGTGTACGACGTAAAAACCCGGAGAAAGTGATTATGAAGTTTGTATCGGTTGGGTAAAAATAATTAGCTCTCTCTCCATACATTGTTTCTCCAAGTGCCATACCATATGCCGTGTTATGCCATATGCCACAGTGCCTAGTCTGCCCAGTGCTGGTAGTGTGATATTATGTCCAGAAACTATTTTTTTCCCTCGGATTAACTCCAAAATTTCCGCAGAAATTCCACAGATTCCGAATGCTGGCTGCTAGCGGGCATACCTTCCGCACGTAGTAGGTAGATAGGCACTAGCTCTTAGATACTTCATACCACACACGTTGTAGGCAATAGTTAAAGGTTTAATTAATTCTGTGGCATTTATGTGAAGAGGTGTATGTCACAAAATATCTGAAAATGAGTTAAGTGTGTAGTTATACTTTAAAAGGTTTAAGGAAGTGCGGGTGAAGAGATACAACTCATGCATAAAATTTTGTGCATTTATAATTTATACATACAAAGTACGCAAAGTCTTCTTTTAATAAGTGAAGGTGTTGAGGAATCAGCTTTGCCTCTTCTAAACAATAAGAATTGTGACATACGTATAGGTACCTCTTCACCCAAATGCCACAGAATGTCTCCACTCTTTCAAATAATTATACAAAACGTTAAAAAATATACCAAATTGACCCAATTTAAATAACTTTAAATACCTGCGCTTTATGTTCAATCTTTCTGGTACCTATCTAAGCTCTCTAAGTAGGTACCTTCACATTTTTCTCTTTCAAATAATCTAGTACGGAAGTAGGTGCCTACCCTTATTTGTTTGTTTTTTCAAGTTTGTTTGAATTCCCAACTCCCCATTCCTTACTCCCAAACTCTAAGACTATCTTAAATACACAATAAAACTATTATCATAATTCAAGTTTTCCGGTGTACATTTTATAGATAAAAAAAAACTACATTAAAGCATCGTGTAAACCGCGTTCACTGTTACGTAAATTATGAATCTAATAAAATTTAATTTTCTTTTGTATTTTAAAAATACAATTTAATATTCCCAGGCATCTCAATTCGAGAACAATTGAGCCATAAAAACTCAATCCCATTTTAATCCTCCGGCCAAACGACCGTAAACATAATTTATGTATGTTCGCTTCACAAAATGATTCTATTAGCCGTCTAGCTTGTCGTAGGAGAGCCTAACTCGGGCATTAAAAACCACAAAATCAAAATAAAGAACAGCCTCCCGTCTGCATCTGTGGGATACCGTAGACGTTTTAGTTTAGTTGTTAGTTGTAGCCCAACAATAATATTAAGCCGGACCAACCCTCAAATTATATAGAGATGCTCTAATCCCGGGGAAAAGTAGGGGAAAAGTAATTAAGAAACGATCCCTCAAAATAATATTATATCCGTTTTCAGGACCAACAGAAATGTTTGAGGGAGAAGAGGTATTAGGTTCTCGGGAAAACACGAAAAAACCTCACGGATGTACTGTAGTGCCGTGATTATCTATCACCTACTTTCTACGTATTGTGGGAAAATGTTATCACTCGTAATTTTGGGCATTTTTAGTACATATTTCGTCATTTTCTAAGGCAAATGTCTTGTAACTAACGACTGTAAATTATCGTTTCGCACTGATAATTTACAGTCAACATCATCAAGATTATTTTTTTTAATTGACATTTTAGACCATATAAAAGTTAAGTAATCCCAGGTCCTACTTGGCACCTTGGCAACACCAGTGACCAAATGTTTGAAGACAAAATATTTGAGTTTCCAAGTCTAGTGCAGCCGAACAAATAAATCAAAACAAATATTATATTTTTGAACAACGTCGTGGCTGGAGAATTTGGTCAATGTTGATTTATTGGTGATCGTTGGTGTAATTCCGTTGCGAGTGCATTTTTTACTCTTACTCTTTAAAACGTTGTTGGTATTTAGCAAACACAGCATACACACTGTAACGATACAGAGGTAGGTACTGTCTCGTAATATTATTTTAATTCATATTAAGGTGGGTTATTTGAGGTAAACACACATTTTTGGAGAGAAAAGGCGTTGGAAAACTGTTGGGTTACTGAAAGGTTTAATCTTATAAAAGTTGGAGGTTTGATTTTAATCAACAGCATCGTGTACTTACTTTTATGTAAAATACCTTAAAGGCATTTCGTTACTAGGAATAACTTCCAGGCTTTTTTCTTGTTTAATTTTTTGTTACTTACTTTTCATCAGTTACAAATATGAATTTTTTAAGATTCATAGACCACTATAAAAATGACTATGCTAATTAAAAATAATTGCATTGGTGTGTAAGTTCCAGAGAGAGAAAACTGGGTTTTCGCTGGTTCATACACGTCATTAGATAAATATTAAGATTATATTTAGGAGCTGACGAATCTGTTAGACCGATATCTGGAGGGTTACAAATACATATGTCAGATTTTGGTAATTCAATTTAGTTATCAGAAAGAACTCTGATGTGTGCCTTACTGTAATGCTGTAAATGCCTATCTCAGCCGCTCAAGTTGAATGAAAGTATGCCCTGTCTAAAGTGTATGCAATGTTTCGTCATTTTTTACCAATCAATTTAACAATCGCCTTTCCGGACATAAGCACTTCTGGAACTGACCCCACATATTTCGTTATGCCCAGAGTTGTCATACTACAAATTCAAATGACCTGAATATGAAATATAAGTTTTCTGAATCAAACGAATGAAATAAAAGTTGGATATTCGCTGCCGAGATTAATTTAGAAGGAGTTTCAGAAGGGCTATGGGCTGTGGGCTGTGGGCTGTGGGCTAGAGCGAATGGTCAGTTTATCTAATCTCCTCGCTCTGTAATTATTATGATGAAGTCTAATTTTTTACCGTCCGAAGCTAATGTCTGCCCAAAGGGCACGCAACTTGGCTGCCCCGCTTCACGAGATTGAATCCTTTTCCTTGATTTATTTCAAAATAGTTGGTTCTTCTGTCAATGATTTTAATATTTCCTCGTATAATATAATCGTTCTGCCAAAAATATATTAGTGTTTTTTTTTATACACTAGCTATTATGGAATGCGGAATCAATGTGGATCTACATTCAAACGTTTTCTAGCGTAGAGTTAACGCAAAGAAAATTAGAATCTAACATTTATTTTTAAATGTATGTAAATGATTCGATTACAAATTTTATGTCAGGTTGTATTTTAATAGCTCTTAAGTGCCATTAAACATAAACAAATTGTTTGATTTAAGAATGCAGCAGCGCAACACGTTTGGAAAGTTTTTTTATAATAAATGAACTTAAGAAAAGTTTCTATAATAAAGGTTTAGATACCTACGCACTAACCTATTTCTAAAGTTAAATATTCTGGAGGCTTCTCTCTTTCCCTAACGTTGATTTTCCTAGGCTCTGCAGTTCACCCTTCGCTTACATATTCAGAACTAATAGGCATTATGTAGTCGACTTTATCAAGTTTCAATGCATCGCCATTGTGTAGGTACCATTCTACATTTGACGACCTCTGTAGTAGAAAAATTAAAATCCTCGACTATGAACCCAAAGGTCGCGGGTTTTCGAATCTCGGTGTGGGAACTGTGTTATTTCACAGTTACTTAATTTTAAATAATATATATTTGCGGCACGTTCCAGAGTGGTTGATACTCTTAGTGTCGCCCTGCTGAAAGACTACCATTCAGAATCGAAACATTGCTTGAAATAGCTTTAGCCGTGTTTGGTGACCAGATCTGTATACCTGTAATCTCATAATACACCCCGATTGGGGATGCTAAAGTTCTACTTAAGTCCGGACAGTCGAGAGCAGTTGAGACCATCATACGGTATCCACATTTAATAAAACATATTTTACCGTTTTTATTCATAGAAAAATAATTATTTGGTGTAAGCACAAACCTAGTCCATTTTTCAACATATGGAACATTATTTTTATTTATTGATAATATAATAAATATTCGAATGCGCGGGGTTCTATTTTACCCAACATTTCGCAGTAACAACAAATTTATCACGAAATGAAACATTTAAGAATGTTGTATTATTTTGTATGGATCGTATTTTAACAACGTGTCCTAGCTAGAAACACCAATGAAAGAAGAACTTCACAGAACATAAAGCTAGAACAAACAATTAAGTGTCGTATTGGTGTATTGTATTTATTTAGCTTGACTTTTCTTACGCTACCTACGTAAAACAATAGATGTCGCCTGTTTTTATAGCTCTGAAGTTAGCCAAAGGATGATTTGACACACCAAAGAACTCTCTGGGGTTTCGGAATAGCATTTTTGCAGCACTAAAAGTACGAAATTTTAACCAGGTAGATAAGAGTTTTGGAAGCAGCGGCAAAGCATGAGCCAGGAGTCGGGGCCACCAGGGCCACCAGGACCACCAGTGCGGCGGTCCTTCCCAGTAAACACAGTAAACCAACAATCAGGGGTTCCCAATAACCCCCAACACCGATGATTTATGCTTATAATAAAATACCTTTACGGCGGGCAGCAGACACACGGGTATTGTTCAGCTGTCGAAATCGTCATTTTAGAGCACAATTTCCAAGTTCGAGATCATTGTTCAACTTGTTTAAAAGAGCTTTTTTGACATTGTTGTGACAAGATATAATAAATATGCTCCTGCTGTAAGCAAAACCAAGGACTAGATTCTGCGTAACAAAGATATATTGCTACCCAGAATTGATCACAGAATATTGTGACTTCTCGCAATATAATAATTATATATAATACCATATAGTATGGTATACATACTGATAGGAATAAAGCGAAATTAAACGACCTCCGTGTTCGAGCGATCAAGACTCTTGACTTCGGAACTAGAGGTTACGGGTTCAAAACACGACGTACGTAAATAAATTTAATTACATTAAATGTGTTATTTTTCATTCAATTATAATTAGAGTAGTTTACCGACCTATACGTAATGTCAGAGGAAGCATTTTACAATAATCTGTATTTTATCGAGCGACGAATCATCTTTAGATGTACATGGCCTGTTCAAAAGAAAAGGTGAATTTTGAATTTTCGCGGGCTATTTTTTATTACAAAAGTAAAAAATCGAAGAACACTCAAAAACGTGACTAACATTTTAATCAAATCCCTGTACTGTCCTACAAATTCAGAAAGCCCAGTGTGAAATTTCCTCTCATATTTTAAAATCAAACAAAAAAAAAACTTAAATGATTTAAATAAATACCAACTATATTTTTTTCAATGTCATGTCCTCGGAGTGCAAAACTGTCTTTTTAACTAGAAATAACTACAATAATTGTGTTAATCTTAAGTGACCTGGCAGGTAAGAATGTTATGTATGTTATCTCTGTAGATAATATAAATACACATTATTATGCCATAGATAATATACAGATAATAATAAAATAGACCATGGGAATTAAAATTTGTAGACAGCTCTTGTGGTGGTTTTCACAAAACGGCGCTATACAAATTATCCCAATATTATTTTAAGGCAATGTTGTAATATTTCAGCCCACGTAGGTAGTATGCCGTTGACAACTCCGTTGGAAGCGTTATTATTTATTATTATTCATGTCTTTTGAGATTCTATGTTTGAGATATTTACAGTAACCTTGTAAGCGGTAAGAGCATGAACTTATAAATTCTATGACCACACATTTACATTCAAAAGCAGTGGCGGTTCGTCACTTTTTATTATTGTACTTAGAGTGCTAAGATTTAAAAAAACAACAATATTGATGTTTTTGCTGTCGAAAATGATGTTTTAATTTTTTTTTTTGCACAAAGATATTTCAGCTAACTGCTGCACCACACCACCAAAACTGAAAAATCCTGAAAATCTTCATACAATACAGTTAATTTTTTTTTAAATGTAACTTGCTTTCGGCTACAACAATATGAATAACGTTGTATACTTCAATCTTGGCACTCTTGTAAACTAAAAAGTCACGAACCGCTACTGTTCAGGAGTAACATCTTACTTAAAATTAGATCTACACTGATATTTGTATTGTTCAAATAACCCGACTTCAACCATCACCTGCATTATTTTTATTTTCAGAATAACATTAAAATATTACCTCCAGCAAATTATTTTATCCTTTAAAAAGTTTTCGTGTTATCTAAAATACCTTCCCTGAGGACTAAAGTTCTTTGTCCTAGGTCTGAATCAATAGAAAACCACCCAGATAATTCTGAGTCATTTTTAGTGGACACAATTTACTACAACTTGCAGAAAATTATTTTTTTAAATAAAATTATTTACTTTAGATGCACACCGTTAAAAAATACATCACAAAATTTGTGTTTAAGTATTTAATACCAGCGTTGGGTATTTTTAGAAAAAAGTGTAAACTTTATGGTTTGTTGACTTTGGCCAGCAAAAATGTGAAGAGTTCCGCTGTAATATTTGTCCAAAGTAAACCAACCGAAACAGCCCAGTGTTACCAGCTACCAGATACCCCATGGCTACCCGTCTTACCCGAGTCAATACTAGCAGTGGAAAAACAGGCTTTTTCTAGCATTTCGACACTTTTTACAGCGCCCCTACTGAACAATGCTCCAATAAATTCCACACCAAGTTTAAAGCAATTTCTAGAAAAGGATGTTGTTTGTTTATTCCTTCGCAGAGGTGGGTACCTAGAAATGTGACCATTCTTTATTTGTCCATTCGACAAACTAACTGACTGAGTAGATGGACCACCATACAACTCTTTCTTGGCACACACTATTTGCTTCATTCATATTCAAACATACTTTTCTGTTATTCTGACTCTTGACATGATCCGACTCAAGTTTGTGATTTACTTGATCGTGCCATGTCTTCCTCGGATCCCCCGACTTCTTCTACAATTCACTTTCGCGTCATATATTCATCTTACATTCCTCTCTTTGCTCAACCGTTTCTCATGTCCAAACCATCTAAGCGACCTTTTCTTAATCGTATTCATTACGCTTACATCAGCCGTGCATTTTTAACGCGGCCATACATTGTTTTACCACACATACGCCTCAGGGATGTTATCTATACAGCATTCCCTCTACTTCCATCGTTGCTAGATGAATGCCTCCGTGTCATAAATAATTATACTCAAACGTAAGTAGAATTTCGGAAATTATATTCACGTTGTTTTCAATGATAAACAACAGTGCCTACATTCCTACGTGAAATCTTTAAAAAGTAGTATCTAATTTTCCAAATTGATTATATTAAATCAATTACAAAGTTAGAACTAAAACAGAACTTCATTGATAATTTAAAAATACAAAGTACGAATCGCCAGTCGACACACTTAACTTTACAGTCGAGGACGTCGCCACTGTAGATATTTTGAAAAAAAAAAATTCTATGGATTTAGGAAATAGTCCGTTCGTTCGTTAGTCCTCTTTGGCCCGCCTTCAAAGTTAAGTATGTCAATATAATCAAAGCATAAAGGAAATCATTTATAGTTAACATCTGTTAGCTTCTTATGGACAAGAGACAAAGTTAGAAATTTCATATTATCCATAAGATCAAATTAACTCAAATTCCATCAAGCCACAGAATAGGGACATTCTAGTTTTAACTGTTATATTGTGATGGTAAATGAGAACGACCATTATTATTACTTTGTTATTTATGGCCCCTAACATAAACACATCGATAAAGTTTTATCGACAATATTGGTTAATTGCTCAACACTCTCGAGTACGACCGCAGATTGCCAAAAAACAGTTCACGACGAGCAAATCTTCTTACTTAAGTCGACGTCAACTGTTGTCTGTTCGTTGGCGATCTGCGGTCGTGCTCGGGAGTGTTAAAAAATAACCGATATATCGATAAAAACTCTACCGATGTATTTATTCTAGGGGCCCAATTGGATCGATAATATATTGACAAGTGCTAGTTACAGGAAGCGGTAAATATTTCATAGACAAGTAAAGCATTGACAATATAGAGTAATCAACTCACACCCAACATCTACGTTTTTTTTTGACCGATTGATTCAGATTAGCCTAAGCATCATCAGGGTACAAAATTAAACTAAACAAAAAATACAAAGTGTGCGGTTATATATACATATAGAGGGAGACCACAATATAAAATAAAATAAGAGAACAGTAAGAAAACAAAATAATAACATTTAAATTATAAAAATTAAAATTAAATCTGTGGTGTTAAACAAAGTTATTTTTTAATTTCATTAAATATGTCAAACTACAAAGTAATTGCTTTATATCATCAAATGACATCTTTAGAACTGTGTACTCGTTTATATATATATATATTAGTTTCTTTTTTTAATTTTGCTAATTCTCATTTCATACGATATTAGGATAGAGAATTTCGATATTGACATTATTTGGACAGTATATTTAGGTATTGTTTTGTTCTGAATCAAATTGAAAATTAATCATGGCAAATCCGTGCCAAATCGTAAATTAAAATATGAGTAGGATGTCATTTTGTAAATGCAGATAATTTTTCAACCTGTCCAATGTCCAAATAAGCTTTAATCGTACATTGTTGAACCAGGACATAATTACCCATTGTATACAGTTTACTAGAAGAACAGATGGCGACAGTCGGCTCTAGGCTGGGCTGGGAGAAGAAACCAGTAAGAACATGATCCGATGGAACCATAATAAAATAATATAATTAACCGTGGAAGCCTTCACTTGGGTGGTCTGTCTATGGTGTCTGCCTATAGGGTGTTCTGACTTCAATGGCGGGAATTTTAGAGGAGATTTAATCAACATAATATTTTCACTATGCAAAAGACCTAGGAACCGTAAAATAATTAGTGAGAGTTACAACTAAAGCAAGTAGTTATATACTAACAATACAATATACGAAATATATTTAATAATCAATTGTTTTGATTTCTTGGAAACGACAATCTTAATTTCTAGTTAATATTAATTCCTAGTTTATATTAATATACAGCAACATACTTACCTGGCAGGACACAATCACTTTATTAAAATAACTTAAAATATATAAAGTGCATGAGAGCAAATTTAAAATATTGTATGTAAAAGGTATTTTTTTAATTTTTCGTAGAAAGGAACAGACAATGATGAAAATCTTCTAATGAATTTAAGGAATGAGAATGAGAGTCTCAAAAGTTTTTTCTTGGTTTGGACAGAAATTATATTGGGGTTGTTACACATCTGGATTATGGATATGATTTTCCACTCCGAAGGCGCGCTCTCCGAACTTAATGTCTGGTGTGCGCTTTGGTTCCTTCAACCTTCCGACAGCCGATGACATTGCCGATCTAAGAGTTGACTGTCGCGAATTGAAATCTTCAGGAATACACAATTCCGATAAATAATCCGGAGCCATTCTGTTAATTGATTTGAAAATCATCCAGCAAAGCTTAAACTGGATTCTTTCGGGACATTTAAGCCAATAAAGATTTTTGAGGTGCTCTGAGATATGGGAATATACGCCGAGAACCAAATAATATTAGCTTGAGGTGGTTTTCGTTAAACGTCGAATCTAGGCCCGTTTAAGTTTTTGAACAAAGTGTGAAGCAGACAAGCATAACTAAATGGACGCTATTTTTCAGCTTTTTGTTCAAAAGCTGAAACCGACCAACAATCGATGTTTAACGAGAACTGTACAAATGTAAAAAAAAAAAAAAATGGCGCTTATGATTGGATTGTGACAATGTAAAATGTGACGAACGTTTGAAACAACCCGTACTTAATAAGCGAAGAAGAAAAAATAAAATATATTGTATCGTCAATCACCCAAAATTCTTATTATTGAAAATATACCATTATTGCCATATTTTCGTTTTTAAAACGAAACCAAGCGTTTTAAATGCAATAATCACTATTTTTTCATTGTAAAAAAGAGAGTTATAAACATACAGAAAGACCATTTCACTTATCATACATTGTATTGAAGTAAAATAGATCTGTTTCCGCTGTGAGCATTGAGCTTGATCCGACCGACTGCCTAATAAGAAAAGATAGCCCTACGGCCTAACTAGTTAAAACTTTGTGTTTTAGGAAATTTAGAATGGAGTTATAATTTTATGGTATTTTTAATAATTTAGAATATAAATTCACGAATAACACTTACTGCATACTCTGTAGGCGGCTTTCTTATTAAACTGGGCCGAAATCCTGCCAAAGCCGATTATAAAAGCTTCGTGGAACGGAAACGTATTAACCAGCTTTTTTGTATTCAATCATTAAATGAATATTTAGGAAGTCGGGGTAAAATAGCACTACGCGCGAGGGGCGTACCGTTACTTTAGATTTTCCAGAGCAAAACGTTTTGCCAAAAGGCCATCTTAGATTATATTTTTTTTAGGTTATCAAAAGAAGCGAAGCTAGCAGTCTGCAATGGAGTGCTAATACCAACCCATGTATGGCGGTGGAGAATGAAACTGGCAAAGAAAATCCCTGAGGTTTATGTGTGGTAAAACCATGTACGAGTATGATACCATGAAAAAAATGCAAGTCTTATGTAAGCGTAATAAACAAGACCAAGAAAGGGACGCTAAGATGGTTTGGGCACGTAGAGTGGATGAAGAAAGAAGTGTCGAGATACATGAAGCGAAAATAAATGTGAGAATAAGTTGAGGACACCCGAGGAAGACAACACGATCAAGCGAATCAAAGACTTAAGTCGAGAAAAGGTACATCAAAATAGTAAATATAAGTTGACGTACGAATGTAAATGACGCAAGGAGTGCGTGCCTCGACAGAGCTGCATGGCGGTCCATCCTCTCTGCCTTGCTCTTGCGGATAAATGGCGTATGGTTTGTTACTTAGAGTGCATGAAGTCTCTCGGTAGAGGGTATTTAAACTTTTTCATCTATGTTTTTTTTAATCTACTGGATTATTTATTTTCTTATTCTTAAAAGAAAGTCTAAAAATAAAAGTGAATCGCCAATTTATTTTGGCTAAACAATCCACAACTTATGCATATTTCCTATTTTTAACCAGGATAAAATAATTGAATACGAAAAATTCGTGAAAACAGTTAATATTCATATGTGAAGGAGTAAACGACACTTGACCTTTTTAAAAAGCGAATAACAAAGAAAATTCTAGATTTATGTCCAAAGTTCACTTTGCGAGTAGATTTGTGAAAAAAATATAAACGAAGATAAATTTCATCCGATTGAAATGTCAATTCTCTGAGTAGGTATTAGAATGTATTTAAATGTATTTCTTTCAAAGTGAAGCCAGCTTTCTTTGTTAGCAAATTCAAAAGGAAACTGACACATGTTGTTGGATTTAGGCTTTAATTTCCTGTGAAATACAAATTGAATTGATGTGGCTTTTGGTTCTGACAACGCATCAGGGCGGGCTAGTTCCTGGATAATAAAATACAAAACAAGTTTTATTAGCCATTAACGACTTTTAATTTTCGGAAAAACCGTGTGAAACAAATTGTACGTCTTATTTTTTCTATGTCAAGTTTAACTTTTAAGTCGCAATGAAATAGGATGCTACATATATAAAAAAAAAACTTATATGTGAAATCAGGGGCATCGCTACTATAGAAATTGTGGTTATATGTGCAAAATAAAGTAGGCCGTTCGTCAGTTTTTATTTTTAATTTTAGGCGCCTGGACACATAAATGTATATAAGTAGATGAGACATTAAACCAAAAAAAACGTGGCTCAACTTTGTTGGATATTGTTGCATTCATCTACTATCATGGCACTTTAGTAGAGCTACCACCATTTTCAGCGTTTGAGATAGTCCATATCGAAATGTATTTTCGTTCTGTGTTGCGTTACTGCTCAAACAATACCAAAATGTTTGGTAAAGCCGACATAGTAACTTTTCACAGGAAAGTGTGTTTTAATATCATTAAATAACTGCTAAATAAGCGAGAATAAGTTTTTTGCCTAAAATTTGAAGTTTGTAAAACACACCAAATGTCACATGGCGTTGGCACGTCTAGTATGTTTAACGAATATCGGCATGATTAGTGAGCAAGTTCGGCTGTTAAACGCGTCCCCTTTCCGCACCACATACCTCCCCCGAACTAAATGGAACACGGTCTAAACTCTCTGTATGTGCAAGCTGTCTACTCTATTTATGTAACTCTAAGCCTGCACATATAAATTTGTAAATCTGTTAATCTATTGTTGTAATTCTTCGCAAATTCTAACTTTTATATACAAAAGCATTCAGCAACTATCTAGTTAAAGTTGAGATACATGCAAGAGTACAATGAAATACTAGCAAATGCACTAAAAATAGAAACGGATAAAATTTGTTATTGAAAATTATTATTTCACGGAACCCAAAGAGCTTTCAAACGATTTCCCTTGTACAATGTACCTTCGTTATACTTTCTAGGAAAAGCACCAAGCAAATTCGATTATCGATTTCGTCCTCATAAATTTGGATGATATATTCTGTACAGTGTACAAAGCCTTCAGGTGTGACATTTATCCCATAGTTACGGTTGTTATATTCCCACAGAGTAACAAGTAACAACAGCTGTTGTCAAGTCAACAATGAGTACCGAAATAGGATAAGCGGTGCCCACCGGCTAACCTGTCACATACTTCACGCCAGAGAATAGATACAGGTGGGATAATCTGAAATGAAATCGAACAGCATCCGCGGTCCATTGTGCTCGCCAATTGGCTTACAGCTACAGCTGGACCACCGGGGAAGCGGCGTGCTACGTCCGTTTCAATTTTCTGAATCATAACCGCCTTTGCGTCCGCGCAGAGCTCCAGGGCCGGGCCGACCTCGCGGCAAGTTAGCGCGCACTCGGGCGGGAGGAGAAGGAGGCGGCACATACATTACCACCAACCCCACTGCAAAACTGTAAATGGTGCGGCTAAACCATGTTCAAGCACTTTCAATACAAATTATAAAATAACCTACATGGGACTCTTTAATACCACTACATAGTAGTAAATATATACTACTAGGCGTCAACATATTTATCTACATTTAAAAAAATGGTAAAATAACAAAACAGCGTCTCATGTCTTATTTTTTAAGATTTAATGGATATTTCAAAACAACTTAGCTCATGGTGGATATGATGTTGCGAGCTGAAAATATTTACGTTGGCTTATAAATTACAGAGAAAAAAGCTAAGCAAATTTCATAACGCTGGAGCTAACCGCTCAAAAATTTTTATCGCTCCAGAGCAAATGAACAAATTTTCTGTTTTAAAAGCAAGATAAGGTAAAATAGGTTTTCGTACAAAAATAATTAAAAATTATTTATATTTTTCCATTTTTGTTTCGTTTTGAGACATTCAATTGGATGTAGTTATGCAGAAAGAATCCAACCCAAAAAAGATGAAACAGAGGATAAGGCGTTTGAAAATATGACGATACAAAAGCTTATTATGGCATTTGTAAAGTGAATATCAGTGATTTTTCTATGTGACAATTATTTTAAATAGGTCATTTATAATCTATCAATGTATCAATTAAAACATATATTGTAAATCCTATGTTATCCCACATTTTAATGTTTTTAATGGGTTAGTAAAAAAATAATTTACCAAAAATTTATTGCATTTGGAGGAGGAATAGAATAGAATTACTTGGATAGAAATCTCGTATGTATCTATAGGTAAATATGTAAAACTTGATTTTGGAAAATTGGGGGTTAGACGCTTTCTGCATAACTACATCCAATTATTATAATATTTATTTGTAATTGTATATAATATGTGAGGTCTTAATCCGGCCCTGCTGGGATACTTCTGAGAATGTAGGCAGTGCGGATGGTTGAAGTCTCATTATTTTATTAGTTGGTGTTGGAAGCGGAATGCAAGATGACGTGAATGAGGAAGACACGGACACTTGGCCAGCGAGCTATCGATCCTTTGTAATGAATGCCTACCAGCGTTTGCCTTTGAGTCGGGGGTTGCGGTGCTATTCCCACGCACCCTAAATATACCATTGATTGTTGTTTGGTGTATCTTACAAAAATGCCTCTGCAGGTGTCGTGAGGAACATTGCATTTTAAATATTGAAGTTTGAAATAAGATCTGCGTAAACGCAAACGTTAAAAACTCCCCAATTATAATTATAAATTATAAGCCGTGGACATCTAATACCCAGTTCCGTTCAAGCATTCACTAGCCTAGGCATAAGTCTTAGTTAAGTTCAATGTTAATTTATAAGCAACTAGTTATTAGTATTAGTGATAAGTTATACAAATTAAGTTGTAAAGCGCCTTTGAGGTGATTTTCATTCAAGAAAACGGCGCTATAAAAATCAACCAACTATTATTATTTTAAATTTAATTAAATAAAACTTTTTTTTTCTCATCGACATAAATAGTTTATTTAATTGATAACTTTGTTTTATTCGCTGTGTTTTTAATAAAAAAAAATATTTCATAAAAATAAAAACAAATTGTTTGCAGCTTCATCGCTATTGACTTCTTAGGGGCCCTTAAAAAAATACATATAAAAAACACGATTTAATTCGTTACGTTCCTGTTCGGGCGTTCATAATATTTTACTAAAATAATTACTTAATTAATAATATATAATTATTAACATAAACCAAGGTAACCTAACCAGAACTCCAGGACTTCCTGATCAACCTTCCGTTCCTCATCATTAGCTATCTCTTATTATTTATTGCAACATGACTGCCCCTAACAGATGAAACCACATTTCCCAGTTTGTTGATCGAGTCTGTTTTAAACGTAATGACCGGCCACGTAGTACGTAATATGTAATATTCACTATAATTGTGCTCATCTGCAATATTTACAACCAAGTTATAACATTTACGCAATTATAATTATGGTAATTTGTGTAATATGCATCGACTGCTACCTTTATAGAATATTAAAATATATATACGAGAATATTTATATTATTATTAACTTACGCAGTAAAACCTCTGTGTGGGGATGTTTTGTGATTATTGTATGGCCTGGAATGTCAGCCTTCTGGGATACGGTAGTCGTTATTTTTTTATGGAACATAGAACCTTTACTAACCGATGAACCTCTGCGATACCAAAGAAGTCATTGTGGCAGGATTACTTTTTGTTTTAGGAAAATAGCTATTAGCTACAGTCTATAGTGTAAAGGTTTATCTAACAAGCATTTTATATTTATAAGAAGTTAATATTAGTTCAAAAACATATTCACTGTGTAAATTTATAGTTTTAGTAGACACGTGTTATTGAAACACAAATTATCTGGACGGATAAGGCAAAGGGAATAAAATAAAGCTTTTCAACCCTTCCAAACGTACACCTACATTTCCAAGAGCTCTGAACTATACTTTTAAAATGTATGTTCTCATTCATTTCTAATATATTTCCAATGATTTTTTCTCTCGTAGTTCCCAGAGCTTGTTTATTCGTCAGATTCGTTACACCTACCATGTAAACAAAACGATCTATAAAAACATCTACCATTTTGAAAATGAAAATTGCGATTACCCAATCAGTTGCATTCGTTAGCTTTGAGTCAATTTCATTTCTGAATGTCTTTTTTTAATATTTGCGTGTTTGAGGTACAGTTAAAGTTACTATTAAATGTATTCATAGTTCCATTTGATGTTTCTGTGTTGTAATTATGATTTCATGTCATACGGCTTCTAATTATTTACAAAATCAATATTTATTTACAACCTCAACCCTCGCAGAATACTGAAATAATTACTGAAAAAGATAGATTAAAATAATAATTCCGCGTCACGCCTTAACATTATAATAATAGTAAAATAAAAGTTTGTAATTCCGGGACAGGAGCGCAGCAGCGGGAGAGGTGGAGGGGTGGGGGTTTGGGGGGGAAACACGGCGCAGGCATTATTAGTGCTAATGACGGCGATGGGGCAAGAATACTTATTGCTGATTGCGCGTAATGGTTCTGCATCGAAAAGTTATATACACTGTATTGAATAATAAACCTGACTCCGCACAGGGCCGCATCTACCAGAGGTGCCGGTGGAAGCTGCACTCGGGGTGCAAAACCTTAAGAGGTGCTGAACATTTTGTCAAAATTGTTACCGAAAATACATTAATTCTGTCTCCCTTCAATAATATCAGTGAATTTAAATAGTGCAGTTTTGTGATAGTTCACCTCAAGTGCGCTGTCTATTATCGCCATATATTAACAAAACAAAAACTTCAGACGTTATATTATGTCAATAGCCTAGTGGGCCGCGGGCGGACTACTGGAACATGTCGTGTAATATTCTATTTGACCTTTAATATACATAATATATATATATATCCGTTAAGACAACTTGCCAATACTTGAGGCGTGTTGTTTAAACTCGCGCCATTGTACTTAATTTTACGTACTATTTCAAAAAATTTGTGAAGCTCTTGCCAAAACTTTAAATTGTTCTCTTTTCACAAATTTAAGAACGACTAAATTCGCCACATAACACATTAAAACTAGTTAGAAAACCGGTTCGTAAATAGGAAATTCGAAACGACTTTAAAAGCCCGATAAATTTTATTTTTTCTACTATTATGAAATTACGAATTCAAAAAATTAACCCATCAGAAATAAGGCCAAGATTTGTTCTACTCAAAATAGTTTATCAATAAATCTACGATCATTCTAGGTATCAAAGATAGTTTTAAAGCTCTTGAAAAAATCGTCACCCTAAAGTTCGGCCCTAACTCCGTGTCCTGTATTACAATTTTCAAGTTTCCAGCCACCGCCAGCCGCCATGTCTACCCTCCGGCCCAACAGATTTTCTCGGAGTGCCGGCAGTGAAAATACGCTCAACAATTGCCGCTACTCGTAGTTAGTGTAACTTTGTGTCCACAAATTGCGAGGATACTTTTTCATTTGACATAGACAGTAGTAGCGCTACCTATTAGCTGGTAGCTGGTAGCTGGGGGCTTGTGCTTATTTATGGGTACAAATGAGGCCTTCTCGATTCGCTTGACCTGCGACTTAGATTGATTTTAAAGTCAGGAAATTGAAACAGCGATTAATTACTTTCAGCGACAGTACGCCCTGCAAGTTGTTTTAATAGTGAGAAACACATTGTTATATAGTAATTATATTTAGTGATGTTTTACCTCAAGTATGTTTTGCTAAATACTAATTAAATAAATAATATATTAATAATTACTATAAAACTTTAGCGGGGGCATAAAACCAATGTTTTAATGTCAAACTAAAAGATCTCTATGATATGTGACACGTTCTTAACGGTATTTACAAATTAAAAGAAAAATAATAATGTCAAAAACTTTCCAACCAACTTTAGTGTTATGTTATTTTTGTAATGCTATAGTGACTCTACCAGTTTATTACATGTGCAACTTACCCATGTCACTTACAACATTCTTACCAATCTCCTATTGTATCCTAATTGCATCCCATATCCTAACATCGCTTTCCAAAATTTCTTTTAACGTGTATTATCCCTTAGACCACATGTTTGGACTCTGATACTTTTAGTTTGACCATACCCATGTGCGGTATAAAATCAGAACTATTATGTAAAAGCACCCACTATCACACTACTATTCCACGTTCACTATTCATTCTATTCCAGCAGTAAGCCATGTTCATTTAAAAGTTTAATTATAATATTATATAAATTCTTCAAATAAAAAGTATTCAAGAGAAAGTGATCATATTTTATTCAACATCCCCGAACAAAATCGCGCCTTACCCAAGGATCATTCTGTCGGTCGCATCAGTATTCATTTCATTTTCTAGCTTTTTAAAGCACCCTTTGGGTAATATTTCACAAAAGTGGTGCTATAAAAACAGCCGAGTATTTTTGATATTATTATATTGCATTGAATTTCACAACTGTTTATCGGCTCAACCTGAGTGATTGTATTATCTTCTACTGATGATTGATTGGTAAGTAGGTACCTACTACCTAGTTCGAATAAAACGGTATCTACATAGGTGTTATAAAGTCAGTATACCACTTAAACGTGAAATATAATTATCTGTTATTTTGCACGTAAGATCTGGAATAAAATTAAAATAAGTAAATGCAACCAATATTTGCATGAGACGGCCTCCGCGGCGTGTTGGTCTACACCAGGCAATAGATTCTTGATTATTTGGTTGATATTAATATCTGTACCATCAAACTATTAAAACATTTGTTTCAATTTATTTCGGTCATATTATTTATTCAAAGCGGCGCAATCAAATTGATCAAATTTTATTATTTTACACTTCGTCGAGATTTCCTGCGACCACATGTTTTTATCATCATTAACTTCGCATTACATACGAAAACAAATCCATACTATTTAAAAAACGCCTTGTACGACAGCCCACAGTTACTAGTGTATTGTACAGTGGTCAAATCCACGGTACAGTGAACAGGGAACAGTACAGTGCTGCCAGCAGCACTGTATCCCTGCTCTAATGCTCTAATTGGTTGGCGCCCGCCAGACCACCCAAGTGGATCAGCCTGGGTGGTCCCCCCCACCAGCTGCCGGCCCGTACACACGTCGGACACGCACACAGACGCGGGGACCACACAGGGCGACTGCTCTATTTACTGACATTATACCACGTACGGATACAGGGTCATCACTTCATCGTCGAGAGATACTCCCATTGTAATTCTTTCTATTTTCATATCGCTATTTTTACGATATGTATCACATTAAAGGCGCTTTAAAAAAACCTAATATCTTGAGAAATGTATAAAAGCATTTTATATAAACTTCTGCTTCTTATCAGTTAAATTTTAACTATTATTTTTAAGAAAAGTGTTCCATTATTGTCGCTCTTACAGCCAAATTATTATTTAAAATAGTGACCAACTGTATGTTAAATGTCAAAATACGTAACTAAAAGCAAGTTATACTTATACTTAGATTTGAGTTTATCTAAATATTTATCATAGGGTCCATGGTCGTAGAAAGAAATCAAATAATTAAAAAATAAATATTTAAATAATATCAATAATCTAAAACACAAATATGAAAGAGAAAAAAAAACAGAAACTAAAAAGAACAATGGTCATGACTATATATATATCCTCTACTATATCCAGAAGTAAAATTCTGCCAATTGAGCCATCAAGACCTCATTAGAAAGTGACATTTTTAAACGACCTCATACTTCTATTGAAAATTATTTAATATTTCAATTTATTTTGTCTCAGTCGTGACCATTGTTCTTTTTATTTCCTGGCTTTTTTCTGTTTTATATTTGTGTTTAAGATTATTGATATAATTTGAATATTTAATAATAAATAAGCATTAATGCTTTAAAGTTAATTCCAATTCAATTCAAAATTAGTTTACAATTTCGTTAAAACAGCGGTTTTGAAATTTCAATCGTATAAAAATGATCATTTTTGTTTTGTACTTTATAACTCAAAGGATAACTTTCTTATACTGACATCACGAGCAAAAAACAAATAGGTACCTAATACTAATAATTTTATTGAATTCGGTAAAAATATATATTAGGGAATGCTTACACCTAACATTAAAAACTCGCTGTGATGACATTCGTAGCCATTTATTTACACCTAATAACCGTTTCTATATAAACATTCACACTTCTCACTATCAATTTTTTAATGGCCAAAATAGATATACCCACCAAGTAAAATTAAATGAAATGATAATATAATACATGTTCGTCAAAAATACTTGCATTGTGGCTTCTAAGCACTAAGTTCGGAGAGCGCGCCATTGGAGTGTCAGGTCCTAAAGCCTGGAATGGACTACCACATGATCTGAGAGTAATAAAAGACTTGACAGAGTTCAGAGCCAAACTCAAAACTCATTTTTTCAGAAAATCAAATCCATAATCAAGATGTAACAACCCCAATAGAACCATGAAAACTTTTCAGACTCTCATTCCTTAAATTCATTAGAAGATTATCACCATTATCTGTTCTTCACTACGAAAATACCTCCGATATACTTTTTTTTAAATTTGCTCTCATGCCTTACAAATGAAAAAAAAAATAATGGGAAATTTATTTTTAAACGTGGTATTTGGATTTAAGTCCCACAAATTAACAGAGGGAATACAACACACTTGTACAGGCTATTAGCACATTAGTATATTTTTTATTTTATTTAGCGATACTACGTTTTACTACGAAAGCTTAAACGAATAGGTGCTTAGGTTACCCACCCAGTCCTCTCAATTCAAGTTCGATTTTTTATAAATGTAAGTTTTTTGATATCTTATGATTAAAGCTCAAATAATTGACGAATTATTAATTATTACAGTATTATCGTTGACTCTACGCCCGATGTGTCATATTGTCATGTTGATTAACTGACGTGTCAATGGTAATACCATAAAAGGCTTTGTGGGAACATCGTCATCAATGGGTATTTTTGAGGTAATAAGAACCTGTAATTTAACACTTTCTTTTTAATTTTACGAAAAATCAGTTCACAAAACTCATTTTAATAATATTTTAAAAAAAAAACGGTGGATATTCTATATAACAGATGTGATGGGACCTTTTAGCTGGGCGTCCAGCTGAAGAGACCGCACCGTGTACATTTCAACATTTTTTAAATATAATGACATAATTTTAACAAATATGTAAAGAATGTTGTTATTACTTACCATTAAGCACCAGTTGCTTGAACCCCCGTCACATTTTAACAATTAAATCGACGAATAGCCAGTGACGTTACAAATATATAGACATTTGACAGAATATTAACACAAAATGTGGCAAGTAACAAACACACTTACGTTACCAGTAAATTCATCATTCAAATATCGGTCATATATCATGATGTATAACAAAGATAGACGTTCATAGAATATGTGTGTATGAACGAAACAGATGTATCATCGGACTGCGTTCCGTACTTGCTTGTAGCGTTTAATGATCGGGTAAGAATGAGATAGCATTTCGTTTACTCGCTTACGCAAAGACGTCATTATGCTGGTCAACAATGTAGATAGTTGAGCTGTCTAAAATAATAATTAATTTGCGCGTAATTAGAAATGAAATGTTATTCTTTGGTTTTTAGTAGTAATTGGCAGTGTAATTGAAACACTTTCTCATTACAAAGGCATTTTGGCACATATTTTTTGATTTGATTAGATATAGTAAACGACCTCAAGTGTCACGTGACAGTTTAGTACTAAAGCGGCTTAAACACCGACCACACCAACTAGCGTGGTTTTTGCTTGCCACTTTGAGAGCGCTACAACGTGTCTATATATTTATAATGTCATTGCAAATAGCGCAATTCTGATTTTTTTTCCCACTTCCCGTTAACATCGTTTCAGCGTTTTGTCAATTGTTAACCTGCCATCAAGAATAAAAGTATGACCCATCTACAAAATTAAATCAAAAGTACAATTTTTTTAGTATAATTGATAAAAAATATCATTTTCAATTGGCCATAAAAATGTAACAACCTGTATCATTTGATATTTTGTGTAATCTAATATTTATGTAAGTAATCTGTAAAATCTCTGTTAAATCCTTTCAAGTTTTCAAAGAGGTCGTATTCTGTCCAGTGAGATATTTTATCTTATTACAAGATACAAGCGTTTGGGGGGTCTTCAAAAGTCGATAATACAAGATACAGGACAGGGGTGATTGTATACCTCGTTGATAATTTGTGTCTGGAAGGCTCGCATCACACCTTCTCCTTGTGTGTGTAAATTAAGTTATTGTACCGACGAGAGCAGGTGAAGTAGGGTGTCCATACTACTTAAGAGGATAATATTAATAAGATAAGTTTATATCTTAAAAGAGAGACCAACATTAGAAGACGAAAAGATTTGAGATTAACAGGTCAAGGATGGGGTGTCTGGTCTAATTTGATTGAAGATCAAATCGAACATTTAGATTTTTTGTGGTTCGAGCTTTCATCTTTGAGCTTTTAATTTGAGCTTAGAGCTCTCAGCTTTGAGTTTCGGGTTTTGAGCTTTGTGCTTTGATCTTTGAGATTCAATTTTTGAGCTTTGAGTGTTAAGCTTTGAGCTTCAAGCTTCGAGCTCTAAGCTCCATGCTTTTTCAAGCCTCAAGCTTTGATTTTCGGGATTTCAGCTTTAAGCTTCGAACTTTAAGCTTTTCCGAGCTTCGAGCTTTGAGTTTTAAGTTCCGGCTTTAAGCTCCGATCTTTTTTAAGCTTTGAGCTTTAAGCTTTGAGCTTTAAGCTTTAAGCTTTGAGCTTTAAGCTTTAAGCTTTGAGCTTTAAGCTTTAAGCTTTGAGCTTTAAGCTTTAAGCTTTGAGCTTTAAGCTTCAAGCTAGCTTTAAGCTTTGAGCTTTAAGCTTTGAGCTTTAAGCTTTGAGCTTTAAGCTTTAAGCTTTGAGCTTTAAGCTTTGAGCTTTAAGCTTTGAGCTTTGAGCTTTAAGCTTTGAGCTTTAAGCTTTGAGCTTTAAACTTTGACATTTAAGCTTTGAGCTTTAAGCTTAGAGCTTTATAATTTGAGCTTTAAGCTTTGAGCTTTATAATTTGAGCTTTAAGCTTTGAGCTTTAAGCTTTAAGCTTTGAGCTTTAAGCTTTAAGCTTTGAGCTTTAAGCTTTGAGCTTTAAGCTTTGAGCTTTAAGCTTTGAGCTTTAAGCTTTGAGCTTTAAGCTTTGAGCTTTAATCTTTGAGCTTTAAGCTTTAAGCTTTGAGCTTTAAGCTTTGAGCTTTAAGCTTTGAGCTTTAAACTTTGACATTTAAGCTTTGAGCTTTAAGCTAGCTTTAAGCTTAGAGCTTTGTAATTTGAGCTTTAAGCTTTGAGTTTTAAGCTTTAAGCTTTGAGCTTTAAGCTTTGAGCTTTAAGCTTTGAGCTTTAAACTTTGACATTTAAGCTTTGAGCTTTAAGCTAGCTTTAAGCTTTGAGCTTTATAATTTGAGCTTTAAGCTTTGAGCTTTAAGCTTTAAGCTTTGAGCTTTAAGCTTCAAGCTAGCTTTAAGCTTTGAGCTTTAAGCTTTGAGCTTTAAGCTTTGAGCTTTAAGCTTTGAGCTTTAAGCTTTGAGCTTTAATCTTTGAGCTTTAAGCTTTAAGCTTTGAGCTTTAAGCTTTGAGCTTTAAGCTTTGAGCTTTAAACTTTGACATTTAAGCTTTGAGCTTTAAGCTAGCTTTAAGCTTTGAGCTTTATAATTTGAGCTTTAAGCTTTGAGCTTTAAGCTTTGAGCTTTAAGCTTCAAGCTAGCTTTAAGCTTTGAGCTTTAAGCTTTGAGCTTTAAACTTTGACATTTAAGCTTTGAGCTTTAAGCTAGCTTTAAGCTTTGAGCTTTATAATTTGAGCTTTAAGCTTTGAGCTTTAAGCTTTAAGCTTTGAGCTTTAAACTTTGACATTTAAGCTTTGAGCTTTAAGCTAGCTTTAAGCTTTGAGCTTTATAATTTGAGCTTTAAGCTTTGAGCTTTAAGCTTTAAGCTTTGAGCTTTAAGCTTTAAGCTTTGAGCTTTAAGCTTCAAGCTAGCTTTAAGCTTTGAGCTTTAAGCTTTGAGCTTTAAGCTTTAAGCTTTGAGCTTTAAGCTTTAAGCTTTGAGCTTTAAGCTTCAAGCTAGCTTTAAGCTTTGAGCTTTAAGCTTTGAGCTTTAAGCTTTGAGCTTTAAGCTTTGAGCTTTAAGATTTGAGCTTTAAGCTTTGAGCTTTAATCTTTGAGCTTTAAGCTTTGAGCTTTGAGCTTTAAGCTTTGAGCTTTAAACGTTGACATTTAAGCTTTGAGCTTTAAGCTAGCTTTAAGCTTAGAGCTTTATAATTTGAGCTTTAAGCTTTGAGCTTTAAGCTTTAAGCTTTGAGCTTTGAGCTTTAAGCTTTGAGCTTTAAGCTTTGAGCTTTAAGCTTTGAGCTTTAAACTTTGACATTTAAGCTTTGAGCTTTAAGCTAGCTTTAAGCTTTGAGCTTTATAATTTGAGCTTTAAGCTTTGAGTTTTGAGCTTTAAGCTTTAAGCTTTGAGCTTTAAGCTTTGAGCTGTAAGCTTTAAGCTTTGAGCTTTAAGCTTCAAGCTAGCTTTAAGCTTTGAGCTTTTGATTAGAGCAATAAGCTTGGCGTTATGAGCATTGAGCTATGAATTTATAGTTAACAGACATCGGATGAATTCTGCATAATACGACCAAACTTGAATTAAAATGTTGCGCGATGGTTACTCCTCGATTCCTGAATACGACCTACAAGAACATATTGCGATCTCAGTGGGCTTCGGTGTTTGCAGTCAAATGAAACGTGTCATATTAATTCCCGGGCAAGGAAAGTATCTCCGTCCGCCATCCCTCTCCGCCCCTCGCCTTCCCGACCGTCCGCGTCGTGGGCGAGGGGGCAATGTTTCTATAGCAGTCCGTTTCGAACAGGAGACGGAGTGATTTAAACAGGCCGATACCTCATAAGACACCGGGCGGCTCCGTGACACCGTGTCACTGGTACATGGAAACATGGACTAACTGTCACCGTCACTGACCCCTGACACATTCTTTATATTTTGAGAGCGGTTGGAGTGACCCGGTGACAGTTGAAATAGCACACCAGTCCGATATCGTTTTTCATTTTTAATCAATGCTATAAGATTTCACATAAATAGTTCACTTCTAGTTGCGTCTGTGAAATATAATCTTAAGAAAGTGAGAAATGTGTTAAATATTTTGTTAATTTATATGTTGCCGTTTTTGTGAAAAATCACCCCAAGGGTGCTCTACAAATCTCAATTCCTAGGATCCATCTTATTTAATAACTATATAATAAGGTATATGCTCTATGGTATATTAAAATATAATTTGTTTTATTATGTACAGAGGATAATATACAAAAGAATATATTTACCTGGCAGGTCACTTCAGATAAACACTTTGTTTTGTTATTTCTAGTTTGGAGAAAGATACAGTGTTACACTCTAAGGACGTGCTATTGGCAAAATTATAGTTATTAGCTATTATTAATTATTATATATTTATTTAAATTATTTATCTTTTTTATTGTTCGATTATAAAAGATGAGAGGAAAGTTCATGATGGGCTTTCTGAATTTTTAGGACAGTACAGGTATTTGATTAAAATGTATCGAAAGATGATTTATCGCTCGATAAAAGACAGATTATTGTGAAAACCTTCTATTGGCATTTTTTTTTTACGTGAAACCACACGTCTCAACTGCTCCCAACCGTCTAGAGCCAGTGAGACTATGGCATCCCCTATAGGGGTATGTTGCGAGGCTGAAGGTAGTGTGGAGGGGAAGGATATGAGGAAGAAGAACGTTGGGAAGTACTTGGCTATTCAGATCTGGTCACCAAACACGGCTAAAGCCATTTCAAGCAACGTTTCAATTCTGAATGGTGGTCTTTCACCAGGCCGATACTTGGAGTATCTGCCACTCTAGAACGTGCCGCAAATATACTATAATTTATTTTGTATGAATCAAATGTGTTATGACACAAATTGATTAAATAAAATTTATTTGCGCATGCCGGGTTCAAACCCGCGACCTCTGGATTCGTAGTCGAGCATCTTACCACTCGACCATGCAGGCCGTCAAATTACGCATAGGTCGGTAGAATACTTAAACTATAACTGTATGATAAATCTAATAAACTGTATTTGCGTACACCAGGTTTCAAACGGTCACGGAGGTCGTTAAATTTCGCTTTATTTCGATCAGTGCAAGAGCTTATTAGAACCATTACATACTTTGAAGTTAGAAGCGAGCCAAATCTCTCCGAATGCGCTGTTGTTTTACCTAACGTGCATTGAGTCTCGCCAGCTAACGTAGCTCCCCCTGCGTAACGCTACCGAATGATATTTTGGTATTGGACTATTATTTTAACGACGCAATTAAAGGTGATTACGGCACCGATGCAGAACACACCCGACACAATGTACAAACCATAATGATCGGTCCACAAACAGAAATGCCCCATAAACCACTTAATGGGGGACTATGATGAGTCATGACCACTTCCGCCCCTGGGTTATTGTTACCTGTTTAGGCGGATGTAACTCCTACTTCCTACCTTCTACCTCCTCCCCACCTTTAGGAAAGGTAATAATTATTTACAGGAAAGTTTTAATTAAGTATGCTATTCTTCAAACATTAGTATTATTGACAAATAATTAAGTCGAATAATTCCTTAAAGTCAATGATGGTTGGAGTTTTCTTTGGCATTACTGAAAGTCCGATTCGTTCGGTTCGATGTCCAATCAATTAATTAATCCGGAACTTTGGTAGGAAGGAATCATATATTATTTATACTAATCAAATACAATGACGCCTTTCGTTGTCGAGCGGTTAAGCTCTCGACTACGAATTCAAAGGTCGTGGGTTCGAAACCCGGCGTGCACAAATAAATTTTATTTACTTTATATGTATTATTTGAGGCACATTCTAGAATGATATACTCTCAATTTGTTTGGTGATCAGATCCGAATAACAGATACTTTCCAACCTCTCCTTTACCCATTTCCCTCCCCACCATTCAGCCTCACAACAGACCCCAATTGAGACAGTTGGGACTCTTGTGTGTTACTCACATAAAAATAAAAATAAAGCTTAAATTTATCTGACTAACGCTGTTTTGGGCAAACATCTGCTCAGGGGTGGTTAGCATTTTTCCTATTGTTTAAACAACCATTGATCGCTTAGCAACTCTTGGAAAGTACATCTAGAACAGGTGATTTCTGTCAAGCTTTAGATTTTGATTTTTAATTGCTGTAATGAATCTATAAAGGTACTCTTTTTTGTAAATATATCGCCTGTGACTTGTCAGTGCCTTAACAAAAAACAATTACTTTTAGACGTTCGCAATTGCTGGCCATTCGATGAATACTTCAAACATCTCTAACTACAGTTTCATAGCTTGGTTTTCCCCCTTTGTCTTACAATTTTAAATATATATGATCTACCACACAAAATTTAATATATAAAATAATTCGCAGAAACAATTAGGCGTGAAATAAGAGGAAGCAAAGCATCGCTTCAATAATTCTTTTCAATAATTGATTACAGAGCCAGTATTATTCGGAAGCGTTTCAAAAACGTCACGAATCGCAAATCGATCGGTTGCATTGTTCGCTTTTCTGATTCGAGACGACCTCCCAGAAAATCCACAATAGCCGTCGGTCATTGGCTAATTGGCGACCGGGGCGAATTATTAGCATTGCCCGCAGTTAGCAGTAAAGTTGGTACCGCGAGAACGCATTTCAAATTTGAAGAATGGAAAATAAAAATCACCCGCCACCAAAAGCGGAGACTTTAAGAGTCAAAATATAAAAAAAAGTATTATTTTTATTTGTAAAATTTTATGTTTTAAATTTTTTTTTTTTTGCATGTTCCCCAATAAAGCATCAGATACGTTTTTACTAACCCTAAGATCTATAAAATTATCAACGAAAAGTCAATTATATACAGGTGTATCAGGTAACAATATATGGAGAGAGAGCTAATTCGTTTTACCCTACCTATACAAATTTGGAAAAAATCACTTTCTCCGGGTTTTTACGTCGTACACCATGAGAAAGAAAGAGACAGCAAAATCTACCAAACTATCACACCGCTTTGAAGTATTGTTAGAATGTTCATGTGTCCCGCGTCTCTGTTGACTCCGCCCACACGTTTTGATACGCGAAATAAATGAACATAACTCAACGGTTTATTAGGTTACATGCAATATTTTTATTTATAACAAAACTGTGAAAAAATGGTTATACGAGTAAACAAAAGCATTATGTCGACATGTGCTATGAATGAATATATAAATACCCTGGCCGTAGTCCTAGCCACGCCCAGGTCTAGCCGAGTCCGGCATAGCGCTCTTTCTTGTATATTATTGCTCTGAGGTATCAGGACGTACCCGACTGTTCAGCTTGTACCACGCGGTACACACAGAATTAATCAGTAAAGGCTGAGACAGGGAGTGGTTGGCCAGTAGCAACATGTAACAGAAATATATATATTTATACTTATATTTATATTTATTTTTTTAAGTTCTTAATTGAAACAAAATGTCGCCGAAGACCAAAGAAATCAAATGTTAAAGTCTTTTGGGTATGTCCTGATACACTATACTCGTATATGTGAGTGTTTATACGTTTAAACGCTTATGCGCGTACGAGTATATGTTTGTACTAACGTTGTGACCGCTTTGAAAGAACTGCTTCAAAGAACTACTTCTTTTGGCAACAGTTCCTACTTCATTCATTGTTAATTGAACAAATACTTCAATTAAAGTCGGTAGTTCATTATAGCGTGCATTCATTTCAACAACTTCATTTCATTGAACAAATATTTTAGCCTTCATTCATTTCATTAGCTTCATTTCACTGAACAAACAATTCAATTGAAATTGGTAGTTCATTTAGCTTTCATTCAATTGATGAACTTCATTCCATTGAAAAAATACTTCAATTGCAGTCGGCAGTTCAGTCTAGCGTTCATTCATATCATTATCGACTAGTACTTTTCGGCGAGGAACCAGTTCCAGTTCTTTTGGTTTTCAAATCCCTACCGACTAGTACTTTTTAATTAGGCAAGGAACCGGTTCCAGTTCCTTTCGTTTTCAAATCTCTACCGACTAGCCAGTGCTTTTTCGGCGAGGAGCCGGTTCCAAAAAGAACTGAATAAATAATCGGATAAATTCAAATCTCTTTTTTGCGAGTTCGACTTCAATTGAAATGTTCACTTCGAAGGGTTCATTTTGAAGAACTAACAATTCGTGAAGCATTCACAAAACATTGAAGTTTTTCCCAACGCTAGTTTGTACATTTAGCCGTTTGTAAGTTTGTACTTTTGTACGTTAAAACGTTTTTATACAATATATACTCGTATGTAGTGTGTTGTTGTTTTTTTTAACATGAAGATAATGAAAGAATTATCGAGTAGAAAAAGAAAGTATTTCATTAATGTTTTATTGAGTTGATACGCATGTTAGAGCCTTTTTGATGAACCCATGGACTATGTTGTCTATATGAAGGTATTAAATGATTTACCACTTAGAAAGGGAAATATATTTAAATGAGCTTTTATTTGAATCGAAACTAATGTTCGGACCCTTTCAGCTAAGATATTTTCTATTTTGCAACGACATAGGTCCGGTTTGGGATCGCCAGATGATGTGGGGCGAGAGAGGAGCTAGGCAGCAGGCAGTAGGCGCTAGGAGTCCAGTGGTACGGGTGGGGTACGGCCAGATCTGACGGAGCGGAACAAATGAAGTCGCCCGCGTGTGGTCTCTTCCGCTTTCTTCAATATGACGTCATCACCCGCCAGTGTTCGCCAATCTTTCTACTAATAAATAATAAATGGATTACTTTTATAGCGCCGTTTTTGTGGGAAAATCATCTCAAGGGCGCTTTACAAAAAATTATTTATCTAACCTATAATTTATCACTTAAGCTTATAACTAATAACTTACAGTTAAGATTTATTACTAATGGCTTACAACTAATATTTTCAACTAGTGACTTACAATAAGGACTTATGGCTTGTAACTTACTACTGAGTATAACTTATAACTAGTAACTTACATCTAAGATTTCATTATTACACCATTACTACACCATCATTTTAGAAATAATAATTGGCTGATTTATATAGCGCCTTATTCGTGACAGAGATATCACCTCAAGGACGCTTTACATCATAATTAACATAATATTACAACTAAGACTTAATATTAACTTATGCTTAATACTTATAACTAGTGACTTACAACTAACATATTAAAATTAGCACATATTTATAATGATTGTTGCCCGTGCTGTCGGAACTAGGGTAGAAAAAAAGTGGAGTAAGTAATATTTAACTATATATATAAACTATGTATAGCACTCGGACTGAGAGATCAAAACTCTAGTTAAAGAAATTGACGTTATTGTGGGTATGATAATTTAAAAAGACGAGTCTTTAGTTTTGCTCTGAGCTCAGTTGAGCTGTCAATCTTTCGCAAATGTGAAGGGAGGTTATTTCAAGCTGTGGGGTCTGCTACGGCAAAAGCTCGCTCTCCGAAATTGGTGTTGGGATTGCGTTTAGGTACAGTGAGTCTACCTATGAACAAAAGTATAATATATTTTAAAACCCTTTCTTCTGATTCACCAGTTCAAGACAGAAACAAATTCCGAAAAACTAGTGTTCGAGTTTCTATCGTTACGCTAAGATCTATATATTTCCATAAATATTCAATACTGTCGATATGGTATGACAGAAATTTGTGGTCGAGTGGTAAAGGTTCTCGACTACGAATTCAGACATCATGTACTCGAATCGTGGCGTTGCCAAATAAATTTTATAAATCAATTGTTTTTACGCATTTGAATAAATATGGATGAAAATATAATATATTTTCGCCACTTCCCCGAGTGGTAGATTATATCAGTATCTCCCTGGTGAAATACCACTATTGAGAATCAAAACGTTGCTTGAAATAGTTTTAGCCATGTTAGGTGACCAGATCTGAATACCTAAGTACTTCTAAACCTACCTCTTACACATCTTTTACCCTTCCCACCAACAGAGGCAACCAAATTACTTGTAAATTCGTACGTCGTTTCGCGTTTATATTACTGCAACAGAATATACGCTAGTCTTTCTAAATATAAAATTAACAAACTACAACTAGTCTTCAACGCCGCGGCAAGACTTATCACCGGCGTATCAAAATATTCCCATATCTCAGAGCACCTCAAAAATCTTCACTGGCTTAAATGTCCCGAAAGAATCCAGTTTAAGCTTTGCTGGATGGTTTTCAAATCAATTAACGGAATGGCTCCGGATTACTTATCGGAATTGTGTATTCCTGAAGATTCCAATTCGCGAAAGTCAACCCTTAGATCGGCAATGTCATCGGCTATCGGAAGGTTGAAGGAACCAAAGCGCACACCAGACACTAAGTTCGGAGAGCGCGCCTTTGGAGTGTCAGGTCCTAAAGCCTGGAATGGACTACCACATGATCTGAGAGTAATAAAAGACTCGACAGAGTTCAGAGCCAAACTCAAAACACATTTTTTCAGAAAATCATATCCATAATCAAGATGTAACAAGCCCAATAGAATTTCTGTTCAAACCAAGACAACTTTTCAGACTCTCATTTCTTAAATTCATTAGAAGATTTTCACCATTATCTGTTCCTCATTACGAAAAATTAAAAAATACCTCCGATTTACCATATTTTATATTTGCTCTCATGCCCTAAAATGAAAAAAAAAAACAATAAAAAATTTAAAAAATAAATGTAAGAATCAGCTAAATTCTAAATTATTATGATATGGTGATTGTGTCCTGCCAGGTAAGTATGTTGCTGTATATTTATATAAACTAAGAATTAATATTAAGTAGAATTTAAAATTTGCACAGCGCCCTTGAGGTGATTTTTCACAAAAACAGCGCTATACAAATTATCCAAATATTATTATTATTATTAGTCACACAACATACTTTAATTGGGGATGCTATAATCTTGCTAGCCTTAGACAGTTGGGAGCAGTTTATTTGATAACATACCTCAACTATGTGTCATGTATTATTATTATCTATCGTAGTAAGCATACATTACGAAACCGTACCTTGTAAAAAAAACTGCACTGCAACTGATCCCACTGAGTTTATTAACTCTATGGAATCAGTATGCACATGCAGCGATCCTGTGTTATGATCTTTAATGCTGTGTATACCACGTGATACACAGCACTGGACAGTACGGGTCGGGACGGACGCTTTCTCGGCTGAGCGACCAGTGACCAATTTTTGTTGTTGTTTTTTATTGAAAAAAATGGCATTGGGTACAAAAATATCATCAACATTTTTTACTCCAAATCACCTCAGGAATCTTTCTTTACAGTTAATCGGGTAGGTCCTGCAACACCCCGTATACACGCAAACTGGATGAAAAAGTAAGATGAAAAAAAAGGAGACAAAAGATACTTCTTAGATCATTTACCTACTCATTACTATTAAAAGCATATAACCTTTTCAACGACAACTGTTAACTACAAATTGAAACCATACTAAGTACCTCTCTTGCCTAGTAACAGTTAACACTAGGTTAACGGGCATTTTTTATATACCTATTTTCACGGGCATCCAAATTGACGGATATAAATATAAAATACTGTTTAAATAAATGTTTTCTTTAACCGAAATCAGGCTCCACACACTGACTACAACTCTATAACTGAATATATACGAGTATTTATTTACTTACACTACTGCAGCCGTATGGTCAACTTCGCCAACTTTTTTCATTGCCCCATAAATCATAATGCGCTGAATGTGTTACGCAACGAACGAGTATTTGTAATTTGGGTTTGAAACAAAATATTCTTCACACCGATGTGACATTCTTTCTTTATTGCTTCACACAAATTGTTTCACTATGATTATTTTGTTTTATAAGTAATAAAATCGAAACGTTGCTTGAAATGGCTTTAGCTGTGTTTGGTAACCAGATCTGAATACCCAGGTACTTCTTAACCTTCCTCTTCCCAATCTCCTTCCCCCCCCCACTATCTTCACCCTCACAACATACCCTATTTGGGGATGCCATAGTCTCACTGGCTCTAGACGGTTGGGAGCAGTTGAGACTCTTGTGCGGTATTCATATAAAAAATAAAAAATAAATTCACAAATGGGACAAATTCAAAAGCGTTATTTCAATTTGACGGGTGTCCGTAGAGATAGGTATATAGCGACTAAATTTTCAAAAATAAGATGCTAATGAGAAATTTCCGGTAGTAAAAATACAGAAAATTTATTTACACTGTTCAATTATAAAAAGTCGTAAAAAAATACTGTCTGTTCAGTAAAATTTGCAAAGCAAATCGGTAATTCGTCAATTTGACGGGTGCCGTAAACCTAGTGTTAAAAATGATTATTATGCATGTATCAAAAAATGGTGATTGTTCCGGATGACTGATTTCCCAGCGTTTCTCGAAAAACATAGATAATAATGATCACTCTTTTAAACAAACAGACCTGCCTTTACCAGCCTCGTTCTGGGTTCCCGGCCTCCTGGGGCCGTTGGGATTACGGTGCGGAGGAAATAATAGCATAGGCGCCAAAACACTAATGACCGTGGGCTAAATCGTTGACAATACACCCCCAAACGGTCAGCGGAGTGGGCTCCACTTGTTTTTCTCGAGGTTACTGCCAAATTGACCAAATACCTGTAGCCTGTGGGTGTAGTCTAAACTAAACGGTAGAAGTTAAACCAATTCTTTTTACACTAAAAAAGTTCTTTACCTATCTACCTAAAACTAATTCTGCACCACTTTCTATAATAATAAATAACAGTATATGTGTATGGCGCAGTTTTGCGATAGTTTGTGATATCGAAATAAACAAATTAAAAAAATATATTTTCAAATCTCCAGCTACCTAGTAAAGTACCTACCTTTTAATGTGTTTTAGCAGACGTTGTTCTACATTTAAAATGGGTTTTTTATATTTGTTTTTAAGGTGAATACCGCACAAGAGTCCCAACTGCTCCCAACCGGCTAGAGCTAGTGAGACTATCGCATCCCCAATTGGGGTATGTTGTGAGGCTGAAGGTAGTGGGTAGGGGAAGAAGATGGGGAAGAGGAAGGTTGGGAAGTACCTGGCTATTCAGATCTGGTCACCAAACACGGCTAAAGCCATTTCAAGCAACGTTTCGATTCCGAATGCTGGTATTTCACCAGGGCGATACTTGATACAAATAAACCTTACATTATTTTCATATTAATTAAATATGTTATGACACATATTAATTGAATAAAAGTTATTAGCGCACGCCGGGTTTGAACACGCGACCTTTGGATTCGTAGTGGAGCATCTTACCATTCGACCATGGGAGCCGTCAATGGATCAAAGAAACTAATATTTTTTCTTGACAAGTCAAGTTATATCCCGTGATTTTTCACAGGTAACAACGAGATAAAATATTGATAAAACTTAGTAATATTGATAAATAATTAGGTAGTAAAGCGCCCAGGTGGCGATTCTTTCATGAAAACGCCGTATAAATAATCTAATTAATATCATTATAAAATGTACTCCCTTCGAATATGAAAGACTCCATCCCGAGAACGCAAAGTAGATTGTTTCCAGAATCAGAATGCAATTCCATCGCAGCATCCGTTCTGCATTCCGGCGAGATGAAAGATAACCGCGGACGGAGGCCATTCAGATCATTACTGCGTTGGACCAAACAACAAACATCCGCTACAACTTAGATTGGAGATGATTGATATGTCTCTGTGGGCATCCGCGGGCCTCTGCGGATAGCTGGCTGCAGTTCCACGAATCATTATATTCCACTTAACAACGCGTGACATCCGATACAATCAAAAAGAACAATAGAAAAATAATCATGAGCTTAGAAATATATTTTAAGTATAGTTACAGTTTGGCAATTAAATGTAGAAATGAATTAATGTGGAACTAAAAGCTTTCTTTACAATGGTAAAAGTGAGTTACACTGATTTCGGAACAATAAATAATAGTATTTTTGTAGAAAGCATTCACTTTGTGGTTTGACATAATTAAAGAAATGAAAAATAACTTTGTACTTAGGTATATAAATAGAGTCCAAAGTCCGTGTAAAATATTGTTCCAGTGCGAGGAGAAGTGGTAGGGGAGCAAGGCGAGTGTCGATGTCGACCGACTAGAACCAGAAATCCATTGCTTTCGGCATTGAGGCTTTCGGCCAGTTCCGACAAATCATCCGAGTGACACCCGAATGACAGTTGCCTGTGTTGGTCGAAATCGTTTTTTAACATTAAAAGAGTCAATTTTCAGGAACGTTGATTTTGAAAAACTCTAATTATGGATTAAAGGTTAAACCAGTGCTTTTTAAATCTCTTCCAAAACGACTTGTGCAGTATCTAAGCGTACGTCGAAGAATTTTGCAGCTATCGCAGGAGATTCATATACGGCGAGCGCTTGCAACTTACTGCAGCCCATGTCATCTCTATGATGTCAATAAGCCTTGGTTTTGATGATGTTTACTCCATTTATATACCCCAATGGCTTTGAATGACACCATGAAAATTAATTTAATTTGTATGACTGACCGGTTTCGCTTAGCCTAAGCATCATCAGGGTACAAAATTAAACTGTACCCTGTCGATGCTTAGGCTAAGCTAAACCGGTCGGTAATAAAAATTAAAATAAAATCCGTGGCCTTATAGTTATGTTTCCATTAAAAAGTACCTACATTCAGATGCGAGGGTATGCTTAGTTCTCGAATTCGACAGGTTGACATTTGACACTTAAATATTCGACACTTTGACATTTGACAGTTTGGAATTCGGCAGGAGAAACCAATATTGGGAGAAACAGTATGATTATTTTTATTATTTTTTTGTTTGGTGAGCGTCTTCGCTTACATTATATAGACATTCATTTAAAAGAATTAAAAAATAAACTTTTCTGTTTAATTATCTTGCTAAAAAGGCGTTAAAGAATAACAAGTTTGACTATTATGTAGATCACCTGGGAATATGATGTATAATAGAATCATCGCCTTTCAGAAAGTATCACTAAGTTATAAATATTGTGTGTGAATAATGTGAAAATATGCGGCTGTACCGTAGTGTTATTAGAAGTTACCATACATCATTTTACCCTTAAACCATCTTGGTATTGAAATTTAAAGCAATTTAAACAATATGCAGCGCATTTTTTTCTGGTCTTATTTGTCAAACTGGACGATTCCTCACTTTGCAAATAATATAATTGGACTTCTGAGCTTCGTTGCTCTTCAGTCTGGCGCATAATAGTGATAAAAATAATGCATATTATGTATTGACGGGGGACACAGCAGCCGGCCAGCCTCTACCATAAGCCGATATTTTTACAGCGCACATTATCGTTAAACTGTTATCCTCGAAATCGGAATTGTTTTACGACGGCTCACTACCGAAGATGGACGTCGTAAAAGCGAAACACTACGCCAGTAAAAGTCCTGCTGTGAAACAGCCATTTACAATCCAAAATTTCGGTCCCAACGATTTTTATTACCAACCTGTCATGTTTATAGAAGCAACCGATACTTCCAAAATTTATCTCACACAAAATCATACTAATGATACATACTACTTAAATACACCTTCCTACAAATAAATAAATAAAATTAAACACAGTAGTTGTTACCCTTCTGTATTTTCTTCTTACGAGTCGAGCAATTATAGTTGATATGAACAACGCATACTTAGGATTGTGTGTATTGGTGGATATATATATGCTTTGGACAGCGATGCCCTTATAAAAAGTCACTGCGAAACAGACTTTTGTTTGGCTTACGTATTCTTATTAGGGGAAAGGGGTCAAGAAGTGTTTTGCTTATTTATTCTAATTAGGGGAAAAGGGTCAACAAGTGTATGCGTTCTTATTTGTATTTGTGTTTTGAATTTTTGAAAAGTTTTTATCGTGTGTTCTCTTTATTAGTACGAAAAAATATTTATTTTTCAAAATTTAACTTTTTTAAATTTCACTGGAAAGTAGGTTAAAAAGTTTGAAACATGATGTGTGCAAGGAATGCATCTGTGTGAGAGCTATCTTTGACTCAACATTCGCCGCGACACCTATAAGTGCCACCAAACGATTTTGCATTAGATGACGTCAACATAGTAGTCAATCAATAGGTTTTTAGAAAACCCGACACTGTTGCTTGTGAAATTATGAAGGACTAAGCATGCAGAGGATGTGAACTCGATGACGCTTCATACTAACCGACTACAAATCATTACACCTAATGAAATGTTCTATTGAATAAGATGTTTTTTTTACCATAATGGGCAATGGACATCAAAGATCGCTCTTTCAGATTTGCAGGTACAATGCTTTACGTGGCGTGAGTCTCGCGTCATTTCAGTAAGTCTATAACCATGTCTAGTATTTTTGAAAGTTTACGCCATACTTGAAACATTTGCTTGGAAGAAATTATTCTGTTATACCTATGTATTAACTCTAATAGCCGTTTAACTTCACAAAAATATTCAAAACAGTTGCATAATATTACATTAGCAATTAAATGAAATAACACGTAACTTATATCATTAAAGGGTTTCGCTGATACACTATTTATCCAAGGAACTGGCAGAGAAAAGATGAAAGTAGACTGTTTGCTGTAGAAATGAGATCCCTGAGGCGTATGACATGTTACAAATGTGGAGATCCGGAAAGAAAGGCTGGTTTGTACGATATCAACAAGCTTATGAAAGGGACGCTAACTTGAAATAAGCACGTAAAGCGGATGAACAGAGAAAGGAGCGCCAGAAGAATATATGACGCAAAAGTGAATGTTAAAATAAGTCGGGGACGCCCGAGGAAGACATAAGATAAGGCGCGTCCGAATAAAGTCGGGTCGTTTCAAAGGTCGGAATAACAGAAGAGTTTGTATGAGATGATGAATGAATGTAAATGAGTGCCGAGACTTGACGACTTGTGTGGTGGTCTATCCTCTCTGCCTAACCCTCTGGGCGTGATATTTGGTTAATTAGTTTTAAGTCATTTTTACAAATCATGCTACTGTTTTTCTTTTCCCACTATTTTTTAGATTCATTCCCATCGAACGTGTTCTTAATCAATCAGTCATCCCCCTTCCCTTAATTCCATCCCTTTATCGTATATATATTTATTTAAAAGCCTAAATTTACCCTCCCCAATCCCAAATCTGACATTTCAACCATCTTAAAAAGGCCCTGGAGATGAAAGAAAGTTGAGAATCAAAATCAATCCAGAGGCGTACCATTCTCATTGTATTAATATTGTAGAACTTTTACAGTCACTTAGATTATGTTGATCACTGACGGAAAAATTCAGCACAAGCAGTTAGCAATTGGCAGCAACTGGTTGTTCTGCTACGTACTTCGGGCGGCTTTAAGCCTGATTCACACCAACGTCAGGTTCCGCTCAGTGCCGATATTGTTCCGCAAGAAAACTTATTGATATGGTATGAATATCAATCAAGGCGTATGTGCCAAGACAAATGTGTGTGGCAGTATATCCTTCTGCCCACCCTTGTGATATTTAACTACTTAGTTAGTTAAATAATTATTTTGAAGTGTAAAAATACTAACATCGCAGATTTTTTTTTTTCAAAAACCCTTTTTTTATCACTAAATAATATTTTTATTAATTATTAATTATTAAAAAAATCATTTAGTGATAAAAAATGGTTTGAAAAAAAAAAATCTGCGTTGTAAGTATTTTTACACTTCAAAATAATTATTTAACTAAGTAAGTAGTTAAATATCACAAGGGTGGGCAGAAGAATATACTGCCACACAAATTTGTCTTGGCACATACTCCTTGGTTGATATTCATACCATATCAATAAGTTTTCTTGCGGAACAATATCGGCACTGAGCGGAACCGGACGTTGGTGTGAATCAGGCTTTAAAGGTTGGACCATAAATGTTAACTACGTACGCTAATATTGTGTAAGGAAACTTCGCTGGCAAGATAAATTAAGTCATAATTGGACGTAGTTATGAAGAAAGCGTCCAACCCCAAAAAGATGAAACTGAGAAAAAGGCGTTTTAAAATATGACGATAAAAAAGCATTAATATGCGTAATCGGCATTTGTGAAGTGAATATCAGTATTTTTTTTTCTTTATGGGCATTATAATATATGGGTATTATATTATATATATATATATATATATATATATATATATATATATATATATATATATATATCGCTGTGTTTATTTTTTTTAAATCTTATGTTAACAGCAGATATAAATCTCGTATTTATCTACAGAAAAAAAATCTAGATTTTGCCAAATTGTGGGTTGGACGCTTTCTGCACAACTACGTCCAATTTATCTTTTTTTTTTTCTTCATTTTACGATTCAGAAGATATGCTTTAATTGATAACAATTTTCATCCGTTATAAATTAAGCAACATAATATTTATAGAATAAGAAAAAGGAATTTTAACTTGACTTTCAAGATATTTTCCATACATTATAAAAGATGTTATGATCATTTATTTTGTAAAGCGTCCTTAATTAACCAAAAAAATGATAATAATATCTTAAATGTTAGTATAATGCCTCTCAGTGCTCACGATACGCCACTGTCCCCAAAGCCGCTGCTTCAGTAAATGTATTCGTCTCACTCCAACAACAAATGACAGTTGAAAGCCGTTCTGAAGAGGCTATATACTCTGTATCTGGTAGGGTAGGCATATAGTGCATGGGAGACCACCCAGCGAGAACCCAAGAGATTCCACAGTCAGCTCGCTATCGGACAGAAGTAGTTATCATGTACCAATATAATATAATATAATATAATATGTATGTTTCAAATCAATGAAATGAACACGCTTCTCAGTCAAGCTGTCTGCGGAGCGGGGATTCCCAAACTCGGAAGTCATTTGAATAAATTAAACGAGATCATTAATTAAATTAATCAGATCATTTTGTGAAATAAAAAAGATCAACGCGGACGCCTTTTTTATGAGAATACCTCACAAGATTTCCAACTGTCCGAAGCGAGTGGGATCTGGCATCCCCGATCTCGGTGTCACCATCAACACTGAGCGTAGCTTTCGTACTTTTGGGCTATATTATGCGTTTCAGTCAATAATTACTTCTGCTAAATATCATTAAAATTGTGCCAGGAAAAATAATACAAGGGAGAAGACGGAAATTCCAGTTAAAAAGCCCCAACTGTAAACTATCCCGATGGACCTGATGATTTCCTACCTCCGATAAAAAAAAACTAAAGAAAGGAAAACCATCAGTCCTACCGGTGTGTACAAATATTCCAGTAGATTCAAAATATATTATTAAAATTAAGAACAAAACTATTATAGAATATTAAAAACATCTAAGTAACTACTAGTATTTGATTGAAAGTTGAATATTTGGAAACAGAGTTTATATCGAGAAACTGCAATGTTTAAATAAAACAAGAAAATATTGATAAGCTTTAAAGATCTCGGAAGAATCACCCAACCACTAGATTACATACATTATTATTATTATAATATTTGAAATTTAAAATCACCTCAAGGGCGCTGTACAAATCTTAATTTCTAGTTAATATTAATTCCTAGTTTTATAGTGAGTTAGTATTATACAGTAATACCCCGATCAACAAAGAAGACAATGTCTTTCTATTTGAATATTCTTTATAAACGGTAGATCATACAAAATATTACATGGGAAATAACGGTGTGAATGAATAACTATAAGATTGATTGACAGAACAAATTCCTACATAATAATTTAAAATAATGGCTTTAAATTACTATAAGATTGATTGATGGTACAATCATATACGATATTTCGAAAGAGGCTAGTACAAAAATCACCCATTAATATATAGCTAAATATTATGTTGATATCTCAGAACAAAAAATTCCCACAGCTTTTACATCGCTGAACATGTTAATAATTTTGAAAGCTTCATAATGACAAAACCTTGAGGTTTTTTTCGAAGTAGGAATGATTTTTTTTAATATTTCAATCATACGAGTACAATTTAAAAACCCAAATTTACCCGATAACCATTATTAAACTCCCATTCTTGTTTGCTTTCACTATTATTTATACCGAGGCTTCGTTATCAATAGCTTCTTTGACCGAGGTGCTACTGTAATATTATATTTTAATAAGTTATGCACTTTGTGGAAGCACAAATGGGTTTATAATCACAAGTTATAGCTTATAATTCTGCGTCCTACCTGGGTCCTACCTGCGTCCTACCTGGTGTTTATGAGTACTTTCTAAAATACGGGCAATACCTCACAATATGTGTCACGAATTGGTCCGTAATCGCTAGTAATCAGTAAAACGACGGTGCAAAACATAGTGCATAAACAAATTTACACGTAATTGAATGATAAATACCTTAATTATCATTGACTTCGACTCGCGTACTAATGAAAACTTGGCTTGGCAACTCATAAACCAAGTATTAAAATGCCATTAAATTTCATATAATCTTGAAATTTGTTTTGTATAATTTCAGCGAAGCGTTTATTCCCAACGAAAGGTAAGTTAATTGAATCTCATTTATGTATTAGTACATATTGTCAGATAAATTAAATAATTTAATCTAAGTTTTGGAAAATTTTGACAGTTCGAATAGAAAACTAAATCATCACGAAATGATTAATACAGCAATTTCGAGATATTCAAAGATTAAATACATTGTGGATCACAAACAAATTAAAAGATATTCACAAAATAATGAATAGGATCAAGATAAGGGACGCTTAGATGGTTTGGGCATGTGGAGCGAATGAACGAAGAAAGGAGTGTAAAAAGAATATATGAGGTGATTTTCCCACAAAAACGGCGCTATAAAAGTTATCCATTTATTATTATTATTATTATGCGAAAGTGAATGGAAAAAGAAGTCGAGGACGCCCGAGAAAAGATATGGCACGATCAAATAAATCAAATACTTGAATCGGGTCAAGTGAAAAGTCAGAATAACAGAAGAGTATGTATGGGACGATGTATGAATGTGAATGAAGCAAGGAGTGTGTGCCAAGACAGATTTATATGGCCGTCCCTCCTCTCTGCCTACCCCTGCGGTGAAACGGTGTGATGGTTAGGGAGTTAATTAGTTACAAAATCCTTTTTTTTAACAGACGTTCTAATAATTCATAATTGGAAGCAAATCTAAAACGTTTATTCAGTTGGCCACAACAACGAGCGGAATATAATAATAAAACACAACTGTTCAAATATTCAATGCTCAATAAATTCTTACCCGAACTTGAAAAACTATCCACAGCTTACACTTTGTTCAAAGAGTAATGCACGCCACTGTGTGTACGTACGAACATACATTTAAGTTTTACATTTTCAAAAATGGGACCGATGTATGTGAAAATCATCAAATTCTGAAAATAATATTTTCTAATCTAGATTCCGGCTTATAGAACCTAAACGCAATCCAAATACTAAGTTTAGAGATCGCGCTTTCGGAGTTTCGGGGCCGAAGGCTTGAAATAAACTCCCTTCGGAACTAAGATGTATAACGAGCCCAACAGAATTTCGGTCCAAACTGAAAACTTACCTTTTCAGACTCTCATATCCTTAAATTCATCAAAAGAATCTCAACATAATCTGTCTCTCGACGAATCCCCTTTAGATATGCAAATTTTAACCAAATCCTGTACTGTATGACAAATTCAGAAAGTCCATTCTTTTAATTTCGCTCCCATGCCCTAAATCGGAAAAAAAAAAAATAATAATAATAAAAATCATAATTTTAAGTTAATAATTGTGTCTATCTGATGGGACCTGCCAGGTAAGTATGTTCCTGTATATTTTCTTATTTAAACTAGGAATTAATATGTAACGATAGAAAGTAAGATCTGTACAGCGCCCTTGAGGTGATTTTTCACAAAAACGGCGCTATACAAGTCGTCCAAATATTATTATTATTATTATTATTATAAGCGATAATGTACCTTTATATTTAACCAGGCGATTCTTTTTTTAATATTTGAATTGAGCGTCAATTTACTTCTTTTTCAGTTGTCATATTGGCAAGTTAAGTTACACCCCGTAATTTTTCACAGGTAACAACAGATAAATACAATATATATCCCTTGCACAGCAAAATGTCAACAATTTCCTTGCCTCTAGAAAATGTTCATAGATGTCTCTTTGTCCCAAGCAAAATGAATTTAGAAGGATTCAGCAAAGATTCCAACCACAGTGGACAAAAAAAGAATAATGTTTAGTCCCATGTCAACGTCGATGCCAGAAGGTATATTTATGAATAATTGTTTTTGGTTTAAATTATTTCGTTAATCGAGCAAAATGTTGATGATCGCAATATTTATTAAAATGATGTTTTAGTTTATGCAGAATTTTTTTAAATTAGCATACTTACTTTTAATTCCCGGTTGTTCAAAGAAATATTTTTTTTGATAATGCGCCTGTTTTATAGCGTTTAATTGCCCCGGCTCTAATTTGAAAGACTTCATATTTACGAAAAATGTGATTTCTGCTTATACCTATTATCTAATGATTTATTCTGACACCTTTGCAATTTCATAACACCACCAAGATCGCATAAACCCTTAGATGAATTAAATATTAATTATTAATTTCCCTCCACACAGCATCCTCAAAGATGACATAGGCCTTGAGGGAAATTATTTCCCTCAAGGACTCCTGTGTGGAGTTGTGGAAAAAAAAAATAATGTGGATACGTTACTGAGACAACGCGCGTGAATGTACTAAACCGAGTCTGAGAGACATACCTGAGATATACTGCGTTTAGTATCACACAAACATTCGTTCGACAGACAAGCTGTCACGGGAAAACGTAAGATAACGAATGCAGATATACATAGGTGTGTGGAAGACAACCGTTTCCGTACGTCGTACTCTACTTGGCTAGTCGCTCAGTAAGTTCGTCGGGGAAGAGAGATTATAACAGTAACGCGGGACGTTCATATAGCTATCTCATTCGTACACACACATTCTGTTTAGTATTGCTATCCTTTTCATAAGCGTTATGAGCTTTGAAACTTAAATCAAGACCGTGCCACATTTATCGTTCGATTTGTATGAATATGATGTGTCTTGTGTTTTATGTCTATGCATAAACCTATACAGGCATCACAACTAGAGTTGATGCGAACATATTTAGCTGCATTGCTTGCATACACCATGTTTCAGCAGTTTCAGAAATTTTGACGGCCTCCGTGGTCGGATGGTAAGACGCTGGACTACGAATCCAGAGGTCGCGGCTTCAAACCCGAAGTGCGCAAATAAATTTAATTTGGTTAATATGTGTCATAACACATTTAATTCATATGAAATAATATATATATAGTATATTTGCAGCACGTTCCAGAGTGGCAGATAAGTACCGCCCTGGTTAAAGACCACCATTCAGAATCGAAACGTCGCTTGAAATAGCTTTAGCCGTGTTTGGTGACCATATCTGAATAGATAGTTACTTTCCAACCTTCCTCTTTCCCATATCCTTCCCTTTCCCACTACCTTAAGCCTCACAGCATACCCAATCCAATTGGGGATGCCATAGTCTCACTGGCTATAGACGCTTGGGAACAATTGGGACTTTTGTGCGATATTCACCATAAAAATGATTCATATTAAAAATAAAACATTTTAAATATGTATAATAAAAAAACATACTGCTATCAAATATTCAAATTACTTACTAATTACTACTTACTGCACAGGGCGCTAGATGTCGTGGAGCCGGCCCTGTTTCTCAGTGACGTTAAGGATACTACTGTCGAAAGTGTATACATGTACACCAATACACACTATTGTAAGTGTGTTGTTTGGGTCAACCTTAGAGTATACTAGAGCTAGCCCAAGCCAAGGCAGTGAAGTCAGTTTTGGACTTGTTTTTGATGATTTTCACATGACTCGGCGCAAATGGGCGTGGCTAAGACTAAGGCCACGGTATTTATACATCCATTCATATCACATATCGACATAATGTTTTTGTGTATTCGTATAGCCACTTTTTCACAGTATTTTTATCAACAAAAATATAGCATCTAACCTAAAAAACCGTTTAGTTGTGTCAAGTTTAGTAACAAAATAAAAAATGTGGGCGGAGTCCCGCCGTTAACCAGCGAAGATAGCCAGCTTAAGATCATTGCGACAGTATATAGAAGCGGTCCAAGAAATTTGTTGTCTCTTTCTCTCTCATGGTGTACGATGTAAATACTCGGAAAAACTAAAATTAAAAAAAAAAAAGAAAAAAAAAAAAAAGAAATTCGCTATCCCTCCATATATTGTTACTTCAAGGAGTCAACTCTAATTGCACTACCTATACACCTATACACATAGGAACAACACAGCCTGAATCTAAATTTGGGTTAAATTCTGATAACTTCTTCGGACGATGTTGAAAACACGATCCTTAGCTTTATGGCGAGCTTTTGGAGGCTTTTGGAATTGACATTGTATTGCTACCGGCGTTTTAATATGGACTCAGACCACACGCAGCTGTTGAATAAATCTAAGATTGATACCTTTATCTAATTAGTTTTAACCCAAAAATATAAACAAATTTAGAAGAAACCCAGGGATTTAAAAAAAAGAGTAAGTATTCATTTCTTACCGCAGTTTATGTGTCTATATTAGGTAAATATTTGATATTTATTTACACCGATCTTAATAAAAATAATAATGTACCTACATCAAAAATCACTCCAAAAGCATATCGTCGCTGGAAAGGTAAAATGTCTTAAGCGACACTTTGGCAAAAATGAGTTAAATATGCAGTTTTGGTCGGTTCTTTTTTCTGCATCGAATGCTCTGACTCTCGTTTAATTCCAAAGACTTTTGTGGCCCTTCAGCCATCTAAAATATATGTACCACTTTGGAGAAGGCTTGACTCAAGCGACACAAGTTTGGCACTTTTTAAGCTTTTTGTCGCTTCAGGTAACTCAGTGAGAGCATTAAGTTACCTGAGTTATTTTTTTTTTTTCAAAATCCAACCAGTTACTGAATACTTGAATTTTATTGCAAAATAAAAAACCTTTGATGTGCTCTGGAGTAAACTTTCCAAAATGGCGCTTCGGCCCTTTAGCCTTTCCGGCGACGATATGTTCCCATAATATCAAAAAAAAACATCGAATCGGATCACTTTTATTACAGACTATTTAAATAACTACGACAATCCCCGTGGTCGAGCGGTTAACATTCCCGGCTACGAATCGAAGGTCGCGGGTTAGAGGCCCGGCGTGCGCAAAGTTCTATTTCATATACATCCCAAAAATAAAATAACATGGAGTATATTTGTGGCACGTTCCAGAGTGAGGGATGCGCCAAGTATCGCCATGGTGACTACCATTCAGAATTAAAACGTTGCTTGAATGCTTGAAATGGCGATAGCCGTGTTTAGTGACCAGATCTTAATCGCCAAGTACTTTTCAAAGAATTCGATACGCTTGATCGCGCCTTTTTGACTTTCTTACTTCCTGAAACGTCAGCGACGCTTTCCATTTACTTCCGGCCTTGATATATTGCGTCGATGACTTCCGTTTATATGTTTTACTGATTCATTCCCGCGCGTGACCAAACCACCTAAGCCTACCTTTTTACGTATTGTTTATTCAACATATACTATCTTTTAGATTTCCTGACATTTTCAAGTATTTTCCTTGTGCATGTTATTTAGATTTAGGAGAAAATGTTCACTTGACTCCTTCTGGGGGCTGCTTCTGAGTTGTCATATTATTATTAAATGTTCTCAGTGTTCTCACTGTAAACAAAAAACCTTCAAAAACCCGTAAAACGGAGGAAGTAAAAAGGTATATAATGTAAATGTGAAAATCCAATTGTCTTTTCCGGGGTTAAAAGTTTCACACATTCGAACTTTGTGCGCCGTAGATCAGGGATGCCCAAACGGACGATTGCCAAATATGGTCACCATGTTGCATTTATCAGTTTAAGTTAATATTTTGAGGTTCACATTCTCATATTATGTTTTTTTTAAACCTGGTTTATACATATTGTGAGGTACTATATGTACTTAATGGTACCCCATTGTACCGAATAGTGTATATGAATAAATTAACATATCACAATTTGTGAAATTTGCTCGAAAAACGTAAAATTGTAGTCGACCGCTTGCCTCCTAATAATTTGAAAGTCGATCTCCGCGAGTACGAGTAAGAGCACCCCTCCCGTAGATTGAATTATTTATTACTAGCGGTTAAGTTTTTACAGTCTAATCGCATCTGGCGGCCAAATATTAATCCCGGTTACGGTTGGAATGTGAAGAAATGGCCATTGGGCGGTAAATCAGTTTGCGCGACGTGGGTGGCCCGGCCATAAAGGCAGCAATAAAGGATAATGCTGAATGGTAGCGCGTATTAAAGAACTTAAAAAATTCAGTACCTACATAGCGCTTTTGATCATAACACTCATTTCAGAAAAAAAACAATATTTAAGGGTATTTGAGACATTTAATTAATTAGATATATCGCAGATGACGTTAAACTAAAACGACCATATACTTTTATATTTGACTAAAAAAAAACTCACATTAGGTCAGAGCTTCGATTAGGGGGTCTGAAAGATTTGTTTTTTAAATTAATTTAATATGCCAATAAATAATTTTCCTTTTACTAGAGATGTAGATATTCCTGTCCCGGTTAAAAGCTGGTCACTGGAACCGTCGATATTATTTCCCCGAGGAACCGGTTTCTTTTGTTGGCACGCAGAAAAAAAAATTTTTGGCGAAGAACCGGTTCCAGTTCCAGTTCTTTTCGTTTCAGGAAATTACTAGCAACCCCCCCCCCTCTCAATTTTTTGGCTGCGTGGAATCCTTTCTTTATAATAATATTTGGATGATTTGTGTACCGCCGTTTTTGTGAAAAACCACCTCAAGGGCGCTGTACAGATCTTATTTTCTAGTTCAGTTATTCCCAAAGCGGTCTATATCGACCCCCAGGGGTCGATTCCGACCTACAAGGGGTCCACGTCAATGAAAAAAAAATTGGGGGTGCATGAGACGTAAATGGGGGTTCACGGGAGTGGATTCCATTTAGGCAGGCCGTCACCAAAATGTTGGCTTCCCGCAAATGTAATAATCCACCTCACAGATAGTACCTATGTAGGTACTTACGCAATAATATCTTAAAATGGACTTTAATTCCCTAATTATATTAATAATAATAATTTTTGTGGAAGATATTTTGCCGATTTGCTCGTACTTTTCGATTTCAAATCTTTACCGACTAGTGCTTTTTTTTCGGAGAGGAATTTTTGTTGATTTGCTAGCACTTTTCGATTTGGGATCTCTGCCGACTAGTACTATTTTTTGACGAGTTCGACTACAATTGAAGTGTTGACCGCGAAGGGTTCATTTCAAAGAACTAGCAGTTCCTGAAGCGTTCACAAAACTTTGAAGTTTTTCCCAACGCTAAAAAAAACAATATTAGGAAAGCAGGGGGTCTATACAAAACAGAAAAAATCGACAAGTGGTCTACGGGACAAAAAAGTTTGGGAACCTCTCTTCTAGTTGATAAAAAAAAAATCTTCAAAAATAACTGGATAAATAAGCGGTTTCTCGCCAGTAACCGGAACCGCAGGAACATCCAATTTCAAATATCAACCATCCCTATTTTTTTACCATTAACTGCTGAGCTTATGTCTCAGAGACCGAATTTTTGTTTCGAAACCCGAAATGAAACAATTTTTTTATTTTGTTTCATCTTACATAATAAAATAGAAAAATATATTAATAATTTAAATAATTGGAACAAAATAAAACCGAATAATAATACTGTGTATACGAAAATCAGTTTATCAACTGCAGTAGAACAAGTTTTGTTAACATTTTGTTCGTGCTATTTTTAATGTTATGAATATACAAAATATCATTAAAAATATAAGCATTATTTTCAAAACGTTATTTCATAATATACCCAAAGTGTTTTGGGAAATTACACCAAAAAAGAGCACGACACACTTATGCATAAGTATTTACCAAAAGCAAAATCGTTTCTATTTGATATTTCTGCTGTCGCTGCCTCCTTTGAAAATCCCTGACATCTTTATGAGAACTGTCAGAATTATGAATGTATTTTTAATTGACTGTATTTTCAAGCTGGAGCATTTCAGTATTTTCTTTTTATTTCTGCGATAGGCCAAACGCCAAACACCACAGACCACCCAGAAAGCGAAGTAAATTACAGCTAAAATACAGTGTTGCCATCAATGACGTTACAAACATACATATTATATTACACATATATTTGTAACGTCATTGGTTGCCATATTGTTAATACACGTGCTACACGCAATTAGCATATTAATCCATAATTAATACTATCAGATTCACTTAAGCACATTAAATATTTTGAAGTTTCTCGAACTTCAACCATTTCTTTTACATGAATATAAAAAAATAAACGTTTAAAACGTGAAGTCAAGAATATTGCATCCACAATAATAGTATTTTTATTTCAGACTGTTTTCAATACTAAGCATTAGCGTTGTGACAGTTTTGAAAGAACTGTTTCAAAGAAGTACTTCTTTTGACAGCAGTCCCAACTTCATTCATTTTTCATTGAACAAATACTTCAATTGAAGTTGGTCAAGTTGGTACTTCCGATTGAACAATCTATGGCATCTACTTCGAACTTCAATTTTTCATTCGTTCGAAAGACTGAAATATTGCATCATCCACAGTTCAATTGTTCATTCCCTTCTTCCTTCGATTTTAGTTCGAAGAATGAATGAAGCAATGAAGTATCTTTTTAGTTATCCGTTCCCTCGCACGTACTCGTGACATTTGATTATGATTTCTTTGCTTGTTTTGTCTATACGACACTAGTTTTTCCGAGTGTTTTTTGGTAATTTTGAATTGTGAACGAATTATTTTGTTGAACTTTTATAATATCTCAGCTTACAAACATACCTTTCAATCTCTACCTAAAATTATGACTGGCCGTTCAGCGAGAAAGCAAAGTGAAATATGGGTTTATTTTAAGGAAGATGAGGTTTACCAGGCCAAATGCAACTTTTGTTCTGAAGTTATATCCATAAAGGGGGGAAATGCCTTTAATATGAATCGTCATTTGCGCAATATTCAGCCTATTGCTAACCAAACTGTCAAACTGAGTACTGTACAGTAAGAATATTCAAATCGTATCTCAAGCCCTGAAAGAAGTTTATATCGCTCTTACAGAAACTGGAAATTTTGCTAGTACTTCATTTGCTTTTTGCAAGTTCCTTGTGCATACTCATTGTACATCATCCCTTTTAAGTCATGAAACAATGTCAATTCAAACCTTGAATACACTTAAGATTCAAACAATTTTGACAGCTGTCATCCCGTAAACCATAGAAGAGAAACCAGTAAAAGACAATTCATCATCGTTTTTCTACAAGCTATAATTTTTGCCATAGAATAATGCACATACATACATCAATTTATGTGGTTGGGAGAGCTGCCCCGAAAATATTATTATTTAACCCCCCCCCTGCCCTCCCCCCGACGAGGAATGCTATGATTAATATGTTACTTCAATTGAAGGGTTCATCGTGAAGGGTTCATTTTGAAGAAGCATCAATTCGTGAAGCATTCACAAATCTGTGAAGCTTTTCCCATCGCTACTAAGCATCTACTTTTAAATGAATGAACTTATTCTTAAGGTTTTAGGTTTTCCGCTAGATGTCTCTTATTAGTTAATATACGCATAATTTGCCACCTCTTCCACTGGCCTCGGTGGCGCAGTAGGCAGCGCGTAAGTCTCATAATCTTAAGGTCGTGAGTTCGAGCCTCACCCGGGGCATTGTTTTTTGCCATTTTAAAAATGTTTTTTTTAAATAAGAAAAAAGTTTTCATATCAATATTTTAAAATCCATTTTTTTACGTTTATGCTTTAGTTTTTAATACCATAAACTAAGTTTTTGTGTTTTACATTTTTCATGTGCTACCATTTTACGTGAAACATATATTTATGGAACCTTCGTAAAACTATTTAATTTTCAATAACGTTTCAGGAATTTCTAAAGATATGAAAAATAATAATGAAAATGCAGTTTCTTATTATAGAGTGATCAATTACAGTTTTAGAATATTGTGTTTAATAGACGGACGCCATCTCGAAATCATAGTACCTACCTAGTTATTAACAATTTCCACGGAACCTTCCTAAATATTTAGTTTTTCAGTGGTTGCGGGAACTTTTGTGAAAGATAGATATTAATTTAACTAGTTATTATTTATTATCCGTGAAAAATCACGGGATGTATGTAAATTGACTTGCCAAGAAAAATATTAGTTGATTGAATCTACCCATTTCAAAAATAGAATAAAGTCTGCTAAAATACTCTATAGGTAGGTCGGGATTTGAAAAGATTATTTTTTTAAATTTTATCATTTGAATTGACATCAGTTCCAAATTTGAAAAGTTTACACTCGTACGGATGAAGGTACTATGGTACTCAAAAAGGAAATTATTTTTTACAATTTATTTAATTAATTTATTGTTTAACGTTCATAAGGAAATTTTTACTAATTAAAGTAGGTTCTGCACCCTACACCCTTCGTCTTCTGCACCTTGTGAGTCTTCTGCGTCTTGCATAACGCATGATCCATCCACCATCTTGCATCTTGCGACCTGCATCATTGCTTGCATCTTGCTTTTTGCATCTTTCAGCGCCCCGTGTCCAAAACATTGATTCATTCGCAACAAGGATGTCTTTCAATGGACATAAATTCTAAGTAATAATTAGACGAACTAAATAGGTACGCGTCCTCCGTCCACGTTCGTGGTCGTTACGCAGTATTAAAATAAGCGGCATGTTTACAAGTAAATAGTAAATTAATTACCAGACCACCTAGCCGCGCCGGTAATTGACAAACTGGTTTTTAATGGTGCTGCCTTTGAGGAAGATCTCGCCGCAATGCGACCATTTCCATTTAGTAGATGTGTTGATTATGCTTGGAGAATTCCGTACATATTAAAATAGTATTACAACATACAGCTTTATTATAATAGTCTGGCTAATATAATATTATTATAAGCTAGAGTTAATGCACTTTGCTTTTGCAAAATCCGAGTACCTAAGAAATTAATGTTTGTAATAATTTAGTTTACAATAAATACAATACTTACATAAACCTACAGCTTCGGAGGCCTCGGGGTAATATAAATAAATACTTTCAATAAACCTTTCTTCATACGAGTTGAATTATATTTTTAAAATTCAAACAAATGGCTTCCATAATACGAGTAAATAAAAACCTTTTTTTTTACCTCCTTTTTTATTGTCTTCTATAAATATGGCTAGTAGAATATCGTACACACCACACAATAAGACTAGAATAAACCCTCTGAACATATTATTGTCGAAATGTCGAACGTTAAACGCGGCAGCTTTATAATAAAACCGCTCTTATCTAAGAGTCTACAGCTAATGGGGGTTTTATTGTAAAAGCTCGACATTATTTGCCTATTTAAATTGGAGGTCTCGATTAAAGTATATACTTGAATTGCCTAATAAGGCCCAGGAATGGCTAAATGATGATAACCCATCTTAAATCCTCCCATTAGTTCAACTATTTACAGTTCAAAATCGTACTGTGTAGGTAGATACTAGATATATTATATGTAATGTTCCTTTCAACGGAATCCATTACCGCATGTGTTATTGGTTTTAAATTTTCTGGTTGTATGAACATTTGATCATGATCTGAGGAGGCACATGGACATACTTGAAAAGTAATATCATCGTAAAAAGCTCGTTATACGCGTTTATTGGTGGCCCACTAATAGCGTAATGCGCACGTTTCAAATCGGAATTTATTTTTAAAAAATACCACTACGCTACCATTCCGTCCAATTCCTACCCAGTTCACCATTGTGCTATGTTTTTTAAGAAAAAACACTGAACAGAGAATCTCTAGAAGTGTGATCCACATCTACTTAAAATAAAAGTGATTTCGATAATTCGCAAAAAGACCTTTCCACTCTTAGGCCCAAGAAATAATTTCGATATTTAAAAATGTTCCATCACATTTCACCCGAAGTAAGGGAAATTTTCCTTACTTCGGACACACCAACCGCGCCAACATCACACTTATATCGGTTTATCTCTTCAGTGGGAAAAATGTTGTCTGTGAGTCTTGTACCTGTAAAGCCTTGTTCGCTTTGAGAGTTTAAAAAATCCAGGAATCATTTTCCAGCTCGAAAAAAATTGTACAAAATTTTTGCAACTCTCGCGTCAGATTCCATTAAAAATCAGGATGCCAATAATAAATGAATCATCAAGACTCCCATTGTGAACTAAACTTAAAAGCTGAGAAGAAAATTCATCACGTAACCAACGCTTTTTAAAATGCATTGGCTTTTCATATGTCGAAGGCCAATATTCATCACCATGGAACTTTATATCCAGGGGCTTTCCAGTTTTCACTGGCTGCGGTCCATTGCGGGCCTTTCGCCTCCAGTCAGTCTTCCTCTTCCTCGGCCTGCTTCTGGATCCCTTCCACTGAGGCACCCACTTGTTCTATCATTTAGCATTTTGTCTACATGCACAGCCCACCGCAGTCTTTTTCTTCTTACGGAATCTTACAATATTGTCTTGTTCAATTAGTTTTTAGAGTTTATTATTCCTCTCAACTCTTTGTAACCCATATAATTGTTGCCAGATATAAAACATATGCAATACTTGAAAACACGCAAGAATATTTTTGATAAAAATCTTTTTTTTTTTTTTAAATAAAAATTACTCTACGTTAATTTGAAATAAAATTAGGCCTCAGTTGTTGTTTATTTTAATGAGTAAGGTAAAATAAACATAACACAAATAAGTATTTAAAAAAATACTTTTACAATGTAGCATGAATTTATATAAAGATAACATAAAAAAAATTACTTATTAATAAATGTTTTAAATAGAGAGAATTTCTGGCACTTATTGAATAATACACAGCTTGGTACTTGTCCAGCAATAAGCCAGGTTTCAATCATTATTTCAAGTGGTTTTCGTCAATATATTTTTAATTTTAGTAACTCAGTGTAAGATATGACAGGCTTCCTGTGCCTATGGTAAGCATTGTCTGATATTATAAATGCATTATCATTGATGTCGACGTGACTTGAAGCATGTTATCGAGACCCAGAGAACAATAACTAGCCACTAAGAATCCCCTCGCGTATCAATTCAATTTGCAAGTGCCGGTGACCAGGGCTCGTGAAATTATGTGATATATTATGAGTCATGTCACATTATTCAATGAAACCGTGAAATTATCAAACGCTTTATTAAGATCAGAGAGGAGAAATCGAAAAAAATGTCACAACTCTTACTTGTAGTAGGAAAATTGAAAAACATTGTACGTTTAGTCGCTGGAAAGGCAAAGGGGTTCAAGCGACACTTTGGTCAATAAAGAGTTAAATATGCAGTTTTGATCAGTTTTTTTTTTCTGCATCGAATATTCGGACTCTCGTTTGATTCTGAAGACTTTTGTGGCCCATGAGCCATCTTAATTATATTTACCATTTGGGAGAAGCTTGACTCAAGCGACATATTTTGGGGACTTTTTAATTTTTTTGTCAAAAAAGAGAAAAAAAGCTTTTTTTTTATTTTTTTTCAAAACTTTTTTTTCCAACCAGGTACTGAAGATGAATAAATTTTACTGTAAAAAAAGCTTTTATGTGCTCTGGTGTAAACTTCCCAAAATGGCGCTTCAGCCCTTTTGCCTTTCCGGCGACGATATGTATGAAAATTAACATCGTATTATTTATCCATCGTATACTTTAATATATACCTATTGGTAGGTTCTAGCTTTATACCCGTATTCACAGGATTTAGATTATAAAGTTTGGAACAAACAACATGGTTTCATGTCATGTTTTCATTACATCTAAATAAATATTATAAAGCACGAAGGAAGTAACGTTTGCGAGCTGAAGATTGTTGCAGTCACATAGAAAGTAAGGTTGAACAAATTTCATGACGCCGAAACCCACCGTTCGAAAGTCTTTGCAGCCTTGAAATGGACGTTTTCTGCTTCACAATCAAGTTGATGACAACAGGCATTGTCAGGTGGCTTGTGGAATTATGTGCACCAGTTTTTTTCCACATATTTTCGTTTATTATCCCTGTTTCAAGAGTCTTCTTCGGCTTTATTTCCTTTTACACACTAAAAACATGTTATTTCTTTAGTTTACTAAATTGGAATATTTCTGTTGTAGGGGGGGACTTTCCTTACAGCGGTAACATGAAACAAAAACCCGAAGACCATTCAACGAATTTAAATTTCAAATATTGCGCAAGCACCCACTTATAATTATAATCATGGTTCTACACTGGTGTGGCCAGAAACCTAAAAAGTCCGGCGTGCCAAAAATATGAATTAGACGGATAAGATCACACGATTAGAATCCCATAAAAGGTGCTGAAAATTCGTATTATGGCATGGTCACCCCAGCGCGGTCCCTTTATGTGTCCATCATGGCGAGCTGTCAATGTCTGCAGGTGTATTGTTGCCAGCAATAATTGTATTTCGCGCACGCGATTGTTACGTGTTGCGAAAGTAATTAAATTAATGTGCCACCTTTGATTTTCGCTGCTCGCCACCCAGCGCGTTCGGCAGTCACCGTTCATTCGGTTCACCGTTCGACATTCCAATTTACAGCTTGACGCGCTTAGCTTTGCAGTCGGCGGAGTTGCCACTTTTTTTGTATGTGAACACCGCACAAGGGTCCCAACTGCCGGAAGCCAGTGGGACTATGGCATTCACAATTGGGGTATGTTGTAAAGCTGACGGGAAGGACCATGGGAATGAGACGAAGAAGATGAAGGTCGGGAAGTACCTGGCTATTCAGATCTGGTCATCAAACACGGTTAGTACCATTTTGCCAGAATCCCACTGTAGATATTGGGGATAGTGTTTTTGCAAAAAGTTCCAAAGTGGGAGATACCTAATATCAGTAGAGCCCTGGTGAAAGACCACCATTTATGATCTATATGTTGCTTGACATGCTTTAAGCCGTGTTTAGTATCCGGATCTGAACCGCCCGATACTTCTTAATTTTCTTTCTCTTTTCCTTCCCCTCCCCTAATGAAATAAGATTATGAAATGTACGCTAAGGCCGTTTAGACATGTGGAGCGGACAAACGAAGATAGGGGTCTAAGAAGAATACATAGCGCAAAAGCGAATGGTAGGAGAAGTCGGGGACGCTCGAGGAAGACACGGCGCGATCAAGTGAATCAATTACTTGAGTGAGACTAAAAAATATTGCTGAAACTTAGGCGAAACCAGGTAGCATATTGAAAGGATTTGTCGGATCGCACTAACCTCCCGATATTTCGGAATCAAAAACAAGCAGACGATTTCGAAGCGATTCTTATGGCGCAAGAAATAAAATAAACGAAATAAAATCATCTTTCACATTTCAATTCTGTGGTGGTTCACATGTAAATAAGTTCATTCGGAGACGATGTGTGTTTAAATACCAATAAAACAGAATACGTAGTTTACTTTTATGTTAATGTGGAGTCCGTTGAGGGTACTGCCCAAACAAACAATGTAGGTTTGAATACTTACCGAAGAAGAATCGATTTTATATGCAGAACATTCGTATGGAGGTTTACCAATTGTTTCAATAACTTTTGATCTCACCGACAGGCAGCATTAGACAAAGGCTGTGGAATTATTCAATTATTATTCAATTCCATCATAAATTCTTTAACAATGAAATAACATGAATAATAATTAAAGAGATAAGCCATTTTCGTCGCTTTTTAGAGTTTTATGGTCGGATGTATACGTTTTCAATGATACGCCTCTTGATAAAAAAAAAAAAACTTTCAAGTAACTTTTCGATTCTGAATGCTTTTCTCCCACCTGTAAATACGAGTAATACAAAATTGTATTCTACCACAGATTTTAATTGAATTTTTATGACCGGTACAAAATTAAACTAAACAAAAAATACATAGTGCGCGGTTATATATACATACAGAGGGAGAACACAATATAAAATAAAATAAGGGAACAGTGAGAAAGCAATAGAAAAAAAAACATTTAAATTACAACAAAGGGACAGAGAGAAAATGACAGATAATATGAATTGAAAGTGGCGAAACGTCAACTGACAAGTGATTTTTTTAGTTTTATTTATTTTATATTAGTTACTTGTACATTAAAGTTTACAAAGTATCTAATAATTTCATTTTCTTTTCTACTTAATAATATTTGAATTCATATACTACTCATTAGTTTGATTAAGAAATAATGATAAATTTTACGAGTTTATGGGAAATATACCTCATATTGGATTACTGAAATGATTTTTTTATTGTATTTCAGATAATTATCATGGCTAAAACAGTTATGGCGGTTTGTTTATTGCACTCCCCACACGGTGGAATAAACATGTATTATTGAAATTATGAATTAAACGATTTTATTGAATTTCATGCCGCAGCCCTTCTCGGCCCCGCCGGCCCCAGAAGGAGCGGCTCGTCATTCGTCAGTGCGAGTGACAATCCCCAAGAATAAAACGACCGCCTCATTAGCCAGTTTGATCGCGTCCTGCAATCGCAGGATGTACTTGTACAGGCATGTACTTGTACCCGGTACCCGTCGGCTATCTACACGGCTCTTCTCTCTCTTCTCTATTCAATCGGAAATTCATAATTCATAAATATCCTTTTTATGACAGTTTGATGGCTTTTAATCAAACGTTAAATAATGTTGAACCCTTCAATGAGCGACGGTTGGAATTCCCATTGTGACACGACTAACTTTATACAACATATTTCTGGAACCATTTTTAGTACGTATCTAAAAGCATGGACCGCAAAGCTTTGTGGGGATTTTTAATTTTTTTTTGGATGAATGAATTGAATTAGGTTTCTCGTCCGCGCTTGAATGCAATATAGCAAACCAGCATAAAACACATATTGTTGATGGAAAGGTAAAAGGGCTTAAGCGATACTTTGGTATAAAATGAGTTAAATATTTATCAGTTTTTTTCTGAATCGAATGCTCTGACTCTCGTTTGATTCTGAAAACTTTTGTGGCCCCTCGGCCATCTAAATTATATGTTCTATTTGCGAGAAGGCTTGACTCAAGCAACACAAGTTTGGTATTTTTTAGCTTTTTGTCGCTTCAGGTAACTCAGTGAAAGCATTAAGATAACTTTTTTTTCAAATTCCAACCAGGTTCTGAAGACTTAAAAATTTTAGTGTAAAAAAAACTTTTAAGTGCTCTGGTGTAAATTTCACAACATGGCGTTTCAGTCCTTTTGCCTTTCCGACGAAGGTATAGCGTTTTACATGTAAGCAAACCAATTTGAATTAACGTATGGGGTTTCAAAGAAAGTTTATTTAGGTAGTGCGACATGAACATAGAGATGGATAAAATAATGATTTCAGTCAGTGCTACACATCTCTTTAGATAATCTTATCCATAAATAAATCGTGGTAACTTGTTATATTCTAAAATGTAACTTTTTATTTTGTACCTTTGCAAATATGCAACTTTTTTATTCTGTGTAGGTTTTCAATCAATTATTATTGTGAATTATGAATACTTGAAGGAAGTGGATGAGGTTGGGTTTTCGAAAGTATGTTTACGAGAGATAGAAGGGCCGATAAGGATATTGAAGGAAGAGTGAATTCAGAAACTCCATTAATGGAGGACTGAACCGCAGTAGGCGCAAATAAATAAAAATGTCCCAAGAAGCGAAACTAACCGCCAAGTGAAAAATAGAGCAAAGTATTCATTAATGACGAAAAAAGCTTCAAATAAGAGCCATTACTTAAAGTTTTGTTTGTTATTTATAACTTTTACCTGTAAATAAATAGTTTTGGTAATATTCCGTAATTGAAAAGAACCTTGAAGTAACAATATATGGAGGAAGAGCTGATTATTTTTACCCAACCTACACAAACTTGCGATAAATCACTTTCTCCGGGTTTTTACGTCGTACACCATGAGAGAGAAAGAGACAACAAATTTCGTAGACCGCTTCTATATACTGTAAGGTGAAGGACGTCCTGGTTCACGGCGGGACTCCGCCCACATTTTTTATTATGTCACTAAACTTGACATAACTAAACGGTTTTTTAGGTTAAATGCTATATTTTTGTTGATAAAAATACTGTGAAAAAGTGGCTATACGAATAAACAAAAACATTATGTCGATATGTGATATGAATGGATGTATAAATACCTTAGCCTTCGTCTTAGCCACGCCCAGGTTCGCCGAGTCAGTTTAAAATCATCAAAAACTGACTTCACTGCCTTGGATAGATACTACTCTACCAACTCTATGAAAAGAACATATGCGATAGAAACTGAACAAACGCAAAGGAATTTGTTCGAATGATATGTCTCCGCCCATTTGTTGGGAACGCCCCAAACCGATTTATTTCTAGGGTACTGTGTTCTCTTAACTCTATGCACCAACTAATGCACTATTGTGATAAGAGGATAGTCGATTAAACCTACGTATTTTGATGATCAGTAATTTCTGCATCGGAATGACACTGCCATAGTGGAACCACCTCACGCGGGCCATTAAGTCAGTCATTAATTTTATTGCAAAGCTATGTTGGGAAGCGAATATCAATAAAAGATTTCTGGGTGGGCTGGGAGGTCTAGGTTTGGTAAGTATGATTAATTATGGCGAGAACAGTATGTTTCAAATAATTTAGTAACCTAACCTAACTTTTTTTTAAATATCTAATAGATACGTTATTGTAGGATAAGTACTCTTGCTATCGTTAGCGTTCTGCCGTTTATCAAAAAAAATATATATTAGTAATAAATAATAATAAAATATTGTCTTTTTGGCGTTTTTAATTGTTTTTTTTTAAATATTTTTGGGAACGTACTGAATTGTTCAGATGTCAGTAACAATGTGGTGTTTTAAAAAACACTGAAATAAAATTTCCATATACATATCTTAATTTTTCTATTAGTACAAGTATTGACGGCCTCCATGGTCGAGTGGTAAGACGCTCGACTACGAATCCAAAGGTCGCGGGTTCAAACCCGGCGTGCACCAATAACTTTTATTTAATTAATATGTGTCATAACATATTTAATTTACAAAAAAGTATATTTGCGGCACGTTCCAGAGTGGTAGATACTCTAAGTATCGCCTTGGTGAAAGACGACCATTTAGAATCGAAACGCTGCTTGAAATGGTTTTGGCCGTGTTTGGTGACTAGATCTGAATAACTAGGTACTTACCAACCTTCCTCTTTCCTATCTCCTTCTCCTCCCCACTACTTTCAGCCTCACAACATACCCTATTTTCGGGATGCCATAGTCTCACTGGCTCTAGACGGTTGGGAGCAGTTGAGACTCTTGTGCGGTATTCATATAATTTTTATTTTTTTTAATATTTGTAGTTCCGCATGAGTAAATTTTAGTGAAGTACAATCCCTATAGGTATATTAGCAGTAGAGTGCACTGACTTCTCTCAATCTTCATGCTTGGTTTATTTTATTACTTTATTAGTTATTCTCCGAGATTTATATTGACGATCAATGTCACGACTATGCAATCATTACTCATTTCTACTATTACGGTTGTAGAATAACTGGAAAAAACACATTTTGTTTATAAATCGAAGAGTGAGCTAAAACAATTCATTATAATAATAATAATAATATTTGGACGATTTGTATAGCGCCGTTTTTGTGAAAAATCACCTCAAGGGCGCTGTACAGATCTTACTTTCTATCATTACATATTAATTCCTAGTTTAAATAAGAAAATATACAGGAACATACTTGCCTGGCAGGTCCCATCAGATAGACACAATTATTAACTTAAAATAATAATAATTATTATTTTATTTTTTTTGATTTAGGGCATGGGAGCGAAATCAAAAGAATGGACTTTCTGAATTTGTCATACAGTACAGGAATTTAAAAGAAGTAATTTGTGAAATATCCTACTTATTTGGCGAAAAATAACAAGAAAGACTAAAACACGTCAGGCAGCTGCGAAAGCGCCACGACATATCTAACAGGTTGTATGCGCAGGCAAAAAGAAGACATAACGAACAAATAAAAAATATTGTAATTATGATTGTATTGAATTGACAAAAAAGGCCGCCTCTCTCAGTAAAAAAAACATTTGTTGAAAACATCGCTCGGGTTCGGGAACAGTCGGTCGAGATCGGCACTCCTCCGCCCCCCTGCCATATTATGATTAAAACAATACTTTAAAAGGTATGAGGTTTTTGGAAAAAAAAAATTTGCAATCAAAAATTAAATGTCTTGCGTTTCAAATGCCTACATAATTAAAAAAGAAATATATGTTTTAAGCCACGTGTTATTATCTAAATTTAACTCAGACTTCAGAATGCAGTTAGATTTGTTATAAGAAAATGACCTCTGTCAATAAGTCCGCCTTTATTATGATAATTAGATTGTTAAAATGAAAATAAATAAAAAAATATGCATAAACATTAAAAAAATACGCTGCAAATGAAAATACAGATAAAAACAGACAATGCTAATACTCGGATAAAAATAATAATAATATTTGGATAATTTGTATGTGTTTTTGTGAAAAATCGCCTCAAGGGCGCTGTACAGATTTTAATTTTTAGTTAATATTATTTTCTTAGTTTATATTAATATTTATAAATTAAGTACGGATAAAATATGCAAGAACATACTTGGCAGGTCATATCTGTTAAACTTAAAATAATTATTGTGATTTTAATTTTAATTTATTATCTGAAAAGTGTTAAGTCTCGGTAATGTTCGCCTACTTTAAACAGGCACAAAATATAAAATGACGGGTTCGTGAGTCCCAAGGATTCACTTACCTTTTTAAATGCCCTCCCGGTTAGCTTCAGTCGGTAGAACGGATTTTTGTCCGTGTTTGAAATTCGTTTATTTTGATTTAGAGAGGACCTTCTTTTTCTTCGTTAAAAATGGGGGTTACGAAAGGGACCCATACTTGCAGGGCTTAAGGAATTTTAACAATAATACACTCTAAATGCTCTATCGTATTATATTTGAGAATATTGATTCTACGCCCAGAAAAATCTTGATTAACTTGGTGGATAACGTTAGAATTGGGTACTCGTAGAGACAAACTATAATACGGAATTGTTCAATTATCACCGACACTGGAAAACGCGTGGATCCTGCGCGCTGGGAATCCTTCTGTCCAGTCTGATAGCCGAGAAATCCCACTAATTTGCTCCTCGATGGCGGCTGCCGGGATCGTAGCGACTCCGATTATCCATCGCATATTTAATTCCATTTGCTATTTCACCATAGGCGGTAAATACTGTATTAACTCTATTCGGCGTCTGCTGTAAAAACTCTAATATTCACTCTGTTTCGCGGTCAAACGTTGAATAATTCTCCTGGCCGTTTCAGCCTGGGCTCGTTGGTCGTTATGCCCCCTCTTTTTGGCTTTTAAGGGGGGCAAACAGACAAAACATTACACCATAGTAGATAGATTTTTAACTAGCGCGAAAATTCAAAATCGCACTGGATCGAATTTATCTTGCTTCATAACAAAAGGTAAGTTTTCACCAAACTGAAAAATCTTCACACAACAAAAAAATAAAATATTTTCGACTACAACAACATCAATAACATCGTATTTTTCAATCTCAGCACTCTATCCCATTAAAAAGTCACGAGCCGCCACTGATATTAACACAAATTTGTCGTTAACGTACTATTCGTAATCCTATTCATTAAGCTTACATCAGTCTTGCACTACTTCCGCAATGCTTTTTTGTAATATTTTATTTCTAATTGAATACTTCGTTAAATTTTCAAAGTAGCTTTAAGTTCTTCTAATGTTCATTTAGTCTCAAAAATAATTGCAAAAATTTCTTCTAAAATCGTGAAAATCGGAATCTTTTATGGCGTAGTTATATTTTTTTTAAATAACGTAAGATTTTTCATACCTTTTGATTTTTAATAAATAAATAAATACGATCCTTTAAAATGATCCTTTGTCAAAAACTTGGCTCGAACCTAAAATAGGTGTTCGCCCTCGCCCCACGTGTAGAGATCCGGCGGCCTCGTGTAGTCAGTGTAGTGTACATTGGAGTGTGTTAGATTCGCCCAAAGTGAAATTAAGAAGTTGAGTCACGTTTATGCTAAAACCTTCCGCTGGGATCAAACGCCAAACCGCGGGACGTGGAACATTAACTCCACCACTCGACCACCGGGTATTATGATTAAGCCGTGCCAAATAATTCAGTATTCTGGTGTTGCCATTAACAAGTTATAAAATATTTTAAATTTTATTAGTAGATAGTAAAAGATATTTTTATTTATTTTGTGTAGAAGATACCTCTCGCTTTTATTTTATTTTAATTTACATTGAATCATTTATTGATTATTAAAACAATATTCATAATATTCAAACAATAGAGTGGTAGAGGCGTATGTTAAAAATGTGGACATCCGAAAAGAATGCGAGGCTATTGTAAGAATAATGAATAGGATTAAAAAATGTGACGCTTGGATGGTTTGGGCATGTAGAGCGGATGAACGAAGAAAGAAGTGTGAAAAGAATATATGACGCGAAAGTGATGGAAAAAGAAGTTGAGAACACCCGAGGAAGACATTCACGATCAAGCGAATCTTGAGTCAGGCCATGTCAAGAGTCAGAAAGCATAATATGTATAAGACGACGTATGAATGTGAATGAAGCAATAAGTATGTACCAAGACAGATTTGTATGGCAATCCATTCTATCTATCTACCCCTGCAGGGAAACGGCGTGACGGTTGGTTAGTTAGAGTGGTAGATACTCTCAGTATTGCCCTGGCGAAAGAACGCCGTTCAGGATTAAAGCATTGCTTGAAATGACATTAGCCGTTATAGTAACCATATATGAATATACAGGTACTTCCCAACCTTCCTCTTCCCCATCTCCTTCCTTTCCCCACCCCCTTCAGCATTATAACCTTAGAGTACATAGAGTGGTACCTATCCAAGGCAGTGTAGTCAGTTTTTGATGGTTTTTGCCGGACTCGACAGACCTGGGCGTGGCTAGGACTAGAGCTAGGGTATTTATACATCCATTCATAGCACATATCGACAAAATGTTTTTGTTTATTCGTAAAACCACTTTTTCACAGTTTTGTTATCAACAAAAATATAGGATATAACCTAAAAACCGTTTAGGTGTGTCGAATTTAGTCGCATTTTAAAACATGTGGACGGAGTCCCCGGAGACGCAGACGACCAAGATTATCCTTACAGTGCATAAAAGCGGTGTGTTTATTTGCTGTCTCTTTCTCTCTTATGGTGTACGACGTAAAAACCCGGAGAAAGTGATTTATCGCAAGTTTGTATAGGTTGGGTAAAAAGAATTAGGTCTCTCTCCATACATTGTCACTCCAAGATCATTACATACCTAATTAGGGATGCCATAGTCCCAATGGCTTCGGGCAGTTGGAAATCTTGTGCGGTGCTCATATATTTGCGTATTTACCATCAAAGATCTCGGGGTGGTTTTTGATCCCAGGCTAACGTTGTCGAGTCATATAGTGCAGCTTACTTCAAATTGTTATAAACTTCTTGGTTTTGTAATCAGAAGGTGCAAAGAGTTTAATAACACAAATGCGATGACAGCCCTCTTCAATGGAGTGATTAGAAGCAAGTTGGAGTACGCTAGCACTGTCTGGGCTCCACATCAAACCAAATACATAAATATGTGGAACAGATTCAAAAAAATTCCTCAGGTATGTGTACATGCGTTCGCACGGAACATACCCTATGTTCATGCACCACATGGAACTACTCGAGGAGACACATTATCAAAGCTTAGAGGCTAGGCGCAATGCTGGTCTCATGACAATAGGCTTTAAAATTATAAATCACTTAATCGACTGTCCATACCTCTTGGCATGCTACTGCTTATTCGTACCAGAAAAATACTGTCGCAGCAGAAATCATGCAATTTTCAGAATACCCTATGGTCGGACAAATGTTTTGGCTCAGCATAGCATGACAAGAGGTATGATTCTGTTAAATACATCTTCTATATACTTTGATATATTTTCAGATAATTTTCAAAAGTTCAAAAAACTTATTAATTTAAAAATTTTATAATTTGAAATTGCTTACTTGTTGTTCCATTGTACTGTTACAATAATAAAAAAAAAATATATATATACATATATTTTAAAAAATACTACAATTTAAAAATTACTTAATCTGAAATGGTGCACAGTAGATATATCAAACAAAACCGTTTTACCACATCTGCCATGTTTGAAAATTAGGCGGAAATATTTTATCATAGTGGGTCAAATTAATTCCATAAGAGACAAAGTAGTCCTGGTTTACGATAATTTATTGAAATCAAATAAAAATCTGTTTCCTGAAGCAGAAAAAACCGTTCAGCGTAGACCTCTAGCGTCATAAAATAATCTCAACTTTTTCTCTTCGGTATTTCCACAATTCGACTGAAAAAAAAGAATGCTATTAATTACCAAAATGTTGTTTGTTCCATATTATTCAATTATTTAACCTTTTATCCGTCTACACTGTCTACAGGCCGATAAGCGAAAAACTCACCAGTGCTTTTTAAACATTTCGAGATATATTTTTAAACGAAAAAAATGATTACAATTACAGAATATAATGTGGTTTTATATTTTTCAAAGAAACTCCTCCGGTATCTCACGTTTATTTTTTCTGATTGTTCCTGTCAGCGTTATGTTATTTTCCAGAAGAATATTTGAAAGGGGAATTGACGTAAAAAAATTATCCGTTGTAACGCCTCTACCAGTTCCATAATACGGACGTATTAGGTCTGTAACAACCCTGTCCTTGATTAACTTCCTTCTATTTTCAATTTTTCCCGTATACGGCTGGGAATTCAAAAAATGTACGACGTATCGGACATCGGCACTAACCCATATTTTCATTCCATATCGTCCGGGCTTACTTTTCATGTACACCCGAAACGGACATCTCCCCTGAATGTTGATAACCTTTCATCCACCGTGATGTAGAATCCAGGAGAAAAATATTTTAGGCAGGCAGCGTTGAATTTATTGTATACAGAGCGTATTGGCTCAAATTTGTCGCCAGTAAGGTCGATTCTTAATTGCCTGGTATTTTTATCGTCGAAACGTATTTTAGAGTATATGTGCGAGAATCTATTCCTCGACAAAGACGCAGAAAAAAAAAACATTTTGAAAAGGAGATTTGTGGTCCATACCTCTTTAGCGCAAGTTTCGAGCATTACATCTTCCAGATGCTAGTAGAATTCCTAGAAATGCTTCTATTTCGAATTTCGTTATGGCATTGTCAGAACTGTGTTGGCAAAATTGATTGGTGTGAGATGTAATTTCTTCCAACAGGTCTGACGTCAAATACAAATTAAAGGCATCCTTTATTGATGTAATATTTCTTGCTTCTTCTCTGAGGCCCGTAGAAGAAGATACAATATTGTGAGCTCTGGTCCTTGTGTTGATGCGAGATTGAACCCAAATAAAGCCTGATTTTGATTTGTAAGTCAAATTGGCGTTTTCTTGAAAATTTTCTCCTGGATTTTCACCGTTATCAGAATCATAAGAATTTGAGTTTTCAACATCCGACTCTGCTTCTTACATTGTCATCAACTTCAGAATTATTTGAATCACACAATTCAAAAGTCCAAATCGCTATCACAATCTTCCTGGATCACTATTAGAATGTTCATCTTCAACAACTTTGTATTTTTTATCTGTTAATTGTTTAGCCATGTCTGATGGAGAAAAAATGGATAAATGTTATTTGTCATAAAAATATATGAATGTACTTTTTTGTTTTTATTTTTACTAATAAATATTATTACTTAAAATGGTGAAGATATATGACTTGGAAGTTAATGGTAGAAGAATTTGGGACGCCCAAACAAGCACATGGCACGATCATGTGAATCGAATACATACTTGAGTCGGGTCATGTCAGAATAACAACAGTCAGAATAACAAAAGAGGGTATTTATGAGAGGATATGGTATAAATTTTAATCAAAGAGTGTGGGCCAAGACAAAGTGGGGTGTGACGGTATATCCTCTACCTACCCTTGTAATTCAAACATTATTTTGATGCGTAAAAATACTTATATCAAATGAATTTTTTTTAAAGCCCGTTTTTTTATTAAATACTATTTTTTATTAAAAACAAAAGTGTATTTTCAATTAAACATTAAAAATTATAAACAGAAATATACTTTTTGTACAAAATATTTATTTAAAAACAAAACTTTCTTACCCTAACTTCAATTTTAACCAAAAAAGTTTTGGAACCACAATTACTGAACACGTGCACGCTTCAAGCAATGAAAGATACAACTAAATTTACGAAGGGGAGGAACGGAAGTCCGATGAACGAATTAGCGAAGTATAACTGTCTCGCTCTTTTCGTATCTGTGGGACGAACCGTCCCGCGAATGTGTTGGAGTGAAACAAATAATAACACAGTAACCTAAAGAGAAGACATTGTGAGCAGTATAGCGCAAAGTACGAATCCCACTTTAAAAATGTATCAGTCAAAAAACATTTTTTTCTCTATAGTACGCATTGAATATTGAGAAACGAAAAAATGCCAAAATGTTCGGTAGTATTTTCTTAGAGATTACAAAAAAAGGGAGAGTTAAATTGTTCCGGATTAACTAACAACTTATCGTGCTTAAGGTGGATCATGGGGAGCTCCTCCACCCCCTTTTGATCCGGCTAGGTTAATGAGGAAAACGAGTGTTGAAATTCGGGCGGAGCTTAGAGTATATAGAGTGGTATCAATCCAAGGCAGTGTAGTCAGTTTTTGATGACTTTAATCTGACTCGGCGGACCTGGGCGTGGCTAAGACCAAGGCTAGGGTGTTAATACATCCATTCAAATCACATATCGACATAATGTTTTTGTTTATTCGTATAACCACTTTTTCACAGTATTGTTATCAACAAAAATATAGCATCTAACCTAAAAAACCGTTGTGTCAAGTTTAGTGGCATAGTAAAAAATGTGGGCGGAGTCCCACGGTGACCCAGGAGCCCAAGATCATTGTGACAGTGCGTAGAAGCGGAGTATTATATTTGTTGTATCTTTCTCTCTCATGGTGTACGACGTAAAAGCCCGAAGAAAGTGATTTGTCGCAAGTTTGTATCGGTTGGGTAAAAATAATTACCTCTCTCTCCATACATTGTTTCTCCAAGGGACGGAGCCGGGTAGTAACTTATAGTATCATATTGCCATAGATTTAATCTAGTAAAACCGAGTTATTGAATAAACAACAATGCCTATCGTCTGCAAAGTATTGTGTTGGAGAGATAATTGAATGATTCAGTTCTGGTCGAGGGTGGGGCGGACTTGGAAAAGGGGAGGGGGTTGCCTTCGGGGTGGCCGTTTCCCAGAAGTGTGTTCTACCTTGTGTCATCCTCCTTACCTGCATAACCCGGCCAGAGGATTCCTAAACGGTTCAGGGCATTCCTAATTCGGGTTTCTTGACGAATTTATGGTAACCCGCGCAATAGGTACCTCAAATAAGTTCGCAGATGACTTTCAAACATTCAAAATGTTTAGCTTTTTTATGCACAAGTTACCTATTACATAGATGTTTATATATTTATCTTCATAGGCGGAAGCAGGGATGTTTTAATTATGTTTTCATAGGCTAAAAGCAATTGCTTATATGTAATCAGTACCGATGTCATTAATTATTAAAGTATTGTGGTTTCAAAACTTTTTTGTGTTTTTTTATTGAATAGGTAGGTACGTATTTATTTCAAAGCGAAAATGTGTAGACCTTAAAATAAACGTTAGCCGTAAAATGTTTATAGGTATTTCTTAAGCCCAAAAATGTTTGTACACATTAAAATGTTTGCAAGCATTAAAATGTTCATTGGCCTTAATTTTTTTAAATATATTTTTAAACCATTTTTTTTGTACGCATTTTAATTTTCGTAGGTTTAAAATTGTTACTATCATTTGATGTTATTAGGCCTAGAAATGTGTCTAGGTATTATAATATACGTAAATATGCTTAAAAATGTTTGCCTATGTGTCACCTTAATAAATAATAATGACGATCATTCTTCTACGTACGTTTTACTCTTTTTTTTCTTCAGAATTTATCACTCCAGTAGGTAGAGCTAATAGAATGCCACATATTTGGTTACAATGCCATAAACAAAACCTGCTGCACTTTTCTCACACTGCCAACTCTCCATTAATCTCGGTCAATTCGATATATTAGTTGATTAAATAATTTGCTAAATGTTGAGAGTGGGTTCCCTGTAAACTATTTATCTTCTAAAAAAAATAATTTATTGCACCGCCTTAAATCCATGATCTTTTTTAGAGTCTATCGCGTAGTTCTATCAATAAAGATTACATTTATTTAAATAAGTGGTTGGCTGATTTACTTTGCTCATAACATTTCACAGGCTACTGTTGTTTTGCATAATATGCATACTTAATTAGTTTACTACAACTGGTCAGGAATATAATATGTGTATAAATTTCGAAGGAATTCCCTGTGGCCAATGAGTTAATAGACCTTATAAAGAAGTCATTGAAGATTTATCGTTTTAGTTTTAGAATACGAAGAAATGTGTGCCACTTTGTTTTTCAATCGGAGCTACGGAGCTACCTACGATAACATAAAATACAAAAGCCGGTTTTTATCAGAACAACACTGTTAATAAAATATTTTTTTAAATCTTAAATGCATTTAATTTAATACGTACTAAGCCGTTTTTTTATGAAGTATTATTCATTTTAGTAAAAAAGATGTATACCTACACGTAAACCGGTTTTGGCACAACGGTGCCTACGTCAGGTAAATAGCGTTTGTACACCGTGTTTCAGGGTAGTACCGCGAAACTCCAGGGAAACATAGTTCACCATATTCTAAGAAAAAAATACCAACGAAATACTTATAGTATACTCGTTGGCGTGTACGAAAGTGTTGTAGCTCTGCATTCATTCAATATATTTTCATTAGTAACGGGTGACCGCCGTTTGACCATTCGAAAAATATTATCAAATTGTCAAAAATTGTTTTATTTTTTTTTATTCCTTTTTGGTACAAAACCATTTAAAAATCTAATTCTTACCATCGACTGATGGCCCAAAAAGTATCCCAAAGAAGAACAAAAAAAGTAAAATAAAATATTATATAAAAAGATACCTCCACTATCGGAATAATGATTGTAAACAATTCTGAATAATGTCTTCAAATATGACTCTTTTCGGAAGCCTTCGTTCATCTTATTTTATTTTAAAATGATCGTCCGTCTTTATTCGTAGCAATTTATGCAGGTACGATAAGGTCTTCCGTAAATAATCAATTTCAATAAACTGATTGATATGTAAACGTCACCATCCAAATTCCAAACGTTTCAATAGAGCCTTGATGAAGAAATGATTTCCCAGTTGAAAAAGGTTTCCCGAGTGACAAATGCGGCAAAAAAACTCCCCACCAACATGTTTTCTAACCACAAAGGAGGAACATAAATTTGTCCTGTCCATACCATAAACAAGCCCACGGAACGCGGCTCCCCCGGCCCCGCCGAAAGGTAACCCCCAACAAATAATTAATGAGGGTTGCCATTGAAAAAAGCTCAATTTTTTTCTTGGGAATACTTATAAAGCTGTCAGAGGAAGATAAGGAACTAGCGATTTCCAAATAAGAAATGCTTCACCTTTATCGTACATTAGGCGAAGCTCGCTATTATTAAGTCGTAGGGATATTCTAAGAGCTCAATCCTTGAAGTATGCAATAATAATAAGATAATAATGGTGCCGTTTTAGGTTGTTAATTGAAGTTTATTTCTAAATGTTTTCTATTTGGCGAATGTGTATATTTTGAACCATGCTCAATGACTATTTAAACCGGTAAGTTTTGCTAAATAATTGATATATTTTTAGTATACTTAGTGCGGGTTGTTTCAAACTTTCATCACAATTTAATGATTTAAGCTTTTTAATAAATTGAGATAAGCTGAAAGCATGACGGTCACGTGGTTATGCTTGTCAGCTGATTATAATTTGTTCGAAAGCTGAAACGGGCCTAGAATCGAAGTTTAACGGTAACCATTCAAATGTAAAAAAAAACACTCATCGTTGAATTGTGATAAAAGTTTAAAACACCTGAATCATTTTTTTTTTCAAAAATCAACCGACAAAAAAGAATCAAAACATTATAATATAATCGACTCTTTGAGTAGTGGATTTATTTTTAAGAAGACACAATACCCTGTAAAGAAATCAGCGAGGGGCGTACCACAAAAAATTAGCGGAGACCCAAGAAAAAAAACAAACTCCTTTAAATTCGTTAATGTTTTATTAAATTGTGGAAAAATACGATAAACCTTTATTTATAGGTTGGTAAAGTCAAATATTAATAAAACATAAGATATATTTAAATATCCGTTAAAATATTTTTTTCATTCACGCTGACATTGTCAAATTTGAGGTGTTTGTTGGTCCGCACTCGGGCGGCGACTGGAACAAAGGCGACGTAACTCACGTAACTTGAAAGGCGGAAGGAAAAAAAAATACTTGTGATACAGCGGATAGAATGGGCATGGGCTAAAGTTTGCTGAAGCAGGCAGAAAAAAAAAACAAACAAACAAACAAATAAAAAAATAAAATAAAATAAAATAAAATAAATAAAAAAAAAAATTTAAAAAAAATAAATAAAAACAATAAAAAAATTTTTAAAAAAAATATATATATTTATGTAAGAATCAGCTAAATTCTAAATTATTATGAAATGGTGATTGTGTCATGCCAGAAGTGACCTACCAGGTAAGTATGTTGCTGTATATTTATATAAACTAAGAATTAATATAAGGTAGAAATTAAGATTTGTACAGCGCCCTTGAGGTGATTTTTCACAAAAAACGGCGCTATACAAATAATCCAAATATTATTATTATTATTAAGTACATTTCAATTAATTCTGATAAACATATTTCTATTATCTTTTATTTCAAATTTTGAAACTGTTAACTCGTAGTGGAATTCCATTTTAATGATTTAATAATAACTTTTACGGTAAGAATTTGAATGTTTAGGGTCAGCTTTTATTAATCTGAAATGTTAATTACTCAAATCCCGAGGACATAATCGGAAAACATTTGATACTATTGTCATAGATTAACCAGAATTATTACAAACGTAAATTTGTGCAGAACCCGTTTGTTTGGTGTTATGTCTGCTTGGGTCAGCACCCAAAAATAGATACTTTTTGGCTTTCTAGTACAAGCAATACTACAAATAATTCAGCTGTTAATTCGATATGGGTAGTTAGAAAAATATCTAAGGTTTCCAGTGAATATAATTATTAAATAGTAGTCTCCTTAATTCTTTATGAAAATCATGCTATAATTTTAGGTAAAACGTTTAAAAATGCCTTTTCTGGTTTCAAAACACTTTTTACTGAAATTTTAGTATATTTTTCATAGAATTTAAAGGATTACAGTTGTAAAATTGTATTCTGGAAACCTCAGACATTTTTATAACTACCCATAGAAAATTTTCAGACACATAATTTGTTAGATTGCTTGTATTAGAATGCTAAAAAGTAATGTTAAGTGTAATTTTTGAGTGCTGACCTTTAAGATTTTTTCAAAGTGCCTTTTGTTCCGGTGTCTTGTCGACTCTTGCCCCTGACGGCGAAATCCCTCGTTCCGGCTCTGGCACTCAACGCTATGCTAAGCAAATACCCACTAACCAAGAAGTCAGTAATCCATCAAAGTATTTTGATTAGCAGCTTTCTGTCTAGAGTGGAGTATTGTGACGTACCTACCTATAGAAAGCTGTAACTGATTACCGGTATCAATCACTTACAATCACCATACCATTGGTATTACAAAAAGAACACAACGTGCATGAGTGCCTTTGTACTTGAACATGATGTTATTTGTAATCAACGATAATATTATTTGAATAGCGTTACAACATAATTTCTGCGCACTTATAATAATCAATCGTTGGATAGGTAGGTGTTAGGTACCAACATTTTAAACTAAATTCATGGATTTATATCCTTTATAAATAAAAATATGACATTTTTTTTTAAATGATCTAAACAATATGCAAATATTTTTCTTTATTTATTTATTTTTAAACTACCTTCCTAATATGTACCGAACCATTATTTTTATGAAACTTCACCTCAGGCACATTGTATAAAGCTATAAAGTAACGGCTATAGACCAAGATTACCTTAAACATACTTCGTTTACATATAACCAACGAAAACATCTAAATATGTAAAGACTTCATGAACTGTGGAAAGGGCTACGATTTATGGGATGAATTGTTAAGAACAAAATACATGAAAGGGACAGATGGAAGTTTAAAATTAGCACAACTTTTTAGAAAGAAATTGTTTTATTTAGGAATGTAGAAACTACGGGCCATATCGGAAAAATAAATAGTTTTGTATAATGCATTAAAATGTATTGAAATATACAATAGGGTGTTTTGACTGTTTTTACTTATTCATGAATAAAATCAAGAAAATAATAGCAATTGTAAAAGTATTTAATTTTTTTTTTTACTTTGACGAATACATTTTCGACAACGAGTTATTATTATGCGTAATTTGATTTGCCGCCTAAACGACTTGCTCGTGAGGAAGGCGTCTGTGACGTCTCACTGCCAAGTCTCGATGACAGTTGTGTTGGCAATCAGCAGCAAATTCGGACAGTTAAGGAATTGGCGATTGTGGAGCATTTTTTAAATCAATAATTATCAAAGAAAATATTATAATCTTACATTTTTAGTGAGCCTGTCAGAATCATAAAAATAATCTTCAAATATTCCACACGTTTTTAGCACTATCCCACCCATATCAAAAATAAATTGCATTTGAAAGGTGTAAGTTAGTTCATTTTCACCTTGCCTCTATTAAAAATTCTTGGAAACCAAAAATTAAATCCTTTTGAACGTGAAACCCATCAATAATATTAATTTATCATCGGGAATTAAAAGCTAGATCACCTGTCCATCACTTCTCGAGATCTGCGCTAATTGTTGGTCGCTATTGAGTGCACTCTCCGAAACAATTTGATGCGGAGAGTTCGGCATTTCCTGACCGCACAAGGAAAACCGCTGAATATGGAAATAAATCTTTTTGATTCATTGTTGAACCATTTATCTTGGCAAGTAGAATTTCACAGCTTTTAAAAATAATTAAATACTATTATTAACGTTGATTTTATTTACAGCTGCATTGACACGGGGTACTTTAAACCAGTCATGGGAAACAAAAGTTTTCAATAAAATATTTCACAGCGAGTTTTTCCATTGATATCTTAGAGAGAGTTATGTTTTATTTAAAAGAATGTTAATTTATCCAAGCGGTACGATAACTTGTATAGCTTATAATGTACCAACTACACATTCACAGCAAATATTTTTGAATAGTAACACAATTTCTAATTTTAAAAACCATGTAAACTTTGGAATAAGTGGAGTACATTTATATAACGCATTTTATTTTATTTAAAATGTACCTATGTACATATTATTACTATAAATAGCACTCTAAAACTGTAATAGCTAGTTTCCTTTTCTACGAAATAATGTTCAAATAGTTTAAATTGAATTAATTTTGGTAGCCACTTAATACCAAAAATTATATTGGTAGACTCCCTTTATAAAAAAAACGTTGATTAAATGGGAAAACAATGGGAAACGGAAGTATAGCCTAAGGGGAGTAAGCCTTATTTTTTCGCAAAACTATTTTGAAATGCAATAATAATAAATACTGTGGGTAGCTAGCCATCGTATAAAACCACTTTTCGAGTAGTACAGTTCACCTCGGAAGACCTCGTATGCAAATCCGTTCACTTGGGTGTATAAGTACTAAGTAGGTACCTAGATATTAATTTAATTTCTTACTTGACTGCTTCGATGGTGAGATTTAATCAGTATACGTATAGCAAGCAAAATAATTGAGAATACTTTATTATAACTGTTATTTAACGGAAGCATATTTTATTTAATTAAGTCAAATCGATTTAAATAAATATGATATCCATTGCACTTTATACGTTCTGAAGTTAATTTGTGCATTTTAAATGGCTTCATTTCGATACAATTGTAATACCTTGGTAGCAGGGACCATCAAGGGTTTAGTATATTATACTATTATATTATACTTAATATATTATACCGACGTTCTAAAATAAAATAAATGACTACATTTTTCTGTAATTGACCTTTCTACAAAGCTAAATAATGAAGTATTTTTGACCTATCAACCCTTACAATTTTAAAGCTAAGAAAATATGTATGATGGCGGAAAAATAATTGAGTTTAAGTAGGGATATGTAATCAAAAGTGCACAAAAAAATCATCGAAATTAGAACACTATATTATTACGTGCATTTCTTCGTCCCATTTTCCATCCGAATTAACCATTGTGTACGTCACATTAATATTATATATTAATGTAAACTACACCATTTAATTATTTATAAACGCTGTCGGCCGCCACTGAGCGGGTTACATTATAAAATCTACAATAAATGCCTTTCTCCCATAATTACAGCGGACTTTTTCAATAACCCCCTGTCTGCGGACCCGCGCCGCCACTGCGCTGGCCCGGCGGTGTTTGTACAGGCCGGACCTCAGGTATAAATTCATTAGGTAAATCGCCCGCGGGCGAGGCGGCTTCATCAAAGGAATGGCCAGTGGCGCGCCCCCACAATATCGTTACCCACACATCTTTCCGGAGATGAATGCGGCCACAGTAAAAATGAACATTTTCACCTGACGCTTGAGTGGTGACAGATTGAATATGAATTTCACACTCCAAAAAATATACGTTTTGACCGGTCTGTAGCCAAGTGGTCCAAAGTGTCAAGTTCTTGTCCAAGAGTTGCCTGTTCAATCCTCTACGAGCTAAGACCTCCATCATTGCGCACGGCACAATTTCAGATTTTAGTGTGGAGAATTCAAATAATGTTAAGTTTTTGTTTTATCGCAATTAAACATAAAATAAATATTACAAAGAACAATCATGAATTCTTGGTAAATTTTGGTATTTTTTTTATATTGCCAGTTTCACTATGTAAATGATAATGTAGGTAAAATTACCTAAAAAATACTCAGCCATTCATCGTAAAGGACATTTTGTACGTAGAATAATGATTGGTATTCACATATTTACAGATGTCAAGGATTGTGAAAATATTCGGAATTGTGGGATACATAATTGAACGACGCTTGTAAAATACGACTCAGCTAATGGTTTTGAAAACAAGATTCCAACGTCGTTGAAATCATCTCTTCCTGAAAATTACTTTCTCAAGTTAGTTTCGCCACGATTTCTGTTGATAATTTTATAACAACTTCACAATATTTTTGTAAATAACGCTTTCATAATATTTTTGTAAATAATATACCCATAAAGAAACTTTCATTAGTATGTTATTTACATAATTAGGATATGATAAAAACGTAAACATGTACAATATTTAATAATATAATGTTTTTTTTAAATAATTTCATTGCTACATTGGTTCGGTAATTATTCTACATTCTATCCGAGGTATTCTGGCATCATTATGCATAGATTTGCTATTTAATGATGAAGTAAAAGCTCTCTAATTGTACAGCTTACCGATATTATAATAATCAACAATAATGACGGTAACAAACTCTGTAAACTTGTCATTTCCCGATGTTGAGGGGTGCCCGTGTTTGTGCCCATGCCCACAACTGAGCGTGGCATTATTCCGCCTGAGCAAGTTAAGCCGACAAATATTTTTTTCTCGCCAGCGTGATTCGTTATTATTTTAACGCCTTTTGGTTGAGCGCACGTTCAATGGTTAATTCAATCAAAAAATACCGCGAGAAATTAAGTTATCCACTGAGGCAGCGGCGTCCCGCGTACGCTTCGTTAAAAAAACTATACTTCTTGGTGTTCAGAATTTTGCAAGAATTTCAAAACTTGTATAATAATATATTATTGTCATTGATGAATAAATTCCATAATAATTTGTTGATGTAATTTGGAAAGCACTTTAAGGGTCAGCACTCAAAAATGACACTAAACGTTACTTTCTAGCATTATAATACAAGCAATCCTACATATGTCTCTGAAAAAAATTCATGGGTAGTTAAAAAAATATCTAAGGTTTTCAGTGAATTCAATTTTACAAATGTAATTCTTTAAATTCTATGAAAAACATACTAAAATGTCAGTAAAAGGTGTAGTTTTGAAACCAGAAAAGGTATTTTCAAACGTTTTACCTAAAATTCTAGTACGCTTTTCATAAAAAAATTAAAAAAATACTGTTTTATAATTGTATTCACTGGAAACCTCCGACATTTTCCTAACTACCCGTACAGAATTAACAAATGAATCATTTGTTGTATTGCTTGTACTAGAAAACCAAAAATGGTCTATTTTTGGGTGCTGACCCTTAAAGTGGGGGGCATTTTGGACCGTTTTCTATTTTTATCATTTGGGTATTTTAAGCTTTTTTGGCATTTTTAGTACACATTTAAATGTATATTTCGGCATTTTTAGTGCTTAAAATCCGATGTTTGATTATTGTAAATAATAATCACAACACAAGTTAATAGCCACTATAATAGTATTGTGGAGGTGCCATTTCCTGTGCAATATATTTCGCATGCCGTCAGATAATTATATTTCGAAATGATATTCATATTCCCCGCATGGACCACTAATCTTGATGTTCGTGTCACCTCCTATCTTCCATCTGCCTATCCTCGTGGGTGGTCGGGGCCATAAGCCAAGTCTCGAGTACTATCAGTATTGCATAGGGTAAGTGGACACACTAGCGTTGTGACAGTTTTGAAAGAACTGTTTCAAAGAAGTACTTCTTTTGACAGCAGTCCCAACTTCATTCATTTTTCATTGAACAAATACTTCAATTGAAGTTGGTTAAGTTGGTACTTCCGATTGAACAATCTATGGCATCTACTTCGAACTTCAATTTTTCATTCGTTCGAAAGACTGAAATATTGCATCATCCACAGTTCAATTGTTCATTCCCTTCTTCCTTCGATTTTAGTTCGAAGAATGAATGAAGCAATGAAGTATCTTTTAGTTATCCGTTCCCTCGCATGTACCCGTGACAGTTTCTTATGATTTCTGTGCTTGTTTTGTCTATAGGACTATATAATCTACTAAAATTATGGATGGCCGTTCAACGAAATATGGGCTTATTTTTAAGGAAGTTGGGGTTTACCAGGCCAAATGCAACTTTTGTTCTAAAGTTATATCATGAGCAATGCCTGTAATATGAATCGTCATTTGCGCAATATTCACCCTATTGCTAAGCAAACTGTCAAACTGTGTACAGTAAGAAATATTCAAATTGTACTTCAAGCCCTGAAAAACGTTCACATCGCTCTTACAGAAACTGAAATTTCGCAATTACTACATTTGCTTTTTGCAAATTCTCTGTAAGGCTATGCATACTTATTGTACATCATTCCTTTTAAGGCATTATACCGCCAACAACAACAACTCAAACATATGGGCAGCTGTCATCGAGAAACAATAGACAAGAAACTAGTAATAGACAATTCATTGATACACACATAGAAGAAAGAAAGTAGTTTTCACACGGTATAATTTTTGTTATACAATAATGGAGGAGTGGGTTATGTGGTTGGGAGAGCTGTCCCGAATAAAACTATTGAGAAAAAAACGTGACTATTATTTGGTACATTTATCGCTAACCCCCGACGGGAATTCTGTGATTAATATGATCGCATGCACATGATACAACTTCTAATGCCGTCATAACAATATTAGATGCATCATAAAACACCGAAGTACCAACTCAGCGGGATTAATAACAGTTTGCGTGACGGTTTGGGAGTTTTCAGTTCTCAGAAGACCACACATGGTTTATCTAAAACTTTGTTTTGTTATTTTATAATAATATTTGGATAACTTGTATAGCGCCGAAAAATCACCCCAAGGGCGCTTTATATCTTGCTATATTATGCCATTCCCGATGAGTTATTCGAACTAATTTTGGGATTAAAGAAATTTACATTACATAAATGATGACAATTTTACATACTTCAAAAAGAAATCCAAATTATACATTTCATATACAATACAATATTGATTGAGATAAAAAAAAATATTTAAAAAAACATGGAAACTAAACTGGATATGGAGTTTTTAAAACAGCAAAGTTAGACACTAATAATAAGCATTTAAAACCCAAACTAGGGATTCCCAAAAACAAAACAAAAAATGTAGAAAAGTATGCATAAATGAATATGCTTGACGTGCATAAAAAAAATACCAACTATTAAAAGAATGGGTAATCCTATTATATTTCAGTCTTAATATATCTACACGTCAAGTATATATCATCTACAAATACTTTTTCTACAAATGTTCTTGTTTATGAAAATAAAATTATTACTTTGAACGAGCCGAGCTGAACTTGGATTTTTGAAATAATTGGATTGTTTTTTTTTTTTTAATTATATACCTCATATGTGTAAAATTCATTCAGAAATCTGAATTTGAAGTTTATTATTGAAAATAAATAAAAACACACTGTAAAAAAGGCAAAAAATATTTCGCCCAACGTGGGGCTCGAACCCACGACCCTGAGATTAAGAGTCTCATGCTCTACCGACTGAGCTAGCCGGGCAGTTATCAACTCGGCCTAAAATGTTATATATAAGTATATAAACTTTTTAAACCATGGGCGTATTTATTTGCAGATAAAAAATTATAATAATTTATTTAGGTAAGAACCAAATATTTATTTGATAATAATTTATTCTTGAAAGGTTTTTTTAGATCATTTTTTCTCTTAAAAATTGAATATTTAAAAAAGAAATATTATTAATGAGATAAAATCAACTGTCGTTTTTCGATTATTGTCATTGTCGAGAAACTGGACCGAAATGGATGCCTTTTCTTTCATTCTTGCCAAATAAGACCATTAAAGCCCAATGATATTTTATTGTACACAATTAACATTTTTAATTAACAGTAGGTATATATAAACATAGTAAATGTTTTTCATGTAATCCTTATAATTACAAAATTATAATAATTATATCCCTAATTGAGAAAATTCTCGTGCCTAGAGAGGGAGTACTATAACGAGTTACATAATTTCATGGTGAATAAACATTTGCATGTACAGATACTTCTACACTAATTTTAATTGTTAAAAAATGGACATAATATGATGAGTAAAAACATTTAAAATTAGTTTAATGTAAAGTGTATTTAAAAAAAAAATTTAAAAAAAATCGTAGTTATTTTCATATTTTATTTCTTTAAGTTCGTTTAAATACTTAATGGGTGAGTGTGAGTAATGATGTTGAGCCGTTTTAGGGTTATTATTTGGCCTATGGTTCTTGGTCAGGTTCTCACTGACTCCAATTCGAATTTGTTTAAATGGTAGTCGCCAACCTCCGCTAAGAGAGACCACAAAAAATATTATAGTAGATAGATGAGACTTCATAGCCCATAACAGTTATTGTGTAAATTTTATTCTCGTAATAATATTATGATAAAACGATAAATAAGAATATGACTACTTTTGTAAAGAATAGTTTATTTTTCAGAATTGCATTATTACAGAAATAATACCTACACGTTATACGAGGAAGTAATGTTTACCACGCTTCATTGCATTTTTCCAAGTAATGTTGGCATTGGAAAATCCGGTGCGATCTTTTGGTATTTGTACGCAAACGGATGAAAAGTGACCGTCATCCATAGATGTATACAAACCTTTATGCCAATAACCTAGTCTATTTCTTATCGCTAATAATTTGTATTAGCAGAGTATATTGCGCTTTCGGAGTTTCAGGGCCAAAGGCTTGGAATAAACTCCCTCCGGAACTAAGATGTATAACGAGCCCAACAGAATTTCGGTCCAAACTGAAAACTTACCTTTTCAGACTCTCATATCCTTAAATTTATTAAAATAATCTCAACATAATCTGTCTCTCGACGAATCACCTTTAGATATCCAAGTTTTAACCAAATCCTGTACTGTACGACAAATTCAGAAAGTACATTTTTTTATTTCGCTCCCATGCCCTAAATCGGAAAAAAATATATTTATAAAATTTTAAGTTAATAAGTGAGTCTATCTGATGGGACCTGCCAGGTAAGGATGTTCCTGTATATTTTCTTATTTTAACTAGGAATTAATATGTAATAATAGAAAATAAGATCTGTACAGCACCCTTCAGGTGATCTTATTTTCTATTATTACATATTAATTCCTACTTAAAATAAGAAAATATACAGCATTATAATTAGGGTAAATCCTGTTTTTTTTAAACTATTTAATATTTTAAAATTACCTCTACAATTCAGTTTATTGATTTTGTTGCCCAATTCGAGGGCGGTAGGGGGTAAAACAACAAAAAATCGTAGTATACATTAAAAAGGGGGTGATTATTGCGAAACATTTTTTGATGTCATGTTTTGATTATGCCCGTCACTAGTCACAACAGCAGTATTTATTTAAGAAATAAAACAAAGCGCATTTTCATTGGTTTGATTGTGTAGTGCTGCTAACATCGCTCCATTTCTCCTAAAAAAAATGATTTAAAAAAAGCTAATTAAACAAGTAGGTATTTAATGAAATATTTTTTAAATAAAGTATGAATTAAATTGTTCAATCTCCCTGTCTTACGCTTAGAGTAACTTACGTAGGAAATACTAGCAACGTCGTGCCCAGCCGCCCACCGCATTAGGTTTTATTTTTTATCTAAAAACCGTCTGGCGGCAATACAATAGAGCGAGATGGAAGACTTTGTGTGTGGTCCATTTTCCGACAGGCGACATGGGTAGGCTGGGAAGCCTTCGGACGTTCACACTCAAATATCCATATTACATTTTTAACTATATTAAGCAATGACAAAACAATAGCAAGCTTCTTTTTCTGCATTAAAAAAAATATAAATTCGTGCACGTGGACGTTTGAAAATGCTGCAAGCAATCAGAAAAAATATGAACGGGCAATTTATTTATTCAGTTTTCTTAGGATATCGTGAATGTACTTATAAAAATAAATAAAAATCCCCCTTAATAATTCTTTTTTCATTTGAGTTCAGCTAATAACCACCTAAAAATTGTTTCTTTGGGTGGAAAAAAATCATAAATAACGGTGGATTAAAATTTATGCGTAAAAAACGAGAAACAAACAAATAACAGTAATTACAATATCACAAAAAGTATCCTATAACCGTTGCCATATTTACCGAAATGATTATTTTTATCAATAATTTGCTTGATTTTGGGAAGATTCACATTCCTTGGATGAAACAACAAATGGGCGTGGTGGGGGTACACTTCGTGTATTTCCGAAGCACTTCGGGCCCCTTCGTGCGATCAGAGCGCCAACATAATAACAACAAAACAGTCATGGCGGCACCGAAATCAGTGTGTTTGAGGCTCTTGCGCGGGCAAGTCTTCGTTGTTATTGTGAAAAGGTGTAATGCTGTTGAAAAGTGAAAATTTTCACAATCGGATTGAGGATATAGTGCGGTGTGTGTGTTGTTAGTTGTTAATTGAATGGTGCCAGTGATAACGAGCGAAATGACGAGTGGTTCAATGTTGTTTGTGATGCTACGGCGGTGACAAAACGTCTAAATGTGGATATCGGTGACAGTTTCGGGTCTGAGACCATGGTCGTTCCAACCCCTGCGAATCCGGCTGAACGCTTAGCGCCCTCGGGCCGCACCACGGCTCTGGGGCCCCCGGCGCTCGACAGGCACAAGGGGGACCTGTACATCAGGACCAGCTGGATAGATGCCTCCCTCGCTCTATCCCAACTCGAGAAGGTGAGTCCCATTCGCCCAAAACAGATAACCAACACAGTATCAGATATAACTACTTTTCAAACAAACTTTTAAACTATAAAGTTAACTTTAAAAACAATATCTTTCCAATGTTGTGACATCGGTACGTGGTGCCTTACGGAGGTTGGCGGAACTATCGAGCCCGTCGGTCAGTCAGATGTCTTCTCTGGCGCGCTCTTTACGATTCAAATTGAGAAATAAAATTAAATTTAAAATTCAATGTGGTTTACTGTTTTTATTACCTCGTCTATGCGTATTTTACATTATATTTACTTAACTATATCTATTAAAATTAATTCTGATTAAATTGTTCATTTTATGACATGAAATTTAGCGAGTAAAATATAGAAAATACTATTTGAACGTGTTCATGTAAACATGTTTTTTTGTGTAAACTTCGTTTTTATAAGAAAGTTATTTGTACAAAAAAGTTCGTAAATAACCTATTGTTTAGTATGTTCGTACAGATATATTATTTTAATTAATTTCCGGCAATTGTTTCTCATCCCAATACGTAAATTCATCAATATTCTGTAATTTGTTTACTCGGATTTTGTAATGTTAATTTTGTACATTCTTTATAACTCAAATCTTTATTTTATTTCATTCATATAAAATTATATAAAAAAAAAAAATAAAAAATAAAAGTTCTAATATTTCTAAAACAAAGATTGATATTATGTGTTATTAAGCACCCTTGAGGTATTTTTTCGCAAAAAAGGGCGCTATATAAATAAGCAAAGAAATACAAAAAACGAACTGCCCACACATGTACATATTATGAAACAGTCATTATTTTGAGTGACAACTTTGTCGACCGACGCGGCCCTGGGTAGGGTTTTGTTCCCTGAAAAGGTTTCTCCGTATTCCCTTCCCCATAGAACCGATGTTCCCATAATTCCCGGAATCGGCCTACCACCACGCCAGTTCGCCAACCGTCAGATACTTTGGAACCGTTTAACCTCCACGAATAAGGCAGCCAAAATCTTTTGAAAACTATTACCTATATTTTACCCGATTTGTTGCTAACCTCACAAATAATATTCCATAAATAAAAACAAAAGTAGGTACCTTGTTACTTCCTTTTTAAAATTTTGGATAGTTATTAAACATTCCGTCAAATAAGGTTCTCTGCCATTAGAAAAAAAAAACTTTAATGAAAAGAGAGATAATTCTTAACAAGTATTGAATTATTAAAACACAATAAACCTCCGTAGGGATGTATTGCGGTAGCGGGTTACATGTCGTGATACATTATTGCGGTAGGTACATACAGGTAATCATTGATGCATTGGTATAATACCTTTGTCTTAAAACTGTTCGACATGTCCAATAATATTGCCAGGGAACAAAAATATTGTGTTGAAAATATTTAAATTAAGTATATATAGGGTCCGCCAAATAACTTTTTTTTTGTGAAAAAAGGGCGCAAAACATCGAGTGTAGCTTCGGCTGTGTGGCACGTAGCGCCGTCCTGTTGAAACCAAATGTTGCCAATATCCTCCTCTTCAATTTTTGTGAACAAAAATTCGTTCAACATGGCCCGATAACGATCGCCATTGACTGTAACGGCCACTCCTTGCTCATTTTCAAAGAAAAATGGCCCAATTATGCCTCTGGACCAAAATCCGCACCAAACAGTGACTCGTTTTGGGTGTACCGGCTTTTCAATGTATGCGTGCGGGTTTTCTGTGCCCCAAATACGACAATTTTGCTTGTTTACATACCCGCCAAGATCAAAATGAGCTTCATCCGAAAAGATGATTTTTTGGCAAAATCGGCATCTTCTGTAAGTCGATCGCAGGCCCACTCAGCGAAGCGAAAACGCATTGGATGGTCAGTTGGCTTCAACTCCTGAACCAATTGGACTTTGTATGGCGTCATACCAAGGTCTTTATGCAAAATTCGTCTCAATGATGTCTCCGAAATGTTCAATTGTTGAGAACGACGGTGAATTGATGTTGATGGCGCTTCACGCACACTTTCTGCCACAGCATCGATATTCTCGGGTGTACGCACTGTTTTTGGCTTTTCACGCTTTGGTTTATCGATGAGGATGCCAGTTTCTTTCACTTTTTTCACAAGATAACGAACATACGGAGCTGACGGTGCTTCTCTTCTTCCAAAAACCGTACGCAATTTTCGCACACATTCTGCAACATTACCATGATTTTCAAAGTAATGTCGCAATATTTCCCAGCGTTGTTCAAGCGTATACACAACCATATTCGCTCAGCGGAAGGATAAAACTAATTATCTGTCAAATCAGACATGAGCTAAGTGTTACCATTCACGAAATAAGCACTAGTTGAAAAAAAAAAAGGTATTTGGCGGACCCTATACTTATGGGTAACGGCGATAATTTTTTTAAGCAGGAGGGCTTTTGAAGATATTATAATTTTAATGTTCCGTTTGACAATGTAACAACGGAAGACATTTACATGAAACGAATGATCCCAGTTGCCTTGTTGAGTATGAGAGTAAGATGTTTTGGGACGCCCATGGTCCTAGCAGAGATAAGCCACATTTTTTCCACCCAGCAAAATATTAGTCTACCCATTAAACTCTCGTAAAACAGTATCGTGTCAGATCTTCATCTTTACAGCGTATTTTTCAATATAAATAAAAGTAGAATTTATGTGCGAGCTGACAAATTTAATAATTCCTGTTTTCCTCGCCCGTTTAGACGACGAATATGGTAATTTAATACGTTATATTTCGTTTCACACACATTTCAAACGTGAACCGATGTCGTAAAGTTATCAGAAAATATATCAGAACTCGTCTTCTTGAGTTACCTACATAATTGGAGAAGTTAAATAATGATATAATATTATGTTTTACTGATATTGAATACGGTTTATAAATTAGATTTAATGAAACGTTCAAATTTCATGTCTTTTGCTGATACCGTCTCTGCTATGTTTAAATAAATTCTTATTTCAAATGTAAATAAAACTTTACTACAGAAGTCGACAGCAATCAATGGAAGAATAAGTCGGGGACGCCCGAGGAAGAAATGGCACGATCAAGTTAATCAAATACTTGAATCGGGCCACGTGAAGAGTCAGAATTACAGAAGATTATGTACAAGACGATGTATGAATGTGAATAAATCAAGGAGTGTGCGCCAAGAGAGAGTTTTATGCCTGTCCAACCTCTGCCTACCCCTTCGAGAAAATGGCATGATGGCTATTTAATTGTATGGCGGTTCGGCCTCTCTGCCTACCCCTGCAGAGAAACGGCTTGATGGTTACTTAGTTAGACCGCAATCAATGACTACTAAATTCCTGGGGGAGGGCAATGAATGAGGGTGTACAAATTATATCAATTCGGAAATTATGGAAATATAGTATGCCTCAGGTCTCGCGGAGTATTATTTCTGTATTAAAACGCTAAGCCGTCTTCTGTACATGATACGATCGATCGCCGTGTGGGGCGCTGATGTTTGCAAATAAATGTAACCCGATCGACACACGGAAAATAATATTAATGGCAATTTTCGCTCACACGTAAAAAACGTCTGAAATTATATTCCGATTACGCTACTTCACGATTTACTCACTATGTCCCTTTTGACGTTTGTGTCAAGCTTAACTAGTCTATAATGATTGACCCTTGAAGTATTGCTCTGAGAATTGATCCGAAAGAAATTAAATAACCCAAACAAATCTTCCGGAAGGATCAGCCCCCGGCAACCATTCCTGTAATTTAGTTTAGATTACACAAACACACTTTTCTAAAATCAACAACCCCACAATATTTCAACATTTTGATAGAACAGAGGCCCTGCTCTCTGTACCCCTATTTTAGTATGAACGCGCTGCCGAAGTTTTCGTTGGAAATTTTAAGATTGGAGATTGTTTCGTACCGCGAAACTCTCGGCGAGCAAATAATAATGTCTGTATTTCCGAAAGAAAGAAAGAGGAGAAAAAAAAACAGACCGAGAGTAAAGTTATTGGGCAAGCGCCGAACATTCGAGCCCGCCAATAATGATAATGACCGGAGTTTTTGTGCGCCGCTCCGTGTGCGGGATCTTCCGCGAACCGGTTACAGATCCGTTCGAATCCCGGCCCGGTGATTACACACGCGTAAATAGCAATCCAATGCCATCATTCTTCGGGACTAAGAAATCTGGATTAATTCTAGCCGTGGCGACGGAAGACGAGAAAGGCCAAGAGGGTTTTCGCCATTGGAGATAAGATTCCGTTGGTAATTTAATTTATAATTATGAATAAATTCCAATTCGATAGATAAGCGTCAATATTAAGAATGTTAGCGTTGGTATTTTTCTTCGGGACTACGAATCCTAGCCGTGGCGACGGAAAACGAGAGGACCATAACGGTATCCGCCAATCTTATAGGAAAGATTTCTACGGTTTTTTGTTGTTGATTTAATGGCAAAATGTATAAATGAAGGTTTAGAACAGTCATTCCCAAAGTGGTCTATATCGACCCCCAGGGGTCGATTCCGACCTACAAGGGGTCCACGTCAATGAAAAAATAAATTGGGGTGCATGAGACGTAAATAGGCGTTCACGAGAGTGGATTCCATTTAGGCAGGTCGTCACCAAAATGTTGGCTTCCCGCAAATTTCAAAGAACTACTTCCTTTTGCGGCAGTTCCAACTTCATTCAATTCTCATTGAACAAATTATTCAATTGAAGTTGGAAATTCCGTTGGTGCGAACTACTTCATTTTGCGGCAGTTCTTATATTTCAATTGAAGTCGGACATCAATGAAGTACTTCATTCTAAGTACTTCAATGGAAGTTCGACATCAAAGACTACAAAAAACCAAAGAACTACAAAGATTTGGCGAGGAACTGGTTCTTCCTCAGTTTCATCTTTTTGTCGATTTGCTAGTACTTTTTGATTTCAAATCTTTACTAACTAGTGCTTTTTTTTGGAGGGTAAATTTTGTTGGTTTGCTAGCACTTTTTGGGGAGGATTTTTTTGTCGATTTGCTAGTACTTTTCGATCTCAAATCTCTACTGACTAGTGGTTTTTTTTCGGAGAGGATTTTTTTGTTGATTTGCTAGCACTTTTCGATTGGAGATCTCTACCGACTAGTACTATTTTTTGGAGAGTTCGACTTCAATTGAAGTGTTCACCGCGAAGGGTTCATTTAAAAGAACTAGCAGTTCCTGAAGCGTTCACAAAACTTTGAAGTTTTTTCCAACGCTAAAAAAAAACAATATTAGGAAAGCAGGGCGTCTATACAAAACAGAAAAAATCGGCAAGTGGTCTACGGGACAAAAAAGTTTGGGAACCTCTGGTTTAAAAGAACCTAGCTTCCCAGATCAGATCACTAAACACAGCTAAAGTCATGTTAAGCAACGCTTATATTTTGAATGGTGGTATCTCGCCAGGGCGATACTAAAAATATATTCCACTTTGGAATGAGGCCACATTTATTAATATAATAATGTCGGTAACCCTCCGTTATCAAAAAAATCTTTCGGTTCCTATGAAGTTTTTTTTTCATTTTTTAAACTCGTTCTTAATAATAATGGTTAGATTATTTTTATCGTGACGTTTTCGTGAAAATAATCTTAAGGGCGCTTTATAACTTAATTTATCTAAGCTACAACTTATCACCAGGACTAATTACTAGTGGCTCAAGACAAATTAATAGTGGCTTATAACTAGTGACATAATAACTAGACAACCAGTCACTCGCAACTAAGGTTTATAACTAATGACTCGCAACTGAGACTTATAACTAGTGACTTACAACTTTTCACTTACAACTAAGACTTATACGGGGGCTTAGGAACATAAGGGCGAATCTACAAAAATGCTGTTTTGAGTTAAGTACTAATCTGACATTAAAAAAAAATCTATTAGTGACAGAAATATTAAACTCATCCGATAAATGATTGCCAAGATACATTTCTTGAAATTACAAATGAAACAAAACGTTTAGAGACAGAAGGGCGAACCACCTCTTACGCCATTTTGTTTCTTTACCAAAGTTAGAGTCAGATGGGCGAAAGGGTAGTTTCGCCTTTCTGTCTCTAAATGTTTTCTTTGTTTTTCGGTAAATTGATCATCTTTCGCCCAGCACTTTGAAGCACGCTTGTGTTTAACTAACGTTGTTATAAGGTGAAAACAATGACTTGAAGGATCGTAGAGATGGCAATAAGAAATCAGAATGATGAAAAAGTACAGAAGAAGTTAAAATGTATCTCTAAATAAATCATTTTATGCTAAGTAATAACGTATTATTGAAATAAACAAATAAGTGGTTTTAAATTCCTCTTATTTTGTTTTCTAAGTATTTCTATTGTAAATCTAATAAGAAACTTACAAATATGTTTACACATATAAAAAAAGTGACATTCAAAATGCAAACGACTAAGAAAATAAAAAAATCAATAATTCTCAGAATGATGCAACAAAGACTTTTCTCTCATCAAATAATGATGCCACGTATTATGGTTCTGGTGAAAATAATAATGAACACTGTAACCAATGCACAAATAAACAAACTTACATATTCTGATTTATTTACGTATATTACATCATGTTTTGCTCTCGAAATGTTCAAAGAAATTCGATAATCCAATGCCCTAGTGATTTTATTGAAAACAATCGTTTTTTTGCAGTTAAAATGCGCCTGTATTTGATTGGATCTGAAAACTATTAAATATTCCTTAGCAAACAATGGAAAAAAAACAAGTGTGCCACAGTTTTTTCATGGCAACTCTTTTCCGAAAAAAAATATCCGAATAGTTATCGTAAAAATGACTCCGTATATTTTTTTATCACAAGTTATCGACGGCACCATCCACTTGCAGTCAGGAGACCAGGAGAAGCCAAGTAGATCATATTAAACCATATTGATTCTTTTCCGAAAATGCCATCTTATTATGCAAGAAAGGATACTTCTAAGGAGTTTTTGTTTCATGACTTAAATGTCAATATTATGTACTAGATGTATTTTGAAAAATGTGCAGAAAATCGTGTTTTTCCCGAAAAAATACGGCTTTGACGTCAAATATTTAACAATAGTTTTAATCTCTCCTTCCACGTTCCTAGAAATGATTGGTGTGACACTTTCTACAAGTGCAATCACATGAACGAAGAAGAAAAACTACTTCAGAAGATAGATCAGATAATCATATTTTGAAAAAAAAAAGAAATGACTAGGAATAAAAATAAATAAATAAAAGCCTCGGCTATTGATGGAAATTGCTACTTGGCAGAATTCAACCTCCAGGCGGCTTGCTACTGCCCAAAAATAAATGCAAAGTCACTTTGCAGATTAGCCGTTTATAACCCCCCTGTTTACAATATAGAATCAAAGAAAGCTTTGTGCTACATGCGGCACGAGGGACTCGCCAAGCGAGGGTCGATAGGAATTGCATCCTTCATATTTAAATACTTGAAGAGAAATTCTGATGACAAACCTTGGAACTTTTGTTCAGACACTTGCGGGGGTCAAAATCGAAACGTGAATGTCTGCTGTAAAATCTTTAAACATTCCAGTTATAAACCAGAAGTACTTTGAATCAGGCTATTCGCAAATGGACCGGTCGGTCCGGGCGTCTTGCGTTCAATTCCTCTGGTGGTTAAATTATCGTATAGTGAAAATTTGTACTATAAGTACAACATCGAAGGACCATTTAAAATGCTTCAAGGTTTTCCCAGAACACCACGAGCCGCCAGTGTACAGAATTTCGAACTAAAACAGAAATATGAAGAAAACGTTCCAATTTCTGAAGAAAAAATAAAGGACTTAAAAGATCTGTGTATAACCGGTATTATTCGGGAGCAGTACCACAGCTTCCACAATTCTTTGACAAATAGTCATTCTTCAAACAGTGTTGAAGAATAAATATTACATTAGTTAAAAACACTGAAAAATAATTAATATTTAAAAGGTTATTTTACCATATTTTTTCCCATTTGAAACCTCTTCACAGTTGATGTAAAAAATGTTAAGATGCTTTGAAGCGCATTTACTATTTTACTTCTTTTAATCCTTGTATTCAAACTGTAAAATTGATTTGAAGTGGGTGAAAATACTTTTTTCGTGAAAAAATGTTAGCAACAGAAGGATGAAAGTCAATCCAAAATTACATTTTTTTTAACGAAATGTTTTAGTTTGATATTATCAAAGTTATGTTGTTACAATGTATATAATATGTTCTATAAACTGTATTTTTTTCACTCAAATATATGACCTCTGAAAGAGAGAATAATTTTTAAAACGGTTTTATCGTATATCTCAAAACTGTGTTTTTGTAGATTCGCCCTTATGTTAATAAACCCCCGTATACCTAGTGATTCACAGCAAACATTTTTACATTAACAAAACATATTATTTTGCAAAAAGTTGAAGTATAAATTATTCTTTTGGTGTTAAAGGTAATGAAGAACAAAACCTCGATATATAAGTCTAACAAAATGCGGTAATTTTGTCACATTATTTTTTCGTCAATAGTAAGTCGTTGTTATTTAATGGTCCGCAGTATTTCGACACAACGATATTGATAATGATAACGTGAGCGCTGTCACATCAAGCTAATGAAATCTCAGCTCTGACCCTACAATTTCACGTTTCGTCAATCGGTAGCCTGGTAGCCTCAAATTGACTCAATAAATAGATCGGCTATGATTAATAACTCTATGGACGTGTTTCACATGTCGTAACTCGGTGTGTTGGCCAGTTGGCGGTAATATTATGTCGGCTCATTGGCTATTTAACCACTTGAAAAATATATAGTTTATAGACCTGCATATTTTAAATATTAAATTATTGATTCTTAGTTTTGTGAAATTCGATATAGGACCTATCTAATTGCATTAAAGCGAAAACCCGCGATTTTTTAAGTAACAATGTTATTTATTTTATATTTGCAAAAACCACAAAAAATGGTAATCATAATTACACAAAGATTAAAGCAAAAAGAAGTTTAAAAACAAACAAAAAATAGTTTTCAAGAAGTACATAATATAGTTAGAACTTAATAGCTAGTTCTTGCTTAAACTTGTTGTAGCTCGTGTGAAAAATATCCAAATTTCCTGCGAGGCAGTTAATTAACCTAGTTAGTCTTTCCAGGGGCATCACCATTGGTATGTTAGTTCTGCACCTGGGAAGAAACAGAAGCCTGTGTTTGTTTATAGGTGTTTTACTGGTGTCTCTGCCATAATAATTCTCTTATAATGCGTTCACCAGTATTCAATAGAATGATATTTCGTAATGCACGTAATAGAAAATAAAACGATTGAAAAACAGTGTGCAGAAAAAAAGTTGCGATCCCGTTGTTTGGACAGTTTGGTGATTGACTGATTACAGATTGATCGATGGAATATGTCAGCCTATAGTGATGTGGCACTTAATCACTTCTCGCCGACGAATGTATCGATCGTTATAATAAGAAAGTCCAATCACGAATGTCTGCTGTTTGTGTTTTATGCCCCACGGTCTGCCGCCATTGGATCCAAGATGCTTTCTCTCATTTGTTTAGCGATCGAACGTTTTGGTAGGATTTAATATTTACATAATAATACAGCGGAGTCACTTGGAATTGTACATTCTCATACTGGTTCGTTAGCCGCACAAGCCCGTTGACGCAAAACAATATTGATGACACGTTAACATTTCGCCTTCGCAAGGTCGACGTCACCGGGCGCGCAATGAGCCGCTAATTGTATCCATCACTCATCGCAGCGTGCCCCAGGTGGGTCGCCATTGATTGGAGTGTGAGCGAGTTCGCGACGCGACAAGCTAGTGACAAGCCCCCGATGACGTACTACAAATGATTACAATACGGGTATGGCATTTTAGTCGGTGATCCATATTGCGCCGGCCCTGGGTGGCCTTTCCGCGGTTCGTTATAACTCGCGGTTTCCACCTGCGCCTGTTGCATCTCTCACCTCGAGTTGTTTACCTTTTCAGAGAATCGTGTCGGGTGCGCACCGTCCCGTAGATACTCATTTGTGTTTTGACTAGTGACGTAAATCGCGGGAATACCTCTTCATTTATTCGGTTGAAAGAGAAGGACCACGACCAATGTAAACATTGCCTGTTTTAACATGGTCTTGTATTTCTTTGAATTGTGGGATATGCTAATATTCGAGCTCTTTTAAAACTAGGTAGTCTTAACTCAATATTGGATAATATCGCCTTTAGTACTTTTAACAATTTCTTTCGGACCACAGGATTCAAATAGGTTTTTTGTAGTCCTGAACATTTGGACACATTATATTATACTAGTAATCTATTCTTCCTTCCAACTAACTAACCAAAGGAAAGGTTCCCCACGTTTCCCAGGAATGCATCCCTAGGGACAGATGCTGTTTTGGCGTGTTGTATTTTCAAGGTCCGGATCGGAACCGACTCGACTCGACTGGCCGATTGATACAGCCGCGTACTGTGTACCGCTGCCCGTCAATTAACAAACGCCAAATCGCCTCCAATTATGTCCAAAGAATTTATGTTGCGGCTTTTAACAAAAACCGCCTCTTAAAATTATTTGTATGGCCCCTCGTGATTCCGCTGCCGCCGCCTGCATTGTTGAGAAATTTCCCCGGCGATTGAGCAATTCGTCGAAACTAATAAAGACATTAACACGACAAATCTCGATAAAAAGCGCCCGCGTGGGGTCATTATGTAATGCTGTAGGAATCGAGGAAAGGCATGTGTGGGCGAGTCAAAAATAAAACACGATACCTTTTTTACATGAGCAGGTAAACACGAGACTGATGTGCGCAGCGGACCAACACCTTTTCATGATTATTTTCAATTTTAATTACGATGCATGTTACAGCCTAACTTAAACGAACCCAATATTTTAAAAATATTATTCCTGACTATTTAATTAGATTTTTTTACGTTTTCACAGTTAAAAACTCAATACGTAGTTTGTTTATAATGCCTGCTAGCTAGTTCTATTAAAACTATTCTGAAATGGATATTATCTGTATATTTAAAAAAAAATAATACATTTATCTCTTCGATTTCACCAAGCATTGTCGAATCAACCTACTTCTACGGGATCGTCTACATTGGCTACGAGGCGTAAAAAGATTTTCTAGAGTCGTTACTAGAGATACAAACATTAAAATAATACAATTATGAAGAAAAAAAATTGTCTATAATTATAAATACTTTTATTCTTACAATTCAAAAACCTTCTCGAATCAATGTTTTGGTACATTAAGTATTGGGTTCATATGCCTGTATTGAACAACTGCCACGAATATTTTTAAATACACAATGTGTTCTCAGGTGTAGATCTTTCAGGAGATACACTGCCTATAAAATATACACTAAATATACACTGCCTATAAAACTATTGATAGTTTCTGCATCCCTGGTTCTCGGGCCACCATTGACGACCCCCCGGATTGGATCCGGAGGTCTAGCCGTCAGGCGGGCCGATCCTCGCGGAAGTACGAGCCTCCTAGGGGCAATGAATTAGCCGCATTCTTGGGCAAGGTTAAGACATTAGCTGCCTCCCCAAAGTCGTCATCTTTACCTTTGATGTAATCAAGGATCACGCCTGCTTAGAGCTATGTGGTAATTACAGTAGCGTCCTTATTACGGTTTCCATGAAATATTGTCAAGTTCTGCGTACTTTTATAGCTCTGCGTAGGCAGAATCTCCTACTGTGTAAAACGGAGACTTGTTTTGTGCGCCGTTATTATTTTATGTTCAAGCATCAATACTCACATACGAGTATGTCACACAACACACGAGTCTTATTGTCCGTTGGCAGTGGGACCGTGGCATCTGTAATTGCCAAATGTTGTGAGGCGGAAATAAAATGCCGGAGTATCTGGTCATTCTGATTATTTGACTAACCCTCGCGACTTTTTTTCTCCACAGAGGTAGGCCGATAGGTTGTTACGCCACTTTTCTTTTCCTCTTCTGACTCAAGTATTCAATTCACTCGATCGTGCCATGGTCGTGCAGCAAGCCCGGCCCGGCTTCTGGGAGTATTTTTACAAAAGTTTTATTCTTACCGCTCTGTTATGGAGGTCGTCAAATAAAACAGTTTACAAAATAATGAGCAGATGCTAGTAACTACTTGTTATTATTTTTGTCCACAACAAGCGCATTGGTTATTTGTATCACGGAATGCCACCGCGAGTTCCCGAGAAATCGAGAATGTTCCGGGTCGACCGAGATCGTCTCCCCCTTCCCACCCCCAGCCTCCCGGCAGGCTCTCACCTGGCGTCCGCTGGACCATATGGCGGGACATCTTCATCTGAAAAGTGCCCGTGTCCGTGGCTTTGGAACGTGATATGCCATCTTCTGGCGCAGGCCGTTGGTAATCTGGATATCATACTAATTCTGTATCAAAGTTTTGACCTTAGACTTACTCTATAACACAACCTTGAAGTAACAATATATGGAGGGAGATCTAATTATTTTTACCCAACTTACACAAACTTGCGAAAAATCACTTTCTCCGGGCTTTTACGGCGTACACCCTGAGAGAGAAAGAGACAACAAATTTCTTGGACCGCTTCTATATACTGTCGCAATGATCTTAAGGTCCTGGTTCACTGGTGGGACTCCGCCCACATTTTTTATTATGCCACTAAACTTGACACAACTAAACGGTTTTTTGGGTTATATGGTATATTTTTGTTGATAAAAATACTGTGAAAAAGTGCTATGAATGGATGTATAAATACCGTAGCCTTAGTCTTAGCCACGCCCAGGTGCGCCGAGTCATGTTAAAATCATCAAAAACAAGTCCAAAACTGACTTCACTGCCTTGGATAGATACTACTCTACCAACTCTATGAACACAACAAAGCACAGCACCCTTTCTACACGAGTTATGCTTAGTGAATTGGTTAGTACTGTAAATTTCGTTTTGAAAAAATATCAACAAAAACTGATTGACTCGCTACTTTAATTTATACCCATCATGTTGTTTTTATTTTTGACCGTCGAAATCTGTTTAAAAAGTAATGTTGCTGTCTTTTTTACCTTGCTCACTGCCCTCGCTGGTTAGAGTTATTTATTTCGCTCTCGAATTTAGTAACGCCATTGTGTCTTCAAATTGCCGACAAGATTGGCTTCAGTCGGTTCTTTTTTCGGACCTCCCAGCTCGATGGCTGCTGATTGACACCATTATTCAAGTGCTCCGCACTCCGATGCCTCTCAACCTCAACCTCCTCCCGGTGGATCTCCCTTCTCCGCGAGTGCTCAATCCGCCGGATTGGCCGATTAGTCTCCTACTTCTAGTACGATTCACCGTAGGTGTTGTTTCAGGTCGGCGGTAAAAAACCATTCGTTTGTGAGAGTTCCATGCACAAAGAGCGTGCTAATCATTGATGGTATCTTTTTTCCATTGACCACGACCTCTCTTAATGGCGTTTACCGTACTGTTAAAACACTCGTGCAGAGCTTGCCAAGATTCCCACCAATTGATATCGCGCGCGAGGCAATCGTCTTGTGCTACACTGTTCATTCGATTGTTGGTTATTTTACACCTTCATATTAATGGTTGCGCTTCGCGGACAATACGTTAACCAATTAATCAAGTTTGAAAGCCAATCCTCTCGGAGCATTAAGAGGAATAATCTGTGAGGTCCTCATCCCGTTCCCATATGGTGGGGGCGTGCTGGGCCCCCTGCGGGTGACAGATGGCCCCCGGACCCCAGAAACCCTATCTGGCCACCACTCCCACGTAGCCTGAAACTCCATCGTTCCCCTTTCCGCGTTACAAGGTTGTACTTCGTTTGAGTGCCTATGTAACCGTCTATTTCATCTTAATTTACCCCACACCAAAGTGCTTTTAAAACAAACACAATTTTTTACTTTTTGTTTTGTTTCCACTTCCCAGTTCTCTTAGAAAGTCTGTCGACGCCAGACACATAAAAAGGTAGATTCATAAAAAAAGTCTCTGATGTATATAACGTTATTATTATTAGGTGAAATATCAAAGAATTCTTTATTTCTGGTCTTTGATCTTAACAAAAAATGGTTTCCTCTGTTCATCCTACGCATTTCACAAAAAAACTCTTGTTATTCTATATTTATGTTCTGTCTTGAAGTCTATCCAGTTTATGTAATGGCCTAATGATAATTTTTAGAAGATTTGTGAGCGATTGAAGCTTTCCGGTTTGCTTACATTATTGGCTCCATTCCCTCGCGCGCATTATTTTAATGTCATTTATTTGGCGAGGAAATAAATATATCGGACGCAAGCGGGCACCGCGTGTGGTCCGCGATACAAAATACATAACGCCATCGGCGTCCAGCCCGGCGCAGGGCTGCCAATCATTCCACGGCGGTCTTGTAATTCTAATTAAATTGCAACATACACACGTGTGCCAGTAAAGTTGTTGCCAGTTGCAAGTTGCCAGCAGGCTTGGAAAAGGCCAAACATTTGACGGTTCTGGAATGTTCTTTTCATTTTACTGTTCAATTTTCATATGCACAGTAATAAATTAAAATTTGCAGTGCTGCACAATATTGACGTATATTTGAGCTCTGAGGTTATACGGTCAGTTATTTAGTGGCCGGCTAAAGTCACACCCTGTTTTATAGCATTTTTTTACTTACAGTTTCAAATCAATATTCTAGTATTTTGTTTTCTTAACTTCGAGTCCAAGAGGTTATACAGCAATTTATTTACTAACTGTCTATGGTGACACTGTCTATGTGTTTTTTTTTTATTCACCTACGTCCAATTCCAATAACATACCAGTGGTGGTGTTCGTTATTTAATTGATTTTTATTCCGATGTTCACAAATCTTGTTCCTGATCAGGGTAATAAATAATTAACAGGTTTTTTCATTCTATTTGCTGTTATTTTGAATGTGAATATAATTAATTTACCGATTGGAAGTAACATAGAAGCGCTGCGTACGCCAGAACTGGTGGTGACGTCGCCTCGTATGTTGCGTATTGTTACTGGTTTAGTGGTTTTAGTGAAAGTATGTCAAGGCTAAACTGTTGCACTTTCCTTCTATATATGTACATGTGTGATCGTAAGGAATTTGTAATACTGACAGTGATTATTATTTACAATGCACGCCATCGCAACGAATGACACAGTAGGGGAGGGCTAGCAAGTACCAGGGCCGCCGCGTGAGGGAAGAGCGTGCCGCCAGTTGTAAGAACATGTCCATATCGTAAACAAACTAGTTGGAGATTTCACACAATCAATGATACGGAGTTGTTGAAGCTTTTCATTTCACTAAAAACAGATTTCAATATGCTTTGTGATCAGTTGTTACTGGAAAGTGTAGATTACACGCCTTCGTGTCATTGACAAGATGAAATATGCATTACCAATATTTCTTTGCGCTAGGGATCCAGGTATCATAATATATTTATATATATCCACGAGTGGAGCCGTTTTCGCAAGCGTTCAAGATACAGAAAGCGTGAATAAACGTCCTGCATGTAAAAGGAGTGCCAACATTATTTTATTTATCATACATAATACATAGTAGATAATACAAAACAGATTATATATTATAATGTTAAGTGTTATATTAATATATATATTTTTTTAAATCTAATTTTTCATGATAAAGATGTACCCTCATAAAAGGTGTTATTTATTTAGTTACTAATAATTTATTGTAATGATTTTTTTAAATATTTATTTTAAGTTTTCAGTGTAGTTTTTTAATTGTATTTTGAAATGAATGTTTTTTGTGATTTGCATACGTGATTTTACCACACCTCGAATATCTCATTTCTGTTATTTCTTGAAATGATAATATTTTCAATTAGACGAAACATGTATTTTGTGTATGCATTCTTGTATACAAGAATTTATCTGAAATGAATGATGATTGATGACAATCAGTCATGAAGACCGCCGAAGCCTACCCTTATTTTCGCAGCCCGCGTGCACCTCACACAGGACACTTGCCCATAAGGCTGCTACGGCCCTGCACTCTGCGATACGCATAAAACAATAAAGCCGTAGTTGTTTCGTAGTAATTCAACGGATTCCTCAGTGGGCCGGCCCGAATGCAGTGCAGCTCAGCAGGTCTGGTCCTCGCCCGGGCGAGCTTCCCGCCGTGTTTTTATTGCGGTAGACCTGTGGACCATTGACTCATTTCTGTATTTCACTTACGGTTCATTATCAGAGGCTACCACGTATTGTACCGATTGGAGAGATGAATTACCGCATTCTGAGAATTTTCTCGATATCGTGTTGCGCTCGGCGCCATTGCACCGCTGTTCCTCGCATTGTTTCACGGCACGGCGAGGAGGCAGTGCGGCAGTGCTCACTCTATACAGGTTACTTTATTCCAGTACACACGAGACTCAAAATGTACACATTTGATGTTGTATTTTTTGCGTATGAGCTATTGCGATGTTTATAGTCAATATATTTTATGATAAGTATGCCATTTGATGAAGTTTTGTGCCCTCTATAGTTTGATATCGGCGATAAACTCTTGTCGGTGCCAGTGAAACTTATTATTTTTCGATTTACAGGGAAAATTGAAAGTCTCAAACTGTTCTCCTGAAAACAGATATGTATGTCTTAATTTTATAAAATATTTTCCTAACTTTTTTCTGCACTACTAACGACAAGATTATTTGTAAATAATGAAACTTCGAGAAATGATACGAGGAATGCTGTTTTACATGTAAAATTTTAGGTACTAGAGCGGCCCATTTAAATTGGGCTTAAGAAATGAAACGAATCGAATTTCGAGGCTCGTGGGGTCGAGTGTCGAATTTTTATGATTATTTTGTATAAGCGGCTTGGTTTTCATAACCTCTAATGACGAATCGCCTGTGTCACGGTCACTTAAACCTGGCTGATTAATAGCTGCTAAAACAACGCGGGTTCGTGTGTGCCTTTTGTTTTACGCTTCGCAGATTCGTGTCGCTGGTTTGTCGACCACCCAAGACCAGCGCTCCACGCTTTCCAGAGAACAATAAAGGTCTCTTGTTAGGTCGAGAAATCCGCCATTGGACCTCTCCTTTCATTTCACATTATATTACAGGAAAGGAATAAGCGAACCTCGTCAAGATCCGTGTTGTAGGAAGGAAGAGGCACAATAGCCGGCAGCGATTCGCAGCCGAACTCCTTTTAAAAAACTAACCGTGAACAAATTGGAACAATAATTGATTCGTGTGTCTCCCGGCTGTGATTTTCTTCAGAGCACCTTTCGATAAACCTCTAATACAAACAACGTTCCCGTCTGACGTATGTAAGAGGGGAATCTATCAAACGGGTTGTCCGATTTTGTAGTCAAATGTTTATTTCTGGTATCTAGGGTATAACAAACTCGGCGGCAAAACTGCCTGTAAACTCTCACCCACCAGATGAAGATGGCGAGGTTAGGGTGTCAGAAGAGGCGGCTGAACTGAATGCAGAAGCGAGATCTCGACGTCGAGTAGTCGAGATCTCGCAGGAGGTTGTCGCTCGCAGCTTTGTATCGTGCACCGGCCGTCCGGTTTGACTAGCCGAAAGTATGCTAGGTCACACCTCGGACGGTGCTAATTCTATATTCTGGCCAGCGAACACGCGCGTACTCATCCGTGCGCATTCGTAAAGACGTAAAGAGTGGAGATCATTAAATGTCCCTCCGTTATGGCGGCAAAGGCCTTCCCACAAAGATATTTGACGCCTCGCATTCCGGGAAAGCGCGTCTCGACATTTTGTTTATGTCGCCAAAACACGATTATGTTATTATTTCTTTCTGTCGCTTTTCGCGGATATCAGAAACATGGATGTAGTTATCATTCCGCTAACTAGAACAGACCAAATAAATAATTGTAGCAATAGTTGTATATCGCGGTTCCCGCGAAAGCTTTATCGCGGTGCCGCTTATTCGTATGTGATGTCACGTTCGTGGATATGGTTGTCATCTTTCAAGTAAGTCAACCGATAACTGCTTAGGGAAGATAAATATCGTTTAATCGTTTCGTAGGTAAATATCACGGTTTACACGAAAGTTTTATCACATTGCAGAGTCTATTCGTTAATAATAATATAGTGGTGACACTTGTGAAGGAATGTTGTTGTCTCCCGCAGTAAGTGGACCAATTTCCACTGTCCTAGGATGATAAATAACTGTTGATCATTCCGTATCACGGTTAACGCGAAAGCTTTATCACGCTGCGGACAATATTATTTGATAATAATTGTAACTCTGTGTCACTCGTTCAGGGATATTGCTGTCAGCGGACCGATAACTTGCCAGGGATGACACATATCATTTGATAATTCCACAGAGTGGCGTGTGGCGACGGGCGGGATTGGCAGCAGGGGCAGGTAGACCGAGGAAATATAAATGGACTAAGCGTGGCGAGATAAATGGACGCCATCAGTCTGCTAGATATGTACTAGAGAGTCTCGATCCCTTCCAACGCACAAGACGCAGCGGGAACGTGCTGCCAAGAAAACGCTCTATTTACTTCAGACATCTCATATCGGTGATAAATCCCGCCGAATAACGTATTAGCAATATATTTTTCAGTGTTTTTTTTTATAGCTTTATCGAAATTTACGACTTGTTTTTTCTTATTTGCCAATTTTTTATGATTTCACGCTCGTATTTTTTTCTTTTTAAATCCGTTTTCCGCGGAATCCACGGAGGCAAGTTTAATAACTTATCATTTAGTATTATTATTCTAGGTTAGTCAGCAAATTCAATTCAATTTAATTAACGTCAACATGTTGGCAGTTGTATGTTATTGCAGTTTTCGTTCTTACCCGTTCGTTCACTTTTCTATCTCTCGATTACAATCACAATCCCGTGCAAGATCGCTAAAATGATTAGGCTTACATTTATGCACGGGTTGTTTGTCTCGCAGTAGAACGTCAACATCTTAGTTCCCAAGTCTGATACGGTATCAGGTTCGCTAAAAAAATGTGAAAATTACGTGAAAATATATTACTAAAAGAATTAAGTTCCTTCATAGAAAAGAACCTCTTAAAATATCTCGACTTATCAAAACTGCTTTACTTATAAAATGAATAAATAAATGTTTAAGTTTCTAGTTTCTTTCCATCAATGCGTCACTTTCATCTTCATTTACCAATAAAAAGTAATCATTTAAAATTTCAATAAAAAATGAGCAACCTTCAAATGTTTCACTTCCCCAACAATAAAGAATCGGCCGTAGTTCGACGTCACAATTAAATCTTGAGAATAATACGTTGGTAACAATAAAAGCGCCGGTTGATTATGATAAATGATGCAGTGTGGTACTAGCCCATATACTATACGTATCTATACAGCGTGTAGGTACTGTTTGGCGGACGCAGCTAGGTGGTCCAGCCGAGAGATGTGGGTAAAGTGGGAGGCGGGGGAATTGCTTTTCTGAGATGTCTTTATTGTCTCCCTCGGATTGTGCGGTTTGGACTTTAGCGGTTTTTAGTTCCGCGTTTGTAATAGGCTATTTAAAAATAATAATAAATGGATAACATTTATAGCGCCGTTTTCGTGGGAAAATAACCTCAAGGCCGCTTATTATTTATATGATTAAAATTATACGGGCACAGTTTATTTTAATGCTGACATGACCAACTTAAAAGATTTTTTTTGTCAACTCTCAAAAGTCATAATATTAATATTTTTGGTCAATCTTAGTGATCTTTCTGCACTTATTTTATTTCCAGTTAGAAGAAAGTACCTATTACATTAGAAAATTCTAACCTTTGGTAAAATACTCACCTCGGAATTTTTTTATATAATATTTTAACACTTATTTTGTTTGGGAATCATTCTTGAAGCTGATATACATTTTCATTCCTTATTTTCTCTGGAGCAAATATTTATCTCAATATCCAATGCTGTTTTCTGTTTTTTTTTGTATGGTGTAATGTATTTGTATGGTGTTTATTTTCTTAAATGTTAAAATGATATTAATAATCTAAAACAGAAAAAAGTCAGAAAACAAAAAGAACAATGGTCATGAACGAGACATTAATAAAATTGATTATTAATATTATTTACTAATAAAAAAGCTTTAATGCTTTAAAATTTAATTCAAATTGTAATATTTCCATTATTTCTTAGCCTTCTTAGATATAATTTAAGCTATAACATTTTCTACTTCTACCATTTGAAAAGCCTTATTTTTTTGCCGAATTTCTAACTAGTTTGCTTTGTTCCGTCATTTGACAATGTAACGTGTTATAAAGGGTACAGTTAGGCAAGGACGGCCCTTGCGACCTCGCCCTGCGCGGTCCTGGCCGCCGGAGGTCCGAGCAGAAGAGGTCGCTGGCTCCGCGCGGCCGTCGCAGCCGACAAAACGATCTTAATGTCGTTATAAATTGATACGGCTTACGGCGCCGCGTGTGATCGGCCTGCGAATCGCCGTGCTTGTACTATCTACCCACCCACCCATCTACCTAGCTACCAGTCGGCCAGTGCATGCATCTATTATTATTTTTATTGCGGGTAGATTGCCCGCCAGCTTCCTCTTGAGTTTTGTTCCGAGCGCTAGTACACCAAACGTTATTGGGTTATCACTTTTTGCGTTCAACCGTTGCGATGTTTTATTTACTATTTTTACATTAAATTCGTTTCCCTCTTGAGCTTTTAACTTTTTGCCGTTGTTTCCTTTCATATTTTCTGCACTCAACCTCTGTTTTCTTTTTTTTTTCTTTCTGATCTGCTGTTTCCATTCCATTCTTTACATTCAATCACTGTTTCTATAAACTTTTCGAACATTCAACCAGTTTTTATATTTAACCGCTTTTTTCTTTCTTTTAACATTCAACCACTGTTTCCTTACCTGTTTTCTGCTTCCAAACACTCTTTTTTTTCAATTTCTGCATTCATTCACTGTTTGCCTTTCCTCTTTTTACATTCAACCACTGTTTTCTTTCCTCTTTTTTACATTTACCGACTGCTTCGTTTATTCTTATTGCATTCATTTGCTGTTTCCTTAGCTCTTTTCACACCTAATATTTTGTTCATAATATGTTTAGGTCAATATTGCTATCTCAATGCAAAACATTAATAGGATAACCCAATAAGTTAAAAGATGAGTGAATATAGATAGACAGGATATAAGTTTTCAAGGCTAAGTAGGTGAGATTTGTTAAAAAACCATAATTTTTTCTGTAAACAATAATTTTAATATTTGTATTATTTTGTCTATATACCTTACAACGAACGTCCAAAGACCTTTGCATTCGAATTAATCAACGTCTCCGTGGCAACCCAAACGTGAGGTTACGTTACAATAATACCTCGGCTCGACCCCTGGCCCCTGCCGCGCAGGCCTCTATACGTCATCGTTAACAATCGGCCCGAGAGCCGAGCATTAATCCTAATCAGCGAAGGCCCCTGCCTGGCTGGGGTTAAGGGATCTGCACGATAGAAGCTGAACGGTCCATCTCACCAGGTTAAATGATAAAACAAGTGAAAGTTGTCGATTGCATGGTGTCCACCACTACTACCACCATACTTTTATTGGCAGTTATTTTAATTTTACCGTATTCCATTTTGTTGAGCGAAGGCTTATTTTCTTTTGTAATGCCCCAAAGGTATCTTGTCGCTAATATTGTACAGAAAATATTTTTCAATATCCATGAATGATCGAGTCAAGAAACACTTTCTCATTTGTAGATTGTTACAGAGTGAGCGGTCAACCGACCAACGGCACCAATATGCAATATAAATTATGTTTGTTATCACAGCATTGTATGGTGGTGGCATAACAGTGGTATCCAATTCGATATGATCGATTGTTTCAAAAGGTGATATATTTCGGCTCTAAAAATTATCTTTTCAAATATTGTTTTTTCCCGACTGTTTATTTAAAAAAACAACCGATTATTTCTCAAATTTTCCTTTCTAAATTTAAAAATAACTTTTTTGTCTTATTATTTGCTATGGAAAAAAAACGGGTTGTCAGTAAAGTAAACAAATGTATTAAAAAAAACAATGCTGTCCTTGTTCTACTGGTATTTCAGTGAAAGATGATCCGAGAACTTGCCTCATTGATCCATTCGCCACCGGTGCACACAGCCAGGAAACACGCCAAGTGCGCACTCACCACTTGTAAACGGTTGACATTGTTGCCTATTTTTCGGCCTTTTTTTTCCTCCCTTCTATATCATGAGCCCTCTTCAAAACGCAGGATCACTTACTCTTTTCCTCAAAAATACCCTCCACACAGCATCCCCAAAAACGACATAGGTTCTTAGGGAAATGATTTCCCTCAGGGCCTCCTGTGTGGAGTTAATATAAAAAAAACATATTTATATAGGACAGTAGTACTTAAATTACAGGTGGCGGGAGATACTTCGAAGAATCATCTTGTGTTTTCATTCATCAGTTACCGTTTATTGTACATACTATTTATTGTACATACTATTTATTGTACATACTATTTATTGTAATAAACAGATATGATTTTACTTTGATGCTATTTTCATAATGTATGCCATGTATAAAACGAGCGGCCTTTCCATTCACTGCCCGTTTTGCTAATGAAATTACCTATCCAGGGGCGCATCGCCGGCGGCGCTTGGGCGCTGTGGGCGCGCGCGAGACTGCAGACGCGCCTGGCCTCTCTCGGGCACGCTTTGCACGCGCACGCCGGCAAGGTGCTGTTCGTCGCGCTGCTCATCCTCGCCACCTTCGGCGTGGGGCTCAAGTCGGCCACCATGCACTCCAGGGTGGACCAGCTCTGGATTCAAGGTTAGTACCTACCACTATTTACCATCTATAAAACTGACCACTATACTAATTTAGGAATTGAGACCTCTGTTAAAAAAATCAATTCCAATTTCACAACTTTCAAGAAGTGTAACATCAAATCCGATAAAAATGTAATAAAATATATCAGATGATGAGACAGCATTCATAAAGAAACTAGGAACGACCCAAACAATTACCTCCTAAAAACTTTTTCCAAAAAATAGAAATAAATTTGCACGAAACTAATCAAACACGTAAAGAACAAATACTACCCAAGGAAAATAAGAAAATGTAGTAATGAATCTCGTAAAATCTGGCAAATATTCAAGGAAATAACCTACTCTAGACAATTTAATGAAGAACACATTGAAGAACTCACAATCAACAGTTTTATACAAATATTGGAGCTAAATTAGCCAATAAACTAATAGAAACCAACAATCTCAACGCAAGAACCTCTCCACCAGATGAATATACCCAAGAAAATCAACATACGATAAGTATCAACGGATGAAATCATTAAATAAATAGACTCTCTAAAAGAAAGGACATCACCCGGACAGAACAAAATTCCCAGTAAACTCTGAAGTCATTAAGATACCAGATTGCTATTTCACTTAAATATTTAATAAATAAGATTTATAAAAGAGGATTTTTTCCAATTATCCCAAAGCAGGGGGATTATTTCACCAATTTTTAAATGAGGATCGACATTTGAGATTACAAACTATAGGCCAATATGTGTCCTTAGTGCTTTATTAAAAAAAATGAGATTAAATTTGAGTTTAGAGATCAACTCACTGCTTACCTTAAAATAATTAAAAACTATAACCGTTTTTTCCGTTCGTTGTCACACGTTTGGCGACAATTTATAATGGAACTAATTTGTTATTTGTTAGCTTTAGCACGTATTGGGAGTAGTAGATGAAATTCCTAGAATTGCGTCGGCGATTGCCCAATTAAAGTACGGCCCTGGATCCACCCAGCTCGACATTGCCAGAGAGGGACAGTGCTTTAGACAGGAGCGAGAAAGTATTCGGAGCCGCGCGCCTTGTCGCATTACAAAACTATGATTAAATATATGGACTTTGGCCGAGAATTGGTTTATTCTTTCACCAAATCCAATTAATTTTATCTGTTGTCTAGTGCTAAAAGTACAAAAGTTAATAGTGTTGAGTTAAGACTACCAAAGTTCGTGAAAAGCACGAGTCTCTGAGAATTTTATAAGAAAGATTATGTATGCATGATTTTGCAACCGATTCTTTACGTTGTGGTTTTCATTCTCAAAACAACAACACTCCTAACAAAAAGCGATTAAAAATGGCAACGCCAATACCGAGTTTATAATTTATTTATTTATTTGGAACATTTGACAGAGTGACAACATTACATACCTACTGACAGATACAAAATAAAAGGTAGGTCATAAATCCATTTCCAAAATGTTCACATCATGCAATTAGAAATACACTGTATTACACTAATAAAAAACAACACAAAAAATAAGGGAAACAACCGTTTATAAAAAAAAATATTAACACAAGTTCAAATTTAGGAAAAAAACATAAAATTACCTTAAAAACTTGTACATGTGTGTATTTAAGATTTGATTAAACCTAAAAGATGTGTTAGAGAATGTATCAATTTCGTTGATCATACCATGTTCGTTAATCTTGCCACTACAGTGGATGTTATATAGTCGACACATTCGCATAAGAGGTTGGGAGAAGGTTAAATTAGTGTTTTTGAAAGGAATGTAGAAAGTATCGGGGTTTCTTAAATGACGGGGATTAGTATTAAATTTAATTGTGGATAAAAGGGAAGATTCTACGTGGTTATTTATAATTTTGTAAAGAAATTTTATCTCGACGTTCTTTCAATGTCTCCATTTTAAAATATTCCAAACGCTTCTGATAGTCGTCAAGCAGTGTGGACAATCCAGCTCTATAAGACAATGCTCGGACTAGTTTCTTTTGAACTGATTCGATCCTTATTTTGTGAATTTTGTAAATTGGACTCCACAAACTACAGAACCAAACTCAAGAATGCTGCGAATTATAGATGTGTATAAATATTTGAGAGACATTGGGTTTTTGAATGGTTTAGTGACTCGATACAGAAATCCAAGAAGACGATATGCCTTGGACACTATGTTTTCAATGTGAAAATTAAAGTTGTGTTTGCTGTCGAATTCAACTCCACATTATAATTGTTAAAACTATCAATGTTTACATTAGTAAGCCCTTTTTTATTTCGTCTTGGTACTTTTAGCATTAGGCCATAGATATAATCACTTGTAAGTTTATTAAACTCTACCAAAAGCACAAATAATATCGCATGAAGAAGTCACAGATAAAGTTAACAGTTAACCTTTGATTGATACGAGATGTTATTTCGGTGATGTTCAGAGGCGAGACATGAGATTAGACGAAACAGTATAGGGCCGGAAGTCCTCAGTCCCCCCCCCGCTCTGTTTCCTATGCGGGCCCATTATGCAATGCGCCCTGCATCCTAAAAGAGCACACACATGGAGGAAAGAGTATCAGATGCATTCTTTACTCTACCGGCACACACGTGGTGGGGTGCATCCTCCACACGGCGTACCACGAATACGTTCCTAGCTATGTTTGATAATATTCCACGATATGTAAATGGGATACGATCGGAAGACATCATATTATTTCTGTGACGTTTATGGTTTCCCAGTAAACTTTGGAGTCCCTAGGCTGTGAAGATTATAAAGGAAGGTAACTGACAACTTGATGTTTTATTATTACGATGATTCTCCGACACAAGAAAGAACAGAAATTAAAATAATTGATAGGGTTTCCTTTTTGTTTTGATAGTCTTAATTTCCCAGAGGAAGGTGGGACAGTGGCATCCTCAATGTGGGGGAAGTTGCGGAGAGGGAAGGAGACGGGGAAGATGAAGGTTGGGAAGCACCCGGCTATTCAGATCTCTTCACTAAACATACCTTAAGCCATTTCAAGTAACGTTTCGATTCTGATTGGTGAACTCATATCAGGGCGATACTGTTTATTTAAAGGATAGAATAGTTTTTAACGATAGACGTTTTTTAAACTTTTTATATTTTTATTATTGTTAATATGTTTGTTTATCGGCACTAGTTGGATAAAGTCAGCCAAAAGGAACATTCTTCATTATTCGTAATGTGAATTATGCCACAGATAAAAATAATTAATTAATTTTAAGCCCTTGATACCGACAGACAGTTTTCAGACTAACTAGATGTGCATTGGCAGGTCTCTTCACCCTCCCGATAGTAATAAATCAATATAAAAGTGCAACTTAAAAATAAAAAAAAACTGTCTATAATTATAATCGACGTCACCAACAAGTAAACGCCGGTAAACCACCATTGCTGCAAAATATTCACCAATTCGAGTGACTTGCGTTTCCATGTAATTCTGTATTTCCGGATAATGTGCTTGCTGTTATTACACGCGAATGTCTTAATTCAGTTCTCATGAAAATCTCCGTTCGGCTTTGAAGTTCTCAACTGTAAACATGTTCATTAAGTTTAATACCAACTCCGCGTATTGCCCACAATTATTGTAGAAATCTCTGTTTCCACGTAAAACATTAAATTGCATACATGGAAATCATTTTTTTTAATAAATGAATCGGAGCTATTGATTGTCCGACTTTTATTTTTAATACGGCAATCTTATCTATGGAGCAGAAATTCCGTTAGTTTGTTATCACCACTAAAAACTCGCAAACGGTGAACTCTAGCATCATGAAAATGGAACAGCTCTTTCTGTCTAGAATTTCTATATCATCCCAATTGTTTTTAACTGGCTATTACTGCTGGCTATTACGGCTGACTATTTCCATCATAAGCTTTGAAGCTTCTAAACACCGTTTGTCAAAATAATGTGTTACTCCATTTTTTTTCAATTGTTCAGTATGTGTTTAATTTTCAAGCGAAACTGGTTAGTACCTAACTGCTAGTATCTCATATTATTTTCTGAAGTAGGTTATAACAAAAGCGAGATAGCATTAATATTGTAATGAATGTGAACAGATCAAAAGCTTTCCCCTCATTGAAAGGATTGGCTAGTGGCGGGCGAGTGGCCAGTAAGCGGTTGACCTTATGGAGAATTCCGAAGGAATGTAGGTAGCTTTATATTAGTCTCTGCTCTATTTGATTAGTGTTGTAACCGTTGCCGGAGAAAACATTCCTTCCTAGGAGTAATTGCTCCTAGTGGTTACTCAATGCTGATCGCGGGGTTATAAAGTTCACACGGCCATCGATAAACTACTTAACGCAGCCATCTTCATTCTGATGCATTTAGTCCTGGGAATCTTTTTGACTGAAACCGATTCTGGCTAATATTTAAACAACAATTTTACGGTCTTTTAAATCGATTCTGTGAGAATTCCGAGGCCTTGAATTAGAATTCGACCGGACATTTCAGTTTCCCGATCGTGATGCACTGTTAACGATAAAACACGGCGGTAGCAAACATTTGCGTCGGCTTTAATGATTCAATCTCCGTGAAATTCGTCCGAGACTTTTCATAAATCTCGACTCGACTGTAAAATGATTAAGTCGGGTAAATATTTATCTCTCCTCGGTTCCGGATTTATCCGTGCGGCAGCCGAATAATCTCTATTTACGTAAGCGTCTATATGCCGTTACAAAGTGGCTGTAAAGAATAAGAGTCCGCTGGCCGTAATAGCTGCCACGGAACGCGAGGAGATCAACTCGTGCATGAGTAATCAGTAATGCGGGCGGCTGTTGCCTGAATGTGTCCTGTACCTGTACCTGGTACCTGGTACCCGGTACCCGGTGTAAGTCGGCCCCTCTGCCCTCGCGAGACGTCGAGAGTCCCGCAGACCACAGGGGATGACAGGAATATCTCCACGATAACTGCACCGAGACCGGCCCGCATGCTGACTATCATGATTTGCATGCTGCACTTATCAAATTGTCCGGAACTTGATTTATTCGACCTCCGCGGGGAATGCTTTCTCGTTATCCCATCGAGTCTCCTTCGGTGTAAGTCAGTCTCGTCTGGAAAGATTCAATACTACTAGATTAAGTAATCGGGCTTAATATAATTAATTATACAATGTACAAAACCCGTTGGGCAACTTTTTCTTGTGAAACGATTAAGTTATAAGCCTTCAATTGATACAAATGCGCCTTTAATTGCGGAGAACTGTCGACTTGCTCGGACATTACTTTGTTATCTGTCTAATAAATGTACCATTTTGTTAGATGTACGCGATGGATATCTGGCTCACAAAAAGTAATTTAATGAAGTCAAAAATAATTGATTAGTTTAAAATCCGGCTAATAGATTGTAGATACGGTGGTCGGCCCTGGGGCATGGGCGGCTGGCAGGCTGGCTATCTGGCTAGCTGGCAATCTGGCTATATGGCTAACTGGCTAGCTGGCTAGCTGGCCAGCTAGCTGGGCAGCGAGCGCCGAACAGCGGGACGCATTGTGAGTTGTGAGTCTCGTACAATGATGTTTGTGTAAATACTGCTGGCGGGAAATTAAGCTTGAATTACTCGGCTCTCCCGGCGGCAGGCGGCACTACTCCGATAGAGACGTCAAATACTCCGAAGGCTCTCAGCTGCCCGCTCTTCGCTCACTCCACACAATCATATTGTAGTCCATATCCTATGCACTCATTCCAGTGCCGGACCGGCTCTTTCTACCCCAGCTTAACTTTTAGTAGTAGCAGCTTCGTCGAGCCAAGCGATGCATTCAATACATCAGTAGTTTGCTTAACTCGGGGGTTATTATCAATTTCTCCTCGTACCATGTATCAAGACGTGCACTTTTTACTGATATTTTGAATGCAGTTATGCAATTGTTATTATTATTGTTTTGTTTTTTTTTTGTTCATCGACGGGCGTGCTTTCCAGCAATGGCCATTCGCATTGCTCAAAAAAGCTGCGAGCAAACAATGTAAAACTGTTTGACGACCTCCGTCGGCAATTCTAGACATTGGGAAACATGGCCAATGTGGTTAGTTCCTCAACATGTAGGCATGCTGGCTATCATAATATTTTAATACCTCCTGCATTGTACAGCATCTAACCCTGGTTCACTGAAGTATTCGCTCAGCGCAATCGAATCTAATCCCTGATAGTGCCCCCATTGTCTCGGTCTGCCCTTCCACGCTTTTGCTCTCCTGGCCCCTCGCGATGTCTTTGTTATTGCTGCATTGTTACTTTATGGCCTTATTCCAATCCTACCTTCGGATGTTTCGCCCACGTGCTTGCTTTTCTTTTCCTTAGGTTATTCTTCTCCTTCTCTCCTTCTCACCAGTCTCGCCAGTCTCGCCGCATCCGCTTTGATTGAACGAAAGGGAGTGTCTCGAGTTATTTCTGTTCGTATTGCCTCGTCTTTTTTTGGAGTAGAGTGTCGTAGAAAAAGGGTCATCTTTTGAGCCGGTGACATTATACATAACTCGCGGTAATGGTATTAACGCCATCCCTTTACCATTGAAACCCTTGATCGCGTTTCCTCATAAATAAGTCTCCGGCTTGACTGGTGCGTGGGTTTTATGGCCCTTTAACTGGACTTTGAGGATGCCTTATTCCCCTCACAATATGAGCGCGTCAGATTAACAATAATCGTATTGTTGTTCAATCTTCCTTGTCGACTTGGTTGTGGCTGTAAATCGACTGGGATCTGTCGTGTTATAAGTAACCCTACAGATCTTACATCTAAATTATATCAGATCAAATTTTAACACCTTTACTTCACATGATTATAATAAAACTCTTGTGGAGATATAAGTACAAAATTAGTATTTTTTAAGGTAGAACCGAAAGTTATCCAACCTATGTGTAAATAAACAACTTGACTTACTTCCTGATCGAGTGCGGTGGGCTCGATTAATGTTGCCGATCATTAAAAAGTAATGAGTTTTAATTAATACCTCATTGTGCTTTCCCTATCTCACCGGAACATCGTCAAAATTAATTTCAATTTGAAATGTAAAAAAAAAACTGGTCCTACGGCCGCGGCCGCGGCCGCTGTAGCAGCGTCGTGTGTGAGGTGGGCTACTAGAGAGCACGTACAATTGAATTGGTAATAGAATTGGAAAATCAATTAAGCTCAATCTGTCCGGCGGTGGGCATCGGGCATGCATGGGGCCACCACAGCTTCATTTCCCCGCACCCCCTTCCTCCTCATATCCCATCGCCTAGCTTTCATTACCTGGTGTACTCTACGCCGTCGGTCCGCTGAACGGATTCTCACCGAATGAACACATTACAATTTAACTTCTCTCGGAATGAAAGCATCCCGAAATCCCCGGCGGACCAGTTAGTATTACATGGGCTCGTTTATTGATAACTCAAATGGGTTTTATGGGCTTCCGATAACGTTAAGTTTCCTTTTCCAATAAATACCACAATAAGTCATTATATTATCCTAAAATTTTATTTGTCGTTTTATTTTTGTTCATCCTTCTTAAGCATATAAATTCGTCAAGATTAATAATAGACAGAAGATACTCGCTATTTATAGCATCTTCCAGGTTGCATGGTCGCTTGTTAATTGCCTTAGCTATGTCAATCGTCCAGATCTAGCCACCTACTTTCAACCTTCCCCTTGACCACTTTCTTTTATCCGTCCACTTTATTCAGCCACAAAACATTGCCCGAATGGATAATATGTAATTCCACTGACTCCGGGCTGGAGGGACTCGTCGTTGCCTGAAATGAGCCAGATATTTCCCAACCTTCCTCTTCACCATCCCCAAATGGGATGGCAAGGTTCCACTGGCTCCAGGCAAGTGGGCTCGATAAGTACCCGAACTTTTCGGGCAATAATATAAACTAGTCGCGAGGGAGACAATACGAAAGCGCCTGTCGGTGTGCGGTAACGTATGTTATACCATAGAGCCGTCTCGATGTTGACGGAGCAGCCATATTAATAATATGTGTTGCGGGCTCCTAGTGATATACGGGCGGTATTTAACATTCCATGTCCTCTACACGACAGCCGTACAAGAAGGCAATCAATTTCTAGACCCGTAACAAATAGCTTTCACGGCCCATCCTGCAATTTGGCCGGTAATATTGGTTATGAAGCATTCCGGAATAATCCCAGCCACTCCCATCGGGTCCACCGGGAGTATTGTGCCGAGCCGGTATCGACACTTGAATATATGAATATCAAACATCATTATTACCATTTTTGTTTACCGAAGCTGAATTTATGATTTATATATCATATCAAGAAAATTTGGACCGAGCTATCTGATTTTTTATAGGTTGATCATGCGTGACTCCGTGACTCATGCGGCAACGTTGAAAGAAAGTTCTTTATATGGGCATGACCACTGAACAGATATCCCTAGACGTGTTTTAGAAAATTGATATCGTCAATTCACATAAGATCTTTCGGCTCCTAGGCCTCAGACAGCCAATGAAACTAATTATCAATTCAATAAAAAAGTTCGACCAATTTTCACGCGAAGTAAGGGAAATTGATGTCACTTCGAGCACACCAGACACGCCAGCATCACCCTTCTATTGATTTATCTCTTCAGTGGGCATAACGCTGATAGCCCCGGTGTAACCCCTCCTTCTTTCTCATAAACGACGCGTGTAACAGAAAGAGAGATTATAACGGAGCTCTCAACGGCGAGACCACACCAATTCACCACTATTGTGAAAAAACTACATAAAATAATATAAAGCGAAAATTATTCTTCTGAAGCAGTGTTCACTCGAACGGTGAGCTTTAGCTTCCTGAAATTTGTACATATTTATTTGTTAAAAGGTTAAAATACTCGGGCGAAGCCGGATAGTAACTACTAATAAAATATAAAGGAAGTTTATGTTTTTCGTGTTTATATTAATCACATATAGAGAAAGCTTGTCAATGCTGGTTTTTCCGCCACTACCTTCTGTGTGGTTTAACCGCGATGTTTGTTAATATTTAATAAATGCCTTTATTTGGATTTGTTTTCCTTAATTATTAAACTTCGTTTTCCCACATGCATAGACACGAACAGACCGCATTACACAAATGCACTTATAAGTGACTTAAATGTGATTAATTGTTTTTAGATTCACAGTGTTTGGCCCGCGGCGCCGGCCACGGGACAGTTACTTCTCCCGACATTGAACCAGAACTTACATTACCACCGCTAATCTATATACCAATGGCGTGCCGTCAATTTTCAAATAATTATGTATGAAAATTCTGTTTAAAAAACCTTTGTAACCATTTTCCATTCATTTATTTTTGACCGGCCCGGATTCACCTTGCAATGGACTTCTTCAGATTGAATTATCCTGTTTTGTCTTCCGCGAAAATGATATTTTCAATTTTTTAAAACACAAACCAAAAAGGTTTTCCCTTGGGAAAACTATCGCTAGTAAAGAGTTAGTTGTCAAAGGATGTGAGGCTTACAATACAAGGTAGAATTCTTATACCAACCCTAACGTTTGGCAGAGAGGCATCGAACTTACGAAGGAAGAAATAATAATATTTGGATAATTTGTATAGCGCCGTTTTTGTGAAAAATCACCTCAAGGGCGCTGTACAAATCTTAATTTCTACTTAATATTAATTCTTAGTTTATATAAATTTACAGCAACATACTTACCTGGCAGGTCACTTCTGGCAGGACACAATCACCATATCATAATAACTTGAAATTTAGCTGATTCTTACATATATTTTTATTTTTTATTTGCTGCCCTTTACACCATCTCTATTCCTACTGTGTCCGCTGTGGTTAATCATGACATCCCCGGACTAACTAGAATTTTTTTTTTTTTAAATTATTGTTTAGGAGGTCGTAATATGTTTTTTAAATCTGTAATATTTAATAATTTTGTAAAAAAATTAAATGCAATAAATAAATAGAACGGAAGTAGATATACGGAATGCAGTAGAAATCAGGACCCTGAGACCTGTATACTAAAACCACGTACGGCCGTATGGTGAATTGGAGATCCGAAAAGAATGCAAAGCCAATGTACGCGTAATGAACAAGATTGAGAAGGGACGCTTAGCCAGCTAAGACTTTGGACATGCATAGCGGATGTGCAGAGAAGGATAGTCCGGAGAATATATGAAGAGAATGGAAGAAGACTGGGATACCTGGGACAAGGAAGCCGTGACATAATCATGTGTATCAAATACCGGAGTTGGGTTATGTCTTGGAGTAAAAATATATGGAGAGAGAGCTAATTATTTTTACCCAACTTATACAAATTTGGGATAAATCACTTTCTACGGATTTTTACGTCGTATGCCATGAGAAAGAAAGAGACAGCTAAATTTCCCAAATTATCACACCGCTTTAAAGTATTGGAATGATGTTCTTCGTGTCCCGCGTCTCCGTTGACTCCGCCCACACGTTTTGACATGCGACATAAATGGACATACGTCAGCGGTTTTTTAGGTTATATGCTATATTTTTGTTTATAACAATACTGTGAAAAAGTGGTTATACGAATAAACAAAAACATAATGTCGACATGTGCTATGAATAGATGTATAAATACCCTAGCCCTAGTCACGCCCAGGTCTAACTGAGTCCGGCAAAACTCGACAAAACTGACTACAACAACGCTCTTTCTTGTATATAATTGCTCTGAGGGTTATGTGTAGTGTCGATATAACCGAAGATTATGCCAAGATAGATTGTGGGGCGGTCCACTACCTCTGCCTAGCTCTGCGGGGAAATAGCGTGGTTGTTAGCAGCTATTTAGAAATGTATAAAACAATGCACGTCACGCCCCTGCGTCCAGCATCATTAGGATTATCATTCTTCGTTCTCACGGTTTATTATTTGCCGCTTAATCCAGCCCCGCCCGATGACCTATCCGCTAGGAAGATTAATTGCCATTGACACGACAACTTGTCCCCCGAATAACGAATATCATTAAATATAATATTACCTAATGTACCGTCGGTAACTCAAACGCCATAATAACACAGGCCGGATTATAATCACTAGCCTATAAATTCAAAAATACATCTGCGATACGTTATGGGCCGTAAAATGCCCAGCCAAATGCATGTTGTTTCGCTAACCGAGCCGGGAAAAGTCGTTAATGTTGCCTACTGTTCGAAATTCAAACAATAAACCCACAGAATTCGTAAAACGTAATCTGCCCGAGTTCCGCCTCCCAACTCCCGAAGTTTTTTGAAAAGTGTTTTATTTAAGCCACCCAAAGAAGAGGCACTTGCGTAGGACGCGAACGTAAAGGCATGCCCTCTGATAGCTCCGTTGGAACCTCTCTCTGTTAAATGCGTCGATTGTGAGGAATAGGGAGAAATTACAACGTAGCTCTGATCGGCAGGACCATACGCGGTATCATTGGTATCTTCTCACTACTTCAAAATGTATTTATTGTTGGTTGGTAGGGTGGGTCAGGTTATCCCTCACTTTTTAGTAAACTCGGTTTTTGCTGTATTGTATCATGATATATGGCACGCGTCGGCGTCTATTTGCTACAAGGCGCCCTTGAGGTGATTTTCCCACGAAAACAGCGCTATAAAAGTTATCCATTTATTATTATTAAGGCAGAAGGCAACAAGCCGCATTTTTCAAGTACCCAAATAGCTGTCAAATTATAGGACAATGGAATAATCCCTCTTCTTTTAGTGTTTTTAAACAATAGGATAATATATAACAAAAGCACTTATTATCTCTTAAATGTGAATATTACGGATTTTAACGTTAGTAGTTTTTGCATCTCCTGTGAAATATTGTGTAATACCTTCCGCCTTTTCACAATCGATTTGGCAATATCGAAATATGTAGTTACCAGACCTTAGTCTCCAATTACTTGTACCTGTCAACTTACTAAGACAATTTAATGCTTGACTTCTCCTGAGATTAGAACATCAAATTCGAAGGACCAAACAGTGTAATAATATCCCCATTGCTCGTGTGGAAATGTCTCTACGAGCTAAAGGGCCCCGCACACCGACGACGTTTTCTGTCTCGCCCTTCGCCGTCGGTGTCCCGTCGTCTGGACGTCATTTCTCTGCTGTCGGCCGGCGGACTCTTCCCATATTTTTTTATGTACACGTCGGTACATTGTGGCGGCGGAAGATGAGATAGTTAATTTTGTACGGATCGCCGTCCCTTCGCAACGCTCAAAGGATTTTGTGAGAATAATATCCAAACCAAACTTTGGGCCTTTCTTCTCTCGAAATATCTATATTCAGGGAGGGTTATATGAAAAGTTTTAAATTTCGGTACAAAACCTTTTCCTACCAAAATATTTTTTGGTTTAAAAATTCACAGTTTATTTATTTATTTACGCCCTAGTGGGCTTTTACATCAAATTTATACAATACAGTTATGTTAACGAAGGTAAAGTATTTTGTTATGATAGTACGTGGTACATAAAAAAAAACAAAAAAGTTCATACAAAATTGCGACGGAAATAAAGAAATACCACTAATATATCTGTTGTAACCTCCCCCTCTTTCTCATACCATTTACAACTTGATAGATTCTCTTAGTATCGCCCTGGTGAAAGACAACAATTCAGAACCGAAACGTTGCTTGAAATGACAAAGTGGTGTTTAGTGACCAGATCTGAACGACCAGTTACTTTTCTCTTCCCTATTTACTTCCCCTCCCTAGTTCTTCAGCCTCATAACAATCCCTTAATTAAAGATGCCGCAGTCCTACTGGTTCCGGATAATTGTGATTCTAGTGCGGTAATAACATGAAAAAACACGGATGCAACAGAAAGAGTGGTCGGTTGGAGCTCTCAGTGACAGGAATCTATTTTAATAATATTATATTATAAAATAAACTCCCCCCCCATCACGCAGTAATAAAAAAACACGTTATTCTAATGTTTTAACTGACATCAGCTAATTTAATGTATTTTTTTTATATCCCGCTTCCCAACAGAAGACCCTCTCATGTAAATTTTAAATATTGTACTACGGGAAGCTGTAATGGATTTATAAATAAACCTTAAAATCAAATAAACATTATCTCGATCGATGCAGCCCCTTTTTCTTTCCATTCTTTCAATGGGCTGGAGAGAATAATATTATCAATTTGCTATGGAAAAAAATGATAAATTTATTGTTCATTCAAGCATTACACATATTGAATTCTTTTGCTACATTTATTTCGAATTTTCTTCTTCACCAGTTACATGGAAGTTATTTATTCCTGAGATTGTAAGAACACGTTGGAAATACTGAAATCGTTTCCGCTGGGTATTATAATCCGGGTATTTTGTAAAATGACCGTAGTTTCTAATTATTACAGTCAATAAGATTTCAAAGGCCATCGGTCCTTGTGTAGGTACTTTTGTGTTTAAGTGCCAACCCATTAGCTCGCGGCCAGTTTTTTGGGTAGGTGCTAAGCACCATTGACAAAAAACTAGGATTTAAACAGATCCCTAAAATCTCAAACCCTTAAAACACATCAAATCTTTGAGCCATGGTGAAAATTAATATTATTGTTTTTGTGTTTATTCAATACTATTTGGATAATTTGTATGGCGCCGTTTTTTGAAAAATCACCTAGAGGGCGCTGTACAAATCTTAATGCCTAGGCTCCGTTACTAACTACGTATGATCTGTGGCATATTCATATTTATTTATATTATGTACAGAAGCATACTTACCTGGCAGATCACTTCAGATAAACACAATTATTTCAACTTTTGTTCGGGGATGTAGAACAAAATATAATCATTTTCACTTGAATACTTTTTATAGAAAGAATTTATATAATATTAGTGATTAAACCTTTAACTGAACATGGTTTACTGCACAGGAGTGCGATGAATGGTGGAATAATAGTACAGTGTAATGGTAGAGGGTGTTTTTACAGAAATGTTCTGCTTTTATACTTGCATGGTCAAACTTAAAGTATCAGAGTCCAAACATATGGTCTATGGAATAATACATGTTAAAAAGGATTTTACAAAGCGATGTTAGGATATAATTTATGAGACAAAAATACATTAAAGGATGCAATTAAGAAATACAATAGGACATTGGTATGAATGCTTAGTGACATGAGTAAGTTGCACATGTGCGCAACTGGTTGGGCCATTAAACAGTTTTACACTCAAGAGGGCATGATTTTGGCAAAATTATTGCAAAAATATCGCAAACAAATTTGACACCAACACACAGTACTGCATATGCATTGCTTGCATACAGCATGTTTCAATCTTGTTAATAAAGAGAAAAAAAATAGGGAAAAGAACACCGTAAAAATTTTCAAACATTCAAATTCGATCAAAATATACACTTGCTGTCTCTTTACGTGTATACGTATGCACCAATACATACAATCCTAAGTATGTGTTGTTTGTCTATACTCGTACATTGTTACTTCACAGTGTTCGTATATTCAACCGCTTATAGTGATATTATTTTGCACTTGCGTGTAGTTCGATTTAAATGTCAGTTCACTCTCGTTAAGTTATGCATTACTGCTAGATGCGTATCCCCGTATCGTTATTTAACGTGCACGGGACCACCATCACGTTTATGACTATTCAATTAATTATAAGTGTTGATACCCAAGTTGCAGTAAAACCTCCGCGTGGTGGTGATGCAACTTGCAGCCTGGGAACGACCCACCGGTATGCTACACTCTGTGAATATACGCTTATGCATTAACTCAGCTATTAAAGTTTGCTCAACATGTTTCTATTACACTACAAATATTGTGTATCTTGTAATAATACATTTTATACACTGTGTTGCACACTCATACCGCGAAATTTCGTAGAATATATATATCATGAGCATAGCCTTTATACTAAGGTTACGTGCCTAGATTGTATAATACCACGTGTTCGCGGTACGTCTATTCGAACTCTCTTCTATCGGAAGTTGGCTATCATCAGGGCCATCTTCACCTTGTAGGCTGCACTAACTCTTTGCCTACTGGACACATTGAAAAGTTATCGTATCTTTTTTATGTGGGTCTTTTCCGTAGATTTTCACGAATAATTCACCCGCTGGATTTCGCGGTATGAGCGTGATAGGGGATGTCTTAACCTAGTATATAGATAGTTTCCTCTAGTTTTTATTTTATTTTTATACAGCCTAACTTTGACCACTCTTTTTCAACCTCGCTTTGTATTATTATTATTTTGATTTCCGTTACATGTGACCTCATTGAAAGGTTCTTTAAACATTTTTAACTTGGGCTCCGGCCCCCCGGCGCCCTGTGTGGGCCTCAACCCCCACTGCCCGGCAATAATTAAGGCGCCCCTATTCAATTTTAAGATACGTATTCATTTCATAAATGTCTTTCTTGTGTAAAGAAAATGTACCGTTTATCCAGGAGAAGATTGATGGAAGACGTGGTAGAGGAAGACTGCGCACCTCGCGGCTTCGAAACCTACTTGTCAATCTCCGGTAGGAGAGGGCACCAGAAAAATAATACCGAAAATAAAAATAAAAACGGTTTATTATTGATTTTGTAAAATAGTCTGCTTTAATTTGAGTAAAGGCAATATCGCTGAAACCTTCATTGAAACCTCTTCATCTTTCTGATAAAGCCACGCATGTAACAGAACGAAGTTGCAACGGATCTCTCAGCGGCAGGACCCTAGCTATTAAGTAGAGGCTCGTTTAAGGTATCTTCCTTGCAGAATGCATTATTTAAAGTTTCGAAATACATTTCCATAACACGAAAGAAACCATTATTGGGTGCAATCGTTCATCTCGGAGGCCGACTCGAGATTGAGTTATTCAGGTGCCTACCTACCCACTATTTATTCTGCGGTTGTTGGGTACCTACCCTGTTCGGCTTGGTTGTTGTTTACAGCCAACTTCTGTTGGATTCTGACAGATGTTTTCCGCCACTACCAAAAACCAAAATAAAAGTTTCGTTTCCTCTCACGGCCTCCGCCCGCCCGCCGTCTACCCCGCAGCCTCCTAACATCATCGGCGGAGGCACCGCGCTACAACGGTCGGCGCCGATTATACGAAATTTAAAAGTGGTTATGCATGTAAGAAAAAGATTTCTTCGCATTTTTAATTACATAAATTGTTGAGCGAAAGTTGTCATTAAAAATATTCTTGGCAAATACCCTGTTTGGGGCCAAACAAATTATTTGACAGCAAATTCCTTTTGTAAAAATGTACATTAATACACAGTCTGACAAATAAATGTAGATAAAAAGGAGGGTGCTGCAATCGTTCATATCTCTCTAAAAGGCAACACCGAGATGGTACAAGGGTAAAAAGATTAACTTAAAAAAAAACACTTTGGTCCAGGTGCATATTTTTCACTTTTTTATTTTAAAAAAATGCTGGTACTTTCCGAGAGGAGATGATTCTACATCATATTTAAAGGTAATTTAAATTTTCGAATATTGGCGTAGCTCGATGTTTCCATGGTAATGCAAAAAATATTTTCGCTTTAGTCAATTGTCAATCTTTACACATAATAAATAATAAAAATAAGTGTTGCCTGTTCCTCTGATAAAAAGGCACTTTTTCCCAGCTATTATATAAACCAGTTGCGCAATGCAGTCTCCATTCATTACGTTCGACATTCGAAATGTCTCTGTTTATGTTGCGTTCCAAATTTGAAATGCTTCGGCCTGCGCGGTCCAAATAGAATACACTTCGCCGAAATACCTTTCTGGATAATGTAATGGGCGAGGGATGTAACTCACCACCCACCGATACCTAAAATCGCTTCTTTCGTGCGGTAGGAACTTATCGATATTTTAATACTATTCATTATCGATTTGTTTTGCTGTAACGTATCTCCAATTTATTATTCTCTAGGATCATGGCGGATGTAATCTCTATTTCCTCTTTGGAATTGATTGCCAACGAAATACATAGAAGTCGTGCTTGATTTCAATAGTCGTAAACGTACAGTTACAGACTGTCTTCGGGTCGAATAAGTAACACTTATTATTAATCAATCAAATTGTAATTGCCATTGGACTTGACAAACCTTTGCACGTAGAGGGAAAATATATTATGCTGCACAATTTTACGGTCTACTAATAAGTTCCGTAAATGGACTTCACGTTTTGACTGGAAGAATATTAATGAATTCAAAACCATTATTCAATACATTTTTGTTTTTAGTGTCTAGATTTTATGACGTATTCTGTACATTCATACGTGTCCTGTTATCATACATTTTTCTTTACACAAGCAAAAGCTTCTAATATATGAGTAATGCAATTTTTCCAATAATATTTTATTCAACAGATGTGTACCTACCCACAACAACTATTGTCGTTATGTGATTGAGATCTATTCTACTTTTAAATATGAGTTAAATCTACTTATAGGATACAACTTATTGGTTTTTATTATTTCCTACCTAGCCCGATAAATTGCAGTGTCAATCAAGATTATCGAGAGCGTGACATAACCTGTATTTTTGTCGCTTAGCAATGTATTATTAAATTTTAATTTATCCGCCATTATAATATTAACAATGTGTCACCGTTTGACATAATAAGTCTCACGGCTCGACTACTGTATCCTTCCTAAATACCAAACTAATAAACTCCAATCAGTTTTTAATGCTGCAGCAAGGCTTATCACCGGGGTATCTAAATATTCGCATATTTCAGAGCACCTTCGGAACCTTCACTGGCTCAAGTGCACTGAAAGAAACCAGTACAAGCTGTGCTGGATGGTGTTTAAATCCATTAACGAAATGGCCCCACTGTACATCACCGAACTATGCGTTCCAGAAAACATTCTTCTAAGGCAGTCGACTCTTAGATCAGCAACGTCATCGGCTATCGGAAGGCTGATAGAACCCAAACGCAATCCAAATACTAAGTTTGGAGATCGCACTTTCGGAGTTTCAGGGCCGAAGGCTTGGAATAAACTCCCTCCGGAACTAAGATGTACTCGTATAACGTGTCTGAAAATAAGATCTGTACAGCGCCCTTGGGGTGATTTTTCACAAAAACGGCGCTATACAAATCGTCCAAATATAATTATTTTTATAATTGAAAAGCGACCAATGACCAATATCGTTTCTCCCGCGATGTGCCGAACGGCGATACCGGCGAAGTGACGATAGTGCCGATGTCGGTCACCGGCCGTCCCTGGCGCGGTGACATGCGCGCACACATCTCCGGGCCACCCACGCGCCCCCTGGGTGGGCCGCGCCTCTCGTCTCTCGCTCGCCTCGCTCCCGCCCTCCCGCTCGCACGCCGGTATACCCGACCTCCTCACTTTGCGCCGTTCCGTTTCACTCACGACGCTGTCTCGTTTTCGTTTTTATGTACGGACGTAACCGGCCCGTCCCGTATTCGCGCAACAATGTCACGTCGTGGAAGAGGGTAGTAAAGCTCAGAGCAGAAAGCGGAAAGAAATGAAGTATCTCCGTGCTTACAACGGCGTGGAGCTTTCGTTTCGCCTTTCATTCATTTTTGCTCATAGCGTCGTGCATTGCGTCTCCCTCCCACGAATATTACGAAGGCTCCACGCTGGGTCTCCTTTGCAGTTCCAATGATTGATGTTAATTGATAAATATGTAAATACACACTTCATTAGCGTCTAATCTCAATTATTTATTTGGTTGGTTGTATGCATTAGCAGGTAGGTACGCGGATTGTTTACAAACACGATTCTTGTATACCGCGCTCTTTTCATTCCTAGATGTTCGCTTGTTTAAGGGACATTCTAATTAGCTTTGTGGTGGTCGAAGAGTAATCTCTCGAACACGTGTTATTTCTTTGTGTCTCTTTTTTAATCAACAAAAGTCTTGTTCATTGTGATTTATCAATGTGGCAATCGTGTACCATTTCAATGCGAGGTTGTATTATTATTTGTCTGGTAGATTTCGTGCGCCTGCGAAGCGGGCTTTGGTAGCTTTATTGTTGATATATTATATTTATTTATGAATAGTTTAAATATTTGCTGTCATAATATCGAACGATATCATCGCACTGCAATGTTAATGTCAAACAGCTAACATCTTTATTGCGACTAGAACGATGGATTGTTGCTATGTATATTATAATATTGTGGTGGTGGCCTCAAAGGTAATATGAAAGCATTGAAGGGCAATAAGAAGGCGTTGTTAAATTTGATCACCTAATACATTAACTAACATTTTGGTCGTAAGAATCGAACTTCAAAAAGGAGGCAGCAATTCGAATAAGTTTGGGAAACTCTGCTCTTCTAGTTATACAATTCAAAATGCCCCTGCGTAAGTACGACATACGTACAATCTCCCACATTAGGCTCATGTCCGAAATGTGGTAGATTACGCTTATTTTTTATTTTATGATTGTTGATGTTACGCACAGTCTAATGATGACATCATTGAAAAGTGTTGGTTGATAAATCCGCAGCAGGAGTCAAGGAGGAAGCAGCTAGAATGTTGTGGTTAGCACCGACTGGCAGTTAAATCTATTCTCATACTCGTTCCCGCTTTGGCTAGACACAGAATCATAACAAAGCTGCTCCTGTTCCCAAACACAAACCAAACCAAATGAACGTTTATCATAAATAATTACTGTTTAAAGTTAATGAACACGGTGTGTAGAGTCCTTGCACTTACGCAGCTTTCAACGACTAAAACGTCCACCGTTAATGGGGTGCTTTTTTTAGTAAAGTAAAGTAAGTAAAAAAATACGTTATTTATTAGTATGTCTACGAATGTGTTAAATTTCTCCCTGGGGATAAATCACGCCGGTCTGGTTTAGATTTACATTTATATGCTGTCTTCATCTATGTTTCGAAAATACGACACCTCGACACCAAACAAACATGTGACAAGTTCATCTCATCACTCTCCAGTTTATGGAGTTCGTCATTCCCTTTACTGGGTGTTCTCGTTTCAGTTGTATTTATTATATCTCAGTCCCCATCCCCCATAAATCACAACCACGTGGCCAAGATTTTCGACTATTTCAAGTTCAACACGACATGCTCTTCACGTGTTGCTACTTGCTACCTCGAATACGAACTACTCATCTTCAGTCTTGACACCCTTGTTATTACAAAGTGTATGCAGTTTTGTGTTGAAAATTGTCAAAAACTCATTTGAACCAACAAACTTCTTGGAAATTATTGTTTTCTCGCCAAACGTTCGAATCTAGGTTTATGTCTATTTGAATAAATTCCAGAATATCTGAATAAGTGACAGCCATAAATATACAAATCTGTGTTCTTTTGCGTGTATATTTTAATTAGTTACTTTTTTCCTATCTATTTTCCTTCTCTACTTCTTCCTGTCAGCTGTCTTCTGCTGTGAACAGAATACAAGAATAAACCGACAGCATCTTGGGAGTATAAGTTCTCTAGTGTCGTCTGCTTCTCTTAGACACATGTTTTGAAAACATTGTAAGGCTTTTAATTGTCCGCGTTCGAAATACCGATGAGAAACTGATATCTCCATTTTAACTGAGCATTATTTCAACCGTCGGCATTGAGCAGACAGGTTTCCCCTTACAGTTTGTTAATCAACAATATTTATTCAATTTTTCGTAAAAAAACACAACATTTAACATATAATTGGAATTAATACAAAATGCATCGCTAAATACAAAGCACTATAAACATATGCAAAGCATTTATGGTGTCGTTTTGGGACTGAATATGTGGGGTCCTACGTACTGGCAGTAAACAATAAATTATCGACAATGATGCCCATAAGACTGAAAAATATCGTCGTTCGGCATGCAATAAATACTGCAAGTGACAGTTTTTACAAAAGTGATACTTTAATGCCATTCGATTAACAATCATTTTCTCCAGGTAGGCCGAATATACGAGTATGTTAAAATATTAGTTTTTTTTACAATGTGTACCGCCGCTTTTAATGACCATACCGCATATGTGTCGGAACACGAACACAAATTGGATTCAATGCAACTGCCAAACCAAATATGAGCCCAACGTGTATAGACGTAGACATTGTAATATAAATTGTCCATTTGGTCCTGATGACGGACTGCTCCGGTATATTATTATTGGAGTTCCGAACTCTGTCTGGGTATGGGCGCATTACAGCGGATTCCCCAATTATGTGATTGCAAATAACTGGGAGTTTTTCGACCACCAATTACATTCTCTGCAATCGTCTCGCGTGGTCGGAGGCAATGGCAGAGTTACCTGTGTTATTTCATTGTAATCGTTACGGCGGCGATTTGATTCATAATTATAGCTCATGTACATTTTAGCTTTTGTGATAGTCGAATCAAATCGCACCTTTTGGCTAAATGAAATGTAGGTTATTTGTTTGTCCGGTCGATTTAAGGTTAAGTTAAGGCTAAGTGTGTGTACTAGCATTCTTTTGATTTACCGATGTAGTATCAATTATTGATTATTGCTCTCGGGCTATCGTCTTCTTCGACCAATCTAGTTCCCTCGGCAATATGTCTGGATGAATGGCTGCTGCCACCGTCGCGGTCTCTCGGAGATCATATCTCGGCACAGCAGCCGGGGGCCAGGAAACTTAAGGGATTTAATGAGATGCGCGGGGTAATTACGAAATATGTTAATGTTTGGTAGATCTGAGACAGTCCCGTCCCGCCGGGAGATGATATCGTCCAGCACAATGTGGGTTATTATGTTTACCATGTTGCATACTGTACAATTTTTCGTGAGCCCACTATTAACATCACTCAAATTAGTGGTTACCGGAGACTAGTATTTTCGATCGGTTAACTTGTGGCTTGGAGCTAAATATTAATTATACGAGGCTTGTTATTATGTCTATATCATCAACTCGACATCGAAGCTCGGCGGGTTCCTACCGCGTGCAGCACTGCTGCTTGCTGGCTTCTGACGAAAAGTCAAATCCCCAAAACCGGTAATAATTTTTATATTATTTTTGCCATAAAAGTGGGAGAAATCAAGAACACGTTTATCGCTTGATTTTTAAACTATAATTTTAATAAGAAAGTATTCTTCTTCTTGTACCGCATATTGGAGGTTGGCTATCATCGGGGTAATTTTCACCCTCCATGCTCCAGCCCGGAACAATTCAACAGATCTTCTCTAGTATCAGTCCCGTAGGTTTCAAAGGTGTCTTCCTTCAAGTTTTGGATCTTTCTTTCCCTGGTTTTATCGGTTGAGTAGTATAGTTGTATTTGTCGCTTCTCAAAATTTGACTTAGATACTGGAGTTTATAAGAGCATATGATGAGAATGTCGAATTCAGACCTATTGTTGTCAGACGCAGCCCCGGGGGGCGCAGTGCCCGCCGGAGCCGCAATGTTTGTTTTCCGAATCGCGTCCCCGGATCCAGTTTGATGTCTTTATTCTGTCGCATTATTATGTAAATTGATGCACTATTTTGTTTACAATGGCATTCCGTACGCGGCTGACTGCGAGCCGGGGCAGGGGCGGGGGCGCGGCGCGCGGGGCACGAACGGCCATCCATTGACTGTCACCAAAATGGTTATGGGGACGTCATAAATAAGCCCGAGGCCGTGTTCGGGCAGGTGTCCGAGATGTCATCCTGCGCCATGCACCGCCACCGCCACTGCCTATACAAATAGTGTCGGATCTTTTATTTTTACGTGATTTAGTGGCCAATCGGGGAAGTGATGTATTGCCCATAAAGTTATGACACTTCTAGTCGTGTTATGTGCCACACCTTTGAAAGATCTGAAATGCTCGACTTGATGTGTTTCTGAATACTTAATAATAATACAATAAATATCACTCAACCCTCAAGTTATAGCTTCAAGCTCGTCTTTATCTTCCCATTTTGCACACCCATATTATATATTAATATTACGATTGTGTTTCTAAGTTCAGGTACGTGGGTACTATTTTTATTTATTTAATTATTTCGGTATACATTAACGGCAGAGTATAAACCATGAATAAGGTTATTTGATTTGGAACCTTCAAGAGGGTGGACAATGTGCGGCCGTGATATGAACGTGTCGTGTTGTTGCAGAGGGAGGTCGGCTGGAGGCGGAGCTGCGCTACTCGCGGCACGCGCTCAGCGGCGAGGGCGGGCCGGCGGGGGACGCAGGCGCGGGCACGCACCAGCTGGCCGTGCAGGCCGCGCGCGACCCCGACGCCAACGTGCTGGGCGTGCGCGCGCTGCTGGCCCACGAGCGCGCGCTGCGCAGGGCCACCGCCGTCACCGTGCACATGTTCGACGTCACGTGGCGCCTGCGCGACCTGTGCTACAGATCCAGCGTGCCCAGCTTCGACGTGCACTTTATAGACCAGATCTTCGACAGGGTCATCCCGTGCTCCATCGTCACGCCGCTGGACTGCTTCTGGGAGGGCTCCAAGCTGCTCGGCCCCGACTCTCCTGTTACCATACCGTGAGTATCTTTTCATATTCATTTCTCACAAGAGGCTAATCTGTATAGCTACAGGATGAAACTGGCTCTGGAAAAGATTCACGGAATGGAAGGAAGGAGGAAACAAAAGCCGCCACATGTTGGACACGTGTTTGTCGTGCGTCTCATACAACGAATAGTGACATTTTGAACCCTTTCATAACGTCATCTACCTATTTGAATGCATGAGCAATGTCACGCTTGGCATGTATCAAGCATAAATGATCTCCGTGGATACGAATATACTTCATAAATCGTTTCATTTCAATGATTACAGTTATGGGCAAACTGCACACTTACTGAATAAGCAAACCAGAAGTCATTCAATGTCCAAAAACGATGCATTTCAAACCATTCATTTTTGACGTGCCCAAAACAACCCTAACGATTTTTTTGTTTTCAGCGGCCTCGTCAAGAACGTGCTCTGGACGCACCTGAACCCCGCCAAGCTGGTGCAAGACATGAAGAAGATGGAGTTTGACCACTTTCCCTTCTCCACCCTCGAGTCCTACATGAAGAGGGCGGGCATCACCACCGCCTACCAGGAGAAGCCGTGCCTCAACGCGTCCGACCCGCTCTGCCCGGACACGGCCCCCAACAAGAAGTCGCAACAGGTAAGATGATGTTTCTTGCAGCCGTTTCACCTCGCCTTGCTCCAAACTTCACTCATGCCTTTGCCATGGAAGATGGAAGCTCAACAGAATCCACAGGGTTATATTTTACATGCTACTGTTGCGGTGAATTGTATGTAAAATACATAAGGTACGCCGACCGAAGGATGATTCAATACAGCTTGTTAATTTTTTTATTTAACCTTTTTCGATGGACCGCGTGTTTGAATTTGGTTTCAATGTATTGCGTGCCTGCAAAGCTCATAAATACACGAGCTCACCAGCGTTCCTTGGTTACGAATGCCAGTCGGTCCGTGCAACTTTCGTGTGAAGTCTTCATCTATGAAAAAATTCAATTGACATGTAAGACACCTCGTGGCATTTGGTAATGCTAACCCAAACTGTCACCGCCTTTCAGGTTCGCCGCCGTGACCGCCATGACCGCCATGACCGCCATAACCGTCACATCCGTCAGAAGTGACTGTAAAGTAAAACAATATTAGTTTTCCTCGAAAACGTGTGTGACTGCTGAATGCGTCGAAAATGGCTTTATTAAACCAATTCCACGAAGCTTATGTAAAGCAACTGGTAACCGCGAGAATATGTGATGTGCCCAAAGGCAAAGGAGCACGGGGCTTCGCTGCCACCAGCCGAGAGGCCCGCAGTTAGAGCTCACAATGCGACGGCTTGCGGCTGGAAGGTCGCCATTACGTGGCCATTGTTAACTTTTGGTGAAGTTTTTACGGTACCTGTAAATCGTTGGCATTCATACAACGTCTCCTCGGAACGTCACATTTCTAAACACGCGTCGTCCACCTTTTATTCGGCCTTTCTAAAGCCTATTCAACCTTTTCTAGTCGCCTCCAAGTTTCGCTTCGACTATTTTATTTGGGACAGATCGTAAAGTGAAAATGCCGTTTGTCTATTTCTAAAGAAATTTCGTTTTGTTCGACTTTCCGAACGCAACTCCAAATAACTTAGATAAATTATGTTGCCGCTGGGTAACGTGATGTAAGAACTTCTGGTGAGATGCTATATAATCGTTAAATATCTCTAGTCAATAAATATAAAGCAAGAAAATTAGCATGCTATATAAAGCTTCATTAGCCAAGGAATGCGAGTTGGTACTGCAGGTTTATCACTTATTAGTTTGCCAAAATGTAAACATAACAATAACATCTTCCAGAGAACGCATTGTAAAGATAGGCCATGGCTGCAGCAGTGACTAGAGCCTGTTGTATGATGTTACGTGAACTTGCGAGCCGAACGGTAGGGAGTAGGCAGTAGGCAGTAAGTAGGCAGTAAGCAGTAGGTTCCGAGCAGCAGCTGACTAACGGAGGTCGGTCAGGAGACCTCTTCCTAGCTCGGTTCGGTGTAACGCAACACTTTTGGACTTTTTTCCCCGGACCCCGGCATAATATGGACCGAGCGTTTTTGTTACGGTTTTTTTGCTCCGGCCTCCGCGTGCGTCCCTGTCTGGCGGGCCAGGCGGCGCGGGTTCGAGCGGGACGGAACCGCGGCGCAGTGAATGCGGCCGCCACCCACACCGAGATTACGTTTTCTAAAGAAAAACACCATATTGTTATTTCGGCCTGCGATAGGAGAGCCACCCGCACTGCGGCCGCCGGGGTCGTGTCCATCGGGCCCATTGTGGCGGAGGATGAGATATACGAGTATGTCCTCTCCGCGGCCGCGGGGCACATGGCGCAGGAGAACTCCACGATTACTCAATTACGAGTATGAAACGGTCCTTTTCCCCGGCCGCTTGGAATCCTTGTGTCTTCATCCAGATTGACCGTTCCACGGTTCCACCAAATCTAGTCGGGCTCTTTATTCTTTTGTTGACATAATAATAATACTTTGATTATTTATATAGCGCCATTTTTGTGAAACATCACCTCAAGGGCGCTTAACAAGACTTGAAAATAACAAAACTATAGCTTAAATTACCATAAAAATACTTTAAAACGCTCTACTTAGATTTTAATATAAATTTATCGAAATAACAAAAACTTTTTGCTAAAATTACCTAAGCAAGCTTAAAAACTCTTCTTAGATTTAAATACGAAATTATCGAACATTATTGTTGTATAGGTATACTTATGACGCGGGCCGTGAAAAGTTTCCACCTTTTGTATAGCAGTAGTTCAAGAATTTGCGCACTAGTGCATGAAATAATACAATAAGAGTGAATTTAGTTATGTGCTAAAATGCTAGGTTTTGTAAAGGCAATCTCGCTATCCGTTTATGGTCATGACTTTCTGAAGAGATCTAAGAGTCATATCAGTTAGAAGCGATGCCATTCTGTATCAACTTCCCCATTCAATAAAAACCCTTTTTTTGATACTAAGTAAAACCTTTCAATGGAAAGTAAATAAAAATTCTGATTGAGATAAGAGACCATTCAAAGTGACACATCACGGGGGTAATCATTACCATTACTTTACGTCCTTTATTTCGGTATCTTTTACATTCACGGCGCTTAATGGCCTACAACCTCCAGTTTAATCTTTAATTACAAGGCTTCCATAATTTGTTTCCTCATCAAGTTGTCGTGTAAGTTCTCCATCATCCGCCAGCGGACTGGTACCTCCCTTGTCGGCTTTCAGTGAAGTCATTATCTCCCAGACGAAACAAGTCCCGCGACATGACGATTGACCATAATAATTTCTACGGCTATTTGTCTTGCCTTGAAACGGCCTATTATATAGGAATTCACGTGTTGTTCGTATTTCCAAGGAATGCTATAGATTTCGCCTCCGCAACGTACCCCTACTATTATAGTTGGGTTTGAGATATTATTGCGAGCAATCTTGGCGCAGCATGGAGGGATCCCAAGTCTAGATAAAGACGTTAGCATGTCGAAAGCAATTTCTTACAAAAGCTCTGGAAAAGAGAGCTTTCGTACATAAAGTTGTTCAATTTGGAACAAGGTTTCTCACGGTACCCATATTACACGCATCATAGATTGCGGCATGTGGATATAATAATATGGAAGTATCTCTATACTCGTATATAGTATAATTGGTAAATAAATAATCATACTGCCTCGATCGTATGTTATCTTGTTTTTCTTCATTCACGGAACTAATGAGAAAAAAAACTTGAGCTGTTACTTTTTTATGTATTAATTGATTTGATGATGCATGGTTTCCGACACTGGTTTTTTGTTTCAAATGTTTGCTGGTGAGCTTTTTAATTGTCGCATAACTTCGAAACACGCCGGTATCTGATTTCGTAGCTTTTTTCTTCTTATTTTCTAAAAACAAACCATTTAAAGTTATTGTGTTTCTTACGGTGGCTAATTATTTTCAACCTTCAAATATTATTTCGCAAAAACACAAGTTTATTTAAATTACCGAAAAATCGTATTCAGACATAAATGGTGTGTACGTACATAACTCGTTTGTATTCCCGCGAATTCTTGATTTCATTATATAATCTAGCTTTGCTACCTGGTTTCGCCATGGATTAGATTCCAACACTCGAAACACTTTTTTTCTTATTTAACGGTTGAAAATTTTGGAACAAGCAATATTTGACAGCTATTTAGATATTTAACGCTCCGTAGCTCATGATGGAAATGACGATACCAGCTAAAAATAGTTGTCTTTGAAATTGTAAGCTGTGCAAATTTCATCGCGTCAAGGCTTCCCGTGCTACAATTTTTGCTGAGATTTTCTGTTTTATAGCTTAAGACGACCCCGTGGCGACCGGTCGGTAGCTGAGTGGAGAACGCGTCGGATTCCCACCCGGGCGTCGTGCGTTCAATTCCTCTGCTGGCTAAGTCCTCCATCATTGCACAAGCAACATCTTCCGCTTTTTATGATGGCAGTAGGAGTTTTTCAAATATTGTCAGGTTATTCGTAACCCGGGAATGTTTGTCTTACTTTTAAAAAATAAAAAAAAAATATATATATATATATATATCAGTAGAGCTTTGAATTTGGGCCCGGAGCCAGTGGTTCTATAAAACATCCAATTGGGGAATGGTGTGAGGCGGAAGGAAATGCAAGGCGAAGAGCTCACAATTTAAGTTTTCTGCTTTAAAGTTAGGATTTGAGCACCTTGTTAATTTACCATAGATAAAATAAATAATAAATCGTATTGAGTTTTACTATATTATCATTTTAATAAAAAAAATATTTGTATTTAATTCCAGCCTCCGGATGTCGCTGCCGAGCTGTCGGGCGGCTGCTACGGCTTCGCGGCCAAGTACATGCACTGGCCGGAGGAGCTGATCGTGGGCGGCGGCTCGCACAACAAGAGCGGGGGACTGGTGCGCGCGCGCGCCCTGCAGACCGTCGTGCAGCTGATGACGGAGCGCGAGCTCTACGACTACTGGGTGAACCACTACCGCGTGCACCACACCGGCTGGACGCGCGACAAGGCCGCCGCCGTGCTGGACGCCTGGCAGCGCAAGTTCTCCGAGGTGAGCCACTACATCGACCCACCCAACCTAACTACTCAAGTATTTGATTCACTTGATCGTGCCGTGTCTTTCTTGGGCGTCCCCGACTTCTTCTTCCATTCACTTTCGCGTAATATATTCTTCCCACACTCCTTTCTTCGTTCATCCGCTCTACATGCCCAAACTATCTAATCGTACCTTTCTTAATCCTATTCATTACGCTTACATCAGTCTTGCATTCTTTCCGGATATCCACATTTTGAACACTGTCATACATGGTTTTCCATACATACGCCTCAGGGATCTCATTTCTACAGAATTCTGTCTATTTTCAACCTTCCTCTGCCAGTTCCATGCCTCACAGCCATACATCAGGGTTGGAATAAGCACTTCATTGTGGACTGCTAGCTTCGCTTCTTTTTAGCCACTCTTAGCCGCTAGACCAACCAACTTAATCTAAATCAACATAACCAAACTCAAACCAATCCAATGGAACATTGCAGCTTGGCGCATTTGCCGCACATTACAACTATGCATGCGGCCAAAGAAAAAACTATTCAACGAACATGCATTTTTTTGGTCGTTTGAATCCACAAAACCTACGCCAACAACGCCGCCGACTTCAACGTTAAGTGTGGCAAGCCGTACCTTCCCATGGACATGATATGACTTTTTTTAATTTTCTCGATTTTTCAAAACAATAAATTTAAAGTTGGCGATTTGTTACAGTCGAAAAATTTCGTGTTTGCATTTTCATGCTTGTTTAGTAGTTGAGAATTGGCCAAACGGATTTTTTTTGCACAGAAAGTTTTAAATGGTTTAAAAACAACAAAACCCCTTCAAGGAGAATTTTCGCTTCAAGTCATCCAAATATTATTATATCGAATGTGTGCTATTTATTGTTTATTATAATTACTTTTCTTTTTTTTTACAGGAAATTCACAAATTCACGGAAACCGATACAGAATACCAGGCTTACGAGTTCTATGCCTTCTCAACCTCCACCTTGAACGACATTCTCGGCCAATTCACACAGCTGTCCATCCCCAAGATCGCCATTGGGTACATCTGCATTGTAAGACATATTGACTTTGATTAAAATTATAACAATTTTTCATATCAATATATTGACCTAACTCTAGATTCCAAAGATTCATATTGTATCCCCAACTATTCACCGACCACATGAGAAAAACACTTGGGATAATCCACAACCAGACATAATTTTTTTCAGATTTCAACAGTCATTGATCCTTGGAAGTTGATTTTAAATCTCTTATTGACTTTATTTTAGAAACCTTCTTTGAATTATGTGGCCATACTCCAAACTTGTCTATCTCATTCTCTGAGGAACAATATATGGAGGTATACATTTGCAAACGATTGTATGTATGTCAATTCGATGACATTGGTCTGACTCTAAACTAGGATTTCAGGTTAACCCTTTACCGCATGAATTTTTCAATCCTTCCAGAAAAAATATATTTGTTTAGAAATGTATTTAGAATCATGTAAAAAATAATAAAAAATATATTTTTTTAAAGGATTGCAAAATATTTATTATAAATGTTTTGTTTCATATTTGGAACTTCATGCAATATGGCGAATAAATACAATACTCCCAAATTTGTCACACTATGCATTAAAGGTATACCAACCATACCAAGGAGTAGAAAAAAAAATTATATCTAATTTTTTATTATTACCTCTAAAATACATACTACAAAATAATTCACACACTGAACAATCACAACCATGCTCGTTCACGAAATGGCTGAAATGACAACTTACTGACGCAACTGTAGTTACTAAAAAGCTCGTTACTGGCAACACTGTTCGATTTATGATAATGCAAAGCTCACAGTAAGGAATTAGCTGAAAATAAAATACATAAATGGCCCACATAGCTCTTTATGATGATAACATGCTTATGTTCCAAATTTGGAACAGTATGCGGTAAAGGGTTAACATGCAATAGAGCATGTCTCTTTTTAACACAAACATATTCCTGCCCGTGTAAGTAGATAGACAGAGACAGATATATTAAGGAGGCGATTGTTCGTAAGATAATCTATTTTGTATCATTTCAGCCATTTTTAATAAAAATATTCTTATCATAAAACAATATTATAAAGTCATTTAAATACTTTATTAACAGTCAAAATATCACACACACGCTAATATCATGAGGTTTTCTTTAATAAAGATGGATGCTCATTGTTAATATTATGTCTTTATATTCTTAAAAAATATAAATCTCCAAACGCACTATCAAAAATATTAAAAACTGTTGAAAAGTGGTCATTTTTAATACTTTTTGGGTTCCTACTATAGCGTTGGGAAAAACTTCAAAGTTTTGAGAACGCTTCAGGAACTGCTAGTTCTTTAAAATGAACCTTTCACAGTGAACCCTTCAATTGAAGTACCGTTGAAAATCTGATTCCAAGTCAGCCCAAGCTTTATATAAACCCGTTAGAAGTGACCGTATGCGTAGCGCCATCTAGGAGGAACATGTACAAGTATAACAATTATTATTAATAAATAATTTTATTATTGTTACAAAAGTTTAAAAAAAATTGAAATGGACAATTATTATTAAAACAAGGAATAAATTAATTATTATATTATGATCAAAACAAAACTCGAAAAAACTAGTGTCCACGCCAGACAAAACAGGCAAAGAAATCAAAAGCAACTGTCAACGAGTACGTCGAACAGGAAGTGCGAGGGAACGAAAAACTAAAAAAATACTTCTAACTCCAATTGAAGTAAAGAACTATTGAACTGTGGATGGTGCGATACTACAATTGTGCGAAAGAACGAAGAACTAAAATTGAAATTTTCGAAGTAAACTACAAATGAGAATATGAGCGGAACTACCAACTTAACCAACTTCAATTGAAGTATTTGTTCAATGAATAATGAAGAAAGTATGAACATACATTCATATAACATATCACCATATTGTTGTTTCTTATATAAAACCACTACAAATATTTCAATAAACATAAATATAGGTAATAACCTCACAAACTGTTTGACATTAGTTATTCCGATTAATGATGTAAAGTTTACGCGTATGCCGGACATGCTTACAAGCGTTTATGCGGTGTGATATTATGTGACATCTAGTTTTATCTCTCTCTTTCTCATGGTATACAATTTAAAAACCAGGAGAAAGTGATTTATCGCAAATTTGTATGAATTGGGTAAAAATATTAGCTCTCCTTCCTTATATTGTTCCTCCAAGATACCGTTGTACCCTTAAATTGTGGGTAATGTGTTAATCGTATTGTTTCATTGCAGTTGGTGTACGTAGCCGCATCCCTAGTCCAGTGGACAAACACTGTCAAGTCGCAGGCTGGAATTGGTGTGGCGGGGGTATTCCTGCTGTCCATCACAGTCCTTGCCGGATTGGGATTCTGTGCTATATTAGGTGTGCTAAAACTGTGTTGCCTAAAATCTTAAAATTGTGTTTTTTTTTGTATTTGAATGATTTAAAAAAAAGTAACAAACTGCATTATGCAGGGTGGGTACAGAGCATTAGGTCTGTATCATTATATTATTCATATCATTAGATAGCCAACTTTCAGGAAGAGAAGATTGGTACAAAATTATCTTGTAAACCCAGCACGTCACTTTAAATCACTTGCAAAATATTAATGTTTTTACTGTATAATAAATGAATAGTAGCCTCATAATATTTAAACAATATGTATACCACTATCTAAGATCATGCGTTTTTGTATATCCTTTTTCCAATGTTAATTTAATGCATTTTGTATTTTCTAATGTTAGCTTATGCACCTGCCGTCGCAAGTTTAAAATTCCCGTCTGAAAATCATTCTAAATATTATTTATTTTTTTAGGTATTCCATTCAACGCCTCCACCATGCAGATTATACCCTTCCTCGCTCTCGGGCTGGGAGTTGACGACATGTTCCTTTTCACCCACGCCTATGCGGAGAGCCCCTGCGACACTCGAGACAGCGAGACGTGCGAGGGTCAGACCCCGGCAGTCCTCCGAACCACCGGCCTCAGCGTACTGCTGACCTCGCTCTGCAACGTCTGCGCCTTCTTTGCCGCAGCGCTTATTCCCATCCCGGCGCTCAGAGTGTTTTGCTTCCAGGTAAAGAATCAATACTTAACCAAAAAGATAATTATGTTTCTATAAAAGTGTAACAAGATGTATGCAACAGAGTTCAACCACGATTCCTGAGCTCATTTGGTTTAAAAAATGTGGATTAGTTATTTTGGTCTCTGGTGACATTTCTTCCAATCCACAAAAAAATGTCATCATTAGTTAAAACCTTAGGCCAGCCCACAAAACGCCCCCTTCACCATCACTTATTGTCCACTGCTGCGGGAATGGAACAGTGTGCGCCATGTTGTACAAAAGGGCTAGACTGAAGTTCTTGCCAATGGCGGCGACATGTGAATAATTTTTTGTTTGTTCTTAATTGAAAAAAGGTTGCCAAACAAAAATAACATCTATAGTTTCCACTCCAAATGGGATCAAGAATCACTGGTTTAAGGTCTGTGAAGTACGTTTTGTTAAACCTTCTATGAAAAATATTTGTAGTTGGTTGTTGTGTTCTTTTAATAATAATTGTCATTATGTAAATTGGGGGCTTCGGCACGACTAGAGTACCCAGGGTGGCCCATATTATTATTGCTGTAACAAAAATTATGTTAATTGACTTTTAAAATCCTTAGTGTCAGTTTCCATTTTGATGTTGATTGTTTGGTTTCATGCTTCATTTAGCGAATGGATTGAAATAGTGTAAGTATTGTATAAAATTATAAACAGATACTTAGAGTTTATGAAGTAAAAAAATGTTTTTTTTTCTTACAATATTAAAACATCCACACTTTCCAGGCCGCAATCCTCCTCCTCTTCAACCTGGCGTCCATGCTGCTGGTGTATCCCGCCATGATATCGCTCGATATCCGCCGACGAACGGCTATGCGCTCAGATATCCTCTGCTGCATGATCCCGGGTGCAGGGCACGTGCCCCCCATCGCCAGAGGGCGTCTGTTGCTGCCCCAGGAGCCCCGTAAGGCCATCACTAGGGCCCTGCCGCCCGATAGATTGCACACGGTCACCAGTCTTGTGGACAAAGAAAAGGTATGTCAAACTAATTTATTTATAACAAAAAAAACAATGACACATTCTTCTAACATGGATAGTTTAATACCAGTACAGGAAATGATAAGATATTAGAGTAGAGGAGAACCTAGTGAGGTGTTCATAAAACCTAATGAAAATATCAATCTACTAAAATAAAACAATATTTTTGTAATTATCAATATGAAGAGCATTGAATCAATCTTTAAGTCACTAGAATCTATCTAATATCGACAATATTCAGAGTATCTACCACTGTGGAAATCTGTTTTTTTTCAATTTCTGCTCAAATTTTGTAATGTTTTAATGCAGAATGTAACACAAAACAAATAAATTGTTACCGTTACCATTTTTATCACACTTGTTATTTTCTTAATTAAGGAACCCTGGCGGGACAATTCGAGAGAGCCGCTGGACATCGAAGCAAGCATTAAACTCCTGGACGGAGAGCCACCGGTCTGTCTGTCGCTGAGCTTAACAAGATTTGCACGAAACTACTATGCTCCATTCATACTCAAACCATCTGTCAAGGTATGTAATCTTCTTTTCTTAATATACTTCTATCAACTATGAAATAGGAATAAAAAAACTATTTTTATATTTCGTAATTTGTTCATTGTCTAACGTTAGGGTTATTTTGTTCCAGGTTCTATCAATGTTGGCTTTGATCATAATCTTGATAGCCAGTGCGTGGGGAGCGACCAAGGTGTCTGACGGCCTGGAGCTCACGGACATCGTACCGCAGGAGACTGACGAACACAAGTTCCTATCCCTCCAAGGGAAATACTTTGGGTTCTACAGTATGTATGCAGTTACTCAAGGAAACTTTGAATACCCAACCAACCAGAAGTTACTCTATGATTATCACGAGTCCTTTGTCCGAATCCCCAGCATCATCAAAAATGACAACGGCGGCTTACCAGAGTTTTGGTTGAGTCTGTTCCGCGATTGGCTCATTGAGCTGCAGAAAGCTTTTGATCATGATTACGCCACTGGGAAAATAACCCAAGAAAGATGGTACCCCAATGCAACAGACGAAGCGATATTAGCGTACAAGTTACTAGTTCAAACTGGTTACGTTGATAATCCGGTTGACAAGTCCTTGGTTACGCAAGTGAGGTTGGTAGATGGAGACGGGATTATAAACCAGAAGGCGTTTTACAACTATCTTTCTGCGTGGGTGAGCAATGATGCCTTGGCGTACAGTGCGTCACAAGCCAACTTGAAACCCGAGCCCAAGGAATGGTTCCATTCTCGTGCAGATTTTGAACTGAAAATACCAAAATCGCTTCCGTTGGTTTATACGCAACTGCCATTCTACCTCCACGGGTTGAGTGACACGGAAACCATAAAGACATTGATCATTTCTGTGAGGGAGTTGTGCTCCAAGTTCGAAGTCAAGGGACTGGCAAACTTCCCGTCGGGGATTCCGTTCATATTCTGGGAGCAGTACATTCACCTGCGTCCGGACCTCGCGCTGGCTCTGGTGTGCGCCCTGGGAGCTGTGCTGATTGTGGTGGGAGTGCTGCTGCTCAACGTGTGGGCAGCCGTGCTGGTGGTGCTGACGCTGGCGGCCATGGTGCTGCAGCTGCTGGGAGCCATGGCCCTGATTGGCATTAAGCTTTCTGCCATTCCCGCTGTGCTGCTCATTGTCGCTGTCGGAATGGGGGTCCATTTTACTGTTCACATCTGCTTGGTAAGTTCATTCAATCATTAAACAATGTCCTTAATTGAAACACTGTCACATACTAATTCCCTTTGAATAATAATGTTAGTGTTAACCCATTGCACTACCAGTAAGGAGACATCATTTGGTCATACAACACACTAATTAATTTTGACCCCTTTTTTATTACAATAACATTAAGATTTAATTACACACAAAATAATAATGGTAAAACATAAAAGCATATTATTTTTTGTTCGTAAGCTGGATCATTATGGCTCATCCCCAGGTAGTTTCGGAAGGGTGTGATAGGCTTTAAAACATTCTGGCATGTGGAGAGCCACCAACCATTTCTCACATTCCCTTCAAGATTCGCTCTTCTTTTTCTTCAAGTAACACATTTTGCATAATCTCGATGGGTTTTGTTACGTGTAAGTCTGGTAATCCCGTAAATATTATTTTGGATATTTGTGATAATTCAGCATTCCAAATCCACTCTTCATTTTTAGTTTTTTTGGGAGGTATCTCTCGATCGACGTGCTGTTCTATGGAACTGTCACTAACAATATTGTAATATTTTGTAATAAATAATGTGAAATCAACTGTGATTAATATATTTTATTATGAAATTACTAACCGAAATATACTTATTAATGTCATTTATAAGAATAAAATTATTTTCGTTCAGTTTTTATGTAAAAAAAATAACCTCAAAGACAATCCGGCGAATCAGCGACAAAGTTACATTGGCTGGCGATTCGCCGGCTTTGTGTTGCATTGGGTTAATGTACTGTTAATGGAATGGCAGAAAACTATAACCATCCTCCCGCAGAGAATTGTTAAGTGCAAACGAAACCATAAATAAAAAAAACATTTCTTCCTTATTACTGATTAATGGTGTCAGTATATTGTGCATATAGCCTTTCCATTTCTGTCATTAGTTGCACTCCTAACAATGTGTGTTTCTCAACAGAGCTTCGTAACATCCATTGGAGGCCGTGAGCGCCGCACCAAACTGGCCCTAGAGCACATGTTTGCCCCCGTAGTGCACGGAGCCCTGACCTCGCTGCTAGCCGTGGTTATGCTCGCCACCTCTGACTTCAACTTTGTCACCAGATACTTCTTCTCTATCTTGCTGGCACTCATTGCCATTGGACTGGTGAATGGACTACTGTTCTTCCCTGTGATACTCAGCATTGTTGGACCTGCTGCTGAGGTAATGATCTAAAGCCATATACTAAATATGTTTTTTATTCTCCTCTATTCTATTATGTATATGTATCTGTTATTAAAAATGTTATTCAAATATTTCTTATTAATAATAAATCCCAAATTGTTATTTTCATACTGCCTGCAGTGAATAAAATATATTATTGCAAGTTGGTCTAAATAAGCCCGGGAAATCTATGATCAGCAAATTAAATGATTTTAGTTTCATCAGTTGAACTAGTAATATTTTTTTCCAGGTAATACCTCTGGAGCACCCCGATCGAATCTCGACTCCATCACCCGAGTCGTCTCCTGTTCGCACCCGCCGCAACTCTGGCCCCGCGCCTCCACCCTCCCACCACGCACGGCCCCGCCCACCCAGCCTCACCACTATCACCGAGGAGCCTAACTCCCACTCACACTCGTCGCACCACTCCTCCATGCAGTCCATCATTGTGCAACCAGAAGTGGTTGTAGAAACTACCACCTACAACACGGACACCAACTCTGGGTCGGGACGTTCCACCCCCACAAGCAAGAGCACCATCGGCGGTATCACTACCAAGGTCACCGCCACCGCCAACATCAAAGTGGAAGTGCACACACCCGGCTCAAACGGAGAACGTTGTCATTCAAGAAGGAGCTACTACCGAGAAAGAGAACGCGATCGTGACCGAGAACGAGAGCGAGAGCGAGACCGTGATCGGGACCGAGACTATCACGACAGAGATCGAGACCGCGATCGGGATAGGGATCGGGATCGAGACTCTTATGACAGAGAGAGCTACCGAGATAGAGATAGAGATACCCGAGAACGAGAGCGAGACAGAAGTAGGGAAAAGTCTCGAGATCGCGACACCTACCGGGACCGAGACAACCGGAGAGACAGGGACCGAGACAGAGACAGAGACAGAGATAGGTACAGAGACTCCCATCGAGAGGGTGGTAGAGACTCGGGACACGAAAGTGACGTATCGAGACATTAAACCGCCTGTGCTAAGTGACACTTGTGTGAATTTATTCAAATGGTTGGTTGACTCTGTCGCCAGTGACTTTACTTTAAATTATATTTATTTATAATTTACACCATAAGATTATGTTAGTTCTTAGTCGGTAGAGGAGAAGGCGTCTCCTACGCAACATACCATACCCTTGGAATTTAACAGTACGCACATTATTTGAGACTATTTAATTCAACTAAAAGTGATATACATTATTATTTTAAAGCTATTCTAATTTGGGTAAGAGCGATGTGCTTCTATTGACTGGTATGTGACTGTGACGTGTTTGGGTGGGAATAGTGTTCAACTATTCATATATCTATTGATATATTTTTACCTTAAATACTGTTGGCAAGACTATCATCATACTTTGTGAATATTTATTTATTGACATTCATTGTACATTTTAATCAACGGCCACTTTAAAAGCATAGCATTGATCCAATATTTAAAGGCAATATTTGCTGCTCCTAGTAAATATTATCTTTGTGTATTTAATCTGTTCCACAAAATGGCTACACATTATGAAATTAATCTGCATGTATTAATTTTCTCTTGGTGTGGTGACATTAGTGGTTGAGGAACCCCGTGAAACGTAACAGTCAAATGCGCAACGTCAAGTGAGCAAGTACTAGTACTTGGGCTCTTACATTTTTACAGTAGTTTTAGTGACTACCGTCGAACTAATCAAAATGAGATTATAGGTTAAAAAATTAAATTTTAAATGTACGAACAATATTATTTTAATTTATGTATACCTAGTGACAGTACAAATTGGCACAGACTTATTGAGTATAGCTTTGCATTTTAACCTTAATGGATAATCAAATGTATTATAAATAATATTTTTAATAGTCATAACATTTATTATACGAGGATTCCTATGGAATTCTTTTATAAAACAGTTTATGTGAAAGGACTTGGTTTAATAAAACTAATTTGTTCCACATTCCGTATTATGTTTCTTCTATGAAATAATTAATTTTGTAATACTCTTGCAAGGAAATTTTTGCTGCAATTTTGTCTTGGATGGTCAAATAACAAATTTTGTTCCTATCGCACAAATATTTGCATTTATTTAAGTTACAGTGAATTTTCTTACAAACTTTTATCAAGCTTTCTCTATTTTATTCTCTAATAACTTTTGCATGCGGAATTTCAAGGCAAAATAAGCATTACCTTAGCAAGTTTCAATAAAATCAAATTTTATTTGCTTTTTTTGTACCCTCATTATTTTAATATTATGCCATGAAAGACTTGCCATTTCAATATCTCGACATCTATTTCTTTCAACTTATCCTCTGTTTGCATGAATTCAAATTCTTTAAACTTCATAAATATCCATAGAAAACTAAATAAAAAATATTAAAAAAACGGAAAAACCAGTACAAATCTGAAGGGTGTCATGTTACTATTGATTGTACGTTCATAATACAATTCATTATTTTGAATTATATTTCAACATTGAAAATCATAATTTATTTTGACAGTATAAAATAAGTTTATATTTATTAATTTATTTCAAACAACCAATATTTTTTTCATAGATAATATTGTCGTTGTATATTAATGGTCTTTTGTATTGAAAAGTTGTACAACATACATCTAAGTCTCGTTGTATATTTAAAATACTGTTTAAGCTAATTTCTTTAAAGTACTCGATGCTTGACAGATGGAAGATAATTCAGTTCTTATTCGGGTAAACTTATACTATAATTGGATATGTACATTAATGTTGATGAGTGTTGTTTCCTAAAGTGGCTTTCCATGACTTACGCATACAGAGATGATGTGTGTATTGTACAGCAGAGTGAGACAGGCATAGGAGTGTAGCATTGAACTAAGTTATTTTTATATTATTTATGGAGGACTGTAAAGTTGACGAGATGCATTGCTATTGATACATTTTTGTTTTAATATTTGAACCAAAGTTTACAGGGGTGAAAAAACGAGCAGTAATAACTTGCGCTAAAAGTATTCGCTGAATATTTAATTTGCTTTATGAGACAAGTTCAAAATTGTTTTTTTTTACCAAATTAAAATAAATAGTCTTAAATTCTACCTAACTGTATCATCTCTCGAAACTCGTTGAATCATTGTAAAAATATGTAAAAAACATTATTAGCTACCTAATGAAAATGCATTTACCCAATTTTTGTAACCCGACTTGCAAATATCTATGGTCCTTTTCTCGGCTCTCTTTGAAATACATATAATGTTTATTCTACTTAGGCACAACCAAACTACTTCTAATTTTATATTTTCTTATGAAACTCCCTTTTCTAGGTTTACTTACTAGGTAAAGGATCCACCACCATAATGTAATTTTTTAATCAAAACCTGGACCATAGCTCTGTTTCTGGTATTGAATAATTGTTAGTATAAACGAATTGATGAGTGTTTTTGCTTGCAGCCTAGACAGATACGTGTGGTGTTAATAGTAGTTTTGTTAACCGGCGATGCGTAGAAGATCATCCAAGTCAAATACCTCTGAGAAGAACCTAGTACACTATGCCAATTTAAGTATTGTAACTTTATGATAAAATAACATTATTTGTGAAATTAATAAATAAATCATAGCCATACATTTATGGAATTTATATATTGAAAACTTCTTTTTATTTACCCTGGCTTTTACAAAGGAAAATTTCCACAAATACAAATAATATAAAATTGTTATATTGCGCAGGAGTTAAAACTGTGAGTCAGTTGTATCGTGGCATTACATACCAGTTTTGGAAGAGAGAGAAGATGACAGTTAAGAAGGACCAGGACCTGGTTATTCAGCACTGGTTGATTCTAAGTGGTGGTGTCTTACTAGGGCGTCACTGAGTATATTTCACTCTGGGCTTAGAATGTACCTACGAGTAAAAAAGTCAAGAATTGTAAAATATAAAATAGATTTTCTGGAAAATGTATGAATTCAATAATAACGAATATTTTATATGAGGAATTAGCTTACACACCCGCTTCAAGAATACATGATTGGAAAAATGGATTATCAAGTTTACTTGTCTTAACATTTGAGCAAATCAGTGAAAAGTAAACATCAATTTCACAACCTATGAAATATTCCGTTTATCTACGTAATTATTTTGACCAATTAAGTATCTGTAGACAACAGACAATGCGTTCATACTGTCGTCTGTGGAAAATCGGAATTAGATAGTTGTATATCGACACTCGAGCCTCGAGAAGGAAATTAGTCTCGCTTTTGCATTCATAATCCGGTGAAAGCATCCGTGCGTTAAAACACGCGTAGGCCACAAAGCAGCGCCGCAAGCAAAGGTTCCATTTCCCCCGACAGATGTCTCCGGAGGGGCTTTCCGCGCGGCACTTTCCCGCCAAGAGCGGGCACAAGATGGCGGCCGCTCATGCGCGCCGTGACCTCCAGACGGACGGAACTAGTGTTGGAAGGCTCCCGAAGGATCGATAGCGGCCTCGCAGTAGCGGGAGACATGCGCGCCTCCCTCGCGATTTCATCCAAATATGAGCGTTGCGTGGACGTAGGCAGACTGCTCGAACCCCCGCGAAAAGCGACCCCAACGAACGTGTGAAAGAACATTTTATAAATTATTAATTAAAATATTCGAAAGTTTTGTTGTATTAGTTGTTAAGTGTTGCGGCTCTTCGGGTCAAGTGGAGCGATAAGGATCCGTAGTTCGGCGGTGATACCGGTGGTATATAATGAAGTGCACGTTGTAGTTCGCCGGGCTGGGTGTGGAGTACTACGAGGGTCGGGAGTACTCGGACTGCCCACGGGAACGTAACCTCACACATCGCGTAGGTACCCTACCCTTCACCGGCTCGGCTAACGTCATATAACCGCCGTGCAACGCTTTTCATTAGCGCGACTAAGTCTATAACTTTACAATTGTTTCAGCATTCTTGAATGTGTGCCAAAATACACTCAAGTCAAAAGTCATCTTAGCGTTACTTTATACAATACAATATAATATACAACCGTTATAACATTCAATAGCGTTCGATGATAAATTAATACAAATACAGATTTAAAGAAATGCTTTTAAAGTTATTTTTAATTCATAACATCACACAACTTGCTATCGATGAGCGGTCAAATGCAGTAACAGCGATCACCCAATTCTCAGTACTTACCTACTGTGCGTATCGTGAAATTAAAATAGCAGATCTTTCCGTAAATTCTACAGTGTGCGTGTTGTGTTAGATTGCTCCCCGCTACAGGCAATACTATTGATAAACTTGCATTATATTCTCATTAGAATGAAATTAGGCTACACGTATTTTTTGTGATAATCAGCTCTTATTGAGTGTAAACACGAATCACCAAACTCCCCTCACAAAAGCTCTTTCTATTGAAATTCCATCCCGTTTAATGAGCGTTATTATTACTATAAACATAATTTATACATCCTTAGCTAGTGCATTACAGGTGTTCCCCGTATATAGTATAAAATGGTGCTATTCTCACACTACAAATTAATGTTTAATTACACTTTTCGTCTTTAGGTCACACAACATTGAATAAATCAAAACCTCGCGTTAAATATTAAACGGACTTAAAAGAATATTGCGATGAAATGTTTTAATATTAGCGACACTATCCGATAAAAAAATCGTCGCAAACTTTTCCCCTTGACAATAAAAAAGTAATAATCAAGAAATTGTCACAATCGGGTTTCTCCAACACATTAAGACTTGTTTATTAAGTTAGTGCGATAAGTTCACAAGACATGAATAGAGTATACGAGTTTGACTTATGGACGGTGGTGGCCTCACTGAGTCACTAGAGGTGAGTGCAGTGAAGGAGTTTAGCAGTGTGATGGAGCTAAGTGTGACGTGGTTGGGCCAGAGTAGAGACAGAGTTGGGCCGAGAAAGGCTAGGATGGGCCTGTGCCCGTGCCTGAGGCTGGCCCTGCTGCTGGCCCTGTGCCTGGCGGTGCGCGCAGACCAGGACGAGGACATACCGCACAACGAGTAAGTTCTTCGTTTTATTTCACTATTTACTCCACTATATGTTACAAGTGTTTTCATTGTATCGTATCGGTGGTTTAAGCAACGCTGGGAAATACATATTGTCAATTATTATTTAATATCTTGCGAAGAGGAATATGTGGCGGAGAGATGATTTGCGCTAAACAATTATCCGTAAAGCTGACTCCACGAGTATGTATCGTACATCAACAATAATTATACGAGTATGTATCTTTGCTCTATACATAGTAGGTTATAGTCTCAGTATTACCCTGATTCCTATTTTAAAAAAATCACGTCACTCGAAATGATTTTAGCAATCTTTTGGTCAGCCAAGAACATCACCACCTTACTTTTCCGCGTATCATTCCCCCATTATTGTAAATGCCATAGTTCTTCTGATTTTACTAAAATATCTCGTGCAACCCTTCACGATGATGATTTTTGTATTATTGTTATTATAAGTGAACCTCTTTCAGCTTATTTCTTGTGTATTATAATCACGTAGATTTCAGTTTTCGTCATTTATGCAATGATATATAGTTGCCTGCATAATTTACCTGCACGTTCCTGATATTTATATGTACGAGTATATTATACGCATTGTATCATTGTATGTATATAGATTCTCTTTTCCAGGATCGAAGCTTACTTACTGCGTCTGGAATGCAATTCGTAAAGTACTTGGGATTAATTGCGTATACGAATTTATAAACGTATCGGTTATGTTTATTCGAATGACACACGCGCATTTTTCACATAGCCCGTGAGACTGTGGTACTTTTAATATTGGTCTGCGTTGTAAGGCAGAAGGATATGAAATAAAAGAGGGAGTACCTGGATATTCAGATCTAAGTTGTGACATTTCAAGCAATACTCCGATCGCGAAGGTTGATCTCTCCCCAGGGCAATCTTGTGATTTGTTCAAATTCCGATATTCAAATCCAATTATTTTATTTAAATTACGCATCCATGTGGTATTACTCATTAAAATTAATTTGCACCCGCGACCTCTGGGTCCATTATCAGAGTATTTACCGCTTCACCAGAGTCCAGCGATAGGATTTAGCTCTCGTTAAAAAAAAATGAAATCATTATATTGATATTTTATAAACATATCGTTATTGTCCCAGAAAAGCAATACTGTTGTAACCCCCTTTATCTACGAAAATATATTTTGTTTATCTTCCATCCCATTGGATTATTTTCATTCGATCAATATAAAAATGAGTTTTATTTATATTTTCTAATTTGATAATCAAATACGAGTATATGTTTTGACTAAACTTTGGGCTGTTAAAGCACTTTTATAAATGGTAAAATAATCACTGAACACGACGAGTGCCCTTTAGTATTCCAAGCAAAAAAAACGTTCTTTAATATTTATCAAAGTTTTGTCACTAAACTTCTTACGTCACGCCACTGTTTGAAATCCTGAATCCTGACCCACACAAGTCGGAAGCAATGTCGAAATGCTCAAATAATTTCCACTCTTTATGAATAAACATGTCTTGCGTGACAGTTCCCCTTTACGATTGCGAGAGTAAAAAATTCCCTCGGTAAATAAAGTGAAATAAGTTGTCTCCCGGCGTTATGTTTACGGGCCGACCAGGAGAGCAGGAGACTGGGAGGGGGGGGGAGTGGTACTAGACTGGAGACTGGAGGGTGTCGGGTGAGGAAACGTTGTCTGGTGGTATTTATGAGCGATGGCAGACTATTGAATAAAGTGTACAAGGTGTCGAGGAACATCGCGTGTGGAGGATAGCCTTCAGACTTCAGGCAGCCTTCCGCAGAAGTGGTAGGAAACCTTTCTGAGGCTAGGTTTCTATATAAATCAGAACTAGCTATGATATCTGGCTTCGCACGCGATTTTGCACCATGCATTATTTTCGTATTTCCTTACTGCACTAGAATCTAGTACTGTATCAAAATATATCTAGCTGATAGAAATAACAGCTAGATGCCGCCAACGTCTAACGCTATTGACGAAAATTTGCGCCAACAGTTAGATATTATTATTAAAAATATTAGTACCTACATACGAATATTATTCAACGCAATAAAATCTCCACACTAGCTATTGTATTAGCGTTAGCGCCAAGTAAACAAAAAGGTGTAAGAGTTTATGCATCGTAAACGACATTATGCGTATCTTTTTATACTCTCTTATTAGACGTTTTTGTGGAATATCCTATCCGAAACGCGCGATACGTAGCTCCAAGAGTCGAGCGAATAAAATAATGACTAGGTAAAATATCGGCGGCACCTAAATGTAACTGTTATGTTAAATAATTCTCCGAATGTCACCAAAATATCTAACAACTAGATATATATTATAACGACGCATCGCATTGTCATGTACCTATTATTTTAGTTTTAAAAAAGGTGTAAAGAGTGTGTACTTCGTGCACAATATTATGCGTAGTTTGGAATAATCTTTTGGTTATATTTCTTCTTACTAGACGTCTTGGTGAATTTTCCTATCCGAAACGGCCGATACGTAGCGCCTAGAATCAAGCGACGAAAATAATGACAAGTAAAATAATATATTACGGTATATCTATGATATACTTCTAATTTCTTTATTGAACTGTTATTTTCAACAGGGGTTTATTATTATTATAACCCATAGACTCGTTATTCATTATTTTTGCTAGTTGGTTTTGTGTCAATCTCCTACTCGTTTAGTTTGGCGCGTTTTTCCTTGTCGCGCGTGCATTCGGTATGTTTTTGTGAGTTGAAGAATACGATTAATGGTGTAATTGTCTAATGTTTATGTTTTGTTTCACGGCCAAAGTGCAAATACCTAATAAGCAAATAAATTAACTTTTAGTAGACAATACGACGCAATATATTATTTTCCTTTTTTACTATTATTTACTATTGCATTTGCAATATTAGTGTACATAATTTAACGTCTAAACTTAATAATAATAATAAATTGATAATTTTTATAGCGCCGTGTTCGTGAGAAAATCACCTCAAGGACGCTTTGTGTACTTATATGTAATTTAGAAAATCTATTATTATATTGGTAGTCTACCAAAAAATAGTCAACGTCGGCGTTATTTTCAACGGTTATATTTAACAGTTAACAATCGCCAACGATAACGAATTATAGTTAACGCCCAGTACTACTAGAATCTCAACCGGACAGCCGGGGCAAGAGGAGGATATGGGAAAGAGGAAGGTTTGGAAGTACCTGGCTAATTAGATCTGGTCACCAAACACAGCTTAACCCATTTAAAACAACGTTTCTATGAATGGTGATCTTTACCGGGGCGGTATTGAGAGTATTATCAGCACTGCTTACAATAAAGACATTTATGGTTACGTTGCGTACGTGGGGCCAGTGTGTCTTACCTTTACTCGTTTTCTACCAATGTACATGCTGCTCCTGTATGTGTGATTTTCCAATTGCTTCAGCGATGTTTCAGACATTCTATTATTTTTTAAATTTCGAAATATTGTTACTCATTGAAGAATGGAACAAGGTGAAAATAGAAATTCCACACATTCGAGAGGTTTTGCTCCTCTTCCCATACGTCATATTTTCACATTATTTTTCACCACGAAAAAAGATTTTTTTTAAATTGTTTTTTTAGTGAAATTCACCGCGTTTCACGACGGTACCGCGAAACTCCGAAAACAACGAAACTACATGATTTTTTGATTTTATGGATTCTTTCGTAATCCTCTACTAACTAGCTGGGGCTTATACAAATACCCCTCATAATGACTATCTGACTAGTACTGCGGCTCATTAGGCCTTATTACTATCACCATCTGATGGTTTTATTTACTTGACTGAGTTTATTTTTACATTAGTGTTTTCTTAGGGAAAAGATCTTTACTGGATTAAAAACCCTAAGCAAGGAAAAGATAAAAAGAAAATACAAAAGTTCTGAACTTATTACTGTTTGGAGAAAATTACTTGACTGAAGTTAAATATTTTGTTTTTTCAACCTTGGGCTGCATCCTTTTCCATTTCTGAGGTCTTCCTGGAATGGGATACAGTGGCGTGGAGTGGTTTGGAATAGGATTTGGTTTGGTTTGGAATGGGTCGGCCACCATTTCCTCCGCTTCGTTCTGGTGGTCCTCGTGGTAGATTATCCGATGCTGCACTATCCTTGGATAGTGTCGGTCAGGAGCTCCATGAGGATCACCAGTTTTTCTGCTTTGGATGTGCAGGCGGCGAGTCTCCCTCGGACCTTAATAAGGCCCAGAAGGAGAGACATAATGTCCTCGTCATCGGAGGCTTTCGAGGGTCCCTGCTCTCGACTTTCAGGCTGCGGTGCTCGTCGCTGCTCCGGTCGTGAGGGGGGGCTTGGCGGGCCGCCACTGGCAACGTTTGCCCAAGACCTGCCGTCTACTCTGGCTGTCGGGGCTGGCTCACGCGCCTCTGGCGCCCTGCGTTGTGGGGCGCTGTTGGGCCTCGCTCTGCGCTGAAGGGCAGCCACGTACGCTACCCTTTTTGGGCATTCGCTGTAGTTAGCGGGGTGGGCGCCTCCGCAATTGCAGCACTTGGCGGGTAGTTCGCGGTCAGTCTTGGAGCAATCGGCCGTGGCGTGGGCTCCCTCGCACTTGACGCAGCGAGCGACGTGGGCGCAGTTCCTGGAGCCGTGACCAAAGTTTTGGCACCGGTGGCACTGGGTACCGTGCAGCAGGTGGTTGCTGCGGTACTTTGTCATGGATACCTTGCAGTAGCAAAGGTACCTGACTGTTGCCTTCAAGTGGCCCATGTTGGTCTTCTGGCTGAAGTGGACGAGGTAAAGGGGATACTCGGTGCCGGGCGTGGTCATCTCGACCACGACGTCGGCAGGGAAGCCTTGGGCCTCGAGGTCCTCGAGTATGGCCGCAGTGGGCATCTTCGGCAGCCCCCTGGGTCAGGCCATTGATGGTCATGACCACAGGCGGCACCCTTGTGCTTCTTCTGCCTGTTTCAACCGCCGCAGAGTTCTTGGGGGGTCTGCGGGTCGATGTTGGTGGTGTCGAGCATGGTCTTGGGGCAGGACGTTTGGATGGAGGAGGTGCGACCGAGGTGTCGTCCCCTACTTCCGGAAGGCATTCAAACTTGTTCCCTTGAACAAGCTTGAAGGTCGGTTTGGGTGGGGAATGCGGTCGCTTCGGCGCCGCAGTTCTCTGCCACTCTGCCTCCATGGGCACTGAAGCGGACGAGCTGGGTCCGGCTGGCGGGGAGGTTGAATCGTCGTACGTGAACTCGTGCTTAGAGGTACTTGGGAAGTATTTTATCCCTGTGGCTCCCTTCGGGAGGTCAATGATGGATGTAATGGGTGTGGCGGTTTTGGAGTTAGTGGTAAGCGTGATATACGCTTTCCTCCTTTTGGTATAGCCAGAAACTTTTTTTGAGTTCATGGCTCCGGGAAGGGTAATGGGTTGGAGGGGGATGGGGGGCCGTGGGGAGGGCCGTAGCAACTGACTGGTCGAGAATCTGAAAGAAACTCGAAATTGGAGGGGTTAGTGTTGCCTTGAGAAAGGCAATTTTTGCGAAAGCTTTTCGGCAGGTCTGGTTGCCGGCAGCGATAAACCTCGCGCACACCTCTGGTACGCGTAAGCCTCACTCTGCCAACGCACAGTTCCTCCTTACGACCTCGTGAGTTTACTGTATTGGCAGACCCAGGTCTGCTAATTCAGTAAAAACACTTATCGTGGAGTATTCGACTTCTTCCGGTCTCGTCTGTGAGCGTCTGCCGGGTACGACCGTCTCGCCTCGCGTCTCGGTCACGTCTCCTCACGAAACTACATTATTCACGAAAATCTAAGGAAAAAATGATTTTTTCACTAAGGCCCAAATAAAAAAGAGAAGTTGTATTTTATATTTGCCTCAAAATGTAATCAATCCTTTATAATAAACATAATACAGTTATATCTGTGTGCGAAAGGAAGAACGGAATGAGTAGAAAAAAGTTTTGAGTTAAGTGTGCAGAATTGTTCTTTAGATACGTATCCAGCAAGGAAAAATGAGATGAGGCGGAAAATAAAAGAATGTGCTATTCTTTTTTGAAAAAGGACATATGACATATGACATGATTACATACAAAAAACAAAATTCCTAAATTTTGTTTTAGCTCTACTGAACATCTGCGTTTATCGACTCATTCCGTTCTTCCTTGCGCACACAGATATTGTATAGTACAGGCGGCGATTAACCGTTATGGGCTCGCCAAATGCGTAATCTTTTTGTCAACCGTAATCTAACGACAGATTGGCTATTAACATACCTACCTATGGAAATGGGCGGGTATCTACTCCCAAACTATTTAACTATCGTAAAGCTAAAATCTTTAATAAAGTAGCGTGAGGTCACCGTAAAACTGCGAGCATTAGCGGTCCGTCAGCTCTCGAAGCATGTACTTCACGATCAAACAGGTGCAGGTGAGTTCACGCACTGGGTAAATGTCACCGACTATTATCCCAAATCTAACGCTTCTTGCGCAGGTTTCATTTTCAGGGTCAGAGCAGGTTAGGACCCTCAAAATAAAATATATAACTAGGCATTGTTTCGGTTCTTTAATTAATGTTTCATTTGAAATATTCTCGTTTCAAAAACCTATTTACGTAATGTGACACAGCAAGTAACATAGCTTCGTTAATAGATGGTGTCAAATAAACAAATAATGCACCATTATTGTACTTTCGAGGACTGGAATTAGGTTCTTACCATTTTCTATTACGCACTAAATATTATGAAATGTCATATAATTTTCAATGGAAATTGGCCACAAGTAAATATGATATATCCACCTTCATCCATTCAAAAAATTCAAAACACAACGCCTATTGAAAAACGTCTGAATAAATCTATGTATATTTTCAGATAGAATAACAAACGTTGATTCTGAATATTTTCCAATTTTATTCTAAGTGGTTATTCGCACAATCAACAACACAACAAAGCGCCCTGACGTCATTCAACCTCGATCGAGACGCCATTTATTTCCGTATAAAAAAGGTGGTTAAGATAAAGTTTATTTGTTTAATTTAATTGTAATAGATAGCCAGAGAGTGTTCATACGACAATAATTAACAATTTATCAATTTCATCTATTCAATTATTATATTAAAAAAATCGTTTTTTTTTAATTAGTGAAATTAGTGATAAAGTTTAACACCATTATTGTCATCATTATTTAATATTGTAAATGGGTACGCAAAGAATTTTGAGGCGTAAATAGTACTCACACAGGTGCATACGGCATGCTTAAAATATGTTATTCGCTTCCAGAAAAGTAAATTCTAATGAAATTTAAAAAAAGTAATTAATATATTAAAAGAACAGAATATATACATTTTCCAATAACTGTAAGAACTTGTCGAACATTTTGATTTAATGATCGTTTATGCTTGCTGTCCCTTTCTCGTTAATAATTATAAGTAGGCGTAAGCAAGACAAAAGGCTCTTTCTCAGTTCCGTTTGTCAAATATATACATATGCACCAGTACTATTTTATTTCATCAAATGTCAATAATCGGGAAATCGAAATCGATAATAATTTCTACTATCCGGCAATAATTTGATGAAACTAATATATATGTCACACGCGCGTCCCAGCCGTCACAGCGATGTTTAGTTTAATTATTTGCACCATTAAATCGTGTTCAATGATTTTATCATCATTAGATTAAATTATTAGTTAGGCGTCACGCAAATGAATTTGTTAAAATATTTCATAACCTTCAGCCATTCCATTCCATTACATATAATATTTTGTAAGCTGCCGCAGTAAACGGTGACTTAATATTCCACGTTGCGCCTATTTTACGCAATTTTTACCATAACTGTTTCCTTCTGTTTTCGTAGAAGCCCCAAAAACAAAACTTTCATAGTACGTGGCATATACAAAGTAGGCAAAAGTATACCTAGTGGCTAGTGGCTAGTACCTCGATATCTCTTGTTTCGTGGCAGTTTCCACTCAGCCCGCGCCCTAGCGCCTGGCCGCCCAGCCGCCCGGCCGCCCAGCCGCCCAGCCGCCCTAGTCGCCTAGCGTGACCGGATTATAGTTCCACCTCTACCGACCAATTCAACCCCCCCTGCCTGCCGAGGTCTGTGCTCTGAATTCCCAAGTAGAATACTTCCTGAAAGAGTGAAGTTTTTCCGCTATCGAAAATCAAGATTAAAGTATAAAACGCCGCAGATAACGGCTACTATTTCAGGTGCTGAAATAACAAGAAGGCTTAATGGGTCTGTTAGAAAACAATAAATAAGTGACCAACGCTTTCCTATGGATTACAGACTTATCGGGTATCGATGGTGCTACGTGAGTTTTTCAAACGGTGTTTAGATAAGTATCCGAAATAAAAATATAAAGTTGGGCTAGAATGTCGGAAGAAGAACTTGAACTTCTTTAAAAATACTTTTTGATATCGTGTTAATATGTTGGAATTAATGTTTTCTGTTGGGAAAAACTTTTCAATCCCTGATAATAATTCTGAAAATATTTCATCAACTTGTTCTATTACTTGCTTCAATTTGTCGCTGATAAAGCACATACTCTGCTGATCATTTATTCCAAGGGATTTACTATAAACGCTTACTCTACTGCCAGTACCATGAACTGAACGTCTTTGACTTGTGCACAAACTATACGTTTGTGATCGTCCATCATGAAAATACCACCATATGTTATGAGGGACCAAAAATTTTGAATTAGTTTTCTGCATCCACAATCTTCCATGTATTACTTAATCTTACCACCATACAAGAATAGGAAAGTTTATTTACTTTTTAAAACATTTAACGAGATGCGAAGCTGTTCGCTGAACACATTTCACAGAACTTAATTTAACTTACTCTAGTGGTGCATGCACATATTTTAACATTAATCCTTAAATTACTAAACGCTATTGATGTATTATCTGTTTCGATTGTTCTCCACAATACAGGTAAACTCCTAGCATAAAGGATATCACATGGTATTTGGGCAATAAACTTGTGTACCTACGATGGTGCTTCTTAATTGGTTTCTCAAAATATATATGGGTTACTACCGATTATTCAATTTTTGAATTAATGTTTTTTTTTTACAATTATTGATTTTTACACACCTTGGATTTTTTTATGATTCTGGCATAACATAATTTTTTAATAGATAGAACATAAATTTATAGCGATAACGACTCTCTTTCAATGTGGGTGTTTCTGTCTAATTTTTTCACAAACAATGCTGTATCTGATTTTCTTTTTTGTGTACAATTTGTTAACTTCATTCATCAGGACCACCTGTTGCTCCTCCTTTAACCCTCATAGAATGAGTAATAAGTGTTTGATTTTTTTTTAAACATTACATTTAAAAAACCCCTGAAAAATAAAAATATACAGCTTTTTTATATAGTAGAACACATTCAGAGTGCAATTATTGGAATCTCGAAAAAAAATGTAACCTAAGATGCGTAAATTGATAAGAAGCTGGATTTAATATGATATAATAATGTATATGAATTACATACGAGTATGTACAAGTTATTATCAAATTGTATATTTACTATAGTTGCTTTGTCTAAAATTAATCAGATAGATAAGCCATTAAAAATCCACCGATTCCATTTCTTCCTCTGTAAAATATTTCAATGCACCATAATCTTCTTCTCAGTTTAAAAAAAAGAAGTAGAACGCGAGAGGCATAAAAGTTCCCCAGCAAAGTTGGTAGTAGTTTCACCTTGTTATCAGGCTGGGGAACGGAAAAACCTCCGGTAAAACTTTAATTATTTCCTGAACGCTACAATGGTAACTTCATCATGCGATGAGGACGCTGGAGCATTATTCAGGAGAGGCTTGGTCGTTGTTTTTTTAAGCGATGTTTCACTCAGCAGAATCATTTTCTACTGTTAATTTAGACGCTCGAATAAATGAACGAACACGAACTAGGAACAAATTTCTGCAATGTTTCTACTGTAGTAATGCTTCTTTAATATTTCACAAAGTTTTATTAGTAGTGGGTATTGCTGCGAATTTTGAGTCGTACACAGTACTCACACAGGTGCATTGCTTGCATACAACACGTTGGAAACCTGTTTTTCGAAATAAAAAAAAAACTTTTACTTTGTTTTAGTTTTTTTCGAACTAATTAATAAAAAGAACAAGAAACTTTTTGAAAGTTAAAAAAAAAAAAACAATCAAAATTCAAATACAAATTTAAATGCATACGCTTGTCCTTTACGATAATAACAATAAATAGGAGTAAGCAAAACAAACGGCTGTTACAGCAAAGAGATAATAATTTGTAGAAAAATCATTTTTTTCAGTATTTTGATTAACCGTCATTTTCATCGCCAAATTAATATTTGATTGACGATTTGCATCGTCGAGTGGTAAGACGCTCGACTACGAAAACAGTGGTTGCGGGTTCGAACCCGGCGTACGCAAATAATTTTTATTTAATTAATATGTGTCATAACACATTTAATTGATATAAAAATAAAATATACCATATTTGCGGCAAGTTCCAGAGTGGTAGATACTCTAAGTATCACCCTGGTGAAAAACCACTATTCAGAATTGAAACGTTGCTTGAAATGGCTTTAGCCGTGTTTGGTGACCAGATTTGAATAACCAGGTACTTTCCAACCTTCCCAACCATTCCCTTGTTCATTTCCTTCCCCGCCCCACTACTTTAAGCCTCACAACATTCCCCTATTGGGGATTGACTGGCTCTAGACGGTAGGAAGTAGTTGAGACTCTTGTGCGGTATTCATGTAAAAAACATATCGTGATGAGCTAATATACGCGCACTTAATTGAATGCAAATAAAACAAACATGTCGTTAATAATATTTACAAATGCATTAATAATACCAAATTTTCTGAAAAAATGGTTTATACAACATGAAAACAAAAAGGCTGTTTCTGTCAGAAACGAAACGCGTTTATGATATTGTTATTTCCGGAACGCATTATATTATGTGATGAATCTGTAATATAATAATTATTGAAACAAAATCAATAATTTTTAATAAAACATGAAAAAGAAGAAGACTCAGAAAAGGGTTGCGACAGAGACTAGAACTCGAAACCTTTTTAAATTTTGTATTTTGTATCAATCCTATATTTCTATTAAATTTATTTATTTATTGTTTAACGGTACAATTACCTCTAAAGAGTATACAAAAAATACAATATAATTTATAAACATACTTTTATGAATCTTAATCAACTTAATTTACAGTGTGGAAATGAAATCAAAATTAATTACTAATAACTGGTTCCGAAGAATATGTGTAATGGTTTTTTGTCAGCTATTTCGTGCTATTGACAATATCCGCTACTTGTGCGTATTGGCTTAGTTCACGTGATTCTATTAGGTGCATGTAATGAGATTATTTGTAGTAAAGCGGGATTATCAAGAGGGGAATTCATAGTTCTATAAAGAAAAAATAAATAGGATAACAAGTTTTAACATTTTTTTCTCAATTTATTCCGATGTAGGCAGCCATGTTTGTATTGTACGCAAAGCTCTAAGCGATCTACTCGGTCGGAACTTAATCTTTGTATTTTTTTTTTTCTCTTGTACTATTTCATATTTAATATCAAAATAAAGCATAAAACTTTTAAAATTTAATTCTAATTGAAATGAAGTAGAATATATATTTTGCTAATATTAAAAAAATGACATAAACTCGTTAATACGAGTAGATATACTCGTATCATGTAGAATAATGAGATGTGTACCAATACTTGTATATCTTAGCTACGATAATCTTTTTGATCACATTACCAGGAATACTTTTTTGTTAACATTGCCTTTAACGTTGATTCATCATTGCTTCTCAGGCTGTATTCCGAGGCTTTTGATCTTGACAAGTATTTCCTTCCCCGTGAAAAGGTTTTCTTTGCCTCCATTGTGGAGACGGAAGGGAGGGTCTTTTCTTTGAACCTCTCGTGTCATTAAAATTTAAAATATAAAAAAAGAAACTTAATTTGAAGCCAAAATAATGAGAACCCGTTTTAAAGAGTCACGTTGAATGACGTTACTTTTCCTGTAATTATAAATGGAAACATTATGATTACTGTCACAGCTCCGCTTTGTATTTACTTGAGCTTTTAAAATTAACGATTTTATTTTACCGAGATCATTTATCACGTCTGTGGAAAAGCAACGACTAATGCAAGTCACAATATAATTTACTGATCACTGCCATTTCTTTGAAATTATTGCTGTTACATAAATAAAAAGGCGCAATCATATTTGAGCCTTTTCAAACCTTTTGTAATTTATTTAATACATCTTGAAATCAGAAACTATGTGTACCTAACGCACCTGCAAAAACTCAAAAGTTATGGAAATCGTGAAATGTTCATCTCAGCTAGCAACAGTACGATGCGATATTAAGCTTTGAAATATCTTGAAATACCTTCTGGAATAAAACTTTATTTATTTATTTATTAAAAGGATAAATAATAAAACAAGACGCAAAATTATTTGTTTCATAATATAATATTAATTAGTTAAAAATAAAGGATTTTTTTTAAAGTTATGCGAAACCGGGTAACCACTACTATCCGTACAAGTGTCAGAGTCTTACCCGATCATGTTGGTCGACTTTTGGGGTGATGAGACGCTTCCCCCTACTTTCTGGGTGAACTTAGCGGACAGTGGTGTCAAGTGCATCATCAGGGCAGATGTATATTTGAATGACTATCGTGTATCAGATATACAGTCAATCCTCGTTAAACAAATCATTTCTTGGAAATATCAATACCAAAGATTTATACTACGAATGTTTGAGTTCAAATCTATCATTTTTATAGTATGGTATTCATGAGCTTAATGAGTTAGATTATGTAGCGGTTTACCATGACTTTTCTTCAGATTTTAGTTATTTTCGTGAACACACAGTTTTCAGTCGGCATTCTAATAGCCAGTTTTATCTTTTTTAATGAAACAGCTTTCTGAAGATTACTTGGATTGAGTTGTTTCATTGTGATGATTCATCATCAAATGTGGAAACAAAATTGATTGATACAACCCAACCTAAGTAATACCAGACAGCTGTTGCATGGAACAATAAAAAATATTAAGCTATTAGAATACTGCCGGAAGCTGTATGTTCAGGAAATTCACGAAAACTTGAAAAAAATACTCAACTTAACATGTTTGTAATACTATTATTTATTTGATATTTTAAAGAAAAATGACAGATCACTACAATGTACCCTTTAATGTGTCTGTTTTTTTTTATTTATTTTTCTTACAAAAAAGCGCAAAACAATCGTGGTATTTTAGAAGAAAAAAAATTATAAGCGATCACAAAACAAAACAACAACAAAAAACGTTTATTTTTATTAATATTTAACTAGTCAATAAAATATTTTCATAACAGAAGCTCTTATAGTTCAAACGGTGCCGATAACACGTCAATAGACTAAGGAGTACCCAATTCACGTGAAGCGATCAATGATTTTCTGTTTTGTTTAAAGAAGTGAAAATGACCAACTCATGTGGGCTCGATACACTCGCTACTTGCTGCTTACTGCTTGCTGCTAGGTAGACGGGTTCAAATATTTGCGTAGCCAGCCTGTCTGTTTACTCCGTTGTTCTGACGTCAATATTCAATAGTTGCGTGGTATTAAAAACTGGGGATAATTTTTTTTTAAATATATAAACATTTCCGAAATGTAAGTATAGGCATCCCAACCAGAGTCCACACGAACACACTATTCACACAGATGCATCGCTTCCATAAAGCACATTATTCGACTTCAGAAAAGAAAAGTCCCATGAAATTGAAAAAAAAGTCAATTTCCAATACAATAAAAATAACACACTGTAAAATTTTACCAAGGAACAAAGCTTTTCGAAATATATTTGACGTGTACGACTCCACCCTTGTTGTATCTTTTTCGATGAAAACAATAAGTAGGCATAAGCAAGGCAAATGCTGTTTCTTAGTGACGTTTCGCAAGACAATCACTATTGGAAGTGTATACATATACACCAGTACACACAGTCGTAAGTGTGTGTTGTTTGGATGAACTCTAATTGTGTGGCTTATATATTATCTGTTTCTTCTCATCCTTTTAAAATGTACGTGCTTTGATTCCTCAGATTGTGCATTTAACATATTTAGTTCTAGTGGGAACTTTAGCTAACATAATTATTTTTTGGTTTTCCTACTAAATACAAATTAATATCCTCTTTCTACAACCTTCCCACCTTTCGACTTCCTATTTCGTAGTCTCAAATCCAATACAATATTTCAAATTATTGAAAAATATGTCCAGTTGGACAATATTCAAATATATTATAATGCGGATTTCCATTTATCCGTCCTTGGAGTCAATAATCAAGAAAAATCAAATATAAATTGGAATAAAGGTATTTTTGTAATAATTAATGATATTTTTTTTTTTGTAATACTTAGTGATTAAGATCTAGATAGCGTGCACATATTGGCATTTTATTTACTAGTATTAGTGATCGTTCCAAAACCATGATTTTTTTTAAAATTACAATATATTTAAATACATATATTAGTTTTTTAGACTTATTCGTATTAAAATTGTACATTGCTTCGTTCTTTCTCATTTTTTTAAAAATTGATGCTCTTGGCCCATGTCTTGGCATATGCTTTAGTTTATAAAAAACATTCCCATGTACTCTCAAACTTAATCTGAAAATACCTCCTCTTTTCTAGCATCACTCGTTATTCTCCACTCCATATGAATTAAGAAAAAAAAATGTACCACTAACCAAAATAAAATAATATATTAACTCGCCATCACTTTCTTTGCACTTTGAATTTATAGTAAAAAAACATTCATGAAGGGCGAAAATCAAACCGTATCTGAGAACCCTGGCATCATGAAATTCGAAGAGTTTTCGGTCACTGATTTCTAAGTATCACTATTTTCAGTTCGCAACATCATTTTTCCATCTTAAGTCATATCTTCGAAAAAATGATTTAGGTATCAAAATAGAGGACAAGTCACCACATTGTTTCATGTTTTAAAAAGGACGTCGAATTGTGTCACCCACAACAGCCCGCCGAAGCAGCGTGAATACGATATTGCGAGGAATGTGGAAAAAGCCTGGGAACACCTTCATACGGCACCAGCATTACCGATCGACTGTTGCTGATAGCAAAACATGTCACATTTGGTACTTTATAACATTAAAAGACATTCTATAAAGTACAAATATATAATGAAAGCAGTAAAACATATTCGTTACCATTATTTTCTATTATTGTGGTCAGCTTAAGTATTTGACTTTATTTTATCAACGCGGCAATGACCGAATTCCTGAAATATCTAAGCGGAATGGCCGACGTAACTGAAAACACCATTATTTATGGTTTTCCATTCGTGTATGGTGCATGGCATATTTGAATGGTAATAATAAATTCGATTTAACCCATGACATAGACAAGGTACATAACTTTTGTTTAATTCATATAAAATAATATAAAGTGTATTTATGGTACGTTCCAGAGTGGTAGATACTTTAAGTATCGCCCTGGTAAAAGACCACCATATGGAATCGAAACGTTGCATGATTAAAATGGTTTGTGGCCAGATCTGAATAGCCAGGTACTTTCCAATCTTCTTCTTCCCCATCTATTTCCCTTCTCCACTACCTTAAGCCTCATAACATACCCCATTTAGGGATACCATAATCTCACTGCCTCTAGACAGTTGGGACTCTCGTGCGGTATTCACTATAAAAATAAAAATAGTAAAAAAGTTCCTCCAGATGCTTCTGTCCCGTACTACTTCGGAAGCTCCCACAAAAGGCCTCTCCTCTCCTCGCACAGCCTCTGGAGTTTCTTCTTCTAATATTGCCTGGGGCGGCCCACTGGACGTCTTCCCTTTGGAATCGTACACAGTATTTGCAGAGGTCAACCTTCTAGGATTCTTAGTACGTGGCCAAGCCATCTCAATTGCAACTTTTCTAAGATGTTAAGCCCATCTCGAATCGTCGAGCTTCTTATTCGACCCCATTTTTTAACCCCTGCCGCTCTTCTCAGACCCTGGAACGTATTCTCTCGTACACCATCTAGATTTGGTGACCGTACGTGAAGATGGGGCGATACAATGATTTATATACTGCTAACCTTTTCCCGATACTTCGCCTCGCTTTCCTTATCACTGAGCTGCAAAGAGGACGCAGCACACCACTTGCCGCACCTATTCTGTGGTCAATTGCTATGGCCATCACTTGAGAATTTGACCCAAGTTTTTAAATTGGTCAGCGTGTTGAAATGAATAATTTTATAAATAGAACACATACACTTTAATTATTATTTAAATGAATAATTTTATAAATAGAAAACATACACTTTGTTTATTATTTAAATGAATAATTTTATTTTTAACGGAATGCGTGTTTTAACTCCTTGGGAAAATATATATAAAAAATGTATTTTTTGTACAATATTATCATTTTAATGAAAATATAAAAAGCATATTCAAATTAAATATTATATTGTTATTCATAGATACTATCAGTATCACCCTGGTGAAAGTCTACCATTCAGAATTAAAACGTTACTTTAAATATCTTCGACCGTGTTTGGTGACCAGATTTGAATACTTCAGGTACTTTCTCGCCTTCTTCTTTCCCATCTCCCTTCTCTCCCCACTTCTTTCCTTTCATCTACAAAATAACAACAAAATTACGTCTTTAACTTGCATATGAAGGCGATTCTTGTTAATATTGTATTAAGTTCGAAATTGTTCAACAATAATATTGTTTTATGAAAATACAAAGCTTGTTTAGATAAAGTATTTATTAAACAGGAATTCAATCATGTTTCCCGTAAATTTTACTGTCTAAATATTTTAATCGCTTCCGGGAAAAGAAATTAAATCCTTCGACTTTATTTCATGCAGGTACTTCCTATATAAATGTGTCTATTCCAGTTTTACTGCTGATTGAAATTTACCCTACCTGAGCAATTCACCCGCTTAAACCTGCGCTTAAAATATTAAGGTTACGATTAATATATTTTTTCTTACTTTATTGTGGGGGTGCACAGGAGAGGTGGGGTGGACATTAATTCTCGGGGGCGAAAAAATCGAGGCATTATGTCACAGCGCCAAAACAGCGGCGCGCGGGGCGTGGAGGGGGAAGGGGAAGGTATTGATCTAGGCGCGCGACCTCCTCTCTTTCTCTTCCTCTCCCCCAGACCCCCGTCCTGCCTCGTCTCGCCCGCCCCCACTCCCCCCCAGCTACGTATTACCACCCCTGGGAAGCTCGCCTACTTCTTGAGAACTCGGAGGAATATGTAAGTCCGCAGGAACATTACGGCGGCAGAACCGTGGAATTATATTTTTGTGGAATTGTGTCATCGGAGCCGAAACACTAACACGGGAGTAATGAGAAGGTGGGAAGGTGGGAAGGAGGGAAGGAGGGAAGGAGGAAAGAATTGTGGAAACGACGTGAGAGAATAATTAATTGTAAGCCCAGTCTTATGAAAACAAGTAAGAAAACATAAGAAATAATTGAAACTTGTGGAATATGGCGCTGTTGTCTCAACAAAAAATAACATTATTTCGTTACACGTGTTTCTATTTTCCACGGCAACACAAATAAGTGTGTATGTTTATATCAATACTTACAATTAGCAAACTTCTCCCAAAAGGAATGTTTTTTAATCGAAAATAACCAGAATTAGAAAACTTTTACAAAGTTTAAGCGTTCGAATAGATTAGATGGCTGTACCTATTTAACACAGGTAACATTATTATTCTGATCACAGTAATACCTTTTCATATTTTTCTAAGCTCAAACACGTCCTGATTACTTTGCTGACTGTAAGGGATTTATGATCCGAACCTTCGATCGTCGAACACGTAAATAATTTTTTCGTAAAAGTAGAAAAATTGTAGCTTGTTATAGTTAGATAAAATTAAATAAATACTTCCACTAAATATATTTTTCTTATCGTGTGGTGGGAACTATAATGGGAATTTAACTATAATTAAATCGTAATTTTTTTAAAAGTCACATAATAACACTTAACTAATCCCAGCAAAATTGGCTTCCAGATCAGAAGCCTTGGCTCCCTGATCGTCACAAACAGGCTAAGTCGACTACCGAACTAGCGAGTCACCGCCTCATTTGACCTCCAGCCCAGTGAGACGGACAAAGCCGTACAATGTATCATTAGGCTAATATTGTGATTCCGGATGGTACTTACCCATATATCACATATTATATTAGATGGCAAACTTACATAAAGATCACAGTCCCCCGCACTGGGCTGCCCGGGTTTCCATGACCAAGCGGAAAGTGTGCTTGTCTACACGTGACGCCAGCTCTTCGCAAAAACGACAATCTTCTATCAAATTGATTGTTGAATTACTTTAGACCGGCTTCTTCAATTCGCGGAATATACTTTGAAGCTTTGTGGGATTGGTATTAACTATAATGAAAAAAAATAATCATTATTTAAATTAATGTTTATAATAATTAATAAACTGTGTCACGCTTTTATTACTTCGCGAGGATACTGCCTTGTGTTTCAATGTCAACATATATTATTTTTCTGTGAGGTGCATACTTACCATTGAAATCTCTGTAATACACTATCATCAATAATTAAAGGTTAATGTAAGTTAACTTTTGGAAATTAGATTCATGTAATGCTTCCTCTTTATTAAGCTACATTTCGGACAGCCTTGCAACGTCAGAACAGATGCCTATTATAATAATATGAACTATTGTAATTTTATTAGTGTATCAGTGGTACCGTGTCGCGAAGGAGACATTTAACCGATCCACGATCCAAATTGGGAAAACGCTAGAATATTGTATGCATATGTAAAAGTACCCTAGGTATTTTAATATCATCGATTATCGATTGCGATTTTGTTTGAGAATTTTCCCGTAAGAATTATCAGGTCTAATATATCAATCGCACAATTTTACAATTTTTAATTTAATCGAAAAGCTGAATTAATTTCGGACACTTTTGAATACTAATGGTTTGGAACACATCAAACCACTGGCAGAAAAGCCGTTAAACGCTGCCTTAAAACCCGCCGAATCTCCACAAATATAACCCGCCACTTCATCGATCATATTTCTGACGTCTTCGTGTTTTATCTTTTAATTTATTTTGCAGCACTGGGTGTCCCGTGCACTCCTTCATCAATCATAATTGCTCGCTGCAGCCCTCCGCCGCCCGACATCTGTCTCCTGTTCACTCAGCCCTCTGAAATTGCGCATAGGTTTTTCTGAGCACCCTGTCGGAAGTCTGATGGCTGAAGGCTGACATGTTATCTTGGGCGGAAGATTAGGAATATAGAGAGTTTATAATCTTTGGAAAGAAACATCCATAATTCCCTTTCCTCGAAGCTTTCACGTAACCTCGTTTCATGCAAAAAGGTCGATTCGAGCTTAGTTACTTCTTCGTAACGGCTTTGTCTCTATCGAGTAGCGGGGAAGCTTCGAGAAGATACAGGTGGATTTATTGTACTTGGATTAGTTTGTGAATGTATGAAGTATTTACTCTTGCTACACATGCCTACGCTCACTATGTACGGAGAAGTGAATTCAATACCGATGTACTGGCAAACATACCCAACCGTTCCACGAAGTTGGAAAACCAATAATTCCTTTAACATGTATGATTATGTAAACAAATGGAAACACGCGATATTTGCTTTAATTCTTTTATCCGTACGGTCAGAAGTAAGTGATTTTGGTATGAAATTATGTAATTAGTAGAGGTAATTATTTTTAGTTTCGTCACGTTATTAATGCATCGTATATCGGTACATGCAATTGTATGTGTGAGAACTTCCTTTACGAGAAAGAGACAAAGTTTCACGATCGCATCGTACTGAAAGTAATGTAACTTCGTACTCAATGTAAAACGTTCCAATTGTACACCGAGCGCTTTTGTTTTTTAGATTAAAAGAAAACAACTTCAAAGAAATATATAATAAATAGGCACATTATATATGTTTAAAGCTAGTAAAAATAAAACCTGCGACTGTACAGTGGCATGACTAGGGAATGTTCAGTAATATTATCAACAATTTGAATTTTTAAATACCGATACAATTTATTTATTTTAACTCTAGACAGTTAATTCCTCAAACTGGAAACATTTCAGAATCTGTAAAAAAATATGTATATATCAATAACTTTTCGTTTATTTCTCACAGCCTCGTTTAATCTAAATATAATAACGAAGTCTTTTTTTGTAATTCAGCCAGAGTTTTAAGTTATTTTAAAGCACCTTTGGAGATATTTCACCAAAATTAATTTTTCTTTTTTTTATTCATTTCTTTAAGATTTCCCGAGGAATACATTTTACACTATTAATTTTTATTTCTATTGTCTTAACATTCATTTTGCTTACAACATAATTATTTAATATAGTTTAAACTTGATATGAAAATTATTATTGAAATGTTTTAAGCCAATACGGTACCTCAGATCATATTAGTTTCTATGATCTATGCATAAAAAAATAACATTTAACCCCAATCATGGTAGTGTAACTTGTATGTTACACTATGCTATGTTTAAAAAAATCAACAAATATGTTTAGTTGTTATTTTTACTAATGACTTTTTAAAGTTTCTTCTTTATCGTCCTGTCAATTGTTGAACCTATGGTCATTTAAAAAAAATTGTAGCTAATTATTTTATTTTTATCCTTATTTTATATTTCTCACCCTGCCAAGATAAGGGTTAACGACACAACACATTTATGTGTGAACATTACAAAGTGTTAAAATCACATAAATTTCAAAACCACAAGGATTAAAAAAAAAAAATATTATTTAAAAAAAGACAGATTTTCGATTTATGGCGACTTACAAGTAACAGTTCAAATCATCACTTTCACATTATGTCGCTAGTGAGGAGAGCCGATTAAAAATCACCTGAAGGACACGTTACAAATCTAAAAATTAAAATAAACATAAAATTATTTCCTGAGTTAGAAAGAGACCTCCGTAATATCTCTCCCTCACGACGGTAGTATGTAAAGTATGCACTAAAAAACGTACAACGCAGTGCGAGGTTGTGACTCCGTCACCCTCGTGGGACACCCCCACCCCCACCCCCACCCCATCTTGTTACCTCCCCCTGCGATTAGGAGGGTGGTTATGTTAGTTAACATAGAATGGTGATGACATATCGTCACGCTCGGTTAGCAGACGCCACCTATGTACTACCTACACACTGGCATATATTATGTATGCAACGTATACGAGTAGAAGCGCGCACTTGAGTGTACTCGTATTTTTTTAAAAAGGTAAAAGTCCCACTTGTATATATTTATTTACTATCTACATGTAGGCCTTACTCATCTCCGTAGCATAGCTTTTTTAATATGTAACCGCACAAGAGTCCCAACTGCTTCCAGCCGTCTGAAGCATGTAGGACTACGGCATTCCCAATTGGGGTATGTTGTGAGGCTGAAGGGAGTGAGAAAAACAATGAGATGGGAAAGAGGAAGGTGGGGAAGTACCTGAATATGCAGGTCTGATCACGAAACACAGTTAAAGAGGCAACTTATGATTTTGAATATGATGTTTTACCAGGGCGATACTCAGATTATATACCACTCTGAAACGTGCCGCAAATATTCAAGGATTTACTATATGAGTTAATAGTTACGTATTTACATTAATATATATTTTTTATATTGATCTAGAAATATTGGGTTGATTTTTTCATACATTTTCACACACCTTCCTAGTGCTATGTTTTTTGTGCGCACTAAGAGACATTATACGAGGACAGTAAGAATACATTGGGCAAAGCCTTACAAAAAGCCGCCTGTAAGACCTATAAATAGGCAGTTAGGGGTGTATTCTGACCCTTCATTTTATTTTTGGAGAGTAATATGGATGTTTTTAAGCTCCATAGCTCATGACGGAAATGTAATTAATAAAATTCGGGTTTACCTAGAAACATAGACAGAAAATTTGGCAAATTTTGCATAACGCCAGCGCTCAATATTTACCAGTCCTACTGGACAAATTAACAAATTTTTCACCTTATAGTTACAGGTCGTGTAATTAGAATTTACCCAAACAACACAAACTTAGAAATGTGTGTATTGGTGCATATTTATTCCGGCAGTAATTTTCTTGCTCAACGTCATTGGTATATAGGCTTTTGTCTTGATTTTCTTATTGCTTTTATTTAGAAGGGGACAACAAGTGTACAATTTGATCAATTTCGAATTTTCGAAAAGTTTTACTGTGTGCTAATTTAATTATTTAATTGAAGGAAAGTTTAATACGTGCAGTACGCAAGCAATGCACCTCTGCGGGTACTGTGTTCGGGTCGATTGGGGTTGATCAAGAAAAGGATCATTACTGATGAATTCGCAAAGAATCCCAGCAAAACAGGGGTGTATTCTGACCCGAGCGCTAATTATAGCGCGCTCTTCCGACCGCTTAAATAAACCTTTTAAAATTCTTCAAATTGACAAATTGACAATTTGGGGTGTTTTCCTTAATAAGTTGGGGTCTGCATATTAAATCCGGCGGCGCGCTTGGTCGTGGGCGTACTAAAGCATTTTACGCTGAGTTTTGTCTTCGAATTATTATTTGCTTTGCGAAATCTAAAGACGAAATTAGAGCGAATTATTAAATGTTCTAGCGCCATAGAAAAAGCTCTTTTAAATGTCACTTGCGCGGATACACTACCATAGTGAAAAATTGCATATTGAACTGTCAACAGGGTCTATTTTAAATTACATTTTTTTAAATTTAACTACGCATGATTTTTTTGAATTCGGATATAAGGATGGAATATCCTTCACACTAAGCTGTTTTTTTTGGTTTTGTGTTCAATTTGCAGAACTACATAATAATACAAATTAAATAAATTACCTAATCAACTTCAACAAAGTTATTATTAAGTTCTAATGATTTTTTGCGACAGCTGTTTCGGCGTTCAAGGCTATTACTGAATTGTTTAACTTGACTACGAATTCAGAAGTTACGAGTTCAAATATTGTTATTTTACCTAATTAATATAATAGTATACTCGTATTTTTTTTTTTTTACATGAATACCGCACAAGAGTCTCAACTTCTCCCAACCGTCTAGAGCCAGTGAGACTATGGCATCCCCAAATTGGGTATGTTGTGAGGCTGAAGGTAGTGGGGAGAGGAAGGAGATCGGGAAGAGGAAGGTTGAGAAGTACCTGGCTATTCAGATCTGGTCACCAAACACGGCTTAAGCCATTTCAAGCAACGTTTCGATTCTGAATGGTGGTCTTTCACCAGGGCGATACTTAGAGTATCTACCACTCTGGAACGTGCCGCAAATATACTTGTTATTATTTTTATATGAATTAAATGTGTTATGACACATATTAATTAAATAAAAGTTATTGGCGCACGCCGGGTTTGAACCCGCGACCTTTGGATTCGTAGTCGAGCGTCTTACCACTCGACCGTGGAGGCCGTCACGTTTACGGCACGTTCCAGAGTGGAGTACCGCTCCGGTGAAAGACCACCATTCAGAATCGAAACGTTGCTTGAAATGGCTTTGGTCTTATTTGGTGACCAGATAATAGCCAGGTACTTCCAAACCTTCCCCTTTCGCATCTCCCTCTCTTCGTCACTCTGTTCAGCTACACGATATATATTATTTTGTACCTACGTCCATGGGTTTTTACATTACAGTTGTGTATAATATGAACTAACAATAGTAAAAAAAACAAAAGTAAATACTTAGCAGGTAAAACAAGATAAGGAAAAAAGAGATAAATAAAAAGAAAATAATAAAAATTAAAAATAGTCGTGAAAAAAAACATGTAGAAAAATAGATAAACTAACTAAACAAAGTTTGAAGAGATGAATAAAAAGTTAATATACATTATTGCATTAGATCATACTCGTACATGTTAGATATAAGAGATAAAGTACGCGATTGACATTAAGAATATTTAGAATAAAATATTTGATGAACCAACCAAAATGTTCAATACTCACAGCAGATATGGAGGTACTCCCTTTTCAGAACAAGTTATGTTTAGTGAGAATAAACTTTGGGGTTTATAACGTCTTTTTTTTTAAAGTTAGTATTCCTGTTTTAGTCGAAGATAGGAAATAAGGTTTGATGATTACCCAACCAATAGCTTTCTGGTATAAAATAATCGAGCAGTTGTCTCACGACACCCGACACCCGACACCCGACCGCCAAGATTAGACCTAAGCCTTTCTCTCGCTGCCACTCCCCGGGGCCCGTCGCCAGCAGACTCTGAGACAGATCGGAGTTTGCATAATCTCTCACCAGAAAACAGACGTTTTGGGAACAGATTAGATTATACGATTTGACTAGATCGCTAGATAAAAATAACTAAGAACGTGTATTTCATAGAGACTGGAAAGCTGGGCATGTCCCGAGAAAGAGAGAGGAATTTAGCATTAAAAAGTTTATTTTTATAAAGCATCCTTTTTTATGAAATACACTTGCCTAGAAATAACATTTCATCAATTTTGATTCTATTTTATTTTTTAAAATGTCGTTACCGGATAAACGTCACTTCCCAAAGATAATTGGACCATGGCATCCCCAATTTTGGGTATGCTGTGAATTCTAAGAACGCAAAAGAAGAATAAAATCCGAAGAGGATGGTTGGGATATTCAGTTTTGGTCTCTAAATACGACTTAAGCCATTGCAGGCAATGTTTCATATTTTTTAATGGTGGTCACTTACCAGGGTGGTAATGAAAATATGGAACCAATAAAGATTATCCACTAACTATTAAGTACGTTGTTAACTAATTGAATGGTCATATTTTCTAAGATAGTGCATCCGAAAACAACAATCTCTTCACTGTAGTAAACTGTGTTTTCTTTAGATGCTACGTAACGAACCTCCAACGCCATTTCTGTAAAAAAATAGACAATGGAAAACACTCTCCTATTTATAATATTACACGATCATTACCGTTCCATTTTATGGGAAAACTTTCTGGGAAATGCCTTATTTCAAGTCAGCGTTTTTTGTTTGCAACAGTTTCAGCGGCTCGCCATTGTCTCAAGTGTTACTGAAAGGTTTTTTTTGGTTTTTTGTTTCAGAGTTAAAAATTGGGCGCTAAAGTTCGGAGTGGACCTATGGGAATTTGGTCGCCACTTCACCAAAATGAACCAAATACAAAATGTGAGTAACTTTCCTTGGTTTTTATTGTTTAAAACCCAGTTTCCAGGAAAACGAAAATTTGAAAAAATATAACAAAACAGTCTTTTCCGAAAAATTGTATTTTGTACCCAAGACGAATTTTGAAATACCTTAAAAACAAAACCTTTTAAATAAATATCACACAATTTCGAATATTATTGCGTAAAGTAGGTACTTGTTGTTTTTTTAATGTAATCATACAGAATTGTACACTGTCGATATGAAGTTATCTAACTCTTATATCTGAACATAATGTCCTTTTCATAAACCTGTCCAAGAATTAGTTTTGCCAGGTTTTCATACTTTTAAAAACTTATTAATTTATTTACCTATAATAAGAACCTTTTACACATTTAACAAAATAAAGTAATATTTTAAGATATAAACTATACATTTTCATAAAAAGCAATATAACTTTGTATGAGACAACAGATTTTATTTTTATTTTTCCGACCAAAATTTGTCCAGTACTCCAATATTTGGTAAAATTTCCCTTAAACTCACAACATTTCTCATTTTTCTTTAACCACCTTCTCAGTTGATGTTTTGTCTCTTTCATGTCATATTATCTGTCTTTTTTTCTCTGTTCCTTTGTTATAATTTAAATGTTATTCTATTGTTTTCTCACTGTTCTTTTTTTATTTTATTTTATATTGTGTTCTCCCTCTGTATGTATATATATAACCGCACACTTTGTATTTTTTGTTTGGTTTAATTTTGTACCCTGATGATTCTTAGGCTAAGCGAAACCAGTCGGTCATAAACATTAAATTAGTGTTCTTATACAAAGGTATTATTTAATTTTAGATTAACTATAATTGAAACATTTAAGTAAATAAAAAGTATTTGCAAAAACAGTTCATCCTCTTTCATAAGGACCCATTCGATAGCAGTTTCCGTGAATCTTGAACATTTATGATACTACTATGACCCCATCGTGTTTAAAAACCCTACAATTGACTATCACAAATGCACTATTACTTACCTTTTCGGTTTCTGGCAATTTTCCGATATCCCTATATTATGAAATCATTACAGAGCACTTCTACTTTATCTGCCGGTGGAAGGAATAATAATAATTGGCAGGAATAATCCCCGGGGATTTGGGATTATAAGTCCGCGGAATGGAGCGATGTTCGCTGACTTAAGCTGAATAACAGGGTTTTCCCGACTTAGCTCATTTCCATTCCATTAGCTTCGCCTCATGCAACGGCAGTGGAATTTATAGGCAGCCCGATTCCATTTAATATAATTTTAGGTCAAGTTTTATCGCTTTCCCAAATCAGGAATTTAAGTAGATTCTTACCGCAGATTTATAATTCAAAAGGATGCGAAAATATCGCGTTTTACCACAGAGAACTTAATTTGCGTTTTATAATGTTAAATTTTTTTAAATAAGACAAATCATCCCGGGACATGAATAACCCGACAGTATTTGAAAAACTCCTACGGCCATTATAATAAGCGGTAGATATTGCTTGTGCAATGATGGAAAACTGAAGCCAGCAGAGGAATTGAACCCACGACGCCTGGATGGAAATTCGACGCGTTTTTTCGCTCACCTACTAACCGGTCCAATTAACCGATTTAAAAACTTTTTTTTATAATCATTGTTCATAATCATTTTTTATAATCAGACGAAAATTGGGTTACATAATTTTACTTCTTTATTAATTCATATTTCAAGTTAAATCCATTAGATCCTCGGATGGAAAAAGAGGTCGAAGAAGTCACTGGAAGATGTGGAACGATTATTTTTTAATATTTTTTATAATATATTTTTTTTTAAAAACCGGTCGGTCACAAAAAATTAAATAATATTCGTGGTCTTATACAAAGTATCTAGTACTACGAAAATATATATTATGATTATAATCAATAACGTTTCCGAGCTATTGGGACTATGATGTCCTCAATTAATGTATGTTGTGAGGCGGAAGGGAGTGGGGAAAGGAAAGAGATGGGGAAGAGGATGTTAGGAAGTACTTGGCTATGCAGATCTGGTCACCAAACATGGTTAAAGCCATTTCAAGCAAATTTCTGTACTGAATCTTTGAGTCTTTGACCACTTGCTCGAATATTAAATACTTAAATCAAGAATTGTAACGACAGTATGATCCGATGTTAGAACGTGAATGATGCTTCATGACAGATTGTTTGGTATTCCATCCTCTCTACCTACCCTTTGGGAGAAATGGCTTGACGGTTTGTTAGTGAGACAATTGTGTTTTTTAGCTTAAGTTATTTTATTTGGTGGTTTTATCAACTATCCAACTCCCCCATGTTTACCAATCATTCAATATTCAAAACATGTGTAATTTGATGTAACCGACAACACATTACGCCAAGTCGCCACTCCCGGTAAACCCCCGGCCCGAATTCTTAATTTGAAGCTAATTAACAGATGTAACCATAATACACATATACATATAACATTTGTTATAAAAATGAAGATTTGCAGCATTTCATGCTCCATCTCAAACTCTGGAATGTAAATCTTATTACGATAATATTTTTTATTTAATTTTGTTGGCAGTGCATTACATTTGAGACGATCACAATTTCGAATGACCTTGTTGAAATCAGCTGAGTTACGAAACCATCGCGCACCTCCAAAACGCATAAAAAACCTCGAATTCGAGCTCGTCAAATTGAAATAGGTTCTAATCTCATCCCTCAGTTGCACCCAACGGCTCGGCAGGCTCCCCCGGGTCCCGGTAAGCTCGCTGCATTTACATGCAAATGCAATTATCCCGGAAAGCTTTACCGGGAGAATCCTTCCAGGGACCAGCCACCGAAGGACCAATCTCGGAAGCTGTTTGAGCCGGAAGGGGCGCTTAATTACAGTAAACTGTGCGCGGGTAAAGGGGCCGATCGGGGCTAATTTAAAATATCCGAGTCGGTTATATGAGCGAGATACGGCTTGCGAGGATAAACATGCCCCTAATAGGCAAATGAGTTGGTTTTGGTTGCCAATGGAGTGGAAATGTCTTCGGAGGCCTTAAAATACTTTCTTTTGAAATAAAGTATTTTGTAAATAGAACACATATACTTTGTTTTTAACCACTTTTTTATTTAATATTTTGTCTACCGGTTTCGGAAGTACCCTTCCATCATCAGGACAATATTAAATTAATCTGAAATACAAAATACTGAGATAAATATACATATTTAGGAGTTGTAAGGAGAAGGAGTAATTGAGGAAATTATGTTTTAAATTAAATTAAAATTAAATTATTATTTTACAAAATATTAAATAAAAAAGTGGTTAAAAACAAAGTATATGTGTTCTATTTATAAATATGGCAAGCCACAAAGTTAATGCTTTTTACGAATATATAAAGTATTTTGATTTTTTTCCATTATTGCGTACAAAAAATACAAGTCGAGCGTATGGATTATAAAGTCACCCATTGCAGCGCGATTATTTTTGTTTATTTTTGATTGGGGTTTAATTCCTATCGCAGAGAAAAAGTTAATAAATGTATTTTTTTTGTAGGTGTATCATAATATGGGCCATGAGTGTTGAAATGTTGTGGTATCATTGACCTTACACAATTCATTTAATCAGGGTTTTTAAAAATATTAACCTTAACCACAAAGCAGAAAATCGTTTATCCAAAGCCCCAAAAACTCTCGAACGGTGAGCTCTTGATGACGTAGAATACATATGAGAAAAATCAATATTTTTCTAAAGAAGCTGTGGCGAAGCTTTGTGGTTACTGCTAGTTAGTAGAAACACTTCCTACTTTAAACATCAAGCTTTTTATTTCACAGACGTGGATTGAAATTAATGAAATTACTAGAATTGATAGTAAAATACATTCTCGTGGGCAATGCATTCTTCTCGGTAATACCAAGTAAAACCAATAACTAAGATTTTAGCCGAGCACGATACACAACAAGTAAGCCCCCTCTGATGGTTTCCGCATTCCTTGATGGGGCGGAAACCCCCGGCAACTTTTACGGTCCTCCCAGACACCGGCCAACAAAAGATCGATGATGGGAAAACGATAAAATTTTACATTCCCTTTTTATGACCAATGATAAAAAAAAATTACCGAACCTTTCTTCTGGAAATTATTCGCTTCCGAGATACGAGTATAAATGGAGGTGAGCCCGCCTAAACCGGATGAAATTTAACCTTGGGACGATTGAATCTTTCAAACAGGCAATTCGGGAATTGAAAAAAGAAGTAAAGGGTAAAGATATTTTTATTTTTATTAAAGTCATTCGTGTAATATCTTCTCTGTGTCGTCCTAAACGTATGCCAACCTCCGTAGCTGAGCTGTAAGCTTCTTGTTCTGTGGCGAATTTAAATCCCGCGTGAACAAAATAATAATGTTTTGACCGGTTATAGTGGCGGCGTGATTCCAAAGCATCGGATTTCCACACAAGCGTCGCGGGTTCATTCCCCCGCTAGCCAGTCCTCCGTCACTGCACAAGCTATATTTTATGTTTAGAATTATGGGAGTGGGAGGAATTCAAACATTGACAGAATTTTTGTGACCTGGGAATGTTTGTCTTAAATTTAAAAAAACTTTACTTATATTAAATTTGCACTTCAGAGTCAAATATAAAATTAGAATACTCAAGGGCTTGCGAGAGACTTCTATTCAGAATCAAAAATTGCAAAGTTTTGCTTGAAAAGGTTTGAGCTATGTTTGTTGACTGAAAAGCAAGATACTTCCTAACCCTCCTTTTCCCCATATCTTTCTCCTTTTATTTCCTTCAATCTCACAACATTTCCTAAAATGGTAATACCATAGTTTCCATGGCTTGAGGCGGGTGGGTCTTGTGTGATATATCTTTAGAAAATGCGTAAAGTAGTTGAAGTATTTTATCTTAAAATAAATACTTGTATTTTGTTACAGACAATTTAAGGGAAGTTCTGTTTAGTGTTTTAATTCCTCTCAGAGCTTGTACAGAACCAATTATTCCCCGGTAAACACATTAAAAGCTCAGAGATACCTTTAGGCAAGGATTATATAACTCTAAACGACACATCACAATGCTGAAAGTGTAGAAACAAGAAGCATTGTTTGAAAACGGTGGCAAATAACGGACGATTGATAATTACATAAACCTTATAATATTCTTAAATAAATGTAATCATCAATTCACAAGAAGTGTATAAAGCACTGAACTGCTACTGGGCTGCCACCATCACACTTGATTGAACTCTTGACAATCTTACTGGCAGGCAACAGACTGCTTAAACCCTCCCGTGAGGATGGAGCTAAGTTTAGGGCCGAGATGTCAACACGCGGGGTTCATATTCTTGAAATAACCTCCCATTTAGTTTAATGTTAGAAACTAGTTTTGAAAGCTTTAAAGTAAATTTAAAAAAACACACTTTAAAAAAAAAATTTACCTACAATAACAAATATAAAACGTTCTTGGGGTGATTGAATCACTAAACGGCGCTTTATAAATTTGACCACAATTATAATTATTCTATCATGTAGTAGAACCTAACATCGGACATTTATTGATACTTTCTACTAACAGCGTTCTGTTTTTACTCTGAAAAGAGATGAGTAAATATGATGTAATTATTAATTAAATTGATACATTTGTTCGTAAAATATTCCCACCTTTATAAAATATTCGAATTGAGTTAAACGGAGAAATTATGTTCCGGACTGAAAATATTTACGTTAATCTACAAACAATAAAACTGTGCAATTTATTTGAAGTCAAAGTTTGTCTTTCAACAGTTTTTTTGTGACCCATGCACATAACAGAATTAACGTTGTCAATTGTCAAATAGTTCAATAACATAATCGTGTCCAAACATTCGTTCTTGTAATAGTTTCTTATAAAGTGGAACTATAACACATATTTTCTATTTTTAATGCTGAAACTAATGTCGAAACATACAACATTATTTGGAATTCAACCCCATAAAAGAGTTTTCCCTTCAGGAATTTCAGGGAACACAGAACACAGCCTCTACAGTTGTCGGTATCCGAAATACTCAGTCCAAAGTACTACCTCTGTCCTCTGTCCTCTGTCCTCTGTCCTATGTCCTCTGTCCTCTGCCGTTAATCCCGCAACTCGGAGTAAAGTGTTTTCCATTAGGAAATGAATAGGCAGGTAGGCTGGAGGAGAGTGTATGACCATTAACGCAATTGAAGCGGTTGCTCGACTCAAACTAATGTGGAATTTTATTCTCAGATGCGGTATTTTAGATTAAAAACCCGTGTAAGTACAATAATATCAGCGGTTGTGGTAACTGTGTACGAGCAGTTTCACTTTGATAACTAAGTTAATATCATTTTAATTAATTGGTGTGTGTAAAACCTGTGTGAAAAGTGTTTTAAATCGCTAACTGCACATTTGTTAAAACGAATAATTTTCCGTGGTGTTGTTTATTAAATAAACTATTCGCTCACCTACTTAGGAAAGTAGAAAGTCAGATACAAACTTAAGGGTATTGTAACACATATTGCAACCACGAACCCAAGTTAACTAAAATTAGGTCACGGCTGAAGTTTATTTGTTATTAGTTACTAACACGAAACTTACACAAATACACACGGGTCTTAGGTGGGTACTGGTTGGAGTACCTATTCAATTTCTAACACTTTTCATTTAACCTAGAGTCGAGTCGAGTCGAGTTTCTCCGAGTTGGTTGGCGCTTCAAACTTCCATTTTGAAATCGGAAAGCTAGCGCCGAGTTTGCGGCGCCCGTCGCCAGAGTTCTCCTTGGCGGCCGGATGTTGGTGTTGGTGTTGGTGGGGGAAGTTGAAACCAGGAAGTGTCTCACAGCGCTGTTTATTGCTGAAAGCGCCAACACTCGAGACTGAAGGCTCCACCGCCCCCCTGGCTGTAGGTTGCAGGCTCTGGAGGTATAGTGGGTGGCGAGTGGTGACGGTGAGGGTTGGCTGAATGGGTCGCACTGTTTCATGCGTGCTGCATGCACCAGCATTAGGGGCAAAAGCGAACATCAAATTAGATTCGTAAATGATTTTTTGTTATTATTATGGGGGATTAACAAAAATATTAGCTTATTGTGGTAGAGCATTAATATTTTTATATTTGGACCTTCTATAGGTTTTTAATTTTGATAAAACTACCTATAGGTGAGGTTATTTCACCTATAGGTAGTTTTACGTGAGTTTATAACTTTGCGAAGCTTGGGGAATATTTCCCAATAATGGCTCAATAAAAACCAGTGATGATTTATGATTGATATTCTAGCAAGTGATTCTTCTAATTGAGTCTCTGAAAGATATATTTTAGTCAGTAAGTTTTAATGAATGTTTTATTATTGCAGATATACCATAATAACCAGTAATTATTATACGCTTATTTTATTGATTGAACCATTTTCTTCAGCGTACATACGAGTACTCAGAATACGATCATTCTCTTACTTATAACTGAGTTCATAAAGACAAAGTCTACCTTGACCAGATCTATAAACTAGTTGTTACTAGTAAAAAATCACGTGATTTAACTTGACTTGCTAGAATTTTTTTGTTGCTTAATTCACCCATTTCAAATGCAGAATAATGTCTACAAAAATAAATTAAATAAATTACAAAGGTAGGGATTTGAAAAAATAAATAAATAACTTAAAACACATTCATCGGTTTCAAATTTGGAAAATTCACGCTCGTACGTACTTACAGACCAAATTATTTAAAGTTATTGTTCATTAAGACGGCGTAATGACCATTTTAAGCCATTTGGATATCAAACACATTTAAAAAATTTACAACTCCCAGAGTATATTAAACAAATAATCCAGAAAATCGATCACTAATTCGTCGACCACTGCGCTATGGAGGACGTAAAAATGGGAACAAATTGAAAGCAATCTACCAACTCGTAGATTTATTTACTTGAATACTGAAATACAGAATCGGTCAGGTTTCATCGGCGAATTCCGATTGGTAAAATATTCCTTCGTAGAACAAAGCCCAGATTACATGTGCGAGAGTGAGGCACTTAGGAGGCAGGTAGGTGCCGGTATTGGGGTGCGGAAATTCCAGTATTTATGATTGTTCCCGGCATGGCGACCCGGAAAACTGTTGACAATGCCACCTTAATCAGGCTTCGTCACGTCCTCCTTCCGCCATTTTATATTCCGCATTAAGGAGATATTTCCAAATCTGGCTCCGTTCACTTTTCTCACGTCCGCAAGATGATTTTCAAACGAAATAAATAAAAGTGTGCCACTTCACACTACTTCTGCATTACAGGTTTTAAAAAGGCTGCTAGGAAAGAGCATAACCACTTTTCGGAAATCATATTCTTTGCCCAATAACTGAAAAAGAACTCTAATTTTGTGTGAACAAAACTTAACCATTTTTTTGTATATTATAAAGCAGGCGATTTGTGTGTTGAAGTAGGAAAAAACTCTCGAAAAACTTTGGGGTAATAGAATGTGCAACGCTGTTTCCGTGTGAAATCTTTAAGTCAATGCAATTATGTTCATCTCCCTTTTCACCAGTTATTTGCTTCATCATGGAACTTGAAACAACAAATGAAGATTTTTTTTATTACATTTGATTATTTAACTGGAAGAAAAATAGTGTTGAAATTCTATTGATTGTAATCACTAGTTTTCTGTGCAACTAGGTTGAATTCATGAATTGCCAAATTCTTAGCCGTTATTTAATAGCGTGGACTAGTCAAGTTTTCTTTTCAACTAGATTTAATTCATTAATAACCAAATTCCAAACGGTTAGTTAATGGCGTGGAATAGTTAGGTTTTTGAATAATTTATTCAATTTATCACTTTAACTTCAAATATTAGCAAAATAATAAATAAAATTACTTTTAATATTATAATACTACAATAAACATTGCTTGCTATTCGATTAATAAAATATGGAGATAATTTATTGTCCTGTATAATGACAAAACTTTGGAACGATCAGTTGATAGATAAAAACGATCTAAAAAGCTGCAGGGCGGCTGCGGAAACCCGGGCAATAAATAAAATGTCTCTCGGTAAACATTTTTCACATGGCAGATCATTATTTACTCTCGGAATTGTTCGCAGTCGCCCGCTCCATCAATTTATTGCACCAATACAAGTCAAATCGGGAAACACTGCATAAACAAATAAAGTAGTTTCGGAACTAAATTTACATACAGATTGAAACAGCATCGCCACCGAAAACCGCCTGAACTTGCAACTAGTCATTTAGTCACTGATGTTCTGTCTGCACTCTACTGACTCTACTGACTCTACTGACTCTACTGACTCTACTGACTCTACGACTCTACCGCAACGCAGCCGGTGGATTTCAAGAGATTTTATAAACAACACTTGTTACCTCGACAGCCTTCCGAAGCGAACTTTGTATTCATACGCGACACCGTGGGCACAAAACACTAATAAAAATATGCAATATTCATTTTGAGAGACTGTTTATGTTTGGGTAATGAAATGATGTAAATGATTTGAAAACAACACGCATTTTCACGCGTATGCAATTGTCAACATAAAAGATTTAATAAACCTCCCTAATTAGATTGGTATAGCACAGACATTACGCTTGCACTGGTCCAAAAAAAATAAAATCATTAACTTATGAAAAGGACGAAGGCCTAATCCAGCAATTGACACGACTTGTGATAAACATAAACAGCAAAATTCTTAATGTACATTTTGAATAAAGAATAAGTTCATTCAAACGAATTTTATTCCCGCCAACAAAGCAAAAAATCAAATACTGAAAAAGCTTTCTTGTAAAAAATAAGCAAAGCTGTATTTTTAGCATTAAATAAAATATATGTAAAAAAATTGAAGTCATTCGAGCCATGGCCAATTGTTCAACTAACAAAAAAATCATCCCTGTTTTTCGCCAACCTAAACATCCTTTCACACTCCCTCCAGCCCTACAGGACTACGGGAATAGGGGAAGGTATATACCCAGTGAGCCTCCAATGAAGACGTAAACATAAAAGGATCCGAGGGGATGAAAAATTCAAAGGCCATATTTGGTATTTCCTAACCGTCAGTGGACAGTTTTTTAGGGATTAAAATTAAATTAAACATGATTGTAATCTTGAAAAATATTGTGTTTTTGTTTGGGTTACCAAGAAATCAAATATAATACAGTATACAAATTGACGTTTCAAAATATACAAAGAGATCTATTGTTCCGGAATTCATTTTAAACACACTCCAAATAATAATCGTTTTATAACAATACTAATATTATTGGCACGCGTATTAATTGGGTGAAATTATTTATTAAGTTCAGATTTAAAAGGTAAAATACAAACGTATTTCCTATTTAAGAGGAAATTAGCAACTAAATCAAGTATCTTTTCAATATTAGATACATAAATGAAGAAAAAATTACAACTATTCGATACATACTAATACTAATAATAATTCTTGAACTACTGAAAAAGCTTTCACGGTAATAATTTATACATCTAAAATGATTAAGAGTTGCTTTCACTATTTATTTATTTATTTATACTGGGTTTTAACAGATGTTATCACTTACGTGAAAAATCCAGTTATAAAAAACCAGTTAGTGTACAATCATTGTTAAATACAATACAAATAGACAAGATACATTAAATTTTTAAAAAATTGTTGTTTTTGTACTTATTACTACTAGATACATACAAAATATACTTAGGGAATTACTCTAACACCCTTTTAAGCAATAACATGACATTCCGTCTGAAACTGTACAGACCATCAACAAAAATGTCTACATCAGCACACTCTATTAGATTATATAGTCGGCACATTTGCGATAGAGGGCTAAAGTAGGCAATATTGTTTCTGAATGTATTCAGGTGGAATGTACTATGGCGCGTCTTAAACAATGAGCATTAAAAGCATTAATTTCAATAGCGCTAAGACATATTGCAGTGTCGAGATGACCGTGAATTATTTTATGTAAACATATCAACTCAGTTAATTGCCTTCTAGTTTTCAGTGTATCCATGTTAAAGTATTCAAGGCGTGCATCATATGATCTAAGATGGTCATGTAGACCACATTTGAAAGATAACATTCTTAGCATTTTTTTTTTGAACAGATTCAACAGTGTTTACATACTTGTGGTAATGAGGATTCCAAACTATCGTAGGATAAGTAAGTAAATTCTGAATGCCCATTTTTATTTTTTCAAACCCCTTATTAAAATAATGTATACTTAAGTTAATATTACCACTAATAAACAAAACTGTCTTAGCGTCGTAATTGAACGCGTGTTGGGATCGTATTGTCGCGCACTGTTCACAATAACTCGCCCCATCAATATGGAAATTGCGTTTGCTCGGACCTCCGAGGGTTATTAACCCCCAGAGGTGGTTCCCACACTCACTTCCGCCCCCTGCCCGCTGCCGCCCCCACTCTCTTTCCCGCCCCCGGTAACCGGTATCATCATATCCAGAATACAGCCTTTTCGATTAGTATTGTTTCGGGCAATGTCCCTCTTGTTCTCGCCGTTAAACAATCTACAAAGCATTAAAAGTATTAAATTCCAATACTAACCTCATCGATGTTTATTTCTAGGGAATAGAGCTTTCGTTCTGGTATTGTAAACATTTGATATCGCGATAAAACGTACCATAAATTTCCAAACTTTATCGTCTAATAATGTATTTTTAACGTTCTAGCAATATACACGTGTGTTATATAAATGATAGGGGCATGTACGAGTATGTTTATTAACAGCGTAATGGTCTACGCATTGCACACTGAGTTGTTTAGTTGGAGGTCGGACCACCGATGGATTATTTCATTTTGTAATTTGGGCGTCGCGTCGCCTGTCGGCGTTGTGATAACTACAATTGATTGTAACAGAGTTAACAGCGATACATAAGTTATTCGTGAGTTTTGAATTAGTCTTGTACGTATGTTTTGTTACCTCTTGTGATAATTATACTTGTAAAGAATTGCGTAGTTAAAAAACTTTCATTATTTACGTAACTATTAAAATCTCGTAGTAAACTCACGTGAATTTAGATAACTAATAAGTTTAATCGTTGGTTGGGTTCGGAACTAAAGAGAATCGAATGCCAGAATTAATCGGTCGGTAGCTGAGAAGACAAACGCGTCGGATTCCCACCCGGGCGTCGTGCGTTCAATTCCTCTGCTGACTAAGTCCTCCATCATTACACAAGCAACATCTTCCGTGATATCATATCATAAGTGAAAGCAGTAGAAGTTTTTCAAATATTGTCAGATTATGTGTAACGGGGAATGTTTGTCTTTCTTTTTTTTAATAATAAAAAAAAAAACAATATTTTACTTTTTTCCATGACTGAAGGCTTAATTTTTATTCCCTGTAGAATAACATACGTTGTGATCATGTTGTTAAGTTGAATTAACCTCTTAACATCCGAGTATATTGGCGTCGATACTAATGGCTACTAATATTTCCTTGTGCGGGGTATGAATATTTTTTACAAAATATACAATGGACTATGAAGAAGAGGTCTTAAAAAGGAATGACTGGGAAAATTCCCCGTCTTTTAGCTCAAGTGGCGGATGTACCGAGCATTGAACATCGAGTATTGTAGCCACGTGACTCAAACATTTCCACCGTCAATCTAAAGCTTTACCCTTCCCTATACGAAGCGCTGATTGCTGTCAAGTCCATCTGGAAAATAAATCTTGAAAAAGCGCCCGCTTTCATTTTAAATTCAACATGTCAAATCTGATCAGATAAAAAAAAATCTAAAGCTAATACATATTATTATTTAATTAAACTTTTATGGATTTGTCGCTTTCCACGATGTGACCTTGATTTCATTTTATATCCAGAGCATTTTCGTAATATTAAGCTATCCGATAAATAAATTATAAATTAGTTGCACCATCTGTCCAACGTATTTTGAGGATACGCCAAAAATACTATCTGCATCTCAAAAGCTTCTAACTTCGGTCTTCCATGGTTTACTAATCTTGTTAAAATATTTACTTTTTTTACATTTCGCGCAATGTGGTGGGTAACTATATACATACATATTACAAATTTTTGATCTTTGTTGTATTATTTGCGTTTCTTCGGCATTGACATGGCTGAAGAATTTAATATCTTTATTACCAACCTAATTATAAAAGTTTGTAAATTACGAATTTAGCACGTGATACATCGTTTCTGAAAACTTTTCCGTTTAAACGATCGATTTTTGCCAAAATTTAACGAAGACTACATTATGATATGATCACAAAGTAAAAGTTTAGGAAATGCTGAGCCATAAATCGTTTTATTGTAAAAGATATGGAGATATTTTCGTTCGGGTACTATACTATTAGCCTAATTGTTCTATGACATTAACAAAGTAATTTACGTCATGTGGAAAAAACATAAGTTTCCCGTAAACGTAATATTATCTGAGTGTTGTGATTTATTCTGAGGATTTAAAATTTTGGCAAACATTATCACATGGCGAAATTTTCTAAATTATCTTTTCAATAAAGCAATTTTCATTTTTCCTCAAACTGGTTTCTGTCTACATACTTTCCTGCGATACTAACTTTATGGTATAAAATTTTCACCCAAACTCAAATGAGTACTTCGATTGTTCAGTTCAGCGGGTTAGACTTCGAACAAGCGTTTTACATTTGAAAATCCTCAATGCATTTGATGAAAGTTTAATATGAAAGAATGTCGCTTACATAAGTTCTTTCAAGCGAGGATAATATTATTTTCATCGTTCTGACAGTAATTGGATTTTAGAAAATGCCCTTGTTAAAACGTCTGTGCTTGTTATTTGAAGAAAATTCCTCTTGTCGCTACTCGCCGTCTCGTTCGACTAACTTCTCACAAATCTTTTATTGTGTCCTTTAATCAGAGGCGAATTAAAAACGCTTCCATAATATAGTATTAATATATTAGTTTTTAAATTTATGTTGTTCTTATTAAACATATCATATGATATTGATAAAATTAACACATGATGTGTTATCGATTCTACATTACACCCTTGTAAAAACGGGAAAATCACAAAAACTAAAGAAAATATTGATAATCATTGAGTGCGAATGACCTGCACGCATATTTTAGGGATTTACGCTTTTGAAAAAATACATCTTTATTGGTGTTTTGGATAGTTGAGTGCTCAAACAAAACAAGAGGGTATAAGCAGTCGTTTCTATAAATTAATCATATTTTTGTCAATCATACCTAAGCAGAGAAAGGATGCATGTACCGTGAAGAGTAATAAACAATTGAAGAAAATAACCCCTACATACGAAGCCTTGGTTTAACCTCGATTTCTACTCAAAAATAAAAATATGATTCACTTACATAAAACCAATTAATATCTGATTCTATCGAGTAACATATTTATGATTTCATTTACATAATGAAGTTGTTTGGGTACTAAGATGATTTTCATGTGTAATTGATTTATGAATATAGAATAAAAGTGTCCATAATTAATGCTACTAGTGTAAAGAAAATGGGGAACATTAGCCTCTTCAAATCCACAATTCCCACGATAAGCAGTTTGGTGTGTTCGCCATGAGAATATTTAAGCTGAATCCACGTGAGTATAATATAATATATAAAGTGATAGTATATAATGTAATCAAAGCAAGGCCTGTCAAGGAGAAAGGGTTTCAGTTGGTGTAAGCTGAAATAATCTGAAAGCGCTCTCCGCCCTTGAATGAAAATCCTGAAATATTTTTCTTTTGTGAGTTTTACTGCTGACTTTCAGTTTTGAAATTCATCATGTCAAACATACTATACAACATCGCTGAGCCGTAACGGAAAATCCGCCGCTTCCTTTTGAAGTTAACAAACATGAATTTGAAATGGATAAAGTATTTTTGGAAAATTTAATTCCGAGGATCATAAAATTATTACGTTTGAATTCAATTACTTCAGAAATTCAGAATTATTATCGTCGTTGGTGGAATTACTAAAATACCAACGAATACAAAATTTAAAAAAAGTGGAGTAATAAATGATAAAACTTTTTATGGTATTGATATATCATAATAGTAAATACACTGATTTGTGATATGGAGAACCTAAATACCTGAAAAAAAATTCCAAGTCTGTGCAAAAATTGGTTTCCCATCTGATAGATTGATTGCAATATTTGAAACATATGCATGAGATGAGAATATTATGTTTGTTCAACCGATAATTCAATTGAAGGTGCACCGAATAACTAGCGTCATTTAGCCTTTTGGCACCGGTACACAGTTGAGGGATACGCCGAACGCGGTTTATACAACCCCTTCTCATTCGCGTGCCCAACAGCTTGGCTTTGGAATGAAAATGAGATACTGACTTTTGTGTTTCCACTAAGTAAAAATAATAAAAAAACTGAATGTCGTGGAAAGCATATTTGTTAAAACCCAAACACCACACTACTGTGTGAAGATATGTTAAAAATAAAACAAACAACCAATTAAAAATAGATATGAATATACAATAGCAATGTACTGTGCTATTTACAGAATGTCACCGAGAGTAAGATGGGTTGGTCAGAGGTGTTTGGGGTAAGGTTAGGTGAGGTGGGGGAGGGGGAAGTGGGACACGCTCGGGTACGGTTTGGTTTATCAGGAGTGCTGCTGCCCTCGCCTGCCCAATACACTTGGACACTCTGACCTTTCTGTATGTGTCGAGGTGAGAAGAATTGATCTCTTTTATAGGTTAGCAGGGGGCCTTTCAGACTTCAATATATTAAATGTACATTTTCTTTGGTTTTAAAACATCGCAACTTTTTTGTAAAAAAAGTTTTGACGGAATACTATTCATTGAAAAAACACACGAGAAAAGTGTTGACTTTTTGATAATTGTTTGTGAAATATTGCAGTATATTTAACACCACATTTAATAGTATTGCGGGTTTTGGAATGCGATGTCACAGCTTGGTCAATAAAGTAGATATCAAATCCCGGTTCCAGCAATAAGCCTTTTTCTCGGGTAAATTCCTATAATTACATTTGATAAAGTTATCATTACAAATTGTTTTATTAAAATTACTTATTTGATCTTTGTCAATTGAAAGTCATTTAGTTCCAACTAAATGGTATTGACAGTACTATTATAGGGTAATATTAATAATATTAATCAACCTGGGTGGGCTGAAATAAAGTGTGAAATGTGATGCATTGTTATTCAACCTACATACTATACAAATAATAAAATCCTGCCATATGCTTGTAAAATTTAAATTAACATTTTTACTTTCATGTGTTTTTAGATGATTGAAAAATTAAATTAATTTTTAATTACTATTATTAAGTTACGCGAGTTTTAGTATTTATTTTATGTGAAAAACAGCAGAACTTTCTAATAATAATATTAAAATTGATTACATTAAATTAACCACCTCTGCGGTCAAGGAGTTAAGGTTCTTGGATCCGAATTCAAAGGAAAGTTAATTTAAATGCGTTATTTTACAAATAATGAATGATACAGAATGATTTATATTTTATTTGCGGCGGTAGATAGTTGACCACTTTTCGGAACCAAAACGTTCTTTGAAATGGTTTTAACCGTGTGTAGTGACCAAATCTGAATAGCCAGATAGTCTGAACATTCCTTTTCCGTACCCCCTTATTCTATTCACTCCTTCACCCTCCATAACCTAACATTACCTCAATTGGGGATGGCATGGTTCTACTGGCTCCGGGCAATCCTACTGAACTCCTCTGCGATAATTGCATAAAAAAGTATAAAAGCTTTTCGGATGAAGTTACCACCAAGGTAGTATACAAACGATTTATTTGTCTGTTGATTGCAAAATAGTCAACAACAGACGTTTCAAATGTAATTGAATTTAAACTTTATTCGATTTCGGTCCATTTTAATACAACTTATACATATATAAAACTGATTCGAAAATTCTCGATAAGATAGTATACTTTTCTATCTTTTGTCAGCGCACAACGGCGGCGCGGACAAAAGATGGAGTCTTCCTTACAGAAGAATGCAGACGAGATTAGTATCGGGAGTACGAAGTAAGATGGCTGCTCAAGACGTCTGTAGAGAATGAAGCCCATTAAGTGGCGAGCCTGGAGGGAGAAAGGAAAGGCGAAGGGAGGGCGAAGGACGGTAACCCGACAGGCAACCTAACGAGATAGACGTTTCATTTAAACATCTCAAATGGCATCTAACAATTAATGTTCACTCCCCCGGCGCCCGCTATCCTCCTCCTCCCTTTCGTCTTAGCCACTCTCCCACCCCACCCCACCCCACCCCCACCTCCATCGCCTGAGCCGTGTTGTTCTACCCCTAAGGTCCAAAACAGTTTTCTGTTTTGGTATAAGTTTATCAATACAAACTCTATCAACAAAGGTGTATATATATATAACTTCTACCAATGTGGGTAAACCCGAACAGGCAAATTGATCTAATCTATTTTGTTCAATATTGTATTTGACTCTAAAGATGCTTTAGGAATATCGAGGCCATATATCCAAATTTTCTATGACAAAAATATTCCTACTTTATTCATACACATTTCAAAAACGTATTTCTTACTGACAGTGAGCTCTGACGTCACGAAACTTACACAGATTTTTATGTCTGGTATTTCTACGTACTTTTAGGGAGCCACTTATGTTCCGTCATGTGCTTTTGCACATGAATATAACAGTAAAAAATAATAAAGAAAACCATATAATAATAATATCTTTTTTTAAACTTTGTTGAAAAAATAAATAAGATTTTGCTTGAAATGATAATGAAACACAGTCAAAACTGGGTAGTAAAATGGGTAAATTTATAAGCTTGATACTATTCTCATTAAAAAACATTGATTTAATGAATGACTTATTGAAAGACATTATTTTCGGTATATATAGATATTTAGACTCTAGTAGAACGTCAATGTCAACAGGAACTTCAGTGCAAGAAACTCATGGAACTAGCTTCCCTCAAAAATTTGAAATATAATTAATAGATTCACCAATTAGTAGTTGAGTGAACAAATGCGTCGGATTCCCATCCAAGCTTTTATCCTCTGTTAGCAAAGTCCTTGATTATTACACAATCAACATTTTTCACTTTTAATGATGGTAGTAAGAGTTTTTCAAATATTGTTAGGTTATTCGTAGCCCTTGTTTTTCTTTTTAAAAAAAGTATGTTTACTTATTTCGTACTATGTTATTTAATAAAATAGTTGAATGACCTCTCAGCGAGTGACCTACAGAGTAGAGTACGGAGCAGAGTTCAGCCAATGTCTGGCTGTCGCGCGTCAACTCTTTAATCTATTTAAAATTATCTCCCAGCTAGTCTTTACGAGTCCATTGACATTGCGGGAGCAGCCGTCCGTCTTGCGTGGGTGCCTAATATCCTACTACGAAAGTCTCTGTAGCTACGGAGGTCCTTAAGTTACTATTTATGAGGAATATAATATTGTTCTGAGAAGAAAATACCTCTGTGGTATTTTCTTGATAAAACAAAAGGTAAATTTCTCACATACTTTCAATCCCACGTAAAAGTAGGCAGAGAGGATGTTACTCCAAACAACTCTTTCTTGGTGTATGTGACTCGTTACTTCATTCACATTCATACAACATCTCATACTATACAACTCCATTATTGCTCCACATTTGTATTACTGTTCAGCGATTCTTTTCTCGTGTAACAACAGATAACAAAACAGGTTTCAAATTCTCTAAAATAGAGCACTGAGAGTTATACTTGGGCGAAATAGATACTCAAAAGTAACTTAAATGTCAAAGGAACAGTAAAACAAAGCTAACAGTAAAACAGATGTTAACATTAAACATATTGATGTTTATACATAAAATGAAGAACAACTTGTTACCAAAATATTTTTCTGACAAAATTATCTACAAGGTTGATGTTCATAAATATAATACAAGGGCATGCAAAAAAATTAGACTATCAGAAAAGAATAAAGCCAACACAAAAAATAGCTTACTATATAAAGGGATGAAATCTTACAATGCGCTGTCGGAAACCATCAAAATTATGACTATCAATAAATTCAAAATAGCCTGTAAAAATTATTTAAAATGCATTTTAATCAAAATTATAACTAGTATATAAGTTAAAATATTATAAAGTTAAAAAAAATAAATTATAAGCTACTTTCAAACTTGAATGGACAAAGTAATTAATATAAATAGATTAAAAAAATACACTATTCAGAGTCTCTCCGGAAGCTTTTTCCCTCCGATTGGGCAAAAGTGTCACTCCTTTTTCCATACGGTAATAATAATACATGACAAATTTTTACATAGCCATTTATGTTGGATATTACATTAAAAGCGCCGTGCTATACGATGCTATAAAATCACTTTAAACTGTAGTTAAAACTCGTTTAAAACTTATATTTTAATTTTGCAACAACTAAACAGACGGAAAAAGGTTTTAAAAAGAAAGCTGAAAAATTCTTTGGGATATTTTATCAAGAATGGAAAAAAAATACAAATTTGCATAAAGCGAATTAAAACCAATCCACTCAGACCATAATTTCCAGATCTGATTTAAATTAAAATATTACTCAGGAAATGATGGAACGAAACTAGAATATGCGAATAAACTAATAACCATATAAAAAAACCCTCACATTATTCGACGATAAATTTAAATTTTCCACTTGACTGCTAACCTCGCTAGAGGTAAGACGCTAACCGTATCCTGACCCCAAATACTCCGGGTGACTTATCATAGGGAATATCCTCCCCCGAATAATTGCCTCTCACCGCTAGCTGTAGGGTGCCCAGCTTTCTGTTTGTTTCTGGAGGGCAAACACGCCTTCAAACTCCGCAAAGAGAAAATATTATCAAACTAAAAAAATAAATTATTAATCATACAGAAACAAAACATAACTAGGTAAAAAGTTTTACTCACCATTCCGCTCATGAAAAAATGCTTTAAAAAATAAAAATAAATGTTTCGAGTTACGAGCCGTAAATAAAAACAGCTTATAGCTTAGTTAAAATACACGCTGATTTAAGTTAGTAGCAAATACCCTGAAGTGGTAGAAGACGAATAATGAACCAAGAGTAAAATGTACGCATACTCCATAAGATTAAAAATAGATCGACAAACCCTTCTAATATATACTTAAACAAATTGTAGGTAGACATAGGATTATCATTCTTTACCGAGCTTTTGCTCAATAACAAGAGATTTAAAAAATGAAAAGATATTAAATATTTATTTAACAGGATATAAGAACTCTTGTAGTTTTTGCGAATACGTATTTTATTACATCCTTGAATAAAATATCATGGACATATAAACCAAATATATTATTGGTACAATTTTATCATGACAGTGTTATAATTTTGGATCGTGAAAAACTGCGCAGAAGTCACTTTGGCAGCGCAACGCTTAGCAGAAGATAATCTTCCAACTTTTTGTTGTTTGAACAACAAAAATTGATTATGAAAATAAAAAGTCATAAAACGAAATCAGATGTGCTGAAAACACACCGAAATCGACCGTTTGAGTCAGTTCTTACTTAGACGCTTAAAGGTAGCTTAGTTCAAAATATTTAAAAAAAGTGTCGAAATTTAATGAGATAATAAGTTAATTCTTGGGCGAAGCCGGGTAGTAAATCCATTCTCCATAAAATAAAATAAAACTCACCCTATTCTACTGCCTAGTTCGAATCTGTTTTTCTATCGTTTTCCGTCCCTCGCAGTGGCCAGGGAGTGCCCTCCCCCTTATCTCCCCCCCGTCTCTTTGCCCCCATATTCCTCGCCCATCCCTTATACAACCCCCCTTCCTCCACAACTCCCGGCTTCTAAGACGCTGAAATGGTTTTGTTTATTTTCTCTGCCCATAATGTTACAAGTGCATTCGCGTATGAGAGCGACGTGGATGGCTGAAACTGCGCGCGGAACTTTATGCTTTTTTGTGCGATAGAAAGAAAAAGTATTCCTTCGCAATCTTCTGTAAAGCCGTCAGCTCGCCTCAACTTATATAATGCTCGCTTCATAGAAGACTCTCCCTCTTGAGAATTCGGTCTAGACAATATTGGACAAAATAATTACACTTTGCAAATCTTTATTGGGCCATTTTGGTGGAATAGCTCCTTAAGTGCGAAATAAAAATATTGAAAATTGCCTTCACATTACTAGGGTAAAAACGTTTTTTTTAATGTTTTTTACTATATACACACCATAAGATTTATGGTACCGACTTTTTCACAAAAAATGACTCGCGTTGAAAATGGTGTAAGTCGGTACCCGCTCCAAAAGTTGAACTTGAATCCATCTGACTGTGAGATGAGCTTTCTACTGAAAAGGCTCTAGACATATATGTCGATATCTTTATTTTATTTTGACTAATAGATACATAAAATCCACAATAAAAGTTCCTCTTAGCTAACTTAGTTGTTAATAAAATTAAGCTGCAAACTTATTTTGTTATTTAAAAAAGACAACATTCCCGAGTTACGAATAACCTGACAATTTTTAAAAAACTCCTACTACTATCATAATAAACGGAAAATTTTGCTTGTGCAATTATGAAGGACTTAGCGAGCAGAGGAATTGAACTCATGACGCCCGGATGGGAATCGGACGCGTTAGTCTACTCAACTACTAACCGGTCAAACTAAAACATTATATTAAATATTTCTGTTAAAGAGAATCGTAAAAAAAAGCTTAACTTAACACTACAAACAATTTTATAAATTAACTATTTTTTAACCGTGAAAATCACGCGATATAACATGACTTGATCAAATATAGATTTATGTCTGCTAAAATACAGTAGGGATTTGAAAAGTTTTTTTTTAATTTGATAATTTCAATTAACATCACTTCCAAATTTCAAAAGTTCACACTTGTACGGGCATAAGTTCTCATGAAGGAAGTTATTTATTTATTACACTTTCCAATAATTAATATAATATTATTTTCTCATAATATGAAGATTGAAAATATACTAGATAGTCTAATTCGAAGAATTTTATTTAAGAGAAAAAAAAATCACGTAAAAAAATAAATTAATCAATCGGCCTTATCTTTTGTTTCCTGAAACTACCACCAAATAACCTTGAAGAAGATTGGCAGTTATAATGATAGAGCCTTCAAACTGCTCAAATCTTATACTGAGGCATAGAAGATATATTCATGTACTGAAGCGGGTCAGTTAATAAGTCGATTAACGACTTATTAATAAACTTCAAAGTTATAAGACGAGCCCTTGAAATATCTATAAATTAGGCTTATGAAAATATTGGGCGCAAATAAAATTATTTGCCTATGAAACTATGTACCTATTTTATTACAAGTGTTTCAGCTTTATGATTGTAATTTCGAATAGCAATACATTGCTTTAATGTAAAATTAGGTATGTACGAGTATATACTTATAGTATATCCCACAAAATTCGGGCTGCCAAATGCTTTAAAAAACAGTTAAAAACAACAAAAAGCAGATGAGGTTTTGAATACGGGCGTCACTTACCGTTAGGATTCAAAGGGAACGTTTCACACGGGAAAAACTGTTGACGTTTGTACAAAATATAGGTGTGTCCACGACAATATTCCAACGTATCGGCGGAGTGTGTGTACTTTTTTCAGATCTTTTGAATTGAGAATTACGGTTGTTTTTCTATACTCAAAACATTTCAAAACAAATATTGTGCTCTAAGCTGAAAAATACCCTTTTTATCGAAAAATTATAGGGAAAAATCTTTCAGGTGTAAAACACCATCCTAAAACTATTCGATCTGAAAGAAAATGCCCAGATCAATTGTATGATCGTTTAAATGTTTTATTTGTATTCGTCTACGAAAAAAATCGTAATTTTTTTGAGTTTCAATTTTATAAAACAATTTTTCTCTAATTTTGTTTGTTATTTCAGAAATATCACGACTGGGATTTAGACGTGGCGAGAAAAGATGGCCTCATACTGATTCGAGAAATGGCTGCTGAAGTAAAGAACCTAATGGACTTCAAGATGAGCGCTGTCATGGTGAGCTAATCAATTACTTTCATCTCTGCTTTATTCCTTATCCACCGTTATCTCTGCTCCTGTTACCAACTCTACTGTTGTGTCTGCTATTCTGTTGGCATATTTAAGGAATGTTCTTTATTTGAAATTTGAAATACACACTTAAGAGAAATGTGTGGAATATTATTAGAAGCGCGAACGTGTGAGGACAGATGGCGCGAGCGGAGGACATTTTTATTGGCGCGCGCGGGAAAACTTTTCCTCAAGCCTGTCTACAGGGAGCAAAAATGAACACGGCACTTCACGAAAAGGTCCAAATCAACAACTAAGCTTGATATTTGTAAATATTTGAGTGTTCGGAACTTTTGACTCGTTTGCTCAATTTCGTACATTGTTAGTTTTATCGTGGGCTCGTCGCCTAAGTTATCTTCGATATCCGAAGTGCATTCCAAATACAAAATCTCGATACGTAAAAGTTTCACCCGAAGAGATATCCACGCGTTATGCAGAATCCAAACTTTAATTTGATTTCCTTCATTTGCATCCATATTATTATTTCCATAAACTGTTGAAAACTTTTATACTAGATTTTATTTACGCCAAATGCTTTTTTTTATTAAACTACTTCATGGTAATTGTTTTACCCAAGAACCTTCTAACTTTCTACTCAGAATATATTTTTAGATAAACGTATTTTCATTTGATTAAGCGAACATGACTTGTAAATACAAAAACCCTTTTTTATGTAAAAAAATGGCAATTGATAATTACAAGGTTCGTTTCTTACATGGTGTATTGTTCTTTGAAAAGTAAAAAAAAAATGGAAATTTTGAATTCACTTTTCCTTACGCATTCTACATTCATGGTAATCAATGAATTCCAAGTCGTATGATATGCTTATGAAAAACATCACGCATTTTAATTATAGAAGTAAATACATCTTATCGTAGTATTGAATTATATTTTCTGTAAAGTTCAACACAAAAGCTATTTGGATTTAGAACGTGATATTCCACAAAGTCACATAACGTAAGCAAGGGGCAGGATGTCAGAACAGAATAGTTTTGTCGCCTTTATCACAAACCGCAATCGCATTAAGAAAAGTCGCATGCCATTATGGACGTGGACAAACATATATCGCCTTCCCGCTTCTAAACTGCCGTAAGTCTAAATATGTCAAACTGCGATAATGACCTTTAGAGTATTTTAGACGTGGCTTTTTCGATGTAGTTGTACTCAAGTAAAGAATATAAGAAAATGTTCACATCTTTAAAATGTATAAATCGTCTTCATGTACAAAATGTAGAAATTACACACGTATACGGAATTGTGCTCATATAAAGAATGTGCAAAAATGTGTCCACAAATTTCATGTATTGATTATACAAAATTCACACAAATAATGTACATATTTTAGGTAGGTATTTATAGAGCGTTCGAATTGCATGCGTACATATTGACTGTGCCTGGGTCAAAGGCGTTATTCGACTTTTTTGTAAGGAAATTTAACATAACAGTCGTGCTGTTATGCTTGACACCTGAACACAATTTGATCAAATGTTGGAACAGGCCGAAAATTGGTGGTTAACGGGGGCGATTATTTGAAGTGGTAACGGTAAAAAATTCATGATGTCAGAAAATTTGATCTTCATATATTGTAATTCATCAGCAATACTTTCAAACTTTCTATAAAGAATATCTACTGCTCTATAAATGCAGTAAATCGGGATTAATTGCAGGTAGGTACTTGATGTAAGAATAGCAATAAGAGAAAAGTATGATACATGCACCTGCAGCACCCATCACCCGAACTTAAGAGGCCAGTCCTCGCCGGAAAATCCATACAAAGAGTAACTGTTTCCTGAGGCATATTGGCCAGAGAAAACAGCTATTTCGTTCGCATGGATTTCCGATGAAGACTCCGGGCCTAGTAATACAATGTGGTGAGATGTTATGTAGAAGCTTCCTCACCATTATGGAAGCTGGGTCTTCATGCTGGCGGCATAATATAATATGTACAAATGTTTCCAATTGAATATTAGTTATCATCGATTTGCGACAGTGGTTCAAACCACTTGGCCTAGGTTTGCTCGCAAAACAAAGTGGAATAATGCAGTAATAATCCTAAACGCAGTCGATAAGTAAAGACATACTCGTAGGGTACAACTTAGGTGTACGCATTAACAAATTATCCAAATTTAAAACGTGTACAGAATGCAATACTGCACACAATTATTAAATGTTATAATATTAAAATGGATGCGTTTATATTTATATTCAACACATTAGTAAAATATCTTTGCATTTCCGGGATATTTCGCCTTACTGGGGTGCAAACTGGCTCTTCATATTTTACACTAAAAATATAAAATACGAACACTAGGTACTTGAAAATTCATTTCGGATATGGGGTAAGAGTTAACAAAAAATCTTTACAAAATCAGTCAGGCTTTTCAATTAATTCAGAATTACCGCAAAAATTTCGATTTTTTATTTAGTCGTTAAGTGGGCCGTACGAAATGGACTCGCGGGTTGCAGGTTTTGTACCACTGATGTACGGGTGTAGAAAAGCACGCCGGCGACGAACTTGATTCCTGCTTTGGAGAAAACAATTCGGAAACTACGTAGTTTGTGCAATATGTACATTATCGCGTACAGTCAGCTTCATATATAGTAGAACGCTGGCAGTCCCAGTGTCTGACTCACGGATAATTAGCTGAATACATCGTAAATTTCCACTTAAAAAAGAGTGCAGTGTTTTATGCGATCTACTACTTATGAATGTGAATACCGCACAAGAGTTCCAACTGATCCCAAGTGTGCGGAGCCTGTGGGACTATGGCATCCCCAATCTGGCTGTTGTGAGGCTGAAGGGACTGAGAAGAGGAAGGAGATACGGAAAAGAAAAGTTATGAAATACCTGGCTATTCAGATCTGATCACTAAACACGGCTATTGCCAATTTAAGCAACGTTTCGATACTAAATGGTGGTCTTTCACCAGGGTATCTACCAGAGTACCTACCACTCTATAACGTGCCGTAATAATACTATGAATTATTTCATTTAAAGAATATGTGAAATAAAACAAATGCATCAATTTGTTTAATATTTTATCTTTTTAAAAGTTTATTATAAATGGTTACTAAAGAACTTCATTTTTTCACTTTTTTAATTACATAATCATTATTAATTATTTGCAAACTAGTTTCGTCACTTGTTTAGGCATGTAAAGAAATAAAATCAATATAAATAATTTATATACTTTCACATTAAAACATTTGATTTAAAACATTTGTTTATTTACTTTCTCTGAAGATGTCATATTTAAAGTAAACAAAACCAAGTGTTTTACTAATTATTAAATAGAAATAAATAAAATAAAATCCGTCGTCGGGCCTCGAACCCCCGACCTCAGGATTAGTAACCGAGGATTTTAACTGCTCGGCTACGGAGACCATATAAAGAAACTAGATTTTTTTAAATTATATTTTTCATCATTATCCGCCTATACAGCGTACTGAATTACACGTTTTGCTTTGATTCAAGAGGTTTTATATTCATTTCCTCTCGCAGCGCAATGATTGTTGCTATGATTTTATTCAGCCTATATTGGGGGATGTCTTGTTATTTTGTTGAACATTTATTTATTGCCTACGAAGAATTCAAACTGCCTAAAGCCACTGAGGATCTGGTCGGGTTGACTAAACCCAATTTTTTTTTTTGTGATTCGTTGTATTTTACCAGGGCAATTTCATAAATATATCTCACTCTATTAAATCATTACTTGCAAATAAAAAGGTGAAGAATATAAAAAAAAGACTTTCTCTTCGCATAGTGGAGGAGAGTTTTTGGAGGTCATAATGAAATATCAGTTGACCGACGACATCACATCAGGAGACACTATATTACTTAATACAAGGTCATGCAAATAAATCAGACTACTAAAAAATAATAAAATCAATACACAAAACAGTTTACTTTATAAAGGGATGAAATATTGTAATGCACTGACGGAAACCATCAAAATTATACCAATTAATAAATTTAAAATAGCCTGTAAGAACCATATAAAAATATTATTAATATCAAGTAGTAAAAAAACTATTATTATAATTTGAAAAGAATTTGAATAATTATTTACTTTTTAAAATTTGATGTACAAGTAACCAAAATAAAACAAACAAAAAAATTGTTTCAGCACAGATCTGCTTCTAGGAAACTAGTTAAGACGAACACACACGTATCACTAAAGTGGACATGTGCGTGTCCACAGTCACACGATTAAGAATCCTTAAGGCCTCTTTAATGCACTACATACGCGCAGTTACCACTATTTAAAAAAAAATGATAATCATTTTAACAAAGTTAAGATGTCAATATTCAGCCATTTACAGAATGATTATTGATGTTCAAACAAAATGAAGCGGTCTGTACATTATTCGGTCATGCAATATTTGTTAGTAGCTAAACTACTCTCGTTAATGTTTGTGGGTGGGTGAGTTTGAGGTGGGTTTAGAGGTTGAGGGAGAGTTGGTCGGGGGGGGGGGATGGGAGGGGAGGGGTGGAAGATGTGTGGGAGGGGTAATGGCTTGTAGAAATTTATGACACCAACAAAACAAATCCCAATATTTTCCGCCTTGCTTACAGACGCACACATAATATGAAGTAAGTAGGTAGTAGGTACTAGTTCTAGGTGGAGTCTCATTTCAGAAAACTACTTATCCTAACCTAACCTAACCTAACAAATCCGGGCAACCTCACGAAAGGTTATCTAGATTTTCAATTTAAATCTTGTTAATCGAAATGTGATAATTCCTATCATACCTTGACGGTCTCCGTGGCCGAGCGGTGAAGATCCTCGACTACGAATCCTGAAGTCGCGAGTTCAAATCCCGGCACTCGAAAATATTTATTTTATTTTAATGAATGTGTGTTATTTTACATTTAAACAATATATAACATATTTCCAGAGTGGCAGACACTCTCAGTATCGCCCTGGTGAAAGACCACCACTCAGAATGGAAACGTTGCTTGAAATGGCGTTACCCATTTTTGGTGACCAGATCTGAATAACTAGTTACATCTCAACATATCCCAATTGTGGATGCTTTAGTCCCACTGGCTCTGAACAGTAGGGACTCTTGTGCGATATTCACTTGGTGTGTACAAGGCTAACGTTTACTAAGATTGAGGACAACATTGTAACGGTATCAAATTCAAACCAAGATAATTGTGTACGTTATGATTGATAAGATTGAGGACAACATTGTAACGGTATCAAATTCAAACCAAGATAATTGTGTACGTTATGATTGATAAGATTGAGGACAACATTGTAACGGTATCAAATTCAAACCAAGATAATTGTGTACGTTATGATTGATAAGATTGAGGACAACATTGTAACGGTATCAAATTCAAACCAAGATAATTGTGTACGTTATGATTGATAAGATTGAGGACAACATTGTAACGGTATCAAATTCAAACCAAGATAATTGTGTACGTTGTGATTGATAAGATTGAGGACAACATTGTAACGGTATCAAATTCAAACCAAGATAATTGTGTACGTTATGATTGATAAGATTGAGGACAACATTGTAACGGTATCAAATTAAAACCAAGATAATTGTGTACGTTATGATTGATATTACGAAAAAGACGAGTAAAAGATATTTCTTTATGTAGGAAATTAACTAGGATATTTAACTAGGAAAAAAACGTGAATGGATAAGTTAACATTAATATTTTAAATATTTATATTAAAATTCATATTTATAAATAGACATATATCTGTGTGATAGTGCAAAAGAAATGGTTACCTGCTTTTCGTTGAAGAGGTAATTCATTAGAAAAGGGAGTGCTGTCTTTTACAAGATTCAATCGCAGAGGTTCAGCGAACGTTAATCATATAAAAGCACATAAATTGGACGATAAACATCCCCAAAGTGAAAATCTCCATACCAGAACTCGTGATTCAATTAAAATGATTTAATGAATCCGTCCGGTTTCAACAAAGGCGATCTGAAGAAACGGGCGGGGGCGGTCCCAAGGGGAGGGAGGCGGGCACCCCACGGGCCCAGATGAAATTCTAATTTAAATGGTATACGTTAATAAATGGAAAAGTTAAATTGTGAAATTGTGATATTTCGTTGGGTCGTGTAGATGATTTAAATGCTCGTAGAAATTAGCATCACGTTTGCTGTTTTCATTTACAATTTATGTGAAGAGTAGCTATTGTCATCATTTGCAATTATTGTCTACTTTTAAATATAACTACTTTTTGGTAGTATGGATTTCAGATGTTTTTATTTATTACCCAGACCCGATTATTTTTATTATTATTATTCACAATCCGCAGGCATTGTTTTTAATCAATTTTTTAACGAAAATAAAGTTGCGAGTTGAAAAAAGTTGCACTGACTTAGCGAAAAAAGCTGTGTTAATTGAATGACAAGAAAGCTCACGGTGTTTTTTCTACGTCGGCAGACAGATTCTTCGCTTCGGCTGCACTTAAGATGCATACAATGTACTAAAACATTAGTGACTCTTCATATTCAAAGAGCGAAACAGATTTTACTTTCTTAATAATATTTTCAAATAAAACACTTTAGCAATCTGTTCACGTTTCAAATACCTGAAAATCTTTAACCAAAGAGGACAAATATTTTACATCCGACTAATTTTGGTATTTGGGTTTAGCTTTTTAGTGCACAAAAAGTCAATAATTACTGTGTTAAAGGTATTGTTCATAATAAATAAAACCATATCCTCGTTCCTTAAATAAGCGTGTGCATCAACTTTAAAGTTTCGTGGTTGAAAAACCCCATAACACTTAATGCAACCACCCCTTTGGCGTAACTCGTCCCGACACAATATTTCTTTAGCCGCCACCCGAAAGAAAAATGTCCAATCATTCCGTACATCTCGACTACATTCCATCTCCCACAAACGAACATTTTATTCCCTTGAAAAAACACTTTTCCATAAGAATCGCTCGGCACGCAGCAAAAGGGGTTGAACAATTGTTTGAAATCGATTTTAACTTAATTTAAATGGATTTTTTTTTCTGTGCGTGGTTCAGGATTTATTTGGTGGTTATGTGAAATATGTGGATGGAGCGTTACTCTGGGCAGATAATCTTGATGGATGGCAGTGATCCCTCACCTCCTCCTTCTCCTTCCCGGTGCGTCTACCCCTTCATTCACTTAAAGTTTATCTCTCAATTCACCATTAGGGACCCGGCACGCACTTAAACACTTGTTTTATCGTAATTGCATTGGGAAATGACGATAATTAACATCCTTCCGACTGTGGGATTGCGACATTTCGCGTCGTTATAAATCCCGCCATTGACACCACATTCCTGTTGTTTTTATTAATTAATTAGCCACAATTTGAAAAATCATCCTTCAGAACCTTGGAAGAATTTCAAACTGATTTCTTAATTTGCTTTTTTGTACAAACTATCATTCTTTCATTTTGTGTGAATCACTTTTGAAATATATTTGTTTTTTTATATATCGGTAGATATATATGATATGATAAGTATGTTGCTATTTTTAAGTGAAAATATATTTTTATTTTACCATTCAAGTATCTTTATAATATGACATATTTTTTTACTGGGCTAAATATAGCGTGTACCTGCCAGAGCAGATTTGATTAAACCTTCTCCATACACCCTTCGATTTTCTATACAGACCCTTAGAGATACTTTACAATGAAATACTTTGATGACTTTAAGGTTCTAAAAACTCTAAATTTATTTCTACTATAAAAATCGATTCCTATTTTTTTGTCAGCACATAAATCCGGGAATAAAAAGTCAGACGAACTCAGTCAAACAATACCTCCCCCTCCCTATCTCCACCTCCACCCCCCTTAATCTACCCCGCGACCTTTTACCTTTTCCTATTAAATTACTTCCAATAGAAATCCCGGGGGTTAACATTTTAAGCACGATTCAGTATATTTTCCACCGCATTCTAAGCGGATAGAATAACGGTGAACGTAACGTAGCGCTACGGGGTACAGGGTACGGGGTACAGTGCTCATTCCGACTTTATACATTTCCTCACGTTCCGTAATATGATTAAACCCATGCTTAATAATAATACCCAATACGACCGCTACCCAAATATATAACAATGAAGGTAATATTATAATAATTCTAAATCGAAAAGAGACTTCTGTAAACATATATGTATATGAGTAGCATTGACTAAACAGCCAAAATCAGGCTCTCAGCAAAGTGGGAAGTTTTTTCTGTAACTGCTTATCCCGTTCAAATAAAAAATAAATGAACTAACATAGTTTATGGGTCCACACACACACACACACACACACACACACACACACACACACACACACACACACACACACACACACACACACACACACACACACGGTACTTTTATTTAGATCAGACTTACTCGACCCGCTGCGGGATGCAGCCTTTGATTAGATGTCAGAGAAAAATAATAATTCGTCATAGGTATATAATATAGGTAAACAAATAAATAAACATATTTTCGTAGAAAGCAATCACTTTGTGGTTTGACATATTTAATGAAATGAAAAAATAACTTTTGCGGTTGGTCATAAAAATTAAAATAATATCCGTGGTCTTTTACAAAGTTATTTTTTCATTTCCTTAAATATAAAAAGTCGATAGAAATTCATTAAATGAATCTTATTAAATAGTTTAAAAATATCAAATGAATACAATACAAAAGTACCTAAAAGGTAAATAAAACATTTTATTAGGTCGATAGATAACTTTTTTTATGAACTTCTCAAAAAAAAATGTTTCAACCCTCTTAAAAAAAATCAGCTGCACAGAATAATTACGTCCGATACTTTAATTGTCTTTAAATTGAAGCTCCGCGTTAAGGAGATCCAAGTCTAATTATTGAAGAATTTTTGGTTTGATACACATCATAAGGTGATAAATCTAGCAAGTTATATACAGGTAGGTGTGAAAATTATTTGAAAATGTGTTCCTTGTTAAAATTATCCAAGTTCATGGAATAAAACCCTTTTCACACTGTTGGAACACTGGAAGCAACTATAATCTCATTTGAATAGGTAATTTTCTTAAGTTCGACGGTGATACAATCGACAAATCAAATGTTCACACCTCAATAGCTTCATTCAGACAGTCCATAAACGCACGTGAGCCTTCCCCAAACACAAAATAACACATTTTGCAGTCAAAATGGCAAAATAAAGTTAATGAAATCATTTGTGAGAATAATAGTGTATCCGGGCCTCCCCAGTAATGTTCAAGGATTTATACTCAAATAACTTACTTGCTAGTTGGAAAAGGCTCATGTGCTAGTCTCGCAGTGTCTGGACGAAGTTAATGAAGTAACGAAACGATTGCAAACGCAGGGCTAGAAGTAGGTACTAGCAATTACCTTAAAAAATGAAACTGTCGACTACAAATAAACAAAGATAATAACGTTAGTCATTTTCTTTGACTTTAAATTAAAGATGCTTTTATTCAATAGCAACTGTCCGAAAGAGTCTTCAATATACCCAACATTAAGAACAGCATGGCAAAAATATACTTCTACGACGGAGGAACTGCAAAAAGATCTCTAGATGATTTTTTTACTTTTTTTCTGACTACTTGTTGAACGAAGTAGCAGCCAACATTAACGAAGTCCACATCTACTCAGCTAGCTGCGGGGAGAAAATAAGAACCACGTGTTATATCGGATGCTGCTTTCCTTTACAGACATGAAAAAATTCAAAATTATATTTTTTTCCACATTTTTTTCCCATTTTAGGTCACTCATTTCTCCCGTGCGACAGGAACTTCAGCTTTATAAATCTAATTCTAAAAAACACGATCGGTTCTATGTGGTTCGCGAAATTACTGATATTTTTTTGAAGAATAATTGCTCCCTTAGAAAATTCACACTTCAATAAATCAGAGCTAATGATATCTTGGCTTTCAAACAGTGGTGGCCTGAATATTTTAAGAAAACAATATCTATTGAAACTAAAGAAAGAAAAAAACAAATTCCATTTCGCCATCAGCCACATGATTAGTTTACGTTCGATGGTTTTCACACGGGATGCAGTATACGATTTGATCGATGGTTTTATAGTCAAAGCACTTGACATATGTCGCAGAGATCACATAGCTGACCAAATCGTAACAATGTAGGCATAACCAGAAAAATAATACCAGAACAGCCAAGAAAACTTAAATAGAAAAGTTGATCTAATATGTTTTGGAGAAATTCCAAACATTTTCAGTGAATTCTTACCTAGACTCACCAGAGCGCCAGCAGCACGATGATCTTATCATAGATTAGAAAATATTTGATATTTTGTACCGTATATGGAATTCTTCGTAATAAAATTTTCAAACACTACATTTCCTTAGTTTTTTCAATTTTTCTCTAAACTATCTGCTCTGGACTTGAACCCCTTTAAGATGGAGCGATTCAATTTAAAATCACTTGTCGACGTGTTTCGCAGTAAGTTGGTATTGTTTTACTATTTCTACAAATAGGATCACAAAGAAAAGTTAATATTCCATTTTAGATACTGCCAAGTCTCCTTCGTTAGCGAATAAATCCGTTTCAGAAATGTAGCGGACGTTTTAAGCTCTACACACAAAAAGCACAAAACAGTTTCTTCCCAGAATAGCTTTCACAAATTTACCCTCTCCGGAAAATAAATAATTAGCGTACAGTGGCACGAATGTAAAAATTAAAAGACCGGGTTTTTGTGCTGAAAGTCCTAACCACATCAAGGGTGGCGTTTGCAAAAGTTTGCTTCAAATACATAAAATATATATCACGTTCAAAGCATTTTATAAACCAATTCAAATTATCACATGAAACCGTGAGGTTACCTAAATTACATGTGTGTAGTCATGTTCTTTACTTTTTTGTTAAATAGAATAGCGTTTTTACATAAATCAAAACAAATCCCGAATACGAAAAACAAGATTTCGAAGAAATTGTTTCGTCTTGCTAAGAAATTGATTTAAAAACATATCGACAGATTAAGTAGAAACCATTATTTCCGAGCTTAACCTGCATTCTGTGGACTTTTCTCTCTTTGTTCTTCTGTGTCTTTTTAATGTTTTCATCTTTGACAGGTGACAAATTTGAACTCATTCACCCCACGACATTTACAAATATGTAAATATGTACTAGTATGTATTGGTTTTATTAATTTAAATAGCGTCGCTAATAAAGGAAGAGAAAGAGAGGTAATTTAATACCAGTATTAAGTTATTTTACAGCGCCCTTCGGGTGATATTTTTCAAAACGGTTATATAAAAATATAACTAGGAAGGTTATTAACCCCTAACATACCATGCTGTATTTTACTTCATTGGCCTAACTTATATAACTTTCAAAGAATATTTTGGTCCATTAAATCTAATAAATACCTCAATAATACTGTTGGTTGATGCTGAATGTGTATTTCCAATGTATTTATTAACTCATCCCGTTCGAGCGGCGCCAATTTATCTCCGCTGTTACACCCTTGCGCACAAGCGGCGCGAATCAGCCTCGTGGCAACATGTTATTTTTAGGTAAATAATGGTATTCATTACCATCTTACCCTTTTTTTAGTGGTAAGAGATCTGAGCGGATAATTATTCTTGCAGGATGAATTATAAAACATTATAAAACAGAAGAATATCATCAAACCCCTAGCAATTATCAATTATAATATAAACGTGAGGGGTGTTGATCGTTGGGAGCAAGCATTGTTCCCTTCCCCGTCCATATTTTAATAATATCAATAATCTAAAACACATATATAAAACGGAAAATAAAAAGACAATGGTCACAACCGAGACACGAACTTAATAACTCAGTCTCGATTGTGACCATTATCTTTTTATTTAATGGATTTTTCTGTTTCACATTTGTGTTTTAGACTATTGATATTATTTATAGCGCTTTAAAGTTTAAAATTTCCATTTTCGATATATTAATCTTTCCGAAATGACAATTTGTCATGCATTTCGGATTTATAACGTTATTTTTATTTCAAATTCAAGATTATTTCATTTATACAAATACCAAATCATAAACGAAATTTCCAAAAAATTAGTTGTTAAATTCAACATCTATAAAACATAGAAAATACATGTTCAATGAACAAAAAAACAAAAAGGTGGTCTAGTTAATATTTCAATATATTCCTGACAAGTTGCAGTGGTCAGTTTCGGTGAAAATATCTCGGGACGGAATGGGTTAACTGTGGCAAGTCACGCTAAAGATGCTTTTACAATTCATTGATCAAGTGTGTTAAGTGAAAACACGACAAAATGAGATGGTCTTTGAAGTTCACTAATTATTTGAAGCAGAAACACGCGCGGTGCAACACAGCTGTTTACAAACACGAGCGCTCACTGCATTGATTCGAAATATTATGATTACCTACAAGGGCAGTTAATTCTTGGAGTGATTTTTCGCCTTTTTGGAGATACTTATATAATAGATGACACTTGAGGTGAATAATAAAAAAAATGCGCTAAATAAATACAATGTTATTATTTATTATAAGTCGAATGATTCAAAGATTCTGAAATCTTAGAAATTTAACCAGCAACACAATACACATCTTAAGCTACCATCTGCAATTAATAAATAAGAAATAGACTTGTGTGATTCAAATTATACCTTAGAACTTTTAACTTGATTTTAAATTAATAAAATATTGAAATTAATGTAGAAATTTGTGAACATTTGATATTTATCAATGGTCTTAATTTTTTGTTTTATCAAGATTACGGTATATTTTTTAAATATATTTAACGTAACAAAAAAATCATCTTTATTCTACAAATTAAAAACAACGAAGCAAAACGTTACGAAAAAAAGAAAACAAACACGTAGCTGGGTTCACAAGTTCACAATTGCCAATATTAATATATTTAAATAACCATTTATGTATTGTTTAAGATAAAGAAAAAGTAAATGTCCTTCCAACGCATTGTTTCTCTCATTTCTTCTTCTTCTGGGGAATATTCTTCCCTCATTGTTTCACAGGCTTATGGATTACAGCAGTAAGTCTGTGGGTTAATGGTCGAGCTGGCCATTTTCTCTTTATCGCTAAATGTGCCTTAAAAAGCGTTCTAAATTGATCATACGCGGCGAGTTTAGTGGTCGTTGTTGCCGCTAAGTGAAACATTTATTCCCCATAAGCCCGGCTTTGGGGGAGGAACGTGCCGTGACACCCCATGAGGTTTATGTTACGAACATTTTCAAATGATAAAGATACCCGTTCGACTTGTATTCATTGGAAAACTTAAATAATGTAAAATATTTTGAACAAAATATTCGTATTATAATGAGTATAATAATAATTTCTAGAATTGACATGTCGGTAAATTGCTATTTTCATATTAACTATTTTTTTGTCAATAAAGTTTAATTTTTGCAACGCAGTTTTTGTGAGAAATCACGCCTAGGATTCTATCGTGTTATTCGGAATAAATATCTTATCTATTTAAACCAATCGAGATTAAACACGCTTTTTAACATTGAATATTTGAAAAACATTGAACAAATACTACGGCGTCATGTCTAATAATATTTTTACATTTCAATGGATATTTCATTGCTCTGTCGCTCATGATGGAAATTAAATTGTGAGCTGTACATAGTTGGGTTGACGAGAATATTGACTAGAAACTGTAGACAGAAATATCTGTGCAAATTTAATAATAATAATAAATGGCTGATTTCTATAGCACCGTTTTCGTGAAAGAAATATCACCTCAAGGGCGCCTAACAGAATTATTTTCAAATGGCGGTAAAAAGTTTAGGAATATAAAAATGGAAGCGAAGGCATTGTAAAATACTTTCTGGTTTCTATTTCTTCCTCCCCCAGCGGGCGGCTGAAGACTGGGATATTCTCCTCACGGTCTTCGTATAATTCAATATTCCAAGCGTTGGCGTTGGCGTTGGCGTTGGTTTGAATTTCCAACCATATGAGCTTGTAATCCGCTTTGTCGTTGGGAACTTTTTTTGGTAGACATGTTGCGCTGGCAATAAATATTTCTAGAATTAGCCACAATTTTTTTTTCATCGCAAAATCAATCGGCATTGTTGATAATAATATCAATTTGAATAGCGAAAATAAATGATATTCAACCACTCGAAAGAATCGTGTTAATTTACTGTCTGGACAACTATATCGTAGGTACCGTGAAAGAAAGTCTATTTTGAATCATTTTTCATTATAACATTGACATAATATATTATGTGTACTGCGCGATTTAGAAATATTTGATCTGACAGCTTCATTTGTAATAATACTACTTGTTACCCTTGAAAAATCGCGAGATTTGACTTGACTATAATGTAATCCACCCATTTAAAATATACCTTACTTCCCAACCTTCCTATTCTCCCTCCCCATTACTTTTAGCCTCACAACATACCCCAATTGGGGATGACATAGTCTCACTGGCTCTAGACGGTTGGGAGCAGTTGGGACTCTTGTGCGGTATACACATTAAAAAAAAAACATAAATATATATTTTTTTATTATTTTATACAAGTTTTTTTTTTTACAATAATATTTAAGGTAATTGTTACAATTTTTGCACAGTGTATTACAAAATAAGCATATAAGCTGTTCCTCACCATAAAGAACAAGGTTCTTGTGTTTGATGAGGGATAAGATATTGTTTTTTATATTAAAATATATAAAAAATAATATCTTTTAAAATACATTACAGGTAGGTAGGGATTTGAAGGTACATTTTTTTAAATTTGATCATTCTAATTGACATCAGTTTGAAATTTGGAAAGTTCACAGTCGTACTGACGTACGTATTGACGGAGGAAATTAGTTATTGTTAATTATACATTTTAATAGAAAATCTGTTCAGGGGTGATTTTAAAACGTAAAATTACTCCCACAGTACTGTGTTCTTGGTTTGAATATTCTAGGTTACAGCAAAGTTATTATAAAATTATAAGGATATTAAGAAAAGTGCGCAACTTAAAATTTGCGTTAGATATTTTTAAAATATGGATACAACAATAAGTATTAATAAAATCATTGATATTATACAATGTATGTTTCTAGGATCAAAGAGTATTTAAAGTTATGAACACGAGGAAATACTAAACTGTAGTTGATATGTATTTACAGTATTAATATAAAAGTATTCGACGAAAGGGTTCTAGGTACTAAAAAGTATTTTTTAAATTAGAACACAATATGAAATAAATCCATAAAGACCGAAACAACAAGAAAACAAGAGACAGTTTTATGATAAAATATTCGAAAACTAAATTAAATTAAATATTTATTACTGATTGAATTTAGCATTATCGCTGAATTTTAATGGGTTGCCCATTCTCACATATTTTCATTTCAAGAACGAATATATTTTCTATATTATAATGAATAACGCGTTCAGTTTGGACGATATTAAATTCATGACACAGTCCCAGCCGGCGACGACTAGTTAGCAGTTAGCAGATGGTATATTAATGCCTGTAATGTATTTGTATAATTTCTGTGTTTATGTCAGGACCAAGTCAATGCAAATTAAGGCAATTTAGCGGCAAATTGTATTTCGGTGAATTTGTATGAGATCCTAGCGTTCCCCGGTATGACTCGGGATACACTCCCCTCCTCCCCTGTCTGCCGCTAGATTCCTCTCCCTTACATCCCTACCCTCTACAGCTGGTTATACAGCCCTCTTCTTCCCTCTTAGAGTCCCCGCCCGTATCTTTCTGAACCCTTTTCAAAGGGAGGCCGCTCTCGGAGATGTACAAAAACTAACACCACACGCGCCCCCCTTCCCTTTATCTCCCCGCCGCCCCTCTCCAGCCAACAGTACTACTCACCCGGAGCGATGCCGTATAAGTTTTCCTTTAAAACCGGTGGGATAATAAATTTAATGCAGAAATACGCCAAAGAAAGCAATGAAACTCTTGTAATTTATTTTGAGAGTTTGCGCTTCCACCCTCCGTCACTTTCACATACTTTATTTAACAAGGATTATTTTTTGAATATTTTTTTCTAATTGCTCTTACGTTCACCAAGAAGTTATTAATTGAATTGCCAAAAAATACGAAAATGTACTAACGTTAAAAGAAGAAAACTACAATATCTTTTATATCACATAATGAAAAGCGACAAACGCAAATTAACTTAAGAAAATATGTGGCGGAGTTAGACGCCACACCTCGCGGCTTCAAAACCTACGCAACTGCAGCCTGCAGCCTGCAGGGTGCGGAGTGCCATCTTATGAGGTTGGGTTTACTGAACAGAAGGTACAACACAAAGTAGGAAGTAATATATTATAATAATAATAATAATATTTGGATAATTTGTATAGCGCCGTTTTTGTGAAAAATCCCCTCAAGGGCGCTGTACAAATCTTAATTTCTACTTAGTATTAATTCCTAGTTTATATAAATATACAGCAACATACTTACCTGGTAGGTCACTTCTGGCAGGACATAATCACCATATCATGATAACTTAAAATTTAGAATAACTTAAATTTTTATTTATTTTTTATTTTGGTTTCTTTTTTTTTTAGTTCTTTATTATTATTTTTCATTTTTAGGGCATGAGGGCAAATTTAAAATAAAGTATATCGGAGGTATTTTTAATTTTTCGTAGTGAAGAACAGATAATAGTGATAATCTTCTAATGAATTTAAGGAATGAGAGTCTGAAAAGTTTTCTTGGTTCTATTGGGCTTGTTACATCTTGATTATGGATATGATTTTCTGAAAAAAATGAGTTTTGAGTTTGGCTCTGAACTCTGTTGAGTCTTTTATTACTCTCAGATCATGTGGTAGTCCATTCCAGGCTTTAGGACCTGACACTCCGAAGGCGCGCTCTCCGAACTTAGTGTCTGGTGTGCGCTTTGGTTCTTTCAACCTTCCGATAGCCGATGACATTACCGATCTAAGAGTTGACTGTCGCGAATTGGAATCTTCAGGAATACACAATTCCGATAAATAAGCCGGAGCCATTCCGTTAATTGATTTGAAAACCATCCAGCAAAGCTTAAACTGGATTCTTTCGGGACATTTAAGCCAGTGAAGATTTTTGAGGTGCTCTGAGATATGGGAATATTTTGATACGCCGGTGATAAGTCTTGCCGCGGCGTTGAAGACTAGTTGTAGTTTGTTAATTTGATATTTACTCCAGCCACTGCAGAATACATACGAAGTCTATTCACTTCATTACACATCCGCCTCTGCTCCGCTTCTTCCATTTAGTACGTTGGCCTCTAGTTTTACGTTGGAAAATTCCACATTTTCATTAGTGTGAAAAAGTACGTATAATTAATTCTGTGATATTTAATTACGTTTATTTATCGTAAATAATTAATGAGTATTTACATGTGTGTTGAAGACGCCCGTGGCAGAGCGATTAGCTTCTTGACCCCGGACTCAGAGGTCGCGGGTTCAAAACCCGACGTGGGCAAATAAACTTTTATTTGTATGAGTCATTTCACAAATTATTTAAATTAAATAACACACAGTGTATGATAAATGCACCCGTTCCAAAGTAGAAGAAATAGGTGAAATAGAAAGTAGAGTGAATAGTGGAAGAGTAAAGCCAAAGGAGAAAGGAAGTGAGTTGTAGTGGGAAATTTTTGGGATTTAACGATAAATAAACCTAAAATATTGCCTAAATTAGGATTACTGGACAAATTTCATTGCTTATTGAGAACATTACTATCACTTAAAAGTTTTTTTATTTTATTTCTAAATGATCTAATGTATTTTAAAGTCTCATCTCATTTTATATGTTGTCTCACTCTTTAATATGAAATATATCTCTATCTCACCATTACTTTATCTATTTTGCATTCTGTCTCCCTCTTTGACCTATAAACTCATTCTAGCTATTCTTGTTAGTTTTAAAATACGCTGAGGAAGCTTGACTAAAGTGAAACCGGTAGGTTTTGTTCATCCGACAAATTTATTCTTTCAATGAGAAACGTTTGAAGGAAAATGTTGGTTGAAATGGGTGCAAAATGAGGCCTACATGACTCTGCAGTGACGATTGTTTGACATTATTAAAATATATGCATTGCGCATGTCGCCATAGGTATATTAATAAATAGGGTACAACTTTTGAGGTATTATATAACATACCGATAGTAAGTTACCCATAGTAACTTACCTAATAAACCAAATATATTATTTGATATAGGTACTACTCGTATAGATATATTTTGTTTGACCTATTCTGGGAAACGAATCGGTGTGGCGTTCTATGATTCCAATTCCAAAAGGCAGTAGCGCGCAACTACCCGAAAGAATCCGCCAAATTGCTTTTGTTATGTTTCATTCTATATCCCGTTCAACAGATAATGCGTTTCATATTCAAATCCATTTTCATGCCTAGCTTAACTCGGCGAGGATATTATGTGTAGCAAAAATGTATATAATTTCAATGAAAGGCTTACAGTATTCATTATTTCATGCAGACGGTTTTCCGAAAATCGTTTTAGAAGGGGATGGATTAATTTATCATAGATATTTTCAGTTAAAATTTTGAAGAACTTTAAGGTTAACTTTTACTTCAAATTAGTGGCTTTAAGATATAGGCATTAAAAAAAATAATACCATTATTTTAACCTTCTTCAGATTTAATCAATCATTTGATATTTTGACACTTGTACTACTGTCTCCATTAAGAGCTGATTCTTGACCCGTCTCAGCGCTTATTCACATTTTGATCAGCAGTCGAACATAATGGTAATTCTGTTATACTTGACGGCTGATCACAATTTGATCGTTGAAAATTGGCGGTTCGGGGACCGTTCAAAATTGAAAGCAGCGCTAATCGTCGTTTTGATCGTCAATCAAATGTAACGGGGGTTAACACATCCCAACCTAAGACGCCGAATATACGGTGCTTAATTATTCGTGGGTTGGTTGACCTGTTTGAGTGTTATGATGATGTTGATTACGGTAAATTAGTAGGCGCATAAGGAAAATTAAGCAACAACAAAAACCATGGTTGGGGTGCTTCAAACTTTTGTCACATTTGACGTCATCACAATTTAACGAATAGCTTCATTTTGTTTTTTTTTTACATTTTAATGGTTTCCGTCAAACGTTGATTCTAGGCCCATTTAAGATTTTGAACAAATTGTGATCGCCTGACAAGCTAAAACGGACCAACAATCGACGTTCAGTGTGGACCATTCAAATGTAATAACAAAATGACACTAATCATTGAATTGTGACTATATCCAATTTGACAAAAGTTTGAAATAACGTGAACTAAGTATTTAAAAAAATAATATGCTTAGTTTTATTTTACTGTTATTTTATTGTAACACATTTGTTTTATATTCTTTAAAGTATTTTTTAACGATTAACTCGAAAAACACTTATTTTAGATCACCTACCCGTATTTTTCAAATATCCTGGTTCAATTTTTCAATAATTACCAATGATAATGGCATTTTGGTACATAACCAAAAAATAATTGAATAACCACAAAAAAAACATTTTTCAAAGTCTCATCGAATGATTTCAATGCACATTTTCGATTTGCCGTGCCGAAAAGAATTAATGAACATTCCCGACTGGCAGATATGCGAATTTTTCAAACAGATAATGTTTTCTTTTTCAACGTCAGTTTCTAAACTTTTCCAATTATTTTTAAATATGCCAGAAAAACGGCATTTCCACAGCTGAGGGCACCGCCAGACTGCTTCGTAATATCATCACTCTACACTCTACACGAATGACAATTTTATTTTATTCCTCGAGTGGCAAAACTGTTTTCATTCGCCAAAAAACCACTTAATGAGGGCTGAGCACGGAAGGAAGAGATATGTAATAGAGCCTTCGTGTTTGCGGGGAGGTGCTCACCAACAGTCAGCACCGTTTGAAGTAGGCTCCACTTGATTCTGGTTTACGTTGTGGATAGTAAAATTCCTTCAATTTATTGTTCCTGTCTTAATAAAATTTACATAATTGGACAATTTTATATAACGCCGGCACTTTATACATGGCCTGTCCAAAAGAAAAGGTAAATTTTGAATTTTCGCGGGCTGTGTACATTTGATTATCGTTTTTTTTTTTGTTATGTTGGTACATATGTGTTTATCATATGTTAGCACTATCAGCCATTTTGGATTAGTGGTTTGTTTTTGACAACTGGAAAGGTTAGTCACGTTTTTGTGTGTTCTTTGATTTTTTACTCTTGAAAAAATAATAAAATCCATGATTTGTTTTTCCACAACTCCAGGACGCTCATCGTCATTAACATCTTCTCGGCCTTCTGTAAAGCGCTTGTACCACTTATAAACACTTTTTGAGACAAACTAGACTCGCCGAATGCCACAGTCAACATTTTAAGTGCGTTGGAGCACTTTATTCCATTTTTAACGCAAAATTTAATACATATTCTTTGATCCATTTTTTTTCAAAAGTAAAAAATCGAAGAACACACAAAAACGTGACTATCCTTTCCAGTTGTCAAAAACAAACCACTAATCCAAAATGGCTGCTAATGCTAAAATATGATAAACATATGTGTACCAAAATAACAACAACAAAAAACGATAATCGAATGTACACAGCCCGCGAAAATTCAAAATTCACCTTTTCTTTTGAACAGGCCTCGTATAATGTAATGACTGCGACTCAATGACCATTTTAGAGGTTGTAGTTATTTTGAACAGTTCAGTTTAGAACGAAATGTAATTTATTTTAAACTTCACAGGGATAACTGATCATAACGATTTAGGATATTGAATATTCGTGGCAATGTTAATAGCGCATATGAAACCCTCTTTGCGGAGCCAGTGGGAATATGGCATCCCCAACTGGAGTGTGTTGTGGTGCTGAGGAGATTAGATGGGGACGTATAAGATTGGCAAGATTCACTTGTTAATGGATCTTAATTGGTCTAAAATATGTATTTTTGTTACTATATTTACACTTGTATGACTGTTTGTATCCTAAATAAAAAGTATCTGACGATAGATCTGGTCACCGCTATTACCATTTCAACTAAAGTTTCAATTCTGAATGGTGGTCCTTCACCGGGCTGATATTTAAAGTATCTACCACTTTGGAGCATGCCTCAAATATACTGCTACATATTAAAAATTATGTACTATTTTATTCAAATATTATATATTATTTAACTTAAATAATATGTGAAATAACACATTTAAATTAAATTCAATATATTTGCACTCGCCGGGCTTCGAACTCGCAACCTCCGGATTCATAGCTGAAGATCTTAACCGATCGGTCACGGAGGTCGGTCATATTCGAAAAAGTGAGGGGTCGGGATAACACAGCACTTTTCTCAGGCGTCGTCGCTCCGATCGATCTGAAAGTTTGTTTTCATGTCGGACTGAATAGTTTGGACGGGTTGCGCACGAACAATTGTTGATGTGAACTTAGAAAAAAAAAAAATAAAAACTCCTATCACTTTGTGCGCCAAAGTGAGGGGTCGGGATAGCAAAGCACTTTTCTCAGGCGTCGTCGCTCCGATCGATCTGAAAGTTTGTTTTCATGTCGGACTGAATAGTTTGGACGGGTTGCGCACGAACAATTGTTGATGTGACCTTAGAAAAAAAAAAATAAAAAAACTCCTATCACTTTGCGCGCCAAAGTGAGGGGTCGGGATAGCAAAGCACTTTTCTCAGGCGTCGTCGCTCCGATCGATCTGAAAGTCCTATCACTTTGTGCGCCAAAGTGAGAAAAATTGAGGGAAGTTGCTTTAATCTAATTTCAATAATAGAATAATTTCTGCTAAAACACATTACAGGTACGCACTTTATTAGGTAGGTACTTTTGAAAAGATTATTTTTTAAATTTAATAATTTCAATCAACATCAGTTCCAAATTGTTCTCACTCGTAAGGACGTACGTACTTACAAAGAAAATTGTTTATAGTTGATGTGCTTTTATTTGTGCATGTCAAAAAATTGGAATAAACAACCACCTAAGGAGTAAGTGTTTTCTTTTTCTAAAAGTTATGATATTTGTTTAAAGGTCGTATAAAAATAATCGCCTGGCTAAAATTTTACTTTGACACTTGAACTTGAAAGAATATTATCAATATTAATCAGTTGATACATAAAATTAGCTTCACTCGGTTGAATATAAAATATTATTATTAAAATGCACAGTACATTGGTGGTTAGCATAAAGGTTTCATCGCCTAATTTAGATAATAATAGTAAACTAACAGATGAAAACCCGCTCCCGCGTGGTTTAGTCACGACGCACACATCAAAAGGAACATAGTAAGTAAATCACGAAGGACCGCAATCAGAAGATAATTTCAAACTTTTGTATATGTGAGCAATTTTTCCATCGAACGTGGCAGAAGACGGCTTACGGTATTAATACTATCAGATAGTAGGTCTTAAAGACTGCGATGAGCTGGCCATGTGAAGAGAATTTCAACAGTGAGGCTGTTCCATTGGAAGCGACCAGAAGCAGGCCGAGGAAGAGGTGCTCTCACTGCGTAGAAAAATATTGAAGCTGATGGGAAGGCCTGAGGACTGGAAATAAATGGTTAGGACCGGAGTTAAAAGAGAGCATTTGAAGATGAAGCCAATTTCAGCCAATCTAGATCTAAAATAAAGCACGAAACAGATGCGAGGAACCTATAAGGTATACTTTGACGTAAGAAACTCTATAGATCTTTCATAATAACTGAAAACAGACGGAAAGCTCCCTACACAAGTGCGTGGCGGGAATCTGACAGCTTTCCTACGAGCGGCGCCGCAATTTCACGTCATGCTTATATTAACGCAAAATATGGCCTTACTTTATTATTTTTCAGTGATATATGGTAAAAGATTTAAGAAGCTTCATTTTTTGAGAAACGGGCCTCAACGTTAATGGCTTGGTAAAATTGATTTATGCCATCGAAATAATGTTCGTTGTAAAATTTTCACAGACTTTTGAAAACGGCGAAAACGGCTGTCTCTTGGGGGGCATTTATTTGTTGACGGTACTATGGTACATTTAATAATAAGCAGATTAAACAAACAAAAAATGAAAGGTTAGAATAAAACTAGGTAAAATAACTTATTTTTTAAGATTTTCCGCGATCGAAAGGAAAGCGTGAAGAGCCACAATATCATGCTCTGACAGAACAGGCCATGATGCGCAACTTCACAAACAAATCGACGAACGCACGCTTGAAAGTATGTACCTACCTCCGAGTGAAAAAATACCAGGAGGGATAGCTTGTATAGTCAGAATTGTTGATTTTTTCCTGACTCGGGCGTGGCTAGGGCTACGGTATTGTTTTGACGAATCACCTTTAGATAATATATGCAAATTTTGACCAAATCCTGTACTGTATGACAAATTCAGAAAGTCCATTCTTTTAAATTCGCTCCCGTGCCCTAAATCGGAAAAAAAAGTAAAATCATAATTTTAAGTTAATAATTGTGTCTATCTGATGGGACCTGCCAGGTAAGTATGTTCCTGTATATTTTCTTATTTAAACTAGGAATTAATATGTAATGATAGAAAATAAGATCTGTACAGCGCCCTTGAGGTGATTTTTCACAAAAACGGCGCTATACAAATCGTCAAAATATTATTATTATTCATAGCACATTTCGACATAATGTTTTTTTTTATTTGTATAACCACTTTTTCACAGTATTGTTATCAACCAAAAGGTAGGATATAACCTCCAAAACTGTTGACTTATGATTATACGCGGGAGACGGTAAACATGCTTACATACCTAAAAGTGGTGTGATATTATGTGAAAACTTGTCTAATCTCTTTCTCTCTCACGGTTTACGGGGTAAAAACCCGGAGAAAGTGATTTATCGTAAATTTGTATAGGTTGGGTAAAAATATTTAGTTCTGTCACCATATCTATTCATGCTCTACTTTGTAAAATTGTTTTATGTTTTCTACGAAGTGTGTCACTCGAACGATGTTCTCGCGGCCGGCACGCACGGGGAGGGTACCGCAGGGCACGCATCCCGCCGCGACCGCGCCCCGCCGGTGAAGCAATTACGGAACGGCCGCAAAGCCAAACGCTCCATTGGTTTCCTTGAACCTGACTCCGGACTGACTCCAGCCTGGCGCAATCGATAAATCCAACCGCCCTTCCTAATCCACTTTAAGAGCTGTTTGCAAATTCCCGCAACTACTCCGCATACAATTCCAACCTACACACTATTTCTCGTACGCCGTCTTTGATTTTAGTTAGCAGTACGTCATCAACATTCCATTTGTTTTCATTAATTAATTTGCACTTCAACGTTCTTCCTAGTAGCCTACATACCAATACAGAATGCGAAAAGCTTTATTGTAATTATGTTTTTTTATGTATTAAACCTTGGAGTAAGAATATATATATGGAGAGAGCTAAATATTTTTACCCAACCTATACAAATTTACGATAAATCACTTTCTCCGGGTCTTTACGTCACCACATAATATTGCACCAATTTTAGGTACATAAGCATGTTTTTTTTGCGTCTCCGCCCACTGCGTTTCGTTATGCGACATAAGTAAACGGTTTTTGAAGTTATATATATTTTATTATATTTTTATTGATAACAATACTATGAAAAAGTGGTTATATAAATAAACAAAACACTATGTCGACATGTGCTATGAATGGATGTAAAAAGTTGTGTCCATGAAAACCCTAGCCACGCCCGAGTCAGGAAAAAATCAACAATCTTGACTACACAGTTTCGCAAAGCTATCCCTTCTGGTATATTATTGCTCTGAGTATTAAACCTTTCCCCTTTAACTATATTATGTAACCAGTGGAAAGTAACTAATTTGAAATCTTGCTTAATAAATTGAGCTGAAATGAATGTTAAATCTAGCTACATACGGCCCACGGGCAGTGGGTTGTGCATCACTATTCCAAGTAAAAATATATCCAACGGGGGATGTTGTTAAGCAAACATTTAATATGAAATAGCTGTTTAACGTAGCAGGGGGTTGTAGTGATTAGTTTCTAGTGCCTACATAACTAGGAAGCACACTCACTCTCGTAGGGAGATGTTATTATCAAGCAAGGGATGCTTGTCTGACTATTATTTTATACAAACACCCTTACGTATGTAATACGTATTCTGTGACATTTTAGTATTTGACAGGTACATTATTAATATTAATATGTTCAGAGTCCAATTACTTTAGAAGTTAATATTTTACGGACCATATTTTCCTTAATATTATTTCATTCTGTATGCATATATGTAAAAATTACAAAACATTTTAATTTAAAAAATCTTGAAAAGTGCTTAGCCGCTAACGAATCCATGAAAATATTAAACAAATATGAAGATTCTCTAAATAGATATTTCAAAGCTGCATATCCAAAGATTGAATTAACGTAAGGGGCTGAGAATAGTTGTATTTACCTAGAAATTAGTCAAAGGTGTACAAAGAGAAATATATTTGGGCTCGCTGATACAGGCAAATATCTTAGCATCGATTATTTCTTACCCGAATTTATAATCCATCACTACTTATTATAATAATTCAATTCAATTTTAACGTCAAAATGATCACCGTAGTTATTCTTAGAAACAATACACAACCCACGAAAAAACTGTTTGCGAATGCTTTCAATTTAATTGCAAGAAAGGAACAGTTCATGAATAGCGAGTAAAGAAATCAAAGAAGAATTCATACAATTCTGAGAACGTATTGTAAAGAAAAATAATTTCAGATAATAAATATTACTCCCCGAGCTCAAAGCACTCACAAACAGAAAGGTGCTTTTCTATTTGCCGTCAGATGCTCTCAACTTTCAACTTTTATAACTAAACCCTGAAAGTACGAATTATGTTCATACTTTTCCATTTCCATGTAAATAACCAACAATCGCTGCGCCCACATAATTGTTATAAACTTAATGTGGAAATAACATTGTAATGGTAGAAGTTTTATTCTGATGGAAAAAAATACAGATGGATTAATTTTTTTCAGAGATGTTTTTTCTTCAAAAACTGTGTATTCAAAGTTCAGTTCAAAGTACAGAATCAACTTGTACCGATTAGTGGCTGAGTGGACAAACGGGTCGGATTCCTATTCGGGTGTCGTGAATTCAATTCCTTTGTTAGCTAAGTCCTCCACCATTGCACGAGCAACATCTTCCGCTTATTATGATAGTAATGGAAGCTTTTTTGCCTTTCTTTTAAAGAAAAAAAAAAATACTAAAGTAAAATGGGTGAATATGGCACCGATTTTGTTCAGCGTAGGTTAGCTCTACCAATCAGAACATTAGAAATTAGATTATTTATGCAAAAGAAAGTACATCTCTTTAACTAAGATAAAAAGTTGTTTTCTAATCGCGAAACTGAATGATTCATAGCAAAACAGGAACTTGAGGGAAAAAAATGGAATGTGCCATATTACCCTAAGCTCTGAGTAATATGGCACCAGTGTAAATAATTTAATAAAAGTCAATATCATAGTAATACAAAGCTTTTCAAATCAATAATCAAAATACCTAATTGAATATTATAAGCTACGAAGAACAAACTTTACAGAATATTTACAAGTAATACTTTTTACTTTTTACTTTTGTAATCTTTTTCTTTTCTAATTTAAAAAAAATGTATGTGACAAAAAATCAAATAAAAAAAAAAAAAAAATAAAAATAAGTAGGTAATATTAATAATTAAACAGAAATTTGGTTACAAAAGTTTTTGAAACGTGTACATGATGCATGCAACCAACGCAAGCCATTCATGCATTCTAATCACATTGTGTGTCGTTTTTAGTATATAAATAATGCATAAAAATAATACATCTATTAGCATTAAAAAAATAGCTAGCCCTGGTGAGGCATATTACCCTACAATACAAAGAAACGTGCACATGCACTGACCCAACAAACAAGACGGTAATGGGACTGGCCGGCAAGCACATGGCACAAGCAGACGGCTTAAGCTATCTTATCGAAAAATGCAACGCTCATCGTGCTACAAAGGAAGGGTTTTATTTAACACACAGTTGAAGACTGGCTTCTAAAAATTTCAGTGAAAATATTTTGGCACATATCTTCTATTTTACTCCAAAAAATTACATGTTCTTCTTTTTTGACGATCACAACTACTGCACACATTTGATTTGATGGACGACTGACAAGTCGGAATGACTTGTGGAGCCATTTGTACTAAAACTAAGAGGCCTAAGGTGTTAGTGCGGCATATTACCCATGGTGCCATATTCCCCCACTTTACATATATTTATATCGCACCTACTAGTACGAATGAAAAATTTATTATTGATCAAGACAAGTCGAAGAATGTAATGATATATATATATATGATCTTGACTCCTGCACTTCACTTTCAATGGCTCCTATCACCATACAAAGTGACAATTATCTTGTGGCTACTCTCCGTGTGTTCCTAGAAAACCACTCTGCTTCCTCTGCATACCCTTCCCTATCCTTAACCTTGTTTTACTTCCACCCTTTCAGACCGGATAGTAACCATGTTGACAAATGCGTTGAGTTCCCACCCAGGTTCCCAGCAGATAGACTGTTGTTTTTTAGCGTTTGTCTTGACAAAGGAAAAGTACTTCCAAAGCTGGTAAGAAACTGTAACATTTAGTTTGTTGACAAACAAAACATATTGCAAAGTAATCCGAAGACTCCATGATAAGATATTTTACAATTTCATGAAGTCTGAATATCTGTATATACGAGTATGCAGTTTGTATGAACCAGAAAAAAGGAGAGCTTTGACATCAGTAAATTGGCGTTAAAATAAATTTTATAGAATAAGTGAGTAGTTCCAGTTTCAAATTATTTGTTTCGGTTAGCCTAGTGATATTTGATCGTTTCTACATATTTCTTATCAAAAACTGAAAACATCTAATGTTAGAGTGGGAAAGCATCGACTCGGTCACAAAAAGGTTTAAAAATGGTTGAAACACAACGACATCGTTATTAAATAGCTATTTACAGAAGAATGCAAGTGAACTATTTGAGAATGTCTGTCGCGTAGTCCTCAGGTGGGGGTGGGGTGGGGTAAGGTGGCAGACGCTCGGCGCTCAGGTGTTTCCCGCGGAGAGAGGGAGGGGTCGGGAACACTCCCTTTGTTTGGTTGCCACAGAAGGGGTGCGTCCTTCACACAGATACCTGGCGCTTATATCTATGCTCTCGAACACCCCCTTCGTTACCCATTTTCCAATATTTACAAAAATTTGCACGCCGTAAAGCTGAGTGAAAGAGAAGTATAAAAATATTCAACAAATATTAACCAATATTGTTTCGAGTCAGGCAACATACATTTTTAGATATTTCGAGAGTATATACGCATGTAAAATCAATAAAAATTTATGAAATTGTAATTTTTTCTACAAATACTCTCTTTTTAAGAAACACGTAAAACATTATCAAATAAATCACGCTTCAACATATTTGTTGAAATCTATTAGTTTTGTCATTTTTAACCGAGATATCAGTTGGTTTTTTTTTACTACTGCCCTCTCCTATTAATCTTAACCCTACAGACTTTGTATTTCAAGGCCTCCCCTCATGGCGTCCTCATCTACAAAGTCTTCTATCAATCTCCTCCGAGATTTTTAGTTGGGCATCTGGTATTATCGCTACTCGTGGTGGGAACAGTTTATAATTGGTCCTATTTTATATCTAGTGCAAATTCGCGAACATTTACGATGAATCACTTACAACAATTATGTTTTATGTACGTACATTAATGTTTTATAAATGTATAATGTGTATATACGAAATTGGTAGTTTCATTGCGATTTAAGCTAAATTATTACTAAGCAAGTGGTGATTTCACCTATATGCGGAAAATTGGATATGATACATGATTGAAGGATTATAATATTATCCGGGAGGGAAATCTGATTTATATGGTGTAGAATTGTGATTGGATATAATTTCAAAATAAATATATGCAATATAATGGGAATACACTATTGCATAATATTTTAGATAGTTTTGTCGACGTTCTTGCCTGATATTTTATTGCATTACAGTGTGTCAAAATGATTGCCTAATATTCGTACGTTTACATAATAATCGTATAATAATAATAATCGTATTATTGTATAATAGTGGCGGTAATGTTATTCCCCATTACAGCTTATAACGCTGAAATTCATCCGATCAACGAAAAACAATATTTTTAATAGTATTTCATAAACTTCAACCAAAAATTCATTATGGCAAGATAGTCCATCAGGCAAAAATCAAATGTAATTTCTCAATAATCACATAAACTCTATTTTTATAGAGTATGTATGCTATGGAAAACTGATAAAAATCGTTCTCAAAAAGCTTTTACTTGCTGCCATAATTAATTTAAGCACCTCTGAGTTCAATTTACACAAAGTGGCAGCCTATCAGCGTAAAATTAAAAACCTACAAACCGGCTCGTTCGTTTCCACCCAATTAAAATGATGAATTCAGTAGTGTTGAAAAATGCTGTGGCAAAGCGATGGCGAGAGAGCGATAGCAGTAATTACCCGAGTATATCCTTCCCGGCCAAAGGGTTCCCTGCTCGTAGTTTTTGCTCCAAGGACGAACTGGGTAGCTAAATACCCGGACACATGTTGGAAATGGCCTTTTTAGAGGAGTGAATTTAATCTTTTTTTGAGAAAAGTTTCCAGTCTCAAACACAAATACTTTTATTGAAAATCACCTAGTGGCTATATAATATTAATATGGATTAATATTACAGCAAGATGGGGATGGCAGCAATTGCCCGGGAATGTATTCCCGGCCAGAGGGTTATTTGCCCCCAATTTTTGCTCCTAGTACAAACTGGATAACAAAATACCTGGAAACGTGTTGAAATCGTCCTTTTCAGAAGCACACATTTTAGTCCGCTTATGGCGAATCCTCGTCTCAAATATATGTAATAATTGTTTTGTAATGAAGGTTTTTTTTATTTCAACATACCACTATTTAGGTGTTTTTGCCATGCAGGAAACAATAAGTGCTTGATTAGTGGAATTTTATATGAATTAGATTTTTTATCTCTAAAACGTGAAGAAAGTTTAGAAGCAATTTGCATCAATTTTTGGAGACGAAAAATAAAACCTGCTTGCTTTGGAATTAGACTAGGCACGGAAGTCACGAAGGAAGGAGGGACACCGGCGTTAATAGGACAGCTCAAACATCTGCAGTTCAGGTCTTCCTCCTCAACTCGCGGGAGCTCTTTGAAAATAGTATTAACATCGGGTAGAGTACCACTTTCGTGGCCAGGTAGACAGTCCACCCCTGTAAGTTCCTGCTCTCGCTGCTAACTCAGCAATGGCGCTACCGGGACTGGGGACTCTCTGAAGAATGATTCCGCTCTACTCATTTAATCAGAGAAGTGGCTTATGTGTAAACAGCTAGTTGCCGAGTATTGTCGGTACAGTCGTCTGTACGACTTTCTCCGACTCAAGTTAAATAAAATATTAACGGCGTCATAGACTTTATTTGATGATCCCTCCAACAAGCCGTCTTGTTGGTAATATAGTTTAGTTGGGTGTTTCTCGATTTTATAGTTTCTCGCAGTCTATATATCTTTGATCGAGCTGGTAATTTGTTAATTTGTTTGGTTTGTCGGTTTGGTGAAATACTTGTTAGAATTGCTCAAAATTGTTTGCAACAATACATGTTTTCTGAGCATAACAAATTAATGGCAAGACCAACAAAGCCCAAAAATCTCACAATTTGATTGAATCCTCGTCTAAACTTAATTTGTGACTTGTTTTAATTTATGTTTATGTCAGTTTATCGATAAGAATAACCAATTATCGATAACACGCGGTTCAAAAACTATAAATATAATTTTTTTGGGTTGTAAAAGAAATATTGTCTAAACACGGCAAGAAAATTAATCGCAAGATCAAAGACGGCCACTAAAAGAATTCTCACCATACTTGATAGATACCATGCGATTTATTTTCAACAACAAAACGTTTTAAACATCAAAATTACGATTGTTGATATTTTATCTAATTTAGCTTCATCGTACAGAAGCGTGACAAGTACCCTCCTGTGGCGGCACGTCACAGAAACATATATATTCTTTTGTTTTTTTTTTTTTTTTTAAATGTAACCAGATACCAAAATTAACTGCATTTTTTACTCCAAATAAGCTCAGGATTACAGTTTATCGGGTACTTTCATCCTGCAGCACAGTATACATAATATATTAATTGAATATAATATCTATAGTATTCCTTTTATATGTAATAATAGTTGTTACCCGTGAAAAATCACGGGACCTAACTTGACTTGCCAAGAAAAAATATTAGTTCCCATTTCAAATGTAGAATGATGTTTACTAATACATTTCGAGTGTACTTCATTAGTTAGGTAGGGAATTGAAAAGATAATTCTTTTAAATTGATAATTTTCTGAACACATCCGTCAGTCTTAACTGTCGTACCTAATCACAAAATAAATTTTTATTTATAGTTAATTATTGTTCACTGATGATATTAAACACATTACATCATTACTTCCTAGCAATCTGTACATCGTTGAATAATATTTTTTTGAAGAAATACAAACATTCCCGGGTTACAAATAACCTGATAATGTTGTAAAAACTCCTACTGCCATCATAATAAGCGGAAAACGTTCCTTGTTCAATGGTGGAGAACCTAGCTAGCAGAGGAATCGAACCCACAACGCCCGATCGGGAATCCGACGCGTTTGCCCACTCAACTAATAACCGGTCAAAACTATATATTTAATGAACTCGCTTTTTGTAGAGACTTTGGATTCGATGAAGAAATGTGGTGTCGTTGCTGTCCGTGCTTTGATTGGGTGCACAGAGTGCAATATAATTAATAAACCAGATGTGGTTTTTGTGATTTCTGTCTGAATAAATAAGTTATTTAAATTGTAGGTTCTTCCATGTTTTTCAGTTTTCCAATATCTGAACAGACAGTCCTTGCTAGCTGACTCGTTCTGAATAATGTAATCAGATAAGCGGTGCCAAGTTCGGCTGCAAATCATCTGCAAGGGTTAAAACGCGAATTGTCATAATAGGTAATAATTTCTTCATCAGTTCCACGATCCTAATACTAATTGGAGCCTATAGCCATAACTCAGGCAACTAGCATAGCGCGAGAAGCGGGCGGCCAGCCTCGGGGTGGGGAATTAGTGAAGCGGGTGGTTTGTGGAGGCTTGTGGGGGGTGTTAGCGGGATAACCTCACATAATGTCCCCCGACAAAAGCCAGAAGTTCCACCACTGAGAAAAATATTTTGATTTAAGACCCGAAAACAATAAGGGTTTGTTCTGCCGCGGGGTGCAGAGGGGAAAGAGGGTTATTGATTCGTGGTCTTAGACGCTCACTGCGGTTGCTCCGTCCCCCTCTGGCTAGTCGCGGGATGCGGGCGAGACAGGGACGCGGCTAGCGAGTGTAGTGCTGCTCAAAGTGGGTTGTGCGAGAAAACGTGCAATTAATTAGCGTCTATGGAGGTCATTTTATATTTTTTGTGTGTCATTGTCAGTTGTCGCTGTTGTGAAATACTTTTAAGACATTATGAAAACAGTATGAAATGAGATGAAGTTATTTATTTATTTCGGTAGTGAAGACGCTTCACTTTTTGGTATCAAATATGACAAAACATCAAATTTATCACATCACTAAGCATGTTCTTACTAAATAAATAAATACTCCACACCCAATTAACATTTCAAAATCAATATTTCTCCTCTCTCTTTTGGTGTCAATACATGGTTATATAATTTATTGATTAATATAAATGATTTGTCTGTGTTTACATTCCGAAGCCGTAAAACCACTTCTTCAATATCTTTCAAACGCGACGATCGAGGACATAGCACCCAGATTTAGTAGCGCCCATATCTCAAATGAAAATTCCTTGCTCATCTTATACTTTTGCACCTATGTCAATCGGATATTGAAACACGCTGTCATACACTGTTAATTCTCACTGGACCACTATGGTAAAAATCTGATATTTTCAGGGAAGGCGATTGTCTGTTGATTTCTTGGCGTAAATCATACCAAAACATTATTACGATATATATACATTTGATGGCCACAATTTCATTAATGGCTCTGAAAAAAAGTTTTATTAAAATTATGTTAGAGCTAAGAGTTAAGTTAGCAAATAAACCATTTGAGAAGCACTGTCCTACGGCATCAGCCAGATCTCTTAAAGCAGCCCAAATTTGCCATATTATCATAATTTTATTTAAGTCCCCATTATTCGTTTTACAAAGCCAATGAGCGACGGTTTGGATCAGTGACTCAAATGGGGCCCGACCACTCTGGGGCCAACAATGAGATGCTTTTTTATCTTCCATTGAATAAAAAATGTTTATTTTGCGATTAATTATGGATTTGATAATAAGTTATTCCAGATCCGAATATTTGGTAGCGCCAAGCTAGGCTCGATGATTTTGTTTGTGTGCTGAAAGGTATTTGGTTTATCAAGGTGTAGTTTTGGGAGCATACTTAGCGCGGGATGCATTATCGTACTGTTTTGAAATGTTGCGTTCTATAATCGTCATCACGGACATCCCATCTTATTCAAGAATGTTCTGCACCGGCTCTGATCCCTGGCCATCCATCTGGTCTCCAGTCCTTGGGCTGATACACAATTATTATATCATCGTTTGGCATGCAATTCCGCGAATGTGACACGAAACAAATACTTCGGGGAAGAGAAAAAACCACGACACGCTGTCCAAAAAAATTTACATTGAAAAAAAAAACCAAGAATATATATAATTCGGTATGTTCCTTGGAAGCGGTGTTACATATTGACATATTTTTTTGCATTTTAGCCTATATTCGCTCATGAACATTCGTTCATTTGCATTCCGTCGATGAACATACTCGGATAAAATCATTACTAATCGGAAGGCATTTTTTAATTTTTTTTTATTAATTACAATATAACATTTCGAAAAACAGATATGTTGAATAACAATAATATTTTATTCACAGTCCTCCTCACTTGGGATTCTTGTTCCGAGGGGGACTGTAGGTTGCTGCGTTGGTGTCACTGGTTCTACGAGAACTTTATAATATTTATAATTTCCGCGTCTTCATGGTTATTGATCCACATTTTTATGTAGCTCTTGAACATTTGCATCTCGGTGGCAACTCTAATATGTTTTGGGAGAGCATTATATAATTTGGCATTATGAAACTTGTGGTTTTTTCTGTCCAAATCTTGGAATGTCGATTTTATTTAAGGTTTTTGTTCTTGTGGTGTGAGAGTGTTGGTCAGTAAGGGAGTCACTCTTTCTTTTAAAGTTAACTAGAGCATTTTTCGTGTATATTTTTGTGATTCTGGGAACATTAAAGTTTTTAAATAATTATTTTGACGGAGTTCTTATAGGTATTTTTAGGATTGTTTTTATAATACTTTTTTGTGCTTTCACGAGCTGTTTTATATGGGTGTTAGAGGCAGATCCCTTTAGAAAATATCACTTTCGGAATAATTATCATATTGCATGTCGAACGATAAATATAATGATTATAGTTTATACATATTTCTCATCACGTACATACCGTAAGAAACTGTACCTGTATAAACGGGTTAATACCTATTATATTTTTTATAAATTAACGTCCACGACCAAACCAACGTAGATCGTAGCGTTGGATTTTTACATTTTTTAACCATATTAACATATATGTTTAAAAATTATATATTTATATTTCAGTAAGACGTTAAATAGTTGACGAGCGTTAACTGTGTATACAAGATACATATTATTATACAAAAAAAATCTATCAGTATTTTTAAAATCGCTACGCCCATTCTCAAACAGATTAGTCGATAAATACCGAGGCATAGTTGACTCCAACTGCCGTCATCTTGGGAATTCACCCGCTGTCGATGTCTGAATTACAGCACAGATTACCCGAGAGTTCCGAGTTCAAAGTCCACGCTTTCTATATTATCTCGTTCTGTATGTTGTGAAGTTGGGCTAGATTGCGTTTTATTAGTTTAATCTAATTTTTTTTTATAACCACTGCAAATAGATAAAAACACTTCAAGCAACAATTCGATGAAGTAGTTTAGCATAAAATATCCCGCAAAGAGCAGCCCATTGTGATATCACGCAATGGTCCTAACTGCCCTAACCAGTTAAACTATGACATACCCATTATGAGAATGTTACGAAGCGAATAGAAAAGGGGAAGAGAAAGTTTGATAAACTTAGGTTAGGTTATTCCTGACTATTCAGATCTAGTTGGTAAACATAGCGTAGGACAATTCAAGTAACGCAACGATTTAAATTAAAATGTTGATCTCATCATTTCAGGGCCTGCTTGGTCGAGTGGTAAGATGCTCGACTACGAATCCAGAGGTCACGGGTTCAAACCCGGCGTGCAAAAATTATTTTTATTCAAATTAATATGTGTCATAAGACATTTAATTCATATAAAATAATATATAGTATATGGGTCACGCTCCAGAGTGGTAGATACTATAAGTATCGCCCTGGTGAAAGAACATCATGCAGAATTGAAACGTTGCTTGAAACGGTTTTAGCCGTGTTTGGTGACAGGATCTGAATAGCCAGCTACTTTCCAACCTTCCTCTTTCTCATCTCCTTCCCTCCCCACTACCTTCAACCTCACAACATACCCCAATTGGGGATGCCATAGTCGCACTGGATCTAGACGGTTGGGAGCAGTTGTGCGGTAAGCACTATGAAAAAAAATAATAAAAAAAATTATCATCTTTGAATTATTTTCAGATCGCCACATTCACAATACAACCGTATGTGATTTCACCAAACATTCGCATTCCTTATGACAACGTAAGAACTGCTGGTAATTCAGCTTGACCCCACGTGTTTCCACGTGTATTTCGGGGGTGGAACTGTGTGCTCTATACCCACGAAACAGTTACACACTTATACATTACGTGGGATACAACAGTGTATAGCGGATTGTCCCAAAAAATATGGGGAAGTAATCCAAACGCCGACCAGGAGTCGAGTCTAATTCGATATATTATTTCCGCTTCGCCAGGCCCAAACCATCTCAAACACAATCTGGAATCTTGAATGATTTTCTAGATTTATTACTTATTTCATTCAAGACCACCCTAAATTATTTTATTTTTCAATGTTAACTAATTATGAAAGGAAATATATTTAATTGAATTATATTGTTAAATATATTTCCCTGTTTTATGTTTTATAGTTGGAATGGGGAATAATACAAGAAGAACGGGTAGGTAAGGGGAAACAGAGCGATTAACCGAGAACACACTTGTATTAAATTAAAACTGCTTTCGTACAAAGCTGATGTATTATTATTTTATTCACAGTAGACTTTATTTATTTTATTTTCTTATTTCTGAATTACTTTCTGTAAATAATTTGAATGAAACGAATCTCTGTAAATACTGAAAAAACACTAAATATCAATTACGTGTTCTTAGACACACTCCTCAAATAATTTCGCCAGGAATTACGAATTTTCTCAGATACCTATTTCAAAGAATATACCCAGTTCTTTATTAAAAATCTTTACATTTCCGAAACAGTAAAAAAATCTGTGAGATTGGGATTGTTGTTTGTCTGATTCCCATTACTAATTCGAGTTTATAATTAGAGACCCTAAATCCCACACATGCTGCAATCAAATCTTCGCTAAGGTGATATCTCGCGTTTGAATTCATGAAGACAATGCGAGATCTTTATTCGTAGTATTATGCAAGTCTAACTTTTCTGTGTCACCAAAAACTATATATCTGGGTGATAGTTTCTGCATCCTTGGCTTAGGCAATAATTCCAAAAATTCCAGTAGGAAATATTTTCTCTTCTGTGTTGTAAAATCTCAATGTTATTGTGCTGTAACTTCTAGAACAATGTGTAAGGATGACACTTTCAAATGTTATATAATACAAAAAAAAATGATATGTTCACGACGAAGACTCCGGATGCAAAGGGGAGGTTGCAAAGTACAGCATTACTGGTGTAAATGGTGATTGATAGCATCTTTGTGTAGGAAATATCGGTATATCCGCAAGCAGTCTCTACCTGGCTGGGCTACATACAGCCATACTGTACTCATACAGGGTATATTCAACTGTAATCTACTTTACATACCGGTGTGTGAATCCAATTTTAACAGCTAATTTTAAAAGTGCATTTTTTGTGAAATACCACGACGGAACGCATTACGAAGCTATAGAATATATGTTTACCATAGTTGATTACCTTAAAAGCACTTAGCCATTCTACTTAGATTAAACAGGGTGTTATCAAATAATCTATAACTGGTATTTACGTATAAAAATATTTTTAGGGCTGTGAAATGATTGAAAATTACGAGATAAACTGTCATGGGTGAAAAATGTATGACACCGACCGCGACGCGACGATCCAAATTTGTACAATAAATAATATAATTAAATGTTATTATTTTTATAATTAATATAATGTATTAAACACTATGTTCTAGAATGTCGGGACTTAGTGCCGGTAGTTTCTAACTTTCGTCACATTTGACATTGTCACTATTCAATAATTGCCGCCGTTTCGTTTTTTTTTTTACATTTGAACGGTCCCCGTTAAATGTCGATTGTTGGTTCGTCTCAGCTTTTGAACAAAGTTTCACTAAAATGATTAAAAGAGATACTTTTCATGACATCTTCAATGTTGTTTTACCTTAAGCTACGTAATTTAATATTTTCGTAGAAAGCAATATTTGCAAGTTTGACATATTTAATGAAAATCAAATAATAACATTGTATAAGAAATAAAGAAAGCCATGAAAATGAATAGTCACATTCTAAATGATCAGTTAAATTTATCCAGTGGTTCAAAATTTGGTATATTTCCTGTAAATTCATTAAATTTCTCATTATTCTTTAATCACCTTCTCAGTTGACGTTTTAACTCTTTTATATCATATTATCTGTCTCTTTCTTTTTTTTCCTTTGTTATAATTTAAATATTATTCTATTGTTTCTCACTGTTCTCTTATTATAATATTTCATATTGTGTTCTCCCTCTGTATGTATATATAACCGCACACTTTGTATTTTTTTGTTTAGTTTAATTTTGTACCCTGGTGATGATTAGGCTAAGCAGAACCGGTCAGTCATTAAAAATAAAATAAAATCTGTGCTCTAATACCAAGTTATCACTTGATTTTAGCTATGAATAATATAATTTGTGTTGATATTGTAGTAACGCAGTGGCATAATATCAATTGGTTTCACTCACACACCACTTAACAAGCATATTCGTTGTTACAGCTATATCTCGTATGTGGGTTACCGCCATACGCACACATGTTTAACGCACTCACTACACAGGGGTTTTGCGATAAAGATGGATGGTCTTGTCAGATGGGGGTTCTAACCTAAAAAATACTACCACAAGTGGTATCGCATTGCGTAAATCGATGTTTATCATAATTATCACTTTCATAGACTCTTTTGAGGTTTTCATGGGGGGTGAAATATAAAAACACTAATAATTTGTATGAAATTGCTTATTTGAATTTTTTCTTCTACTCTCGTAATTATTTTTTAAAATAAACTTACTCCTTTCATCCAATGACATGAATTAACATTCCCCTCTTCAAAAGTTGAATATATCTTTTTATCGTTTTCACTAAAGTAAAAAGATTATATAAATTAGTTTTTAATGTTTAAGTCGCATTTCTTCTCATTATACTTTCGTGTTATACGACTGTACATGTATAAACTGTGTTTCGGGGTATTACCTCCAAATTTCAGGAGGTTAATAATCACGATATTCTAAAAAAAATCCCAATGTAGTTTTTCAAATTGAAAACTTGAATTGTGGTCGTAGTTTTGCAAAATATATTTTTTATACCATACTTTGCATTGCTAAACTCTGGTGGAAGTAAGTACCTGCCCATTCGCATAGTTAGGTATGTGCATAGCCAATCAGTAGTTAGGTAACAGTCAGTTAATCAGATATCACATTTAGCGAGCCAGTAGCGGTACATTACCGCCTGTAGAGGGCGGTATAGTACTATAAAGGATCAGTTACGCGTTGAAGTATTTAAATACAAAATATTTGAAGAAGAAAAAAATAATTGGGCCTCAAGGAAAAAAATATGATAACATTTTTTATATAGATTTTCACCCCTCTGAGGTTTGCGGTACAATCCTAAAACACGGTGTATCATGCGATTTCATAGTGTTCATCAGTTGTTTTTTTTTTTAATACTAGAGTTGTTTTCATAACTTACCATAAAGCAACTTAATTTCAGCAATTAAAGATGGATTATGGTGACTAACTGACTAATAATCACGCCATTTCCCCGCAGGAGTAGGCAGAGAAGACGGACCGCCATATAACTCTGTCTTGGCACACACTCTTTGCTTCATGTTATTTTCACGAATAACCCTATTGTCCCAAAAATATTTATTTTACTGTAGTAAATATAGGTTATAAATTTTCTCCTTCCATATAAATACCATTTTTTTATTGTTTAGGTATAATAACTTTAAAAAAACCCATGGTCTCATTAATCTACGTCTCCAGGGGATGAGCTACATTCCTAGAAGCGCAGTGGAAGTGATCGCATTCGTCAAGTCCTCTCAAATCCTTGCAAGTACTACCTACCAACTGTTTGATACATTGAACGCGTTCACATATATTATACAGTATGTTGAAAAGATAATCGTCAAAGAGAATTACTCGATGGGTACTATTATCGTATGGTGAAAAGGTTGCGGGGCATTTTGGAACCGTAATTCAGAACTGAAGAGCCACGAAGGTAACCGATTCTGGAACTTTTTCTCTTCTGAAAATTTTTCGGTTCCTTCTATTATCATAATCTTTTTCCGGCATACCGGGGCCAGTGAGACTATGGCATCCATAATTTAGAGAATATTGTAAGGCTGGAGAAAGCGGCAGAGGAAAGTTGAGAAATATCTGGCAATTCATATCTGGTTGAGTCTGGAAGAGTCTCTCACGTGGGCGGTACTGGGACAATCAATAAATCACATTAATTTATTATAAACTCGTATGTACATCGCCTTTTTTACGTGACCTCTGGACCCAGAAATTGACTCGTAGAATCGCCTTAGTAAATAAATTTCAGCATTCATGATCTAAATGTTGGTTAAAATGGCTTTAACGATGTTCACTATGTATATATAACTAGATATTAATATCATCTTGTTTTCTACATAACATCTTATAACAATTTCCAATAGAGGATGCCATAGTCTCACCAACCGGTTTTCACAGAAAAAATACAAATTTATAAAACATTTCCAATATATTCCGCAAGCAATGGCGTGGAGGGACATCGCGTACTGTGTAATTTGAAACAGAGTATCCGAAGCCACTTCGAGTAGAGTTTAGATAAGATGCCTAACTCTGCTTCCCTATTGTGGAAGCATATTGTGTACATTCCACATTCCTCTCCAACACACACGAACACACCCCCTCGACATACACCCCCCAACCCCTATAATACATACCCCACCTAGTGCACCCGCCGAGATTCACCCAGAACGTTAATACCAAATAAAGCACCATTATAGAAAACTAAAGCCTCCGCGGCGTAGAGGTTAAGACGTGACTCTGGATTCAAAAGTTGCGGCCTCGGTTCCGGTTTATGTTTGAAAGGTTGGGCACATTTCATTGACAATTTGCGTGCACTTTATTTTTAAATGGAAATTTAAAAGACAATCGCAATCAAACTAAACAGAAACATTAGCCTAATACCAAAAGGAAACTTGTACAATTTCGGCACTTTAGTTTTAAAGATATAGTTTAGTTCGGAATTTCTGAAACACACAAAATCACATTTTTGAAAGACTCATTTTATTCATAACTATTTTTCAGTTAAATATCTCTTTAAAAAAAAACGATTCATAAAAAAAAAACAATTTCCCTTATTTACGAATATTTCAAAACATTGTATATACATGTACTTATTATGTTTATAAAATGTACTTGTGTTGTTTGTTTTTCTCGAAACACATTTATTTAAAAACGCCCCTTTGCTTTTGAAGCATCAACAATATCTAAACATCCAATGTTTGATATCCGTATAAGATACCAAAAATCTATATTATTGTAAAATTTTATATTTTAAGTCGAAGTTTCATACTATGCTACAAAAATATATTTTAATGCAACAAATAAACTGTTGGCTGTATGGCTTAATACTACCTCCAAACTCGAGCCTCAAAATGGTTTATTTGCGTTTAATTCTCTGGATTTTTCAGTCTACCGGAAATTTCCCTCTTCGGCTTTGCAAACAGCCGGAGCCGGGAGCGTGAAAGCCTTCCGGAGCCTTCGCTGATAATTAACGCCCCTCCGATCGCAAACATTGTTTTAATTACAGTAAACAAGGCTTTTTGTGTACCTGTAATCGCTCTAGCGACCGGCCCCGAAGCTCGCTCGCTCACTCATTCACTCATTCACTTACTCACTTACTCATTCAACTCACTCACTCAACTTTACTCAACTCAGGATGATCGAAACTGGATACCACGGAAATGACGCGGTAGCGGAAAAACTCGCGAAATGTCATTTATCACTTTGACTTCTCAGTAAGGACTTTTAGTTTTAATGTATTCCTATCAGAATAATTTGTTTTCATAGACTGTTTACTTATTCATTATATGATTAAAATACAACATAAATGGTTACATAAAGAAATTTCATGCACTAATATTACACGGGGAGAAAATTACACTCGTTAAAATTGTATAAGATGAGAGTACACATATTTTAATGGTCGAATTTGTGTTTAATTCTTCTACCAAATAGAAATATATATTCATATTGGATAATGTGGGAATTGAATGAGTATTTTTTTCTTCATGTGTAGTTTATACCATGTGTAATATCCTCCGCCTGTATTTTTTTCCTTGTAATTTAAGTACGTGTAATTTCATACTGACACCAATATAAGTCTATATTATGTATGTGAAATAAATGGATATTAATAAATGGCTTCTCAGAGAATTTATTACAAATTTGAAAAACATCTTTGAAAGTACTTTAATAACGTACGAGTAGTTATTGAGAGATAGCGGTACAGAGAAGACTAATACATGGTCTGGGTGTTTTAATGATTATTCTTAAGTTTGCGGACCTCTTGTCTGGCATCCACAGCTTGTTAGCGAAGAAATCCATTTAATTTCGCTCCCTGCGACACTAGGAGATATCCCACCCCAAGGGGCTCCGGCCACTGCCCCCTACTAAGCTGGTTTAGAATAATCCATGTTTACGATAATAATTATTATATACAGCCAGCCTTGTTGAGGCAATTCACTCAGAAGTGCGCTTTCAATTTGAGATGCCACCCTAAGGGATACAGCTTTGAACAGAACTTTTGCAGAACTGAATATGATGGAACTTGAAAATCTCGAATCAAATATGAAAAAAAAAATTCTCGTAAATATGTTTTATAAATGTTGAGTGACACAGATGAAATTCTGAAAAACTTCAGTACCTCGGTAACCTTTTCCCGGGAGATCTTTCAATCCTGGACACCCTCACGTGGTGGCAGTGAATTAAGGCATTAAAAGTAGACTCCATAACCAACCCGCGTTTCATTCCACATGCACATAGTCAGATGCAATTTACATCAACGCTCTGATAACGCAACACGTTATCGCAGCCGGGCAGGAACTGACTTGTTTCACTAAACGTCTGCGCCTCTATTGAATGGTTTTTTAAACATCGTTGTATCTCGTAGCGGTAAAGCTATACCAAATTTTTGAAGAGTCTTAAAACAAGTATGTAGAACTGAGAAGGCTCTGCTGGGCAGGCCACTTGTGAGGATGGAAGATCGACCACCAAAGAGACTTCTCTATAATAAGCCTGCATAATGCAAGAGTGTTGGGAGATCTAAACTTAGGCGGTTGGATGGTGTTGAGTACAAGTGGAAACAATTTGTTTATAGTGAAAATTGTATTATTTTTCCTGGCACATGGTTTCTCAATAAGACAAATTCTGAGTTGTTGTGGCATGTTTAACTTCCTGTTCCTATCTAAATTTAAATTATAAAGTTATTTTTTACTGATGTAACACTATTTGTTTTAACGAATGTCCTCTAAGATTCTTTGGTCCCGCTGCTCATCAGTAGGTAGAATTCCCGACATTCCCTATTTCTGTTTTTACTTTTATTTCATGTTTGCACGCACTTTCTCCGGGTGAAACGATGTTTATTTTTTCCCTTTGTAATAGCAGAGGTGTTGTTTTCAGCTATTTTTTTTACTCAAACGGCGAACACATTTTGTATAATGGTAACTCTAAAAATAAATGATCGCGGAGCAGTATCAATGTAGTCGGTTGTTAATGTAATTAGAAATTTTGATTTCTGCGTTTCGCACATTGAAAGACAAATAAGTATTATGAAATCATGGTAATTCGTTGAGAGAAGGATTAAATAAGCCATGTAAAAAGATAACCATTAAAATTAAAAGTACGTTTTTTCTATTTATAAAATCATACTGAATAACTAATAAAGCATACCGTCATGTTAGTAATAAGTCGTGTGTTGCCAGTCTCTGTGAATTTTTATGCTTCGTTTTCTGCATTGCTGTTTATTTCTATAAATTCCTTACTGCTTACTCAAAAGGATAAAATTAAGATTTTTACCTGTAAATTTTCATCTTGCTGTGTTTACATTGTTATGTTAATTGATTGACTGGGCTAATTTTATCGATTACACACACTTTCAAGCTAAATACTGGTGTTCAATGTTAAATAGAATTATTGTTTTTCTCCCTTGACCCAGATGTTGTAAAAATCCTACTACAATTTTAAAATCACTGGTCTGAAGATGCCTGTAGCAGAGTGAAACCGATCCGGTATAGAGAGTTTTATTACACGACAAAATAACAATTTAAACACAGAAAACAAGAAGAAGACACCCCCAGAGAAGGAGAGGTTCTGAAAAAAATAAAACGTGCAACTTGCCTTACGTTTAATGAGTTAATCTAAATTGTATAGCAGGATAAATGTAAGGACTTAAAAATGCTTGTTGTAACTTTTTTTCACATCCAGATTTATGGAAACAAAAACAGGGTATTTCCCGCGAACATACGGCATCCTACCTTCATTCATTTTTACTACGCATTGGAACTATTGTTGCTCGATACAACGTAAGGCTTTATATTATATGATTTACAATGGCCCGCGATTTTATGATTTTTCTTGTCGCAGTAAAACAGATGGACAATTTGCGTGTTGGGCTCAATTTTAACGGACCGGTTCACTGCCGAGAGTATTTATGGAAAACTGTTCTAGAAAAAAATCTGTCATTATTTAACCGAGTATTTTTTTTTTATAAAGATGGCCACGTGTGTTAATCAGATTGAGGGGGGTGGGACAGCATGAGCGAGCTTCGCCAGGCAGCGGTTGATTTAGAAATTATCTCAACCGAGTATATTGAGCCATGCTTTTAAACCTTTAGAAGAAATTACAATAAGAAGGCACAGATCAGATACGAACTACAGCAAACTCAGTGGCAGTTGTAAATCCGGAGAAGTTATATAAAATCCGGATTCTTGAAACTGAAAACCCGGATATTTGGATTATTTACTCATTCCGAGTATTTATTAACCGGTTAATAGCTGAGTGGACAAACGCGTCGGATTCACATCCGGACGTCGTGGGTTCAATTCCTATGCTACCTAAGTCGTCCATCATTGCACAAGCAACACCTTCCGCTTATTATGATGGTAGTAAGAGTTTTCAAATATTATCAGATTATTCGTAACCCGGGAATGTTTGTCTTTCTTTTTAAATAGTGAAAGAATAATGAATTATATGTTATTTTTTATGAGCACTTTCGACATGATATAAAAGGCATACTGATTCAATTTCTTTCATTAAAACACTGATATGTTTGTTTTTTTTTGTTAAGTTTCAAATTTAAACACTTGTATAACCTACATAACCAACCATGCACATAACTAGTAACAAAACCACCATCTTACGATATTCGGTGTCTTTATTATTAGGAACTGTGTCAAACTAATTAGGAACATAAACTTATATGCTTTAAATATATACAAAAAACTCAACAAAAACTATAATTTTAAATTCACAAAAAGTGCATTGTTTTAGCAAACTGTGTTTTGGAGATATATATATTTTTCTTGATATATATATATATATATATTTTTTATATAAATTTTAAAAGTTATAAATACAGTGAGCCATAATTATGATTATTATTATAATTTTTAAAATGTATTTTCGTTACATAAATGAGTTCACCCTTGTTGGTATTTTCCCCCCAGATTGTTTAAGATATAATACACGGGGAATATTCTATTTTCCAATAGGTTTCATAACAGAGCATCTAGGTAGTTAGAGGTCTAGGGTCTAGGGTCTAGGCACACTACGCAGGGAGAGGAGTTTTGGCCTAAAGCCAGTAGACTTGACTGTTACAAATCTCTGGAAGCTTTAAAAATAAGTAACAACGCCAACCTGAATATTACTACCGAATACTCTGGACGGGTCCGTTTCCTCTCCTTTCTTCTTCTGGCGCCCTGTCTTTGGAGGTTGACTATCACGAGATTCACCTTGCAGGTTGCAGCCTGAAACAACTTTGCGGAACTGCACTCGTACCAGTCACGTAGATTTCAAAGCCACCAGGTGCGGCATCTTTCTTTGTTACGTCTTCCACCAATCTTCCCATGGATTACCTATCAAATCTTTAAACTTTCTTTAATGAAGCATAAAATATGTATGCTAAAACAGCAAAAACTGTCGAACAGTGAGTTCTGACGTCGTGAAATTAGCAGATATTTTACTAGAGATTCATATATCAAAAAGCGTGTTCAGCTCGAAACGTCATTTCTATCATAAACTAAGGAGCTTTGAAATATCCGCTTACCTTTTTAAAAAGAAGTCAACAAATATGTTTTTACATATTTTTGATTGTTAAATGATAAAAAATGGCGTTGAACTCGGGGACAGTCAGCTAGTAACTAAAGCTAATAATAAAGAAATTATAATTTAAGCCATGTACCTATACAGTCGAAGTGAATTTATTATTTTGGTAATTATATATTTAGCATATTTTTGTTCATTCCTACTATTTTTTTTTATTTATTTTTTTATTATTATTGTACAACAGATATAAACCCAATAACAGTACAATGGAACAACAAGTAAGCAATTTCAAATTATAAAATTTTTAAATTAATAAGTTTTTTTAACTTTTGTAAATTATCTGAAAATATATAGATGATGTATTTAACAGAATCATACCTCTTGTCATGCTATGCTGAGCCAAAACATCTGTCCGACCATAGGGTATTCTGAACATTGCATGATTTCTGTTGCGACAATATTTTTCTGGTACGAATAAGCAGTAGCATGCCAAGAGGTATGGACAGTCGATTAAGTGATTTATAATTTTAAAGCCTATTGTCATGAGACCAGCATTGCGCCTAGCCTCTAAGCTTTGATAATGTGTCTCCTCGAGTAGTTCCATGTGGTGCATGAACATAGGGTATGTTCCGTGCGAACGCATGTACACATACCTGAGGAATTTTTTTTGAATCTGTTCCAACATATTTATGTATTTGGTTTGATGTGGAGCCCAGACAGTGCTAGCGTACTATACTTTTGTTCAGGGTCATCTACCATCTGCGTGCGACTTAATCCTGAATTCCGCCTGCGCATGCTCCCTAAATCACATAAAAGAGTTAATAAGGGTAGCTACTTTTGAGTAAGCCCCCTTTCCGAATAAATCTCCAAACTTTCGACAGCAAATCTCTGGAAACGCAACAATAAGACTCGATTCCAGTACTACATAAAGATAAGGCCCTCCGAGCTTTATCTGGGCCCTGTTCTTTACAACTCCTCCAAGGCATATCCTTGTGTTTGGATTATCCATCTAGACTTTACTATGTACTGTGGACCATTCTGTCTTAATACGATGCTCGGCCACTTTCCTTTCCATCTAGAAGAATCTTCCTGACCAAATCTATAAGCACTGATATAATGAATCATATTTTGAGCGAATTTAGCAAAGTGGAAATTTGGCAAACTACTCATTAAAATAAACATTAAAAGATCTTGACTAGAAAGCATAAAATTTAATTCATTTCATTATTTAATTTAATCATTTTCCCCTCTGTATGTATATATAATCGCAAACTTTGTATTTTTTATTTGGTTTAATTTTGTACCCTGATGTTGCTTAGGCTAAACGAAACCAATCGGTCATAAAAATTAAAATAATATTCGTGGTCTTTTACAAAGTTGTTTTTTCATTTCTTTTCATAAAATTTAAGCTATGACTCTCGATCGGTGAACTATTGCGTCATAAATATAAAAAATAAGAAAAAACAGTTTTTCAGTCTGTAATTTTTAGATGAACTCATCTGTTTTAACTTGCGCTTTAATTACTTTCGTGAGTTATGCTGCTTTGAAATACACATTTAACTCTCAATAAATAAGAAAATAAATAATATTTTTGGTACTGTACTATTATTTTTTTCATTAAGTTAAAAAAAATGAATTACAATACCTGGGAAATCCATAAAAATCCGGGAAAATAGTTGCTAAAAAAGAAATGCTATCCGAATTTCATAACGTAAGAGCTCAAGATATAGGAACGTTTTTTATTTCTCAGCACACGTGCTTTCTTCTAAATATATGAGATTGCAATGAAATGCACAATACCGTTCGTTTTCAACGTTAAGCAACAAGTGAGAAAGAATTTTCCGTTACACGTTTTTTTCTAGATTCATTAATGAAAGCATAGTATTTTTTTTCAGTATTTATATTTTATTTTCAAACACGTTGAAAGATGCCCTTGTTGGCCAATTTGTGCCGCCGCGCTGCCCTATAATCATTACGCCAAACGAGTATTAAATGCGAAAAAAGTTTATTGCCCATTAAGAATAAAAAATATATTTTCTCACGGCCCCCTGTGGCCATATATTAAATATTCAAGACGCGAGCCACCCCCGCCTCCGCCCCCCGACTCCGCCCCCCGACTCTTTTCCGCAAAAGGCGAGGGCGGAAAGCGTGGGCGGGGGATCCAGAAGGAAATGCAAGGCTGCTGAAAACACACTGTCCAAAGCAATGCGACTAACTGCTCACTACGGACCGCTACTAAACTATAGATAGAAATAGAAAGGGTTTATAGCTGGTACCAGTTTTCTGGAATAGATATTTTCTAGATAGTTTTGCTGATAGACCCGTAAAAGTTTTCAAACAAAAGATTTTCATCCGACATATTGGAGCTTTCTCACGTGTTTTATTTTATTAAATTATTATTTTTAAAATGTTGTAATTATGTGAATACTACAAGAGTGAGACTATGGTATCCCCAGAAGGGATGTGTTGTGAGGCCGAAGGTTATTTCCTTGGCTATTCAGATCTAGTCACTAAGCACAGCTAAAGCATCTCAACCAACGTTTAATACTAAATGGTGGTCTTTAATAAGGGCGATATTAAGATTATCAACCCTTTGGCGGAATACAATATTTATGAATTAAACCCAAAATGAGATTCACTACTTATCTAAATGATCATTAATATATGATCTGCCCGTTCCATAAAGACGTTTACTCAAATGCGATATTTTAAAGATAACGGGGGGGGAATTAATATGGCGGCCACGGTACAAAGTTTCCCTATTTACGGTTTAAAATACCCCAAAGACCCGCGCACTGCGAGTACTTTCAATTTAATTAATTTTTCGCCCCACATTCGGCACAGCTGTTCGCGCCCAACCACACTTAACACCATTTCACTGCTTCACTTCTAAACACTACGACCAACTACAAAGTGTGTCGGTTTCTTGTAGCTGCTCGTGTTGCTACATTGTAATTACAGATTGTCTTCTCGCGGTATTCCGGTTACTTCTAGCCACTCTGCAACATGTGGAAGATGCACAATATTCCTATATATATACATACGAGTATATCCATGAATATATCTATCCTCTCGCAATCAAAATCCCAAAAATAGTTACGATAGATATTTAAAATTTTAAATATATGCTGGGTACCTACTGGAAACTGGAAACACAATCCAACACATGTCATAGTAAATAAATAATTAGTAAATAAATAAATAAAATTTGAATAAAAAAAAACTTAAACTGCTTGCTACTAATACATTTTTATATAAAAGTAATAACAATATTTTAAATAATCCCTTCCAATGGCGTAGAATCTTATATATATCTAACTTCTCTTCACTTAGTACCCGAAATTTGCCTACCCACATTAAACCCGCGTTCTATACAAATAATAGCATAGGTATATTATTAAAAAATGCTAAAGATAGAGATAATAAATTAAGTCATTCTGGCATTTATAAAATTTCTTGTAATAATTGTACTTCATATTATATAGGTAAGACATCTCGTAGTGTAAACATTAGAATAAGTGAACATCTAAGATGCTTAAAAAACAATAATTTTTCAGATGCAATCACCTCATTACTACTAATCATGATTTTAATAGAGATACAGGGGTTAAAATTCTTCGATTAAAGGGATAAAATTAGATAACTTAGAAGCACTAGAAATTAGAAAATCATTAAACAGTAAATGCAATATTTTAAACAATCAAATTAATTTATCTTATAGTCCTATCCTAAATATTTTTCCAATAAACCGCTCTGTTATTCCCATAATTTCCTCAATTACTTTTTCTCCTTCCAACTCCTAAATATGTATATTTATCTCAGTATTTTGTATTTCAGATTAATTTAATATTGTCCTGATGATGGAAGGGTACTTCCGAAACCGGTAGACAAAATATTAAATAAAAAAGTGATTAAAAACAAAGTGTATGTGTTCTATTTATAAATAATTAATTATTAAAATTGAAATAATATCAATAATCTTAAACGTAAATATGAAACAGAAAAAATATAACGGTCGCGACCGAGACTCGAAATCGGAACCTCTATTCTATTCGGGAGTAACGCTTCTGCCAATTCAGCCACCGAGACTTTATAGGAAACCGGCATTTTCAATCGATCTCATTCTTTATTTTGAAAATTGTTAATATCATTTTTTTTCCTTCCAATTTGGCTGCCATCTTTGTATTGTATAAAAAGCTCTACCCGAGCACATATTATATACCTAGATGGTGTCTTGGATAAACCATCCATTTTTATTTTACAGAAGATTTTTGACTTCTTACAAAGTCGAGAATAAATATATTAAATTAGAATTAATTTTAAAGCTATATAGTGTTCCATATTAAAATGTTTTTCTTACACTTTTTTTTCACCTTGTGATTTAATTTTATTTTTAAATGCCATCAAAACTTTGGGAGTGTTTTGTGTTTTTGATTGCATACTTGTTTTTTTGCATTTCTATGATTTCCGACTACTAATAAAACACTTTTTTTTACACTATTTTATTACTGATGTTTTATAGTAAGTAGATACATTAATTTAAATCTTTGCTAAATACCTTTTAATGAACATCGTACCTTGCCTCGTTACCCTCGCGAGCCGACTGAATTTAAAAAGAGTGGATATACTTCGATTAAATCTCTGATTTCACAAAACCCTTACAACAAAATAATCGCTATTGTGTAGGGCGGTAAAGAATTACTTTGCATATTTCATTATTTGCTTTGTGATTATGATCCGAAGTTAATGATCATAATTTGGATAACGCATCTGTATTCGTATTTGTTAACATCAAGGACAATACTCGAAATACATTCGCCAGTGGCGTGTAGAAGGCTGGGCCGGGGGCGGACGGCTCGGTGGTGTTGGGAGGCAGGGTAAGGGCGGGGGCGGGGGCGGGGGCGGCCCAACTCGGCCATTGCACGGCAACTTCTAATGATAAATGTCATAAACTTTATTCAGTTCCGTTTCCTCACTACTTATCCGCCAGCTTTTGTGCGGAAAACATTACATCCACTCTGGTCCTGAAGTTGCCAGCCACCACCTACTCCATACCTTGCCTCTTACCAATCTCTCCATTACAATACATTCCAATTCTCAATCAAATTGTACACTTCTAGCCAATCCCATGACTTCAAATCGATTAGCGTCTAATGATCAATCTGTATTTTCTAACAACGTAGGTAACTTAATTCATCTCAATAATTTATAAAACAATTTCACTCCTAACAAAGCACGAAATATTTTTTGTCACATATGTTGCGCTGCTGCGGGAATCGAATCCACAACAGCCTATATTAAATAAGACTGAAACAAAGGCATACGCCATTCAGCCATAAAGACGGACCAGCAAAAATATTTATGTTTTGTATTAATCTGTTCCTCGTTCATTTATTTCACCTTCTTTGTTGTAACTCATCCAGTTCAACATTCCTTGCCGTAGACAAAATGAATTGTTGTTCCTCAATCATCACTCTACTGATTATGGGTATCATTCTCCACTCTCCAGAATGTTGAGACTTGCTAACTCAAGCCATGGTCTTTTTGGTAGCAGTCTAAATGATTTTTGTCATTCTTTACGACTCTACCAAAACTTTGACTTGACCTTGGCTTGAATGTTCTTTCTTACGTATATTTTGTACTATTTTTGTCATGGCTTCATTTAATATGATGTGCGTGCTTTTCTTTCTCTATTTCTCTTTTTCCCCATTTCGTTTAATGTTTTTTTTTTGTAATTGGACAATAATCCGTTGGTTCATACATAAATGAATAAATATATTAAAAACGTCTGAAGATTTTATCAAGAAAATCCTCCCAAAAGAGAATATTTTTCGATCAGAAGGTATTTTTAGATCAATATACAGATACTAGTAACAACTAAAATCCAATTAATACAACTACAGAAAATGGTGTTTTACTTCTCTTGTGGTGAGGTTCCTAGGGGAGGGTTTTCATCCATTTTCCATATGAAATGGGAGGGTGAGAGGCCGCCCAATGCGACCCTGGACACAATCGTGATGTACCTCCCATGACTTGCATTATATGTCTTACTTCTGCACGTACACTCCCGCAGGGGTATCCAAGGAATTGTCGCGTACTACATTCCGTGCATACATTACAAACTATTTTAAGGAGGTATTCAAACGAGCACCGAAGTGCATTACGGTCACCAAATTGTTTATGATAGTAAGTTATCGGTCACCTAAATAATAGTTGTAGACCAAATATTACAAATGAGCACCAGAGCGCTTTTATTGAAAAATATTATTATCGATTACTGGAACCTTGATTAGGCACCAAAATTATTTAACCAGGTTAGGTTATTTAACTTTCTCACTACATGCCAATACTTTCATTTAAAAATAAATACATTTTTTCATTAAAAAAATAAGTACAATTATTACGTTTAAACCCAAACAAAGTTATACACTTAGGGTGTATATGTATAAAGAAAAAAATATTAATAACTATATAATGTCTGACAGTCAAATGGTACATATAAAACGAAAATCTAATTTCGTGTCGGCGTATGCTAGAATTATCAATACATAAAACTTTTATTAATTATTTGTAAAAATACATTTGTAATTATACACGTAGTACTTAGTCGTTTTATATCTGAATACCGTACAAGAGTGCAAACTGTTACCGACTGGGCAAAACCAGTGGGACCATGACATCCCTGATTGGGGTATGTTGTCAGTCTCGAGAGTGGACTAGGGAAGGGGAGGGGTAAGAGGGAGGTTGGGAAGTGCCTAGCTATTCCAATCTAGTCACACGGCTAAAGCCATTTTAATCGCCGTTCCGATCCCGTGATACTGAGAGTATCTACCACGAAGTTTACGATGTATACCAATATGTTTGCTTCAATTAAATTTTCCAGAAAGATAGTCTATGAAAATTCATTTTTTTAATGAGCCTTTCTCCGATGATCTGGCTACATTATTCATAGAATTACGTGTATCGTTATTCTATCTATAGATTCGGTCGATTTCACGTTGTAACCTTTATAAAGAAAAGTGCCTTCGCATGACTAGTGCTTATCTTCAACTGAAAATGATTTTATCACTTGGCAATATAATGAATAATGATTTTCCCACCAGGCAACAATAGAAAATGACTTCCCATTTCTCGAGGCAGCCGCAGTTCGTTAGTCGTCTCTCGAGGAGTCGTGCAGTCATGTACGAGTTTGTCAAACTTTTCCTTTACGTTGACACTGCGTAACAAATTTACTTCCTGACACAATGGGAGCACTACGCTGTAGAATGACATATTGCTTCGCAGGCACTATGTAGTGCATTCTCTGGGACTCTAGCAGTAGGTACGGTACCTGCATATATCCAATATTGACTTTTGTTTGGAAAATTGAATTCTCGTCCGGTTTCTGTTTGTCTCAACAACATATTAAATTATTGTCAAGAGAAATTAGTTATTTGGAAGATAATGTACCGACAATTTTTCAAAACTAGTTGGGCCTCGCAAGCTATTTGTAACATTTTTTTTCAAAGAGTTGGCAATTTTCCTTAAAATAAGTCGGACTGTATGAAATAAGGACGTAAACGATTCACAAAGCTTGAATAATGGAAAAAAAGACCCAATATTTAAAAATGATACCTGAAAATCTGTTCAAACTATCTAGGAATGGTACTTTTTCCTAAATTTTCAAAGATTTTCGCCGTTTTTTTTAAAATATAATTTGGGAAAAACCTATGCCAGTATCATTGAGAAGCCAATCACGTACAAAACGTCTTTTATGGGTCAATACCAAAAAATACCCACTTTTTGGCTTTCTAGTACAAGCAAAACTCCAAATTATTTATTTGTTAATTCTATACGGGTAGTTCGAAAAATGTCTAAGGTTTCCAGTGAATACAATTCTCAAACAGTGATCTTTTAAATCATTTTTGAAATGCATACTGGAATTCCAAGTAAAACGTTCAAAATGCCTTCGCTGGTTTTCAAACTGCACCTTCTATTGACATTCCAGTATGTTTTTCATAGTGTTCAAATGATTTCAGTTAAAAAGTTGTATTCACTGGAAATTTCAGACATTTTTCTTATTACCCATACAAAATTTGCAGATAAATCATTTGTGTTTGACGTTTAACCTTTAAGAGCACCTAAGTGTAGGATGGTGAAAACCAACAGAAAAGCTATGCTAAGAGAAACTGGGCCTGAAATTAAGCAAAGCCACATAAGTAAGATGAGAAAGGAACACCTGCGATTAGCTTTGTCGAAGTAATGATTCTACGACTTGATCAAGCAAAACGGATGAAAATAAAGATGATGAGGAGACAGCCACCGAGATGGTAATAGTACTTTCATACTGTCACTTCACATCTTCTTAATGTCATGGGATTTGGTCATTACTTCGTAGTATCCTCTCCGATCATTTGTGTGTGTTTTTTTTTAAATATTAAGTATGTGCCTACATCTTATGTTTCCCACCATCGGGTTATGTTCTTAATAACCACGACGTATGCACCGAAAAATACCCCCAGTTGGCGAAGTTCCCCGAAGAGTCGTATAAATGGCTAATAGCAATTTGCAATACTATCGACAACTCCCCTCGGGATTCAACCTACTTTCAAGTTGATGGAAATAACATTTATTCCAATGGGAAATCGTAAAATCGATGTGCAGGTGCCAGTAATCGAACTGGGTCAGGCGTGGCTCTGAGCAGATCTCCCCTTAAGAGTTCCGTTCGCAAAGATGTTAAATAATGCCTTGTCCGGTGAAGTGTACCCGTCGAGATGAATACTTGGAATGAACTGAATGAAAGTAACTACAGCATTACGTGGATTCTCTAAATGCTAAAGCATACCTATTCGCTATTCACCAACAAGTACAGAATAGTCCGCGAATGCAATCAATAGGAGATCTAATCTCTAAGATTCGATCAGCGGATTCAAATGAAGTGATGTAATGAACGTTCAAGAACAGGGTGGTTACAAAATGAAGATATTATTCAATTTAAATAGAAGAGCAGTTTATTTTTGTACATGTACGTAAATTATTATTGATAGTGTCATAATAAAACATAATTTTTGAACTAGACGTTTAGTGGTTATATTTTGAAAAAAAATATAAAACAAAAGATGTATTTTTACATCACGCTGGATTAGCAATCTCAATAAAAAACGAGAGACAATAAATTCCGGTAAAGTGATAATAAAAATAAGATAGATGCGTAAATTGTTGACGAGTTTCGTAGAGTCGAGCGGTTCAAACCCCGGTAGGCGCAATAAATTTTGATTGATTTGTGTGTTCGATTTCACATACATAATCAAAACAGAACAACGTATATTATATTTGCGGAACGTTTCAGAGTGGTAAATAATCTCAGTATCGCCCTGGTAAAAAAATCCACCATTCAGATACGAAACATTACTTGAAATGGCTATTTCCGTGTTTAGTGACCAGATCTGAATAGCTAGGTACTTCCCAAACTTACGCTTCTCCATCTGTTCCTCTCGCCACTTGCTTTAGCCACACATTATAACCCAATCGGAGATTCCACAGTAGCACTGGTTCCTGGCAGTTGGAACATAGAATTAAAATAATAATAATTTTCATTCACTTTTTCCTGGGACATGGAAAGCTTAACATACTCGTATACCAGAATGGTAGATATTCTAAGTATCGCCCTGGTAAAAGACCATCATTCAGAATTCAAAACGTTGCTTGAAATGGCTTTAGCGATGTTTGGTGACCAGATCTGAATAGCCAGGTACTTCTCAAACTTCCTTTTCTCCATCTCGTTTCCCTCTAACTCCAGCCTCACAACATACGCCTATTGGGGATGCCATAGTCTCACTGGCTTTAGACGGTTGGGAGCAGTTATTCACTATTAAATATATAAATATATATATATGATGTTAGAAAAAAATAAACGAGTATTTATGTTTATGGCGAATAGACATGAAATCTAACTGTTTTTATTTGTTCCAGCGCATCATGGACTCGGCGGAACAGGCCGCGCTGCCCGGAGTCGCCCGGGCATCCCCGCCCTCGTACTATGACGCGCGGCGCCTCAACGTGTTCGGCCCGGACGGGCGCCCAGCGGAGGGTTCGCGGCGCCTCCAACTCACCCCCAGCAGACACTTCGACCACCTGTCCGTCAACACGACGCACAGCGCCATCTTGATGCCGCCCTTTGTGGATGAATACGGTCAGTGCAATTTTTTTGTCTACATTGGGAGGTTAAGGTAATCACAAAGGCCAATGGTTCTACGGCATGCCATTTTATCGGGAATGTTGTGAGACTGGATTAAGAACAGAGGAGATGGATATGGAGAAGAAGAAGATGAAAGTTGGGCTATTCAGAGCTGTCGCCAAATCTAGTTCAAGCAATGCAACGTTTTGATTCTGAATTGTGGTTTCTCACAAGGACGATCCTGATAATATCTACTTTTGAGAAATGTATCTATTTATGCACGCATTTTTTGGATGTAGACAGTACCAGGATCACGCGTGTGAAAGAAAGAGTCGAGGACATTCCAAAATTATATAATATGCTTTCCTACACCAAATACTTTTTTTTTTCGATTTCTCAATATAAAACAGTCAATACTAACCTCGTTCGGTATGACAAATGTGTCCGAACAAAAAGTAAAAATCCGAAACAAATTCTCCTAAAGGATTGGTTTATGTGGTGTTTTAACTTTGGACCGCAGAGAGTGTGGTCGCGAAAAAAGTGAAAGCTCAATCATCCCCTCTTGTATTGCGTAAAATGGCGTAACAGTTAATTAGTCTAAGGGGCTATTTCACCACCTCTCAATAAACTACTATTCATTAGTTAACTCTAATCATCGGAATATTCGTTTGTTATCTCTTTCCGCAAGTTTGGCTGGCAACGTCGCTTTTTTTCAAACCTTATCCCGTCTGCTGTCACGTCTGTCAATACAATGCCGTTATTTCTAACATAAACTAACTTTCACAATACAACATTCGCGCGCGAAGCTCATTACATCCCTGTCACCAAATAGTTAAACGCGTCTCTATATTTAAATAAAACATATTTCTATTCATATTTCATATTTTGTATCTCCTTTACGGCATTTTTTGTCAAGCGAAATCTTGACCTAAACTCAATGTCATCTAAGACGTATAAAAAATACCAGAAACGGATTAACCATTCAATTAAGTTAATTGTTGGCGTTTTATTGAATCACCTTCTATGAAATAATATTACCTGTTTACTTGTTTATGAGGAGAAATTATATTCATTCGTTGTTTTTTATTACATTCGTACGAAGAACCTCCACCCCACTAGTGATCTTCGCACAAGCTTCCAAAAGCCAATTAAAAATATCACAAATAAATTCATCCGGTTAGACCTAGGAGCCCCCATTACATCGAGATGTAAAAGTGAAATTTCGCGGAATCCATCTATGCGGGTATCCTCACCCATAAAAACGGGTTCATCAATACCCTCGTCCGGGATGATGAATATCTCCGTACAAAATTTAAGCTGCCGAAAGGTTTGGTTTTTATGTGGCCGTGTGAATCAGTTCCCCGAATCGCGAAATCTGCTTCTGAATATAACGCATTTTTTTCTCATTAAAAAAGACATATTTTGTCAGGTTACGAATAAGCTGACAATATTTGAATTTCTCCAACTACCATCATTATTAGCCGAAAATGATGTTTGGGCAGTGATGAAGGACTTGTTGAGTGGTTGGGACTGAACTTATTTGTGTTTACTTTGCCAGACGCCGAAGTGCAGAACCAGATATCCTGGTCGGAGCACCTGGACCCGCTGTTCGCCAACAACTACGAGAGCGACCCCGCCCTCTCTTGGCAGTACTTCGGCAGCTCTGCTGGCTTCCTAAGACGTTTCCCCGGTAAGCCCCTACACTCAGATGTTTTCTTTAATTGCGTTAATTCATGGAAGAACCTTTGTACCGGCATGTCACATCGACGCCTTAATCTGGAGAATTAAATCGATCAGGCCGTTTTATCTTCGTGGCGCAGCCCCTGTTGTCTGCGTCTACTCCTAGATGTGGGTACTTTTTAAGATGGCTGTAGCACATATTTGGTGTTCGCCATCAATTTATATATTACATTAAATTAGAATTAACTTTGAAGCTTTTACGCTCATTATTTTCATATTAATAATTTTAATTTAATATATTAATTCTCGACTTTGTAAGAAGTCAAAAATTTTCTGTAAAATAAAAATGAATGGTTTATCCAAGACACCATCTAGGTATATAATATGTGCTCGGGTAGAGCTTCGTATATCATACAAGGATGGCAGTCAAATCAGAAGAAAAATTAAAATAAATGACAATAATAATTTTCAAAATAAAGAGTGAGATCGATTAAAATGTCGGTTTCCTATAGGGTCTCGGTGGCTGAATTGCAAGAAGCGTTACTTCCGGGTTCCGAGTTTGAGTCTCGGTCGTGACCGCTATATTTTTACTGTCTCATATTTATGTTGGGGATTATTAATATTATTTCAATTATTAATTTAAATTTATATATTGTTTAAAAAGAATCATGTTTTCGAATCAATTCAAATTTGTGTATAATAGTATCCGCACTCTTTCTAGAAACCGTCTTATTGGTAAATCTATATTTCTGTGTCGACAGATGTCTACCTTGAAAGCATTAATTAAATGTGGAAACAACGTATTTTCCACATACTCTTCCTCTAGTGAAAACAAAAACTTAAAAATAGTCCGAGGAAAACGAGAAGGTGTTTGGTCAAACGTATAGGTCCTCAACCTTTTTTTTTAATTTTGAAAAAAGTATACAACCTGCAGGTCATATTTTTTCGTCACTGCACTGTTTAGTCGCAGGTGATACTTTCTGTAGATAACACGATTTTATTTTCTACCTATGTGAATTTAAAAAAAATGATAATTCTAAAGCAGAAAACAACTGCGCTCCGTATACAATGTCGATGTTGTCATTAAGTACGGAGTTCATTACAGCAAGTACGAGTATAAGCATTACTTTGTAGCGCGATGCGATCATATAACTTTGAGTCTTTCTCGTCAAGGAAGCTTTCACGCGTACAGTGTAGTACAATATAAAAAAAAACATCACTCATATCTGAAACGGATCTCCACGGTCATAGCTTGTTCTCATGATAACGTTTCCTTTAGCCATCTCCTGGCCTCCGGAAGACGGGCGCTCCCACCACGCGCGCGACTTCTACGACTTCCGCGCCTCTTCCTGGTTCGTGGAGGCAGCCACTTCGCCCAAAGACCTGGTCATTCTGCTGGACACATCGAGCGCCGCCGGGGGTCACCGGGGAGCCCTGGCGAGGGCCACCGCCTCCGGGATCCTCGACGCGCTGGGTCCCAATGACTTCGTGAACATCTTCACGTTCAGCGACGTAACAGAGGAGCTAGTGCCGTGCTTCAAAAATATGCTTGTGCAGGTAAGACTTTTGATATCAACTCATAAACTAGGTCCAAAAGATACATTACTTGAAGTATCCCTCAGGGTCATTATCATAGACGTGCGCAAGGGTGATTAATTTGTTTTCTCGATGTTGACCTCCGTCCACAAGCCTAAACTGTTTAAATAAACATAGTATATTTGCACCTCCTGCCACAGTGATAGATGCTTTCAGTATCTTTTTGCTAAAAGACCACAATCAAAAATAAAAACGTTGCTTGAATTGGCTTTAGCTATGTTTAGAAACCAAATACGTAGATCTTTTGTAATATATCATAAAATGCTAATAATAATAATACACTTTTTATTCCAGACGGTATGCAGGAGTAGTGCAATGCAATACATCCCATAATTGATAGTAATACATTAAATAAATTTGTAATAAATGTACAAAATAGTAAAGAAAAAACATAAATTCGTGGGAAAAAAGAATAAATGTAAAAATTGATAATGGAGGATATTAGGTCTCATGGCAGCATTAAAATTGATGGGGCCAATATCTTACTCCAATGAGCTTCTATGCTAGAATTCGAGATCTGCAGGGATTCCATGATGTTTTTTATGCTAAAAATGTAATGATTACGTTTGTAATTACATATACGTATATGTTCGTAACTCTGCACTTCTTATTACAATGTATGAGTAGTTCATCTTAGGGGTTGATTGTCACTTCTTAAAAAATACATGAAAATAAAAAAAAGTTGCCCTGAGAGACATGTCAAAAGTATATATTTTACAGCTCATTCTGAAGTATGAAAATCGTCAAAAAATAATAAACAGATAAAGGCTGTTTTATTGATCTCCTCTGAAACTTTCTTCATAAACACATTCTTTGTAAATCCATTCCTTCCGCTCGTCGGTTCACCTTCCCAGCCCCTCGCCCCCACAGATCTCCCTCGCCCTCTCAGCCTTCTTATGAAAAAACTTTTCCAGACTTTCCGACCCGAAGCCAGCCAGGTGTGGTCTCGGATATGTAGCAAGTACTTCTCCGGCTTCCTCTCGAGAAACTGTTCGGCGCGATTCTATACTTTGGCGAGTGTCCGAATTCACAGCAAATAATATACCAGCGCAATGAATTATTCCACCGATTTATATTCATAGATTTTAATAAACCATGTTCATGGATATTAATAAAACACATTGGTTTGTGTTTAAATTATATTTAGAGATATTCAAAACGACGTTGATGTTTATAAATTAACGTATGGATAATAAATTACCTTCGTTGATCAATATGTCAATAAATTATACATAAATACACTTTTCTAAATTAATACAGCTTGATGATATAATATTACACCAGTTAAATGTTTATTTTTATATCACTTTACTTGAGTTTAAGCCAAGAAGCCTTATTGAGAAATCCATCAAAAATACATAATCAGTAAATTGATCAAATCAATCCTCTCTCTTCATATATTTGTCATACTTCTAGGTCGGTAGAGCTGACACAAACACCATATGATTATGATTTTGTGTATTGGTGCATATTCATACACTTCTGACAGTGATCTTCTTGCTAAAAGTCACTGAGAAACAGCCTTATGTCTTGTAATCGTATCCGCCATTTTCAGCGAAAAAGAGACAAGAAGTGTTGACGTTGATAAAAATTTAATATTACAAAATTTTACAACAGTTCTTTTTAATATATTAAAATAATGTTTTTGTAAATTTACGGGAATTTTCTTTTCTAAAGTCAAATAACAAGTTATAAATATGCTTCGTGCAAACAAATTATATTTAAGTACTTTGTTCGAGTGAAATCTGGCTGCGATACCCATTATATAATTGAATGAGGCTATCCGGAAAAACCTTTGTGTGTGTTTCTGCTTTCTCTATCAATAAGAAATTAAACGTAGTTAATTATAATATAAATATATATTTTTTTTTTACTCTAAGCATTGTTGTTTCTTAACCAGTACCTATTACATTGATTAAATATAATGAAAATGAATTATTTTATGTATTTAGACCATAGCACGTGTATTTTTTAAATTTAACTTATTTTTTTAATATTGTTTGGTGCTAGTTTGCTTAAGTCTCAAATAAACTCCTGTATAATTAGATTTCTCACAATATCCATGAATACTGAATTGGCCTACCGAGTTCCGGCATTAAAAAAAAACCTTTTTCTCATTCTTAAGTTTTTTTAAATGAATTTCATTTGATATTCTACGATTATTAGGCTGTGTTAATAATTTTTACTCTTTGATGCCTGTTTGACGGTAACCTCTATTATTATGCTAAATTCCCTGCCTACTTACTACATGCCGTTATAAAGCTATGTAAGTCTACTTAAAATGTGTTTAATGTAGGTAGCTTTCCAGCTTCAAGTATGATATATCTAGTACCTACCTTCTGGGGGGTGAGGACTGGGTACCTACTTTGAATAACATTCCATGGCTGACAACATCAAACCGAACGCAAATTCAAACTCGACACAATGGCGGATGTTATTTTGACGTGAAGTCATGGAGGTAGAACATTCACGCAACACAAACATAAAATGAAACCGTTATTAAACGTTGAAAATAATTACAGCTACGCTTTGATATTTCCGTATTATGAAAATGCTCTGCGAAAACTGCGTGAATTTAAGTCAATGCATTTTTTTAAATTATCATATCGATGCAAACATGCAACATTTCATAACATTATTATAATATATACCTTCTACTAAACAATATAATTTCATTGTGCGTACGAGTGTGACTTTTTCAAATCTAGAACTGTATTGAAAAAGTTATCAAATTTTAAAAAATAACCTTTTCTGATCCAGACCAGCGTTAAAGTACCTACCTATGATATATTTTATCAGACTTTTATTTTAATCCTTTATTTGAAATGTGTAATATCTTTTGATTTTGCAGAAACAAGTTACGTCCCGTTATTTTTTACGGGCGATAACAAGATATAAAATTATTTATTATTACAACCATAGCTAATACACTGGCTATCGTAAAGCGTATAGTGAACCGAAAATTGTATGCCTAAAACAACATTTACCTTTCGGTCATAACTTGTTCTGAGTAGGTAGTACAGATCATTTTTTTACTCATGGCACGTTATCAATGTATTTTGTACTTATAACATACAAGCCATTGTGTATAGGAGAGTTTCCTATGCTTTATCTACGTAAACAACGGTAGATTGCTAACTAACATTTTGGAAGGTACACCGAGAGCAAATGTTACAAATATCTCAATTTACTTAAAGTTATCTGAATAGGTTTTTTTCAAATCGTGTTATGTAGAGAAAGTATCGCCTGCGACTACATAGTTAGATAAGTAAAATAATGACGTCTAGTGTAGGTCTCGGTACCCGCTGAGAGAGTCTAATGGCTCATGTCGCTTTTTTACCCAACTTTTGTTTCAGAACTTTTTTATGAATGAAATAATATTATATAATTTTCCCGCTCCACAGCGTTGCCCTGTCACGTGAAAAAAATGGGATAAAGGTCTTCTCTGGTTGTACGCAGTACAAAAAAGGGTCAGCTTGTCATATGAAAAAAAATCGAGAAAAGCTCCCGGTTTTTTTATGTAAAACTTTAACAAATAGAAGAGGACAATAAAAAAGAACATGTTCACCCATTTAAAAAAAATGTTGATAATTCATACTTCGTCCTATCAATGAGATGAAGCCGTTTAAGTTTATCATTTAAGTGAAAACGAAGAAAAAAGTATTTAAATTTATTTTTTTACTGAAATATCACGGAATGCCATGTATTATTGAACAATATAATAACATTGTGAGTGCATACTTACGAATGTGACATTTTAAAATTTGAAACTGATGTTGAGAAAACTGGGTTATAAATTTTTATTTTTTATTTTTTCAATCCCAGACACCATTTCAACCCAAACAAAATTTCTCTCGGCTAGTCAAGATACATCTTGTGATTTTTCACGGGTAGATGGCAACTAGTTAGTATTATTATTTGATTCACACCTCCTTCAATAATGATCTAGTGGTTTTTTATGGGGTATCCCTGATAGTTAATTTGAATTTTTTTTTTTATGTTCAGGCCACACCGGAGAATATCAGAGAGCTGAAGTATGCCTTAGAAAGCAGCCCGGAGACCAACAACGATGCTAATTTTACAGCAGCGCTCACCACGGCTTTCGAAATCCTACACAAGGTGAGATAAAAAAAATGTATTAACAATCAAGACAATCTATTATGTATTTTCTACACTTTATTAATGCTCATTTTTAACAATAAAAAATACACTTTTATTTGCTAAATTAAATACCTCTCATATGAGTGTAATACTTTGAAATTGTTCAGTGGGCAAGTACTAGATATCTATTTCATCCGTCCTTCATCAAAATGAAATTCATTCCTTCCCTATTTTGTGCTTCCCCAAACACAAGCTGTTCTCGCTGCCATAAATACTGAAACTACTTCAAGTCTATACTGCCAAATAGAGAATAGAAAATAAGACAAATAAAACAAGACTTTCACCAGGCCGACAGAGGAAGTGGGTATTGAGGCACACGGGGAAGGAAAATAAGAGAGGGTATATTTGCGGAAGAACCCATCATAACAACCACATCAAATACACGTGTAATTCACAAACATAGTATATTCTAATGACTCATACAACTAACCCCGAAATATCAAGTGTTCGAGCCGTGTAGGTGCCCCCTCTGGGTATAATGGACTAGCCCGACACGTGACCCAGCTCGGCTCAAGGACAGCGCGCCAAGGACGGCTGGAAATTTCGTCGGCGGGAAAACACAAAAGGCGGGATGACGTTTATTTCAAATTTATTGAATATTCCATCCGGTGATTAAGTGAAATGGATTTCTGATAAGGAAATAATGTTTAGGTACTTTTATTTTGTTGTTAGTAAAGTAAATTTATGTCCTGTTATACCTATAATCGGAAAACAATGATTCAGTTTGAATACAGAAAGGTTGCAAGTAATTATTAATATAGACAAAATTTGGACGGTTATGAGAAAACGTAACGATTTGGCAGCCATTTGAAAAAAAAAAACTATTTCAATACACATTCGATTCAAGGAAAAACTCGTTCATTCCCAAAAACTTTAAATAAATATTTTGTGAAATAATTTTCAAACATTGTCAACTTCTTTTTTTTTCAAAAGTTGTGAGTAAAACCATTATGCTTTTGGGGTGGAAATAACTGTGATAGTTTTAAAAATTGCAGCATACTTACAAAATGCTGTGAGGAAATGCCGTTATTGCAACTTTTACCGATTTTTCGTAAGTTTCTCTACAAATATTTCATTTTTCAGGAATGTGACTTGTCGCAAATAAAAATATCAAACAAAACGGTGTATTGTGTTTACTTCTAAAGTTACGTTCGGAGAATCACACCTAAATTTGGACATGAGAGATCCAAACAAAAATAAAACATGATATTGAAACCCTAAAAAATGTGCAACCCTTAAATTTTCCAGTATAACTCCGCGGTTCAGGGCTGCAGCTGGAACTAGGCGACTAATAACCTGCTGATCGAACTGAAGTAGCCGGGTTTGTTGGAATTAACCGTCATCAGTATAATCACCAAAGTTCGTAAGGCCTAGGTGCTGTAACCCCCTCACATTTGACATTGTTATTAAATATGTTCCTGATTTTTGATTTTTTGAAGTATCATAATTAGCCACCTGTGAAATTTGCAGTATAACCGCACGGGCCAGGGTTGCCAGTGCAACCAGGCGACCATGCTGATAGCGGGCGGCGCCACGGGCGAGCACCGCGACGTGTTCCGCGCGCACAACTGGCCGCACATGCCCGTGCGCGTCTTCACCTACCTGGCGGGCAGCGACGCGCCCGGCGCCGTGCACATGCAGTGGATCGCGTGCGCCAATAAAGGTAACCCCGCACTCTCGGGATTACCAAAAGTCTAGACATTTTACAAGTAATGGAACACTTTTGTTTGTAATAAAGATTTACGGAACACCGACATCGTGAAGGACATTAAGCTAACATATAAATGTTTATTTGCTTACCTCAATTTGAAAATGATCATAAATAGATTGCATTGTTCTTACATAAAATTAATAAAAAATTATTGTTATAAACGTTTTTCTATTAAAATTATTTGTTTAAAGCTTAACTTTTAAATTCATAATATTATGATTATGTGTGTAAAATTAACTTTAAAAAAAAGATAATATTTAAAGCGATTTTAATTCGATACCCAAGCTTATCAGCTTTCGTTCATTTTCCCAATGTCAGTACTAATATAATCTAGCGAAACACAGATTAAGAAACACTGTAGGTACTAGACACTTGAACACCTCGATGTAGGTTCTACTATTAAAGTGATCACAAAACACATGACAAAGTACATCTTTATAATAGCCACAGCAATTTACACCGTATAAAATACTTTTATGTTATATGTTTTATACTTGGAAATAAATGTGAAGTTCATAGTCGCCTTTTTTAAAAATACATCAAGTTTTTTTGCTACAATCTAGCTCATTGTTTTATGCAACGGTATTGCTAGTGACAAGTATAATACTCTAATGGAGGGAATTCTCGAATACTCATTCGACTCACTGGAGTAACGTTTGGTGCTTACAATTACTAGAATGGAGTTATATTCAAATATATTACCTAAAATACTTTGAACCTATCTTTGATACGGTAGATCATGAAATACTCCCACAGAAATTAGAACATTTGGGTATAGTTGGGAAATCTCCAAATCTCTTTCAAAGTGTCCAGCTAATAGATTTCGTCTTGTCGATTTTCGGACCTCTGCTTTTCTTATTATACGTCGATAAAATTTCAACTTTACGCTGATGACACTGTGATTTACTATCATAGTAAAAATCTAAGTGACCTTGAAGTTAAAATAAGCGAAGATGTTGCTGATTTAGCGAAATGGCTGCGAATAAATAAATTGAGATAACATTAGAAATAAAATTTATTCCTATTCTGAAGTCAAAATACGATTTTTTAGAATTCCAATGAATCGAATGAATGTGTTGATATTTGTGCAGGATTCTACGCCCGCATCAACAACCACGAGGAGATCAAGGACAAGGTGTTCAACTTCGTGTACGTGATGGCCCGCCCGATGGTCATGTACCAGGCGGACCACCCCATCCAGTGGAGCCCGGCCTACATCGGAGGCAGGGTGAGCGATCATTATTAAATAATGCTGAGATTATTATTTGTTTACTTCCATTTTTTATCATATAAAAATATTTCGGACAGCTTTTCCATTAAAAAAAATCAAAATCCGGAAAGATTTTTCTACACAAAAGGTATTTTTTGTATTTGCTATGTACGAGTACCATCGATTCAAGTGTGAATTAGAGATGTAAAAAAACTGTAAGTTTCTGCGAAATTGACATTATCTGTTAACTGAAAATAATAAGCTGCAAAGTTATTGCTTTCCTGTGAGTAGGTGCCGGCCGCAATACGTCAACCTCCATACATGCTTGTGTGTACAAGCTTCATGACTCCCCCATTTAGTGCGGTCGCCTCAACAGTATGGAGATTTCACCGCATGAATGCTGTACCTAATATTAAACCGGAGACTTGTGGGAAATGCTGCCATTTCTTTGTTAGTACCGCCTCCCGTCGCAGCATTCCTAAACTCAGCAAGACACTAATCATAACATCGCGTTAAATTCACTCTGAAGGTTATTTCAATACTTTTTTTTATATACTCTTCACAATACACATTACACACACTAGTATACATAATGTTTATTTTAGGTAAATTATTACCTAGTGGCAATTTTTTCCAACTAAAAATAAATATTTCCTTTTGCAAAACACAAGACAAAACAATGTATTGATATTATTGTTTAGTATTTTGATATATAATATATTGTGGATTGGATCAAATACTTACGAATAATGGTTTGTCGAGGGAAAATAAATCTACATATTATTTTAGGGTCAGCACCCAAAAATGATAGTTTCCTAACTACAGATAAATCATTTATAGTATTGCTTGTATTAGAATTCTACAAAGTGACGTTTAGCGCCATTTTTGAGTGCTGAGGCTTACAGCAAATTTATATAATTTTACTGCAGAACAAACAAAGAACCAAGTAGCCAATCGTTCTAAGAGAATGCAGTGAAGGCGTGAGGTATAAACCTCCCCATAAGTGCGGTTGCTGTATTGCATTTCCCACATAGGATTATTGCAATTGCAAAAATAATTTATTCAATTAACTTTTGGTTTCTTTTTGGAGACGTGATTCGAGGCGTTTTGCAGTCTGTTGTATTTCTGAATGATGCACCTTTAAAATATTTGTCTTGACACCATTGTTATAAGGAACAATTTTGCGGGTTTGAAACTATTTAGGGCCTATCTTTTCGTATTCAAATCTCCAAAAGTGAATGACGCATGACGGTCTAAATACAAAACAATTTCTCTGTTGGAATTTAAAATGTGTTTTAATTTCTAAAGACCTTTTGATACTAACGTACTGTGTCTTGATATTCCAGGGGGGAGGGTTGGCGGACGATGACCAAGGTCAGCTGATGACCTCTGTCACGACGCCGATCTTCGATAGAAGAAACCACACGGTAAGAGCAATCGAATGTATTGCATATTTTGTTCACATTAGTCTTTCCTTCAATGACATAAAAACCGTCACTATACTCTTAAAATAATGTACGCACATTTCAGAACATGATCATAAAACAACAAAAGTTTTTTAATATTCCATTTAACAGATGTTAGTCCCATAGTTGGCCACACCGGTTAAAATGCGTGCCCGCTTTCTGTATATAAGTACATACCTTGTTGGTATTGATAAGTTTAAATTTTAAAAAAAGTTTTAACATTGACCAATGAAGGAAAAAGTATGACCTGTCATATAATATGTACGTATATATATATATATATATGTGTGTCCACTTATGTATTCTAAAATGATAATGAACTGTGTGGAAAATAAATTGAGACTATAAAAGCAGAAAACATATATTTTGTTCATGCTTGCTCGTAAAATTATGCATCCATAATGAATAAAATACAAAACATTGTGTATTTTACCAGTATTTCTATGACATGATTAACCCTTGATCTTTATAATTGAAAAATAATAATTCTCCACTTTAACATTTATTAGAAAATGATTATTATTTTCAATTTAGAAAGCACTATTTTTTAATTATTTCATCTAGAATCTCAATTAAATTTCAACTACATGATATTTTATGACAGGGTTTGAACAATTAATTCAAATGTATTATTATTTTTATTCCAGCAAAGAGAAGCAAACCTTCTGGGCGTTGTAGGTACAGATGTTCCTATCGATCAAATAAAGAAATTGGTCCCGCCGTATAAGGTAATTAATCGTAACTTTATAAAATAATTTTAAAAATAATCTATTTTTTTGTAATATCCACATGTTACATTTTTTTTTGTTTCTAGCTCGGAGCAAACGGCTATTCATTCATAATCAACAACAACGGGCACGTTTTATACCACCCTGATTTGAGGCCTCTGGTAAGCAATGTTTTATTTAGTTTATTTTGAACGCACCACATTTTTAAAGGCTTTTTATTACAGTTGTGTGAACACTACACAAGCCCACTGCCCGGAGCTTGTAAGCATTCGTAATTTAAAAAGATGGTAAAGATTGCAAAGCACTTAGATATTCAGATCTAGTCACAAAATATAGCAAATAATTTTCTTGTTTCTATTATTATTATCACCAGGGTGATATTAGGAATCTCTTCCACTCCGGAAAACTAAATAAATAAATAAAAAATTATAATTTTTGCCCATCATGCATCTTTTGTTTACACATTCCCTGATGAAATTTTCCCACCACCATGTCATAAATACTAATTTTCGTTTTATTTTGTTTCAGTATAACAACGAAGAGGTAAGCCAAATAAAGGAATTTTATCATGTTATCGAAAAAAGATATATTATTACAAAATAAAACCAATCACTATGTGGTTTGAAATTATATATTAATATTTTTTAAAAAACATTTTTAAGTCACTGTTTTACTGGCATACTTATAACATACCATTTAGCTTCTATCTAAGGTCAACAACCTCTATTTTTCCGAAATAACTTTCTGAATTTGAAAACAAAATGGTTACCCATTCCTTTGCCAATATAATAATTTGTTGATCGTAGTACACGGAGACCTTGAGGCCCCTGTACAGCAGTGTTGACATCACAGAGATGGAGCTGTCTGAGCAAGAGGCCACCCCTAGAGAAAATCACTCCCTCCTGCTTGATGTAAGTAGCCACCTTCAATATATTTTTATTTAGTTATGCCATAAACATAATGCATATAAAATAATTTCTTATGAACAGTATGAACCAAAGTTTATAATTATACTGTCTAATCATGCAACTTTACTGGACAAGTGAAAAATTGGTGAATATTATTGACACGATTTAAAATGTTTTGAAATGCTCTTCTGATGTCGATATAAAAAATAAAAACATTTGTAGACTGATATAAGCATACATACATGCATACATACAACATACCTATGTAAGCAATAAAACAAAATCTTGATTAAATAATATTAAAAAAACTGTAACTTTATGTTTGTCAAACACAACAACCAGTTGTGGGTAAACTGGTTGGCATACAGCATTTCTTTTGTAATGTTCCATCATTCAAGTTACTAATTTCCAAAACACAATATTTGACATTTGATTCGATTAAGCTCCTTTATATAGGCAATTTACTTAGCACCCTAAATTGTCAGAGAAAAAAGTTCCTTTTTAAATATATAATTAAATAAAGCTATCGATGCTCAAAGAGAATATATTTATAAAGATAATAAATTTATTTTTTAATAGAAATTCATAAAAATACCACTAGGCCTTGTTCGTTTTTTTTTTGACAGCTTAAGCTATTTGACACCAATACTACGACATACGAGTATCTACATTGCTTTTTTAAAATCGGGAATTTTGGTAAAACCTTAATCAATTCTGGATTTAATTTGATGAAATTGTTTATATTTCAACTAAAACAATATCATTGAATCAATTTTTCATTCCTTCCAGCTGCGCAACGAGATGATAGAGCAGAAAGAGGGAGACACGGAAGTAGCCATCAAGGTTCATTACGAGGACATGCGGCGAGTGGCCACGCGCAGACAGAGATATTTCTACGGCCCCATAGAAGGCACCCCCTTCTCACTGGCCGTGGTGCTTCCGGACGGGTACGGCATGTACGAACTGTTGGCCGAACAAGAGCTACGCCATAGTCCTATCAATGGTAATTTACACATCACTTTTTCTTCTAACTCTTTACATATGATACTCGTATATCGTGTCTAGGCAAGGACTTTATTAATGGCGATGCAAACATTCATCTAAAACACCTGACGTTACCCAAAACAGTCAGATTTATTGGTTTGTTAGATTTCTCCGGATGTCCAATGCGTTGATGCTCCAACTCACGATGCAGGCGGAACATTGGATATATTTGTTTCAAACTCCGATACCGAATATTTTTGATGTGGGGCTTTCTGACCTTCGGATAATTCGGGGTGAGATCTTCGCAGAACAATCACAACCAGAACATGGCGTTGTTTTAACTTTGATGACTTCCCGGCAGAGTTAGAAGCCTCTCCACTACGCACATAAAGCGTTCGGGAAACAGAATCACCAACAAAATTGACAGAAGATTACAATACCTTACTTTCAATGTATTTAATTAAATATTCTACAAAATGCTCGGTGAATTCGGAGTCAGAGGAGATTGACGCTTAAATTAAATAAAAAAAAGTCTTAAAAATAAATCTTAATTTCGTCAAAACGCGCCTTTACAAGTTCCACTATACCACTATCTGTGATAACAAGCAATAGTGAAACCTTTTCTGCTTTCAAAACTACATCTCTCTAAAAAGTAAGAAAATTAATACTTACTTCACCTAACAAGCAGTGTGTACTTGATCTAATTCCAATATGGCTACAGAAGAAATGTTGTAATGAAATAACGCTCTTTCGAACTCATTATTTTAGTAAGTCATTTGGTAGATATGGGTGATTTTCCATAATCACTTCAATAAACTGTCGTAACTCTAATAATTAAAAAATTTTGAAAATCTTTTGAATTGCCGACTTGTTTCAAATCTTGCATTTATTAAATAAAATAGTCCACCCACCCATTAAACTAGATTACTACGCGTTTTGTCGGAAACTCTTGCAATATAGTCGGATAAGTTGGTACTTCTTCTAGTATTAGACATGAGTGACGATTTTGACACAATTGACCACGATTTTCTTATTACCTACTCGATTAGAAGAATCTTTTGGTTTATGTTGTGGCGTTAAGAATCAGCTGACATCGTATTTCATTGGTCGTGAAGATGGGGTTTTTTAAGTACCTCAGGGGGACCGTTCTGGACCCACTGTTTTTCATCTTCTTCACAAAACCGATGTAGCTAAAATAATTTAATCATTTGATTTTTTATTCCACTGCTACGCTGATGATAAGAAAACTTACTTCTACTGCTAACCAATTTTACTGCTCAAAAATAGTGCAATTTAGTGTCTAGAACCAATTGGCTGAGTGTCGAGAAGTAACTCTCTGGATGATCTCAAATAGACTGAAGCTGAATCCTTCAAAGACTGAGTTTCGCTGAACTGCCATAAGTAGACGTCAGCATAACTCCTATATATATATATTTATGAGTATATTTATGTTTTGTTTCACGGCCAAAGTGCAAATAAATTAAGTTTTAGTAGATAATACGAAGCAATATATTATTTTACTATTTTTTACTATTGCAGTTGCAATATTAGTGCACATAATTCAACGTTTAGACTTAATAATAATAATAAATGGATAACTTTTATAGCGCCGTTTTCATGTGAAAATCACCTTAAGAACGCTTTGTGTACTTATATGTAATTTATAAAATATATTATTATTTTGGTAGTCTACCAAAAACTAGTCAACGTCGGCGTTATTTTCAACGGTTATATTTAACAGTTAACAATCGCCAACGATAATGGCGTTGGCGTTTTTTCTAACTATTATAGTTAACGGCCAGTACTAGATGGATGAGGTACAGAGTTGAATTAAATTTAATATTTTGCATGTTTTCAATAGAAACAATACAACATAATTAAATTTGATATTTGCGGTGACTGGAGGCTGCTAAAGTTAAAATTAAGCCTGCAGGGCCTAGTAGCAAATACCTTCTAGTTATTATAAGCTACTTGTTTTTTTTTCATAAACCTGTTTTTATGGGGGTTGAATGAAACCACTGTTCCTAAAATTGTTAAATAATACCAAAATAAAATAATTTAAGCTTTGTACAAATGTTTGAATGAATGAGATCTATTTTTTTTATTGCAGTTACCGAATACTTCAAAGGAGAAAATTGGAAAGTACACCCAGATTGGTGAGTTTATCAGAATTTTCATTTTTTTCATATAGAGATAGTTTTATTGAATCTTTACAACCAAATAAGCAAAAATTCGTATGCAAAGTAACCACTTCATTGCGCAGTGTTATGTTGCTTTTAAAAAGTTCTCTGTAAGGGTTCATATTTTTTGTGGAAATTCCCCAGATTAAACTAACACTATGATACTATGATGAAACCAATCACCAGTATCGACATGATTTTATATTTTAGCTGTCAGATCAGAGAAACTTATTTTTCTGATGGAACTACAGAATAAATAAGGTTTTTTTCCAAACTCAAAAATTTCCGATTTATGATTTGTCCAGATCTAGGAAATTTCCCGTCTTTTAATTTGACTAAATAAATGTGTAGTGATGAGTACATCATGGTAATTTCAGGGTGTATTGCGAGTACAACTCCGCCTCGGAGGTGAACTTCCAGACGGCGGAGGAGCGCCTGCTGCACTTCCTGGCGCGCGCCGGCCGCCCCGGCTGGAAGTGGATGTCGCTGCGCCCGCGCTCGCCCTCGCGCTCCGAGCACCACCACTTCAAGAAGCAGGAGAAGGATTCCTACTACTGTGAGCACTCATTAGGCATCGCTCTTTACTCTTGACTCGTTCATACATTATAGCCATATTTATACTGTCAAACATCACCTCAAAGCTCAAAGGCGCGTTGGCCTACAAATACGGGTGCTGTAAGCGAGTTAATCTATCTCACTATGTGAGATACGTTCTATAATATGTTTTACGTTGTTGGCGGGACAAAAGACAGGCTAGAAAAGAGTTGGCGAAATAGACTGCGAGCTCTTTGCTACACTGACGTATTTTTCGTGCAGTTGTTGACCAACATTGCCGCTATGTTCCTGAATGTTGAATCCTGAAGCTAGAAAATATTTTATGCTTTCTGTTGCGGCAACGAACCATGTCGAATATTGAGGAATGACCAAAGGAGCGGTATATAAAATCAAACTCGAAAAATTATCGGTTTTTCTAGTATGATTCTTTTAGTATGGTAGCCATTCAGTTTGTGATAGTTAGTTGGCGGAGGACTTTGAGAGATTTTAGCGTCCGAGTATGTTATCGATTGTTATTATTAAATGTTAATAATTCATCCTTTTTTTAATCACAGGTGATAAAACTCTTCTTCAGTCACTTGTACGCGACGCAATGGTAATGGACGGGTTGGACTTGAGGCCAAGTCACTCCGGACACAAGCAGTAAGTAAACACAATATTTTATTTTAATAATCATTGACGCAAACCATTTACAGGAGCCTTCTACAGCACCTAGGCACGGGATGTGCAGGATATTGAAAATATTATCACTTTCAAAATGATTACTTCTCATTATGTCTTTATTCAAATTTACAATTTTCTGTGTCTAAAATTTTCAATAAAATAAAAATCCGAATAAAAAAATATTTTGAAACTTTTCCTTTCAATGTAATGACTTAATTTCAGAAAGTTGCTCTGATTTTGTATTTGAGTTTCGTTAAATCACAACGATCTGATTTAATTATACATTCATGATTGTTTTAATGTTAAGAACATGAAGACAAAAAAGCACTGCATGGAGCATGTTTGTAATGTTTTCTTCATATTGCAAATAATAACCAATAACTCAACAAAATGTACTAATGCACTATATGTCTGCACTCCATTAGCCCGATAGCCATCTTGATGGGTCTCCTCAGCAGGTAAAGTTACTGTGTGAATAGGGTTTACCCATATAACGCTATGTTTTTTTCCCACACAATATCAAACTGAAGGTTTTTAAGACACCGTGATCACCTGGCTTCTTCAACTTAAAATTATGCAAACCATTTCTTTTGTAGTAAAATTACGGTATAAATATCCATGACATAGTTCATAAACGTTTTAAGGTTTGTAACACATCTCTTAAGATATATTACTTCATCAAATGTTCGTGTTAATTTTACACCACTGAATATAAATACGTAAAATCAGAAATTAGGCAATGTAAATTCTATTGCTTTGATCACTAAAATATATTTAAAGATAGCTTTCAATAGTAATTGTATCATCGCACTAAAACAGTTTGTACACTACATCATGAATATTAAATACAGGGTGTTATTTTAAGTCAGTAAAACTTCACCGGTTTATGTTGGTGCATTATAGTTCATATATTGTTGTCTGCACCTTCTCAACAAAACATGAATTATAATATAAGATTCTACCTAGGAGATGACTATTCTAGCCGAAAAACTATTTTATTGATCCATTTCCAAGTTGTATTTGATGCATTTCCTATTTGTATATGTTTATATAGCATTGCCAAAACTATGGGGGATCACCCCAACTGCACTATGTTATTCACACGTTATATAAAAAATATATATTTACCAAACAGAAAGTAGATTTAGCAGTTTGTGTGGTTTTTTATAGTTCACTTATATTTTTAACGGCTAGAATAAATAAAGTTTGCTTTTAGTAAAACATTGTTTCCTATCTCACTTTAACTTTGATTGCTACCTGAAACAATATAAATATTAATTTTTCAATAAACACATCCGAAGCTATTAACATTTTTGATCACATCTCGATGAGCAGTTATACAGTTTTTTTTAGATGACACAACAACTATGAAGAGATTTACGAAAATCAATAGTTCTTATTCTGTCAATTTGCGCACAACATTTGTCATAATAAAATCTTTGTAAAATAATGTAGGTAGGTATACCAAATAAACAACAAAGAATGTATCACTGAACAGCTAATCTCTAGAAGTGTGGTTAATACTGATTTGAAAGGAAACTTTCGTCGCCAATTTATATAAGACCTTCTACTCCTGGCCCCAGACAGTCCAATGAAATTGATTATCTGTAGAATTTTTTTTCGATATTTGAAAAAGTATGATTAATCTCACCACTGTATGTATATAATGTAACCAATTCAAAAGCGAAGTGGAAACTGTAAGTACAAAATTACTACTTATTACACTAAGTCTACAATGCTGCCAGGATCCGATCTAATCAATATTTCTAATATTTACAGTGCTCTCTTTCCCGGGATGATTTATAATTTTTACTTTTTATGATTTTTGTGCAATCCATTTATGGTAAGCCTTTGATATAAATTTTCGAGGAAAAGGAAGCAACGACAACTATGACAATTGTATTGTTAGAAATTATTATTTTTATTTATCCAGGATTTGAACGTAGATATTACAGTTATCTTTGTGAAAAATGTTTTATTTACAGAAGCCTATGTAACTATAACGATATGAATGGAAGCTTTTAAGGATGTTGCAAATTAATATATATATATTAACTCCACACGGGAGGCTTCGAGTGAAATCTTTTCCCCCAAGACAAAAAATTGTATTCTTTTAAATCTTCCATTGATCTCAAACAAAAAATGTTGTTTCCTTTGACACCTTCATTTCAAGCTTAACAAATATTGGATTAATTAATGGAATTATTTGCCAATTCACAAATGATTATTAGGCTTACCATAAAAGCGCACAAGTTTTATACGTAATGAATATTGGTCAGCGCATTAATAGATTTTACAACTTCCAGCCAAGGATATCAAATATTTGGAGTGACTCTGTCTTTTGTGGCCACCCGGAGTGGGCTGCTCCGCTGGACAGAACACGTTCCTCGCAGTCCCGACTCCACTGAGCCGTAAGTCAACTTCTTCTATTCAGGGTCTGTTGTACTCGAAAGCTATCCATAGATAACATGAAAAGTAACTTATTACTTTAAATTTCTGATTACTGGCTTAAAATTACTACCTTTTAAATAAAAAAATAAATAAAAATATATGTAAGAATCAGCTAAATTTAAAGTTATTATGATATCGTGATTGTGTTCTGCCAGAAGTGACCTACCAGGTAAGTATGTTGCTGTATATTTATAAAAACTAAGAATTAATATTAAGTAGAAATTAAGATTTGTACAGCGCCCTTGAGGTGATTTTCACAAAAAACGGCGCTATGTAAATTATCCAAATATTATTATTATTATTATTCAACTCAGCGATGGGAATTTTTCATAAATTCATGATATAGGTCCAAGGCTCTTTTTTCTATATTATTTTTCTACTCTAACCACTGAGATATCTTTAATCGCTTATGAGAAGTTTGCACATCATGTTGAACAGTACATTTCTGTGCACGTCGAAAGTCAAAAGTCGGTTCACTTTTTTTTACAAATTAAGTTATATATGAAGCCATATGTTATACATGAGGTTTATATACACTGTTGCCATTGATGAAAGCTTGCGACAGCTGCCACTCGTGGATGTATGATATCAAGATCTTAAAATGTTATAATGTGTGGTCAGTGTACCTACTGTGAACAACCGACACTTTGTCTCGTTAATTAAAAATGACATAACTTTGTCTGTGCGTTGAGTATGAGACAATGCAGACTGGTTATATATATTTTTAATTTTATCTTTTTTTCAAACATAAAAATATAACACCCATTCTTTGATTTCTGAAGATTAACACTCATTTTTTTATCTCGTTTAACCATTAAAAACTAGAACCAAACGCTAATATTATAATAAAGCAATAATAATAATAAGGAAATAAAAATAAACAAATACAAAAAATAACACATGATAATGAAACAATAGATTTAATAAAAGAACCAACTAAAATTTTTAACATTTTCAACAACTACTTTGCTAAAATCGGAGAGAATTTAGCTAATAAAATTACTTCCAACCTAGTTAAAAATAAAATAAATATATCACCACAAACATACCCAAATATTTTCAACATTTTTGAAAAATGCACCGATATAGAAATAGAAAAATTAATAAGTAGCTTGCGAGGGTCTGCGAGCCCTGGTTTCGACCATATTACGGTTAACGTAGTAAAACAAATGAAACATTTATTATCAAAGCCAATTTCACATCATTAATAAAAGCATTCAACAAGAAATTTTCCCAAAAAATTACAAAAATACAATAATTTTCCCAATATTCAAATCAGGAATTGCAACTGATATTTAAAACTACCGTCCTATTTCTATTGTATCAAACAGCAAAAATATTTGAAAAAGTCGTTAAGTCGCAATCAACTAACTACATCTCATCAAATAAAATTATCAATGATAACCAATTCGGTTTCCGAGAAAAACTAAGCAAGAACAGTCTTAGGCCCTATTTATCATTTATGTAAATGAAATGCTTTCAATAGGAAAAATTATTTCCTTTGCGGATGACACAGTCTTAATCCTAAAAGAAAACACATGGGAAGAAGCGTACCGAAGTGCGAACGTAGAAATAAACAACCTTAAATGGTTTGACGATAATTATCTATCCTTAAACTCGGACAAAACTTACTTTATGACATTTACACTATCTGACAAAAACCTTCCAACGGTACATTCCAATATTATTATTCATAACTCTTGTAAAAAAAATCCTGAAAATTGCAAATCTTATAATTGCTCTACACTGACAAAAAAAGAACATATCAAATATTTAGGTATTACAATAGACCATCATATTAAGTGGACTGAGCACATTACACTAACTGTAGAAAGAATATGTGAACTATATTACATTTTCCTAAAATTAAGAACCATTTTACAAAAACCTTTATTACTAAAGACTTACTACGCACTGGCCCAATCAATTCTGCAATACGGAATAATAGGCTGGGGAGGTGCGTATTAAACTAACTTAACCCCACATGAAATAGTCCAAAGAAGTCTAATTAAAATAATCCCAAAAAAGCCATTAGATTACTCTACTGACGAATTATTTACAGAATTCAATGTTTTAGATTTGAGAAAAAATATATAAAAAAATGCATTTCTTCAAATCCAAAAAAAAAAAATCAAATTGGATTCAGTGAGCACCAGACCAAGAACGTTAAGCCAAATAATTACCCCGAAACTCAATACAACAACAGCACAACATCACTATTCCTACTCAGCAATTAAGATTTTCAACAAACTTCCTAAAGACATAATAGATGTAAACAACGAAAAATATTTAAAAAAAAAACTAAAAATACACTTTTCAATAAGATAACCTAAAATGTTTTATATACATATCGCATTCATTTTTAATCATAAAAAAATTATTTCAAGAAACCCATGATAGTACTCCCTCCCTAAGCACGAGAATTTTCTCAATTAGGGAGGTAATCATCATTAACTAGAAACTAGACATTGTATATAAACTGAATTAATATTATACCTATTGTTAGTATTAAGTAAAAATGTTTATTTTTGTATAATTGATTAAATAAAAAATAATCAAAAATTTCAGGCATTTCAGCGAAGTACACCACAAAGCGTTCGATGCGTCCTGGTACAAGCGCGCCGTGGACCACCATGCTGTGGAGCCCGAGAGCTTTGTGTTCTCCGTGCCCTTCAGGGAGGCGGGGGCCAAGGGGGAGCCGGAGCCCCTGGTGCTGGCCACGCACGCCGTGTTCGTGGAGCACCGCGGACACCGCGCCCCTGCAGCTGTAGTTGGCCTGCACTTCCAGCTGCACACACTGTCCAAGCACTTTGTCAATATTACGTCTGCGGTAAGTTTCTACACTTATAGCATATGCAGGCTTTCCACCGATAGCTCAGTTAAAACCTCAACATCTATCTAATACAAAACACATTACGTTAGTAATCAAGCGGTCCAAAGCGTCGGGTTCCCACCAAGGTGTCGCGTGTTCAATCCCTTTGGTTCCTTTACCATTGCACAGGCACTAGCCCTCCATACAGCACCAGCACCAGCAACATTTTCCACTTATAATGATGGAAGAATTCAATCGTCGTCAATATGTCAGTTATGGGCAACATATTTCTTCTGAATATAAAACGAACTCCGGAGTTCCCCAGGTATCTAACTAGATCTAACAACTAACGTTGTTTCTGCAAAGCAATAATTATCTAATAACATTATTTCCAGTGTACCGGCTCCGGCAGCTGCAAAAAGAATTGCGCATCGCATGACTTGGACTGTTATATTCTGGACGATAATGGTTTCGTCATTCTGTCTGAAGAAAAAAGTCACACGGGTCAGTTCTTTGGACAAATAGACGGCACGATCATGGACTCTCTGGTGCAGGATCGCATTTACAGAAAAGTACCGCTGTTCGACTATCAGGGAAGGTGTACCAATGGTAAAAACCCATACAGCGCAAAGGGAAATACATTAACGGTAAATATCCATAAATAGTTCATCTACGCTATTAACAAAATGTTTCGTATAATTCTGTGTGCGCAAGGAAGAACGGAATGAGTAAAAAAAAACTAGATACATATCTAGTAAGGAAAAATGAGATGCGTCAGAAAATAAAATAATGTGCTATTATTTTTTGAAAAACAACATGTGACATATGACATTATTAAATACAAAAAACGAAATTCCTAAATTTTGTTTTGGCTCTCCTGAATATCTGCGTTTATTGACTCATTCCGTTCTTCCTTGCGCACACATAATTAGACTTTTAATACTTCTTCAGTTAAAGAAAATACTTGAGTACAGCTTGGCACACTTTAATTTGCAGTTAGTGGCGTCACTAACGTATTGATCACTCGGATTTTTAAAATAGTTTGTGCATTACTTTATTTTTTGACCACCTGCAAAGTATGTCAAGCTGTTCATCGGAAATCTCCCTTATTCGAACAATTTTAGGACCTCTTCGAAAAGAATCACTCACAGACACAATCAACTGTCATCTTCAATATCCATTCATCATTCCTTCTCTCTTGCAAACATCACGAAGAACATTCCAATTGTGTCTATCTGATATAAATAATATTTAGTGGTTCATGTCTTATAAAAAGATGTTATAAAGAATGCAATATGTTTACAGAGACCACAACCTCTTCAATGGTTTGTGAGGTGGATTTGGAGATTAGCCGCCATGTGGTTCCCGCTGTGGGATACTGTCAAGTCCCACGCTCATTCCTTTCCGCAAGATGACGGTAAGTCACAATTGTTTTTTGGTGTTGTGCCAACCTTGTCCAACTATTTAATTAATTCTGCAAGTAGACTGCTACTTTCATTTCTACTAGGATAGAAACCGAGAGTTGACAAAAAATTTCCACACTTAAAAATGACACATGAAAGACAGGACCTGTATAGATTAATAAGTGATTTATATTATTTCCAACTTCTGAGATAATATGTCAATACTATATGTGGTGGTCAGCAGAAAAGTTGTATAACTCTCAAAACACAAACAATTATTCCAAGGAATCAACAAATGATAAATATTTCACTAGAATTTTCATGAGTTACATATGTAAACTTTAAATACACCTATCTTAGTTTGTCATTTTTGGGTCATGTCTTATGTTACATTGTTTTTCTTAAATAAAATCTCTCTTCAAATCATGATTTGAGTAATACGTTAAACAGATAATCCCTGGAAGTATAATCCATACAGATTTGAAATAAAACTGATGTCGCCAGTTTACCAAAAGACTTTTCGACTCCTAGGCCCTAGACAAGCCAATGAAATTGATTATACAGTTTGATTAAGCAGAATAGAATTTCGATATTTGATCAATTTCTCCAAAGGGAAAAATTGTGCTTACGTCAGGCACACAGACACGCCCACAACACACGTCTATCGGCCTATCTCTTAAATGGAATAATATTGTCGCTTAAGCTTTGTATGGCGACCCTGCCTATGGAGAGTACGAAGAAGAAGAGACCTACCTGCCGGAAGAGACGGTGGTGCACACAATCCTGCCGACGCCGCCGCCACCCCCACCCGCAGAGCCCCCCTGCCGCCGCCCCCACCACCCCAGCACGCACCGCCCCCCGGTCCCTCGCACCCAGGGTCCTCAGGGGGCGCAGGCAGCGGGGCGGGCGTGCGCGCCTGCGATAAGCGGACAGACCTGTACGTACTGCAGGCAGAGAGGCTCAACATGAGCCAGCCGCTGAAGGGCAAGCTCACCAACTGCCACGTCACCGGTTGTGAAAGGTAATGATTGTGCCCATTTTTACACGTTACTAGAGTACAAGAACTTCCCTGACACAAAATAAACTGTGATGAAACGAGTAGGTATGCTCAACCTTTTCAAATTATGAATCGTATCACATATGTTCCTTGCTTCAATAAGATTAATGGAGGGACTTTTTGTACTTAACCCAAAACTAAATTTTCTTACTCATCTCCCTCTTCCTTTCTCACAGCATAATTCAAATTGAGCAGTCAAACAGCAGTCATCTTGATGTGTTTACTCAATTCATGGTTTTAATTTTAACTTTGAAACTGGAAATGTGAAATAACTTTAAAATCTCAGCATCATACCACAGATGTTCTTTTTTAGTGATACTATTACCATCTCTTTGCATCGTATATATTCTTACTTGTGAAGTCTTTTGAGGGTTGACACATGACATTTTATTTTGTGCATTATTCTGATGATTTTATTCTTCTGAACTCCAGGCCCTTCAGCGTCCAGAAGATCCCGCACAGCAACCTGATTCTGCTAGTGGTGGATACTCTGTGCCCGTGCGGGGCCAAACAGTTGGGCACGGGGGCCCGCGAGATGCCCCCCGCGCCCTGCCGCCCTGGAGCCCACTCCCGACGCCGCCCTCAGAAGTGTATCAACTACCATCCAGAGGTAAGTTACCCTAACTCTGCTATTAAGACATTATAAATAAAAGCGGTTTTATTACACATAATATTTTATGTTACCAAGTTACATTATTTGTGTTGTTGTCATGACCAAAGGCAGTCACTAAGTGATTAGAGTCACTCTCCAATTATCTTATCTGCATCACTGATCTAATACAAATAATTCGCTTTCATTGTAGGAGATAGAAATAGTCCTGTGCGGAAGTTCCAGCACCCTGGCCGTCTCCGTGAGCCTGCTGCTGACTACTCTCGTGTCTCTAATGCTTTCCACGTGATCTCAGACCATGAACCCTACTTTATACAAGTAATGTCCAAAAAGGAATTATTCAATATAATTAGAATAAATGAAAGGATTTGTTCTATAATACATTGAAAAACGCACAGTAATAGCCCATATTATAGTCATTTCCTTTACCAAGTATTAGGTATTTAATAATATAACCATACTATTAGGCACTAAAAAACCAGAACTACAGAATGCTACATCCCATAATCAATAACAAAGCTTAACTTCTGGACGACATACAACTCTCCGCTGCACACATACAATGGAAAAGCACCAAACTTTTAATGAATATAATATATTAAAATGGAATCGCTGAAACGAAAATTTAAAAACAAGAGAAAAATTGTTATGTGAAAATAGAAAGCAAATATACTTAGGTACAATCACACTGAAAAGAATGAACGTTTTATAAAGTGAAGTATTATCAAATGATCCAATATTGAATATTGTCATTTGAAATGAAATCCATTTTATCTTTGTTAAAAAGTTTTCAGTGTTTTTTATTAACATTGATATTTTATGAAATATTTTCTGAATGTATTTGTGACATAATTGTAAATATCATTAGGTGAAATATTAAACTAATCTTTAGATGCTAATTTATTCATTCAAGTTTTGAGCTTACTTTATTTGTATGTATTTAAAAATGCATTAAATTCTTGTTATATTTAAGTTTGTGATGTGTGTAATCAATATGCTTAATGCATGTTTCTAAATAAATACATATGTAGTTAATACATTCTAAATACTCAATACTGTTGGAAGTGGGAGTCTGTTGAAGACACAAAGGCAACAACATTGTATACTCTCTTTGTGTCTGTCCGAAGCTCTTGGAATCTTTCATGTCAAAAGAAATATATTTTTTAATGTTAACCTTTTCTTTTGTTGGGTGTTAATGTGTCGCGTAATTACGTGTTAGCTTTTTATTTTCATTTTTCTTTTAGTCAAATTTTATTAAGTATTCAAATCTTTATCAAACTTTGATAACTCAATTAAGTTATCAGCTAAGATAACTAAGATTATATAGACTTGTTCAATTAAGGTAAACTAAGATAAAGCATGTGAATATATGGACTGCTACATTGCTTACATTGGTAAGCGTGTGTGTCGTATCAATAACAGTCTACAGCGGAGGCAGCGAAGGAAGTAAGGGAAGTTGATTTCGCAGAATATCCTGTTTAAGTATAATGTTAAAAGTATGCGGTGCTTTTTTATTTTATTACTCAATCAATAGATTTTGTAATGATGTATTATATTCATATATACATACACACATGTCATATTCCTGGGAGGGAGTTTCTGTTGTAGATGTGAATAATGATAATTAAAGAATGTAAACACTTTTCTAGGAAAATGTAAACTTAAGAAATGCACCAAAAGCACTTAATTTACTAAAAGATTTGCACTGTCTGTTATAGTTACTATTAATATCAATGTTACATTTATAAAAAATACATTTTCAAACAAAATATCATCAATTTTCATAGTTGTATCTTTTCAGCACTTCAGTGTCTTTCGTGTGAAAAAATTAAAGTATAGGATGTGTTGAAGTAAAGTGTATCATAGCATGCATTCTACCAACAGAAGACACTAAGTGCAATAGGGATAGCTACAATGTCTCGTTGACAATAATGTTTTACTATTGTGAGCTGTCCAACCATTGCAAGAGTAGAATAGCTAAATAAATATTCATGTTACATAACTAGTGTAAGGTATGAACTATGAACATGCCATGCCCTATGTTTACTTCAAGTATTAGGTTCATTAAATTATACGCTAATATTTCTTCAGACAATAATGAGTAGATAATACGACATGTCCTGTTACAGAGACAAGTCTTTTATTGGTTGAGTAGAACTTATTTTATCTTGGTTTGTGTATTCTAAGAATATCCTAATAACATAAATAAATAAATATTTTGGACAATTTTATTCTAAACATTCTTGGTCATTAATTATTAATTAATATGATACAACCATATAAATAAATATTTAGATTAACAATGAAAGAACTTCAAAATAACTGTGTGGGAAAATTGCAATATTGGGATGATAGTTTGAAATGTTAAAATTTAGGAAGGAAAGCGTTTTATTGTTATGAAATATTCAGGAATAATAATTATAACTCAACCGGCAGTAGGTGTCAATCGGTTAGTGATGTGATGAATGAACAATAATTACAGAAATCTAAACTGATTTAAAAACATTTCTGTAAGCAATCTTCTATACAATTTGTGGTATGGATAGATTATTCTTAGGAACTAAGATCGCCGGCAGGGTTTTGTCTAATCTTGATTGCCATTCTGCAACTGCTTGGTTTCTCGTATCCATAACAGAACATATCTAAAATACATATTTACCAAGTGCTGTAATATCCCCATCACTGTTTTATTATTCTACGAAATAATCCATTTACAAGTACATTTCTTTCGAAAACAAAGAGGCGAGAAAAAACTTCTCGTAGATAGTCAATGGATGGATTAATTTAGTTATTATTATCGAAAATTAAATAATACTAAAGTAGCCTAAATGGTTGAATCAAATAATTGCAGCTAAATTCTTGAAATAAATATTTAAAAAATAACACAATTACATAATAGGTTTCATCATCCATGTTTTTATCAAACTTCATAGAGAAATAAATGTTACATTTGGCTGTTGTTAAATATGTATTGTGTTGAATGTTACCATTAATACATTTCAAATAATAATTAGGTTACGGGATTTAGCGACGTCAGCAAGGGCACGGCGGGATGAATGGTGACGGGTTAAGGGGTGGTTGGGATTGCAATAGGGGGTAACATATATGATCAAAGGCCTGTCTCTTGTGACTGCTTGCATAAAGCAAAGAGTCTTCCATTAAGTGAAATGATAGGAAACTAAGGTAGTTAATGTAAGTAATCTTCTATACCTAATTTATTCATAATTAGCTACATATTTAGAATAATTTCTTATTCAACTTTTATTCCCAAGTGTAGGAATGTAAAATATACCACTTTGTAAATTCTGTTTCTCAGTAAACGACTAACCTTACAATTACATACAACCAAACAATGTTTACCAGATAAGAGGGAATTACTTTAGGTGGTTGACTTAAGGAGGATAATACAAATTACTTTTCTCGTGATTTGATCATGCGCACTTGGATATTCTTTTACTATAAAGTTTGTCATCATTATCATGTTAAACATATCCCTGTTGATATAATCGACTTATCAATATTCATTTTGTAAATTTATTTATAATTACCTACGAAATTTGAATTACAATAAAGAAATACTATCAACCATAATTATGTCTATTTCTATAATGATGTTTTTTGTAAACCCCTTACTTCTAATATTCAAATAATAGGTCATCTGAAAACCTAGTATTCTGGATATACACATCGAAATTCCCTGGTGGATTGTTGGAAATTGCTGATTGAAAAAAAACTCTGAAATAATATTATTTATTTGTATATACATATATATATGTATATATATATATATATATATGTATTGTCATAAATATATAATAATAGTTATACATTATAAAAACCTAGTAAATTTGAGATTACGAGAAATGAAAACCCTCGGTATTAAATCCGTGTAAAAGTTGCATAAAGTCGTCAATGTCCATGGTCCTGGCTCTTTTTTTGTCAGCGCCGAGTTTCAACAAGATTTGTTCAATTTTATCTTTTATATCAAAATCAGCTGGAATATCCTGGAAAACAAAATTACAATGGAAATTTCACATTGGTGTACTATATAACAGAAAAAAATGCATAGAAAATGAAAAAAAGGAGACCTATTATATTTCAACTAACCACAAATAATCAGCTATACTTACAATATTATTCATGGAACAATGAACTTTATAGTTCTTTTCCAGTGTAATCAATGTTGCCGTCTGTTTAAATGCGGCTGCCAGAGTTTTGTTCTTCCGGACGAAGGCGATTCTGGTCAGACCGTCCCACTCCCGGAAGTTGATGGGTGGAGGGGGGTTCCTGGGCTCTATTCTGACCACATTAGATTCAACCTTTGGCGGCGGCCGGAAATTATTCTTTCCAACCTGTAAACAGCAATAAATTGAATTAATAATTACTGCTGTAACTTAATTTTAAATGACAGCTTGCAGATGACATTAAAATACATATTTAAAGAATACAAAATGTATTTGTCCAATTTTACAAGCTAATTTAGATCAACCACACGAATGGTGCAAACAAAACGCTTTATTTTTAAACATTCAGAAATGTCAAGTTATACGATTTTATAAAATTCTTTGTCATATCTTACACAAATATGCAATAAATAATACATATTAAATTAACACCTGTGTCACAAATTCCAGAATTGGTTGTAATATTTGATGAACACTTGGCATTCATTGCACACTATTTACTCGTATAAAGCTTTCAAAATCCTTGGCTTCCTTCTCATAACTACAATTCTTAGAATGTATGAAAACGCTCTACTTTATTAGTTAGAAATAAAGGGGAGTATAATACACCCGTTTGATTCCCTTTTAATAAAGTACACTAACAATATAATCGGGTTCAGCACAGATTTCGTAAGTTCATAAATTTTAAGCTAAAAATTCCAATTGAAAACATTAATGAATAATAACAGAGGCGGCCCGCCCTTAGGGTCATTTGGACATTGTCCCCCCAAAAATATGCAACCACAATTATTAATTAAAAATCTGATTTAAAACAAACCAACCGGTAGTACCTATCCTATGCGGATTATTATAATTCGAATTATTTGTAGCATTCACAATCGCGGGTACCAGCGCCATCTAGCGGCCAAAGGAAAAGCTATAGAGTGTGTCTTTCTCGGTCAATCTAATATATGACCCAAGAATCATCTCATTTCTCTCTCTATCCAATATGATGCATAAAATAAACACTGACCCAGCAGAGATTGACATACAATTATTAAGATGTTTGAGAGAAATATCAGGTATATTGCTTGTGATTAAAACAATGGGCCATTTTGAAATTTGCAACTGTGTAGTTATAATTTGTATTTACTTTGAATGCGTTTGTATTATATTTTAGATACCTCATTAAATTCTTTACTTATAATCTGTGTAAGATTAAAATAAATATATTAAAAATTACCTTCATCAGTAGGTCCACTCTTGCCAAGAGCTGTGTATTGATGGATAATCTACAGTATAATTTATCTCCCGGCTTGGCAACCAATCTCTGAGCGAATTCTCTCTGGAACATGAGCACAGCACACCGAAAGAATGGTCGGTGCAGGAGGAGTTTGAACACCAGAGGGGAGCTGATTTGATATGGAACGTTAGCGATACAGATATCAAAAAATGGTAGCTCTGTTTTGAGGACGTCTCCAACCATTATTTGCAATTTAGGCTGGAACGGGGTTCCTTGAACACGCTTCTGTAACTCGGCAACAAGCCTGTAAAAAATAAGGCAACGAAAAATTTTATGTAACAGTAATTTTAGGTTATAACCGTAAGAGTAAGCAATATAGCTGCTACCGGTTTAAACAAATTAATTAACTGATTATGACAAAAATAGAACACATTTTCAATCAAAAGAATGACACGTAAGTATGTGGTTTTTCTATTCTTTAGTGGGCGCTTTGTTCTGTTTCAAATTTAGAAGCGCTTAGGTTACCTTTTATAGAAAAATAAAAACGTACCTTGGATCAATTTCACAAGCAATAACTTTTTTGGCTCTTTCCAACATTTTGACTGTCATGTTACCAGTTCCCGGCCCAATTTCAAGCACCACGTCTGTTGAGCGCAGTGCTGACTTGTCCAGCATCGATGTGATGATTAGCGGATTCTTTAGGATATGCTGTCCAAAACTCTTATTGAAAAGAATACCTTTGGCGAAAAGAAACAACATCACATTAATTACAATGTAACTAACTAAAAATATTTTTGAATTAACCAATAATGTTAACTTTTACCTTGTTTAGCGATGTCATTGTGAACCCTCGATTTCTTCTCGGCCCTTTCTTTCGGCATGATTATATTATTTCAAGAGTTTGACTAGATTTTTAAATATAATATTCCAGAAGATTATCATGGGTTTCTTGATAATAGAAAAGCCATAGAGGTTAGTTTCAGAGCTGTCAATTTGTCAAATAGCAAGTCCACATGGCATAACAAAGTCTAATAGAGATGGTCGATATTCCTGTCCCGGTTAAAAGGAACCGACTCAAAGTCGGTCACTGGAACCATCGATATTATTTCTCCGAGGAACCGGTTCCTTTTTTTGGCAAATAAAAATCGATCTCATTTTTCCGAGGAACCGGTTCTGGCCATTAAATGCTTTGTGGCTAAAAAGGTCCTTTTCGCAAGTTCCACAGTTACAGTGCTTTTCGTTTTTCGAACATTGATTATTGATTAATTATACCTCGTTTTCTGCTACAAATCCATGGAGAAAAACATTCGAAATTCTTTTTATCTACGCATTCGATCCAAAATCTTTATTTTTATTCAAAAATGTATTTTTGTTTTTTACTATGAAAATAGTTATTTCTCTTCCCCATAGAGACGTGGAAATATCGTTTGGATTACCGAATGTGTCAGTAAAATGACCGTACGCAAGGGAACCGTTGATCTGAAGTTAAAGCATTATAAAAAACATTGGAGGAATAATGTTCCTCCAAGATAAAAAAAAAAACTTTTGCCGCCAAGAACTGTTTTCCTAAATGGGAGTTATTAGTCTTCTTCTTCTTCGTCAAATAGCTGTCAGGTAATCCATAGATATTATGTGAAATAGATCATTAACTGTACAAGACAGAATCGGTTTCTTAGATTTCTAAGCTTGTATTTTCTAACGGTGTGCGTTTTGTCCTGTAAATTTGTCGGTATAATAAAAGAAATGTCTAAATTAGATAATTTATTCACTTGCTTTGATGATGAAGACACTGATATTCGCACTGAGCCACCATCCTCCCTTCAAGACCCTATCTCTAACCAAGAAAATGACACAAAAGCGTATGTTTGAAATCTGACAACCTAATATTTAATTTTAAATTTCATATTTTTTTTATATCGTGTATTCATTGCAGGAGTGAAATTGAGATAGAAGAATCTGTTCAAAATACTTCATTAAAGCGACGTCACGAAGATAATAATGTAGATGCTATAAAGAAACTAAAAGTTAGCGAAGATGAAGATGGACTGTTGGATGATATCAAGTAAGTTGCTATTAAACAAATGTAGAGCAATTTACGGCCACCTGTATATTGTATTATTAAACCCTAATTTGACAATTATCGACTCAACATTGCACAATTTGTACAATTTTCAGCCCAGAACTGCTGGACTCGCGAATCGTAGTGCACACCCTCGATACGTATGAGGGATGCACCCACGAGGTGGCAGTACCCCCGGGCTATGACTATGTGTCCATGGTAGCCCCTCCCGGGCCCCCGGCCAAGCAGTATAAGTTCATTCTCGATCCCTTCCAGAAGGAAGCCATTATGTGCATCGACAACAACCAGTCTGTTTTGGTGTCGGCTCACACCTCTGCAGGAAAAACTGTTTGTGCTGAGTAAGTACAGAAAAAAAAACAGTTCTCTGCATTTAATTTTATGGTCCTGCCACTGAGAGCTCCAATGTAATCTTCTTTTTCTGTCACATGCGTCATTAATGAGAAACTGGAGAGGTTATAACGGATTTATCAGCGATATTATTATGTATGCCATGTATTATAAGAGTATAAACAGTGAAAATGCATACTATGAAATTATTTTTTTAAATCAATATTATCCAATGATCGCTATAAGATTCTCTGCTTTTATTTTTCGCTCCCTGAAATTTGACTATCATTTTCGGTTGCATAGTTTCTTCAAGAAAGAATAAAAGTACAATGCTTTTTATTGCTGATTTTTTTCCCAATCCCCAACCTACATTTATTTTTAATAAATCTTATTTTGTTACTGTTGAAAATATATTTTAATGATTTTAGTCACCAATAGATTTTTCAAAAACAACAATTTATTAAATTCTAAATTTTTTGTTTTAGATATGCCATCGCTCTCTCACTCAAAAACAAGCAGAGGGTAATCTACACTACCCCCATCAAAGCCCTGTCCAACCAGAAGTACCGAGAGTTCTCCGAGGAGTTTGTGGACGTCGGCCTCATCACTGGGGACGTCACCATCAATCCCACCGCCTCCTGCCTGATCATGACCACTGAGGTAAACCCTACCCTACTTTACTATAAAGCAGACAATCTTTAAGCTGAAGCAGCATAAAATCTTCAACGGTGAGCTCTGGCATCATGAATTTTATACAGCTTTATTTATAATGTTTGTGTTAAATTTGTAGAATTCAATTTTAATTTGAATCCAATTTTATATTATTATTTAGTTCTGCCAGTTCAATAATGGCCTTGAATGCCGAAACAGCTGTCACTAACAACTAAATAATAATATCAAATTAGATGAAAAAAATTATACAGTTTTTTCTGTAAGGATTTTGTAGCAACTCTCCTTTCTTGCTCAATTAGATTTTCTGCTTGCACTGTTTTAACCACCACAATCTCTTTGAAATATCCATTTAACTGTCAAAATACATGGCGCCAAATTATTTGTTCCATGTTTTTTAATTACACTATATATTTTATTTTTTGTTCACTATAATATAAGGGTAATAGTCCTGTGCCTGTCTCGCTAGGAAATCCTGTGTTGAAAGCAGGCACAGTTTACATCATAATTTTGATTAATATTAATAATTGTATATTAGAAAAAAGAGTGTTAATCCTCAGGCAAAGCTGGGAAGTATGACTATGTAGTTATACGAGTATGTATAAATAATGCACGGTGGCAGTACAAATATTATAAAGGGTTGTATTAGAATATAAGTATTACTATTTATGTATGTACTATTTTAAAATAATAAAAATATTTGTGCAAATTTACTATTAATACATATTATGCTTAAATAAGGGAACTAAACTTTATTACTAATTGGAACTCTTTTCTTTTTTTATTCTTGCTATGAATAGATGACGTAATCTGGAATTAGCGTAAATAAGTACATATTTTGATATTAAAATTTCTGAATAAGTAATGTGACTTTTGTATTCTTTCTATTTTAGATTCTAAGAAATATGTTGTACCGTGGTTCCGAAGTCATGAGGGAAGTTGGATGGGTGGTGTTTGATGAAATCCATTATATGAGAGATAAGGAGCTCGGAGTAGTCTGGGAAGGTAAACACGACTCTTTAATCTTATTCATATCCGTTGCCATCAAAACCTTTATCATTCTGATAACTGTGCGTTGGCGTGTGCATTGTCTGTTCAATTGTGTGTGGTAAACAACATGTGCATGCAATATTCAACTGCGCATGGTGAACCAACTGTGTCAGCAATATTCAATTCCACATTATTCTGAAAGGCAAAGGCTGCAGCCTTTGAAGGTAGAAAAAGACATTCAACAGTCACCAGTCGACCGTCTTGCCAACAACACCTCCCCATAGTCCATAACTATTTATACTTAGTAATCCTTTCATAAAAGTTAGTCTTAGAATTACACTGTCAATTCATCTTCCATATCCCTCCAGTCAGCGGAAGCAAACTCCATCCCTACATATTTAAAGAACTATATATCGTCCTCTTTCAGTTAAGGGCCACCAAATCACAACACACAGTTTTGAGAAACCACAATTTAAAAGTTAAGATATGAAGGTAAAATCAGATTTGTATATATATATATACATACCTGTAATGTACATTTTAAAGTTTCATCCAACTGCATAGAAAAAAAAAAAGCGTTTTTCTCCAACATTCAAATGTTGCTATGTGAAAAGTCTTGCTTGTGGTTTGGTGACTTGTCTGAATAAGGACAATATAGTTGTACAGTATCACCGAGAGATTGGTTGTGGTAGAATCGGTAACTACAGATGTTTAACTTGTATATTTTAATACTAAATTATTTTTTGTTCCTAATTTCACTGCCTACCCTTACTTCTTCCATAGAAACACTAATCCTCCTACCGGACAATGTGCGTTATGTGTTCCTGTCTGCCACAATTCCCAATGCACGGCAGTTCGCCGAGTGGGTGTGCCGCCTGCACGACCAGCCATGCCAAGCACTATACACAGAGTACCGGCCCACGCCACTGCAGCACTACATCTACCCCAGTAGTGGGGAAGGCATCCACCTGGTGGTAGATGAGCAGGTTTGTCTATATTTTCATTTGTAATGGTTTTATAAAAGCACATTTTTTAAATAAATTCGAGGAAAAACAAATTCTTGGAGTGTGCAGAACTTAACAACCCCTATGAACTGCACGTCTCTGCTTTATTCATATTCATATTCTACTATCTTATTCTATGGTAACCTAATCTTATTCATTGTTGAGGATTAACAATTGATAACAAACAATATTGGTGAGTACTTTTTAATGGATAAATGGATCATAACTACATAGCTCATTATGGAAATGATGTGAGCTGGACACGGTTGCTTTGAAACTCCAGATAGAAAATGCTTTGCAAACTTTATTAATTTCACAATTTGAGTGGTTTTAGCGGGACAAATATAACAGAATAAAATTAACTTTATGGTTTAGATTTGTTACTGCAGAAACATAATGAAGACTACCATTTTGGGTTGTGCAACAAAATAAAATTAGTTAAATAAATTTATGTCAAAAATATGTAATTACTGAAACAATTTGATAATGAAAATTATTTTTAAAGGTTGCTTGATCATTTAGGTCCACTATTTTTAGTTACATATCATCCCTGTGCTGAATCATAAAATTCACAGATTCACCATGTCCACAATTAATTTTTTTATCATATCCAGGGCCAGTTCAAAGAGGACAATTTCAACACGGCAATGTCCGTTTTGGCGAATGCTGGTGAAGCCGGAAAAGGCGACCAGAAGGGAAGGAAGGGGGGCATCAAGGGGGGCGGTCAGGCTAAGTCACATATTTTCAAAATCGTCAAAATGATCATGGAGAGAAACTTTGCACCCGTCATTATCTTCAGCTTCAGTAAAAAGGACTGTGAAGTATATGCTATGCAGATGGCTAAGCTGGATTTCAATACAGGTACATGACTAAATCATATTTAATTAAAGTGTACAGGAATCGTGATCTATTCGATATATGTAGGATTTTAATAGACTATTTATTTTCTTATTTTGTAGATGTAAAAATTTTATCGCTGCCGTATCGGCAATATTTTTTGAAAAAAGTGATATTTTAAATGCCGTATCTACTGTTTTTTAAAACCAGAACAATTTACCATAGGATTTGGGAATAACTGCAGTTTACTAAAGGAATTCAGCGTTACCTACTCTAGTTACTGCTAAAATCGCTTAGTATTTGGAGATACATATTGCCAGAAGAATACCTAGATACGTCTTGGAACAGCCTCATTCGTTTGACATGGTCAAAGTCGCTGCAGAAAGAGGTTCATTGACTCTCAATTATAAGAAAGAATTTGAGGAAATAATTTTAATCTTGATTTTTTATATGCTAAAACACTTGCAAAAATGTAAAAACTGGTATTTCTTCTCCCAAAATATATTCAAAACCAATAGGTATTAACCAAAAAAAAACTTTGAAATATCTAAATCAATAAAGAGTTATAATACTGATAAAAAGAATAGAATTTTGCACAAAATTACCTGTCTTTGAATCTGACTAATTACTTATCTTATTAAACTTTTTATTTGATTCTGTATTATGTAATAATAATACTTGGATAATTTATATAGCGCCATTTTTGTGAAATATCACCTCAAGGGCGCTGAAATGTAATTGAACTTATTCTGTGTTCGCAAATATAACTTTCATTTAAAAAAATCACTAACATTTTGAATTAAACAAACATTCTTTCCCAAGATCTTGCAATATCCGTTAAATTTATCAATTATTATTCAGTAGATGCTGCTAAAATACCTTAGTATTTCTAGAAGAACTGTTTATTTTTAGAGAGGGATAACAATTTTTTTTTTTTTAATACTGACTTGAATAATTAAATTTAAAACTATTTTTAATAAAATCAATTAGTGACCACCAAAAATATTCTATAACTGCCAAGGAAAATTACAAAACATTAAAGAGATTTAATTGGCATACAAAAATCTATACTCCACTTCTCAGTTTTTTGTAAACTGCAGATACCATCTATGTGCTTAGTGGGGCAGTATTGTAGAACACTCAACTGCAATCGGGCAGACCGAGTCTGAATCAAAAACAAGATATCATTTTTATAAATGCTGACCATTTGTGAAACTTAAAAATCTTCTGTGTTTATTGCTACTACATATTCTCATATAGTTTGTTTTCTAATTAAATGGTGGTTTGCAGTGGAAGAGAAAAAACTGGTCGATGAGGTGTTCAACAATGCCATGGATGTGTTGTCTGAAGAAGACAGAAAGTTACCACAAGTTGAAAATGTTTTACCGCTTCTTCGGAGAGGCATCGGAATACATCACGGTGGCCTGCTGCCTATCCTTAAGGAAACTATTGAAATATTATTTGCTGAAGGCCTAATCAAGGTGGGAACCCTTTACATATGCAATGCCTTCCTCCATACATTTCACTCCTGTTTTATTTTAAAATCTTATGTGTTGTGTTTATTCTTACATTGATTCTTTTACAGGCACTTTTTGCAACTGAGACATTTGCCATGGGATTAAACATGCCAGCAAGAACAGTATTATTCACGAGCTTAAGGAAATTCGACGGAAAAGATTTTCGTTCTGTAAGTAATCTTCATATTTTATATTATATAAAGTACTCCTTCTATTTTCTTAATTTAAATTCAATACATGCATATATTATCAGCTCTACAACTCTTGGAGAGTCTTGACCGCCTCTAGGAAACGCCTCTAGTCAATTTAGATTCAACTATATATGAATTTATTACAGATAACATCAGGAGAATATATCCAGATGTCCGGAAGAGCAGGAAGAAGAGGTTTGGATGATAAAGGAATCGTTATCCTCATGGCCGATGAAAAGATGTCTCCCACAGTCGGTAAGGACATTGTTCAAGGAAGCGCGGATCCCATCAACTCTGCTTTCCACCTCACCTACAACATGGTCCTGAACCTTCTGCGAGTGGAGGAGATCAACCCTGAATACATGCTGGAGAGAAGTTTCTTCCAGTTCCAGAACCAGGCTAGCATACCTGATCTGATCAAGAGTTAGTAACGTTTTACCCTTTGTAGAATTTGTATCACTGCGTAAACATTATTGGCGTTACGAATACGGCTTAATTTATTGTACCGCTATCATGATTCTATAGTTTGTTAAATAGATATGTAGTCACTTGATGCAGGATAATTTGTAACATTGAGTCATTTTACTAAAAATCAAAAATTTCAACCCAGAGGTGACAGAGAAACAAGAAGAATGCAGCAAACTAACCATCCCAAATGAGCAATCAGTGGCCTCATACTACAGCATTAGGCAAAACCTGGACACCCTGGCTGCACAATTTCGATCCTTCATCACAAACCCACTGTATCTTAAACCTTTCCTCCAGCCCGGAAGGTTAGTCAAAGTAAGTCTATTTATTTTATTTTTCATCTCTTCAGTGAATAAATTCTTTTGTGGGTTGCCCTATTCAATTAAGATTTTAGTGACCATCTTGCGAGATCTCCCGGTTCTTGATGAAGAAAAGCCCCTCTTCACTTTGAACCTGTCTACTGTTGAATTTTTCTCGGTCTTCAGAAACTTGTGAAATTTATTTGATTATATACAGTCAATCTACCTTACAAGGTTTTTTTAAGGGACCACAAAAAATAAACCTTATATGTGTGATAAATTTTCTTAAGCACGGAAACTTCTAATGTGTGTTTCGCTGTATATGTAACAATAAACTTTTTTGGAACCTCTCTTTCTGTTACATGCGTTGTTTAAGACAAAGATAAAAAGGTTACAAAGGGGCGCTCGACAACAGCACCATGCAGCCAAATATTATATCAAAACCTTAAATATGTAATTCACTTGAAAAGTATCACGGTAAAATATGATATTTGATAAATATCAAATACATATCTGGAAATATTGTGTAGCTTTATATTTGCACCTTTTTTATGTATTGTGACTTATTTTCACATTCTACCTTTATTTCTAAACTGCATTATTACTTTTAGGTTAAAAGGAACAAGCAAGAGTTTGACTGGGGCATCATAATCAACTTCCGAATGAAGAACCCCGGTGACGAAAACAAGAAAGGGCTGACGGAGCACGATGCTGACGGCTCCAACCCCCTGACTGCTGACAGTGTCATCATAGTTGACGTATTGCTTCACGTGATCAAAGTTAAAATAGACGATAGCACTGAATCGGTGCCCGCTCCTTGCCCAGAAGGCCAGGTACTGTTAAAAAAAAGTGTAGTATAGATTGCTCATTTAAATGCTTTTTCCTTTTGTCTTTGTTAATGTTTAACATTTAAGCGAGGTGATATTAAGGATGTGAGTCTATGTAGAGTATGTATTAAATCGTTTTTCTGGGAATTTCCTTTAAAGCTACTCATAAAGTAATGTGTATTTCCTTGTTGGACATGTGTTTCGTCCAAGATATTTTAAACATTTTCCTAGTAATAATAATAATGCATTTAAATACTGCAGTTTTGCGATATTTTACCTCAAGTACCCTCTACTGCGATAAACTTAAAAATAAAGATTTTGTTACCCCATTCAGGGATCATGTTCTTAAAATTACTCTCACAGTGCTCCTTGCATAAATGATAAAATAAAGTTATAAATAATTAAAAATATGAATCCTAGTCCAATCAAGGTTAGATATTGCTAGATATATTATTAGATAACACATAAACAGGTAACAGATAATAGATGCATATAGACATCGTGATTTTAAAATGTGAATGAAGCGGTAATGGGGTCAAATAATATAAACATCGAAGAGATGGAAAATATTTTACAAAGCGGTTCTACTGGTAATATATAAAGCATCAACATTTCAAAAGATATCAACATTTGAAAGCCTTTTATATTAATATTATATAAGTATTTTATGTTTTTGTAATATAAGCCAAACATGCATTTAAAAACAATCTTAACCTAACATATTTAATTGTTGAATGACGGAAATAAAAAGTTACACTATAGTAACATAATTAACCCCGTATTGTGACATCCTCTGAGAATCAAATAGATTTTTGCCTACGAAAAGTTAGGATCATTTTTGGGTAATGCAAATTATATACTTGTGATACTACAATATGGGATTATTCTTAGGTACAAACCATATGGTACCATTTTTAGGTAGAAAAAATGATCTAATTACCATTTGGGATCATTTTTAGGTAAAGTAAATACCCATGTTATATTTTCGCTCAACAACTTCCAACATTAAACACCCCTTTTCTTCAGACAGGTGACGTGGAAATAGTCCCCGTGGTGCACACTCTGCTCTCGCAGCTGAGTTCCCTGAGGGTGTACTACCCCAAGGACCTACGGCCGTCGGACAACCGCAAGGCCGTGCTGAAGACTATCAATGAGGTGAAGAAGAGGTTCCCGGACGGACCGCCGCTCCTAAACCCCATCACAGACATGAAAATTGACGATGAAGTCTTCACGCAGTGCGTTAAAAGGATTGAAAGGGCGGAAGAAAAGTAAGTAAATCATTCTCATATCAATGTGCCCTATGTGAAGTAATTTATCTGCAAATCTGTTGTTTTACAGGAGAAAGTTAATTTTTCATACTCATCACTGTGCCTTTTTGACTTAAACCTATAATCATTATTTGTGAAAATGAATCAGCAGAAATGATCCACAATATATTCATTTACATTTTATAGCAAGGATGATAAGCTTAGGCTTGTCCAGTAACATGTTTATTTTTTAATTAGTATGTTTATATTATTTGAAATCCCCTAAAGTGTTCCACCTTCCCAGCGCCGAATCCACCATACGTTCAAACTGTGCAAAAAACATAGGCGCCATCTATGAAGGGGCGTCGTGAAAATGAAGATCTTATTTAAATTTACTTCAAACATTCTCTAAATCATATCAAAATTTCCCCATATAATTTTAAAATTACCCACATCATGAGGTTATTATGTTTTTTATTGCGCTGGCAGCATCGCTGTGCATTGAACGACTAGCGAAAATGTATGGGGAGTAGGTTTTTGTCCTGGAATTTTTTACGTATTGCATAGTGATTATTTGGTCTGTTTTTCTATGGAGTGTTATACGTTAAAGTTCTGAGAAGCAAAGTCCACAACCAATCACCGTGCCCGTTGTTTTCATACAACAGTGTAAATGCACCATTGGAGATGGTACATATTTTTGTCACTGCAACATTTTACCGGTGACTTTGCTAACATTAAAAAAATATGAATGAAATTCTACATCTCCGCTATCGACTTTTTCCTATAGCTATTAGTAACAGGCTCCAAAAGTAGTGACAGCCGATTTTAGATATTACATCCCTAAGACGCACTTGTTCTGACAATCTTGTTACACGAAAATAAACTCTTAAGATAGTTACTTTACAGTTCATTCTCGTATAAATTCATAAAGTTAGATTTGGCCATTGTTATTCGGGGAATTTTGTTGAATCGGGGTTTTCTCATGTTTCCTGGGGTCTGTTGACATTTGACATCTGTCATTTTAATGCTGTCTATTTGCTACGTAAATTTATTTACAAACTGTTTAAAATACTTGTGCCGCTGTATGCCTTTAGATGTTTTTGGGTTATATCAGTGTCTTAAGATTCATTTGTGTTAGTTACAGAGCCTTTGAGGTGATTTTTTTTGTCTTCGATTTCCATTGTTTTTATTGTTGATAGCTAACCCTAAAAAACTGTCCAACTCGCAGAATTTAAAACGTAACGTTGATCGGTATGGAGAGTTGAATTTGGGATCTCGGATATTTTCTATATCTCTAGTAAATAGTGCTTTGGCTAGTTCAGGATTTTATGATTGGAGCATTTGTTACAAAACATAAATTCGCAAAGCAATTGAAATGTTTGATTATTTGTGCCAAATAAAAAAAATGGAAGAGAAGGGGGTGGCGCATTCAATACTTACTGCACGGGGCGCTAGATGTCGTGGAATTGGCCCTGCCCCTTCCTACAAAACACAAGCAAAATGACGAATACAAAATAGTTTTTAATTTATTAAAAAAAACATTATTCCAGTTTATATGCACACGATTTACATAAAAATCCCGCCAGACCAATGCTGTATGATAATTATTGCAAGAAACTGGAGCTATTGGGAGAACTGAAAGCGTTCAGGGAAGATCTGAAGAAGGCCAAGAGTCTCCTGCAGATGGACGAGCTGCGGTGCCGCAAGAGGATCCTCCGCCGCCTCGGCTACTGCACCACCACGGATGTCATCGAAATCAAGGGCAGGGTGGCTTGCGAACTTAGCAGGTACTGATTCTCTTATCTCTTCGTGAGCCTTCTGGCATTCAGCTTATGTTTAGTGACCTGTTCTGAAAAGTCAGGTATTTCCCCTTACCACATTTATCATATCGTCGCCGGAAAGGCAAAAGGGCTGAAGCTCCGTGTTGGGAAATTTACACCAGAGCACTCTTTTTTTTTGTTTGTTTTATAGTAAAATTCATAAGTCTTCTGTACCTGGTTGGATTTTGAAAAAAATAGTTAACTCAGGTAACTCAATGCTCTCACTGAGTTACCTGAAGTGACAAAAAGCTAAAAAAAGAGCTGAGTCAAGCCTTCCAAATGGCAAATATATTTTAGATGGCTGAAGGGCTACAATCGTCTTCAGAATCAAACGAAAGAAAACTGATCAAAACTGCATATTGAACTCATTTTTGACAAAAGTGTCGCTTAAGCCCTTTTGTCTTTCCAGTGACGATATGGCTATGCCATAATTCTACTTTATTTAAAAGTCAAGAGTACAAAAATCAATCAATAGTTTTGAAGCAAAATGACTCCATTCTGCAGTTGTTTTGTGTTGGGGATAAAAAACTTAGATAAAATTTGGGATGAAGACTAGAATGCTAAAGATACTTAAAAATAATGTGAATTTTTTGCAGAGGTAGTGTCTAAGATGTACAACATGCTAATGCATATTTCTATTCCGATTAAGCATATTTAAATTTTATTTAAAATCTAACAAAACTGTCACATATTTAACTGAATTCCAGTGCTGACGAGTTGCTAATGACGGAAATGATGTTCAACGGCCTCTTCAACCCACTGAAAGTGGAGCAATGCGTCGCCCTCCTGAGCTGCTTTGTCTGCGATGAGAAAAGTTCAGAAATGCCCAAATCCACTGATGAACTCTCCGGACCTCTCCGTCAAATGCAGGTTGGTTTCACCACCACTCTACGGTGTGCTGGTTACTGTCCTATCGCTAAATGCTCTGTTGTAACTTTTCTTTCTGTTACGTGTGTAGTTTATGAGAAAGAGGTAGAATTTACAGCAGAGCTATTACAATATACTTTTAAAGTGTCTCTAATATAAACAGATTTTGCGTAACTTTGCATTTCTTTTAGAGAACATTAAATAAAAGTTAAATAATTTACCCTAATAAAATTTCTATTTTGTGTTCCGTATCGATATTCTAAATCCATTATGATAGAGAGCCTGCTCTTTTGTTATCCTATTTAGATTTTGCCCTTATTTATTCCCCATACAGTGAAACTTTCTTCTAAAGTTTTTGAAGGAACCGGAAAAATAAACTATGTAGAAAAACCTTTTGTGTGGGATTTAAATTGGGCCATTTTTTATTTTTTTTCGGTTTTATGAAAACTTTATCTGTGTAAATTTAAACAAAGTATTGTACGTACATTTGTATTATAAAAAAAATAAATGTTAAATTCAAATATTGAGAAAAACTGTTATAAACTACCTGCGGCTCATGACTTTTGAGTGTACTCAAAAATACTTATGATTCTTTTTCAATGGTAGCACTATGGTACATTGAAAAGAAAACAAAAGTTACTGACCATCGGCGAAAATGAAATCGGAAATAATTAGATCAAGCGGAAAATATCAGAAGCGAAAATGCAATATTTTACACGATTAAACTGACAAAAACAACTATAATGTCGATGATTGTGATACAGGCAAATGCAAACTCTTTATGAAAAAGCGGTGAATAAAATAATAGCATAAAAAAGTGGCAGTTAATTGGGGCGTTTCAAACCAGAACAATACGTTCAAGCTAAATAAATAGTAGCGTCCAGTTAAATAAATCAATAAAAAAGGACCGCGGTAACAGATTCTCCAATATTTTGATTGGATTTTAATCCCTTACCGGCGAAAATAACGTAATGTAACTCCACAACGAACTGACGATGTTTGTTTTCTCCTTCTTTTCGAAAACACCCCTTACTACTTGTCAAATATCACGATTTCGCATGTAAAAGCTGCTCCATGGCTTAAATGAATATACCCAATTTTTTTTCCCAATTCAATTGTCATTGGCTTCCACAATATGGCGTCTCGAGTTTTGCCGATGCAAGCAGTTAACCATGCGCAAATGAATATGGCCGAATTGTTTGCCATGCACAATTAGATATTACCGACACTGGCAGTTTTTTTGATCGTACAGAGCATTTAACCAAATATAACACATACTTGTAGTAAAGTTAATTATTATCTGTGTTTATTTAATTACAGGAATTAGCGAAGAAGATAGCCAAAGTATCAACAGACTCTCAGCTTGCAATAGAAGAAGACAGCTACGTAGAAAAGTTCAAACCTTTCCTTATGGATGTCGTACTGTCCTGGTGCAAAGGAGCCTCATTTTTACAGATTTGTAAAATGACTGATATTTTTGAAGGTAGGTTTGCATCAAAAACCTAAAGCTAGCACTACACGATCTTCTAGTACTAGTATAATGCGAGTTGGGTGAACTCGTTCAAACTCCTTTGATGTGGTGTTGTTTACCGCCGCCAGAGCGATCCTGGGCCAACTCCCCCGAACTCGAGCCAACGCGCATGAACCACCCCTTAACACGATCGTTCAACTGTTGGGAGTTGGATGATCGTGTAGATTATACAAATTTATTAATAGAGATGGTCGATCGATATTCCTGTCTCCCCCCTCCCGCAGTATCGAAAATTTCCCAAATCTGAACATATTATGAAGACCGATAAAGCTTCCCGCCACCGGTTCCAAAAGTAACTGCATAAAGCCGTTATCTATTATTATGCTCAAATAATCATATGAATTGACATTTTCCAGGTTCCATCATCCGATGCATGCGACGCCTAGAAGAAGTGCTACGACAGCTGGTCCAAGCTGCCAAGAATATTGGAAACACTGACTTGGAGCAAAAGTTCACTGCGGGAATTATATTACTCAAAAGAGATATTGTATTCGCCGCCAGTTTATATCTGTAAATGGAATGTAAATAATATTTATTTGAATATTGTTCAGTACTCCTATAAACACCACTTCCAATTTTCAATAGTGTGTGTAAATATCTTATTTTCATAATACATTAAATTTATACCCATTCTGTTATTTGTAAAAAAAAATTATAGTTTATTCAAATAGAAAATGTCTTTTTGTAGAAACAAGGTGTTTTTTTAAGGGTTATGCAGAGATATTAACAGGGTCCAGTACCAAACCTTCAAGTGAATACCGCATACGAGCCGCAACTGCCCAGAGCCAGTATCTGGCTATTCAGATCTGAGATCACTAAGCACGGCTAAAACCACTTCAAACAACCTTTCGATTCTGAATGGTGGTCTTTCACCAGGGTAATACTGAGAGCATCTATCAATCTGGAATGTTTAACAAACAATAATAATACTTGGCTAATTTATATATGTAATGCCATTCTTGTGAAATATATATATTAATAATACATATGTAATAACACAAATCAAATTTATTCGATCTGCGTATGCCGTATTTGAAACCCGCAACCACTAGATCCTGAGCAAAAAATCTTAACTGCTTGGCCACAGATGTCGTCATTGTATGTGTATGTGCATTGTGGTTACACTTATTTAATGTTTTTCTTCGTAATGTTATTACTAGAACCCTGAATTCCTATCACAAAGCAGCGGCTCGTCTATAGAGAAAAATAATTTAATTTTGCTACGCACTAGTGGCAAATATGGAAGGCAGACTGCATTATAAATTAATTTGTGATATATTATCAGTAGCGTGGTTCAAAATGTTGGCAGCAAACAATGTAGTGCTGCAGGATAACGGCTGTGTATTTTGCAACATGCTACATAGAGCAGATCTCATGGCCAGCAAGCGTAATGCATTAATATGTATGTATATAGATGTATAAAAAAACAGAAACTTTTCGTCGGAATATCTTCCTAAATTGCATACTTACTACAAAATTTATTCTTTAAAATTCAACTTATTTTTAATATTAAATTTTTGTAATCGCTAATTCGTCATGGAATTCCATTTTAAAGATTTCATAATACAAAATCTTATACTTTTTTCCACTTTTTCTTTTAAAGAAGTTTAGAATGTTGTATTTTGAAACTTGATTTTACATCCATTTGGAATACTGAAGTCGACTGTTTCTATCGCTGTGTCGATTTTATTAATTGTCAATTTTTCATCGAGTTTTCTTATTTTTATAAAGAAGATCTGTACTGTACGACAATTCATAAAGTCCATTTTTAAATTTGCTCTCATGCCCTAAAATCGGAAAAAACAAAAAAAAATAATCATTTTAAAAATAAATTAATAAACATTATAATTTGAGTGATATAAGTGATTGTGTCTATATGATAGGACCTGCCAGGTAAGTATATTCCTGTTTATTTTTTCTGTACTTCATTTAAATAAATAATAACTAGAAATTAGGATCGGCACAGCGCCCTTGAGGAACCGGCTATTTATCCAGTTACTTTTGGAACCGATTCCCGGTGGCGGGAAGGTTCATCGATAGAAGTAACTGGGACAGGAATATCGGACATCTCTACAGGCATTCATCATCAGCTCACAGTGTCACAGAATGTGCTCAGGCGATTGGTTATTGTCACAACAAGCACAGTTTGAGTGAGGAGACAGAAACTATGGAGCCTTCCCCTGAACTCTCCATATCCAGATAAAATCTGATTCATATGGTGATTCAGTTGAAAGAAAAGCCCTTCCATTCTGCTTTTGACTGAGGGAAAGAAGGAGCAAGTCAATCTGCCCGTTGTCGACCTATCCAGTCGCAGTTGCCATTCTTGCAAAGTTCTTTCACCATTTCTTTCAGTAGTTCAGGAAGGGAAACAGCTTCACCCGGGTACAGTTGAACTCCTAGCTTGATATTGAAATCTGCCCAAGGTATACAACAATATTTGATGTCAATGATAAAATTGTTATTACAGATTTGTCCGCCATAACACAGAGACTTCCCTACATAATACTACTACTTCGTTCAAGGGCATAACATATGCCCTTGAACGAAGTGGATATAGTGCTATATTGTACACCAATACTTTTTTTAAATAATGTTAAATTTGATAAAATGTTGAAAACCCATGTAATAAAGGTTTAAAAGTTTTTTTTTTATTTCTCAGTTTATATGTATTTTTTTTTGTAAAACCTACTTACCTTATTGTACAAATTAAATGAATACCTATACATTTTGACCTAATGATGAGGTTTGTGAATATAATTGAAGAAATTCCAAAGCACTCTTAAATCCTGAAAAACTTTTCAATAATAGAAAAAAAAAACTACTTGTTGATTCTTTTCGGCTGCCCAAGGACTTTCGAAGATATATTGTAGCACTAATAATCCAATCAAAATAATTCATAAAATAAATAAAACAGATAAACTTTGTTTAAAACCACTTTATTTTCAATATTTTGTCGACTGGTTCCGGAAGCATCTTCCCATCTTCAGGACAATATTAAAATTTTAATATAGTCCTGAAGATGGAGGGTGCTTCCGAAACCGGTCGACGAAATATTGAAAATAAAGTGGTTTTAAACAAAGTTTATTTACAAATATGGCAAGCCACAAAGTTAATGCTTTTTACGAATATGCAAAATAATTCACTTCGTTGCACTCTTATTACATACAGTATTACAGAAGCGTGTCTTATTATTATTAATACACAATTTTCGATTTATATGAAAAAACTTGTAAGAAGAAAAGAAATCGCTGAACCCTGAGAAAGTGAACGTTCATTATGATTAAATGAAAGTGTCAATAACTTAAATAATTCTATTAACTTTTAGACGAAGTCTTGTTTTAAACGCGATTTTAAAGTTTATAGCAGGGCAAATAGAGTGATTAGCTTGGTTTACAAGCTCTAGCTCTTTTATAGTGAGTGAAAGAATGATTTTATGTGCTAATTTTTTTTTTATGCGACCGATTTAGGCAACGGCGCGTTTAAAACTAAAACGTACATCGGACTTGCTGCGCGGCAACAGATTTTTCGCAGGTTTCTAGAAAGTAAAGATAGAGAGGGACATCCATATTTTTTAATTGAAACATTATTTTTTACGATAAATGTAAAAATCAGAGCTATGTAAACTTAATACGTGTTAAGACAAACTTATAAAATATTTTTTACGAACTTGCGATAATTTTTGATTATAAAGTTTAAAAAAATTAATAAATTTTTCAGTATGTATATTATCAACATGCCAAAATCTAGGAATGGTTGATGGGGGGGGTTGCTAGTGATATTCTGAGAAAAAAAATGGAACCGATTTCTGCCGATCTCCTCTTACCGGAACTAGGTTCGTTTATTCATGAAATTCCAATGAAAAACTATCGGTTGCTCCCAAATTTTGCATTTTTTTTTGCTATTTCTATCTGACATTAGTGACATTAACGTCGATTCATAATTTTGTTTGTTAGTGTTGTTTTCATTTATTAGAATTCGATGACGAAGTAATGCTAAGCTTTAGGCTGTATTAATTATTTTTCAATGGGTTTGCTTTACGAAAACTAGCACATGTGTGCTAATATTCGTGGTGTACCGCTATTAAATGAAAAGATATGGAAAATTCCGATAGAAAGTCTTCGGAGAGCCAAGTGAAATTCGAATCGTTTTCCGGAATATGTCAATGCTGTCTTTCATCAGCGAATAACTTGAGAAATATGCTACAAATATTTTCTGATAACGACAAGAATCAATCTTATTCTGACATGTTATGCTACAGCTTTGCAATTGAGGTTCGAATTGTTTTAACATTAAATTGGTATCAAATAATTATTTTTTCCTAGTGACATAATTTTTTAAAAATTTTTAAGTACTTATATATTTGACTCTCATGAAATTGGACTGGGTACTGCAGCCCGCCTGCTTGGCCGCCCTCTTTCAAAAACAACAAATGAAACAATCCACCTTGCTAAATACTTAAATTTATGAGTCTTATTTAAGTGCTAATAATTTTATTATCCTTCATTACCAATACTTTGTTTCGGTTTTTTCATCAATCCACTTTTATTTCACAGAATTTTTAATTTTGCTTCACAGAATAACCAAGATAACATGTTTCTCGTAACCCACCTCTGATCTGTTCAACGGTTTTTGGTGTCTCCTACACTCTACCAATAAATTGCAAATACAAAAACGCTTTTAAGCATCTCCCGCAAACATTGTGTTAACTTTTTACAATTTTTTAGCTTATGGAGTATGAAGATTCGATGTATCTTATTTGCGAAAAATGTATTTTAAAACTGAAAGACAGTTATGTTTTCCGACATCAAGTTGAAGATTCCCAAAGAAAATTAAAACAACAAAATAAATTGTTTGAGGAATGTTATCACTCAGGTATTTTTGATAAATCTTTTTCTCCTGGCACTATTTATAGTAGGGATGTAATGTTACATATATATATCGTATTCGCCGATAAAAAAGTCATTTTTTTCTAACATAGCGTTAAATTACAATGTTCAAAGATATTGTTTTTTCATGTACATCTTTAAATTAAACCTTAAAAAGTTAAATGACAATGTTCTTGTTTTTTACTCTTTGATTTTGTTTGAGACTAGTTCTATTTTAATATGTTCCTTTCAATTTTTGAAATTTATTTCGAAATTAAATCAAAATATCGTTTGTCTTTGTCTTTCAACTAACCTAACTAACCTTCTTTTATATATTTACATCATTGTTTTATGATCGATAAAAAGCAATTTTGTAATCTACTAAGTCATAGTGTACTGGTCATATCGGTATCGCTGATAATTGACTACAATAATCGGTATAGTATCTGCAAAAACTATGTAATTTTTCTCATTAGGTTTCCTACTATACGTAAATGTCTAATCTAATCTCACCAATGAATGCATAATTTAAACAATATCTGAATATTATAATTTTATTTTTTTGTTGTATAATAACATACCTATACCATGTAACACAATGTTGACCTAAACACTTTATTTTTAGAAATTCAAGTCAAAGGTGAACCAATTTCCAAAGGTGAATCCTTCTCTGATGATGTGGATATTTATGACTATGATGCTGAAAATGGTGATGACGACAGTTCTACTGACTACCAATATAAGGAAGCTCTGAAAAGAGGCAAAGTCTCATCTGAATCTACTAAGTCATGGGACAAAACGCAGAATATTTCCAACAGCGTTAATAAGTTATTACCAAATGCCAATCCCTGCACTCCTAAATTAGTAAAAAAAAGAATATCACAGAAACAAACCGAATCTAATAAGCCTGTTGCTTCAGTCAATGATCCAACCAAAACAAAATCCAAACACCCAACACCAAGTGAAACTGACGCTCCCTTAAATAAAAATGTTAAAAGGGTGCAATCTTTGAAGAGGCAGAGGAAGGCTAAAATGTATCCTTTTGCATTAGAAGCTTCCGCTCTTTCCTGTAATGAATGTGACGATGCTTTCCCCACACACAAACTGCTCGTCAGTCACATGGCTAGTCACTTCCCCAATCACATCTGCTATCTCTGTGGGAAGTTATATGTGTCCAAAGAAGGTTTAATTTCACATATAAATAACACCCATGATAATGAAAAGATAGCTTGCCAAATCTGTGACAAGCTTCTCAAGAAAGCTAGTATGTTAAGACATATCAAGGCGCACACGGGTGACAACAGCATATATAAATGTCACATTTGTCACATCAGGTTTGTTTCTCACAGCACTCGTATAGTTCATATGAGAAAAGTACACAAAATGTTAGGAAGGGTGTACAAATGCAAAATGTGCCCTAAAGCATTTGAAATATCCGGTTACCTTTCCAAGCATGTTCGAAGAGATCATTTTCAAGAAAAAAATCACGTATGCCCCTTTTGCAATCAGGCTTTCTATTCTAAATACGATTTAAAGACACACATAGTGACCCACACCGGGGAGAAAAACTTTCAGTGCAAAGTTTGCTCTAAAGCATTCTCTCGACGCCAGGCGCTTAATACTCACAGCAAAATACATAGTAATATAAAGAAACACGTTTGTCAAATCTGTGATAAAAGATTCACTCAGAAATGTACTCTTAAGGGACATATGAAGGTTCATAAAAAGCCTGAGCTCTCTTCGAACCAAAAGTGATACAAATTACAATCGGTGCATCGTGCATGCATATATGAACATTTCACAGAATCCACCAAACCAAATCTCATCTTTGTTTTAACAGACCTCCTTTAAAGTTGCACTACCTAACAGGTTCGCTGCCACAAAATGTTGAGGTTTTCAGCTTTATCTAAACTCTAGATACCCCCTCTGCGCCTAGTAGGGCAGCGTATTGTGCCACTTGCTAATCTATCTTAGAAACTTCATATTTTTTGAACCGGCCACATGATGCATAAAAACTCTTAACAAATATGCAAATGCAGACACACACCAACAGAGCTTCCGCTCTATTATATGACTGGTACAAGGCAACTAAAAAAAATTTTTGTGAATTATCATTAATTTTTGTCAATATTTTTGAAAGAATTATGTATCTTATACCTAATATACCTATTTACACCCCGGATATAATTATAATTTGCTTACTTTTATTACCTACAATATTTCATAGGCGTGTCATTGGAATTCTATTACGGAGAGAATCAGTATATGTAGTATCTTCCTTGATACTGCAGCGTAGTGCAATGTACAATACTAATCTAGCAATCACATGGTGGTTGGACATTATATTAATAATAAAAGAATACTTTGTTTTAAAACCACAGAATTTATTATGATGAAGGCCATCATAATAAATTCTGTGGTTTTAAAACAAAGTATTCTTTTATTATTAAGAAATAGTTTTTGTTGATTACCTTGAAAAAGGAAAAACCATCATCGGCGTTTTACTAATTTAATAGTGACTGTGGGAATTGACAAAATTACAAAAATAAAATCAATCTAATATATCCAGCCCATAATAATAAAATAAATAATTTTTTAGGTTGAATATCTTTGAAAGAAATTTAAAAATGTAGTTTAAATATATCTTTTCGAATAGAGATGGTCGATATTCCTGTACCTGTTAAAAAGAACTGGTTTCAAATCGGTCACTGGAACCGTCGGTATTATTTCTCCGAGGAACCGGTTTCTTTTTTTGGCAAATAAAAATCTATTGCTAGCACTACACGATCATCCAATCGTCCAACTCCTAACAGTTGGACGATCGTGCAGAAGAGTAGTTCATGTGCGTTGACTCAAATTCGGGGGAGTTGGCCCGGGATCGCTCTGGCGACGGTAAACAACACCACATCACGTCGGTGGACGATCGTGTAGTGCTTAGAATTAGAACCACCGGTTCCTCGCCGGTCACCGGTAACTGAAACCGCAGATACACCCAATTTCCAATATCAACCATCCCTACTTTCGAACGCCAATAGTATCGAAACTAACCCCAAAAACTCTAAAAGGAGAAGAATACCAAAGCTTCATAACAGTGGCATTAATGAATTAAAAAATATATATATATTAAATTTAATGCCACATACACTGGAAGAGATTTTTTAAATATATTCATTGAGTGTTATAAAGTGGTAGATACTCTAAGTATCGTCCTGGTGAAAGACCACCATTCAGAATTGAAACGTTGCTTGAAATGGCTTTAGCCGTGTTTGGTGACCAGATCTGAATAGCCAGGTACTTGCCAACCTTCCCCTTCCTCATATCCTTCCACTCTCCATTACCTTCAGCTTCACAACATACCCCAATTGGAAATGCCATAGACTCTAGACGGTAGGGAGCAGTTGAGGCTCTTGTGCGGTATTCACTGTAAACAACAAAAAAAATGGTGCGTTGCTATAAAAAATTTACGATTAATAATGAGCCAACGCCTTTACATATTGAAATTTATTAATTTTATATTAGTTACTTTGTACATTCAAGTTTACAAGTAGCTAATCATTTCATTTTATTTTTGACTTTATAATATTTTAACTTATATACTACTTATTATTTTGATTTATATGCATTTTAAATAATTTTTACAGGCTATTTTAAATTTATTTATAGGCATAATGTTGATGGTTTCCGGCAGCGCATTATAAGATTTCATCATTTTATAAAATAAGCTATTTTGTATGTTGGCTTTATTATTTTCCGGTAGTCTAATTTCTTTTCATGTCCTTGTATTATATTTAAATAATAAAAATATTAAATTTGATGAAATTAAAACATGAAAATGGAGTTTTACATATTGAACCCAAAAACTATAAATAAACCATCTATTTTATTATTTTTGTATATTCAAGCACACTACAGTGTGGTTTGACATAAGCTTACGTAATAATTATAACATATATATAGTTAGGTGTCTGGATGTCGGATTAGAAGATTATTGATATTAATTTTCTGAAAAATTAATAATAATAAAAAAAAATTCAATACTATATCGTTTATTTAACACAAAATCAATTACAAACCTTTACCCTTTTGAGCTTAGATGAATTAAATTTTAAGTACAACCTATTCCCTCATTTTAGATAGTATATTTCTAAAAAGGTAGGCAGCGATAAAATCAATCATCTCAATACCTAATAATTGTATTGTATTTAACCTACACTGCAGTGCCATAATGACTGAATAAAAAGTGAGTGGGAAGCATTGGATTTAAAGGCTTATTGATTTTCAGAACTAGTCACCACTTACCAAAGCTACATAATCAATTGTCATTTCTTTCCTTTTTATAAAATGCAATCTATTAGCAAACAATGTTTTGGATAGTTCATAATCAGTAATTTTTTATTTACAAAATTATTTTTTAGAGTAGAGAAGGCAACATTATTAAACATAAATTCTCATTGGAATTGGATATGATTTAAGATTCACACTGCCAAAAGCATTATCGTCGTTGTATTTAGGGTATTATATTGTGTTGCGTTTTCTCCTTCTTGAGCTAAGCCAGTGTCCATCTTTAGGGCAAATGTCCATTTATGACATTTGCGCTGCAAGGGGATCTGAAACTCGAAACAAACTGAGGTGTTACACAGCATAATAAATAATAACCCAAACATTAGTCACATTTGAATTATTTTAATAGCCGTTTTGATTTTGTATGGATCTGACAGCAGTTCTACGGAAATCTCATTTTCTATGTAGTTCTTACTTAAATAGTTATATTTTGGCAACACTTCGTATTGTTGACAATCTGACAGCAGTTTACAGACAATTGTTGTGCTGTTATATGAAAATCATCAGAAATCTGTGTTGTTTTTATGATCTGACAGTATTTAAGACAAATAATATCACCCACAATGATTTCATGTGATGAAGCTGAATCAAATCGAGTCAAAGACCCATTCGCTACTATTATTATAAAGCAGGAAAATTCGAATGGATACTGTTACTGTTGTCTGACCGAAACCGATTTAAAAAGCTTAAGTTCTCTGCATCATTATGAAGGTAAACCAGAAGTCTACTCAGAAATGCTGCTTTATTGCTTTTCAATTCAGGTTTGTATTTTTAAATATATGAAATATAAATAAATCTCATCAATTATAAGTAGGGTCACTAAATTGAATTTAAAAAAAATACAATTCACTATCGCCTCACCCATTTTACCGATCCGATTTTCAAAAAGGATCCGTTCACTCTCAGGACTAACATTAAGTTTTTTTTCTTTATGATATTTTTTAAAATTAAAATGTTGCAATAAGAAATGCCTTCTATTGCAGCTACTGCCGGCAGATAATGTTGACATTGAAACATTTAATAAAATTTGTGAAGCCTGCATTTATCGATTGAGGAAGGCTTGCTCTTTTAAAAACCAAATAGAAACAGCACAAGAATCGCTAGAAAAACTTTCAGGTAATTATAATAACATAGTACATTCAATGACGCTACAAGTACATCATGCAAAATTTTCAGATGTCTTCAAACTGATACTCTCTTCCTGTGTATGATGAATGCAACACATAGGAACACACCTTTACCGTCTTCCCTGCTTTTTTATAAAATGCTCATGTATTTAATCTTACCAATTGAATGCATTTCTGTTAGGATATAATATTATGTAGGTATTTAAGTTTTTTTAACCACTCACATTTGATTCTTGTTATTTGTAATATTTATTTTTAAATGTGTTCTTATATTGCAGACTTATCAAAACGAAATTTGAAGAAAGAACAGTGTGAAAGTGATGGTGATATTGACTTTTTAAGAACTGAAATTCCATCTAATTATTTCCTTAAAGGTGAAAATAGTGATGAAGAACCATCAAATAAACTTACTTCAAAAAAATATTTAAGCAATATAGACAGTGCCTCAAAGAGGCAGAAAAAAATACAAAACAAAAAATTGAAAAATAATGTGTCGACAAAAATCAAATTCAAGTCATTGAAAAAAGAATGTTCTTTATCTAATAAAAAAAAAGAAATAGGTGAAAAGCCTTTTAAAGATACAAAATATGAGCATAAACCCTACGTATTAAGTAAAGACGAAAAAATGTGTAAAATATGTAATGAATCTTTTCCTCTGCACAGTTCACTTGTCCGTCACATGCCAATACATTTTCCTAACCACATATGTGACATTTGTGCAAAAATTTTCGACTCTCTTAGAAATTTAAGGCGCCACATTTCAAGACATAAACCAACTCAAATGGCATGCGAAATTTGTCATAAAGTTTATAAGGGACGAGAAAATTTACGAATTCATATGAGGCTACACAACATAAACCCTTCCACTACTTCCTACAGCTGCCCGCACTGCCCCGAAAGGTTCTCCGTGTACTATAAAAGGATAAAACATTTGGTGGAGGTTCACAACGACGAACCAAAGAAATATAAATGCAATCAATGTCATAAAGGGTACTCGCAAGCCTGTGCGCTAAAGAGTCATATTAAAAGAGTACACCTGCAAGAGAGAAGTTGCATCTGCAGCGAGTGTGGAAATGCATTCTTTGATAAAGCTGGTCTGAATGAACATATGCTAAAGCATAACGGTGTGAAGAACTTCCAGTGTGATATTTGCCAGAAGTCATATGGACGAAGGTTCACCCTGAAACAGCATATGAGAACCCACACCAATGACAAACGGTTTACTTGCACTTTCTGCGGAAGATCATTCACACAAAAGTGCACGTTGAAGGGCCATCTTAAAACACATGGAAAATAAACAATTTAATATTATTCATTAAAAAATGAATGGTTTACTAAAATTAAATGTGCTGTTTAATATTTATTCTTATTAAATTAATCATTCGAATGACTGTATTATTTTCCACAAAATCCAATAAATTAAATGAATAGGTATCAAAAAAATTATTATTATATACATTGAAACATTGCATTGGTGGTTAGCAAGTTGTAAAAGACTATCCCTTGTAATATCCAAGATTATTGGGAAAAGCTTCACAGATTTGTGAATGCTTCACGAATTGATACTTCTTCAAAATGAACCTTTCACGATGAACCCTTCAATTGAAGTAACATATTAATCACAGCATTTCTCGTCGGGGGGGGTTGCTAGCGATAAATGTACCAAATAATAGTCACGTTTTTTTCTTAATAGTTTTATTCGGGACAGCTCTCCCAACCACATAACCCACTCCTCCATTATTGTATAACAAAAATTATACCGTGTAGAAAAACTACTTCTTTCTTTCTTCTTCTATGTGTGTATTAATGAATTGTCTATTACTAGTTTCTTGTCTATTGTTTCTCGATGACAGCTGCCCATATGTTTGAGTTGTTGGCGGTATCATGCCTTAAAAGGAATGATGTACAATAAGTATGCATAGCCTTACAGAGAATTTGCAAAAAGCAAATGTAGTAATTGCGAAATTTTCAGTTTCTGTAAGAGCGATGTGAACGTTTTCAGGGCTTGAAGTACAATTTGAATATTTCTTACTGTACACAGTTTGACAGTTTGCTTAGCAATAGGGTGAATATTGCGCAAATGACGATTCATATTACAGGCATTGCCTCCCTTTATGGATATAACTTTAGAACAAAAAGTTGCATTTGGCCTGGTAAACCCCAACTTCCTTAAAATAAGCCCATATTTCACTTTCTCGTTGAACGGCCATCCATAATTTTAGGTAGAGATTATATAGTCCTATAGACAAAACAAGCACAGAAATCATAAGAAACTGTCACGGGTACATGCGAGGGAACGGATAACTAAAAAGATACTTCATTGCTTCATTCATTCTTCGAACTAAAATCGAAGGAAGAAGGGAATGAACAATTGAACTGTGGATGATGCAATATTTCAGTCTTTCGAACGAATGAAAAATTGAAGTTCGAAGTAGATGCCATAGATTGTTCAATCGGAAGTACCAACTTAACCAACTTCAATTGAAGTATTTGTTCAATGAAAAATGAATGAAGTTGGGACTGCTGTCAAAAGAAGTACTTCTTTGAAACAGTTCTTTCAAAACTGTCACAACGCTAATAAATAAATAAAGACAAGAAAGCAAATTAAATAAAAATTTAAAAAACATTGCATAAACTATGAGCTGGAGAAAATAGAGTGTAATCTTAAAATAAATATGCTTTTTTAGAATTAATCTTCATCAAATTTAATACTATTAAAGAAGTCGAGGACGCCCAAGGAATACATGGCACGATCAAGCAAATTAAATACTTGAATCGGGTCATGTGAAGAGTCAAAATTACAGAAGAGTCTGTATGAGACGACATGTGAATGAAGCAAGGAGTGTTTGCCAAGACAGTTATATGGCGGTCCGTCCTCTCCACCTACCCTTGCGGGGAAACGGCGTGATGGTTAGTTAGTTCTGCTATATATTTATGGTCTAGCTATAATAGCTCTATGGTAAAACCGTATAATGGGGGTGGTTAGTATCTGAAATGAGGTGTCACAGCGGTTCCAGCTACCGGGAACCGGTTATTTATCCCGTTGCTTTTGAAAAAAATAGAACTGGAATCGGTTCCTCGCCGCTCCGCCACTAACCTTTAACTAACTTGATTCTTAGTGTGCCGGAGGTTCTCAAAGAGCACGCAACATTCGTACCCGTCGCCCGCTCATTCATCATTTTCTTAGAGTCATTTTTATCGTTTAAAACCTGTTTCCGTATATTTAAATGAACCGTGATCGCTTATCAACAAAATTATCAATCCATAGATATATTTTCTATTGCGTAAAATTTGGTACAAGTCGAGTAATAAATATTTGAAGTTTACTTACGTCAGTACTGCTGAAAAAAAACGATTTTCGAAGTAACATTATTGTTTGTATTTAGAAGAAAACCTCATGTAATTTTATTTATTTAGAGGGACATTTATTCATCCTCCCGAAAATACAATAAAACGAGAAAAAATCTTCAGATTTCTTAACTTTTCTTAGTGGCATGAGGGAGAAAAAAACCAGTTCTCCGAATATAAGTAGCAATTTTAGAAAAACCACTAATACCACTTACATTCAATTGAAAAAAATACGTAGACACCTTATCTTAAAAGATAGCATATTGACGAAAACATCATTGTGTTAAACACATGTGAATTATTACAAAATTCCAAGTCGGCAATCACACGGCGCGCAGATTGACTTTTATGTCCGGCACATCGAAGTTGTACTTTACGGGAATTTGGCATTTCAAAGGTTAAAAGCTCAGACCAATAATATACGTTACCAATAATATATTATACGGAGTAATGATATAAGGAGGTATAGCTAATATTTTTACCCAACCTATACAAATTTGCGATAAATCACTTTCTCCGGGTTTTTACGTCGTATATCATGAGAGAGAAAAATACAAAAAAGTTGTCGCATAATATCGCAGGACTTCTAAGTATGTAAGGATGTTCTCCGTCCGTGCTAACTTCATATCATCGAGTCGCATAACTTACGTCAATGGATTTTGAGGTTATTTGTGTTGATTAAAAAACTTGCATTGATTATACAAATAAATCAAACCTGATGGTGATATGTGCTATGCGTGAATGTTTAAATTAGACTAAAGAAAGATTATAAAACATCACTTTTCAGAGGTATTTCAACTGTTTCAAATATTTTTGAGCGAACTTTAGAATTTTCATATTTTGAATGATATAAAGACATAAAATCAACAAATAGTTTCCATCATTATTTAGGCAAACCTTCTGTTATTGGTGTTTGTGTGATATTTTGACTTTAGAATTACTTAATGATGTATTGATATGGTTTTGTTTGATGTGTTCAAAGATGTTTATTAAAAATATTCGAATTCTATGTGGGCGGTAACCAATAGGTTTTCTAACAAATTTTAATCTATCTTTGTCTCTTTCTATCGAGTCTGTATAAAGTCAACCGTCCTGACTACACTGTTTCGCTAAGGTACATCTCCATGTCCTTCAAGGTTGAAAGGTACTTTTTACCGTACCGGTTCCCGGAGAAATAATGTCGATGGTTCCAGTGACCGCTAAGTCACCGGGACAAAGTAGCCGGGACAAAAATATCGAACATCTCTAACGTATAAAAAATTTTATGTAGAGATTTTATGTCGATATCAGAATTGGGTGTACCTGCGGTTCTAGTTACCGATGACCGGCGAGGACTCGGTTATTTATCCAGTTATTTTTGGAACCGGTTCCTGGTGCCAGAAAAGTTCCACGAAGGAGATTTTTTCGAAAAGTACTAGCAAATCGACAAAAAGTTTCTCGCCAAAATAGAATAACAACAGTAGAGATTTGAAAGCGAAATTAACTGGAACTGGTTCCTCGCCAAAAAAGGTTCTTTTCGCCAAAATTATTTTTCATGGGGAGGGGGGGTTGTAATTTCCAAATCAAAAACAGCTGGAACCGGTTCCTCGCACGATTCCAGTGACCGGCTAGAAACCGGTTCCTTTTAACCGGGATAGGAATATCGACATCTCTAATTTTATGCCAAATGTCATTCGTAATTATTTATTTTTGAAGATTTCCATTCTGTTTTTTATAGATCATTTAATTGTTCACGCTTCCCACACATAACATACGCTATTTAATTAAGTTGTCATTTTAAAATGACGCATTTAGCCAAAAAATCAGAAAAGCTGGAGAAGAAATACGAATCATTTTCCGGCATATGTCAATGTTGTCTCTTGTCAGAAAATAACTTGAAGAGTATGTTACAAGTATTTGTTTTTGGGGGCTGTGAAGAAACGTACTCAGATATGTTAAGCTTCTGTTACTCAATTGAGGTACGCTTTTTATCGTTTTCCTGATGCAAAATATGCATTTTTACTTGGGTCTTGTGTTTATTTTTTAAATGTTTTCAGATGTGTAACAAGGATTAATTTTAATCTTATCTCCTATTAAGAAAGGCTGGGTGCATTATACCCTACAGCTGAGGCAAATATTTTCAGGCCTCAAATGAAGTAAGCCTTTGGTTGCCCAACTTCCATGTGCTTCCTTCTGTCTGCACTCAAAAACAATTAACTACTTCACCCTCTGTTTTAGTTTTAATAACTAATTTAACGTAATTTAGGATGAGTGAGTTTGATGATGTTTAATGACGAAGACCATGTGCTGAGGCGGTGTGTAAACCATTGTGAAATGATCACGGAACCTGATGAAAAACATGAGCGCGAATATAACGTCATGTGAATGCCCATTTGGGCACGGGCGCGGGTGTAACACCAAGTTTATTTTGCCCGTACCGGTAAGGGCGCGAGGATGAAGTGGTTTATAATTGCATTCTATAACACCACTGAAAAATTCAATAACACATGCAAATCACAGAGATTAATTTGAATATGTAGATATAATGCACATAATGGTAATAGATTTATAATTTATTTAATTGCAGATATTGGAGAGTGAGGGCTCAGAAGATCAACTGTATCTGATTTGCAAAATATGTATAGCAAAGTTGAAAAGTAGCTTTACTTTTCGAAAGCAAATCGAAAGTGTCCAAAAACAATTAAAAGTATTTCAGGATGATGATGAAGAACTTTCTGGTATACAATTATTTTGAATAAAATTTTATAATTTAAAAGTATTTCAACATTTAAGTTTATCGGTATGTTTCACCCCAAGTTACACTAAAAAAAATTCTTATGCTTATTTCGCAATGACATTACAAACTTATATACACGTTGTAGAGCTCTCAAAGCGGCAAACAAAAGATGCAATGTGAATGTGGTTGCTAGTGTGGAAGGCCTTTAAGGAATGAAGAATGAATTCTGTGTTAATTTGGGAAATAGATTGAATACATCAAGCAAGGAAATGAATTATTTTGATTCATTCAGTCAGTTTCGCCCACGTCTACCACACATTAATCGTGACACCATTCAAACATTTTCAAGTTTATAATTGAGTAGCATAAAAAAATATATATCACATTGCCTCCTTACAGTGTTTATATTAAAAAATGTCTGTGTTATTTCTCCACTTAACCTTACCGCTGCTATAGCCTCAAACAGGCACGCCTCGTGACTCAAGAAGTTCTTCATGTTCTTTAAGTATATTCCAGGCTCTCTATGTGAACAGTTGTAAATGCTTGTATGAAATCTATGAACACATAATATATATGCCCCTGAGGTGATTTTTTCACAAAAACAGCGCTATACAAATTATCCAAATAGTATTATGTATTGAAAATACTTTTTTGACTCCAAAAAGAACACTTAAACTTCATGGCGTGAGCCGCTTCAGAACTAAACGAGGCAATAACTTGTTTTATGTTGATTGTTTGGTATTATTGATTCAGCAGGGATTCTTTCACTCTGCCATATGCCTTTTACAAGCTTTAGTATTTGTATTTCTGTTCCAAACTTACAAGTACCTTGTAAAAAATAATAAATCTATGATCAAATGTTAAATATAAGAAAATCATGTCCATAAATTAATGTTAATAATTCTTTCTAGATGATCCAATTAAAACAGAAGTTAAAATTGAACAGTTTTCTGATGAAGAAGAAGCATCAGATGATCAGGAAAATGAGAAGCCAACATCAGTGAAAAAGGACTTGGATAGCTCCTTTTCACTTAGACCAATATCGACTAAGAATAATAAAGCCATCAAGTCACGTGTTACAAAGAAGGTTTCTCACCTGATGAAGAGGAGCAATAAAAGTGATAATTCCTCTACTTTGAACGGAGTCCCTGCAATAAGGTCAAAACGCAAAGTGGTTTCTGAAAAAGATGCAATATCATTAGCCAAACTAAAGAGAGAGCGTCGTCTGTTGCTGAACCGCCAGAAAAGTGCCAGCCGACGCCCCTACCAGCTGGAGCCCTCCCAGGTTATTTGTGACCTCTGCAGGGAAGAATTTCCCACCCATAAACTTCTTATATGTCATATGGCTCAACATTTTCCAAACCATATTTGTGATCTTTGTGGAAAGTTATATGTCTCCAAACTGCGTTTAGATGCGCACATCAAAATGACCCACGATGAGGAGAAAGTTTCTTGTCAAATCTGTCATAAAGTTCTAAAGAAATATAGTTTACTGAGGCATATCCGTTCGCACACCGGTGAGAACTGTATATACGCATGTCGCATCTGCGGCGAGAAGTTTGTTTCCTACAGCACTCGCGTCATTCATTTAAGAAAGGTTCACAATTTGGCTGGACGCCAATATAAATGCCAAATGTGTCCTAAAACATTTCCAATATCGGGATATCTATCTAAGCATGTTCGTCAAGACCATTTCCAAGAAAAGAAGCATGCTTGCACTTTTTGCGACCGTGCCTTCTTTTCTATAAGCAAGTTAAAGCTACACATGGTATCTCACACGGGAGAAAAGGAATACCAATGTGAAGTGTGTTACAAATTCTATGCCAGAAGACAAACGCTCATTACACACATGAAAATACACCGTAATATAAAGCCACACATTTGCTATATTTGTGATAAGGCTTTCACACAAAAATGTACTCTTCAAGGCCATATGAAGGTGCATATGAAATCTTAATCTTTATTAAACAAATAATAATAGTAATCAGTAATCAATCATGTAAATAAGACAATATCTGTCAAACTAATGTTCTATGAATTAATTCAAAATCTGTATATGAATACATCACTTGATTTATTTTCACTATGTAACCAATGCTTTTTTCAATATTTCACTATATATTGGAAACTTTCAAATATAACTCGTATGAAGATTGACAAGTTAATTAGGCATTGTGGTAATTTACACTTGTTGCGAGAATAGGTATAATAATCGTATGAAATAGTGTGTTGCATTCCAGTCTTTACGGGGGTAGAATCCAGACTGCCTGGGTACTGGGTAGGCTTGAGGGCGCTGTTCCCATGCACTCTCAAGTGCATTCTTCTGCCACGTGTTGATTGACATCTCTTGGGCGAGCCCATTTCAATTTAGCCATTTATATTTAACTATTCTGTTCATCGATTGTGACCTCACAAACAGAAAAGCATAATTAGTTACAAACATTAAATAATAATCAATGGCCAACCTTCTATCAGACATCAGTAGGATGATGTCGTAGAAATAACCTTCATCTGAGAGGTGATCATTGAAACTCGATGGTTGCAGTCAATCAAGTAACCGGCTTGCTCCAGGTTTCATCACAAACTTCCATTTCCGTCCATCACAGGGACCAATCCATAACACAATGACTTTCCATTACATCACACGGATAGCCTTTCCAGTCCACCATGTGCAATTCCCGAGCATGTAACCTACATAACCGTGCGATTTTCAGAAGTTTTCCAAGGATGTCTTGCAGAGGCTTCCCAAGCATGTCCCCAGAAGCTTTCCAAGCATAAAATTCAAAGGACTGCACTTTTCATTTAGTTCAAAATTTTCAAGGCAACTCTTATGTTATATCACCACGTCCAATATTTTGGGTGCATCTATCTATCAACCATGTGCGTACTGGCTACAGTATCTAAACTCTAGGAAATCTATCAGATCATTCCGACCTACTCAGATAAGCCATCAACTAAAAAAAATTACCTTCAAGCGCCACACCGTGTCAAGTGAAACCCAAACATCGCTAGGCGAGTTCACTGAAAAGAAGTCTACCTCCAAGATCACCCGATCTTATAATAATCTCACTGTAGGAGAAACATCCAAATCCTCCTTCAGTCGTAAGCCAACCTTCTGGCTACAGCTGGTTGATAACCGGCTGATCGATATCTCCTATGCTCTAATCCATCACAAGGGTCAAGGTCGCTAGTTTCAACTTAAATAAATTACATACTTTTAGGTATTCTCGAGGGCATCTGCTAAACCTGGTTCACGCTCCCTTTACCGCACCCAATCATCCCCGTGCAGCGGCTGTCACTACGGTGCCCAGGCTTGCCCCAGGTGAGACAATCCTCCATCTGTTCCCAGATTCCGCAATCTTCAGTCATGTGACCTGCTTTGCCACAAATGAAATCAATCATGCTCGGCTTCGGCATGCCACCATTATTGTATCCTTCCTACGAACTTTCGTAGGAAGGATACTTCTATAAAATTCGTACGAAGATTGACAGGTTTAATTACGCATTTAGGCAATTTACACTTGTTGCGAGAGTAGGTCTAATAATGGTATGAATAACTGAACAATAGGATTGTGCGTTCTAGTCTTTACGTAGGCGTAGAATCCAGACTGCCTGGGTACTGGGTAGAGGCTTGCCAATGCTCTTCCCATGCACTCAAGTGGATTCCTCTTCCACGTGTTGATTGAGGTTTGATGACATCTCTTGGGCAAGCCCATTTTAATTCACGCATTAACAATATTTATTTTTTTCACTATCATATTACAAATTACAGCTGTTTTTTCCTTTTTTTGACCACCAGACTAGGCACGTGCCCGTGTTGTGGCAATTATTATCTTATGAATTAATCTATTATTGTTCTCACGGCATGTTGTACTTGTATAATATTATGAATGAATGTTGTTGTCTTCAACTGTTTTGAAAATAATATAATATTATTATTTTTATATAAACATAATGTTATAGGACTATAAAAAATATATCAAAAACTTGTGTTATTAATTAGATGAATTTCCTTAAACTATTTAACAACCTATAATCAAATATATAAATAAAGCGACCAACCATCAATTGAGTATAACAAAGAAAAAATATTGTATGTGAATGGTTTTGTTTCATCTGAATAGCAGCGTTTTGTATCTTAAATTAGAAATAAACTAAAATGAAATAATTAAGATAGTTTGATTTATTGAACACTAGTTTTACTCATACACAAATACATGAGAATTCATTTAATAAATCACCTATTTAACCCTTGCGCTGCCAAGCGAATAAACATATTATATATCGACTGTGTTTAGGTCAAAGGTGTTATTCCACATTTTTTAGCAAGGAAATTTAGGCCCTGTGATAACATAACTATCATGCTGTTATGCTTGACACGTGATCATAATTTGATCAAATGAGAATCGGTTGTTAACGGGGGCTTTTATTTGAAATGGTAACAGTAAAAAAATCATAATGGCACTTATCATCAGTTTGCGACAGTGGTTCAAACCACTAGGCCTAAATTTGTTTGCAAAAAAATGTGGAATAACGCCTTTGACCTAAACATAGTCAATATGCTTTTGTTTTCATATAAAACGCATGAATGCAACAAAAAGTGCCACGCACATCCTATAAACATCAGGAACGTGGTGAAAAGGTGCATTAAAAAAAACATTCAGTTTGACTTGAATCAACTTGATAAATATATATATTTAAGTCATCACTGACTTTCTATAATTTTATAGGGATCAAATCCTAACTTTAAGCTATTACACAAGTACAAAAGTGATTTCATTACCTCTGAGTAAACTATTCAGTAATTCCTCGTCAAGTAACTTTAATTGTTGGTTTAACATAGCTGTAAAAACAGAAATTTACATTACGGGTAGCATTACTCAGCAGAGGTGAAACAGATGATATACACTACTCGACGACTAGCGCTAATTGACAGTTTACCCATTGAGGTAGAGAAATACCGCTTAAGTGTGTTCATTATCTGGTCTCATATATCATAATATTATTTTAGTGATCAATCCATTCATTTGTCATCTTCAAAGTTGGTTGGTGTTGATACCATAAAATAGAGGTACCTCAATTTGCATTTTATGTGGTAACATTGTATCACCAAAAAAATATGTTTTCAAGACATCTGTGGTCCGGGGGAATAATTATAAAGCTTTCTATCCATGATTTTTTTACAGATGTGAACCCCCACTATTCTCTAATGTGGTGTTAAATTTATTATAATATGTTACTATTGAGTTATCAACGTTCTTGAAATGTGCTGTTTTTTTAATTTTCGATAAAGTAAATCTGTTTGTGGCTTCGACTGTATATATAATTTTAAGGTAAAGTCTTTATGGCAAATTATAAAAAAAAAATGTTTGTGTAAACATTACATAATCACATAATTTAATTTGAATAAAATTACTCAATCCCCGAAACCATCTTCCAATTTGAATAAAAAGGTGACAAAAAGAGTATTTCACACAAAACATCATAATACATTTGACAACCTTTAGGTGTTTGGCTTTTCATGTACTTTCATATGACCTTTGAGTGTGCACTTTTGTGTAAACGTCCTTTCACAAATGGTACACTTATGCCGTTTCTCATTATTATGAATTTTCATGTGCTCGCTGAGGGTGTACTGTCGTCCATAGCTCTTTAAGCAGAGAGCACATTGGAATTTTTTTTCTTTTGTGTGTTTGACCATATGCTCTTGCAGTTTTCCCCTTGAAGTAAAATATTTTCCACATTCGGGGCAAGACAGATTTCCCAGTTTTAGGTGGAACCTCCTCACATGGGCCGATAGATACGAGGAAGTTCGGAAAGTCTTTGGGCAAATTTTGCATTTATACTTCAGCACTTCCACTCGGTGCACATTGGCCATGTGGTTGATGCGCGAGTTATAACATGAGAATTTCTCAGGGCAATTCTGACACGGGTAGATAAAGTTATCTCCCGTGTGCTTCCGGCTATGTCGCAACATGCTGGTCTTCTTCATGACTTTATTGCATACGTGACAAGCCACCTTCTCAGAATTATGCGAGCGTAGGTGGGAGCTTAAATGTTTGACGCTGAGCGCAAACTTTCCACAAATGTGACAAACTAAATTTGGGTAATGTACCGGCATATGTGAAAAAAGATTTTTATTAGTCGAAAATGTCTCATTACACATTGTACATGAGACATCTGTTTTTTCTAATTTAAAAGGGATAGACTTTGCATAAACTTTGTTTTCATAGTGACGTTTATATTCTCTGAATTCCTCTTTGGATCTTTTTTTTCCAGTACGTCGAACTCGACTCTTACTATTTACTACTATTACATTTTTAGTAGAATTGTCTTCATTAGAAGGTTCATCATCCAGTTCAGTAAGAATAGAAAGATTTCTATTTTTTCTCAATCTTTCTTTTTTAATATTTGGTAACAATTCTAATATTTTTGTGGTTTTTTTTAATGCATATTTTGACTCTTCACTCTCCGAGGCTTTTATCTCCAAGCAACAAAGAAATTCGTCTTCGGAAGAGTATTCTTTTTTAACCGTATTTTCCTTTATAACATTTTCCAGCACATCTGCAATAAAGTGAAACGATATAATTAATAGCATATTTTAGCGTCTTATAAAGAAACTCATGTGCCATGGTAGATTGATATGTAGCAGCAGCAGGAATGATTGGACAGTGACATGGAAGCGCTTTTATTCTTCCTGCAGGGTTTAAGCATGAAGATCTAGGGTTAACTTATTTTAAGGTCCGATATTGACTGCTTTCATAACTTTGTATTTATGAAAATGCTTGGAAACAACAAACTTGTTAATGAAGTATTGAGCGTGGAATGTTCATCATTTTTCTTTTTTAAATTTGATTGTACTCTTTCAACTTGATTTCGAAAGTTGTAGCTGTCTCTCAATCTTAGTACACAAAGGTCGCATATAAAGTAAATGGTACTTTCATCATTCGTAATCTGAAATACTCATAATTTATTCACTTAATTTTGATTAAATATATTATAACAATTGCCAGTAAATAGCATGAATTGTTTACAAGTCCGCCACATAATATATAAGATTTTTTTGCTACAGCTACTGTTTGTTTCAACCAATTAATTATGTGAAATATCTTTTTCGATGGGGGGAGATGTATTTTGGTTCGTCGACCAGTCCGATTTAATAATCTAAATAAAATCGGTTAGGTTGGGATAAACCAAAGGCCACTCGGTGCGACAGACTGTACAGTTAAATCGCATTGCCATTTTGCCTACACACGCTTAGTTAAAACTTAAGCCTGCGAGATCAGACTGTATGGTTCGAGCTGTGTAGGTAGAACTTCACCTGATTTTGATGATGGAATCGATGGACGAAGTTTTAGCAGTGGTCGGATTGCTGTGTGTTTTGAAAAACAAAAAGCGTAAAAAACGTAGAATATGGTGTAAACATTGGTTACTGCAAAAAATAACTCACATGTTAATTTGTTGAATGAATTGAAAATTACTCCAAAAGATTAGCATAAGTATTTACAAATGGACGAGAGTACATACTTAAATCTCTTTGCACTAGTAACACCTTTGATTGAAAAGCAAGATATTTCGCGTTTTCGGGTAACTGGAAGAAGCTACGAAAACCTCAAGTTTTCCACAATAATCTCACCTCAGGTGCTTACCTACATTATACCAGAATCATTATAAATTTATCAAGCAACCTCATATAAGCTGCTTCTCTTTGAGTTCGATGGTGGTAATCTTTGGTTTTTACTTTCTAAATACATGGTTAGCTGTAATAAATTTCAATGCATTCTTCAGTGATGAGATGAGGTGAGATATAATTGCGTTCAATGAGACGATGAGACTGGCCAACTGATAGAACTGCGCAGTTAACTGGTACAGACACGCAGTTATTCTGCACAGTTTTATCTAATCAAATTTCGGATTGACTTCAGTTCGACTGTACAGTTTAAAAACTGCGCAGTTTTTGTCATACACATGGACGATAAAACTGTACAGTTTTATCGAACCAATAAAACTGAAGGTGTGTAGTAGCCTTATTGCTTCTTTTCTGTGTGGTATTTTTTCGCATTTTTTTTTTTCGCGATTCCTTGTGTATTAATTAATTTGTGATATTACGTAGTTTCCGGTGGTTTTAGTATACTTTTTCTTCGTAAAACGGTATGTGGCGGACTTGTAAAGTTTTACCATTAATAATTCATTAGTCTTACCTTTATAGCGAAACATGTTGTCATCATCTCCGAATAAACTTCTGTCTTGTCTTCAAAAATAAAATTATCAACCATACTCTTCAGATTATTCTGTGACAAGCAGCATTGGCACATATGACTCGGTCCAGATTCAGATTTTATTAAATAATAATCGCACATTTTGAAAGTTTTCAGGATTCTAATCTAAAAAATATTTCTCTTCCTAACGTCAACTATGTTGAATTAACAATATTGACATCTTATACATTGACAATATTGACATTGACAACTAGAGATTAGAGATGGTCGATATTCCTGTCCCGATTAAAAGGAACCGGTTCCAAGCCGGTCACTGGAACCGTCGTTATTATTTCTCCGAGGAACCGGTTCTTTTTTTTGGCAAATATAAAACGATATCATTTATCCGAGGAACCGGTTCCTTTTTTGGAGATCGCTGGCAACCCCCTTTCATTATTTAATAATTATTGTTTTAGGCGAGGAACCGATTCCAGTTATTTTCGTTTACAAAATTTTGGTAGCAAGTAGCTGGATAAATAACCGGTTCCTTACCGGTAACTGGAACTCCAGGTACACCCAATTTCCGATATAAACCAATTTGAACGAGTTCGCCCAACTCGTTCAAACTCCTTTGATGTGGTGTTGTTTACCGCCACCAGAGCGATCCCAGGCCAACTCCCCCGAACTCGAGCCAACGCGCATGAACCACCCCTTTACACGATCGTCCAACTCCGAACCGGGTTCTTAGTTGGACGATCGTGTAGATTCCAATTCGCAACAGTCAACCCTTAGATCGGCAATGTCATCGGCTATCGGAAGGTTAAAGGAACCAAAGCGCACACCAGACACTAATTTCGGAGAGCGTGCCTTTGGAGTGTCAGGTCCCAAAGCCTGAAATGGACTACCACATGATCTGAGAGTAATAAAAGACTCGACAGAGTTCAGAGCCAAACTCAAAATCCAGTTTTTCAGAAAATCATATCCATGATCAAGATTTAACAAGCCAAATAGAATCTCTGTTCAAACCAAGAAAACTTTTCAGACTCCCATTCCTTAAATTCATTAGAAGATTTTCATCAAAAGGTGTTCCTTCCTACGAAAATTTTAAAAATACCTCTGATAAACTATATTTTAAATTTGCTCTCATGCCCTAAAAATAAAAAATGAAATAAATAAAAACAAATGTAAAAATCAGCTAAATTATTATATAAGTTATTATGATATAGTGATTGTGTCCTGCCAGACATAACCTACCAGGTAAGTATGTTGCTGTATATTTATATAAACTAGGAATTAATATTAAGTAGAAATTTAATAATTAAATTTTTAATTTAAACTAGAAAATAAGATTTATACAGCGCTCTTGAGGTAATTTTTCACAAAAACGGTGCTATACAAATCATCCAAATATTATTACAATGAAGATTTGATTAACATACAAAAGAAAGATAAACTACAAAATTAAGGAGAAGAAAAAGCTGATAACGAACTCACTGTCAAGACTGACAACTAAAAACATGAACGAAGCATATGAACATACATCTTGTCATTTTTTTTATTATCATGGAAGAATGCACAGGAATGTGATTCCAATGGAGAGTGCATCTCATGTACGAAGGGAAATAGAAAAAGACACAGTGTGTTACAGAACACTTTATCTAGAAATGAAAAAGAAAAGTACCGTTCAACTAACTCTTGAAAATTTTATAAAGAAAACACCAGATACTAATCAATTAAGTGTCACTACCTATAATACACTAATGCACCTCATTCTAAAATGAATATTTTAAAAACTATTCCATGTTTTTTTTTTACATTGCTCTACTTTTATACACATTTTAGGAACCAATTACGTACGAAAGTCGAGGACCGCTTGTTTTATGGCGTCCTAATGAAAACTTATGTATCATGGTAAAATAACAACAACAAACTGCCTGGTAACGACAAACCTGTTGATGAAATGTTGAGCGTGGAATCTTCACCCTTTTTTTTAAATTTGATTGAACTCTTTCAATTTGATTTCGAAAGTTATAGCTGTTTCTTAATCTTAGAACGCAAATGTTGCATATAAAGTAAGCGGTACTTAAATAATCGGTAGTAATCTGAAATAATGTTATTTTTTTATTATTTTAATTTTGATCGAATAAGATTAAATATAATATAAGTATAACAATTAAAAGTACATTATATTTCGTTAATCTTACCTTTATAGTGAAACATTTTGTTATCATCTCCGAATAAACTTTCATCCTGTTTTCAAAAATAAAATTATCCACCATGCTATTCAGATTATTCTTCATCAAGCAGCATTGGCATATGTGACTTAACGCATATTCAGATTTTACGAAATGATCGCACATTTTAAAAATTCTACAACCTCAAAAATATATATTTTTTTAACGTCAACATTAAAATGACAAGAATAGTGACACAAAACTATAGATAAAGTTCTTTATAGTGCGTTTTTTTGTTATTTGTTAATTGTATATAATAGTAATGATACTGATGGGCATAATCGGAACATTTTGATAATCAGAAGATTCTAGTTCGGAATATCGCAATAATCGAATGACGTTTCGATTTAATTATTCAAGCTTCGTGGGAGCAATAGCTTTTTTCACGAGACCGTCAATCGGACAGGACGTGTAGGTACATTGGTACCTACTACAGTTTCGCTTTTGGAATTACTCAAAAAAAATTTTTAGGTTTTTTAATTTCATTTAAACAATAATTATTATAATTTTAAATTTTAAAAATCAATTTTAAGTTAAAAGTTTTGCTAGGTAATTATTTTTACGCGTGACAGCTGTTTCGCCTTCTGAGGGCATTATCAAACTGTCCATGACAAATTGATAATGCCCTCAAAAGGCATAAATAAAAATAATTATAAATAAGAAATAAAAAAATTTAAAAAAGAAAGTAAAAATAATTACGTAGCAGAACTTTTAACTTGAAATTGTTTTTTAAAATTATAATGATTATTGTTTAAATCAAATTAAAAAACCTAAAAATTAAAATGGAGTTCTACAAAATAAACTTTAGAACCATAAAAAAATACTCAATCAAAAAAGTTAGTGTCAAATTATGTTCATTGGAATGTTCTTGTTCATAATTTAATATTAGATTGGTACATTAGAGCTGATATGTGAGGTAAGACTGTTAATATTTTATGTATGAGAATAATCATTTCACAAAAGTCATAAAATAATACGTCATAAATAAATAAATACTGAAGAACTAGTAAATTTTTTACATTTAAGCCAATTTAGGGAAATTGAAAGAACTCGTAGATGGACAAAATGTGAAAAAAGTTTTTACCTATCTGAAATATTTTATTGTTTATGTGATTGCAGTAAGTACCTAAAGTTTTTGATGTTCTCAAACCCCCTCCTCGAAATACTTAACTGACCTGAAAGCTATTGCTCCCCCAAATATTAAGTGATTAATTATGCCCATCACTACTATAAGTCATAGATATTATTATTATATTATCTACACATTTTTTTCTTCCAACTGTCAAACAATTTTTCTTAACTCCATTTTAACTTATCGCAACATAATTTTGTTTTTGATGAACTGATGTTTTTGGAAACATAATAAATTTATCTCAAAAATTATTCTGATATTCACAAGACGAATACCTCTCCCCAGGCCACATTGTAAACATTTTTTTTAATACAGCGGTAGTCTTACTAATATGAATTTCACTGATCTCAACTCTTCTTTCGTTGATTTCAATTTAAAAAATGAAAACAGACCTAGAATACTGTGTCAATGTTGTATCACTGATAGCAATTTACGAAACATGCAACAAGCTTTCGTGTATGATGACAAAGTCGAGGTATATGCAGAAATGCTGAAGAATTGTTTTGCTATAGAGGTTTGTAATGGAACTACTTTTGTAAATAATAGATAAGAACAATCTTATTTTGTATCCAAGGCATCAATCAATGTTTTTCTTCATCAGGTGAATAGAAATGATTATGAAGGATGCCAGTATTTTATATGTGATGAGTGTATTCTTAGATTAAGGAATTGTTCCTTTTTTCGAAACCAAGTTGTCGAAGCTCAATCGCTTCTAAATACACAATTTAGGAATGAAATTCAATATCAGCCGTACACAGGTTAGTAATAAAACTCAATACCTATACATAATATTTAATTGTTCAATCAATACATTCAATATATTAATATGTACCGCTTCTGAATTTCTTTTATAAAATTTCAGATGATTTAAAATTACAAAATCAATTTGCTACGTCAACTTACAGTATGCAAAACAATAATGTAGAATTTTTTGCTGAACAAACTATGCCAACGACAAATACACACAGCATGGCTAAAGAAATTCATAGAAAAGGCAATCATTCCAGTGATTTAATACAGTTGCTTACAGAATCAGAATATTCATTTGAAGATGATAATCTCCTTAACTTAGCAGGAGCTCAAAATTCTAGTAGGTTAAGCAAGGAAGAAAAACGCACCAAAGCAAGAGAAAGAGAAGCAAGACTCCTTCCATTCAAATTAGATATAACTGACTTAACTTGTCAGATTTGTAAAGAAACATTCTCTGCACATAAAGGATTATTATCCCACATGGCCATGCACTACCCTAACTTTATTTGCGATGCCTGTGGTAAACAGTTCGTACGAAAATCAGCTCTAAGAAGTCACATTAATCGAACACACAATGTGGTAAAAATTTCCTGCAATATTTGCAACCGATTACTCAAGAAACATTACATGACCAGACATATGCGAGCGCACACTGGCAAGCAAGAACTCCCTAACACTTGTCCATTTTGTCCTGAGAGATTTGTCTCCTACGTTGCACGCATAAAACACATGACAACTATTCACAACATGGCCAGAGGTGAATACAAATGTACCGTGTGCCCTAGGACATTCAAGTCTGGCAGTAGTCGTTCAACCCACGTCCGTAAAGATCATCTAAAACAGAAAAAACATGTATGTACTATTTGCAAGCGTGCATTCTTCGCAAAAAGAAATTTGACGAAGCATATGATCACACATACTGGAGAGAAGAATTTTCAATGCACAGTTTGCCTCAAAAGTTACGCTCGTGAATTTACTCTCAAGGAACATAAAAAAATTCATGACGATGTTAAAAATCATCAGTGTGGAGTTTGCCAAAAAGCGTTCACTCATCGAACGACACTCAGAAATCATATGCGAACACATGATAATATAAAACCAGGGGATTCTAAATCAGCAAAATGATATTGGAAATTATGGAAGTCACGATGGCGTCCGTGGTCGAGTGATAAGACGCTTGACTACGACTCCGAAGGTCGCAGGTTCAAACCCGGAGTGCGCTAATAATTTTATTTAATTAATACAAAATAATATATACTATATTTACAGCACATTCCAGAGTGGTAGATACTCTGAGTATCACCCTGGTTAAAGACCACCATTCAGAATAGAAACGTTGCTTGAAATGGCTTTAGCCGTGTTTGGTAACCAGATCTCAATAGCCAGGTACTTGCTATCCTTCCTCTTCTCCATTTACTTCTCCTCCCTACTACCTTCAGACTCACAACATACTCCAATTGGGGATGCTATAGTCTCACTGTCTGTAGACAGTTTAGGAGCAGTTGGGACTCTTATGCGGTATTCACTATAATTTTATTTAATGTTCATCATTAATATGGAACCCATGCGCACTTATAAAAAAAAAATGTAGTTCGTAATCCTGGCAAGTATACAAAAACATTATCTAAAAATACAAGTGACAGAATAAAATCCAACAAAAGAAAATTTGGTATTTGAAGAAAATTAAGCAAAAAGGAATTGTCGCCTGGATAATCATTATGGATTGATGAAATTAGAAGGAAAGCTACTGGAATAACTGGTTAAAAGTTGCAAAAAGTTAATGGTTTTGCCAGTTGCGTGAAGTAAGCGTATTTTTCAAAAGAAATCATTTTTACTTTTTTCACATTCAAGGGAAGCTTAGCATAACTCACAGATTACATAATTTACTTTGTCATCGGGACACCATTAGAAAGATGTCGCTTTAGGAAACAGGCACATAAAGTAAAAAAATGTCCCTTATAATGTCAGTTTATACTGACGAGAAAACAGTTTTATTTTAACATTGAAACTAGGCAAGTAATGTGATCACACTGTTCTGTAACCGTCATTTTTTTGTTTGAAAAATCAATTTCTGTTTGAATACTGGGCGACAATCAACAAATCCTCGTGGGATCTTTATTTTCAATTTTATTTGAAACGGTATTATCTTTCCTGTCACATATTTTTAGAAATCGGTAATAAGAGTAGTCAGTATTAAACGCGGTTCAAATTTGGATTGTTGGATAAGAGAGGGATTCTAAAAATTATATCAATAATTTAATTTCTAAAAAGATTTCTGGTTTGCTATGTAAAGCAAAAAAGGTTTTCTTGGTATATCGACATAATTTTTTGCTTCAAATTAATGCTAATAATGCAGAAAAATTTCAGTGGTCAGTAATAGGAACAATTTTTGGTCAACATTACAAACATGTAAAAAAGGGACTTGCATTGATACACCTTTTTTTTTAAATGTAAAAAAAATCAATAATTGTCATTATCGTTTTGAATATGGTTTCTAAAACACACATACTTTGTTACAAAACATTAAACTGAATTATTTTGTTTGTAAATTGACCTAGCTCTTATCTACGATAGATGGACATACCATATAATATCGAGGAGAAGGCCTTGACTAGAGGGAAACAAGTTTGGAACTTTTTTAGCTTTTTGTCGCTTCAGGTAACTCACTGAAAGTATTGAGTTACCGGAATTAACTTTTTTTTCAAAATCGAACCAGGTACGGAAGACTTATGAATTTTACTGTAAAACAAAAAAACTTTTAAGTGCCCCGGTGTAAACTTCCCATAATGGCACTTCAGCCCTTTTGCCTTTCGGGTGACGATATGTGATTACTTTAAGTGCATAAAATGAGTTTAAAGCTTTAATTGTATTTTGTGTGTATTCTTTGTTGTAATAAGAATTATTATCTTTTCTCCAAAATATTTTTATTTCTTACATAACCTGCATAATTATGTTTTTCACTCTCCTACTTTATACAAAATGCCCCGAAAAATGAAGTATGGTGAAGAGTTGGAGTAACGTGTTCTGTTAGCTGTTGTGAAAGGCAACTATTATTGTTGGTAATGATGAATAGTCTAGTGATTTACATATTTAAAAATCATTTAATATACACAATAAGCCTGCTACATATAATGTGTTATTGGGTTTTAATATAAAAAGTTTAAATGCGATATCTACTAAAATATAAAGCGTCTTATTTTTTAATGGGAGGTAATTTTTATTTATTTAGGATAGGGGTTTACATTTGAGATTTACAGTATAAAAATAAAATTATTCTTAAATATTCTTACAAAATTTTCAATAAAACAAATTTGGTTTAAAGTGACATACTAAATTGCTCATAATCATAATGTTGGAGCAGGTAACCTAGTGTACCAAGTTCTATAATCACAAAATAATGTTTATTCATCTATAAGTAAATAAAAAATCGAGGAAAAACTATCCTCATTTTCAGACACATTTTGCATATAAGATAATAGTGATTAGAAGACATTTGAAAAAACTGCCGAAAAGGAACATAATGTAGGTTACTGAAATATTTTCAATGTAAAAACATATTATATGTGGTAAATATTAAACCTTTGGTCAAATGTTTATGATTTAATTATAGTTCTAACGGCTGTAATAGAAAGTTAGTCATTTCAAAGTTTGCAAATCAAAGAGAAAATATTTTCTAAAATCTTAAGAGTAAATTTTTAGTCAGTGGCTAAAATTCAAAGTACATACATAAATGTAAAATATTTTTTTAAAGGTTCATTTTAAATGTAACATATTTGCTGCTTCATTGCAACTAGAGGTGCCCTGCGAAAAGTAGTTGTATTTGAAAACCTGTTACTTTATTATAGGAGTGAAATCAGAACTGGTATAAGTCATAATTTATTATGTTTTAAATATAATTTTCCTGGATAATTTGAGACAAAACCTTGATAATAAACTAAAAGAAATTCGGTTTTGAAAAAGTGCTTTACGCAGGGTACATCAAAAAAAAAATACCATTATGCCTCATACTGCAAGGTTAGGCAGAGATCGAATAACATAATAATAAAGATTCTGTATTAGTCAAACACTGAAAAAAATTATCGATTATTAATATAATAATATATATACCTATAAAAATATAAATCATTATGATGGTATGTAGTACATTGGTTAGTTCAATAGATTTTTTTTTACAAGTTAATTTTGATTTTGGCAGGTTTACTCGGAGAGGCGTGGGAAGTAGATGGTCTTTTGGGGCTGAATTTATTGGGTGAATTCATCACCACATCAACAGCTGTCTGCAGAATATGTTGTTCCATCCTCTTGTACTCATCGCTTATCTGAGAAAGATCTAGATCTGCGTCCAACACCAAAACCTAAAATAAAAAAATCATAATTTGATTATTGAATGCCATTACTACGCAGAGGATGGAGAGACATACTTCTCTGTCTTGGCATTCACCCTTTGCTTTGTTCAAATTCATACTTCTGCAAGTACAAACGCGTTTAGTATTACAGTGAAACCTTCTTACAAGGTTCACACTCAAGAAGTTTTGTCAATTCAGTCCCTCGAAGACTGGAATTTATAAATTGGCCTAATTTATCCCACATAATAATGTTTTACGATCCCTTTTAAAATTTTATGAGAGTTTCACTAAATGACCTTCACCCAACTCGGCTTAAGTATTGGATTCATTAGGAGTGTAAAAATAATAAATGCCAACATAATTTCTAATAAAGAGGATAATATATCCCACAAGTTGATTTTTTCACAAAAAAATAATATTTATGTAGCAATGTTCTGATATCTTATTAACTTCATGAAGCAACAGATCGATGAAAGAAGTAGTAGCGGAAAACCCTGGACCCCATGGCTTCAAAACTTGGGTTGGCACAAAGTTCAGTTCTGATTGAAGATTGTCCTGATGATAGCTACCCACCGATGGGTGAGGGTACCAGAAGAAGTAGCAAAGAGGTGCTCTCATCAGGGTTTCACCGCCACTGCGCAACAGTGTTTATGGCCAGTAGACCACCTGATTAGTAGGTAATACATAAAGAATAATTTACGGGTGCGGGGCGCCTAAAGCCAACACCGTGCATAAGCCAGTTCTCATGCAGCGTGTGCAGCTGCTCGATGTACTCCAGGGGCACACACTGCTCTTCCGAGCGGGCGCGCTTCTTTATCCGGCTGTGCACGATGGAGGGGGTCGTCCTTAGGTATACTGAAAATGCAATAATGTCGTTTAGTTTATGATAAAAGAAAAAATTGACTTTTGAAAAATTAATTCAGAAACAGGTTTCAATAAAATTGGTCTCTCTCTTTATTAAAAAAAAAAAAAAAAACAAAACGTCAATGTGCGTCACAAATTCCAAAATGATTTGCAAGTGCTAGGATCTTACTACCGCATTGTTTCTATATCCTAACTTAACATTTACAAAAATAATCTTTAGCTGCTTTAAATACGTTTCAAATCCGTGTGCAAAAGCCTCAAGTCAAAATGACTTACATCACTGGAAAAATGCATAGGACAATAAATTCATATTAAGTCCTCTCATTCTTACACTATAAGTTAGTACCAATAAGGAAGTTGAGTGAAAAATATTATGACTTAAAAAAATATGTGCAAAACACCAATTTTGAATATATATATTTCCATATTATTATTCTTAGAATTAATAAATGCTTCTTGAAAATTGGTTAAAACGCCATAAAATAGAAACGCTTCATGATTAGTCGAACGAACTCCTGCGACAAATGTACTGTTTACGTACGATGTAATGCCGCCTTCATGGCGTTACACCATTTTCATAAAACTTCATTTCTTGGAATGATGATAAATTGCAGTAATGCTTGTATTTTTACACATCAGTACGATGCAATAGTAATACGTATTATCTCCTGACATTTTATAAGATTTTGTTAAATTAAAAGCGATAAAATTGAAGAAAAAACACAAACTAACAAAATACGCGACTGACAGCTGGATAACGACAGTTTGCGATGTCAAAGATAAATACCGTGTAATGCCTTACTGACGGTATGGAAGACGTCACGCACCCCCCCCGCTCCCTACCTCAGAGATATTGCCGTTTTGGCGGCGTTTAAAAAATTCTAACTTTGAGAATTAATTTAACTGTGAAAATGAACTTTAAAAAAAATACTGGTATATAAGTTTGAAGGTGGACTCAAATTCCTTTTTGCCTTCTCATTTGCACTGCTTGTTTCTGCATGATTTTTTCTCCTTTTCACACCCTGTGTGAACTTTTCATTCAAGCAAAATATAGGTACCAACTTATCAAGTAAATAATGAGATTTTCATTAATTTGGGTCACAAAGTTACCGGTTTGATACCGGTTACCGGATTGCCGTCCATGGATAGTATGATTTTTTAAATTTTATATAGTACATAGGCGCTGGGCGCGTAAAAAAGCTCTGCAATTATGTACTATTAGCGCCTTGGCAATCCACTGCCTGAAGCGAACTGCTCCAATTGTGCCTGCACAGGACCGGCCCCGGGAAAAGATACCATGAAGATTATATGTACTAAATATAACATGTATACTACTATAAAAAATAAACTGATTTGCATATTAGATTCATTCACATTTTTACTTCAAATGCACTAAAACCATTATTTAATCCTACCAATCAGATCAACGGGTATCTCCACAGTGGACATGATGTAATTGAACCACTGATCGAGGATAGCTGACATGGCCGGGTGCATGACGTTGGTCTGGATCATGTTCTCCACGAAGCAGTAGCGCGCACTGTAGATAGATCGCTCCATTAGCTTAATCCTAGTGGGCGTCTCCTGGGTGTGCAGCTGTAGCATGGTCAGGGTGACATAAGACTGGAATGGCATGGCCCACTTTTCCGGCTGCTTGTACATCAGGTCCTAACAAACAAAAAAATTGTTAAGAGGGGATTTCCAAAAACTAAGATTGAAACAACATTTACAGATGTGTGATATCTAAAATAAATAAAAAAATCCCCTTTTAAAATATTTTGTGAAAATTTTCAGTTTTTAGATGCTTAAAGAATTACTGAAAATAACAGATATTTCTGATAACGACAATTGATGGCCATGTGATATTTAAAAAGATAATGATTATTTTTTCTTAGATTTTCGTGTTAAATTCCAGAAAATTTTCATACAAAAAATATAGCATGTAAAAAAATATTTTATTTCAGCTACATGTTTTTTCATTTTTTTTCTTTACTATCAAGTTTCTGTACAATTCTGAGAACCATTATCTCAAGGATAAATTTTACTTTTTTTACATTCAGATCTTGACTTTTTACCACTGAGTTTATCCTTTCTATAATGAGAAAATAATAATTTAATCACAAAGCTATAATTATCAGAAATTAAGAATTTTACAGGAATCAAAAGTTATTGCAGGACGTAGAAATAATTTAGAAAATTTTATTGAAAAATGTTAGACTTAAGCCCTTAACCGCTTAATGCTAGGGTTTTTTTTTAAAAGTGTTAAAAAAAACATCAGGTTTTTTTAAATGTTTTATTCAAAGTTTACATCTACTTTGAAAAAAAAATTAAAAAATCAAATTGATACGGTATAATTTTTTTTTTTAATAAAACAATGCATTCATAGATACACGAAAATATGAACACAATATAGTAAAAACGAAATAAGCAGCTCAAAAACACGACCGATCTCAACTACAGGCAAATTCAAACTGCGTGAAATATATCGCTAATATTGACGACCGTCACTCGTGTTAGCTAAAAATAGAACGCTGCGAGTCGAAACAGGCGAGCGCCACTCGGGCTAGCAGAAATTGTAACGCATTTAGCGCGCAAGCGTGACTCGCTCAAAAGCATGAAGCGGTTAATACCAAGCATCAAACATATTATATAAGCAGAATGTATTTGGTTTTAAAAAATGTGTGAAGCTGAAGGTAGTGGGGAAAGGAAAGAGATGGGGAAGAGTACCTACCACTCTGGAACATGCCACAAATATACTGTATATTATTTTGTTTAAAGAATATGTAATTTAAAAAAAAAAAACATATATTTGGACTGTCCTACAGGAAAATCTACCTAGTTGGACAGTCAAAACCTTTCTTAGGAACAGTGTCAATTATGTTTTTTTTTTTACAAAATAGAAATTATTTGTGCACGCCGGACTTCGAACCCGCGACCTCTGGATTCGTAGCCGAGGATCTTAACCGCTCAGTCACAGAGGTTATCAAGGCATTCAGATAAAGGAAAATGTATTACTTATTACCAGTAAGTTCATCCCGCTCAAATTCCTCCATGCCTCCACCGGCTCCGTCAGCAGCTTGATGTCTTCAAATTGCTTGAAATGCTCCAGGAAAGTTGTCTTGCCACTGCCTATGTTGCCTTCTACCAGAACAGTGAAAGGCTTTTTCTTATTGAATGTGGAATAGCAGAGCGCTGCCATTTTTCTCACAAAGATTCCTGGAAATGGGATATTCCACATAAATTACAGGTTAAGCAATTGCTATAGATGTTTTTGAGAGGAAGATCCAAAGACGAATCTTTAGTGACCCGAGAAAATGGTGTCTGAAGGAAGAGTACATTAACAAATTATACCGATTGAGACTGCTAATGATAACAAGATTTGTCACAGCAAAGAGGGAAGAAAGCCAACCACCAAAAAGCCCTTTTTTCTATAAAATAAATCTGAAGAACAAAACATGTTGGGAGGCCAAAATAGTGTGGAGGCGAAAACCGCATCCTTAGGCAATAGGAATTAGAGGGTTGTTCCCGCTGATAATTAATGTATCGAAAGAATTATGAATTACAATGAATACCTATTGGATTACATCACTGACCATGCAAAACACTCAAATGAACAGCAAGTCTGTGGCAGATCAGTTGTATTCTAACTTTGTTACAAAATTTTATAAAATCATTTGTGGATATATTATAATATTAACAAGAGACTTGAAATTGTATTTAAGATAGCTCTGATAAAACGGTTAAATTTGATAAAGTTAGATACACCAAAAGGTTTTGAAATGTTAAATTCGATAACGACCTCTCAATTTCTCCACGAGGCTCAAGCCCTGACCATAGCTAGGATGTAATATAAACAATTGAAGGTAAAAACAAATAGTCTATAAATTGAAAATATGGATTGTGATTTGGCATGATAAAATACACGATAAATAAGTAATTTGAATATAAACCACGGTGTTCGTTCGGGTTATTCGTTTGTTTACCTGTAATAGTGAAGTTCAAATCAATAAATTCTACCAGAAATTGAAAAATATGTTACTTCACAAGCTTGTGGGGGAAATGGATTGTAGGAATTCAATACGCGGAGCCTGAGCGACTCGATGCCAAATCAGAAAAGTAAATGACCTAATGAGGGAGTGACAGGCCGCACTTTCGCGCCTCTTTCTAGTTCCTAAAATAAATCTCAACACAATCACATTAAAAAAGGAGGGAAAATATAAAATTGACATACTCGATATCATTCCTTTTAGAACTGAAAGCTAGCATACTTTTTTATATTTCTTTTTGCTTATTTTATGTTGTGAAATACTGATATTTGTGTTTATGTTTATATTTTATATCACTTCAAAATCATGGCATAAAAAATATATATGTTTTCTTTAGAGATGTTCGATATACCGATCTCGTTTACGTCGTCCCGGTGACTTGTCGGTCACTGGAACGGCCGATATTTTTTCTCCAAGGAGCAGGCTATTTTCGGAGCCGGTTTCTATTTTTGTAAAATAAAATAAAAAATGTTTGAGAGAAACCGGTCATTTTTTGTTTTAGAATTACTATGGCATTTATTGTTTTTATTGAATCTACTTTATCAAGTGCACTCGATATAAATTGTTCATATAAAGAAAAAATTGTTAAAGTGGATCTGCCTGGCATAAAGCCATGTTGATTAGGTATAATGATTTTATTAAGGTGTACAAAGATTCTATTTAATATGAGTTTTTCAAACAATTTAGGGATTATGGAGAGCATACAAATAGGTCCGTAATTAGAGACATCGTGAATATCACCCTTTTTAAATATTGGTGTTAGATAACTGTTTTTCCATAGATCTGGGAAGCAGCCGGTCATCAGTAGTTGATTAAATATTTGACAAAGCGGCTTGGCTAATACTGACACACACTTAATTAGAAAAGTTTGATTCACTTTGTCGGAACCAGCTTTTTTATGTATGTCAAGTCATGACGTTGCCTCAATTTTACGCGAAACATCAGGAACTTTAAAATGTAAAGTAAGAATGTGAACCGATTCATTAAGATGAAAGGGTGGCATATAGCGTTGTGACCGCATATAAAAAAATCCGTGTAATATAGGGCCAGCAAATAAACTTTATTTCAAATTTGTACTTCCTTTGGGAAAAATAAAACTCACATAATATGGGTCAGACGATTGGGTCCAAAATAAAAACAAAAAATCTTTCAATGTATTTTTTTGTTTTGAAAACAGAATTATTACTCTGTCCTAGACCTGAGATAAAACATCGTAGCATGGACGTGGAAATACGGGAGCAACAAATACATATCTCTTTTTAGCCATCAACTCCACATTACCGGCAGCGTGAGAGTCAGTCGACTTTGATTAGCAAACTGACATAGATTACCCATGAGGCCGAACGGTAAAAATCACGAAATGTACGAAAACAATCGATCTGGTGCCAGTCCTTTTGGCAAACTAGGACAGAGCTAAATGAACACCGCTTTGGAGAGATTGGTAACAAAATGAAAGAGGTTAAATTCAAAACCCCATAATAAGTTTGAACCTTGGAAAAGAGTATTTAAAGGCCATTTTAAAAATTTTGTATTTTTACTCAACTGTTTTTTTAATAAACTTATTTTATTTTTCATCATGTTGTAGACCAATAACAAATAGCCTAAAAGGCTTTTTACTTCTCTACTTAATATTACCACTGAAACCTGCGATGTGGTGAATCCCGACAATATAAAAAATTATAAAACATTATTGAATTAGCATCACAAGAATTTATGAGCTCTTCGTTTTTACCCCATGATATTTATTTCATATTAAATAGATGTGAACCGATGTGGGAACGTAGAAATAAACAACCTTAAGAAATGGCTTGACAATAATTATCTATCCTTAAACTCGGACAAAACATACTTTATGACATTTACACAATCTGACAAAAACCTTCTAATTCCAATATTATTATTCATAACTCTTGTAAACAAAATCCTGAAAATTGCAAATCTTATAATTGCTCTACACTGACAAAAAAGGAACATATCAAATATCTAGGTATTACAATAGACCATCATATTAAGTGGATTAAGCACATCACACAAACTGTAAAAAGAATAGGCAAACTATATTACATTTTCCTAAAATTAAGAACCATTTTACAAAAACCTTTATTACTAAAGACTTGCTACGCACTGGCCCAACCAATTCTGCAATACGGAATAATAGGCTAGGGAGGTGCGTATAAAACTAACTTAGCCCCACTTGAAATAGTACAAAGAAGACTAATAAAAATAATCCCAAAAAGCCATTAGATTACTCTACTGACGAATTATTTACAGAATTCAAGGTTTTAGATTTGAAAAAAAATTATATATAAAAAATGCATTACTTCAAATCCACAAAGAAAAAAGCAATTTGGATTCAGTGAGCACCAGACCAAGAACATTAGGCCAAATAATTACCCCGAAACTCAATACAACAACAGCACAACATCTCTATTCTTACTCAGCAATTAAGATTTTCAACAAACTTCCTAAAGACATAATAGATGTAAACAACTACGAAATATTAAAAAAAAAAAACTCAAACTACACTTTTCAATAAAATAACCTAAAATATATTATATTCAAATGATATTCATTTTTAATCATAAAGAAAATTTTCAAGAAACCCATTATTCATTTACTCCCTCCCTAAGCACAAGAATTTTCTATAAACTAGAAACTAGACATTGTATATTAACTGAATTAATATTATACCTACTGTTAGGATTAAGTAAAATGTTTATTTTTGTACAATTGATTAAATAAATATTTAAAAAAAAAAAAAAAGTTAGCATCAAATTTGTGGAAAAATGTTATCAATATTAATAAATACATCATTAAAAAGACATAATATACCTGTGATTGTATAGTATAAGCAAATACTAAAATAATTAAACCATAACAGGCGGGGAAGTTGGGTTCTAAAAGCGAAATTATGGGATCACGACGGGAGATTTAATTAAATTTTAATTTTCTTATTTTCGTAATAACATAATAAAATGTATAACGTAATAAAACCATTTGGGAGAAATTAAGTCATGACGCCTATTTTACGATATAATTATTTGGTCCAATCAGCTACTTCCAAGTCAGCTTGCCACGGAATCAACACTGCCTATATAGGCGACAAAATAGTACTGCGTTGGATTCAGTGCCACCGATTAAAAAGTACAGAACAAAGGGTTGAAAGTGTACGAATCTCATAGTTTATGAAAGACACATTTTACTAAAGTTTTACTTTTTCAAACAACTGTTCTTCAGCATTCAGTTTATCGATGTTCTGGTTGGCTGTTGTATTTTGACTAAATTGTCTGGTTTTGACTTTTGACGGATTGACGTTTTTCTCCGGCCGGCGATTCGTGAAATTTATTAGTGAAAATGTATATAAAATTGTGTTTAACTGGTGAGTTTCAACAGAATTTAACGTAATTTATAATTCACATCACTTTCTTTTCGTATTATTCTGATAACCTCAAATGTTGAATCTCAAAAATTACCCAAAATTTATACCGACTACCCTATCAAATACCGTGGTAATTATTTAAATTTCTTCAAAGTTCAATAAGCTTGATTTTCGTTCAAATAATCCTCGCCCCCTGCGTTTATCATAAGGATTTTAATGTTTTGTTTTTCAGTTTTCTCACTAGCTATCATCAACAATGTATCTGCCATGTATCCCTCGAATGGGGATGTCGTGGACCTCACCCCGGCTAATTTTGATAGAATGGTAAAGCAAAGCGACTCCATTTGGTTAGTTGAGTTCTACGCTCCGTGGTGTGGTCATTGTAAGAGTCTGGTGCCAGAGTTTACCAAAACAGCTAAAGCATTGAAGGTAAGCCAAATTCATGGTAAAATATTTATAGTTGGTCAATATACAGAAGATCTAAACTTCAAAAATATGTATTAATTATCATCATATTAGTTTGCTTCCATTAATTTATCTAAGAGGCTTTTTAACATTTTATGTTATTATAGAGCCAAACCTGGGTAGTAAAAATGCACTGCGTTATCACACCCCTCTATAGTTATTAAAAATTGTGTTGTTTTAATAAGTCATTTTGGTTACCATAAATGTGTCAAATATTTTCGGGTGGTTTTTAATATTTTGTATCACTACGAGATTTTCGATTTCATGTATATTTGCCATGCCTTTTTTCTATTATTTTACATCTAGTTTAGCTATTTTTCATTTGGAAAATTATGATTTCCACGCTGATATTATTAACAGCGATTGCAGGATACCTTTGTCTACAGAACCTGGCATCGATCTTTTGTCATATATCAGTAATTGATAATAAATATTTTTGAAATAATATATTGTTATTGTTTTGTTGTATTGAATATATTATTGTTTACCACTATTATTTTTATTCATTTTCAGTTTTATTTATATGTATTTATGTATCGATGAGTGGGATTGCACTAACCTCCCCAAATTCCGGAATAAATAATTTTATTGACAATATTATTTATGTTTATTGCCAGTAAGGTAGGTAGGTAGTGCTCATGTGCCTATATAGAAGGCACGATTCTGACTCAAACATGCTTCAAGGAAAGTTTAGCAATTGCAATAATCAGATATTATGTTAAATATTAATATTTTAGGGTAGTTATTATTAGAAATATAAAGATTAACTTATTGCCTGAAGGAAATTCTTCCAATCAACCCAAAAATGCCTTTGAGGAAAGTGTAACGATTGCCATAATCAGATATTATGTTAAATATTAATATTTAAGGGTATCGCCAAAGTTGGCGCGGTGAATGCTGACGAGCATCGCTCCCTGGGCAGCGAGTATGGAGTCACAGGCTTTCCCACCCTGAAGATCTTCGGCCTGGACAAGAACAACCCGGAGAAATACAGCGGGGGGCGGACGGCCGCTGACATGGTGGACGGAGTCCTCAAGGCCGCCAAGGAGAAGGCCCAGTCCGTCCTCGGGGGCAAGTCTGGCGGGGGCTCTTCAAAGGTAAATGATAAGCACACCAAAAGGAGGCAACGCCACCTTCACCATTCCGAAGCTTAGTAATGGATTCACCTTACACAATACAGCACATTTAATTTTATTTATTATTATATTATATTTTTTTGTAACATCTGTGTAACGTAGACACTACAGGTTAATGGCCCTCTCCAAACTGCTGACAATATTGAAATTATCTGTAACCATCCTGTATTTATCTTTATTTAGAGCATATGTAATATATTAATAGTAATAAATATATTTGCATCAAATTAGACTCTGTCTTGTATTGGTAATTTTAAAATTATTTGTAACCCTATTTAGAACAGGACCCACATAAATTTGCATTATAATAGACTAAAAATATATGTGTTAAAGTTGTTCTTATTGAAACAAATACATTTTTTCAATCAGTTAGGCAGTAAGAAATATTTCATATCAATAAAATGAAGGTACCAAATTTACTATAAGTGCGAAATATACTTCCAAAGCAACAAACCATAAATAAAAAAAATATTGCTGAAAAGCAAAAAATTATAAAAATAAAAAGCCAGCAGCTAGGTACTTCAGCTAAATGTAAATCTGGAGATCAAATAGATCTATCGATATAATGCTATCTGGATATGCAGACATTGTTTTCGTATTCTACCTTGGATTATATATATGTATGAGGGTCCGATGCATGTCTCTCCAATCCTCGTAATGAAGGTGTTCAACTGTTGAATATGTTTTTTATATAATTTTTTACTTCGGTACACATGTCACGTTTTATAAAATAATTAAATGATTTTTATTTTACAGGGTGATTCAAATGATGTTGTCAAGCTAACTGACTCCAACTTTGATAAACTCGTGATGGAGAGTGACGACCTGTGGCTGGTAGAGTTCTATGCTCCGTGGTGCGGACACTGCAAATCTCTGGAACCTCACTGGGCCAAGGCAGCTACTGAACTCAAGGGCAAGGTAAAAATAAAATAAATGTTCAGTTCACATACAAAACAATTTTTTAAATTTATTATGCCTCAAAATTCTTTTTATATACATAATATTTAAAATTTTAAAAAATGTTTTGTATTATATCACTTTATTAAATATATTATCATCGACTAGTTTCGGTTCAGCCTGAACCTTCATCAGGACTTTATGAATACATATATATTAATTAAATAACAGAATTAAACAAAGTATGGAAAATATAATGGAAAGAGATAGAACATCAACTTTGATGGGGGGTAGATAGTAGAGAGAGTGTAGGAGTATAGGTAGGGAAGGGGAAATACGTCTCAAAATCGGGCTGCGCGATAAGTTTGACTGTTTAGTAAATGATTTTTATAAATTTGTTGTTATTTTATTTCTAGCATTTCTAAAATATTTTTTCTATTCTCATATTTGTAACTTTAATAGGAAACAAACACCCTTCATATATAAACACAATTAATAAAAATATCAATATTTTTTATTAGTATTCCACACGTTGCCATTACACTTTTATCTGAAATTACTTAATCACGATTTTCGGAAATAAACTGTCTTTATCATATATTAAAACATACATAGATATTGGATTAAAATTGCAAAAATATCTTATAATAGATGAACTGTGTTTTTTTATTACGTATGATCAAATATATGAAAAAAAAAACTATTTAACCCTTTGAACCCTAACCACTTCATATTCCTAAATCCCAAATTTAAATTAGAACACCGAATTGTGTTTATAATTTAGAATTTTACCCAATAAAAATCTTTTTTAGCAATTTTTTATTTCATCCAATTTAAAAAGTACCAAGAATAAGATTGTTTTTTTTTGTTTTAATACAAATTCCATATAGTCACACATAATGACCAAAGTTGCATCTAAAATTTTGTCGAATCGAATTCTTACATGGCCTATATTTTATAATTAAAAACAAAAATAACTCTAGTACTAGATGTCATACCTTTTGATTGAAAAAAATATCAGTTTGGTTGGGTATTTTAGCCTCAAATCCAAAACAAAATGTTGGAAAAAACAGGCTTCAAGTAATGATAATCACCCCCAGAAATGTTGCAGTATGCGCTTGAAGCCAGTTTACCAGCCTATAGGTTTCAAAAGGTTATGCAGCCGAGTCAAAGTCCTTATTGAAATAAAAATAGAAGTCGCCAACATTCTCCTACCAAAGCTGGCTAAAATATTCAACAAATTCCTTGATGCTGATACCATACCCACTGACTGGAAGAATGCTATTGTCATTATACTCTAAAAACTTAAAAAAAGAGACAAAACTAACATTGTATCAGTCTTCTATCAAAATCTCTACATCTAAAATCAGTACAAATAAACTGTCTAAAAACCCGATGACTTATGTTATCAGCCTGTATTTATAATTAAAGCTGTTGTGCAATTTAAAAACAAACTAATAAGTGGCCATTTTTTATTATCTTTACACTAACTTGTACATATAACGTTTTAGTTTAAAATATCTTTTTTTACTTGACAGGTCAAATTAGGAGCATTAGACGCTACCGAGAACCAAATCAAGGCAAGTCAATATGGAGTCCAAGGCTACCCAACCATCAAGATGTTCTCACAGGGCAAGAAAGACTCCGATTCAGTGTCAGAATATACCGGAGGTAGAACATCTAGCGAAATAGTCAACTGGGCACTAGAAAAAGTGTCAGAAAACATTCCAGCTCCAGAATTAATTCAGGTAAGCTATCTCTGTAATTAATCTCTGGATTATTCAGAATCCTGTCTTTGCCGTTCAACTTGAAAGTATTGTTTTAGTATAATTTTATATATTATTTCAGGTTGTCAATGAAAAGTCTATGCAAGATACTTGCGGCAACAAACCTCTGTGCGTAGTGTCGGTATTGCCTCATATTTTAGACTGTGACGCGGCTTGCAGAAATGCATTCTTAAATATTCTCAAGACTATGGGAGAGAAGTACAAAAAGAAGATGTGGGGGTATGTTGAATCAATTGTCATTCTTTTATAATCAATCAACTTGTATTATGGGATTTCATTGCCGGCAACCTGGCTTGTTATTATTGCTTTTTAACCTTATACATATACGTTACCCGCCTCACTAGATAATGACTGTTCTGAGAAGGGTAGCAGATAATGCATCAACTTATTTTATAATCTGTTGCAATATTATTTTAGAGTGTTGAGGATCAGGTGTAAGTTTTTGTGCTGTTTAAATATTGATGTATTGTAACAACTGGTTTGTAATAACAAGGTCATGCGATGAGCGACACTTTAACAGTTGTTCAACAAGGTCCCACGTTGGGATACATAAGGCCACTAGAGGTGCTTTCATAATTATCTCCATAATAAGTATATATTACTAGTACCTTACTATTTTCCCGATAGCTTTGATGTATTTCCTTTTCTGGGTCCACTGAGCACTGGTTACACCTGTCTCAATCCTCCTAAAGGAACTTCAAAGAATGCCCGCCCTCTGGATTCACTGTACATCAAGTAACCATTAACCAAGGGTTCTCATGTCAGTACTGGCAGAAGAGGCTGAAAGGCACGTAAGGCACTGGGAAAAAAACATGCCCTCTGGAGCTGAAACATGACCTTTGACAAGTCATCACAGATGTGAGTACTCCTTCCAGGGGTCACATCTGTGAACTTAAAGCGGGGGTGAATCATGACCAATAGCATTCACCTTCCTAATTAGTAAGGGATGACGCAATGCTAGTAGAATGAGAAAGTATTTGAATATGAATATAAACCAAGAGGGTCGTTACAGTGTATAAACATAATTTGTTGTCAGATGGCTGTGGAGCGAAGGCGGAGCACAACCAGGAGTGGAGGAGGCCCTGGAAATTGGTGGATTCGGTTATCCCGCCATGGCTGTCGTAAACATCAAGAAAATGAAATACTCCATTCTTAGAGGATCTTTCTCAGAGCAAGGAATCAACGAATTCCTCAGGTATTAATATATTTTCTGTTAACGTAACTAAACATAATAATTCTGTTTTTTTATGCTTTGGAGGTTTTGGCAAGATTTTGCCAACTATTGAATAATACAGTACTTAGCTAAATCTATAACTAAGCCAAATGTACACTTTATCATTGAATTTACTAGACAAGAAGTCATCACAAATTGTCACCTAGTTTTAAAAAACTCAGCAAATGTCATTCTACTATAAAGAAGAGGAATGAATGCATAAACACATAATAATATTCCAGAATTTAAGCAACTTTTATATTATAAAAATAGTTTTAATTTGAAATACTAATGTTGGATTGTTTTTTTGAAAGGGATCTCTCATTTGGACGCGGACAAACTGCACCAGTTAAAGGGGCCGAGATGCCTAAGATCTATGAAAATGAACCTTGGGATGGCAAGGACGGAGTTCTGCCCCAAGAAGATGACATAGACTTGTCAGACATCGACCTGGACAAAGACGAGTTATAGAGACTTAATACCATATAATTTTTTTTATAATTGTGTGTGAATGTTAGTGTAATTTCAGCGTTCAATTACTAAGATTAAAACGAATCAGTGAATAAAAAAACAGTGCCTGATTATCATTTCACGTCATAATTAAAATTTGCTGACTAGTAGTTCTCAAGAATAACATTTTTTAACAAGTTTATTTTCAATAGTCTTCCTATGTAAATTTAACCTTAAATCATGTGAATTTTATGTTCAGTGGTTGAAGATTGCCATCTATCAATGTCACAAGTATTCTTAAGTTTAATACCAAAGTCTGATAAAACTGTAAACGCATTTAAACTTTTCATAAGTTTTTGTAAGTTATCGCCCATTCATTCCTAAGTTATTATTTCTCTACTGAACTAATATGCATAGCAGAATCTTGAAATTGATAGGTTTTCTATTATCTTATCACCTTTTGTCTGGTGACATGTTATCTGCGGGGTTCAGTATTTTTGTAAAAAATGTGACAGAATATTTTTCATTAAAAACTTTATGAATGCTAATGCTCAATGTTTCATTTGATTTGCATTACTTATAATAATATGTAATTGTAATAACTGAATAATTTACTATAAGGCACTTAATTATTAATGAATTTTTGATAAATATAGTTAATTCTTATTTTTATCATCGGCGAAAATAATAAACTACATAATATAATAGAAAGAAAATGTGTTTTTATTTCCTTTGCCATGTTTTATTATTCTTAGGGTCTGATAATATGGAACATTATATGGGTAATTTTTTTCTGTGGAATTCGCTAAATAAAAGGTTTTATATATGGTTTATGTATTTAGTTTGTAGAGCTTCATATCTGCAACTAGTACTGGGTGTTGACGATGATTCGAAACAACGCCACCGCCGTTATCGTTGGCAATTGTCAACTGTTGAATATAACCGTTGGAAATAACGCCAGCGTTGATGTGACGATATTGAAACAGTTGGATCTTTGGGGGCGTTATTTTTAGAACAGCTATATATTACTTGCCATAGTTAGTTGGCACTATCCTCATGTAAAATGGCCATTTAGTGCTTTCTTTAGGACATTAATTTAGTTACCACTTACCACTGACCTCATGCAAAATGATTTCCATAACAAAGCCCCTTAGGGAAGAGTGCTGTTTACCTCTACCTCTAGATAGTTAGTGAAATTCCAAACTAAATTTATCTCATTTTTGGACAAAGAACCATATTTTTCGTTATGTTCTCTAAACCTTTGTCTTAATCATATCACACGTAAAAATTATAAAAGCCGACTAGAGCTTTACATTTTAATTTTTTTTTTTATTTGATTCATAATTAAATAAACAAAGGTTTTCTCTGTGAATGAAAACAGGAATATAAAAAAAATATAATTTATTACACTTTATAAATATAAAAATAGAGAGATTAAATTTATAAGTAACATTAGGAATGGTGCCCAAAAAGGCACAATACAAATATGTAACTTTGATCTTAAATTAACTTTATTATTGCATACATATTAAACTTATTATATAAAATAGTTTGGACAATTGGAAGATTATTACATGGTGCAACGAGACTCCTATATCAGATCTATATTAACAATTTAAAGATAAACTAGAAAAAAACATTGTTCTGGCTCTATTTACTGACTTCAACCAGGTTACGCTTGCATCTAAGGTTCATGAGAGCTGTATAATGTTAACTGATCATCAGACCTGACGAAGCTTGGGTACAAACAAAACCTGGTCTGGATCTAAAATATCAATATAAAGTGGTATTAAAAGAAAATCTCCTTTAATTTATAAAATCACAACACAAAGTTATTGCTTTAATAAAATATAAGTTTTCTCGTTAATTTTTCACAAAAATAGGGTTATTTTTAGATATGAGTGGTTTTCTTTTAAATATTCCCAAATTACCAGCCAGGGTCCTCAGTGAGACTCATAAAACCTATCAATTTCATTTAAAAAATCTATTCTATTGCTATATTAATTGAATTCAGTATAAGTCAAGATATTTAAAATTGTAACCTAGAATCACAACATATGTATGTAGATATATTATTATGTATATGCACAAAATTAAGCATAACTAAGTTCATATAACTGTTTTATTTTTCATACGTCAATCCTTTCATTCAATGTGCAGTCAATCTTAGAGTAAAGTTCACATCAAGGAGGTCAAAAATATGGCGGTGATGCTTGAGAAACAAGATGGCTAATGTGAAATGATTGAAGGTGAGTAAATATGAAAAGGTGGTGATGAATAATCGATTCTTCTGCCATTATAATTTAAGTGATATTTGGGTCATAGGCACAATGCTTACATAATATGGAAGCCTTGGCAACTTCAGCGGTGGTATACTTGGCATAATTCAATTATGGCAAGCATCTTATTAAATTACATATTTGTAAATAAAACATTTAACTTTGATTTATATATCATGGCCTACATTGTTATGTTTGTAATATTAAATAAACCTACACTTAGATTCGTCAGACTGAATGATTTGAACATTTCAGAAAATATAAGTCTTTTTTCGCTTTTATTAATTCATTTTATAATTGATTAAAAAATTAAATACTTATGTCTTAATATCTCAGGTTATACATTTGTAACCATATAAATTATATATTTGTAAATTTCGTATAGTTTTATAATAAAATGTAAAAGTATTTATTAAACTCCCAATTGTAGCATTTTTTCTTAAAATAATGTGTTTATAAAATGAGTAAAATCATAATGAGAGAAATATACTTCCTCCGATGATTGAAATAATCCAATGTTTAGACAGGTGACTGGTGTAACTCCATTACATCGTAATTTCTTTCTTTTTTACAAATGAGGGGATAGAATATGAAGAAGTAATATGTTCCTGCAACTAACATGATGGCGCTAATGATGATTGCTATGATTCCCCAAGCTGAAATACCGAGCCCCCCGCGTGATGGTGACAATGGTTTTCCTGTAGCTGAAATGATCAATTGTAATTTAGAATAACAATAATAATTACACACATCATACAACTGAGAGAATAAACAGAGCTACGCATCGCCTTGATGTGACCACACTCATTCAAACAAAAAAATATTGGTTGAAGTTTACTTATCAATAATTAATAATAATTATCAACGATGCTAATAATCTTTTATAGTTTTTTGGTGGTCATGATCATATACTCCTATGAACCATATTGAGTAACTTCTGTTGTGATCTTGTTGATGAATAGATTGGAGAGTGGACAAACACATTGAATGATGTTCTTGTGGTAAGTTAGCAGCTATAAATTAGTAGCCATAATATTTGAAATTAACCTATTAAAAATGTGGTAAATATGCGACAACAGCACTCGTTTTTTTTTTAATATTGATATTAGTCACTGCACGAAAATACATGAATTAATAATAATAAATGGATAACTTTTATAGCGCCGTTTTTGTGGGAAAATCACCTCAAGGGCGCTTTAATTAATATTATTTAGGGATTTTAAATACTTTTAAATAATAAAACTAGGTAGTGCTGCTGTCTTATGGATATTTACCAAATACATAAAAAAAACTTTAATTTCCTCAAACTGATTGATATTATTAAAAACTATTTACAGACGATAGTTAAAGCTTGGGACATACTGTTATTACTATTACTGCCAATGAGAGACCCTGTTCCCGCTCCAAAATATGTTTTAGCAGGAGCAGAGCCGTATTTCGCCCCCTTGCCCCCTCCGGACCATCCCCCAGACCGCATTCCTCCGCCAACTCCATCCGAATAAGCCACCACTGAAAAGAAAACATCAATTAAGAGAACCTTGAGAATAAAACATACCAAAATGTACTGATAAACCAACAAGTAACCAAAATAGTATCCGACAAACAATTAATTATTAGGAAACGATGCTTCATACCTGACAGGATCACTAATGAGATGGTAAAGAATTTCCTCATTTTATTTTTGGGTGTAGTTTTCACAAAAATGGACTAAAATGTAGTCTTTTTATTGATGGTGTTTTCTTCCTTGTAAGATATGATTTTGTGATATAGTTTGCTTAACGGCTCGTGATAATACAAACTCAAAAAAATAATTAAAGCAACGAAACAAAATAATGACAAAACAAAGTATTTTACAGAAACACATTTTCTGTGCTTATATGCTTATAACTGATTTGTTGTTTATGCCTTTTTATGGGCAAAAAAGATTTTCTTTTTTCTATGGATATAATGCTACTCAAGATGACACTTTAGCTTCCACAGATATTTTTGGCATTTAAGTACTTGCTTTAGGATTATTACAATATCATCTAAGCATTTCAATGCGCATGTTGGCAGCCTTGCAAAAACGCAATATCCGTGTGCGTGTCAACGTATCTGTCGGCGAGTTGTCTTTTTCGACAATAATTTTGCGGCGATGGCGAAACTTAATATATCTCTGTTATTATATGTGTTTTGGGCGGTAAACGTTTTTGGTCTTAATGTCGATGTAATAAATCAAGATTTAGTAAACAAGAATGTCGAGCGAACGATAGATTTGTCAACGCAACTTGTGAAAATCTCTTCCAAAATCACGATTGAAAACATCGGTAAAGCTTCTGTGAAGAATTTCTTAGTAGCAGTTGATCCTATATCGAAGGATAAACTCGCCTTTGTTTCAGTTAAAGACAGTAACAAACGAGATGTTCGTACATTCGAGACTTCTGTGTTGGATAACACGAACGCAAAGTTTTGGCGGATCGAATTAAAAGAGGCCCTGCAGCCCGGTAAAACCGCCGTATATCAATTTGATACAGTCTATTCTAAGAGTTTGACACCTTATCCATCAAGCATAACTCAGAAAGAAAAACAGTTGGTAAGGTTCATCGGTAATCACTACTTCTATTCACCCTACCTTACCAATTCTCAAAAAACCACAGTGTCAGTGGGTACAAGGAATGTTGAGACCTTCACCAAGCTGAAGCCTTTCAGTCAAGCTGACTCAACTATCCACTATGGCGCATACGAAAACATTCCAAGCTTCTCAGAGGATGAGTTGAATATTCACTATGAGAATAATGCACCTTTCCTGACCGTGACAAAGATTGATCGCTTAATCGAAGTGTCCCACTGGGGAAATATCGCTGTGGAAGAAACTGTCGACATGTACCACTCCGGTGCTGTTCTTAAGGGATCCTTCTCTAGGTATGAATACCAGCAAGATTCATCAAGTGGATTGTCCAGTGTCAAATCTTATAAGACCTTGCTGCCCGCTTCAGCTACAGGAGTGTACTACCGAGACACCAACGGAAACATTTCTACATCCCACATGCGAGTTAAGAAGGATGCTGTAGAGTTAGAACTACGTCCCAGATTCCCGCTGTTCGGAGGATGGAAGACACACTACACCCTAGGCTACAATGTGCCCAGCTACGAGTACCTATACCACTCTGGGGACCAGTACTTGCTGAAGATGAGGTTGATGGATCACATATATGACGATATGGTGGTAGATGAGATAAGAACCACCGTCATCCTTCCTGAAGGAACCACTGAAGTGAAAGTGACGCCCCCCTACCCGGTCATCCGCCACCCCGACACTCTGCACTACACGTACCTCGATACCAAAGGAAGAACTACTGTCTCCTTCACTAAAAAGAATCTAGTTGAAAATCACATTCAAGATTTCCAGTTGCGTTACTCTTTCCCCCGAATCCTTATGTTGCAGGAGCCCATTCTTGTGGTGATCTTCTTGTATATATTATTCTTATTGGTCATTGTTTATGTAAGGTTAGACTTTTCTATTCATAAAGACGAGAACCATAAGGAATAATTTTCTATGTCTACAGGCAATATGCTCGCTTTTCTTGAAAATAATGAGCACAACAATTCTAGTGTTTTATATTAATTAAGTGTGTGAAATTTTACAAGTGCAACTGCTAATTAACAATGCGCCAAGGGAAAAAAATCTGTGACCATTAAAGTAAAATAAGTTCAAATGTAGGATATTTGTTTACCAATCTAAACCGCCACCAATTGACTAGAACGGGGGATATGGACATGAAAACAAAATCCTGTATTACATTCTAAATCTCTTATTCTAGTTGTGTTAGATTCTTTAAATGTTACTGGATAAAATAGTCATTCCAATAAAAAAGTCTAACAAATGATATTCCTTAAAATCTGTTAGGTTTTTCTTATTTAAATATTGCCTGTAACATAGTGTTACATTTTGATTGACGGCCTGGCGTGAAAACGTACTTCGTACATAATAATATTATGTTAAGTTTTTTAATCTTGTCAGTCTACTTTTAATTTATTTCAACAAATAAATGTTCCTTTATATAAGTTTACCTTAGTTGTTTGAACACTTGGCCTTTCAATTTATTTACAGACTGTTAGTTAACAATAATTATTGTGATGAATAAAGAAAATGGAACCATATAATGATTTTATTTTATGACCAAAACCACATAAGCCCTGCATATGAAGTCAGAAATAGTGCAAGGATCGTGGAATCTATCAGATTTTCGGTAATATCCATTGTATTAAAAAGGAAATATTATTTTTTTAAGAATGATAACCCAGAATTATTGACAGTTACATTTATTATAAGTAAAGGTAGGTAGGTATACAAATATGTAGTCTAATCATTACACACCAAATTCAGAGGGCTTGATTCTCAGGATAACGGGCACGCTTGTACACGGAAGAATGGCTAGCTCGGTTACCACGGCTGTCACTAGGTCTGGGGGAGTCACATCATAGGTCAGGTTAAGGAGCGTGAGACTGTTGTAGGTCCGCCAGTTTACAAGGGGACTATCCTGGTTTGGTTCACACTTGAGGAGATCATCGGGGTTGCCTGGAAAGGGATGAATTGTTGATTATAATTTAGTGTTCATTAAGAGGCGGACTACAAGCTGCTACATCACTATAGGGGCCTTTGTCCAGCGGTTCCCAAACTTTTTCGGCCACGAAACCCTAAATAGCTGCTTGGATGTCAGAACTCCAGTTCCATTCCAAAAAATTTATGACCGATTTTGAACATCCTTAATAAATATGAGAGAAAGACAATCCATTAATATGGGCAGATTATTGTTAGATTTCGATGATATTATTTTTTTTGAAAGACAATCCATTAATATCACTAATTGGGGTATGTTGTGAGATACGAGATATAACATTCACAAAGGCAGGGAAGAAAGGGTTGTCATGGTAATACTCGTTTAAAGATAATGACTTAAGGCCCAGGAAGGAGTAGCAAACCAAAGGAGTCTGTGTCAAAATGCCGAACCCAAGTTACACAGGTTATGAAATTAAGTGCAGATTTAATTCTTGCCTTTTAAAAGCAGCTTTTATAAACCAAACCCTCTTTTACAACACAAGCATTCATATTTTACTCAAGTACATTTTTGTTTAAAAGAAGCAATAAACCCTATGAATTATAGTACAAACTTTTTACTAAGCATAACTTGATCTAAAAAGGGGGAAGTATGCCGGTACCCACTGCGAGTATCAAACTCAGTACATCCATGTTCGCTAAGTGTCTTCCCCACCAAGCTATCGACCAGCTTAATTTCTATCACAGTCATACCTTGAAAGTATGTAGTTATATGTAGACATACAATTTAAACTGCTGCAATAATGGAAAAAGTATCAAACTAACAATGTAACATTTAATTCGATTATGTTTTTACTGAATCAGATAGTTAACTCTTAATTACACAAAAATAAAAGTCCCTCACCTATCTCATTGTAGACAAAAGAGTCGGTCTGAACTCTCTCTGAGAACTTATGTGTTTCACAGCAGACCAGGACTGGGACATTGTGGGCGTTTGCGACCATGGCTACCTGCGCCGTGCCCGCTCTTGCCATCACGTACCCGTTGGCCAGTAGCGCTCCAGCCCCCAAAATTACTTTGTTTATCTGGAAATTGAAAGAGAAGAAAACATAGCAATACAGACTTGTATCACTTCTAAATTATTGGATATACCAATACTTAGGCAACTTGTAATTAACAAACTTAATAAGAGACAAAATTGTCACTTGACTAAAAATTAATATGTCATTAAAAATAGGGACATGATGTTATGCTTGACAGCTGATCACAATTTGATCAATAGTTGAATAATGAGTTGAGATTCAGTGTTTAAAGCAGACTGTTCAAATGTCGAAAATTTGAAATGGTGCAGTTGTCAATTTGATGGTCAATCAAATGTTATAGAGGTTGAACCACCGCTCCATCTTTTGATGTGCATTACTGTGACTTTAAACCGTATATTTTGATAGTTCTAATAAGTAAGTTCTGAAGGCCATTGTAACGCGTGTTAAAAGATAGTGACATAGGCCCCTGACGTAAAAGGTAAAGGTTTGACATGAGATCTCTAAGGCAGAGGAGATTTTTTTTTAAATATCGCAAACAACCTCAGAACAAATATTTTTTTGTTTAATTTAAAGTAGGGTATGTAATTTCAAGGCAGAATTTTCTGTAGGTTATATAATGGTAGTAAATATTGAAAAATAAATATATTTACCTCTCTCATTACGAAGCTCAGTGCTGATATCATGATAAGAGAGCATTTTACACCCTTTGCTGTCAACCTTCTCAGCATTTCCCTGCCTTCATTCCATGGATGAGCAGCCACTACGACCACTCTAAAGTTCTTACTAACTGCAGCCTCTGTCACAATTTTCTCAATCAAAGATGAGCTACAAGAGAAAAAACTCATAAACTAGTCTGATTTTAAGGCAACTATTTATAAAATGTTAATGACAACCAAATATTTGCCATAAATAAGTAAACTCAATCAAAGATAACTTGGAAAATAAAAATAAAACATAAAGGTTAACATTCAGTAGGTATTATTGTAAATATTTGAGCAACAAACCATCCATATGTTAAAATGACATCTCCGTTAGATATTTTATTGCAAACTGCAATACTAATAGCCTGTCCAGCTACCTCGATTTGATCAGTTACATAGGTGTCAATAGCTTCATTAAGTTTTGCCTTTGCCTGTAATGAAAAATATATATACTAGTAAGTTACAAAGAGAAATTATGTTATTTTTAAAGATTTTTAAAACTACGTATTTACTGACATCATATTCTCCAATAGTATTAGGCAACTGCGTGAGCTGCCACTTGATATGTTTGATAGCATTGTTCATGGAGACTGCCGGAAGGCGACATGACTTGAGGAAGTTCATGCAAGGAGTCAGATGGGCCTCGAGGCCTCGAGAGAACTCCACGTTTGGTGGAAGAGTGTAATCATCGATAACCTGTTAAAAAATGTTAATATTTATAAACATAATTCAATACTTCAAAAAAAATAAAGCCATTTTTAGTGTGCATTTTATTAAAAATAAAAAATTTACTATATTAGATATTTTTTACACAGTGAAAGCTAGTTAAATAGAGTAAAATAAATTTTAGGAATCTTACCTGTTTCAGAGCATTCAGTAAAGCGATGCAGCGGGCATTAGAACCCATGATAATGTGAGATGCATATTGAACTCCCAAGCGCACAATTGCAGGGTGAATTTCCCTAAAATATACAATAAAAATTCAATGTAGAAAGCATGACAAAGGTCTAAATACTTTTGTAAAATGATAAAGGCAGATCATAAAACAAAGACAATCTTAAGATAATACATATATTGAAATGGTATCACTAGAAGGTACATACAAAACAATAAGATAATTTTACTCACTTTGAATTGAGCTGAATGGAAGGAGCTACATAAGCAGTTTCTCTCTCCCCGTACAGGTGGTTGAATAGTTTCACCTTGTGCTGACTCTGGATTAGTTTCAGTTTGGTCTTCTCAGGGCTCTGGGATATCTGTTGATAATACGATAAGCAAACCAATACATAATTATACTGTAGCAGTTGTTTTCTCAACTCTCCAACTATGCACAGCGGTGATTTGATTGCTTGCTCGGTGTGTAATACTCGTATATCAGTGTGTTGCCGCTAATAGTCTTGAAATATGTACTGACTTTAATTTAATACATGTCTTTATTGCCTTATATAATCCCCAATCCTAGTTTTAATGAAAATGTGTGTAACATGCCAAGGCTGTAGAAACTAGCACTACAGAAAGTAAAGAGACCAGTCAAGGCAGGGTACGGTAATATAACTAGTGATGTTCAATGTGGTAAGCAATACTTCACTAGAATATAAAACAATATTTGATATTACAGCGAAATTCAAACAATCAGAGACTCAAACACCACGAAGAGTGCTCAAATTAATTAATTTATGTTGGGAAGATGGTATTCCCTGGAATAAATAATTGAAGTAATTTACCTTTATATTCACGGCGGTGGCAAGAATTGGTTTGAGTTTGTTCTTAACTTTGACATCTTGTTTCTTAACATCACAGGCTGGGTTAGGCTTAACTCCTTGCAGAAGCTCTTTTGCAGCCCGCTGGGCCTCCTGCTTGGCCCGTCTTTCTGCCTTCAACTCTGACTTAGTTTTTTCCTGTTTTTCCACCTTAAATAGATTACCATTACATTCAATATAACAAGACAAATACAAGACCCACAAACTGTTTTCGATAGAAATGCAATACATAGATACTGTTCTCACTGACAGCAAAAATGAACTCTAAATTTATAGTTTAATCGTAATTTTTAACAGGAAACACTCACAACCCCACCAAATAGAATGTTCAAAACCTTCAAAATAATTGAAGAAAAAAAACAGCAAAGAAATTTCTTTAATGTATTATTTTCAAGGATTCAATTTTTACCTTAATATCAGATATTTCCTTCGTAATAATAGTTGGTTTTTGAACGGTAGCAACGGCTTTTGGTAGAGTATCTTGAATTCTAACTTTGGAAATTTTTGACTCTAGTGATGTTATATCACTGCTTGTTTTGCCTTTGTTTTTTTCCAGCTGTTTGGCAAGTTCTTTTTCTGCATCCTGGGACTTCACTTTCTGTGAATCCACAATTATAGCTGGTACTTTATCACTTTTAGGCCTAATATACTCTATTTTATCTATTTTCTTTTCTTTTTTTTCTTCGTTAGTTGTTTCAGGTTTTTTATTGCCTATTGGTGTAGCTTTTTTTTCAATTTTTGTTACAACTTTTTTGCCACTTGTTTCGTCGTTTTTAGCAGTTTTTATTTCAACACTCTTTTCTGGGACAGCACTTTTATTTTTAGCCAATTGTTTAGCAGCCTTCTTAGCTTCTCGGGCTGCCTGAACTTCTTCTCTGGATTTATCAGATGCTTTAGAATCCATTTTAGGTGTAAGTACTACTTTATTTTCATGGGATTCAGTTGACGGTTTTGGCTCTTTTTTCAGATTAGTTTTCTTATTCTCATCTGCCTTTGAGAGGGAGCGTTTTGGATGATGGATGTGGGGCTTTGATTTAAGCTCATTCGATTTTGGAAGAGGCCGCTTCTTATCCAGAAAGGCTAGTGATTCTTCAACAACACTCACTAATGCGTTTTCTAGTATTCTAATCCTATCTTTTTCGCATTCTAAAATAAATAAAACATTCAATACGTTGGAATGAATATTATCAGTGGACAGTATTTGGAAAGACCTAATATCTACGATTAATATCATTTAATTTTTTATCACGCATCAAATTACTAACCGGGTCCGTAGGTTATTGGTTTGTTTTTGATGGCTTGTTTCCTCTGATATCTTCGGTGCTGTGTGGGAGTGAAGTATTTCCTTTGATCTTCTTTAAAATTTGAATCTGGTGGAAGAATCGCCTTTTCTTTTGGAAGAGAATCATTAATTTTTGATTCTTTTAGCTGGGACAGGTTTTTCTGCAAAATTGAACAAAAGGTTTGTGTGAAGATTGTTTACAAAAAATACCTATTTTTTAACACAATAACTATCACAGACTATTCTTGTTATAATTTATATTATTTCTTTTTGAGAATTTTTTTTCTATGCATACAGAGATAAATAATCACAATAACCATGCAATGTATAAGATTAAAATATTGTAGCATTATGCAACATCCAGTCATGTATTATTTATCTATAATAATATTATGCAGTATGATTAAATATTTTACATCCATACTTTGTTTACATTTACAATGGAAATCGGCATGCAAGCGATTGGTTCTAGGGGATTGAATATTTCCAACACAGTAAACAATGGTTAAAATATTTCAGTAAAGTCCGATTGCCGGCAGTAATGGACGTCTGATGTGTTTTATGCGTGGCCGATGTTTTATCCTCGTTTTCAGCCCTTTTACACAATAATTTAAATAATAGTAGACATATATGTATATACATTCACTTACATATATGTTTACTATTATTGAAATGATTTTTATAAGCAATAAATGTAAGCCATTTATATTTATCTGACTTAAAATCACAAAACTCTAAATGCGCACAGAATTTTCTAATATCGTAATGGCTGGTTTGCATGAGGACAGTGGTAAGTGGTAACTAAACAAATGTTCTAAAAAAACTGATAAATGCACTGTTTACACGCGGAAAGTCACTTAATAGTTTATTTACTACTGTCCTCGTGTAAACTGTCCATTTAGTGCTTTTTTGGGACATTCATGCACTGTTTACACGCGGCAAGTTACTTAACAGTTTAGTTACTACTGTCCTCATCTAAACTGGCTATTTATTGCTTTTTTAGGATAGTGGTTTAGTTACCACTTACCACTGTCTTCGTGTAAACCGACCATTAGGGAAAGATTGTAAGGTATCAATATGGGATGTTTTCGAAGACACGTATTATTTATAATTTATTTAACAGCCATCTCAGACAAAATTGCATTTGAGAATAAAGCATTAGAAAACGCAAGCTGGATTCAACTACTGCAAACATAAAATCATTGTTATTATATGTATACCTCTTTTGTATCCATTGTAGGAAACAAATCCTTGTAGGGCTATAAAAAAACATAAATTACAATTGCATACAAAAACGTTATGCAAAAAATAGAAATACGCAAACACCTACCAGATTAAAACGAATACAGTAATGCACCGTATTTTAAGAGTATGTAAAGAGTTAAGTAAATATTAAAGGAATTAAGCAATCGGCTGTCATATGTCACACGTCAAAAAAAATCTTCTCCACAGATAAAAAGCAAAAGCAACGAGCACATGAAAAAAGTCATAGATTAAAAATATTGAAAATTTAATAATAGACGAGAAGAAGAAGAAAAAGGTCAATACGAGGATAAAGGAGTTATTCTTGAAAACCTCTTTTACTTTTTTATCAACTTTATTTTAAAAAAAACGGTAAAAAAAAATCATGTTATTTGAGAGTGGTGAATTTGGATTATCCATGCTGTCCCTTGTGTCATATTCAATATGGAAACCCAATGCTATTTTTTTTTGCTCTGAGGGTATTACTAGTTATATATTATTATTATTTTTGCTAAAATAAATCATGCTATCCCTTTTGTTTTGGTCAATATTAACACATTATGATTATATGAGCCAAATGAAAAGTACCTCCTATGTAATATTTAGCATACAGTGGAATATTATTATTTTTAGCTGTAGATTTATTAATACCTAACTGTAGAATACGGTGTTACGAATATTTTTTATTAATATACCTATTTTTTCTATATTATAATGTTTTCACTTTGATTGTTTAGCTGCTTATTTCTACGCAGGATTATCACAGTGAAATGACAGGCAAATGTTTTATTTTTGTTTTAGAATTCTGAGAATAAATAAATAATTAGTCAAATATTCGAGTTGAAGATTCCCTGTGTATTTTTATTTATTTCAACCGTACTTTAATACCTTTTAATTGATATTTTAAAGAAATAATGTTACATAAAATCTATAATACTTAAAATATAAATCAATGGAAAATTAAAGCGGGAAGAGTAGTTCTACCCGCTCGGCCGACTGTCGCTTAACAGCGGGAAGGGTAGATCTACCTTTTCGGCCGCTTCGACTTCAACGCCAGAAAAAGTATTGCTTTCTCAATGTTTAGTATGAACATTATATACCAATCTGTTCATAAAGGTTCAAAGTATAAGTAGAATATTTTTAAAAAATGTTATAAGTCTTTCTTATTCTTTAATCTTTACATCTTTTGCGTATATGGATATCTCAACACAAATCAACATACAGCTTTGTTTACTATTTCTAATTGAGGTAAACGAAATTGAAATGGGCTTTCGTTGAGGAATCATCACCGACTTCTCTGAAATATACCCTACAGGATTGTACTTTTACGAATTTTAATGGCCCATGTTTTGGAATAAGCTGATTAAATATTTCTGTCTCTGTTTGCCAGCGCAAGACTCTAACGTAAGCGAGTGAGAAAAATATAGATTTCGAATGCGCGCCATCTTATTCTCCGCCTGTAAACAGACAGCGATAACCTAACGCAGGTAAACGGACTGCAATAAATATTTACAAATGAATTTCAGTTTAAAAAGTTTATTTGCAACAAGTTGTGTATATGAAACGGCTCGAGAATATTGAATGTGGTTTTGTCGAATATTTAAAAAAGATTTTAACAATTTTAAAATGAATTCCGGAAATAACGAAAGTGATGACGAAATATTCGCAGATAATTTATTCGAGTGATTATTTACCTGAATTTGGTAGTGAAAGTGAAGATTCCAGTGATAGTATAGAATTTTCTTGTACGCGAAAATTGCCAGTAATACCATTAGAGTTCAGTGATTCGGAAGGAAGTGATTCGGAAGTAAAAGTGGTTGACTGGTGTGAAATGGACAATCCACCAAACATCGAACCATTTCTAGGTCATGCTGGTGTTTGTGTAACACCAATCCATTCTGAAAATATAATGGATGTTCTAGAATTGTTTATGGGAAATGATGGTAGAAGAAAGTAATCGTTACCACACCCAAAATGGATCAAGATATAGACAAACTAAGAAATCCCTTAAGTGGAAGCCCATGGACATTATAGATTTGAAAAAAAAAATGTTAGGAATAATTTTGCTTATGGGACAAGTGAAAAATGATACGAGATGATAATCAAAACTGTTTAGGTGTACATTTAAATATTTATTCTAAAACTTTAATTATAAAATTTGCCAACGGAATTCCGTAGAAAAATATGAAAAGCATATTGCGGTAAGTGATTATCTTTAATTTCATTGAAAAATAACTTATACAGTTGTTTTGGACTTGTATTTGTTCTTTACCCCGTTCCAATGGTTTTTGTCCCCTACCCTCCGCACTGGGTTTTATTGCTGTTTGTGTCGAGGTTCACTAAATACTCTGAAACTTATACTTTTTTATGCCACCGACGATGTAACACGTGGTTATTGGTTTTGTTATGACTTAGGCCAGTGTCAAATCATTATTATATGACATTCCATCGAATTCAAAGCTCTCTACACTTCAAACAACATAATATTATAGCAAAACATAGATTTTCACCTAAGTTTATTGCGTAACTTTACCAAATATGTATATAACTTCTTTGAGACTCTTATAGTCTAGGGTGTGAAGAGTATACAAATAAATTTTCTCTAAAAAATATTAATTTTTGTCGAAGATGTGGCCATTTCAAACCGAACCGATATTTTCACACCGGACCTTTGTTTTTGCCCGCTACAGGGAGCAGTTGGTTTCCGCCACTACCCGCTTTAAGTGTGTTAAATAGGAGTACAATAATTGTAATTATTCGTTAAGTCGCACGAGCGCACAATCCGTAATTCTACGTGTTTTGATGTGTTTTATTTGTTCATTATTTTATACAGAACTATTGTTGTGACAATTTTTGTTGGACTTTGGTGATAGTTGCTTTTTGATTTTCTAAAATAATTACAAACTTTGATTTATTTACTAGTTTTGTCTGACGTGGGACACTAGTTTTTCCGGGTGTTGTTTTGATCAAAATATAATATTTAATTTATTTTTTGTTTTAATAATAATTGTCCATTTTTAAACTTTTATAACAATAATACATTTATTTATTAATAATTGTTATACTTTTACATTTTTTTCTTAGATTTCTTTCTCTTTTCTCTAGCGAATTTCTGAAAGCGATAAGAACTGGAACTGCTCAAAAAAAAATTATGGGGGGAGGTTGCTAGCGATTCCCTGAAATGAAAAGCGCTGCAATTATTGAACCGTTTCTACATGAATATTCACATTTTTTCTGCCAAAAAAAGGAACTGGTTTATCAGACTAATGATATCGATTTTTATTTGCCAAAAAAGGAACCGGTTCCTCGGAGAAATAATAACGACGGTTCCAATGACCAGCTTGGAATCGGTTCCTTTTAGCCGGAATAGTAATATCGACCATCTCTAGCTATAACTAACATTATTTAATTGAGCTTAAATTTTAATTTATAGTTACGATAGAAAGACAATAATCATCAATAATAATAATAATATTTGGACGATTTGTATAGCGCCGTTTTTGTGAAAAATCACCTGGTAGCGATGGACCATCACTGGTGGTCATAGTTGATATACCTAATTAAGTTTCTAAATAATAACTCGATTGCAAACGACAACAAAGGTTTTCAATTTTTTTTTAAATTAAAAAACGACGTTAGTCAGAAATGCAATTCTTTCAAAAACAGCGACTTAATATTTTCCTAAGAAAAAAGTAACGACAAAGAATTTAGTCATCTTTTATTAGGCACTAAGCTGTCCTATTGAACTTTGTGTCTTGTTAGAAAAATCAATTGTTGTATCTAGAAATAGACATTTTTGAAATAATTATTATTGATGATCCGTAGGATCGAATTCCGTGTTCGTTAATTTAATTAATCGACGATTTCTAAGTGAAACTCGATTACCGGAAAGACTTGTTCTGATTACTATTTCATATTTTTTTAGAAAAATGATATTCATGTTTGGACCGTTTTATTGACTTTTCAATCGGTAAAAAAAACTGCTGAGATCCGTAGTCGATTCGGCATGTACGTGGGGTGCCAAAGACAAAAACAATAATAAATAGAAACGGCCATCTGTCGGGCTTCAAAGAAGTGACACTACGTTTCTGTGCATGTTCTGTTGAATTTTGGCGTGTTTTAAGACATTTTCTTTTTGAGGGGTTCGTGGCTTTGTCGGTCGACTTTGTTATAACAGGTAAATGTAGTAATCATATTTTATCGAAATTAAATGATCACACTACGATTGCCTGTAATAGTTCCGATTCATCATATTGCCCAACACTCGGAAAACAAAAGTGAAAGCTAAAGATGGCCTAAATTCTGATTAATCTGAAAATGATTTTCCATATTTTTAAAACAATATGCCACGATCATTAAGTTATTTCCTTTCTTAATTTGAGTCATGTTGAATTTTCCAAAATTATTTTGTTTAAAACAGCGTGTTGGAAGTGCGTCAATATGACTAATGAAAATGATCATTAATTATTTATCTAGGCTTGAATTATGTTGTTTACGTCACAATGTTTCACGTTGACGCTTATTACGTTTCATTGTTGTTTTAGAAATGGCTCGTGGTCAACAAAAGCTCCAGTCGCAGGCTAAAGCAGCAGAGAAGACGAATAAATTAAAGAAACAACAAGGACACAGTGCACAGGACCAGAAAAAAGCAGCACAAAAGGCTTTAGTTCATCTTTGCTTTATATGCAAGGTTTGTCACCCAATATTGAAGATTTTGCTAAATAAATAATAATCGTCACATGTGTGACATGTTACAAATTTGTCCAGACAGTTTATTTATTCTCGTAACTATTTTGGCTTTAATAATAATAATATTTGGATGATTTGTATAGTGCCGTTTTTGTGAAAAATCACCTCAAGGGCGCAGGGCGCTGTACAGATCATATTTTCTATTATTACAAATTAATTCCTAGTTTAAAAAAGAAAATATACAAGAACATACTTACCTGGCAGGTCCTATCGGATAGACTTTATTCTATACATAAACATTCCAAGAGGCATCTTTAAGTGAGATTAACACAGTGTAAGCATAACTAAAGTAAAAGGTTTCAATAGTATAATTTATTGAAGTAAATTTGTTCAGTGATTGTTCTTGTTTATTTTATAGGCCCAAATGCCCGACCCCAAAACATACAAGCAGCACTATGAGAACAAGCACCCCAAGAGCGATCTCCCAGAGGAGCTGAAGGATGTAGTCTAAAACTCCATGGATCTACTCTCTTGTCAACATGTTTCCCTCCAACTTCATATCCCCATTAATTTGTCATTATGACTAGAGGATCTTCGATATTATTGATTTGATCTTTATAATTGTAAAATAATGTTTAAAATTCAACGAGTAATTAATAAAATGAATGCGATAAATGTTCAAAGTCCGGCGGAGGGTTGCAATACGAGTGTAGTGAAAAGTGGAAGACATTATTGACTGCACTAAGCCACTAGTGTATGGAATATTAGAATTAAATTTACTGTAATAATTCAATATCCTCTGTTCATGTTGTAACTACTCGAGTAAATGTACTCTTTTGGGAATACAAACCTTGGGACACTTGAAATGTTTGGAAATTCAGTATTATATTATTAACCCCTTTAACAATGTAATCAGTAAAGAAGACAATAATGTAAAAGGAGTCCTTCCTGGTTGCATCATTTGTCTGCATACAATAAAGTTACTTCCAAGGTTTCAACACATAATATATTATATTTGTGTCTCTTAAAGAGATATTAATATGTTTTTGTATACTGCATATAGCATTATTTACTTGTAATTTTATACTAAATACTGGGTGGAATCGCATTTACAATGTTGCACTTTTGCAAAAAAAAAAAATTGTTTTGCTCTGTATGTGACTGTCAAAATTGCTGTGGGGTATTCAACCAATATGTAGGTTTCTAACCTCGATTCAACTGTACAGGAAATTGCTGTATTGTTATTTATTTACCAATAAAATATCCCACAAGCATTACTTGTTTCCTTGATCATAACATCTCTTATCTTACTTGTCGTGATAATGTGCATAATTAAGTGTGAGTGACCTGTCAATAGCATGTTACTCATGTCTGGCGAAAGATGAAGAAAAAAAAACGTCATGTTTATTGGAGCTCATCCCATTTATTGAAAGCAAAATGTAAATTCTATAGTACAGTGTTCTACATAAAAATTGTGAATGTAATTTGTTCGTAAATTGTTTATATAAATAACAAATCTCATAAAATATACATTAAGGCACACGGATATGTGTAAATAACAATGATAAACTTTTAATTATTACAATTATCACAAGAATTTGTACTCTATATACTCTGTGGTAGTATGCCGCCATTCCTGAACATGCCCTGGTAGTACTGGGAGAACAGGCGCGCCATGTATTGGTCTCGAGCCTTCCCCGGCCACAAGCCTTCCATGAAGCCGATGTGGCCACCACGAGCTGTTATTACGATGGCCACATGCTCTGACTTGTTGGCTTCTTCAATGGGAATAGCTGGAAAATACAACCATGTTCTAATGATTAAAAATCTTATGACTTACACTAGAAAATGTATTGTGCGTGGGCTGGACATGAAAAAAAATGCCAGATACCGGAACACTGGAAAGCTGGAACACTGGAGGCGATCCAGAGGCAGGTTGAGGATGAGGTGGACTGACTGGAAGCGAAAGGCGAGAGATCGGAGCCAGAAGAGTGCGTTTGTGGAGGTGGCCAAATTCTACTCTGGGATGTGGCGCCATGATGATTACGAATAACCTGACAATAATGGAAAAACTACTACCATCAAAATAAGCGGAAAATGTGTAATGATGGGGGGCTTAGCTTGCGGAGAAATCGAACCCACGACGCCTGGGTGGGAACCTGACACATTTGTGAACTGTGCTACTAATCAGAATACAGAAGAGTTTGTATGAATGTAAATGAAGGAAGGAATGGCAATGGCATGATGGTTTTAAAAAAAGTGATTATTCACAGATCATAGAAGCTAAAGATGATCAACGAAGAATTTTTACTGTGGAACCTTACTTCGCCGAATGTGTTCACAACTACTACTGCAACTCGACGACGCGCCAGCAATCGCCCATTATTTTATCTACAAATCGCTCTCATTGGCACCAATACATAAACAAATTGCTTTTGTGTACACATCATCTGTTAGCCACACATTGAAATGAACTAGAATAGAGATTGCAAGGCCATAAATCAATATTTATGACTACCAATCGATTTTCTTTGATATGAGATGTAAAAAGTCACACATGTTATTAAAAGAAAGAAAAAATATATTAATAGCGATATGCAGTTATATTTGATTTTGTTGAATACTTACAGTAAAATCATAAAACCGTACAGGGCTGCGACGTTGGTAGAGTGAAAAATTGCATTTTTATCAACTATAATACTTTTAATTTATGTCAAACATCACTTCAAGGGTGCTTAGGAACTATATTAGATTAGATCCGCACAGATTGTTAAAGCGTCTGTAACACTGTTGCTTACCAATTGTGAGGCCAACCAAACCATGTCTAAGTTTGTTCGCCAATAAAAAAAATAAAATGTTCATTTTCTTAGCTTATTTAAATTGGAACACTTAATGGTCCTATTGCAACAATCTTTAAAAACTCCAATAAAGGCATTTAAAACTAATCTTAACATGTGACATGCGTCCAAAAATACATAGACAGGTTGATTTGAAACTGGGTGCCATTTCAACAATATCTAACAAACACCCTAGCTGTTTTGCCAATGTAATATTAGTGGGGCATCTGTCAAAACTCAAAGATACAAGAAGCGCCATACGTCGATAAAAATCATAAAAAAAAGATTATGTATTTTAATTTTGCACTTACTGATAAAATTTCATTTAATTTGTTGCAAAGTGTATTGAGCCGGTTATATTTTTACAAAATTTCACTAAACAAGCCGGCATTTTTACCAAAATGAGAACAAAGCACACGCACTGACCATGTAAAGATAACTAAGTAGAGGGTTCCTGCGATTTGAAACTCCGTAAAGTTTGTACAGAGTTCAGCGGTTAGCACGCCTACAAGCCATAATTCCCTTTTGTTTCTATTATCCATGCGATTACCGCACAAGAGCCCAAACTGCCCGAGGTCAATGTGTCTAGCATTCCTAATTTGAGGTTTGTTTCGAGATTGAAGCAAGTGGGGAGAGGAAGGAAATAGGAAAGAGAAAGGTTGGGAAGTATCCTGCTATTCAGATCTGATCACTAAGCTTTGTTTACCTTCTAGTGGTTGGAAGGGGTCATCTGCAGCACTGAGGCACAGCATCGGGATGGGGATGTCCTGCAGCTTGTCGTGGAGTGTCGCCGCTCTATAGTATGCCTCTACATCCTTGTAGCCAAAGTGCTTGGCGGTAAATGCCGTGTCAAATTGTCTAACGGTTTTGCTTTGCATTATTTCGTCAATGTCCCAGGTTCCCTGTTAATTCATAATACAGGTATAATTCAACACACTTATCTCTGCGGGTGGTCAAAAGAGGAACTAAAGACGTTATGTTTTTTATTATCTGGCTGTAAAAATATTTTTGAATGTGTTTCTTCTAATTTTATCGTTTTCTTATTTATATTATAAAGTGATGAAAATGGGAAAATCTATAAAAAGTGATGCACAAAGCAATATTCCCAAGGTTTTGGCATTCATGGACTGTAAAAACTTCTAAGTTTTACCCATATTATTATTATTTATTCGTTATGTACTGTAATTTAATAAATTTATGTATTTGAATGTTTTCATTATAACTATTATTTTTTAAATTAAATTAAATTGGAATATTCAGATAATAATTTATTAATTCAAATAAAGCCTAAGTTTAGGGATGTATTTCGTACTTATATCCCCAATATCTACAGTGGCAATGCCACCGACTGCGAAATTAAGTGTGTCGATCTTCACTTAAATATAAAAATAAAAAGCAAAAAAATAGCCCTCTATTTTTAATGCCACAGGAAATTCACATTAAATTGCATTGTAATATGACAGTGACTGGAATTTAAACATACACACATATTATTTGATAAAAAATTACATAAGTACATAGCTACCATTAAACCTTGTATCGCTACATTATTAAAAATTACTTTTCCATGGTTCACAAACCTTTCAAGCCGTCTACTGATCTTCTATTATTAGGTTCGATTGTAAATTTATTTCCATATGCCTACCTATGTAATCATCAAAAGTAAAAAATAATGTTGCACCATTTTAATGCTCTATTTATTTTCTTTGGGTTAAAAGTACTTCAGCTTAACAAATTATTAGTTTGTGGTTCAGATTCAATTACATTACATATTTCTAGCACACAGCCTCGGTCCTGAGTCAAACGGGACCTGGCGTAGGCTTAATTTTTGACGCTCTTTGTCCAAGCCTAAATTTAAAATCTTCAATTTTCAAAAACTTTTTTTCAAAAAAACTCTACAACATATTTCCATATTTATCGATTGTTCAGTAAGAAAAAAAGTGTGTTGAAACTCAGCAAAGTCGGGTACTAACTACTAGTGCACTATATTTTTTAATATGTCAGTATAAATAACATAACAAGTGCAGATATATTTTAATTATTGTTAAAATTAGGTAGGTGACTGTATACAGTAATGATTATTAACTTTCAGCACAGTAGAAAAGTTTTCCGGAGATCTTCCACTGGGACCATTTACATAGTATTTACCTTGTGCTCTTTGATGGGATCGCATTTGTCTATAGTCTTCAGCAGGGACCCAGCCAGGTGGCGACACAGCATGCTATTTAAATAAGGCTTCTCGATGCTTTCACTTCCTGAAAAGAAGATGAGAATGCTAAATCAGCGCTGCTGTCATCTTGTTTCTTACTTACCTTCAAACCTTTGTATCATTGCTTGCGATACGTATTTAGGATTAATTTCACAAGATGTCAGTAGTGTGAAGATTTGTCATTTTTTACAAGTATAAATTTTACCGTCTTCAAGTATGTTTCATAGAATTGACACCAGAAAAACTTTGCGGCGCAACAGTACGTTGTCCGCGCATAAGTTAAGCATAGCGCAGCTACCGGGTACGCTTTCCGCGGGGAATGAGTTAACATACAATTTTAAAATACATAAACACATTATCTGAGAAGAAAGCACAAAAGGAAGTTGAGTGAAAAATATTATGACTAAAAAAAATATGTGCATGCAGATGTAGATTGAAAATACTGATTCTGAATATATATATATATATATATATATATATATATATATATATATATATATATATATATATATATATATATACATTTATATACATTTATCCATATTATTATTCTTAGAATTAATAAATGCTTCTTGAAAATTGGTTAAAACGCCATAAAATATAAACGCTTCATGTTTGGTCCAACAAACTCCCACGTCAAATGTACCGCTTACGTACAATGTGATGCCACCGGAGCATATTTTGCCATTCCCATAGTGGATCTCTTTCTGTTACATGTGTATTTTGCGAATAAGAGGGAGAAGTTATGTAGGTGTAACAGTTTTCTATGGAGTTTTGCTATACTCTATATAGGGATGGTTTATATTGGAAATTAGGTGTCACTGCAGTTTCAGCTACCGAGGCTGGCGAGGAACCGGTTATTCATCCTGTTATTTTTGGAACCAGAAAAGCTCCACGAAGAAGATTTTTTTATAATAAAAAGTCGTGTTTATATTATTAAGAAATGTGAGGGGGGTAGCTAGCAATACTTTAAGAAAGAAAAGAACTGGAACTGTGAAACCGATTCTTTTTGACCAGGATAGATAAATATCAACCATTTCTTATGCTGTATGTTGTTATTCTGTTCTTGTTTACATTACACCATTTTTTACGTAAAACTGCATTTCTTGGAACGATGATAAATTGCTTGTCTGGCGTGTGTCTAATGCTTGTATTTTACACATCGGTACGATGCAATAATAATACTAATTATCTCTTGACATTTTTGAAGGTTTTGTTAAATTAAAAGTGGTAAAATTGAAGAAAAAATACAAGCTAACAAAATACACGACTCCAGCGCCGGATCCACCATACGTTCAAACTGTGTAAAAAACATAGGCGCCATCTCTGAAGGGGCGCCGCAAAAAAAAGATCTTATTTAAATTTAATTAAAATACTAAATCATATCAAAATTTCCCCATATTATTTAAAAATTACCCACATTGTGAGGTAAATATGTTTTTTATTGGCGCTAGCAGCATCGCTGTGCATTGAAAGACTAGCAAAAATGTATGGGGAGTAGATTTTTGTCACGGAATTTTTTTACGTATTGCATAGTGATTATTTGGACGTAAAGTCTGTTTTTCTATGGAGTGTTATACGTTAAAGTTTTGAGAATCAAAGTCTACAACCAGTCACCGTGCCCATGAAAATTAACTGTTAGAGATGGTACATATTTTTGTCACTGCAATATGGTACCGGTGACTTTGCGCTTGTTTTTTTTAAAATTCGTTTACAGTAATATTTTTTTTGGAGTTTATTTTTCAACGATGTGATACTTTGCTAACATAAAAAAAAATATGAATGAAATCCCGCATCTCCGCTATCGACTTTTTCCTATAACTATTGGTAACTAAGACGCAGCTGTTCTGACGTAAGACGAAAATCTTGTTATACGAAAATAAACTCTAAAGATAGTTACTTTACAGTTCATTCTCGTATGAATTCATGAAGTTGGAGTTGTCCATTGTTATTCGGGGAATTTTGTTGAATCGGGGCTTCCTGGGATCTGTTGACATTTGACATCTGTCATTTTAAAGCTGTCAATTTGCGACGTAAATTTATTTATAAACTGTTTAAAATACTTTACCACTGTGTGCCTTTAGGTGTTTTTGGGTTATATTAGTGTCTTGAGATTATTTTTTGTTAGTTACAGCGCCTTTGAGGTGATTTTTGTTGTCTTCGATTTCCATAATTTAAAACGTAACGTTGATTGGTATGGAGAGCTGAAGTTGGGATCTCGGATTTTTTTAAATTAAAAAAATGAACTCAAATTCACTTATTGACAATAACATAATTTGTAAAACACAAGTGAGTTATTACTATATTACAGTCAGCAAGGTACGGCGGAAATTGTACCTTGCGGGAATCCGGCATTCCAGAGATTAAGCTGTGTATAGTAAACAGGATAGCCAGATGGAACCACAATATTATATGTGTTGTGGGCGTGTCTAGTTTGTCTGAAGTATGGTCAATTTCCCTTTTCTTTTGGTAATCAATTTCATTGGTTTGTCTGGGACCGAGGTGCCGAAAGGTCTTATGTAAATTGGTAACATCAATTCTCATTCAAATCGGTATAGATCACATTTCTAGGGATTGTCTGTTCAGTGGAACATACCTAGTTCCAAATTACGAGCTTCTTTAACCTTTTAACCGCTAAATAAATATACCTAAACAGTCGTCCCTATGCGGCACATTTTTTGTTTACGCATTTTTGGTCAAATGTTATTTTTAAAAATGACCCTTATAGGAAAACAAAATCATTATATGAATTATGAACTATTCTAAAATCATCTTTCAACACCCTAGTATCAATAAACATTCACTTGAGATAAAACCAAATTAAGATAAAACCATAATTGTGTTAATGTAAACAAACGTAGTGAATTTCAACCAAGACGGTCATCTACGAGTATATGAACGCTTTATAGGATTCCCATCAAACTCGCATGCGAGATTCAAAACTCCAACTGAAGGCTGTCCCCGGGCTATCGGTTTTAATATTTTATAAGATAAACAATGAAGTAGTTGATAAAGATTTTCAGAGATGTCAATCCACAAATGAATATTATTATTTTTAAAACAAATTTCACCCAAATACGGCATACATATTCTCGGAAAACAAAGTCGAACCTTGAAAATGACTTTAGTCAGCCGCCGTTGGTGGTAAGAACGATTTGTAGAAATGACTAAAGTCACTCGCCGCGGTGAAAGAGTTAAATAAAAAATTCTATTATTGGCACTGTTCATAACCACGTTTAACAGAATATCAGTAGAAATTTCTCATCAGTGTGGTCAATATTAATAGCAAAACTCACCCTTGAATACATTCCAAGGCACTGAAATAATCATGGAGCAGTCAATTGAGGAACTCTTTCCTTTAGCAGCTAAGTAATTTCCTAGAATAAGGCCTCCCATGGATATCCCTGTGGCTCCAATCAGAGTGGTGGCATGTGTGCTGCGAATGTGCTTAACAACCTCCGATAAGTCTTCAAAGTTAGCAGCGCAGTATAAACGCGGGGTCTGAAAAGATGACATTCAAAATTAATGCTTCTTTAAATTATTTGTAATATCAACTCCCCTAGCCAGATGCTTGTTGAAAATGGCATTCATTCGTAATCTTAAACCAATCTCCAACATTTCTATAGGTAACTCTCTTGTATTTCAAATGTCTTTCTCTTCAATAATCCATCTGTCAAAACAATTACAGCTTGACACAGTTAAATTTACAGATGGTGGCGTCGCCGCTGTAGATTTTGTGGAAACTTAAAAATCAATGGATTTATAAAATAGTCATTAGTTCTTCTTTCGGTCGCCTGCAAAGTTAAGTGTGTCAAGCTGTACTTGGCTTTAGATTACTACATTTTCAAAAGTAAGTACCTGCTGCTTTTTAATTATGAAAAAATATGGTTCAAAATTAATAGCTGTTTGCACAGCTGCAAACAAAAGGATTACTTTTATTAAAGGATTTCACACATTTATAAGAAGATATTTGATAAATAGAATTAATTGGACGATGTAATAATAAAATTAAAAGTAATTATTACAAAATATTCATTCCACAATCTCCCAAAATAAAAAAAGTAGTGGAGTAAGTATTTGAACCGGGCACATGTCTCAACTATCTAGGCGACTTCTTATCTTGACAGCATCCACGGTTGAGTGGTAAGACGTTGGACTACGAATCCAAAGGTCGCGGGTTCACCCGGTGTGCGCAAATAACTTTTATTTAATTAATATGTGTCATAACACATTTAATTCATTTTAGTATTTAAAGTATATTTTCGGCACGTTCCAGAGTGGTAGATACTCTAAGTATCGCCCTGGTTAAGGACCACCATTCAGAATCGAAACGTTGCTTGATTGAAATGGCTTTAGCCGTTTGTGACCAGATCTGAATAGCCCGCTCCTTCCCCTCCCATCAGCCTCACAACATACTCCAATTGGGGATGTTATAGTAGACGTTTGGGAGCAGTTGGGACCCTTGTGCGGTATTCACTATAAAAAAAAGTAAATTCCTTGTATCCTGCTGTATAAATCGTCCAATTTTTATTATAGTCTCTGTTGAAAAATGTGTTAAAAATCAATCTTTAAAATACCTTTAATTCCATACCTCCTAACCCTCTGTAGTTGAAGATGACGGTTCGTACACCGATGCCAAGGGCTCCGTTAACAAGGCACTTGATGTACTCTGCTTGGGATGCCCCCGTCAGCCCGGGGAGAATAATGACTACGGGACTGTCTTTGGTACAGCCTTCCTCCATCCAGTCCAGGGCCACTTCTCCGCCATCTGCTAGTTTGAGAATCTCTCTGGAAAATAGTAATGATGACAAATTTTAGATAACTTTTATTTTTTGATTATTTTGTTATGTGACATATATCGCAAGAGCCTCTCTGTTTGTACTGTGTACAACCAGGGGAACTATATCACAACCCAGTTGGTTGAAGGTTAAGGGACGGTTAAAGTTTGGCTGGGATTTTTGAATGCGGATTTTGAAGAAGCCAAGACCAGTTAGCAGTAGAGTGGTCCAAAACGCCAGGTTCCCACTCAGGTGTCGCGGGTGCAATCGTCTACCAGTTAATTCCTCCACCATTGCACAAGCTACATTTTCTACTTATAGTGATGCAAGTATAAAGAATTCACAATTTGTTAGGTTATTTGAAACCCCGGGAGGAAATATGGATGCCGATAACTCGCTTCACATGCGTTCCATTTTAAAAAGGAAGTGTTGGAGAAAAGACTTTTCTCAATTACTCAATTTTCTTACATCAATAGTCTTCTTTCTCTGTTGATTCTCCTATTAAATAAAAAAATATGGAATTCAATGAAAAAGTTTAATGATTGTCGTAGTAAAGTAAAGTAAAATAATTTATTTATTTTAATTTTACACTGAATAGATTTTCCTATTCATGTTACGTATTTGAAAAACAACATAAAAATCAAATACCAAGTTGGATACACAATATCTTATAAGTTAAGGTGGTTGCAAATTTCAAGTCACAGTTATACTGTCTTACTAGATTATTAGATTTTTAGTCTTATTAGATTTTTACGCGCCAGTTCAGCGTCAGTTTAGTTAAGCCGGTTCTAGATCATTAAATTAGTTGCATAAGCCGTGGTTATAATTCATGTTTATCGCTATTCTGACCTTACACCGCATTTACATGGGGTTTGAGTATTGGTTGTCACACAGTTTCATTATCAAACAGAATTAATATTATGTAGAAGATAACTCGATTTCCCACATTCCATTAAAGTTATATAGGAACTAGTAATATGGTTTTTGAAAACATATGTTATTATTTATTTTCTTTATCATTGGAATTATTTTCAAGATAGTAGATAGTAAAGTTAAAAAATAATAATCAGTGTAAACGAGGTTTTTATGACTGTCTCTAATTGAGACAAAAAATTATATCTTTTAAAAATCATAACTATCCAAGTCTTGAGAGTTAAAAATTATCTACATAATTCAACAAATATTCGGCAGTTATATCATACTTAATAAAAAACTTAGAGAATACAAATAATATGATTAGCTTCTCAAGTTATCTTATCAGTTATATTAAGATTCAATTCTATGAGAAATTCATAAAATAATAATCATTTCGACAAAATTTAAAAAGATATTATAGGTTACATAGGTATATTTTAAAAGATAGCCTATGTAACTGACATTTACGACTTATTTAGTTTGAACATATATATTTTAATCACAATTAATTGATTGGGTATTTAGAATTATTAGATGCTATCTGTCCATAAAAATTGTTGATACAGGGTAGGATCAAGAAGTAGTAGGTTTTTTTTTTTGTATTGAACTAATCTGTACAAATCCTTAGTAGTCCTCGAAATAGCACCCTTGTGCTTCGACACAACGCGTATAACGCGATTCCCACTGCATGTAAGCCTTCTGGAGTTTGCTTTCCGCAATCCTCTTCAGAGATGCTGTCACAGCCCCTTGGACGTCTTCTACGGAGCTGTATCGGTTTTCCGGGGGTACCAAATCTGGACTGTAGGGGGGGTGAGGCAACGTGGCAACCCTGTGCTTGGTCAGAAACTCCCTCACCAGCAGCGCGGTGTGGCACAGCGCGTTATCCTAGTGAAGCTTCCAAGAATCGGTGATGTCTGGCAGCACGCGGAGGACGCGTTTGAACAAACTGTCAAGCACGTCCACGTAAAAAAATGACATTCAGTCTATCCAGGGAGTACGAACTCCCTGTGAACCACACCACGACGGTCAAAAAAGGAGATGAGCATGGATTTGACCCTTGACTTGCTCATTCTGACTTTCTTTGGACGCAAGGAGTTGTCTTGAAAGTTGAGTTTTCTTGGATACAGTTCCGAATTTCCTGGGAAATTTGCACACAATTCACTTTTTGTTCATCACTCAGGACTCTTGGCACAAAGTTGGCGCACACCTTTCGCATGGTCAAATCCTCGGTAATAATTTTATGGATGCTACCGTACGAAATCCCTAACTCGTCAACTATCACACAAATATTTGCGCGCCGGTCGGAGTTCAGGAGCGCCTTTACTTTGGCCACATTTTCATCAATCCTTGAAGTTGACGTGCGACCGGCGCGCTGGTCGTCTTCAACGAGCTCCTTCAACTCCCTCCCGGAACAGCTTATGCCACTCGAACACTGTTGAGCGGCTCAAGGCAGCATCCCCGTAGGCGTCCTTAATCATTCCGAGGGTCCGTCACGGTTTTCCCGAGTTTGACGCAGAATTTGATGGCATAGTACTGCTCAAGATTTTTCTCCGTCTTGGATCGCAACGACACTTCTTAACAGAGGTTCACGGAAATCAACGTGCTTACTCTCCACTTGCCCGCATGAGTGGAAAAAATATCAGTCTCTTTGGAAGGCTCCCCACTACCACGCCCAGGTGCTCCGACCCCCTCCACCGCTCGGTTTACGCTACAGAAATTCAGTCCTACTACTTCTTGATCCTACCCTGTATGTTAAAATCAGTTCCTATGTGTGGTTTGCATAATAATAGAAATGATCTTATTTTACAATATGAAGTGACTCGCAATAAATAAACTTACACTCAGATAGAGGAGTCATTGATTGGCTCCCCTTCCATGGAAATATAAATGCTTACATTTGTGATATTTTATCTCTAGCATATTAAACCTTGAGATAATAATATGAAAGGAGTTGATAATAGATTAAAAAAAAATACCATTTTTTATTAAAATATGCCACAAGAAATCCGTAGGTTAGAGAAAATAGCTTAGTAAAGCCAAACTTATATTATTTACTATCTTTTTATCATGTTTTGATCACATTGACAGTTCCAACCGCCGTAGTATCCAAAATTGGGGAATGTTGCTACTCAAAAGGTGAGAAAGTGAGGAAAGGGGAAGGTTAGGCAAAACCAGGTTATTCAGATCAGGTCACTAAACAGCGCTTTCAAATTATGATGGTCAATAATCAAAGTATCTTCCACTCAGAGAACTAATTTATGAATGTTCTATAAACATAAATTAAAGTGGATTGTTCTCACCCATGTTTAAAAAACCCAGTAATTTTTTTGTTGTTTTTGTTTCATACTTTTGTCTTGGTTAGGTTATTAGATATTCAAATGTCTGGTGGTTTATATGATTCATAATCCATTGTGCAATATTAATTATTAAGTAATAATTTATAGCGTGCAAAAGAACTCAAATTACCATTTCAGTCTATTATATTTCACAATACAGGTATATTTTAAATACTGGAAGACTGTTATTATATTTCTATTATTTTCTGGCAGCGCTAAGTTAGTAGCTTTCGTAAAGAAATATGAATTCTATAAATAAATTAAAGATAGCAAAAAAAGTAATAATTTGTTTAATTGCTGTCATATCAGTTTGCCTTGCACATTAATTAAAATGTTAGTGGTTACATAATTTGACAGGATAGGTACTAATATAAATAAATCAGTATCATCTAACAATTATATCTAACTAATTAATAAATTTATCATTATCAAATGATTACATTGTTGACGTACACACTTTTGTCTCTTGTGATTTTCCTATTGCATGGATGAGTACAATATCTAGTTGCCATATTTTTTAATAAATTAACTCTACACATGGGGTTTCCCTCATGGCATAAGTCATCTTTGGGGATACTGTGCGGAGGGTATTTGAAGGAAAAGAAGGTGAGCCCAGGTCTTCGAAAAGACCTATGTTCGTGACATGATCGATGTTCATGGTTAAAATTACCCATTCGCATATAGCAAATGTCGGCATTTGGCGAGCCTTCCGGCTATTTACTAAAGGGATCGACGTTAGTTGTTTGGAGAACCTTCCTTTGAAAAATATCGATAGAACTATGTTCCAAAGACTGCAATTCGTAGGTTAGGATAGAGAATCAATCAAACAGATTGCTTGCTTCTGCAGAGTCAAGAGTTTTTTCAGATATCTAGGGGCTACAGAACAGAGGTGGCTGAACTCAATACATAGTAGGAAGCATAAATAAATATATCATATAATTTTACCTTTTATATACTATGTCCTGGAGCATGGAACTGCGCAAAATACTAGCAAACACTGTTTGAAGGCGGGATTCAAAACACCATAATGTAGGCCAATACTTTTCCTTTAGCAAAGGAATATTATTCTGGAGGAACTCTTTGAATGGACCATTTTTGCATACTAAGTTTGGGTGCTGTAAAAAAAAACAAAAACAATGTTTAATTACAATAATACATAATTGAAAAATAACATGAAAAATAATACTCTCGTCATTGTACGAACATACCTAGGTACTATTATTTCATGCACTGATTTCGGCAAATTCTCAATCTACTGCTATGCAAAAAGTCCGAAACTTTTTCACAGCCCGCGACACATGTAAATAATTAGTGGGTAAATATCAATAAGTTCATATTTAAATTTAAGTAGTGTTTTTAAACCTTTCTAAGGTAGTTTTAGCTATAGTTTTAGGTATTTCTATAATAATTCGTCCTAAGTATTTTTATGGTAATTTCAGCCATTATTTTTTGGCCTTGTAAGCGCCCTTGAGGTGATATTTCACAAAAATGGCACTATTTAAATAAGATAAGTTTTATATTTATTACTTCAACTTTCAACCAATTATAGGCGGAGTGAAGGAAAATTAATAAAATAACTAAATATACACACCATGCAATAGCTTTTGTAAAGTAGGACTATATTTGTATTATATTACAGTACATAATATATTATTCATAGTTTTAGTTACATTCATTTAATATTACTTTTAAATAAGTAATTTATATTTACATTCCAGGTTATTTATTTATTATCTACATGCAAATATTAAAAGGGAAATTTAATTACGGTACTAGTTTATTAGTATTTTAAATGGGAGGAATATGATAAAATGAAAAAAAGCTAATATTTTTGGTTCAAATCAGGTTAGTAAATATTCTTCCCCTTCATTCTTCCTCTGGCGCATAGCTTTGAACATAGACCTCCCTCAAATTATTGCTGGTTTCCCGATCCTGGGCGGCTCTCTTCTATCTGAAACCCGCTTCAGATTGTCCGCCCATCTCATCTGTGGGCGACCTCGGCTCCTCTTTCCCAAGCAAGGATGCCATCCGATGATATTGTGGTTCCAACATTTAGTAAATTAATACAGTATGGTTAATTTAGATTTTCAAATCCTGCTCGATTTCTGTGTATATTTATTTTGGTTTAAATAAACAAAAACAAATATTTATGCAGAATCTTCTTGGACTGTTTTCGTGAGCGCTGTCAAGAGGTTAGATACATACGGATTGTCGGCCAATATTCAATGCCAAATTTAAGAAATTTCTTACTTCAAAGCTTTAAAAACATTTCTAAAATTTTTCTGACATTATGCGCAACTTTTAACAATGCGTCATTATTGCATATACATTGTATAACAAATAATAATGTACAATTGATGAAAACATACCTTAACAACCTCTATAAGGTAATATGTGGTGAATGCGGCAATAGACAGTCCAATAACATATTCTCTGGGTAAATCCTGAATGGCATCGATAATTTGAGACATTGCAAAACAAACGAATCTAAAATTCGAGAATATCCATGCACTCAAAACTTCACTTTGACAGCTAAAACGCCGCCCAATGCGCTCACTCTCACTGCACGCACAGACAAGTGATATATAAAGCAGCGTTGCCATTTCAACAAGTAGAAACTCCCTAGCTCAGGCGTCGAAAAATCCCTTGAAATTTCAAGATTTTAGGCACTCGCCTTGTATTGTTCAATAATAGATATATGCAAATATTTCATTTCGGGAGGGAGGATTCACTGCAGAAAATTTAATATGATTTGTACATACTTATTTTTCCATACACATACAAACGTTACCAACAATAAACCATGAACATATTTTTGATCGATGTTCAGCCGATTACTTACTGATGGAAAGCATTATTTTTTTAAAAATATTTGCACACGCGGTTGTAAAAAAGGGGCATATTGTTAAATTTTCCGTGAATTTTCGAAAATACCAAAATGTCTAGATTTGTTCCGGTAATTTAAGAAATTCCCGTTCTCCCTGGAACTATTTGTTTCTTCCTAGAACTAGGGAGAAATCTCTAGTTATGGCAACGTTGATGTAAAATAAAGATTACTGCTGTATCGGCAGGTATCTACAAAAATAGTCAATAAGGCAGGAATCTGTGCAATGTCATGTGACAGGAGCGGGAGTTTCAAAAATAGAATGGAAACAACTTTTATAACATATGTTTTTTTTAAATTTCGTGACTGTAGTTCATTCTTGAAGTAAAAAAGTTAGTAATTAAATAGATTGTAATTTATTTTTCATTTTTTCAAAATGTGAAAACCACACAAGGGTCTCAACTGTCTGGAGCTAGTGTGACTATTGCATTCTTAATCGGAGTGGGTTGTGAGGCTGAAGGTAGTGGGGAGGGGAATGAGATGAAGAAGAGGAAGGTTGGGAAGCACCTGACTATTCTGGTCTGTCACTCAACATGGCTAAAGCCATTTCAAGTAACGTTTCGATTCTGAGTGGTGGTCTTTCACCAGGGCGATGCTTAGAGTATCCACCACTCTGGAACGTGCTGTAAATATACAATTTATTATTTTATATTGATTAAATGTAAAATAACACATTAATCAAATAATTTTTTTTTATTTTTTATTAATTACAATATAACATTTTGAAAAAATATATGATGTAAAACAGATATGTTGAAAAACAAATAATATTTTATTCACAGTCCTCCTCACTAGGGATTCCTGTTCCGAGGGAGACTGTAGGTTGCTGCGTTGGTGTCGCTGGTTCTAAGATTACTGCAAAATCTTCATAATTTCCTCGTCTTCATGGTTATTGATCCACATTTTTATGTTGCTCTTGAACATTTGCATCTCGGTGGTATCTTTTAATATGTTTTGGGAGAGCATTATATAATTTGACAGCATGAAACTTGTGGTTTTTTTTGTCCAAAAGATGTGTTCAATCTTGGAATGTTGATTTTATTTAAGGTTTTTGTTCTTGTAGTGTGAGCGTGTTGGTCAGTAAGGTACTCACTCTTTCTTTTAAAATTAAGTAGAGCATTTTTTGTGTATATTTTTGTGATGCTTTAAAGATTTCTTTTGACGGAGTTCTTATAGGTATCTTTAGGATTGTTTTTGTAATACTTTTTTGTGCTTTCACGAGCTGCTTCATATGGGTGTTTGAGGTAGATCCCCATCCAATAATTCCATATTCTATACGTGATTGGCAAAGCGCATAGTAGACTTTATACAGATCATTTTTGTTGAGAATATTACGTATGTTTCTAAAGAAGAATGTGAGTTTGGTGAGTTTTTTTGTAATGTTGTTTATGTGGGAGTCCCATCGAAGATTTTCGTCGATTTTAATGCCAAGATACTTTATGCGTCTAGAGTGTGTTATAGTAGGGCAGTGGCAAGAGTGTGCTAAGCTTTGTCCTTGGCACTCATGTAATTTGCGCACTTGTCCCACGTATGCAGCACAAATTCAGAATCAGAGACTCGCTTCACTTCTTAGAAGACACAAGTGTACTATTCAGCTTTGTCATGTCTTGCGATTCTGATAGCGAATTTAAGGATGACTTTCTCAGATTGTTGTTTGTAAATTAATATTTTCGTAAAATGAAAAATAAAAAAATTAAGAAGAGAAGAAGACATTGGATTCATGATATAAATAGACAAAGAGAAAGGTTTGGGAGAGTTCCATACCCTAGTAAAGGAACTGGTATCTGATGATAAAATATTCTTTATGTATGGTCCAAGTGATATTTGAGGAGCTTAACAGCATTATTGAATGTTACAAAAGAAAAAGAAAATACACGTCTTGGGAAGCCAATTGGTACCAAATTAGTTGTTTAGTTAAAAAAATCGGCACCCAATGCAATAAATGTGAAAATATTGTCATGCAAGGCACAGAAACAAAATCAACCAAAAAACTTGATAAATCTTGCATACCTATACCAAAGGCCAAGTATGATGATTTAGTCAATTTATGTTGCACACATGTTATGTGGCAAAATTATTGCTCACTGGACTGAATTTACACATCTCCCATAAAACTATGAAAAGTGGGAACTCCTGGAATCGGAGATTGAGGATATTGATGCAAATGAATAATATTTGAAAGATTTTTATTTTATGTTTTTTTATTAGCTTTTAGTTTTGAAACCTATAATTTATATTCTAATATTGTAACATTCCATAAAAAAATGCATAGTTTATCAATAAATATTGTGTTTTTTTAAAATCTGCTTAGCAGCAAAGGTTTCTATAATACTTGATTACTTAAGATTTTATTAGTGAAAGTTAATTGATAAAAATCATCACATTATTAACAATAAAGCTTCAAATATATATTTATGTTTTCTTTACTTATTATTATCTAGATAATATAACAAGGGACTCTACTAGAATAAATAATTTGAAAAAAAAGAAAGATGCATAAAGTGGTGCACTAAAGTAAGATGTAATAAAATCAAAAAATAAATAAATACCAATTTAATATTTCATCACATTTATTTAACAACTAAGATTTTCGATACAAAACAACATCAAGGCACAAATTCTTAGAAGGCCACAATATATTTAATTTTTTAGGTCTATGATATTTTTCTGTGATCCTATTTAATTAATAGTGAACAGCCAATTTGATATAATTTCAACACTTATTTTCAGTAAATTCGTTTAATAATGTATAAAAAAATACATTCACATAGAACTTTTTCCCACCAAATGTATTATTTATGTCTTCTAGACAGCAGGCTCACAACATTTACATACATAGAACAATAATAATGATTTATTATAAAAAATATATACAGGGTGTTGTAGGACATACTCAACAGACTTTAACCAGCGATTCCTGAGCTTATTTGCAGTAAAAAATGTAGATGGTACCTTTGGTCTCGGGTGACTGGTCTTTTCAATTAAAAACAAAATAATATATTTATGTCACATGGTCATCCAGCTGAAAAACCATTTGCCCCCACCCGTGCTGTCCAAGGCTGTGTATACCACATGGTAGCATATGTTACATATTTTTTACTTGTACTATAATGTAGAATCACCTCCCCAAGTTAGTGCGCTTTACCCCCAGACACCTTTTATAATATGTGTAAACATTCAAACACAGATAGAGAGAGCAAACAAATAACTACATAACTGCCCATTTAAAATGGTCAGTAGAATACATAACTAACATAAAAGGAAAATAGATAAGAAATGAGCTAACTTTTTTCTACGTTTCTGCATCACAGCATTCAATCTCAGCGTGGGATTTGACCTCTTTCACAAATCTTCCACAAATCAATCCACTTCTTTTTTAGTCTGCCTCTAGGACTTTCTACATTTTCAGTCAATCACATGCTTTTCTGTTTACTATCTTACATCAAAAAAATGTGTATCAGAAGGTATTTTGGGCTCAGACTACTAATTTAGTTTCTTCATTTTGGATTAGGCACCACATCTCACAACCGTAACTGTCTTATTTTTGTTTTGTACGTGAACCATTTACTTGTTTGACTTGTATTTTCGACCTGGGAAGTCACTTAAAAGTATGGAAGAATCTGTTTCCAACTAGTAGGCGAATTTTTAGTTCAATGGTAGTCTTGGTTATATGTTAAATTATCTTAAATAAATAAAAAATTTATTAAAAATTATATACACGGTGTCCGGAAACATGTGTTACAAAAGGGAAACTAGCAAATCTACATTACATTTGAAGTAATTTTTGTGGTAAAACTTATTTTGATTTTAACTTTCGTTTTCAAGTAAATCTAGTCCGAAGCATAGATGTATATAATTAGATACAACAGTAAGCGCCCAAAGTGGCTCCAATCAAGTGGGCCCTAAACAAAATTGCTTATTTGGTTCTATTATGTATTATCAAGTTCAAAGCTGAAATGCACAACACACCAATACATATAACTAAAGTGTAAGTGAGTGACCCAAGAGTGGGCGGCGAAGTCGTTTGGTGATAGCAAAGAATGGATTAATGGAACACGATTTAAACAACGCTTCGTTTAGAGCTGTCTACTCTATTACATACCTCTGTGGTCCGAAGTTTGAATTTTTTTGGTTGAATTCAAAATATTTGGTTGATACGGTTTACTATCAGCTGTTTATTGTCTTTTGAAATGCTTAGACCCAGTTTCAATAGTTTCTTAATCCTAAATTATTATTTTTTTTTAATGTAAAAAATGTACAAATCGAAAAAACTTATATTAATTTGGGTTCTCTATGTGCGGCAGATGATCACATTTTTCTGCTGTACCTCGATTGTCGAACACCATGTATATGGACAAAAAGCATAATAACCTATGGAACATGGAATCGCTTACATGTGCCTTAATTCACTTCTAATTGTAGTGTTGAAGCAACTTTTACGCAGATAAGAAAACAAAAATATTATTATCAAAAATAGATAAGGCAGGAGTGGAATTTTCAAATGATAAACATGTGTTAAAATGATACTAATCTACTGCTGGAGATAAATTTCAATTTCTCTCCCTTTCCGAAGGCGGGTTCTAATGTCACCCTAAATTCGAGTTTTTTTACGATATCTTAGATAAAGATTACTGAAATATTATGAATATACTTCTCTCCAAGTATTACCAAAAACAAATTCCCTAAGGATTATGTCATGAAAACGCTTTAATAAGCAAGATCAAATTAGGCAAGTATGTCAACTCCCTTCGGAGAGTACACTTGATTTTTGCTTTCAGGTACGGAAAGGTTAATCAAAACTTGGATGTTTTCTTTTGGGCGACGTTATATTCTCAAACATTGGCACCACTAGGTGTTGTTCTGAAATATTTATATTTCATTAATAAAATATGTGTGTGTATATTTTATAATATACATTATACAGTAACAAAAATATCTGTGGCCTTCAGCAACGAAGATATTTCTCAGCAGCAAAGTTTGAAAGATTTAATTATTGTAAGTCCCTGTAAATGGAAAAATAATAAGCTTGCTTGTTTGTTTGTTTGTTTAGGTGAACCATTTATGTATCAGATGTTTATCTTCATTTAAAAAAAAACACAGAACTTAATTAATTTAAATACATACTTTGCACAAAATTACCATTTTTGCCCTTATCATATTAACCTAAGACCACAGATATGTAAATAGGTCAACTTAAATTATAAAGTCACTCAACTTAAACTATAACTTCATATTACAACAAAATAGATCTTATTCACATAGCCAGTCACAAGGCAACTTAGGCATTTTGCTAGCGGGCCAGGGAAGATAACCCGCACTCTTGAACACCCAGTAATCGTAGGTGACCTTGGTGACCAGCCCCAGGAGAAGGAGGATCTCCAGAGCGATGACGTAGAAGATGTAGTCGGTCCAGTCCCGCTGCTGCTGACACATTTTGGTCTCCACCAGGTCTATGACGCGTGCCGGGTTGTTCTCGCAGTAGATTTCCTCATAGTCTGGGATATATTTGGTCTTGTCTATCAGCCACACCTGAAAAATAACACCATCCATAAGAGATATTATTAACAAGAAACTTTGAATTTGAAGGTAAAGAAAACTAACTAACCATCACGCCATTTCCTCGCAGAAGTGTGCAGAGATTAGAACCCCCTTACCCCCATAACTCTGTCTTGGCCCCTACTTCTTGCTACATATTCTTCTGTTATTTCGACTCTTGACATGACCCGACTTGATTATTTGATTCACTTGATCTTGACTTCTTCATCCATCCACTTGTGCCTCATATGTTCTCCTGACACTCCTTTCTGCATACATCTTCTCTACATGTCCAAACCATTTAAGAGTCTCTTAATCTTGTTCATTACTAAAATAAATAAATAAAATTATCCATAGTATAAATAAATGTATATGTACATACCCGAAGAACTTTAGCCGAGGTGCAATCACAATGCAGGTAGTTATTAGCCAGTTGGATGGTTTTAGCGTATAAATTTCTATCAAATGTGTTGGAGAGGATGTATGTAGGAAGCTGTAAAAATAAAGAAGAAAAAACAAAGATTAACATATTGTATATATGTAGTAAAAATTTTATGTACATTTTACTTATATTTCATTGGGAATCTAATTGAGTATGAAACCATTGTAAGATTCTGTAAGTTCCAAAGACTGTAGTGGGCTGGCTATATAGAAATAATTCCAGATGATGCTGCAGAAAAAGCACCCAGTGGCAAACCGAGGAAAGAGGTGGACAGTCAGTCCACAAAATCGCGTGTAAGAAGATTGGAGCAGAATGAGAAGGTTTGAGGGCAGGAGACGAATGGCTAGGGACCAAAGCCAGTAGAAAAAAATTGAGCCAGTGGAGGAAGTTAAAGATAATGTGATTATTGAATGTTTATAGTGGAAAATAAAAAATAGTGATGGAAAATAACTTACGGATTTCAGCTTGTTCGCCCTGAGGGAAAGTATCATGAAGTTGTCTATGAATTTAGTTCCCTCCAGCTCGACTATTGACTGAATGTTATTATAGTCAGCGTATAATTCCCTCATCTGTTCGTATGACGGATAGTAGGACAGTGGTACGAGGGATGTTATCTGAAAATTTCTCATTTTTTTTTACTTGCATATAGATAATTCTTGTTGTGTATGAGAATAGATTATTAATATGTGAAGTTAATCATCTTAGGATAGAGGTATTTCAAACGCCAAACAACATTTGTAAACTATCAAATTGACGATCAGCGCCTTTTGACATTTAAACGGTTCCAGTTATACGCCGATTCTCCAAATTGTGAACAGTTGTTGAGCATAATGGTCATGGCGTGATGCTTATCAGTTTATCACAATTTGATCACTTGAGAATCAGCATTTAAGGCTCAGTATTTAGAATTTGTTCAGAACGCTTGCATACTTTCCTTGAAAACTTAAGATTTGACACACTTAAAAAATATGTTATTTTAGAAGATAATCTTTATACAGTGGTGAAGTTGAAAAAGTTATTGGATAAAATTCTCCTCGATAACAAAAAACCGCCAAGTAGGCTCCAAAAATAATATTAATTCAATGTTACTAAGTAGTTACTAAGCTTTATTACATTTACTGCCGTGCCATATTTATGCTGTTTGTCAGCAGAGCAGATCTGCCCCTATATTATTTTAACTCTTAAAAAAAATGAGCCATACATCAATATTCTACCCAAAAGTCTACAGTGGGGATCTTTGCTCATCAGTGCTGCAACATCAACACTTACATTATTATAAGAAACATTGAGCTGTATAGTATTGGGCGGCAGCCTGTGGGGTAGCTCCTTGAGCTGGCGGTTGGAGCAGTCTACTCCCACCGAGAAGGTAGGGGGCTTTCCGGGAACTATGTCCACCCGCACCATGTAGCAGGAGCACTTCACCCCACCTGACGATACTTCGGGGCAGTCATTTTTGAGCTGAAATAAGTTATTAATTAATTAAGGATCTGTATGTTTTTTTAGAACTTTATACAAATATGCAATAGTTTTATTATCTGGTTTCACCCGAGCTTGTGTATGAGAAAGGTGAATATATTGCAATGTGACTATCAACGGTATAGCATTAGCGTCTTGTCTCAATTTTGAATGGTTTAATTAAATTTTAAAGCATCATAGCTAGCAATGAAAATGACAATAAACAAACAGTTTTTCTGCTTTATGGTTAAGAGATATGAAGGAAGATAGAATGTTTACCTCGTGAATGACTTCCACCTGCCTGATGGGAACCAGTTCGGTGGTGTTGAACCAGTGAAAGGTTTTAGACGAGGTGCAAAATGTTGTATTCACGTTAATGAAATTCAGGTGACCGCGATACCTCTCCAATGCATCCAGAACACTTTTACAGAGCATCTCGTTGTTACCTGAAAAAATATGATAAATCTAAGGCGATGTGGGTTACGAGTACCTTGTTCTTCATTCTGTTTTAATGCTATTTTAATAATAATAATAATATTTGGATAATTTGTATAGCGCCGTTTTTGTGAGAAATCACCTCAAGGGTGCTGTACAAATCTTAATTTCTACTTGATATTAATTCTTAGTTTATATAAATATACAGCAACATACATTTTGTACATATTTATTGAAAGAACTGCTTCTTTTAATATTCTTCTAAAAATGGTGTTGTTGTATCCGCACATACTCTGGTCAAGTACTGTAATTTCACACTACTATGGTCCAACAACACTTAATTTTTTAGATTTTTCATAACATTTTTTTTTTGCTGATATTATCTGTAGAAAGATCATAAATTGATATGAACTCCTTTGTTATTCTATGTGGTTTAATTTTTTTTACAAATTTTGGACCATAGTACGCAACTATAGTCCATAGAATATTTCCTTTTATAAATTGATAAAGAACCATAATTGAGAGAATGTTTTGCAACTATCTATATCATAGAGCACTCAATACTCTTTCGAATAAAACACTGATTTGTAGAAGAAAAAGAAGGTGTATTTTTTTTTTTACAACACAACGGTGTATTTTGGTTTACCCCATGTGTTCTCAACTCAGGCACATGGAAAAGCTCGCATTTGGCACTTCCCTGATTGAATTTTTAAAAAGCCAAATAACATGCTCTATCCAACCTTTCACCGTGACAGGAAGAATTACTAATTCTTGGTATATAAGCGTTTATAATAAAGTGTTACGACTTTATTAGGGGTTATCAATACATTATAGAATTGCAATAACCCTGTAATGGCGGCTATCAGAGCTATAAAATACAATTTCTCCAGGAAACATTGGTGTCACATTTAGTCAATTATGATTAACATCGACTTTTTGATAAAGTGGCATACAGACCCTACGCTCTTTTAAAATAATGAATCATTAAATAAGGATAATTTTAGAAATTAATGTTTTTGTTATGAAAAAATAATACGTAGGTATGCAATAAACTGCGGGAAAGCATGCAGGGGGAATTAATAGTGGTTTAGAAGATAAAAATTTAGGTCACAAAATTACTGTAACAGATATTAATAAATAAATATATTAAAGCATATGTGGCATATTGTAACAATTATGGCACCTTTTATGTCGAGGGCAAAATCCCTTTGCCTTCCGTTGAAGTTGGGCATCACTTTAAGGTTGTTCTTGGACATGTCCAGAGTGGTCAAGTTGAAGAGGTTGACAAGGGCTCGGGGGGGCGTGATACTGCGCAGCCCGTTGTTGGATATGTTCAGACAGCTGGCTGGGGAATTTCTCAAGAATTCGCCTAAAATAAGATTGGAATAATATTATTACCATGTCAATTGTTTCTCATTATTAAATTGACCATTGGCAGTCCGGACCCTGCACCAGGAAATCAAATGCTTAAAAGGAAAGAGCCGGTCGCTTGAATTCTGGAGTCTCAGAAGATTTACAGTTCTACATTTTGAAGATTTGTGGTGGAATTTCATTATAATAATATAATTGAAAGGCTTTATTACTTTGATCCACTTATTAATTACAGTTTAACCCTGCTTCATCTGGTCTATCTTCAAGCTAGTGTAGTTCACCAGTCTAGCTATAATGTTATACATATTTGTGTTGTAAGGTTAAAATTTTATTTAGTATTACAATGTGATAATTCTTAAAGGCACAAGCAAAATGGTTTCGGGCAGCATATTCAGCAGTCAAAGGGATATTTTTGAAACAAGAAAGGCCTGCTGCATAGCTCGTACAAGCAATAAGGTCATAAACCCATTTTGCTTCCGTGTTTCATTGTGTATTTGGCGATATCTCCTGGTTTCAGCCACAAATGGCTAACCAAGTATCTGAGACTTCTTTCCGTCATGTTATGGTTATTGGTTAATTCATCTATAATACTAACTAAACAATAAACTATAATACAGTAATCCAGGCAACTTACCGACAATTTCTTTAATATTTCCATCTGTGACGGACATGGAAATGAGCCTTCGCCATATTGGCTGCGACACATTCAGCTTATCTAGCGTTGCATTCAGGATGTGTAAGTTTAAAATGGTCTGGTTCACTGAAAAAAATTATTGTTTTTAATAAACAAAACTTTTCCAATATTTTCATATAATCACATTAAATATTAAATAAAACATACAGTTTTGAATTGAAAACATACTGCTCTCATGAAGCTTAAGAATAAGCGAAACTGGTAGGCGACAAATGTATCTAGGAGTTTGTGGTTTTAAAATAGTGAGTGTAATATGTATTACAAAAATATTTAAGCCTAAAACAATTCCTTCCTGTTGATCAAACTTTGTAGTACTCTACTAGCTAAACATATCTCATTTACAATTATTTAAAAATAACAGCCTATTGCTCATTTTTTCCTTACTATTCCAATAATAAAAAAATAAGTCATGATTTTATAATGTTATCGTTTGTTCAGAAAATTTTACATAAACATATGAGACAATGTTCTGGTTGATTTATTTAACACAACCATTTCAGTAATTATTATTTGACGTATCATTTTGTCCTGCAGACTTTCAGTTTCTGTTGGGACAATGCTAACAAGATAAGGCTCCGATGTTTGACTAGACAATAAATAATAATGCATGGGTAACAGGTAACAGGTGATTACCAGAACAGCAGTGCAACTTGCTAAGTGTTTCAAACAAGCACTAATAGACTTGCAGTATTTAAAAAGCAAACAATACTGAAAGAGTTAATTTCTTATGTCCAATATGCATAGGTACATAATATTGTACCTGGTAAATGTGATGTTATCAAGTAATAATTACTAATTTTTTCACACAATCGTCATTATCATCGGCATCCGCAGTCAACTCTTACAGTCCTGGCCGCGGAGTCCGCATTGGTGGTCGGCTACCTACCATCCTAATTACATATCCTGCCCAGCAGAGCCGTTCCAGTTTTTTTATTGGCTACTCTTTAAAAAAATGGTATAGGTTGTAGTTATACCTCGTCAGTCAGACACCATTTTCTAGCAACTCTAAAGATTAAACTTAGAAGGTTTGTCTCAAACATACGCCCCTTTACTTATAAACGAGGATAAATTATGAGCCCTAGCTTAACACACTGATCTAATGCAGTGGCGGTATTTCTAAGGAGCGTATGTGCTCTCAAACATTAGTAATGACGAATGTAGACAAACATGGATTATAATATTACTACACTTTGAACAGCGCACCACTAAAACTCCTTAGTAAAAATTCTGCCCGTATAAAAATCCGTCCATAAGAGTGGAATCCTAAACGCAGGTATGGAAAAAAAAATCCTATAGAATATTTCATACAAAGAACATTCCGTCTCGTATGGTGAAAGGTGAAACCTCTTCATCTCCATAGCCGAAACATTTGTCTTTTGGTGTGGTACATCTTCCACTAGCACATACCATGATTGAACATGTGATATACAAGCTTTTCTAAAATTCGCCAGATAATGTAGTAATAAAACTGCAAGTTTTTCCGTGTCTGTATCAACATGCTCACAATCGCATTGTGCATGCACTTCTTAACCTAACCTAAACCAATAGCATTCCTTTTCTTATTGTATTGCCCTATTTGGCCGATACCCAAATACGGACTATCTGTCGGGTCAGGTTAGGTTAAGAAAGGTAAGCATAATGCGATCGTGAGCATGTCGATACAGCCACGCAAAACTTGCAGTTTTATTTACTGCAGTATTTTTCACATAATTTCAGTGTGTATTTTGCATTTATATAACAGTTATACACTGAAGAGATAAACCGATAGAAGTGTGTTGTGGGCGTGTCTGTGTGTCCAAAGTAAGTTCAATCTTTTCATCAAATGGTAAAATCAAACTATTTAAAATTAAATTGGTGACATCGATTTTCTTTCAAATCGGTATAAATCACATATCTACGGATTTTCTGTTCAGTGATTACATAATAGTATTTACTCTCAGCAGTTAACCCCTCCTTCAGCCTAAAGCTGTCTACGTCGCAGCACAACACCGAGGACTGGTCAATTGTCACGCGGCCGAGAGGCCCCTCGGGGCAAAGCTCCCGGGGGGCGCTGAAACACTCGTGCGCGGGGGGTGGCGTGGCGGGGGGCGCCGAAGGGGCGGGGGGCGGCGGCGGGGGCGCAGGCGCTGGCGCCGGGGGTTCCTCCTTGGCCAGAAGCTCCTCGGCTATGCGGCCGCGGCAGGTATTGATTAGCAGAAGGAAGAGGAAAACTCGAAGCATCTGAAATTGAAAAGAAAAATCTTCATTGAAACGATTTTTAACCTTTAATATTGTATATATACCTATTATATGACATTAAACTATAGCTATAATAACAGTATTTTTTAATGTTTCTTTAGTCAGTACACAATTTATAACTAATATATTTGGAACTTCGACCACCAAACTAGAAACATGTCTGTATTGTGGGGGTCGACCCTATATATATATATATATATTTTTTTAATATTTCGTAAATATTAAAAATATATATTTTTATTTATTCGTAAAATCGGCAAGATTGTGGAAGCAGCTGTTTCTTGATGTTCGATTATTTCTCTATAAATATAATAAATTTAGTTTAATATGAAATTTAATATTCAATTTCCTTAGCCATTTTCCAACCTGCTGAAAATCATGAGGTAAACGTAAACATCGTGTGCATACAGAACCTGTTTGGAAGCAATAAGCAATCCCCCCACAAAGGCAAATAAAGAAGAAAATAGCTTTTATTGGGTTGCCGCAGCTCGACTACTAAAAGGCATAAAACCAGTGGGGTTGCAACCTCCTAGGCAGACTAGGCAGTTACCACAAGGCCTCGAAGGAGGTACAGAAATGGGAAATATAGAAATCAATACAAGAATAGAGTGAATTAAAATAATATGTAAAACAGAATTCTTCTACGTAATCAATAAAATAATGACGGTGTTACTAAGATTTTATGTTTCTCTCGCCATCGTATGAAAGCTGCTAAAAACGACAAAATTATTACCACAACAACATTTGGAATATTTTTTATTCGGTGGTTGTCATTGGCTAGAAAAAGACTCCCTAGTGGTTTTATATCTCGTCTGAATGCGGAATGGGAAGGTTGTGGGGGTGGACAGAGCAGGATTCCCCCCTAATCCACCCAAGCCATCCCTAAGTTAAGTGAAACGCGGGGGTAAGAAAAGTCCCACCCTTAACAAGTTTGCTAGATTACTCGTATGTCAACAAGGAAATAATGTTTGTTTTTTATTGAGGCTAATGAGACTATCCCGACATGGATTAACTCAAGCCTATTTCTGGAATAGGCTTTGCAATAACCTGCCAGCCCCAAGAAAGATTTGTTTATGTTCGAAGACCTCTGTGGCAGAGCGAAATGATCCCTGGCTCTGGACTGGCTATCTCCTTCTAGATTGGAATATAATCTCAGTATCGCCCTGGTGAGGAACCATTCAGAATCGAAATGTAACGTTGCTTGAAACGGCTAAAATCAGTAAAATCAGGGTAAATGCGTTCTATGGGGCGATTGTATCAAATCAATCTTTAAAAAAATGTTAAAAGTTCCATCTGCATAATAAAAAGTTTCATCTTCCATACTCCATTGTTTCTGAATAACCCAGTACTTAACGTTCCTCATATCTTATATAAACTAGGAATTAATATTAACTAGAAATTAATATTTGTACAGCGCCCTTGAGGTGATTTTTCACAAAAACACGGTGCTATACAAATTATCCAAGTATTATTATTATATACCCATTTCCACTTCTTCCAAATTGTAATTCTCAACACAGAAAAAATATTCCAATAAATAAACCACATCATAAAATGTGATAAAAAATGTCAACACAGTATATCTCGAGATATTTTACTTAAATACTATTGAAAATTTCCGAAAGAGATTTAAATAAATGATGAAAGATGTAATGTAACGAATGCCTATTCTACTGATTCTACTTCACAGCTTTACTATTAATAGAACAATAATAATAATCAGTGTTCTATACTTAATGCTTCCCGGGAGATTGAATCCATTGCATTGTCCAGAATAAATTTCTTAATAGTAAAAATGGTGCCACCGTATTTGATGGTGCATTGAACTTTGTCTTTTTGATTGCACCTTTATGCGCACATCAAGCTGAACACGTCCAGTTTGACACCAGTGTAGTCACACAGAATAGAAATATAATATAGAGGAATTAATATTTTATCATTATCTTGTTTTTTAATTTTGCTATCTAAAAAATAATATTTATGATATAAATTCTTTTTCTTCTGGCGCCTTTTCCTATCGGAGGTTGGCAATCACTAGAGCAATCTAAAAATTTAATTTTTCGTATTCAGACAAGTAATGAAGTAGTAACTACATTTTTATAGAAGATTCATTTTAGTCTGAATATACAAGCATAAGTAAACCCAGTATTCAACATAAAAGTAACCGCTCTTACCAATGTTTTCATAATTCAGGCAAATAATTTACGCACACTTGGAAATTGGTTCTTCAAACCAGCCACATGGACTAAGCAAATAAAAGTAATGGCGTAAGTAAAAGCCTAACAAGTCTAAAGATAACAGCAAATATTGGCTTACTTTATAAAACCGAGCGTGATAATTTGAAAGTGAAATAAAAAGTTGTTTAATTGTCGGGTCATGCATACAAAATTTTTCTCTAAATCCAAATTGGTTAGGACTAAGTATATTTTTTAAATTTTAATGTTGTTTTCTAACAATCTTTTCAAAAAATTGTGCAATATTAGAGACAGGAATTTGCCAATAATTTGATATTTTGTAAGGGTTGCGAGATTTAAAAAATGATAGATTTTATATAAATAGACGGGAATATGCCACTAATCAATTTTTTTATGTGGAAGTTTGTTATGATATTTTGATGTGTTTCTGCACATATAGATTGTAGCACTAGTAGCAATTGTTCCATGGTTATGTTGATATGTATTTATTTTATTATGATTTTGTGTTTTTTTTTATACAGCTGTTGTCAGAGCTATTGGTTTGGGTATGTAAAACCCGGATGGACGAAAAAATTGGTATAAATAATCTATGACAAAAGAAAATTTCCAAAATAAATCTGGCAAAAATGTTTTTCTAATATTTTTGTATTTTTTTACATTCTTTGTGGCGAAATACGTCGAGTCTGATTATTTATTTGCTTTTCATGAATCTAACAAAATACCAATGCGACACGCAAATATAAAAAATAGGTTGGGATGTCCCAGCAAAACGACTAGAAGAAATCAAATAATTAATTGGGTCATGTTAAAAGTCTGAATAAAAGACAAGTATGTGTGATTGTGAATGAAGCAAGGAGTGCTGAGGACAGAACTGTGTAGCATTATATCCCATTTGCTTGCACTATTTGCTTGACTTTTTTTAATCAAACCCGAGGAAGTCAAGTGCTATTTCATATTCGAGAAAATACTGGTTCCATTGAAAATAAAATCAATAACACGATACTGTTATTTATTGGTTTACGGTACAAGTACCTTTAAATATATAAAAGGAATCAGTCAAAAGTTACTATACAATATTACATTCATAATAATATTATATACAATACGGGAATGAGAATTAAATGAGTTACGTTGATACAATATTAGTTGAAATACGGAACATATAATAATATTTTATGTAGGTTATTCTAAAATAGAACATTTTATTCAGAAGCATTGTTATTTTCTAGTAAATATTTGCATTTCAATGCACGTAAGAGTAAGAAAGAAAATGCACATAAATATTTACATGGTAAATTTCGCCTTGCAACTAAACTGCACAATGCTACATTTAGAACCCCAGTAAAAATATAATAAAAAAACATAATATTGAATAATAAAAAAGTACTTTGATAACCATGTACTTGTCGACACACTGGCAAAAAAACATCAGGATTGATACAGTGACAATTTTTTTTCTATGTTTTATTTATTATTTACAAATAAATAAAACAATCTTATGAATTATTGCGATAAAGCCTTATTATTGAGATCGAAAAAGACAGTTATTTTTAAATTTCAAATAATTTTTAAAAAATTTATTTATTACTTAATTTTATATATATAAATAAGCCCGCCAAATAAAACAAAATACTCCACAAAGTGTTGGTTTGTGTGATATTATTTCGAATTTTAAATAAAACAGTGATCCATTGATCCCACAAGTGGTTGGAGCAATAATGACTTCAAGTAATTAATTAATATTAGAGACCTCAGACGAACTGCAGCAATTAAATTAGCCACTTATTGGGTGCAATCACAGCAATAAAATTGACACATTCGCTTAACCAGCATATTTAATAAAAATGAGAACCATAAGTTTTATTAAAAATGTTTCTTTTATTTGGGTAGTATGCACAAAAAACGAAAGCATTTTTCATTAAATAAAGACATCAAAACATTGTGGATTTTTTACGACACGCCACTAATTTCTCTAGTGCCGTATTATGAAAACACGTAAATAAAATCAAAATTAACGAAGTTAAGTTAAATTTTATCATAATAAATAAACCAATTACGGGTTTGAGATAATTCGGTAGAAATTTAATATAAATAGCTTGATTTCTGTGCCAAAAATAAAAAAAACTCACCTTCAAGTTGTCGAAAGTCCAATAATTGCAAACTAAACAAACACTGTACCTACACATTGATGCGATATATTATTGTATACAATACTGACCAAAATTCAATGATATAATTACCGCAGTATCATATTTTAACAAAAAATGATGAAGCACTCAATTATTACAAACTTCTTTTGATCGACATCAACTTTCAATTATTAGTTGATGCTTGTGTCTATCTTATGTTGGATGACCTTGCATCTGTCGTGTCACATTTTACATTAATTATCAATAGAATAGTAAGAAAACACAATCAAATTAATATTTATATATGGGCACTGAAATTAATTTGTTGACAAACAGTATGACGCGCGCTAGGCCTGACACTGCTTAGTCCAAACACTCCAAACCACTTTGATAATGTCAAAAAAACAAAGGTTGAAGGAATACAACAAATTTGAATGTATTTGTGTGCGGCTAACTTCATCCCGAGCTGATAAGATGTTTCATTTCGCACAACTTTATTTGGCTAATTAATAATGTATGTATGTTTACAATCGACCAATTATGATAACACTATTCTTTTTATTAGTGTAAAATAATATATATATATATATATATATATATATATATATATATATATATTATAGTTTGATGAATTATGTTTTGGTGGTGTAGTTTTGGCACCGAATTATTATCCGCGCGAGTTCATTCACGAGTACAACTTATTTCGACAAAACATGAATTCAGTTTTAGTATTTCGTAAGTGCACTAATCTAAGTACATTGATCAACTGAATTGACTCCATTCCAACTTCTTAATCTACGTGGTCAGCGTCCGGTAAAACTAATACGACGCCACGTCAAATATTTCGATTGGAATTGTTTTTATCCTTCAAACAATAATTTATTTTTGTAAAAAAATATTTTTCTAAATTGAATAGTAAGCTTTGAACAAATATTTTAAAGGTTTTTGTCCTGGTTAAGAATATTTAGTAAAGGTTTTCTCATTTAGCAAAGCAAAAAGAGTTTAAATATTGTTCCAGAATTTTAGACAAAACTAATGTTCAATAAAAAACTGTTGCAAATACTTTTAATTTGTATGTGTATATTTGTTTGGTAACTCGTTAAAAAACAATCAATAATCGTTTTAGCATAGATTTGGTGTTATAAGACGAAAAATAAAAAAAGAATAATCAATGTATTTCATCCTTAGAGTATACAAGAGGTAGCCCAAGCCAAAGCCAGTGAAGTCAGTATTGGACTTGTTTTTGATGATTTTAACATGACTCGGCGCAAATGGGCGTATACATCCATTCATATCACATATCGACATAATGTTTTTGTGTATTCGTATAGCCACTTTTTCGTTTTTTAAAAAAAAATCAATAATCCGTTTAGTTGTTTAGAAAATTTGGTGTTATAAGACGAAAAACAGTATATAAAGCCGTCAAGAAATTTGTTGTCTCTTTCTCTCTAAAACAGTGATTTATTGGATGGGTTGGGTAAAACAAATTAGCTATCCCTCCATATATTGTTCCTTCAAGATTTCATCAACTCCGAAAAAAATAATGTTCTTACTTACCTGGCTGGTTGGCATGATACAAAAAAGGCATTTAAAGAACAGTGATGGTTGAAATTCTTAAAGGGTTATCAACACGGTTTGACTAACAAAAATGGAAAAAGACCCGTTCCTTTGCAGTAAAAATGGAACCGATTCTTACAATGATTTAAATTGACAAAAAACTAAAGATGTAATTTGCTTTCATGAACATTTATAGAAAATAGATATAGCATATTATAACGATCCTAAATAAGCGTTAACTCATTACAGCGGTCATATTTAATACAATAAACTTGCGATAGACATAATAAAAAAAATAACAATTTTAGAATCGATTTTATTTAATTTTGACCATATATTATTTTTCATTTTGAACAATTGAAATATTAACTTACAATGCAGGGGTTTAGGATCACAGGGACCTATATCTTCGGGTTTTGAATATAAGATAGACCTTTGTGATCCTAAGCCTCCGAATGGAGAATTATGATTCGATTTTCGTAACTTTTCGGAAATTAAGAAAAGTCGATTCTAAATATTTTTCGATTATGTCATCGCTATTCGAAATAACACGTGCCTGAATGATATCATCACTATTTTCTAAGTGATATCTATGGAGTAATCTGTCAAAACACGCGTGCTTGTAAACTGTCACTATCGTACTACATACCACTTCTATAACCTATTAGTTTTAATAAAAGCAGAATTTACATGTTTAGTAAAATTTGTGCAGTGAATGGGAATGATTTGAACAGGTTTTAAGTTACAACAAATCAAAATGCCTGCTATATCAAGAGATAACAATTTACTAGTGTATAAAGGGAGTAATTTCTTACGTCAAAGACTGTTGCTTTCCACGTTGAGCGGGAAACCGATCAGAATCGTTGAAATTCGCAGCTCTGAAGATGAACCGGGTCTAAAAGAATATGAAATTAGTTTAATTCGTCTATTTGACAAAGTTACTAATGGCACTAAAGTGGAATTGAGCGAAACAGGAACATCTATATATTATCACCCGGGAATAGTTATCGGAGGAACATTCACACACGAGTGCTGCGTACAGCGAGGAATAGGTAACCAAATACTCAGTCAATTGGCTTTACCATAACCTTCGCCTTTGGCCCGCAATTTATTGCTAGCGAAAATTGAAACGGAATAATTTTCTGTATACATAGAGGTATATTAAATAGATAGTTAGCCCATACAGACGGAGACTTTTAACCGTGTTCTAATCAGTTAGGAGGAGGGTAAGTGGTGCGGAGAGGGGACTTGTGTTCAGCAGTTGAACAATACTCGCAAACTTTGCCAAAATTTGTCGAAAATATTATACTTACGATAGTACTGGCAATGTAACGTGACAGTTATGTTTTGCAAACTTCAAATTTTAGACAAAAAACTTATTCTTACTTAATTAGTAGTTATTTCGATGAAATAAAAACACTTTCCTTGGGAATGTTTCTTCCCCGGCTTTTCCAAACTTTAAGGGATTGTGTGTGCCTTGATTTTTCCAATAAATCAGCATTTTAGGGCAGTCATTCGGCTAGCAATATGTCATGTGTCAAAGCTACTTGTAAGCGTCTCTTTGGCCCGGCCCAGCTGTGGCTATAGCTGGCTGCAGTTGAGCTGAGCAACTTGGAGCCTCATACGTCTATGTCTGTATATTTATTATTTTCACATTCATTTTTTCCCTTTCCCTGTCTTGGCGGACATTACAATTTAAAGTCTGTTTACACACACCGTCTTTTGTGACAGTTATTGCCACGTATACCTAGTGAACCACTTAACTACATAGTTAAAAAGATATGAGTATTTTTTGGGGCATTGTTTTTCTTAACTATGTAAATCTTTAATGTCGTTCACTCACCACCGAAGTCATGGGAAGGGAACAAAATATTATTTGCATTAATTTTACACTTTCACTTAAAACCCTTTTGGCGAAGTCAAATCAATATTCCACCCGTAATGTTGTTTATTTTAGGAGCGATAGGAAACTTCCTACCAATCGACCAATCGTTAGCAAAAGCACACTAAAACTAAATACATGGGGACGTAAAGCCCATAGAAACTCAAAAAAAAGTACCTCCTACACTATTTTACTTTGGGATACTTCGGTAAAGCATTGCCGAAATTACCAAATGCGGTGCTTAAAATTAAGTCAAATCTGGATAGAAATGGTGTATATTTTTGAGTCCTGTGCGAGTCACAAATTTGAAATAATTTTCACTTTATTGATTGACCATTGGTCTTTATAATTTTTGGGGGTGGGTTGCAAAATAGTACGGGCCATCTCTGCTTTTATCCATATAAAAACGGATGGCAACTGATCCGTGGAAAAATCGTTACAGAAGACGGTGTGTGGATAGACCCTTAATCATCAAAATCAAATGAATTAATCATGGTTTGTTATTCCAGGTTATTACTTAGAAGTTTTGCTTGCGCTAGGGCCATTTTGCAAAGAACCCCTGAATGTTACCCTGCGAGGCATCACCCAATCAGTGACCGATGTTTCAGTGGACAGAATTAAAGCTGCAGCATTCCCAATATTGCTGAAGTTCATATTAGTCGATGATGGACTATCCCTAAAAGTAAATAAACGGGGTAAGTTTATTTCTTAATTCATTTGTTAATAATAATACTTGGCAAATTTCGATAGCTCCATGTTTGTGAAATATAACCTCAAGGGTGCTTAAATATCATATTTCATTTCATTAGAAGCAGACTGTTTCCATTGGTATTTACATTTAACCCAACTATAAATCGAAAAATATGTTTATAAGAAACAGCAAAACTTTACAACAATGAGATCTGGATCAACGATGGCATCATGAAGTTTAAACTGCTAGAACTTATAGGTCAATCCAACCATTTTCAGACTGAGACATAATTTTCATCATTAGCTTTGGAGCCTTGAAATATCCCTTTTACTGTCAAAAACCAAGATGAAACTCAATGTTGTTTGTTCCTTATTTTTCAATTCATTTGCATTTTTTTCTCAAACAAAATTTTTTTTGGGAAAAAAATGCAATGAGTGGCTGTGATTGAAAGGGTTAATATTAAGACTTATTTCAGGTGCACCACCTTTGGGAGGAGGTGAAGTTCACTTCACATGTCCAACCAGAAGACTACTTCGTCCCCTGCAATGGGAAAAGTGGGGCCTCGTGAAACGTATTCGAGGAGTTGTCTTTGCTCTCAGGGTCTCTCCAGCCATTGCTAACAGGGTCGTTGAATCTTCCAAAGGGGTGAGATATAATAGCAGATTTTATTACTTCAATTTGAGGCACCAGAGGACCTTAAGGGCTGTTTGACAAAAAATAATTAACAAATCAATTATCTTTTGAATAAATTATAAACACTAACTGCTCTTATTAGTTTATATAACCTCTTTTTATAATAGCTGCAATCTTTTTTTTAATATTATTATCAATTTGATGTATTATTTTGATTTGTAGGTTATGTTGAACTTTTTACCTGATGTGTACATCAACACAGACCAATACAAAGGTGGCGCAGCAGGGAAAAGCCCAGGATTCGGAATCAGCTTGGTGGCTGAAACCAATATAGGAACTTTTTATTGCAACGAGGAGGTCAGCGTGACTAAACTTCATAATTTACTATATCATAATTAAGTCCACAAATACATTTTAATAAATAACAACAACAAAATGTGGTTTTATTTTATTTGAATCCAGCTGTTCTTATATGAAGGGAAGGTAAACAAAAATAATCAATTTCGTCTTTACAGACTTCAGCTGTCCCTGGACCCGGTATAGATAATTCGGTACCCGAAGAACTTGGCAGAAAATGTGCCCAGGGTCTGCTAGATGAAATATACCGTGGTGGCACCGTGGACTCGGCATTCCAGTGGCTCATGGCATTGTGGATGGCTCTGGGGCAAAAAGATGTCAGCAAATGTGTTGTAAGTTTATAATATTGTTTACCCATTTTGAATATCACTTCCACGTTTTCTTTTCCCCCTATTACATTATTTTACTCATGTTATCATTAACTTCTAACCTCCAATTGATCTCAAATCTTCTTTGCTGTTTCTTGATTTTCTATCCATTATCTATTGAAGCGACAACTTTACTTTATTTATACATATTTAAAAAATTAAATACATTAAAATATTATTGTTTGTGCAGAAAAATCTTGCAAAAGAACTCCCCCTAATTTCGTTATGCTGTTTTAATTTATAATGATGTACTCCATAAATTAAAAAAAAAATCACATTCATAACTCATCTTACGTCACCTTTTTTGGTGGAGATTATCCATGGTTTTTTAATTTGGGTATTTTTTTTACCATCCATCTCACATAATAATATATACTACAAAACTACATCTTAAATAAGTGAACCAATTAAGCCGCGGCCCACTTGACTAAAAAAAAAAAACAAAATTTTGTAAATATAAAAAAAAAAATCTATAATTATGAACCATGTGACAATTATTTTTTCGCCCTACAACAGAACACTAATGTCCTAAACGAATTCTCAAGTAGTGTTGGCAATGCCTATTTTTAGATTTCTCATCAAACATATGGATAAATAGATGGTAGACAAAATTAGAAGAGCCGGTTTGCACCCAGGAAATCGAAAAATGAGACAAACATTGCGGACAACCCCCCCCTCCCACAAAAATTTTAAAAATACCCCGAAATGTAAAAAAAATATTTCTCTAGACATCCCCCCATCCTGAAAATGACTCTGTGTGGCCTAAAAACATTTGAAAAATAGGGAAATCGGCCCTTCTGCTAAAAAGGTTGTGAATTACTATTGGTGATTGACATTTAAATTAAGGAAAGATCTTTGACTTTTTAACCATTTTTCAGGTTGGTCCACTATCAGACTACACAATCGCCTTCCTCCAACACCTGAAAGAGTTCTTCGGCTGCACCTTCAAGCTGGAGATAGCCAAGAGTGCCGGGAACGGAGGTGAAGAGGCAGATGATTCCGATGATGATGACAGACCACCGGGAACGCAGAAGGTGGTGTTCACCTGCATAGGAATCGGCTACAGTAACATCAGTAAAAAGATCCTTTAAAAGTTATTGTTCCATACATGAATGACTTTGTAAAAGATTTATTGTGCAAAATATTGTAGTTGTGCAAATTTAATTCGTTATGCACAACAAATGTGACGAAATATATATTTTGAAGAAACTTGCGTTTTTAGTGAAGTTCGTGAGTTTTTTTTATTTTTGATGTTCAATTTTCAGAAATGTTTTGAAATTTGGTTTTAGTAGTTATAGATTCCTTAACAGCTTAATCCAGAAAGTCCGCAGCTAGCGTTAGAGGAAGTTCCTAATGAACTAATAAATAATTTAACAGTCAAGAAAAAATAAAGTGTACCTATTGAACGGTGATTAATAATATATTTGGGCCTTTTCGTGAGTGTTCAACTATGTATTTATTAACTTTTTGCTAGTGGGGAATGACTCATATGTTAGCCGTGGTGCCTGGACGAAGCAAATGAATAAGTTTTCATCTTCGTCAGGTTGGAGGGTAATGGTATCAATAATGATATCTTCATAGGGAGGCTGAAGTTCTTCATCCTTTCAATTTCATTCAGCGCTATCATTGTTAGTAATGTTCCACCACAAAGTTACTATTTATGTTAACCAAACACGGCTAAAGCCACTTCAAGTAACAATTCGATTCCGAATGGTGGTCTTTCACCAGGGTGATATTGATAGTATGTGCCACAAATATACTACGTATTATTTTTTATATTGATTGAATGTGAAATAACTCATTAAATAAAAATTACTTACCCACCTGGGATTTGAACCTACAACCTGCAGATTCGAAGTCGAGGATCTTAATTGCTCGACCACTGAAGTTGTAATTTCATTTAAAAAAAACACATGCCTAGTACCATCCTACACGGTGCTAAGCAACTTTACTATTTTGCAAACAATTACATTTTAAAATGTGAATAATAAACATAATAAAATTGCATTATTTCAATAGAAATGCAATACAGCACTCAAACACTCAAACCATAAGAGTACTAATTTCCCCCACTTGTTAATTTTATTTCTTAACTGTATTTATTAAAAGACAAGGTCGTGGATACATTTTCTTTAATTCATTAATATAAATGTTACAAATTGACTTGCACAACTTAAACATATTTACACTAGCTTGTATTCGTGATAGATCACAGGAATAGGTAAGTTGAGTCTTGAGAAATTTCCAATTTATTTTCAGCACTTAACAATAGAATTTTTTGTAAATATGGATGTACAGATTTACAAACTTATCTGCTCAGGTGGAGAAAAAGGTAAATTTTTTTAAATACTGGCAACCACAATATTGACAGCAGCAACGCCCCCAACTGTACAGTTTTTGTTTGAATTATGACCTTTTTTATTGGGGCATCAAAATTTTAATAGTCATAAATGGCAGTGATTCACTCACTGAAAATTGTATTATTTAAGTTGGACCCAAATGATTAGATACTGATATAAATAAATAAAGCTCGTATTTAAATGTGATAAAACTTTTTGAATGGGCAAAAATATTACACAATTTTATGTGTTCATGATGCACAAAGCTACCATAAAAATAAGACATGTCGATGTAACGTGTCTAATCCAGGCTCCCGTAATAGTTAAAGTCCATACCTAAATATGATCACGTCCAAATCTGACTCCATACTCTCATTAATTTCATTTTAATGAGAAAACCGATAAGAGAGCTTACATCTCAATATTTTGTAATAAAAACGCAGGGATATATTCAATGACGATGAATGCTTACGCCTTCTGGTTGAGAGGGTTCTGAGGAGATTTCTGCCATTCTTTGAAGAGCATCTGCTTGAGCTGCGATAGCTTGAGGGACGGATTGTCTTGCTTAAGAATGGGTAAGTTAATCTCTTCGTAAGCCGTGTAAGCAGCCTTCAGACGTTTCTCCGGATGTCTATCAGAGTCATCAGATTTTACGCTGAACAAAAAAACGACTCAATGTTACATACAGTATTACTAGGTTAACAATAATAATTTGCACTTAAAACACTTTTGATTATGATTGTTAGCAAAACAAAAGTTTTTTATTTCAAAATGAGATATTTGTTAACAATGATGAGGTCTGTCGCAGAGAGGTAAGAACAGTGGTTCTAGAACCCAGATCATGGATTTATATCCTGGTGAAGTAAAATAAAAAACCATCTCTTTTTTTTCAATTAAAAATAACTTATAAGTTTTACGCTTCAGTGTTAATTTCGATAATCTTCAAAGAACATGAAAATAGAAAAAGACAAAAAATAAAATCCTGAGTTCAAGTCTAATCTTTTTATTTTCTGTCTTTCTATTTTCATACTCTTTGTAGATTGTTAATAACCAATAAAAAATGATCAACTGTAATCTAATAAATTAAAAGTACAAATAAATCAGACAAATTTCCCCAATTTTGTTGCCATAGACTCACTGGCTCGGGGTACTGGAATTCTTGAGTAGTGTCGCATTAAAAAATAAATAAACATACCTAAGAAGGGAGATAGCTTGGTCGACGGTACTGGCGCTTTCCCCGGGAGCGTTGAATCGATTGATGTTCTCTTCGAGAGGTTTTTCAGCATGTACCATTGCACTCTGCAATAAATGAAGAAGGCTTACAATTAGATATAAATGATAGGTTGACAAAATAATGTCTAATTAGTTAAAATAAAAAAGAAACTGTAACCAAAACTTCAACTCTTAAACTTGTAGTGAGACTGTTTCATTATTTATTGTTAATTTACATAAATATTGTAAAAATCTGAAACTCCAACTGAGAGATTGCCTACAGTGGACCCTAGAACCTACAGTATATTTCATAAAAATATTTCAAATTTACAATAACATCTGTAGTTCTCGATTATCACCGTGGAAAATCTCTTGTTTGTGGCACTATACTTCCATTGATTTCTTATAATGATAATATTGGATCACTTATATATTTTTGTTTTGCTTTTCCCCTGCTCTCGTGAAAACTCACCTAAGTATTTTGACATACAAAAATATCAATATAAATTATCAGCGTCATTGGCTATCCATTGTGTCTGGGGTTCATCTCATGGTTGCGGGCCCTACAGTGTAAACTCTACCCCAATTGTGGGTCCATAAATTTTTAAGTGGACATTGGAAGACAGCAGAGAACAAGCCGAAGAAGAAACAAAATAAAACATTACCTCTTTATTGGCACACTGTCTGGCTACTTGATTTCTCTTTTCCGTTTCAGCAATAATACTGGCCCTTGTTATTTTGGCTAGGGGTTGTTTTCCTTGCACTTTGATGGAGTCCACTTCTTTTTGTAGAAGAATCTTTAATTCTGCTTTCTTATCTAACTGTTCTTGTTTTTTTCGTTCCTGTTCTTCCTGAAATAATTTTTTTCGGTTAAGTGTAAAGAAAACAGAAAATTGTATAAAAGATAATATATAATGAAACAATTGGTAGAAAAAGTCGGGGACGCCCGAGGGAGACACAGCATGACCAAGTGAATCAAATACTTTAGTCGGGTGATGTCAAGAGTCAGAATAACAGTATGTATGAGACGATGCACGAATTTGAATGAAGTGTGTGCCAAGACAGAGACTTGTGCGGCGGTCTACCATCTCTGCCTGTCCCTTCAGAAAGGCGTGATGGTTAATTAGTTCAATTTTTGCAAAAAAATACTCTTACGAGCAGAGGTTTGGAGCAGACCAATAAAATTATTAAAATGAAAACCTACTCCAAGTAAACTTTTTCATTCAAATGTGGTGAGAAAGTTTTTCCTTGATTAGTAAAGGAAGCAAACTTGCAGTGCTGCCAAGTAACTAATACTTTTTTGTTAATAATGAAAACTAACATTTTTAAGAAAAACATTCACCAACTTAATTAATAAAAAAACTGCATCACTGGAGCAGTATTTGACAAGGCTTCGGATAAAAACCCACTAGTTCACTGCTTCCGTTAAAAGATAATTACTGCAGTTAGAGCTTTATGTGAAATGTGTGTTTAAGTGAGTATAAGTACAAAGCCTTTACAGCACAATTTAAATTAATCATACGAGTTTCTGTTGTTTTTTAATAGTTTGTTTATGATCATCTTTCCAGTCTTCATCTTCTTTCTGTTGTTTTTTCAGTGTGTCCTGTTGGGTTTTAGCATCATTCTTCCTGGCTCTAGCGATCACCGCTTTACTATTCTCGCCGACAAATTTCTTTGGCATCTAAAACAGAATGAGAAGTTGTTAAGATTTGTTAATATTCTTCTCACAACGGAAAGTAATGAGAATTATCAATTTTTGATAATATAAAAATTAAAACATGCATCTGATGTCTAGTGTGTCATTATAATCTACCCGAAACTTCATATTTATTGTTGTTTCATCACATCTCAACATTTTTTTCTTTTCTACCATTATTAATGGTGTATTTTTTAAATTGTACAATTTATTGAACTGCATAGTGTTATAATTGTTCTTAAATAACTCTTTTAGATAAATACTGAATAAAATGTATGCAAAATCATAAGGAATAATGTGAATGTATGCGAGAATTACCCCAAAAAGAAGTATAAGCAAAATAAATCAAAAAAAAAAATTGACGTTTTTCAATTTGTTTCGTGATAAAACGCAAGATCTGCGACTTGAGTAGAAATAAACATTCAAAGGTCTGCTTGGGAGTTTCTAAAATCAGATGATTTTTATAATGACATTAGTTAACCTTATATTTTTGGATTTTAAAGTTATATCAATTTAGCGTTTAAAAAAAAAAACGTATTAATAATTCCTTTTTTTCTTTACCTTTGACACTGAGTTTTGAGAAAAAAATAACAAATACTATGAAAATAAATAATTCTAGTAAAGACAATCGTAGTAATTGAACAAAATCTCACAGCTGGCTGTCAAAATCGTGCCGTTTATTTTATGGCTGTTATATTATATACTTTAGAGATGGTCGATATTCTTCCTTTACAATAAAAAATCTCCTTCGTGAACCTTTTCTGGCACCAGGAACCGGCTCCAAAAAGAACTGGATAAATAACCGGTTCCTCGCCGGTCACTGGAACCGCAGGTACACCAAATTTCCGATATCACCATCCCTAATATTCTCGGATGTAAAAGTCTACTCAGAAAAATAAAGAGGGCAGGTCGTTCAATTTTTTATGCGGATTATAAGAAAAATATTTTTATACCCTCATGATTTACTTAACACTGTGTAGTGTATGCGGAGTGTCTTTGACTTTGAAGGGAATTGCAATGTTTCTAGGAGGTAGGAAATTTCAGTCCCACTTCTAGAAAAACCCATCAGTATACGCAGCTGTTTCTTTTGGTATGCATTATTTGAGCTTTCAAGGAATATTGTAAAAAAAAAAACATTTCAGGGCTCCAACCCGAAAGACACTTTTCAAAATGTGGTTAGTGAGTACTTTTTTATGAAATTACGCCTGATACATTTTTTAATAACTTGTAAAAAGGTGCTGTGGGAAAACATGATAGTTTTTTTAATTGAAATATGCAGGCTAGGTTTCTTCCAATTTGTTACTTACGTTTATCAGGCCACAATATCAAGGTACTTGCAACACAATCGCAATAGCTTATCTTGTTGCCCTGCAACTTTGAAATATATTTTCAGTTGTGCCATAAAAAAAAATAAAAAAATACATACGATTTACATAGTTTTATTAAACCAATATTTACATTTAAGTAACTAATTTAAAGAGAAAATGATAAATATATTAACTTTGAAGTCTAATTTTAAATTATCTGTGTATCATTTTTTGCAGTGAATCATTTTTTCACTAAATTGATATAAAAAGAAAGGAAAAAAAAAACAAATATTTAAATAAAAAATATATTATGGAATCAGAAACTATGTGGCCAAGACGCTTATGAGCCAGTGGCCATCACTTCAGCTCGCTTGGTCGATACGCAATCATTGAAATCGTTTACATATTTAGCACATAGAAGAGGTTGGGTGGAGTTTTCATTGTAACATTTAATCACCTGAAACAGATAAGAAAATACATATTTTAAATGGTACACATGTATGATGATGTAATGTCAATAATGTATTTAAATGTTAGGTGAACATGTGACGTGAAAACTAAATGACCTAAAATCTTATATGTTGAGGTTTTCGAGGTGGAAAATGTTAACAGCCCAACCTTCCTGAAATTGCTCTTTTTTAGTGATAAGTTGCCGACCTATGGGGTAGAAGATTTACATGACATGCTACAAGAAATTGTCAAAGAAAATAAGTAAATTATTATGATCTGTTAAAATTTTGATTAAGTTCATGATCCCAGTGGTGTTCCTATTTTTTTCCTATCTTTAAATATAATTTCTATTGTGAACTATGAATCACAGGCTTCCAACAGAGCACATGTTTTGTGTAGTCAACAGTGATTAAATATTAGAGTTTTACATGTCATTTCCTTCTATGAAAAGAGTGGGTACAATGGTATAATGGCAATGGACAATTTTTACTATAACCATGCGACGGACTTGTGGTGAAGTCAGAAACAACAGATATTTTCGTATTTATTAAGTACCAGATAAACCGTAATTCTTGATTCCAACGGGGTTAATCTCTCATTGTCCGGAATACATATATATATACCATTATTAAAAATAGGCTACATTGCGGTAACCAGTTGTAATGTGGCAAACTTAGAGATATGTTTTCAATAGTGTTTGAATGTTTTTTTGAGGCAATTGTTTCATGCCAGAGAGTGAAACAAATAAGACTCTATTATAGTAGGTACCAATCTGTAATAGGAAATTCAAGTGTTTTAGGGGAAAGAGTCAATTTTCGTAAAGGTTAGACATATTATTGTCCCTGTTCTGGCAGAAAGCGTTATTTAAGTTGTTTGATTTAACTTTTTTTTCAGAACAGAGACGATAATGTAATTCATAAGATAAATTGAAAATGAGTTTATTATAAATAGTAACACTTGACCTTTGCTTCCCAATACACATGTATAGGAATACATCAACAATTGGCTATATAATATAGATGCAAACTAATCATATATGGGAGATATAAAAAAGAAGATTTTTAGTATCTTAAAGAGATTAAAGAACTGATACATGATTATCAGAATAAGCAAACACTTTGTGGATTGACATGATTAATTAAATAAAAAACACACATTGTTAAAATCCACTTTATTTTTGTATATAAGTCAACTAGTTTCGATTCTGCTGAATCTTCATCGGGACTTAAAAATATACAGTGTATTTTTAAGTCCCGATAAAGATTCAGCAGAATCGAAACTAGTTGACTTAAATACAAAAATAAAGTGGATTTAAACAGTGTGTTTTTTTTAAATTTAATTAACTGATACATGCATCGTCAAAGCAATGTTTAAAATTATATAGTACATACGAAAAATACATTTTTTTAAATAAAGTTTCTCTAACACTTTGAGTTATGACAAAGCCATGAAATTTTGACAAGAGTTATAGTGGCATACCATTGATTTAAATTCCATACAAGGAGGTAGTTTGCCGGTGACGCATGCAGTTTGTGCTCGTTTGAACATTTGTGCAGTTTCGGTGACGGCCTTGTTATATTCTTCTTCCATCTTTTCGTTGATGGCATCATGGGCTTTCTTTAAGGATTCTATTCGTTTCCTCCAGTATTCATCCCCACCTTTCACGTCATAATCTGATTTAAATTCCTTCCTTGGAGGTGGAAGGGTTATTTGCTGGAAAAGAAAAACTATTTTTCAAATCATGTAAGAGATTATTATGTACGGGTTATTGAATTTTGAATTATATTTTGACATTATGTAATGTAAAGATTCTAACATTGACATTTATCGGTTCCGTCTCGGTCATTCGTTTCATCGCTGCTTCAGAAACGTGAATTGGAGAATCATTATTGACACTTAATTTTCTGGTACTCTGCGTCCCACCCATTATAATAAATACAATTTTTATTCAGTATGATTTCAAAAAAACATTTTTCCGGCAGCACGATTCGCGTTCCACTGTTGGCAATTGTGGCGACCATAAACAAAAATAAGAGATAACGTCTAAAGCTTTCCACACATGGCAGAGACATCTTGGTCTTTGTTTGAAACAGGTATTTTCTAAACAAGTCTTATCATAAGCCAAAGAAAATAAAAAGGTTTTAGGCCTATATACAGTAAAATATCTAAAGGCTTGTATAAATATATAATATCAAATCTTTTATCGAATTATTGTTTTAAATATTTAAATATATATATTCAAAGAATGATAAACATTCCCGGGTTACGGATAATATTTTTAGAATTCCTACTGCCAATATAATAACCGGAAGATGTTACTTGTAAGATGCAATTATGAAAGACTTAGTTAGCAGAAAGATTAAATCCATGACGGCCGCGTGAGAATCTGACGCGTTTGTCCACTTAGCTATTAAATAATAAGTATGATATACTCGTATAGTGTGGCAAGTTTTTAAGACTCCGACTAGAACACATTTCAACATTTGCACCTCAAGCTTCACACAATAAAATAAACATGCTTTTTGGCGATGTTTTTTTTATTTACTTGGATCACCTTAATAGGCATATTTTTTTTAGGAATCAAACTATCTGAGAAAATAATCAATCAGTTGGTTCGATTAATCAGTAAAAGAATTTAATAGTTGAATAAATTTTAATCAATTCTTCATGGTGTCAGAATACTCGATTTTTAAAAATTCGAACGCTTGTATTACTTTTAAAGGATCCTTTTTAAGAATCGACTTTTTCTATTCATAAAATAATTGATGATTTTTATATTATAGTTTTCCTGTTTGTTACTTCTTTCATAGTCATCGCTTGTTATTTTTCTTCTTTTTAAGAAGGCTATCTTCTGTCTTGTTGTCTATGATTATTATCACGCTTCCTGACATCTGACAGAAGTGGAAGCTTTGGTTTTGTTCACGGTTTATTTACAATTTGAATATCTTAGCTTAACTAATTTGGAGGTTGAATGAATTTCTGAAGCGTATATTATTAACATCCTCTTAAAATGAATTCGGAAGTTATTCAAGAAACCCCCGCTGATCTTACAGCCGCACAAAAGGCGCGGATAGAAAGGAACAGACTGAAGGCTCTAATGTTAAGGGATGCTAAACTTATTCCACACCCTTCAGCCAAAATGTAATTCTGATATATTTTTTTACTGAATATGTAAACATGTTTTGGTGCTTTCTTATGCATTTGTACCCCACATTATTTTTTATGATTCAAGTTTTGACTAACATGATACATTTTTGAACTTATGTACACGACTTTAATAATAATAATAATCTTTCAGAGAAACAGAAAGCGTACTGCAGAGCATTGTTAAGCTCCAAGGAACAAAGTTTATCGATAGTGGGGGTGGATTTTTAATTGAAGAAAACCCAACCGTACCAGTGGTTCAACGTGTATTCACAAAGAAAGCGCCGCCTGTCATCGATGTTACTGAACGGCCTACCTGTGTTGAGTGTGATAAAGAATTCTCTTCTTCCTATCTTTGGGAAACATTTGATTACAAGGCTTGCGATAACTGCAGGTAACAGTTTTCTATCAGGCTTTTCCTCTGAACAGTGGTTATGAAAATAATAATCACTTTGAATTAGGTACAGTTTGTCATCAAGATTTATATTGTGTATTCAAGTCCCACTTCATTTTTAACATGTGCATATACGGTCGAACTTGGTTATAACGATCACGGTAATAGCGAGATCACGGCTATAATGAGCAAGTACTTAATGATATGTTAGTTCGGGCTTATTTTCATACAATCGTGTGGGGTTATAACGAGGTTGCTTCACTGATATAACGTCCAAATAATATTGTCGACTCAATGCGCCCGGGTATGAGAAAAAAAAACAATTCTCGAAATAGTCGAATAATGTCATAAACAAGACAAAGAAGGCCGCCCATCCGGCACAGCGGCGGACTTTACGCAAATCACGAATAAGGGTTTATAATCCCTGATAGTTGTTGCTCTATGAAACATTTCTATCCAGTACTATCGGACACTTTGTAATAGTGTTGTTTAAAATAAAAGTCATACCAATTTTTTTCTTTACAATTCTGTTCCCTTTTTACAAATTCGTTTGTACTCTATGTCTAATTTGTATCTGGTTTTGCCTATTTCTTAAAAACAATAAATTTAATAATATGCAAGCTCTCATACCCTGGCGTAAATATCGATATTAGTAGGTAGGTACTTTTTTTTACTTACCTACTTTTATTACAAGTAATGGCTATAAGGAGCAAATTTGGTCGGTCCCTTCCCGCTCGTTATAACCAAGTTCGACTGTAATTTAAATATTTATAGCTCTTTAATTAACGCATGCTAATATTGTCTTATTATTTGCTGTTTCTATAACCTATTAATTTCTATCCACCGTGAATATATTCTAGATTCCGAATCGCACTCTGAAAAATCTTTATTATTCACTATTAGTATTTAATTTTCCTGCTTAGGCTATTCATCACGTTTTTTCTAAAGGCACAGGTTATTGGCTAGTTAAATTATGTGCTTAGCAATATTCCTGAGATTTTTATAATGTTAACAGCTTGTTTTAATTTTTCAGGGATAATGAGGACAAACACTCTCTCATTACAAGAACAGAAGCTAAGAATGATTACCTCCTGAAGGACTGTGATCTGGATAGCCGGGAGCCTATTTTGAAATGCATTTTGCGCAAGAACCCCCACAATAGTCGCTGGGGGTCCATGAAGCTATATCTCCACATTCAGATAGAGGAAAGGGCACTCCAGGTCTGGGGCTCTCAAGAAGCCATCCTAAATGAAAAAGAACTCCGTCTAGAAAAGAAGGATGTTTATAAATCTAAAAAGTACACCAAGCAGATGAAGGAGCTGAGGATGAATGTTAGAAGCAGTTTGTATGTCAAAACTAAAAAATCGCATGTGCATACTTATGGATCTGAAGATTATGATGAAGATAAAGATATTTATACGCATGTGTGCACTATTTGCCAATATGTAGAAGAATTTGAAAAAATGTAAATTTGAAAAAAATGGTAATTTGAATTTACAACATTGTATCATACGGCTGTTGCAAGTAGCTATAAGCAATAAGTAAAAAAATATCAAAAATGTATGAAAAAAATGTCACCTATTTTTGATTTTGAACAGCTGTATATGTATCTAGTTTATAGAATAATTTCTTAGGTCTCTCAAAAGTATGTATTGTTTTTTGAATGAATAAAAAATGTGTGAACTTAAATTCTAAAAAAACTAAAAGTTAAGATAAATTGTAAATCTGCTGGTTGATGTTATCAGTTTTTGCTGTGTAAAAATTAATAACTTCATAAAAATTAATAAATGTCTTGCCTACAAGGTAACTACATATTTGATTTACAAAGGGTCAATATTTTTTCCATACCTTGTTTTGCCTCTTGATACATTTTTTAACTCATTATCGCCTGGTTTCCACCCCTCCTCCCTTCTGTCACATTCTCCTCACCCTAATCCACACTCATGCTTTTCTAGGGATACTCTGTGATACCTATAATTTGGAGGCAAGAATAATAAAACAATTTTTTCTTTGTCTTTTGACAGAATAGCATTTATTTAGAATATTATTCACACAACATTAAAACCGTGTGTATTTTAAGTGGAAGCAAAATTGTGCTTCCCCATTGTCTTATAAATACTTCATTCTTATGTACAGTCCGCTCTCTTGTCTTAACACTTCTGTGTTGATGGCTTTTGCTAGCTACTTTTTACATCATTTTATATTCATAAAATAAATGTAAAATACAACCTTCATTCTATACACGGACAAAATAAAAATTGCATAGAGCATGTTATAAAATTAAGAATTACACCTAAATGACGCAAAAATTAATAAAAATAAAAGAATGACCTCATCTCACCACTCTTGATGACGGCCTCCACGGTCGAGTGGTAAGACGCTCAACTACGAATCCAAAGGTCGCTGGCTTAAACCCGGCGTGCGCCAATAACTTTTACTTAATTAGTATGTGTCACAACACATTTTAATTCATATAAAAATAATAACATTCGAAACGTTGCTTGAAATGGCTTTAGCCGTGTTTGGTGACCAGATCTGAATAGCCAGGTACTTGCCAACCTTCCTCTTCCCATTCTCCTTCCCCTCCCCACTACCTTCAGCTTCACAACATACCCTATTTAGGGATGCCAGTCTCACTGGCTCTAGATGGTTGGGAGCAGTTGAGACTCTTGTGCGGTATTCATATAAAAAAAACTGTTTATACATTGTCCACTAAACCGGCATCAGCGCCTATAACATACATATATTATATAATTTAAGGTGCTCTATCCAATTGATATTTTGTATCATCCCTCGTTTGGTGGAAAATATTAATTCTAACAACTTAATATTTTCAGCTTCTGTCAGAACAAGGTCAAAAACATGTATTTCTGTATACAGTAAAACCCTGATATAAAGTTCTCACCCAAGAAGTTTCGTTTTTTCGGTCCCTTTAACACTGAAATTTGAAAAATGACTAAACGAACCCACATAGGTTTCCCACATGAAGTTTTTTCCCTTCCCTTGAAGAAGAATCTTATAAGAGAGTTTCACTGTAATATTTATTACTAAAGCTTATACAGCAACTCTTCAAAATCAATTTTTCCATAAAGAATTGCTGTTCAAACACAATGAGAAATATAAAAAAAAAGAATAACAGCATATATATAGAATATAATTCGTTTCGAAGACGTGTTTGTGATCAAAAACACTTGTTTATCCAAGGAAATTTCATCATAAGGATGAATTGAATTTTTAAAATTATTCACTAGCGGAATCACTGCTATCTATCACTGTTGGCTCTTTTCTTTTCGTGTGACTTTAATGAGGAACCTGTTCAATGACACTTGCTTTTGCCTCCTTTTTAGCATTTAGCAGAAGTGTGACATTGCATTGTTGTTGAACAAATTCATCTCTAGCCCTGATACAACCTTACTATCGGGTGATGCTTTTCTAGGAAATTTTCACTTCTTTTTTTCCCAAATTTTACAGATAAATTGCTTTTATAGAGCAAGACATTGCTCACATCAAGTTAAGATTTAGTAAAAAAAAATTGCGCTTCTTTCGAAAAACTTGTAAACCAAGTTACTCGCAATTTGAAGTTCCACTGTATAACAAAATTAAAATTTACCAACAATTGCATTTTTTAAAGGTGTATTTTCAGAAAACCAAAAATTATAGCAATATTATAAAACACTCCCCTTATAAGTAGTATAACAGAGAAGCTGAAAATACCCTGCTTGACTTAAAAACTACAATTTTGATAAAAAAAACATTGCCCAGTTAAGTCTGGCATAAAGCGCTTCACTGATATTTGTCTTAAATTTTTCAAGTTTTAAATATAAAATGTCTTATCATAGAGCTGTGACTCAGCTTAAGTACTCTTTAAGTGTTCTTTTACGCTATAAAATATTCATTAGAAGACTTACTTGACTATTTCCCAAAATGATTAACTACTTGTAATCTAAAATAATGATGCGTAATGAATGATAGCTTTAAAACAAGATCAATTTTATGATTAATAAATATTGGAGAATAAAATCCAGTTAAAAATAAAAATTATTACTACTTGTGAAAATTAAAAAATAAATTAATAACATGAAAACATGCTTCACAGTTAAGTTGAAGAAATCATATAAAACTAGATATTGTTTTATGTGTCAATATTAATTAGGTGAACAGTATTTAATCACTAGTTTTTAAACACTATTTTCTTTAGAACTTGGAAGACTTTCAATTATATAAATTTACCCTAGAATATCAATAATCAAATAACCAACAACACTAATATTAACAAAATATTCGAAATTGTCCCATCTTGAGGTAATAATGTTTGGTTGTGCAATATTATCTGCGGATAATCTACACAATGTAATTAACTGGGTAGCACACATTGAAGACTTAATGGTGGAGGGGGATTAAGCATCACGTGTGTGACAGGTGCAGGCTAGGTGGCGCGAGGGATATCCTTCTCTGCTGGGGTGCCGGCACCCGTATCGGACTGTTGCCAATGTTGATAGCGGCTGAAGACCTGATAAACATATTGATACGTTAACATCGGTAGGGGTGAACCACCAAAATGGTCAAAACATATTTATTCAATTCATGCACTAGAAATTGTATTCTTAAAATTACAGCTGACAAGCATAGCAACGGTCATGTTTTTATGCTTGTCAGCCGATCACAACTTGATTAAAAGCTGAAACGGGCCGAGAACCGGTGCTTAACGGGGACCATTCAAATGTCAAAAATTCAGTTTGATTTTTCTTAATTAAGTTTTGTTAATATACAGTACTAATAAAATATAGTTACAAAAAAGACATACTAAGATAACTACATATAAGATTCCATTTAAAATGCTCACCAAATAATTATTATTTTATACATATTTTGATATTTAATGGTTTTGTTCAAACCACACAATATGACTTCAAACAAGGTTGCTATTGACCAGGATCCCATGAGATTCTAACATTCATAAGTTTAGATATTCATTCGATTGATTTCTTTGAACTTTGATCAATTATTTACTATACCTGTTATGACGCATGTGACTGCGCACAAGGTCGCTGTTGACCAGCGCGGCCATGAGGCTTAGTTCGCCGGCGAGCACGGTGGCGCAAATGATGCGTGCCAGCTGCATGCTATTGGAGGCGGGGCTAGTCATGTGCGCGCCACGCACGCCCAGCATCTCCAGGCAGGCGCTCTGACCCGGGAGGATGGTGCCGCCACCTGCAAGAGACAAATGTAAGTAACATTTCAATACATAGTATTATAATAGTAGATTATATTTATTTCTTCATTCAGATTTTTAGGTAAGATAATACGGTTATAGGTAGATTCTACAGTGGAATGCGTAAATGCTATTTGAATTATAATGTTGTTAAAAGAAAGATACTACCTACTAAACTTCTTTAGTTGTTCAGATATGTGCTGAAACTAATCTTAGTTTTCATTTCATATTCATGATGCTATCAAGAATATACATTTTAATACTTATGAGTAGACATCGGATTATATGCACAAAATAATGGTGAAACATTTCCTAACAATGTCAAAATATATGCCTATAAAAATATGCAAAAAACAAGAAATATGCTTTTTGGAACCGGTCCCAGATGGCAGGAATGTTCATCAGAATTTTTAATGTATTTAATTATAGTAACAACAAAGTGACAAGAGCCTGTAAGAAATGAGTTACTAAATATTAAAATTGATTTGAAGATCTCACATATTTCGTAACTGTTTTTGTTAAGACCTGCCGTCTGGAAAATCTATTGGTAATACTTTTTTTTTAGCGTTTCCTTTGAAAATATAGCATCTTGAAACATTTAGTATAAATGGTTCATAGGTGAAATTTTTGTGACGAAGCATGACATAGAACTATTTTACTTGAAGTAATTTTATTTACTAGACGTGTTTTTTTAAATTACAAAATAATGTATATTGTCCTCCATGCTAGGAGTTCACCTGTGTTGTGGAGGTTTTCAGTTCCTTATTATTTCCCTAACCGCCATCTTACTTCCATTCAATGCCCGTGTTAGCCCTGAGGCCACCACCGCCCCCTTGGAACTCCCAGGCAATACCCAGCAACCCGGGCAATACTGTTCACTATAGTAATCACCGATCTATCCAATGAATATAAGACAAAGTTCACAATGGCTCTTACCGACAGTGCCGACTTCCAACGAGGGCATGGTGCAGGTCATGTAGAGGTCTTCTCCATCATCTCCCGAGGGTTCCATGCTGGTGCTGCAGTTGCTGCTGGTGACATTCTGTGCGGGGTCCTGACCCGTGGCTATGAAGATCGCCGTCACCATGTTGGCGGCGTGGGCATTATTACCACCTTAATGATAACACAAAACGTTAAGAATTTTTTGGAACTACTAAATATTAATACACAAAGTAAAATCAATTATTTCAAAAATAAATATAGCCAATCACCATACATGTGTGAAATTAAAAATAGGTAAAACCTTTAATTAATCTTTAATCATTCTTTTAAGTTTAAGTTCTGTTTTTTCAGTTCATTGAAAAGTGAGGATAGGAATATCACACATAATATTTTTTATTTAGGGCCACTTGAAAAAAATTATAAGATAGTTTCACTGTAGTATATGTAATAATTGTTTATATACATAATATTTCTTCTTACCAATTGTCCCAGCCAAGGCTGATCCAGACAGGTTTTTCAGTTTATTACATCTTACTAAAGTTTTGGCATCAGTTTTAAATATAGTCCTAAGTGTCTCTCCTTCAATGACTGTTTCACAAACAACTCGTTTCCCACGTCCCTTAATCCTAAGAAATACAAAGAAAAAAAAGGATTATAGCAATTATCAGATATCAGTTAACCTCAATAGTCACAAATTGGAATGGTAATTGAACTTAATAGCAAAAATAATATACAATGAGAAAGTAGAGATGTACTGACCAATTAATTGCGGCTGGTTTTTTGTCTGAACAATAGTTTCCTGATAAACTTATGATTGTCATATCAGTAAAGTGCTGATGAATATAACGCAGGGCCATTTCAGCTCCCTTAGACACCATGTTCATTCCCATGGCATCTCCTGTTGTAGCACGGAATCTGATATAGAGTTGGGGCCCGTCTATTGCGATATGAATTTCTTGAAGGCGGGCAAATCTGCTGGTTGCATCAAAAGCTTCTTTGATTTTTTCAAAGTTTTCTTTGCCTTCGATCCACTGTTTTGCCTGACTGAAAAACAATAATGATTAATACCAAGTTGGTATAACAGAAGCGTATATATATGAAAGTGAATAAAGCAAGGAGTGTGTTAGTTAATTATAATTATTAAGTTAATCATGCAGTGGTTGCGAATAACCTGACAATATTAGAATTCATCCTACTTTCATCATTATAAGCGTAAAATGTTGCTTGTGCTATGATGGAGGACTTAGCTAGCAGAGAATTAAACCCGCAGCGGTTGGGTGGGGACCTGGCGCATTTGTCCATTTGGTTACTAACCGGTCCGTAATATAAATAAAGGCCATGCTGCTGATACATCTGTTATAACCTGTACCTCTTTCTTGTAAACTACCCGTGTATCAGAAAGATAGGTTACGATGCAAGTCTCAGGGGTAAAACCATTTGAGGTTATCAAGGTTATTACTATGTAAAGTTTTTCTTACCTTGCTCTGACAACGTTAGGAAAACTGACCACTGGCGCTCTTGTCATTCCAATATCCTCCACAACGGATGTGACTCCACGGGCGCCCAAAGCCTTAGCTCCACGGTTCGTAGAGGCCACTAGAGCTCCCTCCGTGGTGGCCATGGGAACCATGTAGGGAATTCCATCTACTATGAGAGGACCAGCGAAACCCACGGGGATTCCTACATAACCTATTACGTTTTCACAGCAAGTGTTCAGCACCTGTTGTAATTAAAAGATGAATATTAGTTTTCAATTGGTTTATCATAATATATTGATAAAATGATTTTATTATGACTGTCTCAAAGGCACTGTTAAACTGAGGCGAAACAACAGAACATAAATCAAATTTGATCTACCAGTCATATGTATCTACAAACTAACACAAACACGTTAATTTACCTTGGAGTAGTCGTAGTGTAAGTAAGGCAGTCCATCGAGAACATCGGGTTGGAATCCACTTCGCTGTGTGATGATTTCTCTCCTCAACTTAACTCCTCTCAAATTGTCACCCAGAGCACCCTCCAGTTTGTACAGAGGAATGTGTCCCTTGTTGACCAGTAAGATGACCTCATTATCTGACAAGCCCTCGGCCCCCAGTTCCGACTTGTATATTTCCACGCATTCGGCTTCCGTGCGAGGAAACCGGGGAATATTTTCTATACTAATTTTCTTTTCACTGGCAGTTAGGGTAGGCACAGTGCTCACTTCAGTCTGAGTTTCTTTGTCTTCCGATTCAAAATCGCAAAGCTCAAATATCGGCCTTTTTGGTTTCACTTGGTCACTTAACCTCAAGTGCGCTAGGGAGGTCACATGCTTCATGCTAGATTCTTTGGTAAGGTTATTCATGTTTTCTTCTCTAGTCTCACTCTCTACTTTTTTGGTGGATAGTATCAGTGTAGTATCAAGTTCTTCTTGATTCTCGAAGAAGATGAATTTAGCGGCCAGGGCACAGACAAGTATCAAAATCACTATATGCTCCACACTCACTGTTAGCCACCTGGAAAATGATTATGATATGAAAAATCATCAACACGAGCCTTAATTTACTTATTTGTAGTGATGTTATGTTATTATATTATGGTGTATTGTACTGGATGTTCGTTTTTTATGTCAATAGAAATTAATTATGGATATTAATTGCAATAGATTTGATGATGAAAGGACAATAATTATTATGAGTCAAAGAGTACACTGCATCTTTGACATTTTCTGAATCATCATTAATCTTTTGAATACATTAGGTTTTACCTTTAGAACTGGACAAATTAAATAGATACAACAAAAATATGAAACTTACTTCATGTATGAAGGAAAGATTGCTTCCTCTGTCCTATTCAAGATGCTGTGTTGGTTAGTGATGGAATCTCCGGGACCTTCGTGATCTGAATCTCCCTTCAAAGACCACCGACTGGAGAAAAACACACACAATAATTAGTATAAAAATATCTATATGATAAAGTATTGATTTATTTTATGATTTCTGTAAAAAACGTGACATTTGGGAGCGCACAACGCTCCTGCTTCAAAGCCAAGGTGAAACTAAGAATAAATGTGTCTCAACTTTAAGATCTGCTCCTCGCTCTTGGCTCAAATATCACAGTAGAGATATTTATCAGAAGGACAATACCGGCTAATAGATATTCTTAAGAGATATGCACTTCCTCCATCTATTCTTTAAAGAAGTCGAATGTCAGCCGTAAGGGGTGCTCTAACACAATCCCAGCATATTAATATCACCCATCTTGTGTTTGTGAATGGAGCTAGCTAATTCATTAGGAAACAGGTTAGGGCTCACTCATTGTCAACGGATAAAAATACTTTTTAAATGACATTTATTTAAATGTTGAATGAAATGACAAAATCTATGACAAACCATTCTAGGACGCATACATATTATCTTTGTTAGGAAGAAATGAGAGGAATAATCACCTGTGAAGATGTACTAGGAGAAGGCCAGCGGACATGATCAGTTTCACCCTCTGGACAACTGGGTTAGGTTTCTGTTCCTCTTCAGCCGCGTGGAGAGCCCTCAATAATCCTGCTCCCGGAGCCTCACCACTCCTCGCTCCATTTGACAACTGAAATGTACAAAGTTGTGATTGAAATTACCTCCACGTTGATGGTCTAGTAGATTTTCGGTGACCCAGTTAGAAATTTCCTCACAGAAGGAACTTTAGTGAATACGTCTACCGATTTCAATGTTCATTCTTTTCAATCAAAATAAAAAATTTCAACTCAATTGTTCCATTGTTTAGATTTATCATATTGTGACTACCGCATACTTGATGGACTATTGCATATCATTACCAGTACTGATATAGATGCAATGATAGTTGTGTCTAATTTATAATAGTTTTTTTGTTGTTCAATAAACAGTTTTTATTTAGTGATCGACTAGTTAACATATGTTTTTTTTAAATAAAGTGTACCTACAACTAATTTATTAACGAATGGAACAAAAAAATGTTGTCATTCTAATGTGTAGAGAATTTCAATGGGTATTTGAAACAGGCAGGTTGACACTAAGGGTCGGAAAACTATGGCCTGGGTGCCAATTACGGTCTGCAACCATTTCATTTCATGTACGGCTCACAAGCTAAGAATGAATAAAACATTTTCAAAGAAAGCCTATAACAGAATGGCCGATTGTTGAATTGAGAGGTTGCATGGTGCAACCGTATGCATCCCTCCTATAACTGAAAACCCCAATTGGTTAAATTTCATATTAAAAAAAAAAACAATAGAATTTTTTACACTAGAGCTGCATTTCAAACTATGGTAGTTTTTAAGTCCAATTTCAGCTTTTCAATATTTTATCAAAAAAATATAAATATATGTCCGACCAACTTAGTAATATATATTTTTTAAATTATGTTATATTTTGTTCAATAACTTAATTTTAACCCTTTTTATTTTATAATTTTGTCCTTCCCGGAATGAGTTTTTTTTTTTAAGTCCTTGGGAATAGTATATCAATAAATGTATTTTTTTGATATTATCATTTTAATAATAGTTTTTAATTTAAAGTTTTTTTTGTCTTTCTCGTTATTTTATCTTATTCTATTTCATTCTTGTATGGGAGGTTGGCTATCATCAGAGAAATCTGCAGGCCGCAGCCTGCAACAATTGCCTACCTACATAAATACCATTGAGTATGCGTATTTGGCCCACAGAACTTAAAACATTTTTATTATTCGAATTATTTGGCGAGTCCTGTTATAAAATAAAATAAATATTGTAAAAGTCACCTCGGAAACCAGCGACAGACATGCAGGGTAGAGCGTCATGAATACCACGTAGTTGACCACCACGGACATGCACGCGTACCAGCTGAGCGCCACGAGGCGGGGCACGCCGCTCAGCACGCCCACGCCCACGAGCAGCGCCTCCACGAGCGTGTCGAGCGTGAGCGGCGGGCCCAGAAGCTGCACGCCGTGCGCGATGCTCTCGCGCACCTCGCGCTGGTTGCCCGCGGCGAGCGCGAGGCGCGCCAGAAGCGAAGCCTTGGACACGTCTATTAGGAGCACGAAGAAGAACAGCGCGTCCCTGGGGAAAAATAACATACATCATGAGAGGGCGGCTTCCAAAATACATTGACACACATGTTATTAGCTTCGTACAGACGGCGCGCGTATTAAATTAATAGTGACTATAATAATGCATTTATTTTGGTCTTTCCATTAATGTTCAAATATTGCTTGAAACTTGTGGGTACATATCTAGCTTCATTCGAAACACCCCTCGTGCCGTATGAATGAAGCGATTTGAACATAGAGACGTGAACAACTCGGTACAGGTTTTCAAAGAAAAAAAAACAAACAATAACGGTAATTCATTTACATGCTTACCTCACACTCCACAACAATGCACACAATGTATTATAGTTGTGTATTTGCAGTAATTTCATCTACATCTACACGCTAACCTTACACTCCACATTAATATTTTGAAGATTATTACTGTTAAGGTTTCCATAATTATAGGAATAAAAAAATAATTAACCTGTAAATTTAAAGTGGGATAACGTAACGTTCACACATGACAGTGGCTTTAAAATAAAACATCGAATTTTCCATTTCCATTTTAACCTTTATTTTAAACCAGAGTTAATTATCCTAATTACATATCTTTCTGTGCGATTTCATTGGTTATAAAGCGTACATAGCTGCAATTCCTAGTCGCCCGCCTATCTGAAGCCGCGTACAGACATATTGTTTTATTTATAAACTCCTTTATATTTGTGTAGATAAATCATTAATTTCCGTTATTAAAACAACTGGATATTGAATAGGAATTGGTAATATCTATGTTTATTTAAAATATTTTTTTGCTTTAAATTACTACTTTTCTTATGATCACTTAACACATACGACGTTACTCGCAGTAGACAGCCGCCGATAATTAAAGAGGCAGGTCGCCCGTAGTGATCAAAAGTTTGGCCACCCCTGGTATATACAATCTAGACATATACAAGCTCAGAGCAATAATATACAAGTATCCGGTAGTCGGAACTGTCAAATGTAACAGAATTTATTATTTTCCGGAGTTTTCTCGAGTTAATATGACAAAGTTAAATGCATCTTTCCGAAGCTTAGGAACAGGAAAGATGGTCAAAGTTCTGGCTTATAGAAATGTTAAGAGAATGGAACAAATTGGTTCTATAATCAATGCTGATCCGACATTTTAAAATATTGCGCTGTACTACCATTTTCCCGGATTCATAAAGTTTAAGAATAATTATTCGATTTTCAAAAATAATTTCAATATATTCAAATATCTCACATTACTGTTCCCGTGCGCGTTTTTTAAACGTTTCCGGGAGAAATAATTCGATTTTTAAAACCAATACAATAATAAAACTAATTAGTACCTTTTCCGTACGCGCTTTTAGAGGTATTTCCGTGAATCTGGCGCGAGTGTTCTGTACCGCATAAAAACCACTCAGTTCATGCTCCTTTCTACATTTAAGCCGGAATGCTTGGTCTTGCCCACTTCCGTTCGCAATTGTTATTAAGTTCAGAACGTTCAAATAAACCTTCAAATATCGGAGGTTACTCTACGTGGAAAATAACGAAGGTCTATTTGATCATTCAACAAGTTAGGCAACCTAAAAAAATACTAAATACTAAGAATTAAAAAAAAATATATCGCGATATTATTATAGTGACGGTGTGGTCTATTTAGTTACAGAGGATGAATTTATTAGTCGAGGCTATCAAATATTATCGAATAACGATAAAACAGTTATCAATCTATTCGTATAAAGCAGTAAAAACTTTCGAACGGTGAGCTCAAGCGCCATGAAAGTTGCACAGCTTTTTCTGTCTGGAATTTCAAACCCAACGAGACTTTTCTGAGGTTGCAAAATCATTTCGATCATGAGCTATGAAGCTTTTTAAAAGCTAATGTACAAATGCCAAAAATAAGACGAAACGCCATATTGTTTGTTTTATATTTTAGTGTCAATTGTCCAATAAAAAAGTGTCGCAATTTCAGTTGTAGTCAACAACAGCAGTTTGATACAATTATCTGATGCATTGTTTCAAGATAAAGATAAATGACAAGTTATAAAAACTCATCGAGTTTCTTGAAACCTACGTTAGTCTGTAGTTTCAACTCTCATCAGCTATTTGTATGCGATGTGATATGACATTAACATTGAAATTCGGAATTCTTGTCTAGCTAGATTTTTAGAAGATTCTAATGACATTCCAACAGATCAGTAATATGACTTTAAATTGGCTTAAATTTCGTAAATGATAATAAAAATAATGTAAATTGAATACATAGTATAGTATATAATAATTTACAGGTGTACCGGGACATAGACTTTAACCAGCGGTTCTTAAGCTTGTTTGTAGTAAAATAGGTAAATGTCATTTTACTCTAACAATAATGTGACATAAAAAATACATATATATATATATATATATATATATATATATATATATATATATATATATATATATATATATATATAATTGTTTCACATTCTGCCACTGACTAGAACGACGTGGTCTGCACCAATCCTTTCCCGGGAACATTGAATAGTAAGGGACGGTGCGAGGGTGGACAGTTATCGGCTGACCGGATCGCAACGTCAACTCCATCGCGTGCAATGGAGCTTTTAAAAATCAATTTAAGTGTCAAAAAAATAAGAGAAGACCTCATATTGATTGTTCCATATTGTGCGATTGTTCAATAAGAACACATAGCGCTGAGAGTCGGGCGAAGCCAGGTACTCGTAGTAGTGCGTTAAGCAAGAAACTGAGCGAACCGCATGGCGCCATAGACTGAAAGGATTTCCCACGACCCAGAAACATAATGAACACAGTGCACTGGGACTCTATTTGGGATGAGGCTTATTCCGATTCGGTGCTTGGTATCTTTCGCCAACTATCTCGCACGAGTGTAATGTGTAGTGTGTAGTGTGTAGATGCCACGAATCCCTGCGCCATTCCTCGCAATATGCTTGCGTAGTATAGTGTAGGGTGGAGGTGGTGGCCGAGTTAAGTTAAGAGCAGAGACATGCGATAAATACTGGCAAGCGGCAGTGGTCATGCGTCATACCCAGCCGCTGAGAGATCCGTTGCAACCTTTCATTCTATTGCGCGCGTCGTTTGTGAGAAACGGTGAGAGGTTAGAACGGATATTATCAGCGGTTGGGTTGTTGTCAGTTCATAGCGGTACCTTCCGAATGTCGGGAAAACGGTCGAGTTATTAAATTAGAAGATTCACCGCGCTCGTAATGTTCGAGTGCCCGATCAAGTGGCCGGCGGTCGTTCGTCGAACCCGCGGCTGGAAACTTTCATATCGTTACGTTACGTGGCGGGCCGGACAGTTTCACTTTTCATGTGAAGATATGTAGCGCACCGGGCCCCCTGGCCACTGGCCACCGGCCGCCGCAGGCCCGCGTCATCATTCCTGTGCTCTGTCCCCAGTCCCTACTTCCCTAGCCTCTAGTTCCGAGTTCTTAGTCCCTAGTCACTGGTTCCTACAAGTAAATCTACAATGCAAGCAATACAGACCATAAGTTCAAAACAGAAAATTCTACAAATATAAAAACAATTCCAAATAGCAATTTAAAAATGAAACATTGCAGTTCTACTGTAATCAAATTGAGCCTATTGTATTTTTCAGAGGAGTCATCTTTAATGTTACATAAAGATTTTTGAAACAATAAAAAACCAAATGTTGTTTTTTATTTTACTTCACTTTATACCTAGCATAATATAAATATCGATAATATTTTTCTAATGCCATTCATCGCTTTGTAGACAGTAGACAACCTGACAACCTGACTACCTGACTACCCGCAGTATAGAATACTTGACGAAAAATACAATAAAACAGGTCGAGGAATACGATATTAAAAAGTGTAAATCCAAGATTATTATTTGGTAAATATATGAGTGGATAAACCAGTTATACATTGTGCAACTTGGAGACCGAATATATTGCCACCAAAAATGATATAATTTGACTTTCTTGATGAGCTAGCAGCATCACACCAACTCGTGAATCGATACAACACTGATGTAGTATTGTGTTTGAATATTACACATTATATGTACATCATGTAGCAATTTAAGTAATATAGGAAGTGAATGGAGCAACTTAATGAAATTCTGCAATCTAAGTACTCGAGGAAATGACAGCGAAAAGCCTCGAGTCCCCCTTCCAGCTCGATCCCCTCCAGAGAAAGCTCAACTTGAGATCTAAGGTGCAACAGACTAAGTTAGGTAAAGCGATCAGAAGTCATCTTGGAATACCCAAGTGGCTTAGAACTTGAATGAGATGATTCACGGGCGATCCTAATAATCATTCCTAATTTAAATTCACATCACACGTTTCTCCATTTATATGACAAGTACACAGTATTGTGATGACATCATAATTATTAATTGAGAACTATATAGACTCAGTTATCTGCCGGGGTCCTGGTAGAATACATTAAAATAATCTCAAAGTTTTAGCAGGTGGGCAGAACCAAAAGTCGATGGTTTTTGAATTAATATCAGATATAATGAATCCTGTTTTCCATAAAAATACTACGCGATCAATTAGATTCGCAAAAAACTCTTTGTTGGTTGGAGGGATGGGCAGTTAGCGCGATGTTCATTGATGATTTTTTATGACGACAGGCACTTAATTCAAAAACCCGTTTTTACAGGATGTAAATACCATAATATATACCACGTACGTATATATTATGGTATTTATGTTAGGGTATTTTCCCAGAGAAAAAAAAAAACAGTTGATACTAGTCGTGTGGCATCGACTTCAGATATCAGCCATTCAAAACTGTGATATACTCGTATATGTTGTAAAAAATACCCAAAAGAGAAAATGAGGAAAAAAGGCAAAATATCTTAAAAATTGCTATTTTATTATACTTCGTAGTACGTATGCACCAATCAACAGCGGAGTTAGCATTTAACTAGGTAGCTTCACGATAAGCTGTAAACTTACATTTATCTATGAACTTCCATTCTTTATTTTTTGTTTAAAATACATTTATTTTGAGTTACAGTGTGACCTGAGTATGTATGAGACGATATATGCATGTGAATGAAGCAAATTGTGTGTGCCAATACAGATTTGTATGACAATCCACCTTCTCTTCCTGCCCCTGCGGAGAAACGGCGTGATGGTTAGTTAGTTAGTGTGACCTATGAAAATTGGCCTTGAGGTAATTTAATCACTAAACGGTGCTATATTAATTTGAAGAATTCCAATTATATTACAGATGTCCACACTTATTTGTGAAGTCAGGAGTGTTGCTATTGTAGATATTGGGGCTACCAGTACAAGAAAATATGTTCGTTGGCTTATCGGTTCATTTTTTACGTCTTTTAATTCGTTAGTTCTACGCTGGCCGCCTGCACTTATAAGTTAAATACACCTAAACGTTTGAGTCGAACACTGATCAGACAATCCCAAGAAGTGTGATCTACACCTCCTTGAAATAAAACTGATGTAAGCAGTTTTAAAAAGACCTTTCGACTCCTAGGCCCCAAAAAGTTTAATAAAATTGATTATACATACTCGTATGTTCAAGGAGAATGGTAGAATGTTCAAGGTTATGAGAGTCAACCCGCGGGTTCGAATACAGATGAAACATGTTTTTTTTTTTATAGTAAATACCGCACAAGAGTTCCGACCGTCTAGATCCAGTGAGACTATGGTATCCCCAATTGGGGTATGTTGTGAGGCTGAAAGTAGTGGAGAGGGGAATGAGATGGGGAAGAGGAAAGTTAGGAAGTACCTGGCTATTCAAATCTGGTCAAGCCATTTCAAGCAACGTTTTGATTCTGAATGGTGGTCTTTCACCAGGGCGGTACTTGGAGTATCTACCACTCTGGAACGTGCCACAAATAAACTTTACATTATTTTTATACGAATTAAATGTGTTATGACACATATTAATTAAATATAAGTTATTGGCGCTCGCCGGATTTGAGCCCGCGACCTTTGGATTCGAGTGCTGCACTCAGATTCAGCGGTGATGGCAAGATAACGAGTAGGGAGAAGTTTTTATTTATTTTTTTATTATTAAATATCTTGCTAACATACATGACAATCCCGATGAGTTATAAAAACTCACTCTGGGACAAGGGAAATTGAAGGACTACACGAGTTACAACGAAATCCAGAGTAATCAAACTAACATAAATCATAATAAATCAAACAATATAATACAATATAACATAATAAGAAATACAGTATTAAAAAAATGGTAATTAGTATTAATATATATTTAAAAAAAAAAAAATAACCTTGAAGTGCAGTAAATGATAATGTTTTTACTCTACCGGGAAAAGAAAACTGTTTTGGAGTTTGATGTTAGTGTGCGTTGTTTGCTGAGTAATTTGTAAAATGGTGCTTGTGATTTCATGTTTGGGGGGGATCTTGATTGGAAGGGTACCGGTATTTGAATAAATGTCCCTGACACGAGTGTGCCATGGATCGGAGTGGTACTTACTTCAGGTCGGAGATGTCGCCCCGCAGGAAGTTGATGACGGAGGAGGTGAACACGACGCTGGAGAACACTGCGAACAGCCCAGCGATTGCTAAAAAAATAAATAATATGGTCACACTACAGATAAAACAATACTACCTACCTACAATCCACTTGCAAAGATTCATGTAACACACAAAAAATAACAAAAGGTAGTAATTTTTTTTTTTTATAGTGAAAGCGCACAAGAGTCCCAACTGCTCCCGATCGGGGTATGTTGTGAGGCTGAAGGTAGCGGGGAGGGGAAGGAGATGGGAAATATGAAGGTTGGGAAGTACCTAGCTTTTCAGATCTGGTTACCAAACACGGCTGAAGCCATTTCAAGTAAAGTTTTGAGTCCGAATGGTGGTCTTTCACCAGGGCGATACTTAAAGTATCCACTCTGGTAGGTACGTGTATATTCCGTTATTAATTTGAGTCGCGAGTCATCGCCTATTTTAAAAAAAAAATTATTATTATTGAAAGATCTTTTGGGCACGTTTGCCACCATTTGAAAAAAGTTTAAGTGAGGTTCAGTGATTTGTTAAGGTTGGGTTAGCAAGTATCAAAAACTAATATTAAATTTATCAGTGGAAAACATAGTTATCCGGGGAATATAATGTATACAACTAACTAACCAACCATCAACCCATTTCTCCGCAGGGGTAGGAAGATAGGATTAAACGCCGCACTACTCAAACTCCTTGCTTCATTAACGTTTCTGTTATTCTGACTCATGACACGATCCGACTTAAGTATTTGATTCACTTGGTCGTGTCATGCTACATTGTTTACACGCATTTAGAAATTTTAATAATGGTTTTCGAAATGGTCTTTTCATCTTCATATTTTTGAACCTGTTATTTATTCAATATTATTTGTTCTTTTCATTTACAATATTTGTGTACCTGTTATTCAATATTATTTTTTATTTTCTTTTACAATATTTTTTGCAATGCTTATGAGTTTATTGTTTTTGAAAAAAATGATAATATTTATGTAAAAGTCTTTAGCGGGCTAAAATAAATAAATTTCATCGAGAAGTTTTCAACATAAGCATTAAAAAAAATAATATATATATATTTATTATTTTACTTGAACATACATTTTTTATTAGTTGGTAAATTGCCCATCCCACTAGGCATAAGCCTGTGTTGGGATGGCAATTTGCAAATGTATTACCGCTAAACGAACGTCTATTCTCTAATAAATAATGAACAACTAATTATCCGTAAAAATCACAGGATGTAACTTGACTCATCAAGAAAAAATATTGCTCCATTTTAAATATAGAATAATGTCTGCTAAAATAAATTATAGGTAGGGATTTGAAAAGATTTATTTTTAAATTTGATGATTTCAATTGACGTCGGTTCCAAGTTTGATAAGTTCACCTCATACGGTCGTACGTACTTATATTTGTTTCTAATAAAAATTTACTGTCAACAATTCATGGTAAAAATGACCAAAAAAAGCATATACCGAGGTTTCTCATCTGCAGGTTGCCAGCCCTCATCGGGTCGCCAGCTGTTTTTGGGTAAAAGGTTTGCTAATATTTTTTGCCGGTGTCGCTAAGTTATTCTATCGTATGGGTTCAAATAGATACTTTAGAATGCACACAACTAACTAATATGTTTACCCATTTCTGGACGATGCCAACATTTTATTGGAGTTTGATTCTTGAAAATAAACACGGTGAAGAAATCGACCGTATCTATTATGGCTATCAAAGCTAGGTGGGTTGCGAGAATTTGATGTTTTCAAAAGTGGGTCGTGTTACTACAAAGTTAGGGAATTCCTGGCTCAGACATTTGTATGTTGCGTGCATATGGAAGCAAAACACCTCCCTGAGTCACCGTGGATTCCAGAAAATTCAAAAGTGCAATCAATAGGAACTCGGAACTCAGTCGTTCGCTGTTTCCAGAAATAGCATCACGGTACTAATGAATAGACATGCACTTATATTGGAAAACATTTTCACTTTAAACGTTTTAAGAAACCGCAGGAACGCACAAATTTCGACTGCAATATTAAGGCCAGTTTGGATAAATGTGTCTTAATTTTAAAATAATTGTAAAAATAACCATCTTTCATACACATTTTACAAATATTTTAAAGATTGGATGGAGGAGCTTGAATTGACGCAATTGTCTCAAATAACGCATTTATCCCAACTGTTTTCTTCTACTCAGTGTCTTTATCAAGCGGATGTATTTTGAACGCGTCGCGGACTTTTTCGGCATAAGGGAGCGAATCATTTCGACACAGTTCCTTCAGTTCTAAAACCATAACAGTTGCAGTCTTTAAAGTCTATCGATTCTACATTTCCCTTGATCTTTGTCTACCTTCACACCCGACGTCTATGTTTGTAACTGGCTTTTCACGATGTCTGAACAGTGATTATGTTCCAAGTTTAAGTAACGCACATATTTGTGTGCGCAGTGTTACGAGCGAAAAAGAGAATAATTGAATCGTATTAGAAACCAACACAAAGCGAGAATAATAATTTATGAAAAAGTAACGTTGGCGGAGTTCATTAAGATGTATGCGACGTTTTAGCAAAACGATTGTTTATCTTTTATGTGTATTTACTATAAACCTACGCAGGTTTCATGTACCGCATTGATGATTCGAGGACAAGTTAATTTGTTGTTTATATACACATGTGAGTACGGACATGAGACGCGCAAATATAACTAAGGTATATAAATACAGCATAACGTTATACCCCAACAATGAACCGACGAATACATAATATAATAGGGAAGAGGATTGTCATTATTTTAATGTCGTCATAGGAAAGCAATACTGCCGTAGAAGGTAGACATTTATGTATTACTAATTGTTACAACCCGTGAAAAATCACGGAATGTAACTTGACTTGCCAAGAAGAAATATTACTCGCTTCGATCCATCCATTTCGAATATAAAATAATTCCTGCTAAAATACCTTATATGTAGGTACTTCAATGGGTAGGTGAAAAAAATAAATGTTTTAAATTTGATAATTTCAATTAACATCAGTTCCAAATTTAAAAAGTTCACATTCGTATGTACGTACGTGACCACAAAGGAAATTATTTATAGTAAATTAAACATTACTTAACCACGAAGATACGTTTCACTTATTTTTCTCAATATAGATTTTATTATGTGACGATTTATCTGCGCTCCGTGGTTCTACGTTAATTCTACTCCGCTGATTTAAAAGTAACTTTGCTGAGATAAAAGAAATAAATTATAGTTAAGCAAACTGAATGCAGTAGAAATGAGATCCTTGAGACGTATGTTTGGTAAAAGCACACAACCGTATTCGAATAAAGAGAGACCCCTGAGTGATGGTTTAGAAATGGACAGCATTTAGACCATTAGACGGCGGAAGTGTCAGGTGAATATGACACTCAGATGGATTGGAGAAGGACGTCCCAGGTAGACATGATAGAGTCATTGAAATACTTGAGTCGGGTCATGAGTCGGAATAACATAAGGGGATGAATGTGAATGAAATAAAGAGCGTGTGTCAAGAGAGATATGTGGCGTTCCATCATGTCTGCCTACCCCAACGGAGAATTGACGCGATGGTTAAACAGTTAGTTATTATTTGTACAGCGCCCTTGAGGTGATTTTTCACAAAAAACGGCGCTATACAAATTATCCAAATATTATTATTATTATAAATTATATATTTGTTACAACAGTAAATATTGTTTTCTTTTAATGATATCTATGACACGATATGTCAAATGTTTGTATTTTTAGTTAAGAATGAACTTCGAATGGCGAAAAGTATCTGTAATAATTTATCTAATGAGAGTATTACAAAATATTTGTACTCAAGAGTTTGCTAATGCCGTCACTGGGTCTTTTCCAGGAGCCGGCAGTTGGAATTCCCCGAGCCTTCCAAGTACTGGAGCCATAATCCTTAATCATGTTCATTGGATGATTGGATCAAGTACCATGGGTAGTCATTTAACAGACAGCGAAAGTGTTCATTACTCAAAGTGGCATTTGACAAGACGCAGAGTTTGTACTGCGGGGGAAACGACCCGGCAATCTGCAGATTCAAAGTCAAGTGCGTATACCATTACCCCACGGAGGATGACTGTGACATGCATTCATAAAATTATTTATTTTAACCGATATTATCCACTTGATTACAAGGAGAACTTCACTCTTGAACAAAGTATGTAGAAAATAATAATTTAATTTCATTGATAAAATATTTAGATGGTAGTTTCAATGGCATTGATGTAAAGGTAGGCATGAGCATACATTATGTAGAAAGGTACCTGCCATTGGCACAAAGAGGAAATCTTCAGTTTACCAGCTTCCGGAAAGTCTTTCAAAAGGCAGGTATATTAATCAAGGTAACGCAGACAAAGATTATCTGCGAAAAGGGTATGGATATATAATTATATTATTGAGGCCATACATAATCACACTAAAGTAAAATAACATCGATATTATTAACAAGATAAAAAGAAAATAATAACGATAAATCACGTACATTAATCAAGCCTCGATAAGAAGCCCAATTGAGAACAATTAAATGTCTACCGAAAATCATTAGAAATGACAAGGTTCAACCCTTCTCAATTCTTGGTATCAGTTCAATTGTCGTTCAGGAAAGGACCAATAAAGAAAAAGCAAAAGAAATTATTATTATTCAAAGAAGTCATTCGCCTTCGTTTCTCGGATTAAAAAAAGTCAAGGTCTGTATGTATACCCATATGCCCATATGCCCTAGGCTCTAGACACTCGAGGCTAGACAGTGTAATGTGGACACCGACATTCAATTAAATATCATGTAATACGAGCTCATCCCGGATGTTATAAACTATTACCACCTATGGAGAAATTAACTTCCTATATAATAACGTGTGGAACAAATCAATTCACAGTTCGTTGAACAATATAGTTCCTTGTGCGTACGCACGAGCGACATTCAAAAATTGGAACTGATAAAAAATTATCAATAATATTTTCAAATTCAGACAAGCGATTAAGTACATAACATAATAAATTTTATCAGACGATTATTTTTATTCTATATTTGAAATGTACATCCATATGGCTTACATTTGCAGGTATTTTTTTAAAATGTAACTAATGTATGCGTGGAGTAAAATTTAAAAATTAAATAGACATTTTTTCAAATACAAATGTGATTTTCCCGGGTAACAAATAGTTATTGTTATAAAATACTTATAACATTACCACAAGCTTTTAAATACACAATATAAGAAAAATCCAATTTAAAAAAAATATTCGTCGATATTTTGAGGCAAAAATCGCGGTGGAGCCAGACTTTAAACTCGGAATAAGCGAATTAGCTCAATTGATCGAGCGTTCACCTGGGTAGTAAAAAAAAAACAGGATTCAATTCCTGGCTAAGACACGACTTTTTGACGGGGAATCGATGGCTTAATAACATTTACTATTATTGTTGCATTCGTAATTTCTAAGACGTTGGTTGGTTGATAGAAATTACCACCAGGTAATAAGCCGACCTATAACAAATATTATGTATAATTTCTATTATGAAGTGTAAATAATAAAAAAAAAACCGTTGTGCTTCAAATTTAAAGTAAATAATGCAAATTTAAGTCAATAATTTTGTATTCAAATGATATTAATAATCTAAAACATAAATATTAAACAACACAAAAGCCAGAAACTAAAAAGAACAATGGTCATGGCGGAGATTCGAACTCGGAACCTCTACTCTATCCGGGAGTAATACTCTGGGGAATTTCAGTTTTACATAAAATATTGCATGAAATATATAAATGCAAGATATTATAAATCTATGTATATACATATAAAGACATTTAGAATCCTCTTATTCCGAAAGTGCGCTCTCCTAACTTAGTATCGGGATTGCATTTGGGTTCTTTGTCTTTCAACAAAAACGTTATCTTTAGGGTAATTTCTGATATTATTTTATTGTTTTCTTCCATCGTCAACATGACTTCCGCGGAATTTCTTACCAACACTCAAATCCGACACACACCAACAACCGGACTGCCATGAAACGGAGAATCGTATTTCTAACCTGCATTGATAATTCATAATTAAATATTGCTATTTTGCTCTACTTATTCAAGTATAATTTATTGCTTTTTACACTATAGTTTGGCGGTGCAATGACTCTAACTATACTTAAGGAGTAAATGATAAAAACATGAATGTCTTTTGGAACCCGTTGAACGATTGGTCGCTGAAATTCTGAAGGAAAAATACCGATTCATCGAAGAATTATCATTAAAAAAATCCAAAAGAAATAGGTTCCAAATATAACCGGTTTCGTGTTTTCTTCATATTGTAAGAATGAACCGACTGAAATAATGACGAGAAAAAACTCAAATATGCACTAATGTTTAAAAAGGTTTTAATGCGAATTATGCATATGAAAATACATATAATCCGATGTCTACTTATCACTAAATCCATGACTTAATCTAGTACATATTTAAAAATGAATATCTATAATGTATTTATGTCAAATAACATGTTGTTATTTTAGTTATTGTTTCTCATAGAACGTTATTTTGAGCTAATGTTATTCAGTTAGACCCATGCCTATCAGCAAACTAGATCATTCCTGTGCAGAAACTCTGTTACTTTGCACCCACGTTGTTAGTGGTTAATTCGAGTAATTATATATGTGTTTACCAATAGTATTAAGGCGACAGGAGTGATTTATTATCATTCACGAAAGAAAGCGTTCCCAACCCAAGCACCATTCTGTTGACTGTATTAGCGACCATTATAGTGGCTCGCAACATATTATATTTTAAAGACATGTATTTAATTTTAGCAATGATGACAGTTTTCTCCAACATCCATTATTCATATACAAATTATTGGAACATGAAAAATAAACAATGTTGTAAAAATATAGAGGAAAGAAACAGTTATATGATATGTTACCGGAAGGACTGTCTATCACCCTGAAATATATTATGATATTTTTCGATCTGGAAAATGGCAAAAAAACCCAGAAAAAATGTAACCTACTTCACTGCGTTTTAGGCTATAACTAATATTTAGTGCTCGTTGACAGCATAGTTATTTCTAGCTAAAATATGGACTATTACAAAATTCTATTTTGCGGGTTATAAAAATAATAATATACTTGAAGGCCCATAACTGGGCCCTCGCCCTACAATGTATATTCCCCTTTGAGAGATCGTGTTTACTTTCTCCGACAAGCCCCACATTGCTACTGTCAGTCAGTCTATACACAGTTCTACCATGTATCTGAACCCAGTGGACAAGGCAACAATCAATGTAATATAGGCATATTGTTAGGATATAATGCAACTGTAACCTCTCTTTCTTTCCCAAAAACGGCGCATGGATACTACAGAAATAGAGGTTACAACGGATCCATCCACAGTATGCATATACCTTGTACCGTGTAAATAAAATTGATGAAGTCAAACATGCCGATACGAGATAACAAATTACTAACAATCTGTGGATAGGAAAATTGAAAATTTTCAAATACAATATATTTGTATAGACCTTGATGTTATAAGTGATGCTAAAAATAAATAGTTTTAGTGAATGTTTCAAATTACGGAAGCAACAACAAGGACCTCATCTTAAAAGGAAAATGAAAGGAAAGAAGGTCAAACACAGTCTGTTGCCGGAAGGACCGAAATTTCGTAGATATACCAAATGACATTGTACGTCATACGCGGATGTGGATAGTGCAAAAGGTAAACTTGCAGATACTCGTACAGGTGCAGATTGTAAGATGACCCGTTGAGATTTAGGAAGTACACTCTCCTACTAGGCAACAGTTTTACAATTAATTGCGGCGTTTTACGGCGTAGTCAAGAAAATAGTTGCATATTTCACGATAAAGATGGTATTTATTTTAATTATTAATGTTTTATTGTTGGATTTTCTATTTCAATTTTTTTAAATACTGTTCATATTCTCTCAAATAATTGATATGACAATGAAACGTAAAGCTTAAATGAATTAATTTTATTTTTGGAATATAATAATTTAGACTTTGCAAAAAGTCAAAGATCGTTCGTAAATAAAAATGGATACTTCTATACATGACGCCATCTACGTTTGCAATTGTTTTCGAATAGAGCTTTGCTCGCGACTATAAAGATGAATGTTAATCGGAAAAATAAAAATTGAAAAAATTATATTAATAATTTTCAAGCTGTAGTGGTTGAGGAAGTTCTGTGGGTTCTTAAAAAATAAAACGGTACTTCCGGTTCCCAGGTAGAGTAGAGGTTTGGAGTTTGAGTCTCGGTTTCAACCTTAGAGTATACAAGAGGTAGCCCAAGCCAAAGCCAGTGAAGTCAGTTTTGGACTTGTTTTTGATGATTTTAACATGACTCGGCGCAAATGGGCGTGGCTAAGACTAAGGCTACGGTATTTATACATCCATTCATATCACATATCGACTTAATGTTTTTGTGTATTCGTATAGCCACTTTTTCACAGTATTTTTATCAACAAAAATATAGCATCTAACCTAAAAAACCGTTTAGTTGTGTCAAGTTTAGTGGCAAAATAAAAAATGTGGGCGGAGTCCCGCCGTTAACCAGCGAAAATAACCAGCTTAAGATCATTACGACAGTATTTAGAAGCCGTCCAAGAAATTTGTTGTCTCTTTCTCTCTCATGGTGTACGATGTAAAAACTCGGAAAAGGTGATTTATTACAATTTCGGATGGGTTGGGTAAAACAAATTAGCTATCCCTCCATATATTGTTACTTCAAGGTTTCAACCAAATCTTTTGATTTTCAACCTAGTCTTTTTCTATTTCATATCCTTTGAGTATTGCTAATATCAACTTATATTACAGTTCCATTTGTCTGTCGACCATAATACCAGCCCTTAGTAGAAGCCCCGGAAGAAGAATATATATTCGTCTTCCGTATATTCATATATTATGCGCTATTGTGTTGTTTGGAAATATAATTGCTTCACACGAGAGAAAAGAAATCAAAAACATGGAAAAAAAAGAGTGCTCAAGTGGTTTTTAAATCTTACGGTGTTTAAGTAGGTATTTAACAGTTACGATAATCATGACAACCATTGGTCGAGAGTGAAATACAATGTGTAGGTCGCAAATTTGGGAAGTTATTTGTGGTTGCAACTTGGTAACGTATTCATTACGTTCGATGGCTTAGAGTTAAAATGTTGTACCCAAAAAAGGGAATTTTCGGGTAATTGTAAACAAAAATGTAAAAAAACAATAAAAATAAGATTTCAAAGTTGAAACAAGTGTTCTTGATTCTTAAGGCATTATTTTTATTAAATAATATTCTATGGTTATCTAACAATAAACGAGTATTTATTCAATCATAAGTATAAATTATGTTTTAAATAAAAAAATAATTTTGTTTTAAGCCACTTTATTTATACACATATAACAATTCGACCGGTTTCGGTTAAACTTAACCTTCATCAGGAACGTATAAGTATAAACTGAGTTTATACTTATACGTTCCTGATGAAGGTTAAGTTTAACCGAAACCGGTCGAATTGTTATATGTGTATAAATAAAGTGGCTTAAAACAAAATTATTTTTTATTTAAATTATAATGTCAAGCTACAAAGTGATTGCTTCCTTCGAAAATATAAATTATGTTTTGCAGTTTAACAGTTCGTAGTTTTAACTCTAAGCCATCGATATTCAGACAAAATTGTAGCAGGTTGCTTCGGGCGGCAAGTTTCCGAGGCACCGTATTTGTTGAGTAAATCACCCACTACACAGGGCTCGCCTACTTTATCGTCCAATCACACGCCAAGCGCCCATTTATTTTGCACTGAACGGATATCGAACAAGCAACCTCCGAGACTCAAAGTCAAATGCGTAGGCCACTACTGCGAGCGCCTGTCGTATATCCGCATTGCGCAAATAAAATGGGTTATGTCGATACTGCTGTGCAAAACGATGCAACGCAGAAAAACACAAGACGATCTGATGGAGACAAAGCTGTGCATACAAAATAAAAATAGCAAAGGTATCACGATTACTATTTTTTTTAAGATATCAAAAAGTGTCAAATTCATACATATTCTGGAATCAATCGTGCCAGGTTTAAATCACGAATCGATTTAAGGGTATAATATACACACTTTTTGGTTTTCTAGTACACGCGAAATTACAAATTCTTTATCTGTAAATTCTATACGGGTAGTTAGAAAAATGTCTAAGGTTTCCAGCGAATACAACTCTTAAATAGTAATCTTATAAATTCATTATAAAATGCAAACTGGAATTTTAGGTAAAACGTTGAAAAATGCTTTTACTGGTTTTAAAACTACACCTTGCTTGTCGTGGAATTTGAAGGATTACAGTTAAAAATTGTATTCACTGGAAACCTTAGACATTTTTCTTAGTACCCATAAAAAATTGCAGATAAATCATTTGCAGTATTGCTTGTATCAGAATGCTACAAACTGACGCTTAACGACATTATTAAGGGCTGGCCCTTAATGGTCCTGTTACTGAAACCTCCGTCATAACCCCCTCTTTCTTTTATATGCGTCGTTTATGAGAAAGAGGGAAAGGTTACAACGGATCTATCAGAGTTATGCCTATACCGTTTTGGTTGCATATGATTTAACAAGTCAGTAATTGTAATTACAGAAAACATTGATGGTCTGTGCGGTCAAACAGCTCTTGGCAAGACTACAGACTTGCAAAACGAGCAATCCTTGGGCAATCTATGCACCGCCGAGGAAGCGCTAACCCAACCTAAATATTAGCATAAAGCGATAAACAAATAATAAGGATTTGTACTGAAATTTGTAAATACGCACTTGAAGAATAAGGTGCAGCCAAACAGTACAAATATACATAAAATAGGGTTATCACAACAATATTTACCCCCGGATGCCAATAAATGATTATTCGTTGTTTTTGGGATAGGCGAGAACTACCAACGATGATCGTTGTTGGATCAATTATTGGAAAAGTAGGAAAATATGTTCTAAACATGCTGTATTTGGCTTCATTCACAATCCTTTTAAAGCAATGGTAAACCTTTTTTGAGTGAACTCAAACAATTTTTTTTTTATGGGCAATTTGAATTTACCCGTTATTTAGCAAGTTGGTATTAAGGCTTATATTTCGCTGGACTTAACTGAACTATTAAATTGGATTACAGTGAAACTCTCTTATGAGGTTTTCAAAATAACAGGAACGAAATAACTTATTATTTGACAAAATCAATATGTGATAAATTAATAATTTTTTTTTAAATTGTCTTAAAAGGACCGAAAAAATAAATGACCGGTTAGTAGCCGAATGCACAAACGCGTCGGATTTCCACCCGGGCGTCGCGGCGTCGTGGGTTAAATTCCTCTGCTAGCTTAGTGTTCCAGAATAAGATTTTAACTACAGAATGTAAGGTAAAACTATCACTAAGCGTTGCATTAGGAATGCGGAGATCAGAAGGTAATGCAAGGTCGATGTAAGCACGATGAAAGGATTTTTAGCAAATAACAAAATGTGTAATCTTTTCTTTGAATGCCACTAAAGTGGCATTGAATGATTATCAATTATCACCGAAAATATGGCGTCGTATTTGGTGACACGACAAATCGACGATAATTGGGAGAGGTGTTGCGGACGTCTGTTGCGAAATTACATAAAGACATCGTTGCAGTCACGACCCCGAAGGTTGCGCCGATTAGCGGAAGACGCGCAATAATTGAACCCCAATATCACGAACTTTGAATTGTTATGGTTTTACCTTAATTTGTTGCTAATTTTTGGTTTCGTTTATTATTTTTCAATTAGTGTTTATTGAAGATACATTTTGACCGGTCGGTAGCTGAGTGGACAAACGCGTCAAATTCCCACCCGGGCGTCGTGCGTTCAATTCCTCTGCTGGTCAAGTCATCCATCATTGCACAAGCAACCTGTTCCGCTTATTATGATGGCAGTAGGAGTTTTTAAAAATATGTTCAGGTTATTCGTAACCTTTTCTTAAAAAAAAATTGTAGAAGATTAAAAGAAAAGATAGTATTTTTTTAATGTGATACCACACCGGAGTGTCAGTGGAGAAATATGGTTGCCCCATTTGTAGGATGTTGAGAGGCTGAAGGAAGTGGGGAAGGGGAGAGGAAAAGCTATTATAAAAATAAAAAAACTATTCAGATTTGGCCGCTAAACATAGCTGTATCCTATCTTAAGCAACGAGTCCTTTATGGATGGTGATCTCTCACCAGGGCAATACTGAGAGTATATTTTACTACGAATCGTTCAACTCACAATTTCACTAGCCAGGAGTACTCTTGTCCTGGTGCGACCGGTACCCTGGAGTCACACGCCAGGAACTAGAAACGGCTGCTATAGCTGCTAAGAGGTTGAATTTTATTCAGCCAACTTATAGCCAATACCGGAAACGAGTGAGCAATGTAAGCATCGGGGTGAACGCTCTTCCTGTACTTAGATTATAAGCATTAGTTGCCAATAGCGGCATGAATAGGGGCAGTTAAAGCCATTTCAAACAACGTTTCCATTCTTAACGTGGGTGGAGCGAGGTTTAAATAAAAATATTATCCAACATGTAAAAAATAACATACAAACAGTATTTGAATGTACGAGGCCTGTTCAAAAGAAAAGATGAATTTTGAATTTTCGCGGGCTGTGTACATTCGATTATCGTTTTTTTTTGTTATGTTGGTACACACATGTTTATCATATGTTAGCATTATCAAACCATTTTGGATTAGTGGTTTGTTTTTGACAACTGGAAAGGTTAGTCACGTTTTTGTGTGTTCTTCGATTTTTTACTTTTGAAAAAAATGGATCAAAGAATGTGTATTAAATTTTGCGTTCAAAATGGAATAAAGTGCTCCAAAGCACTTAAAATGTTGACTGTGGCATTCGGCGAGTCTACTTTGTCTTGCGTCCTGGAGTTGTGGAAAAACAAATCATGGATTTTATTAAACACAAAAACGTGACTAACCTTTCCAGTTGTCAAAAACAAACCACAAATCCAAAATGGCTGATAATGCTAACATATGATAAACATATGTGTACCAACACAACAACAACAAAAAATCGATAGTCGAATGTACACAGCCCGCGAAAATGTAAAATTCACCTTTTCTTTTGAACAGGCCATGTATGTCACAACTAGGATACGCCTAAATGTTACGCGTATTACAAGAGGAGCCACTCACCATTACGAATCATTACGATAATACGTAGGATTACTTCGTCTTCGAAGTAAATACATCGATATGAAATAACACCAGCTGAAGTGAACACGTTTATAGCCTGGCGGGGGGGAGGTGGGCGAGGAACGAGTTGTGAATGAGCTACTCTGGGGGGTCACTTTCACGCATCTTACGTCGAAGGCGGCCACCGTACGCAACCCGCGTCTCCTTGCTCCGAGAGCCCGCTTTTTATAATGACCTACGTATTTAGCGGGTCGATTTACGTCACCTTTGGCGTGGTGACACACTTTTGAGACGAAAGCCGGTGCAGGTTTTTTTTCATTCTGTTCCGTTGGGAAATAGCATCGATAAATTACTAATAGGCGAACGTATCAAGGACGCTGGCTTGTAGAACGATGACCACGTTATGAAACGCGGCTTTGCCTCGGCGGTAATAAGACTGCAGCGCGAGAACACATGGCTAGGGAAACTGCGAGATGTGCGCCAAAAACAGGGTCAGCGAGACGCATGTATCTGGGCAGGGGAGTAGCGTGAAAATACCAAGCCCCAGGCAAACCCGTTAACCGGGCCCAACCTCTTCGCGACGAAAACGAATTCAATATAATTTATGGGATAGTTTAAGTAGATTCTGGGTTTTGTTCCCCTAGTATATACATGTAAATAGTAATGACCTGACGAAGTTCCAGAGATTGCGGGTTCAAAACCTAACAGGATCAAGTAAAAACATAAATATATATATTTTTATTTATATATATTATTTACATGGGGGAGATATAATTAATTATTGAAAGAATATTACCAATCTTCAAATAATATACGAATAGAAAAAAACAGAAAATACAAAGATTTCGTTGCGACCGAGATTCGATCCCGGAACCTCCACACTATGCGGAAGTGAAGATTGTTATTATTCTTTCAATAATCAATATTACGAAGATGCGAAAAGCTTTAAAAGGTGATTTTAATAAAAAAAATATTGACTGGTGACAAATCGCTATTCAGAATCAAAACTTTGCTTAACATAGATATTTTTAGTGACCAGATCTGAATATCAAGAAACCTTCCTCGTCTCATTCCCCTCCCGCACTTCCTCCAGCCACACAACATTCCTCAGAGAGATATCATGGTTTCACTGGAAAATGCATACATTTAGTCAAGTAATTAAGATGTTTTATTGTATTTTTGAGCGAACCCCAAGGCGGCTACCTAGGCTACCTATGTGGTCGCTAAGCCACTGAAATAATTACTGCTCAGAACAACCCCACGGAGAGACTGCTCGCTCTTATTCAATCACGATTTAACGATAAAACTATGTAAAAATAGCTTGAATTAACATTTCATTAATACTAATACCTATTAGGCGCAACTAAGTGATAACGGTGAGAAAATAAATTGTTAAAAAATAAAACAATAGATTTTCGTTTGAAACTAAACACGATCTTCTGTACCTCGGATTGGGCCAAGGACCGACTAACAATCAACTAATGGTTGACAACAATGGAGAGAAAACCACGACTTGATGTTTATAATTGCACGTAAATGCATCGTTTGCAGTGAGCTTAACCTGCATCCAGTCGAGTTTTTTTTTTAATTTGAAAAATGGATTACCTAATAATGTCCTGTAAAGACATGTGAAATAATCACACTAAACATAGAAGAAAAATACATAAGTTTAAAAAAGTCGAGGCTTAACGTTAATAGCCGCCGAGCCTTAAACATATTATTTGTCATTTTAATTGTCACCGTCTGTAAAGAGGCCCGGAGACTGACATCTAAGATGGCCGCCAAACTTAATTTCCACCGGTTTATTTATTTACCTAAGTTCGTATATTTTAGGTATAACATCGCCTGCTTAGAATCAAGTTGTTCTAATTAATTAAGATTGAAGTTTGTTATTTGAATATCTTATTAATTATGAAAGCTGCTGGGATGATTTTTCTAGGACATGAAAAAACTGACTCGAAAATCATACGAGTGAGAAAAAAGATGATTATACTACCTGTTAATTAATTTTAAAAATAAAATTGTTTGGAAATCCAAACCTTTTTTCTAACTTGAAGAAATACATAATTAATAGCTACTAAATGGTGTAATTAAGGATTTTTTTATCAACCTCCATTTATGTTTTGAACTATAATAGAGTTAGAACAAAATGTATAATTTTTATTTTCACATTAGGATATGAAAAAAATTTCTTTGTGTTTTCATATTTTAGCAGAATGAACAAAGAGCCATTAAAAATGAAGAATAAATATCGGAGTTAAAAAAACTAGGTTCTAAAAACACGACATGGTAGTCAGATAAGAAGATTAAGGAAAATGTTTATACATTGGTAAAAAATACGAAACGACGTCCAAAAGTGTGAACCCTTAGTACATTTGATAAATTTTGGCCAACCATTCGGGGCACAACACGACCATTGTCCTGATGATAGAATGGTGTTTCCGAAACCGGTCAATCAATGTATCAAAATAAAGTGGTTTATAACAAATTTATGTGTTTATATAATAATTACGGCAAGCCAAAAAATTATTGCTTTTTACGATACTATTACAGTGATTTGGTGATATTATGCTGTCGAAAAGTTATCGAGTTCAGGGTTTTTTTATAGAAAAAAGAGGAGTTCGTGTGAAACTTTATTTAATTGTATGCAATTGCCGCTAGAGGCGCTGTCAGTAGCTCGGACTTTGTGAAGGGGTGATCGTATACAATACTGCGCCAAGTTGTTATACATACTTGCATATAAAAGTCTCAAACAATTAATAGAGGCACGGATTTCCCGTACGTACACAGGTGAACCTGACGGCCTTAGGGTGGTGAATGATCGGTTTTATCACAACATTGTGCCGTACTGTCAAACTCTTAGCAACAGTTTTCAACCTTGCCATTCAATTTAGTAAATTGACTTAGTTTGCTATATCGAGGTTTCTGAGAACACCAGTGAAACACTGAGCACGTATGAGCTCAACAAATATTACACTGGCTGAAATCAGACTGAGAATAAATCGCATGTACAATTTTAAAACATTTTGACATACAAAAAAGTGTTCTATTTTCTACATGTATTAATTATTCATAAGATACAGAAACCAGTTTATGTGTTGAGTAGGTCGAGAGAATAAATCATAACAACAAAATTAAATTAAATACTCGTAATATATTGTACACACGGCAGTAAATGTAATTGTTGCTAGTATCAGACTTCCCACAATGGCCGGAAAGTGAAAATGGCCAGGGAAAGTAACGCGGCGGCACGTGACCGATACATTTTCGATTTCAAATCTACATTCCAGCGAAGCTAAGGCTTTAACCGTCTTCGCGGAGATTCAAGCGAAGAAAAAAAAGTCGTCGCTTGCAGGGGAGACTTATCAAAATATTTCCTACATACTGTACACAGTAGAATGTACTAGTAAAATAACACTAAAAATGAAGGTCCGACAAATTATTAAATAAAAAACGAAGAAAATTTACTGTATAATAAAATATGATACCTATAACTAGTGCTGCCATCGAGAGGGATTTAACGGTTTTCGCAAATTCTTTGTTAAAAAAAATTAAAAATCCGGAAACATGTTGTTAAATATTTTCTTACATAAACTTTAACTTGCCAGCAATGTGCTTTTGAATTTAGTGTTTTTTATGGCGTATGTTTGAGAAAAAAATTCCAAGTTAAATTGCAGCGTGTTTTTGGGTCACAATGGGGATCTAGAGCTTGAGAATAATGTTTCTTTCTATACAGCTCTTATATTATGTGTTCTTCGATTTTTTACTTTTGAAAAAAAATGGATCAAAGAATAAAATCCATGATTTGTTTTTCCACAACTCCAGGACGCTCATCGTCATTAACATCTTCTCGGCCTTCTATATAGCGCTTGTACCATTTATAAACACTTCTTTGAGACAAAGTAGACTCGCCGAATGCCACAGTCAACATTTTAAGTGCGTTGGAGCACTTTATTCCATTTTTAACACAAAATTTAATACACATTCTTTGATCCATTTGTTTCAAAAGTAAAAAAATCGAAGAACACACAAAAACGTGACTAACCTTTCCAGTTGTCAAAAACAAACCACTAATCCAAAATGGCGGATAATGCTAACATATGATAAACATGTGTGTACCAACATAACAAAAAAAAAAATCGATAATCGAATGTGCACAGCCCGCGAAAATGCAAAATCACCTTTTCTTTTGAACAGGCCTCGTATGTAATTATAATAATAAAATAATGCAGTTTAAGAATTTATAATTTCATGTTCATGTAGGCTTGCAAAATGATTTTGTAACTATCGTATGTGTTGGAAGTTTTGTTTTTCTCGTTGGACCCGAATTTAAAAAGAGTGTAATAGGTTGACCAAACATCTTGCAGTTCAATGCCAGCCGGCTGTAAGTGAAGAGAATTGCGACCCAGCCACAATGCGCCTTGGGGTCACCTGTCGTGCGTGATATCTTTATCAATAAAAAATCACGTTGGGGTAAATATTGACAATATTAGATGATTACGACAACTACTGACTTAACAACGATTTAAGGCCCTGAATATTTATGAATAAGATGTACATTATTTATTGTGGGTACATTAGGGTGGGCCATCCTAGGTTTTTTTTATAAAATTTGGATACGTGAGAGGTCTCAAAAGAAAAATATTCCCCACTACTTTAAGTCTTACACAAAGGGCCAAAAATTTATAATTCACATTTTTTTGTTGGACTACCCCAAGCTCCAAAATTGATTTAGAACAAAATTATTTTTAATATTATTTACTATCATTTATTAGTTTGTTCTTTTCACCGTTAAAAAGGTGTCCTTACTGGGAAACCCCATTATAAGGCCACATTGTACTTGGTCCTTGTTATAATGTAAATATCAGTTTAGTTAGTACAAGCACAATTTAAAATGTTTTATATAGTTGGGAAGCAGAAAAAATATTTCATAAAAAAATTTCGTAAAAAAAGAGCGATGATTGAAAATAAAATTTACTAAAAGTTTTAAATGGTATAGTAGATTGTGAAAGAACAGAAAAGAAAATCACTAGGCTTGCGCCCTTGAGGTGATATTTCTATCACGAAAACGGCGCTATATAAATCAGCCAATTATTATTATTATTACTCTCTGTTGGGTTTTAGGAAGGCTTAGTATATGTTACTTCTTCGTGTCTCCATAATATTTTTTTTAATTATAAAAGAAAGAAAAACATTCCCGACAATACAGATAACCCGACATAACCTGACAATATTTGAAAAACTCCTACTATCATCATAATAAGCGGAAAATTTGCTTGTTCAATGATGGAGGACTTGAACCCACTACGCCCGGTGGGAATCCGATGCGTTTGTTAACTCGGCTACTAACCGGTCAAATATAAAAATCCATAACCAGCACATACCTAAAATGTATTAGTATTTTTAGTACATTAGAGCGCATTTTGAGTGTGAATTTTGACTGCAGTTGGTAATAATAACTTTTGAGCAGAACGATGGAATACCTATGTTTTGTCACACCCGAGTGATGCTGCTGAAACGTGAATATTGTGTTAAAAAATATATTCATTCTAAAGTTTTTTCACTCAATCACTTTGACCGTTCAGTCAAGTCTCGGTCAAGAATCGGGAAAAAATAAGTTATAATCTAAAAATTCAAATTATCCAACTTTTTAGACTCCCGAAAGAACGATGTCTACAAAAAAATATTGTCCATATATTGACGGCCCACATACATAAATGTATTGCGTTGTAAATAAAAAATCCGCGATGAACAAAATAATCTATAGAAGCATAATATATTATACTATTAGTGTAGCGAAATCACTTTCCTCGCCAGCTGGTGAACTGCGAGTCACCGGTCGCTTTCTTCGTGATTTGTGACGCGGCGTGACGCGGTCAGCGCGTCTTCAATGGTACATTTTTATTATTGTCCGTGGTTCAAACTTACTACTTTACAACGATGTTTAAATCTTGTATTTGAGAAATGTGGACAGGTTACAATGGAGCTATCAGCGGTATGCCACTGACACGAGTGACAAATTTCATTATTGTCCGTGGTTCAAAGTTACTTTACTACTCGGCTTAAATTTTGTTTATGGATTTTAGCTTCTGATTTGGCACGCGTATTCACTGTGTGTAAGTGCCGCAAGAATCTCGGCTGTACGACATCTTTCTGTCAGCATGTTTATGAGAAAGGAAGATACTCGTATGTTACAGTGGAGCTATCAGACGGTATATCATTATAGATAGGACACGAATGACTTATAACATGTACAACAGTGACAATACAAATATAATCCATATAATTGCTGTTGGGATTTCGTACTCTTTTTGCGAGAAAGTGACCTCCTTATCTCACGCGCAACGGGTATCCCTCTGATGCAATCTATCAACTTTCGTATTGGCAGGTTAACACCGTCTTGTCTAGTAACACACCATTCGGTATCATAACACCTCGGAACACCAATAGTTTCGTCCAGACAGCGCGCGGTTGGCGCACGAGGCAGTTAAGTAGCAAATAAATTATTTAGAAGACAAAAGGGCAAAATAAAGTGTTTGAAATCAATTGTGACTATGATAATATATTCGGACTTTTCCATTTATGGTCAACTATTGCTTGATACTTGGTTGCACTTGCCTAGCTTATTTCGACACACGCCTCGTGTCATCTGGACGAAGCTAATCAAATGCTGGTCATCTGGGAAAATGCTAACTTATGGATATTGGATCACGTCGATACCGACGGGTTTTCGGTTAAATATTGATAAGAGAACGTCAAATTCCCACGTATTCAAAACGCTCTGATAGTTAAAAATAAATAAATAACACTTAATTTAAAAAAAAATGTTACGGTCCAATTAAACTTAAAATGGTTATGAGATATAACCAGCATCAAGAGTTAGTAAACACAGACAGATTTATGTGTATAGCTATATACTTATATAGGGTACGTTATAAAAGGTATAGATACTATGGATGGGCTGGTGCGAGTTGTCTGTGAAAGCATGAGTATTAGTTTTCCGTCGAGGCACATGATTGGCTGAGCGGTCGAATCGGAAGAAAAGTACAGAATGTTCGTAAGTAGAGTAATTGAACCCACGACGCCTGGGTGGGAAGAAGACGTATTTGTCCATTCGGCCACTAACCGATCAACTTACTTACCGGTTAGTTATTATTTTGAAATTAACAATATATTACTCTTCCGAAGAAATCGATTATTTAGATGTAACAACACAATGTCAATCAAGGATGCGATAACATGATTTTTAAATCAATCTCGTTTAAATAGGCTATTTATATTCGTGGACCATGATAATATCATTAACATACCAAATATTTAAATAGACGGAAATTATTACTAGTAGCTTTAACATAATGCCTTTTTAAGCCATCGATATACGATATACTCGTAAAACTTAGTCGATGGATTGAGCACATACTTGACAACAGGTATTATCGTTTTTTTCTTCATTATCTTTTATTGTACATAATTAACATTTCTTACTTAATACTAACCGTAGATAATATATATTATATAAATACAATAAATATTTCATGTATAATATAATTTCTGGTTTGTAATAATTATCTCCCCAATTGAGAAAGTTTTCGTGCTTAGAGAAAATTAAATTAAAAGGATTATTAGAGAAAGTACCTAAACCAAGAGGCCTACATTATTTAATTAATAAAAATAATTTTGTATTGTAGAATTATTACATTTGAATCATCATATACCCGAGGATTTAAAAAAAATTCTCACCCTACTTATAAGATACATAAAAAATATCATTTTTTTATCAAATTAAAAAAAAAAGTATTAGTATTGTTTTGTATGGACGTACTAAATGTTAACATTTCGTGAAATAGTGTACCTCTGTATACGAGTATAATGAAACAAGCCAGTAGATAAGATCGGCTAGTTATATTGCGAAATATATAAAATAAATGGAGGACCCTGCTGATATAATCAAGACCCTATCTTCATCATAATATTTTTACCAAAAACAATTAAGTTGAGTACTATTATCAAAACAAAGGTATGATTGCAATTAGTAAACACGCGGTACTAATGATAAGAACGGGATAATGTAGTAATTATTTTACTTATATTAAAAGTGAACCCACAGTAATAATAATAATAATATTAATTAGTTAATTTTACTATTCTAGTACAGCACAAAGCGTATACGAGTACTTATAAAGTCGACTTGTGTAATTACCCGATTTACTAATAATTTATTCTTATTGAGCAATTAAGCGAACAATAAGACGCCTCATCTTGTTTTTCAATTGTTAAACGGATATTTCTGAACTCCATATCTCATGATGGAAATGACCTAGCGTTCTGTAAAAGAGTCGCCTGGCCTAGAAATTTCGGACAGAAAATTCTACGCGAAATTTCAAGATGCCAGAGCAATGTGTTTGGGCGTTATTTAACACAAGCAGATTTGAGTTAATGTCTATTTTGTCCACAATCACACTTTTCGTGAAATACAGTGGTGCCTCACACAACGAACTTAATTCGTTCCAGGAGCAAGTTCGTTATGCGAAAAGTTCGTTATGTGAAACGCGTTTTCCCATAACAATACATGTTAAAAAAAATAATTCGTTCTGTAGCATAAAATATGGTAAGATGACATAAAAAAAAGATAAATTTTTTGTTATTATTTTTATTTAGATACATCTAAAAACATAATGAAAAAAACACACATTTTTTAATTTTAAGAAATAATCGAATCTTGCACATCTTCATCCATTTTCCGCTTTTTGGCCGATGGTGCAGTGAAAAACCTGTCCAAAGTCGTTTGTTTCTCTTAGACGAAATCATAAGGGTAAGTCTGTCCTTCATGGCTTTGTGTCCTGGCAATTTCTTCTCTTCTTTTGTAATGAAGGTTCTGCTCGGCATTCTTTTCCAGAAAAGACCCGTTTCATCGGCATTGAACACTGGTTGTGGGCAGTATCCTTCATCCATAATAAATTTTTGAAAATTAATAGAGAACTTTTCTGCTTCTTTTTTATCAGCACTGCCAGCCTCACCATGCATATTAACGCTGTGGATTCCATACCTTTTCTTAAATCTAAAAAACCACCCCCTGCTGGCTTTGAAATCTTCTTTATTATCTTGATTGCTGCTACTTCCAGGGATGTTTTTCTTTAGATCTTCATAAATTATCTTGGCCTTGTGACAGATAATATCTTGGGTTGTTACGTCACCTTTCACCTGCCTGTCCTTAATCCAAATCGCTAATAGCCTCTCCATTTCTTCGTGGATTGAAGATCTATGTTTTTCATTAAATAGTTTTGATACTCCTTTGGCTACTTTGGCTGATTTTATTGCATCCTTGTTTGTCAAAATGGTGAAAATGGTAGTCTTGTTGAGGCCAAACTCTTTGACGAGGTCACACTGTTTTACCCCACATTCACTCCTTCTAATTATTTCCTGTTTCATTTCAAGAGAAATCACCTTCCTGCTTTTTTTAGAACCCATCATATAAAAAAAATGTTGAGTTTATCTTAAAAGGACGACTGCCGTGATACGTGTGCGATTTAATTCGTAATGAAGAACGATTGCTGCGATACGTGCGTAAGTTAAGCGTACTACGCAGTGACTAACGAGTCTAACGACTGCCTGCGCGGGAGGATGCAATTAATCGGCAGTGATCGTAGAAGATCGGGCGACTTCGTTGTAATGATGAACGATTGCTGCGACACGTGCGTAAGTTAAGCGTACTGCTCAGTGACTAACGACTGCCTGCGCGGAAGGATGCAATAAATCGGCAGTGATCGTGTGAAGTGGGCGACTTCGTTGTGTGAAGCGAAGTTCGTTGTGTGAAGCGAAGTTCGTTGTATGAATCGTGAAATGAACGAAAAGGAAGTTCGTTGTGTGCAGCGTTCGCTGTGCGAGGCGTTCGTTATGCGAGGCACCACTGTATATTGCTAAACGTCTATGCATATAAAATGTAGCCAAGAAAATACATAAAGTATTTCACATATCGGAAAACATTTATTTTTGTTGTGAAGTAACGCTGGATCGGGCCTAGTTTAGATTCAGATAAACTAGGTTGCTTACTGGTAATTGGACGAACTGTTTGGCAACATTGTAATTTAATAAGACGCTATATATATATATATATGTATATGGAACATACAAATCACTCTTAACCACCTAAGGTTTTTTATAAAATGTTGAAGCTCAATTTGGTGCACATCGATCGAAGTTTGGAAAGTTGAAGTTGAAACCGGTCACACCGGAGGGCATCCCGTAGATTAGATACATGTAAAAATTATAAAATCAAGACTTCATTAAAAAAAATTGTGGTACGTATTCATATTCAACAGTTTGTTGAATGGATTGCGCAACGCTCCGGAGGCAAACGGCACACATTGGTCGTGAATTTTGCGCAATGGGAGATATTGAGTAATGCGTTAATGATTGATTAATAATGCTGTAGCGATATGCGGACTTGGAGGTGAATATCTAATATTATCACACACACACCCAAACTGATCTAAACTAATGTGTGTATACACATACAGATCAAGAACACGGTAATTATTGTTGTTCAAACGCGTTTCCGTGTGGCTTTTCTCAGGGGTATCAGCAATATGATAGGAATGTACCACCCCAGTCAGGAGGACTCCTGTCCTGGTGGGACTGAACGTACACCGCCGGGTGGCACAGTTTTTAAAGAGTTGAATGACGTGCTCTGAGGTTGGGAAGAGAGTTAGAATGTAATCAGCCGGTACAACCCTGAGCCAGTATAGGGATGCGGGGTGGGCAGGCATTAAGGGATGGATTGAGCATGGTGAACCTTCTTGCTTTTCGCGGTTGAAATTTATTAAATCTCACGCTAATACGAGAGAATTTAAAGTTGAATTTACCCATCAAATCACAAGTTAGGCAAGTTGTTTTTAATTAAAGCAGAATTAATTATACCCAGCTGTAACTTGTGAATCTTGACACGGTTAAAAAATTGGGTTAACGACGTAAATCCATGTGTTTTCAAACAATCACTGACAGATCTGGAAAAGAGGGGGGGGGGGGGTTTAGTTTAATTATTACTTTGAGTGATTTTGGTTAATATTTAGTTAACAAATGAAATGGGTGATTTTTCCCAAGACGTAATTCAACAACTGTTTTATTTTATTTCCTCATACATATTTTCGTAAATTGTTTATTATCGGACACTTTTTGTGTAGCCGTTTAGTAATAACACCGCCCTGAAGGTGCAATTGTAAATATATTATCATTAATATAGGCTGTGAATCAATATACAACGAGCATCTCTGTATTTTTTTTACATATTCGACTTAACTTTATTTTTACGTTATGATTGTAGATAATGCAATAGAGATTGTTTTTTGCATGCGGTTGAGCAGGCGAGCCGCTGTACCTAATAGTTTTTTTAAAATGATTTGAGGTGCTGTCATAACTTATTTATAAAGATGCCGGCGTTATGTTTAATCGTATTATTCTTGGAGTGATATAATGAATGGGCGGTCTTCGGAAATTTTACAATGAAATACAAATCTATGTCAATATTAATACTACGAACGGATCTATATTGAATGAACCAACATTATTGTTGGCAACATTTTGCCATCGATTAATATGTTATATTACACTTAAGTTTATCGAGAGAACAGCGGCACGTGGGCGATCGATGTATTTATAAATGAGTGTTATTTGAACGGAGGTAATAATATTTACAAAAAATACATTTAACGGTAAAAAAGGCAAGACGCTATATTGTTTATCTCAGAGTTGGGATGTACTCGTATGGCCGTGATGACCTTTTTACGGTGTAATGTCGGTACAACTGTAATAACACCCCAACTAATAGTCGAGACAGTCTTTCTGAAAGCGGGACAATTTGAAATCCTTGGGGATAACGGGGCAGGGTACCTAAAAACCGGACAGTCCCGTTCAAAATGGGACGTATGGTTACGTTATGAAGATACTAATAGAAAAAGAGCATTGCAATCGAAGGAGAAAAAACTTGACTGTTAAATATTAAAGAAAACACGCAGACAATTGGTTGGAATGAGTTGAGTAAATAAGTTATTTCTGGTATTTTCTTTTTAACAAGCATGCACTTTTCAGCGTTTTCAGTGAAATATAAAAGGATACGGAAACAATATTTTCAAGAATCCATATCTGGGGAGAAGCCGGGCAGTAAGAAAAGAGTTCTGCAAGTGTAAACAATGCAAACGTATCCGAGTTAGGACAGATAATAGTTAACTTAAATTTATCTAAAGTTATTCAGCCTTCGAAAATTGGAGATTGTTTCTGTCAACTATTTATGGTGTTGACTTTTCTTACCATGTGATTGGAAAGTAAGTAATACATTTTAAGATTCGCAAAAACTACGGATGATAAGTTGTTATTGTTTTCGTTTCGAAAATCAACTTTCGAACGGTGTCTCAATTTTATTACTTAGTGAATAGTTGCCTAATATTTATAATTGCATAATATATATGATAAACTGTGAAGGTAATAAATGCAGTTCCCAAAAAACACTTTGCAAAACTGCATTCACTCGGGAAACATGATAAAGTTATTTTCGCTCGTGGAAGATGACGAAGAATTTCTTCCTACAACTTGTGATTCAACGTAATTGGGAATCATAGTTTTTAGGGAATAATCAGTATCTCTCATCAAGTGATAATGTATTAACATTTTAAAACGTCCAAGTGTTCAAAGAGGAGGAAAATTCGGCATTTTAAACAAAGATAAAGAAAACAAATATCATTTTAAAGAGCAATGTATTATCGTGTCAGACTCAAACTGGAATCCCAGAGCCATATTTGACAACATTTAGTGTGGGTATGCTAATTCCCCAGCCGTTATTCTACGATACCACAGAAAGTGCTGGGGTTGACCTAGTGTAAAAACATAGAGGCTAGGGCTAGTGCTGTGGCTAGCGAAAGCTAGTATTACTACTATGAGAAAGTTACGCAAAATGTCAGTACCCAAGTCTATTGGCTCATCAATGTTTGATTGTTGACTAGGTTTACGATTATTTCGTCTTAATTGAAGTTCATTACAAGCTTTCTCGGAGGCTGGAGAGTTTGTTGCTAAGCCACTGGGCTAGTTTTCTAAATCCTGCTGTAGACTGTAGACCTTCACATAGGGTTATCAGTGAAGCGTAACCGTCTGATCCCTTTTCGGTGAAGATGGTGCAGGATTATAACGGGAATATAGACTCACCTAGAATATTCTTCGATCCCAGCTTGGTGAGATTCCTGAATTGGTAGTAGGTGTACAAGATAGCCAGGCAGCGCACGAAGGTCATGACGACCGCGTCCACCGCGTGGTACTCCGCCTCTAGGCCGCCGCACTGGTCCGCCCAGCCGCCGCAGGGCACCCTGCCGGGGGGCGCGGCGGCAGGCTCGCGCTCCACGGCCAGCGCGCACGCGGCCGCGGTCAGGGTGGCTACGATCACCTCCCAGGGGTGCGAGGCGCACAGTGCGCCATGCTGGCGGAATAGCCGCGACACCATGCCGGCTATCTGGAAATACAAAAAATATTTTTATTTATTTTTTATTTTTTAAAGAAAAACAAACATTCCCTGGTTACGAATGACCTGACAATATTTGAAAAACTCCTACTACCATCATAATAAGCGAAATATGTTGCTTGTTCAATGATGGAGGACTTAGCCAGCAGAGGAATTGAACCCACGACGCCCGGGTGGGAATCCGACGCGTTTGTCCACTCAGCTACCGACCGGTCATAATTATACTTCAAAATCTGTAACTAAATTAAATAAGGTACTTTTTAATGCGATTGCCGCATAAGATTCATCGAAAGTCTCAGCCCGAAGACAACCAAAGTGCCTAAATTTTGCACACGGTTGAAATTTCGCACTACCGACTTCACCGCCATTAGTCAAACTGGGATTATGTACAGGTACTTCCAAAAGTTTTCCCTTTTACAAGGTTTTCTCTTCAAGAAATAGGTTTTTTTGTTCACTCCATCGGTTCCTTATATAATTCGTAGGGTCAAAACACAAGGTACCTGTTCAAGGCTTCGGAAATTAAAGTCCGCGGAGAATATCAAAATATAGACGACCGGCCTTTAACCAATAATTGTTCAAATAATCCAGTTGGTTAAACCATTTGGCTAACTTTTTTATATACATACTCGTACATAGGTACTAGATAGGTAGATGTCGTGTGAAATTGTTTTAAAAAAATGCCACCACACTAGGGGTCGAAGATTGAAAGATCTCCCCGGCAACAAAAATGCTAACTTTTTATAAGAGTATACGATAGATGAAAATGTTTTAATGGCATGTGTGTTACTTCACGCTTTGTCACTTCATAAAAAAACCATTATTTACGAGACTCGAATGGTGGGCAATGCAGAAGATTCATACAGTACAACGAATGCTCCGAGAACAAAATAATGAAAGTAAAATCCGTGCGTGTAAGAGAATCATAGATAAATTAATATTAACTTATGGAGAGGAGCTAACTTCGTGACACAATTACCAAGTCACCCGTAAAAATCTGCCAAGCGAGATATTATATTAACAACATCGGACAAGAGTTTCCATGGAAACACATTATGCTAAGTAAAGATGATTTAAACCAATTCTGAATAATTATGCAGATATACTTTGATACAATAATGACAAGTATACAAATAAACCTCTACGAATAATTCTTCGATTCCCCACTTAATATTCCTATGCTAACCGCAAGTTATTTTTAAGTTTGTGCAGTGAAAAGTCCGGACGATAGGCATATTAAGTTGCTGGTGATGTGTTGGTAATTTGACTTCATTGCCAATGTTGCTAAAAAATAACAAGGCTAACATTGTTAAGCGTAAGGTTAACTCTCAAAGGACCTGTTTGCTCCGCATTCTATTAGCGAGGCGAGTGAAATTATATTTGGAGAAACGTCGCAGTTCAAGCCTTTCTCTGATTCAGAGTCTAAAATAACGCTCATCGGCGAAAACTTTTAGCACGCGGCTTTAATGTGATAAAAATGAAACGATTTTGCATCGATTCTCAGAATTCTCACACGCGAACAAAGCTAATACGCGTAATGGGCCAAAGACAGACCTAATATTTGTGTTACCTTTTTTCGAGGAAATAACGTATACACAGTATACACACAAAAAGCTTACCAATTCTAGACATAACATTTGAAGTATATACGTATTTCGAAAAGCCTTAACGATTTTATTTTATAAACAAACAGACAACACAGATTCAATTCGATATAGAGACTTTTGACGGAGAAAATGTGACGTTTTAATACACACGAGTTTAATGACCTCAGGTGGAATATTACTACTATTCCGGTTTATCTCACGATAGTTATTAAAACAAACAAAAAAACATGAAATTGATAATACATAATGTTATTTTATCTATTATGAAATATGTTTTACAACCCTGGCCCAAAGATGGCTGAATGTCAGATACAGATTTCTAGATAGATCGCGTATATTCTTCCACGAGATAAACATTCCAGATGGAAGCTGTTACACTTCGGGCAGCATCTCCCGTCTCGCCCCCGAGCGGTGTCTGAACTTGACCTCGCTGATCTTGATAACATGTGAGTTAAGGTTACAGCTGATTGAATAGCGAGTTCATTTCAATTGAGACTTCAAACCACCGTAGCTTCCTTCCCGGGAACGAGTGGTTGAACTGAACCAAGGTTTTGCTTATCCCCCTTTCATTTTGTTTGATAACATTCGGGCTGGTTGATTGATCAATGACCCATCGGAACAGAGAGAGAGAGAATGCCTCGGTGTTTTACTTGACGTATGAACTCTGAAATGGTGACGAATCTTATCACTGATTGGTGAGGAACGTACGTTCTTTGTCCTCCTTGGATGCAAGGTTGGTAATTGGTGGTTGGTGGTTGGTGGCTGGTGGCTGGTGTCGCAGTCACTTATCGCTGTCGATTTAATCTCTAATTTGAATATGAATAAATTAACGCAAATTAAAAAGGTCACATGAATATATTGCATTATCAATTGCACTTCGCTTCATAGGTATTCGGTCGGGAATCGTGTCAAAGTAACGTATCTTAAGAATTTACAGTAATCACAAACATTTCAGGCGACCTTGAGGTGATTTTATTATTATTGGTAACCGGTGCTATATAAAACTGTTCAATAACACAAAGTTCAGAAGCCTTAATATTGCCTGTCAAGTGATGTAACGCGGTTTTGAATAGTGTAATAATACCAAGAATACGATTTGTATCGCATTGCGAAGCAATTATCAAAAGTTGGACGTATAAAAGTAGGTGAAGGAAAAGCGCAGAAAATGTTTAAATACGGTAATATATTATCACTAAAGGATGTAATATTATTGCGAAGAGAAACTAGTAATGAAAACTGTTTGTTCTTCGTCCCAGACGAAACCGATTTTAGTTGATTAACATTTTTTCACAAATGGATATTTTGATGTCACATAGATGTTACCCAACTTGAGTCGCTAAACGTTGTCGATTATTAAAATGCACTTTAGCTGCATGAATGAATTATGAAATCTTTGCACGGTAGTTTCGTAAGATTTTGCTAAAATAACTGTTTTTAATTTGAGTAACCATACGAAGTGAATACGACGGAACACCCCTACCAATATTTGCAACAGTTTTATGTAATGTGAGTTTTGATAGTGGAACAAAGTGGAAAATGGTTGAAGAATGAGAAATCACGACTCGGATGGTACCTACAAAATTTCTGATCCAAATACATACTAAGTTGAAGCCGATTGGTCCGGCCTTAGTATTCTGAAAGTGCTGCGTAAACCACGAACATGTTAACAGATATATTATAATATGATTGGTGTAAAATCACATTATACAATCTAAAATAAGAATAAAATGACATTGACTGTGGGAAATAAGGCAACGTTTTTCCACCGAGTCCACTCAGCCATATTGACAAACATTTTGAAAGACATTGCGAGGGCACATCGCTGTGCTAGTTCAATACTATAACAAGTCGTATTATTCGTGTTATTTAATGTAGTGAAATGCAAACGCCCCACTTTAGTGAGTGAAATTGCGTGGTTTCTTAGAGTAACAATATAAAGAGACCGTACTAATTTGTGACAAATCGTTGACAAACTCGCAAAATATAGCTGATCTGTACGAGCTTCATTCTGGTTTGGAGTGTCAGGCGAACGGACTGTCAAAAGTGCGTAAATAGTTAAAAACTTGAGTTATTTTTTGTCCGATATCTAGCAAAACATCATGGCCATATGTGCTATACTTGGTTGCTTCAATCGAAGTACAAAAGGACCAAAAACAAACAGTTTTCACACGTATGTACCATAAAAAATCGTCTTTTTAGTTAGATCTCAAATATTTAACATTCTAACCTACAAAACAACTAGTAACTTACACCAATATGTAATTAATCTTTGGACTATTCGTTCAATATAATAAACTTCCGTTTGAAATGAGTTTTAGTGGATTCGTAATATTTTTAACTTAGAGATATTTACTAGCTGTCACATAAGAAACCATTACAAGAGGGAATCCCCATATTGTACGGCTTCTGAAAGTATCCCGGTCTCTTTCTTTCTCATGATACTAACGCTAAATTGTTGGCAAACAGATAAAGACAGAATAGTGTTTATCTCTTAGTTATATTTATAATTTCGGTTACGTCCCCAGATTCAGGGCTATGCCAAAATTGGAATATTATTATTTATTTAATTATTTTTAGATTTCCAAAGGATGAAAAAGACGAGAAAAATCTAATTTCTTTTTCTTTGATTTAACAAATATGTTAATATGAATTCATACGTTTCATCTGGATTTTTATACCCTTAGCTTCTAGTTAATTGTTTTTTTTTTTTAAATCTATTGATGTGCACATGCACTATTGTACCCATTTCTGAACCTGTTCTCTGATGATTTATGATAACGATATGCATCTAGATAGTTTTAATTTTGTATACATATTATATATTATTTTCTCCTTGTTAGTTAGAATTATTAGCTTAATTAATTAAGTATGAAGCGCACTTGACGTGAAATATCACAAAACTGTGCTATATAAGTTCACTGTTATTATTATCTGCATTCGAAATTTCCTTACAAAATAACGCGGGACGGAAAACATCCCTACAATACTTAAAAGCGGTGTCATGTTTTGTGAATTTTTTGTGTCTCTTTCTCTCTCATGGTGTACGACGTAAAAACGCAGAGAAAGTGATTTATCGCAAATTTATATAGGTAAAAAAAAAATTGATCTCTCTCCATATATTCTTACTCCAAGGTTAAGAAAATGATTTAACATCTGTTATCACCGTACATTTTTTATTTTACTTTTGTTTGTAAACTATTTTGTTGATGGAACTGAAGTTCATTTTATAATATGTATTATAAAATGTTCTGTACTAATAATTTAATTCGTTTATATTTTTATCTATAAATAAGATTTTAATAATCTTATTGATTAATGTATATTTGAATAAACAAAAAAATATACAACATTCATTCTTTTTAATGATTTACAACTACCTACTCACAACAAAATACCTAATTTACTTAATTTGTGACAACCCTGTTAGTGATTTTACTCCGAGTTTAGGCCACACCCTTTGGTCATTGCTTGGTCAAAAAGTGCGGACAAAATTTCGCAAAGTTAGGTCTCTAGGTTACTCTAAGCGTGGTTTACTTAAATATGAATATTGTAAGAAAAATAAAATACTTGTAAATACCCCACGCGTCGTAAAGCTATATTTATTTGGTCTACTGTGAAATAGACACCAATTGAACGTATCATCGACGAAATAATGTACATTCGTAATTCGGATACGTAGATTGAGTGCGGCGTTTCGTTTGTGATAGATATAGACATTGTTTGAGGTTTCCTTAGCGGAGTGGTTTACGCGTTACGAGTCGGGGGATTGCCGGTACGATTCCTGAAAAATATATAATGACCATGACATTCATTTTGTATATTGGCGTTGCCAGCATGCGTTTTGTGGTGTTGGTTGATAGGTGTGATGGAGCTCACATTCATGGATTTATGGTTTTTCAAGTACATATTAAGAAACATTAATAAATATATTTTTTTAGCGTATTTCGAAAAGTTTAATGGGTAATCTTATAAATTTTCATTCTTTGCACGACACCTGTGACAGGTGTCTACGTTAATAACTGAACTACTTAACTTACGTTAAAAAATACACATTTCACCATAAAGATTCCTCGGAATATGGAGATACTCGTATATTACGTTGTTGGTTTATGCACGCATAACTGCATGTTTATAAAAGTTAAAAATGAGTAAAAACAGAAGTGCAAATATAAACATTCGCAGGTTTGACCTTGTAACCTTGGAGAAAGGAATACGACGAAACTAGAGATTTCATCAGGTACAGGAGATGTGGGAAAGTATTTAAAAACACTAGGGAGGGTTTGAGGAAAAATGTAAGTAATGAGAATACAGTCGCGTGACAACAACCCCAGCGGCGGCGGCCTTATTTAATCAACAGTGCGATAACACTTGGACTACATTATTAGATTCGATTCACCAATCAGCGGGTGCGGTGCAAAATCATAACAATATAGGCTACGTGAAAAGTGGTGACTGGACAAGTCATATTTGGGTTATGTCGCGATTCGTCAACACTGCAAGGTCGCGGCAGAAGCGACTTGCGGAATCACTTGTCTTGTGGAGATCACATTTTCCAGAAGGTCGGGAAGCACACGCGAATAAAGTTTCTGATTGAAATCGAATTATCTCTCCAATCGAAAATACGTAATTTTTAAATACTCGTAGGTTAATTTGAGGGGCACGTGTTTCCCCATATTGGGGCTGCGTACGTGAAGGTCGATCTAATGATGGTCTTGTAGATGAGGAGTTTATTTTTAATGGCTAGTTTGCTATTTGTGCGCATCATGGGGAGAGGGCGTTGATAATGCGAGTTGCTGATTTTACCTTTTCTTGGATGTGGTAGCGCCAGGTGGTGTGAGGCCGAGATCTTTCATTGTTTTGCACCACGGCATGACCACGGCACTTTTTGTCCGAACAATTGAAAGTTTGGCGGACGATCTGGGCTTCTTTTGCTGAAGATAGTGGCTACGCTTTTGGAGGGGTTAACTGAGATTCTCCATTTGTTTGCAGTAACCACTGACGAACATAGATCCCGAGAAGCTCCAATGCTGGTATTTTACACCATCCGCATGTAAAAATGGACAAAAAGCATCCCAGGTGGTTAGGGTCTAGGCGTAGTCATTGAGGGTAGTAATTTATTATGGCGACGGTTTTGAGTGGGTGGAGCGTCGATCTGAAATCTGCCGGACCAAGGGTCCTGGTAGGTAACACGTGCAAGACACACTATCTCCAACTTTCTCGACTCGATAAGTACTCTACCGATTTAATTTTTCAAAATGCGTTCGAGTTTTATTTCTGGGTACTGTAAATCAATTCTATTCTGAATGATACTAACTAGACACGAAGTCGTGGATGTCTGTCGCACAATACGGGAGAGAGCCACTTCAATTGCAGCATTTACACATAATATCATTGACATATGGAAAGTAAGTGGGTTTATTTTACACGCGTAGTGAGGGCGAGCAAATGCTGTGAATCGAAATATGAAAAACTTTCGGCGGGTCGGCGATGAGCTAAAGCTTCGAAGGCTTCGGCAACGAACAAAGCGAACGACGACGAACGAGTAATTGCAATGCATAGTCAAGAACAATGTCAGTATACATATTATATTTTATTGAGATACAGTTTTATTCATTCCTGAAATTAATAATGCAAGCATGGTATTTTTACACTTTTTATTAGGAAATAAGAATTTGAGATATGTACAAAAATATGTCAATTTGAGAAAAGAATGTTTTGTAATTACAAAAAAAAAATATGAAACCGCCTCAGCGAGTTATTTCTTAAAACAACCGTTTGGCCATTTGTGTACGGTATACCGAAATTAAGGGTCAGCACCCAAAAATACACACTATTTGGCTTTCTAGTACAAGCAAAGCTCCAAACTATTTATCTGTTAATTCCATGAGGCTAGTTAGAAAAATGTCTAAGGTTTCCAGTGAATACAAGTCTTAAACAGTATTTTTTAAAATTCTTTGCGAAATGCATACTGGCATTTTAGGAAAAACGTTCAAAAATGCCTTTGCTGGTTTTTGAACTGCACCTCTTACTTAAATTTTAGTAAGATTTCCATAGAATTTCAATGATTACCGTTAAAAAATTGTATTCACTGGAAACCTCAGACATTTTTTCTAACTACCTTTAAAAAAATTGCAGATTAATCATTTGTAGTATTGCTTCTTTAGAATGCTAAAATGTAACTTTTGGCGTCATTTTTGGGTGCTGACCCTTAACATTCATCAAAACAACACCTAAAAATGCTAAGAAAAAATTATGTTTAAAATATTGATGTTGCGGCGGGGAACAAGCCTGCAACCTCCCGCTTCAAAGTACAAAGCGTTATTATTATAAATGATAACGCCATACAGACCGCCACATAGATCACAATCAAAGTAAAAATAAAAAAATAAATCGCTTATAGGAAAATACGATTATTAAAAGCATGTTATGAATTCCATCAAAACAACAAAAAAAACCCTTATATTAGGGACCTACTTTTCTTTCCGCAGCTACAGGGTACGAGGATATCAACAACTCGAACAGGCTACACAAAAATGTAGCCATTGTGATCACCGTGAAAAGAATAGCAAATTGGTAAGTAAAATCTGACTTTTATCCATTTAAGTTTAATGACATAAACGTGAAAATAGGGCGATTAAAAGAATCACGAAACAGTAAAATTATATCGCCTATATTTAGGCAAAAGTGACCAACTAAAAAACACGGCTTTGGGATATGGCATTTTTCTGGCATGGAAGTTATCGTCATTTCATATGGAGAACCAACAAGTATACAGGAATGATAAGTACATTTTTAATAAATAACATTCGGGTGGGAGAATGTTATAGTCGAAGTACAATATATGCGCGGATCTCCAAATACCTTCATATAAAAAAAATGTATTGGCCACAAGAAAAATATTTTATTTCAAAAATATCAATCTTAAACAAAAAGTCGGGAACCGTCTGTGTTCTTTATGGAAGATTATGTTTTTAATATGAATATTTAGTAATTATTGCAAATCTTCATATAATTCTTAGTTGTATATATATATATATATTTCTATTGTATGAGGGTTATGCAACCCATACGATAAGAGAGTATTTTCATAGCCTGGACATTTTTCTATTTTTGACATTGGGTTGACAAATTATCAGAATGGACGAAACAATTAATTAGTGCAGTCTCCTGTTTTATTCATATTATAACCTCTTTTTGTTGTAACTGTTCTCTTGTGTGTGAGATAAAACAAAACAAAAAACTACTGGGTAAGGTTATATCTACATTTTAGATGAACATTAAAAACACAGTAACAACCCTTTTAGTTTATATTCAAATTTCCGAGCGTATTGTTCAATTCTTCTATCTCGAATACTTTCTCGTTATAGCATCGCGTCATCCCTTACTAACTGAGGGAGATAAATGCTATTGGTCGAGATTCACTCCCGCCGCTCTAAGTTCAAAGATGTGATCCCTGGAAGACTGTGTATATTCACAGCTGTGATGGGCTATAAAAGGTCATGTTTCAGCCCCAGAGAGCACGTTACTTTCCCGGTGCCTCGGGCACCGTTCAGCCTTCTCTGTCAAGACTGGCACGAGAACCCTCGGTTAGTGGTTGATTGATGTATAGTGAATCCGGAGTGACGGCACCCCTTTAACACTCCTCTACCAAGACTAGCACGAGAACCCTCGGTTAATGGTTGATTGATGTACAGTAAATCCAGAGTGACGGCACCCCTTTAACCCTCCTCTACCAAGACTAGTACGAAAAGCCTTGGTTAAAGTTGATTGATGTACAGTGAATCCGGAGTGACGGCACCCCTTTAACTTTCCTCGACCAAGACTAGCACGAGAACCCTCGGTTAGTGGTTGATTGATGTAGAGTGAAACCAGATTGACGGCACCCCTTTAACCCTCCTCTGCCAAGACCTTATTATTGTAAAACAGTTACGAAAACAATCGTTTCAACACAAATTTGTCAATCAACTAAAACATTAACATGTATAAAGTTGGTGCCTTTTGTCTTTACGGGGACGGTTTATACATTATTTTATAAAATCATATTTATGATGGTACCATAAGTCAATAAACAATTTATTACCAACGTATTATCGTGAACAAGCAATTATCAACAAGTAGATAAAAAAAATAAAATGTCACGAATATGTATTAATTGATAATTAAATAGTCAATGTTTAGATTCTGAATGGTGATCTTTCACAAGGGCGATACTGAGAGAATCTATCACTTTAGAACGCGATGCGAATTATTTTATTTCCACGCCATGCTTTGATCCGAATCAAGGAGCTTACCGCTCTGCGAGATAGTCAAAAGTTGGAAATTTTACTTTAGAACTTACATATTTATTTATCCCTAGCTTGTGAGCCTGATACTCTGAAATTGCCACCTCCGAACAGTTGTGTTCCAAAGTGTTGATTACAATTTATTCGTAAATGTATATATATCATTTGGTTTAGTTTAATCTACGAGTATAACCGGCGCAGCAGCCCTATTCTGGCGGGTTAGTGAACGGGGAGGAGAGAAAGTGGACAGCCTTGACTGAGTGCGGTAAGCGTGGAAGAGGAGCGAGTTACCACGCGCGGTGTACGGGCACGGCGTGCGGCGTGCGGCGTGCGGTGAATCCGCGAATCTACCAGTTTGCACGAATCGCAACGAGGCAGCCGATAGCGAGCGTGACAGCGTCACACGGTAGACAAGTCGTAGATCGTGTAAAGTTGATGGAATTCACGGTGATAAGTCGCGAAACAAAGTTCGACTCTGAAGTGGCATTTTTTAAAGATAATAATTGATTAAATCTTAACGAATAATGATAATTATTTGAAATATTTCATTTCAAATATCGGATGTCAGATTCCCCAAATGAAAAACGACTTAGATACATGGAATATGTGATACGAAACAGTTACTGTAGAATTACAAAGCTGTACTGCATACGAGTACATCGCAATGCCGCTTCTAAACTGTCGTAAGTCAGCATACTCGTATGTTCAACTGGGATAATTAGAAATGACAGGTGTTTTTTTTCTTTTCTTTTTTAGACTCCCAGACTAGGCACATGCCCGTGTTGTGGCGGTCAGAGTCATCCTATGATCATGGCATCCCCAATTGGGAAAGAGAGGATGGTTGAAAAAATACATGGATATTTAGATCTGGTCACCAAACACGGCTAAAGTCGTTTCGAGCAACGTTTCGATTCTGAATGGTGGTCTTTCACCAGGGCAATATTTTCAATAAACACGAATCAAAAATTTTACGTGTACTACAATTAAAAGGTATGAATAATAATAATATCTAGTGTTTAGGGCTATAAATAAATGTGTAGTAGGTATGTCGGTTTAGCGGAATTCAAACGAGGAAAAAGTGCGTCCAAAACGATTTTAAAGAAGAGATTCAAATATTTTTGTGTTAAATAACCGTGCACATATTTGTTCTGATATATTAATTTAGCGGTTATTTGGATATGGTAATTATTTACTATTAAGTGAATGCTCTTATGTACGAGTATTGTGTCGGACGTACATGGTCCACGATAAATGTGTAGCATTAAGATTATTGTATATTATTTAGAAATGTTAATCATTTTAATGTATATTTCTCCCGGCTTGATAGGTAGGTCGGCCAGAGTAAGGGAACAACAAACGGGATGACGGCGCGTAGCGCGGCCTGATCCCGGCCGGCCTATCGATCTTTGCGTGAGCGGTTCTGGGAGAAAATTAATCTGCCTAACCCTTTCACGGGGGCCAGGTTAATCACCCGGCCAAATAAAATATACCGGGGTGATAAATCGGCCCCCAGCTACACAACTGTTGTAAAATCATATATGTAAATGTTAGTATAAGTTAGTTATTAAGAGTTTTAGCCCCAAAAACCGGGCATTATTTGTGAATTAAAACTTTGTACCTATTTTATGAAAACAATAAAAATGATAGAGGGGCGAAATAAAGTTGAGGTGAAAGCTGGTGGAAAAGAGAAGGGGATAGGTTATTAAAATCTATCCCACAAAATTGCCAGCGACCCGGAAAGAGAGAGAAAGGGGGAAACAAAAATCCCCCATACAAATCTCCCGAATCCGTGGTCGCGCCCTGGAGCGCAATATTAATTGCGCAAAAACCAGAGGAAGGCAGATCACCAGCATCCTCCACCAGTACCATTCACCTTGACTCATCTTCGCCCTGACATCGCCTTCAACTTGACTCCTGACTTTTATTTGACCATCGCCTGCCCCCCTGGACCGCCTGACTACACCTCTCTCTGGACCAGACCCGCAGCATCTTCACTTGAAAGCCGAGGCCCTACAAGCTGAACCCGTCGTCTCCCTTACAACGAGACGACCCCTTGGAGCACCTCACAGATTGGGACCGCCCCCTATACAGTTTACTTGTGTGCCCTGTTACGTCGGGTACAAGTATATAATGCTAATTTAAAGCGTACCTTCGTATTACAAAAAACACATAACTTTTCACTGTAGAATATTCAACTGTAGGTAATTTTATTGGATATTCTATATTCGTAAAAAGCATTAACTTTGTGGCTTGCCATATTTATAAATAGAACACATACACTTTGTTTTTAACCACTTTTATAAAAATTGGTTAAAAACAAAGTGTATGTGTTCTATTTATAAATTTTATTGGACTAAAAATTTGTATTTGAAATAATAACTGGGTTAAAATGTTTAATTACGTCACGAAATTATCAATAACTACCTCCGTAAGACATGCACGTGCGTAGTTGGTCATCTTTTATCAATGTTTTATATCTATTTTCGCGATACAGACTATTTAAAAAATAAGTTCTAATGTTGCATAAAGTTAAATTTGAAATGCGTAACAATGTTGTATTCATTTTGTGCTTTTCTGCATTACGAAATAATTCAGGAGTTTGAAATCCAATGGCTTTAAAATATGGATAGTAATATTAATTTGGCCAATATATTGCTAAGAACTATGTACAATCTGTCAAATGAGAAATTGTGTTTGATATTTTCTATTACATTGTTTTACACCTCATCTCATTTCAGTAATGGAATGCGTAGCAATCAGTCTATTTTCTTCCTTCCTCTGCTAATTCTATGCCTCACTACTATACATCAGGATAGGTATTATAACTCTATTGTGAAATTAACTGCTCAATCCTATGTTGTGTTTTCAATATATTTTACCAATTATTAAAGGTCTGTTTCACGTTTATGCATTAACTAAAAGCGTCGAAATAAGGTAATGTTTCAATAGAGTAAACTAAAAAAAGATGGATAAAGGCTAAATGAGATAAGGAGAGATTTCAGATATTTTTCAGTGATTTTCAGACACAGTGAAAAAAATACTGATAAAGCACATTTAAAAAAAGGTAAAATAATATTCGACATCATATTATATAAATCACAATTTTAGTTCACGTTTCCTCAATATGTCTGTTACAAAATAGCACAAACTGGTTCACGTTTTGGAGATTGCAAATTGTGATTTGCCAATATTATCTTTACGAACATGGGTGTTAAGGTTCACACAGATTTCAAAGGTTTTGATTGGATTAATGTCAATGTCAAGTCATCGAGATAATAAGTGGAAATGTCGTCACTTTGACAGGGATTGAGATTCAACTAAAATAAATTACCTACACATTGCCCCACATTATGTGGGTTACCAAGAATCGCTGTTTGGGGGCCGCCTATAGTATTATCATACGGTGCAAAATAAAATTCCAACTATGTGAAATATAAAACATTTCCGATTGAATGGACAGAAATTTGTGGAATTTGAATAATTTTAACTAAACGTATTTCGGGCGCTATAAGCGCGTATTCAGTACGCATGTTAATGTAATGGAACATAAATAGGCATGTTAGCGAATAAGTATAATATTTATTGAGATTTGCATCATAACACAGTTTAACCATTTTAACATTTAAATTGACCGGTCGGTAGCTGAGTGGACAAACGCGTCGGATTCCCACCCGGGCGTCGTGGGTTCAATTCATCTGCTGGCTAAATCCTCCATCATTGCACAAGCAACATTTTCCGCTTATTATGATGGTAGTAGGAGTTTTTCAAATATTGTCAGGTTATTCGTAACCCGGGAATGTTTGTCTTTCTTAAAACAAAAACAAAAATCTGCAAGGGGGTTACCCATCGATATAAACATTCTAGATTCGCCGTCTCATACATAAAACCAAGGCCAAAACCATCTGCCAATGGATAATGCCATAACACAACTTCCTATCGAATTCCGTCACCTCGCTTCGAAAGCCACGCCCGCTTCCTTACAAAATAACTCGGAACACAAAGTTAACCCTCAAATCAAATTATGTAATTTGTTAATTGGTCGAACCAATAGGAAGTATAACAGTACAGCTCCGTTGCCGCGCCATCCGCAAGCCTCCTAAACCATCGTTGAGCGTGAATTTTGTGACAAATAAATAAAGGTCACAAACCCATACATTCACAAATATCGACGCATAAAATTATGCTTAACGGAAATTTTATAATTTTCCTCTGTTAGTTTATTAATACGCTGGCTCCAATCGATACAAGTATTCAGATAGCTGACTGTATACCGATCCCGACAGTATAGGTTCATCAGAAGCCTAAGTATTTATAATTTATCGAACTTTATCGTGACAATTAACCGCCGATTTTGACAGTACCAAAACACTAATAAACAATAGACATGAGAGCCCCAGGGAGTCAAAAATATTGATCGAGAACAACACAAATCATAATTATAAATGCAATTATTTTAATAAAACCGTCACACACTCAAGAGCCGACGTCTACGAATGTTGCTTAACTTTCGTTATCGCTGTCTTTGCATCGAGTTTTTGCAATGTTCGTTGGCGTAGTAAAACATTATGAAAATGTGAATATTTGCGTCGTTTTAAGGCGTTATAAAAATTGAATGTGTTCGAATTAGACAAACGTGAATGTAGCAAAAACTGTAGTGTAAAACGCTTTGTAGTAAAGCTGAAACGGGGAAAAAACACAACATTTAAATAAATTGATTTATTATTTGGCGCATCCCTATGGATTAATTTGCGGACAGGTTTAGTGTCTTACGTAGCGTTGTTTTCTCTTTCAAATACCGTCCACCTTGTCACGGAGAATTGTCACCTCACCTGGCGGTCGTACGGCTCATACTGGCTTGCCGAGCTCCGATCCTTGTCGCCGTCGCGGCCGGCACGCTATAATACTACATTCCCGCACTCTTATAATCCGTTACGTGAATTATGTAATTCGATTGAAAGGAATGAGGCTCACCTGCATTCAAACAAACCGTCACTTATACAAAATAAACATTGAATAATCAAAGACGGCAACACTTTAAAGCTCCATTTCACGTTTTGTAAACCGAAGTTAACAGACTACGTGGTGCAGAGGACTGCAAGGACACTATTGGTTTTGGCTGGCAGTCGCTAGTTCTATCACCGTTAATGAGCAAATAAAAAATAAGTTTTTTCTCAGTTACATAGAAGAAACCCACGTCAAAGGAGTGCCTAACTCGAAAACCAGAGAATTGCATCAATATCTTCCTTTCCCTCCTCCCACTATTAAAATTCCCAAAATCAGGATGTCATAGATAATTAAAATCACTAGCGCATAATATGAACATACAATTAATATAATTTTATTTTCAAATGCCACGTAGAAAAACCCACGTGAAAAGGGTAGCTAAAAAAGTAGAGTAATCCAATTGCATTAATATCGCCGTGACCGTTAATAAGACGGTTGTCGCGGAAATATTCAAGGATAAGAAGAAAAACAAAACGGCTTCGCGGGTCAACAAGAGATTATCTCAGGGTTTGTAGGTATACATATACGTGTATATACTTCGACTTTTAGAATAGATTTTCCGTCAAAGAATTTTGACTTATGATGAATTATAAATGAGCACTTAATAATAGTTAAGGATCTGTAATGTCTATACATCTATTTGTCCTATAAAATGGTGACGTTTAGTTTGATTTGTTGCGGTAGGCAATTAAATTGTATTTTTTATTTTTGTTACTAGGGCCAATAATTTCGTCATCTGTTGGCATTCTGGCTATTGTTAAAAGACAAGCAAACATTTTATAATAGAATAGATCATAAAAACCGAATATTATTCCCGGCACGCATAACATTAAAATATCGAATAAAACTTAAAGAATATCCAGTGAACGAATAGTAAAATACAAGTACCTAAATATTTAAATAAAATACATGATTTATTATTATTTTTTGCTACTTTTCTTTTTCTTCTAGAAAACATGAAAACTGTCGAAATTATAACATTTCACAATACGCCTTTGAGGTGAAATTTGACACAAAATAGCACCATTATATTTACAATTTTAGCCAAATATTATGATTACGGGTTGAAGTCTAATATAAGTTAGGCAAAGGAAGAACTAGCATAAGTGCGAGAAAAATATGTTTTAGTGCTCCGACAGTACTCGATTTGAATTGTATTTTTTTTCGTAAATCAAATACGATTTCGCTTTCCGAAGGCGAAACAGCTGTCAGATGTAAAAATAACTATGAACTCAGAAAAATGTATTTATTTGAATAATCATTTTTTTAAGGTACGAGAAAGAAAACAAAATATTGACAATTGACCTTTCCGTACCTGAAAGTAAAAGTCAAACGTACGATCCGAAGGGGGGTGACGTAGTTGCCCCATTCGATATTGATTATTAAAGAGTTTTCACGACACAATCTTAGGTAATTTGTTTTTGGTAATACTTGAGATGATATCTTTATCTAATATATCGCACAAAACTCTCTTTCGAGGTTACATTAGTTACATTAGAACCCCGGGAGTAAATAAAAGTTAAATTATAATGCCAAAAAATAAATAATAGTCTTTGCTGTAATATAAATAAATATATATTTAATTGGCGTACGGAATATCACACATTTCCCACAAACACATAAAGCACGGCACACAATGTCGACACTTTTCGCTTTGTGTGTACAATGCTCACCGGAGAGTAGGAAGAAATAATTGTGTGGTTATTTGATATTTAGTACACATTGCTGCAATCTTCTAATACGCACAACTCGAAACGTAGGTTTAATAATTTATTAGAAAGTTTAAGTTAATTTAGGTTATGGTCGTGACCCGTTAACCTTATCTTTCCTTCATTATTACCAAATCGAAGAGAGAAGGTTATTATATTTTTCAATAGCGTTTACTAGGGAATATCTCATGACTAAGGAATAAATTAATATAAATCTTCTGAAGATGCCAAGAGACGAAACAAGGTCAAAAAGTTACTGACCTTGATGACATTTTTGTGGTAACGTTCAGGTAAGATATTTTAAAACAAAAACAACTGTTAATGTGGATATTAGATGGAAAAAATCCTAATTTAATAGATTTTTATTATTTTAAATAAAACACTGTAACTTTTTGTACACCACTTAAATTTATACAAACACAACCGTGCCTTCTTTGGGCACATATCTGCCCCGGCGAATGCACACTTGTGCTGAAACATTGGGGCGTTGTTATACATTAAAGTGGTAGAAACAAAGTAACAATGTTTCATGTGATAATGTTCCATCACAACTTGATTTCTTTAGGCGCGTATCTGCCCCGACGAATGCACACTTGTGCTGAAACATTGGGGCGTTGTTATACATCAAAGTGGTAGAAACAAAGTAACAATGTTTCATGTGATAATGTTCCATCACAACTTGACTTTTTTTCAATATTTTTTATAGTGAATACCACACAAGAGTCCCAACTGCTCCCAACCGTCTAGAGCCATTAAGACTATGGCATCCCCAATTGGGGTATGTTGTGAGGCTGAATGTAGTGGGGAGGGGAAGGAGAAGGGGAAGAGGAAGGTTGGGAAGTACCTGGCTATTCAGATCTGGTCACCAAATACGGCTAACACCATTTTTTGTTTAAAAAAAAGGAAGACAAACATTCCCGGGTTACGAATAACCTGACAATATTTGAAAAACTCCTACTGCCATCATAAGAAGCGGAAGATGTTGCTTGCGCAATGATGGAGGACTTAGCCAGCAGAGGAATTGAACGCACGACGCCCGGGTGGGAATCCGACGCGTTTGTCCACTCAGCTACCGACCGGTCCATTATTCCATTTCAAGCATCGTTTCGATTCTGAATGGTGGTCTTTCACCAGGGCGAAACTTGGAGTATCAACCACTCAGACTAATATCAGAAGATCAAAATTTAATAACGAAACAATGATGTTTACGTAAAATCAGAATTAACAGGTAACCAATTAGTCGTTGCGCAGATAGCAAAATAAATAATTAATGTATTTATTGCGAAACCAGTCGGAAAGCTGCATCTCGTGATTAAATAAAAATGCCTTTCGATAAATATGTATAAATAGAATGTAAATAAAATATAAATAAAATGCACAGACTAATATAACCGCTTGTTTAATGTTTGAGGAAAACGTCAAAAATAAATACCAACTAATAAATATTTGTTATGGTTGCGAACTTTTTTTTCACTGGTGTCTAAGATTCGAATCAAGACCGTTCCTAATGACAGGTCACGATTTTTAATGTACGATATTGAAATTGAAAATGACGATATTTTGACATTGCCCAAATGAGAAGAAAGTTTCACAGGTTAGACAGATGTGATGTTATTTCGTGTTACGTGATTGGTGGCGCAACGTGGCAGAGGAATGCGCGTTAAATGTTTATATCCGTTTCTATTGTAAAGTACTTAACATTTCCTAAAGTTATAAAATTATAATTTATGAGTTTGTAAATTAGGAAAGCGGCCACAAATTTAAGAATGGACGAGAGTCAGCGTACGTGGAATATGAGAAAATTCACTAAGTAGTATTTATACAAGTTTAAATATAATTTTCAGTTAGACTGTAGAATTATCGACACAAATTAAATAACGTATTTGCTATCATATTATTATTCAAATCTACATTAAAATAGATTTTAGTAGCTGGCTCAAGACCACAACTTTCAATGTATGTTCACTTTCACACATGCATTATTTAGAAAATAATTATTACTATATTATATAAAGTAGTATAATACGACCGTATTAAATGCGTGTACGATAGCAAGCAATTTTCGTACATGAATTAGTTACTAAGTAATTACATGCTAATCTTTTTAGGTATTTTATGTATTTTTATTAATTCTATAATAATATAATAATTATTCCTGGTATTATAAAAGCACTAAAACTGATAAATTTTCAACCACGATAGAAGATATACAAGTTTACATATGAAAAAAGACAGCTGATTTTTAAATTGATTGATCATAATATTATCACAACCAAAATAATTTGGTTGCCTTCATTTCGTGTGGTTTCTGACCAAACGAGTAAACTACAAACTGACTGAAACATAAATAAACTTACACCTGAAAAATAAGATACAAACACTTAACGTTCGAGAAGCCCACGTGCATTCGAAGTACAGACGACGTTGGAGAAAAGAAAAAAACTTACATAATGAGATCGACTTTTCGAATAGAGAACGCCGTCAACACTGAGCGCGGACTGCCGACAGAGATGTGTGGTAGGAAACTGTTCCGTAAAAGTGGTGTGCTCAATAATAACACGACGAGAAATAATACGAGACTCGGTACTGCTGCACTCGGCGGGAAAAGACGCGGTAGGCGAGACGAGAGTTGGCGCGCGACTGAAGCAATCATAATACTAAGTAGGAACTAGGAACCAGCTACCAGCCGCTGAACGGAGAAGTTTGAAGCGAATATTAATTGGCTGCGATGTTCTTTCTCCGCGTGGAGGGCGGCTGGCGGCGGGAAATGCGAATTTCCGTCGTCACGCGCCTCGGGCTCCCCGCGCCGGAGGACACCTTTACCTTGAAATTATCAATGTGTCAACAGGCGACATTTTGGGCTTTGATTTTTTTATTATTTCGTAAATGATGTATCACACACACTCCCTCGGGTAATCGTTAAATAATGAGCTTTAAGTGACATACTAGATCATACTAAAGAATTACATTATTTGGAAATGTTAACTATCAAACAGAAAATCTGTATGCGTCTGAAACAGAAAAAATCTCAAAGTGTGAGTTCTGGCGGCATGAAAATTACACAATTGTTTCTGTCTGGAATTACTAGGTCAACGCAACTATTTTAAGATCGTAAATTTTTTTTTTATCGTGAGATATGGAGCTTTCAATATTATATAATAAAAATAAGACAAGACGTTGTGTTGTATCTTTTACATTTTGAAATCCATAACTCAGGCGAAACCGGATAGTAAAACTATCCCACTTTTTTTTCGGTCATCACCGTCATCCATTAAGGGTTTTCAATCTTAGACAAAGTCCTACCCCTTTGGTTGGTTGCTTGTCTTTGGTCTCCCGGGTTACTGCGGCGTGTTATAATCTCCACCCAAGGATTCTACTCGTTGCCCTGTTATCGTGGAGTCGAGCGAAATCCTAGAGAATTACTCAAAAAGACACATCCGTCACTGACCGACTTTGATAATAAACTAAAATTAAGTGAATCATTTGCTAATTTCTGCATTGTATATACGCTGGTACGGGAATTCCGAGTTTCAGTTAATAGTCGAGCGTTGCTGTTGTCGGGCATTGATGTTGTCACAGTAATTTTCCCGATTCCTAAAACGTTGGGAAGCAGTAGGCGCAGTGATTTTTCATCTAGGTAACATTTAAAAACAAAAATAATTTGAATATTATCGTCAAGCGATAATAAATTACTAGAAATAAAGAATGAGACCGGGTATATTTTAAGGCGCTATTATGCAATTAAAAACGTGTTTTAATTTACGAAGAATTTATGGTTGGATTATGGGCGATATTATTTAATAATGGGAAGCAATTTTGAATAAAATCGTAGGATGATGCATATACGAGTACACAGAAAATGCCTGAAATTGGTCAGAAATTCTAAGAATTTGGGAGTTAACCTTCGAGTAACAATGTATGGAGAGAGAGCTGATTCTTTTTACCCAACCTATACAAACTTGCGATAAATCACTTTTTCCGGGTTTTTACGTCGTACACCATGAGAGAGAAAGAGACAACAAATATAATACACCGCTTCTATGTACTGTCGCGATGATCTTGGGCTCCTGGGTCACCGCGGGACTCCGCCCACAATTTTTATTATGCCACTAAACTTGACACAACTAAACGGTTTTTTAGGATATATGCTATATTTTTGTAGATAAAAATACGGTGAAAAAGTGGTTATACGAATAAACAAAAACATTATGTCGATATGTGATATGAACGGATGTATAAATATCCTAGCCTTAGTCTTAGCCACGCCCAAGTCCGCCGAGTCAGGTGAAAATCATCAAAAACTGACTACACTGCCTTGGATAGATACCACTCTATACACCCTAAGGAAATAACTAAGAAAAATGGTGTAAACGTGAGGTTGTATCTTTAAGCATAAAATTCGTTTGTTTGTGTCAGTCAAACCACTCCAAAGGAAAGCTCTGACGCCATGAAATTCGGCCGGGATTCCGATGAGTAAAAATAATCAGTGTGAACATAACTGACAGATTACATATTAGATCAGTTGGATACAAATGTCCGAGTCCATACTAAATCAGTGCAGATATTTAGCATTTCGTCAAAAGAATTTCAATATGATTGAGGCACGACTGTTAAGGTTGGGGCAAATATTATGTTGATTGTTTCCCAAGGAGACAAGAGATAGATATTGGAGACCAGAGGCTAGGTATCGCACGGCGCATGATGCACCAGGAACTGAGGAACGCGCTACAATTGGATGGATGGAATTGGAATACTTCCGCGTGCGGCCAGGCAGAGAAGGGGCCACTGACACGTCAACATGTTTCGGAAAAGCGACATTTTGGAAAAATAAATAAATTGCAAGTTGTCATCATCTTCTTGCGAGTTGGGTCGTTTGACCAGTCGTCAAGTATAAGGGTCATCAAATTTCGGACAAACGCTGACGGGCCGAAAACCGGCGGTAAACGGTCAGTAAGGTACAATATTTGAAGAGACACATCGCAACAAATCAAAATGGCGTTGATAGGCGATTTGATTACAACGTTAAATGTGTCAAATGGTTCAAGCAACTGGCTGCATTGGTTCAACAAAATGGACATAGACTGTCAATCAAAAAAAAATAAAAATAAAAATAATAATAATAATAACAATATTATTATTATTTTTTTTTTTTTACTTAATTTGAAATGTACCTTATACTGTAAAACGTAACTATAGAGAGCTATAACTATGATTTGAATTAGTATACCCACGCACTGGCTTTTGCCTATGTGGGATTTTTTTGTTGTTATGTCTACATTATTTTTATTATTTCTGTAATTTTTTAAATGTATGTAACAAAATAAATCAAATAAAAAAAATTTAAAAAATCCTCTCTATTATATCTAGTAAAAATGGATTTGAAACATTTGTTTGTTTGATTATTTGTACGGTTAATGTGTTATTTGTGCATTTAATGTTTCAAAATACAGAGTTTAAGGGATTTTTAGTTTAAGGGGCAAAATCGAGCGGCGAGGGAAAACCAACAACAAAAATACAGAAACCTATAGAGGCAATAAAAAAATTATTTTATTTCTGTCGAAACCAGCGATACACGCTGCTCTGTGGATGGTCTGCGTTGCGTACTGCATGTTACACAGATTAACATAGAAGCCATCATTACACGTATTGTAAACAACAAAGACAGAATGCAGCGATACACGCTGCTCTGTGGATGGTCTGCGTTGCGTACTGCATGTTACACAGATTAACATAGAAGCCATCATTACACGTATTGTAAACAACAAAGACAGAATGCAGCGATACACGCTGCTCTGTGGATGGTCTGCGTTGCGTACTGCATGTTACACAGATTAACATAGAAGCCATCATTACACGTATTGTAAACAACAAAGACAGAATGGGATTCAGTTTCCGTATTTTGCATAGGTCACACCACTATTTTTTTTTAAATATTTTAAATCTACAACTAATATATGTTTGAATCCGAATATTACGTATACAAATATTTCAGAATACAATTATTAAGCTAAGGCCTAGTTGTTCGAATCCCCGTTATATTTGTTACCGTCCCAAATGGTCGATTAGTGTCATTTTTGATTTTTTGACAGTTGCCACATCAAATAACGTCCCCCCTAAACCGCCGATTCTCGACCCGTGTCAGCGTTCAATCAAATTTTGATTACATAACGGTCATGCTGACCACTTCAAATATGACGAGAGTTCAAACACCTGCGCCTAGGGTGAATCGTGAACCTTCTCAATTAAAAAAGGGAAATAATTTTAAAGTGTCAAACGCAAGTATGGGTCGCACAATAAGAGTTGAACCGAACAACACATACTTGGGATTGTGCGTATTGGTGCATATGTATACACTTTCGAAAGTGATATCCTTGCAAAAAGTTACCAAGAAATAACCTATTGTCTCGCTTACGCCTACTTATTGTTATTAGAGGAAGAAAGGACAACAAGTGTACGCGATTACCGATTTAAAATATTCTAAAAAATTGTAAAAACTTTCGAAAGTGTAATTTTTATTCATTAGTTTGAAAAAAACTGAAACGGGCGAAAGGTTTATCTTTTTTTAAATTTCGCCGAAATTTTCTTTTCTAAAGTCGAATAACAATTTTGAAAAATGCTGTATGCAAGCAATGTATCTGTGTTAGCGCTGTGTTTGGCTCAACATTCGGTGCGATATCTATACGTTTTTTTTACCGAATTAAATCCTTGAATACGACCCGTGTCAAATTTACAGTTATTCGATGAATTGACATGTTAAGGGTGACTTCCTAGAATAAATTGATCAATCAGCAAGTGCAATGGTCAACAATGGTGCTATTAATGGCAAAGTGATCGGATTTAAGAGATCGAATAGTTCATGAATCGTCAAGGCTTTTAACACACACACACTGTCACCACATTCCAGACCTTTCAGACGAAACGTGGGCGGAAACACTTCCGCCAATAAATAATTCACAATTTACTTAATTCTCTATTTTTCATTCGGTTATTAATGAAAATGACCGAATGAGGTGTGTAATTTTGTAGGTAGCGAAAACGAACTCTGTTTATTTTTACACAAAGTGATTCACTACAGACGACATAATGAACTTTGCAGTAGATGGCGTCGCCAATGTAGATATTGGGGATACTAGTGCATAATAAATTTCAGGGCTCAGATTTTATTTGGGCCAATTGATTATCATCTAAATATTATAATTTAATCGTGAGTTTTAAAAGTAATAATAAATTATAATGAAAACATTAAAATGCACATCATCGTTATAAATATTAAAAAAATAAAAATACGGTAACTGTATGTTTTTTTCATTAATCATGAATTAAAAAAAAAAAATAAAAATTATCACGAATTAATTAAAAATAACTAACTCTCTAAGACAATCATTTGGTATCATTTTATTTATTTATTTTAGTTTTTATGCCAGCAAAACTGAGTGGTTGGTGCAATACCCGATCTGCCATAGTACATGAGCTTTAATAATATATTAAAAAGAAAAGTATAATGATTAACAAAAAAATTGTTTACAAAAAAAAAATCAAATCAATTACAATAAAATATTTAAAAAAAATTAAAAATAAACATAATACATAATAATAAAATAACTTTAATGGAGCGTGCTTCAAGGTGCTCTCCGGATCATCTGCATCCATCTTCATTGAGGAGAGCTGAGCCACTCAAATGCAGCCGCGACAATGACGTTGTTTGACTTCCGTGTCCTGCCCCAGAAGCTGGCTATTCGGTGGCGAAGTAAGGCGGGGAATGAGAAAATATATTATCGGAGCTTTTTATAAGTTTTTAAAGTCCATGAATGTCAAAACCATGAGAGCAATGCTTAATGCAGTGATGCACAATCCACGGCCTGCAAGCCTATTTCGTGCGGCCTACGCCTATTTCATATGGCCCACTTGGAAAAATAAAAAATGCTAAGGTTTGATGTAAAATTGCTGAATTTTTTATTTTTTTAAGATTTTTTGACAATACCTCATGTCCTAATTATTTTTTAGGATATAATTCAGAGAATAAAGGTCCTCAGAAATGTAAAATTATGAATTCCGCTGGCCACTTTTATGATGCATGTATTTGAACTTGTCAGTCGTCGGAGAAACGCAGAGCAAGATGCCGTCTATTTTGAACCAACTGCTGGCAGAAGTATGTCAATATTTGAGCTATTTTTCGTTGCAAAAATTGTAATATTGTGTATTATTGAAATAAGAGCTTAACTATTACAAAGTATCTCGGATCTTTAAAGCCTAAGATGCTTAGTAATAGTTTTAAAGAATTTTTGTGTGGTTTTATTTCGATAATTAATAATTATTATCCTTTGAATCTCTAACAGCATGATGGTAACATTTGGGGTTATGATCACATTTTAAGATGTAATGTCCACTAATATTTATAATATTTACATTTACTTCGGTCATTTATCAGCCAACTTATCTTTGTTTATTCATTTCAAGCTTCCCCAGAAATGAGGACAATGTTTTAAAGTTTCTGGGTGATAGTGCCGAGTCAGAAATCAAAGATCTGAGCAATGACGAAGAAGGATTTGAGACATAGCGTGTTGACTTATTCGCATATCTACAGGAACTTATAGAACCTGACGGAGATCTTCTTCCTCCCTCCGCATCATAATGATCGAAGAAGTCAAAACAAAGGTATGAAGAAGAAAAAAAATTGAACTTGGAAACAAATACCGTTACCAGATAAATCCCACGACTTCCCTGAGTTAACAAAGAACAATTTGAGTACTTTAATGGAATTTTTAACGACTATTTCAATGAAGAATTTTTGAAAATGCTAGTATCTCCTAGCACTGTTCTAACTTGTACCATTTTAGGAAAAACCGAGTACTGAAACAGACCCACAGAAGATGTCAAAAATGATTGACATATGTATCATTATGGGGTGCATACCATAAGACAATGTACTGACGTGCTAACATAAAACTCTTGATAATCTCTGAAGTGATGAGTTGCCGTCGTTTCTTAACTTTACACAAAGCTTGAGTTGAGACTGATGTCGCTCCACCAGAAAAGGCCCAGAACCCGTCATGGAATATTCGGCCTGTTATAACGAAAGTGCAAATGCTTATGTACCAAGCTTGAAAGAGTTCCAGGTTACTATTCAATCAACGAGCAGATGATTCCATTTACTGGACAATGTAAACTTCATTTGGTGGTGAAAAACAAGTTTCACCCAGTAGACTAGAAGAATTTTGTTCTTACAACCGGTGATGGCCTCATGCTTGATTTGATATACCAGCAAACTTACCATCTATAGCGAGGACATATGATGGATATAATCATCTCCCAGTTCTTGACAATATAAATGCTCCCAGTGTCTGCCACTTTGAAAACTACACAATTCGCTTCGAAATACGCTGCGAAAAATGTCATGTCTCCGTGTTTATCTTGAGGTAAAATTTGTTTAAAAAAATACTACATAACATAATATTTTGTAATAGGATTCAGAAATGTAAACATTTAAAAATATAAATAAAAGTGTTTTTTTAGTGATTAAGTGTTTGTTTATTTTGGTGAACAAAGTCAGAAATTGTACTAAAATTATGTTCTCGGCAGATTCATGAGTATGTCAATTTATTCCTACACCGCACAATCATGGGTGTCTCATTTCCAAGAATGTGCGCTCTGAATATTTAAAAAAAAATATTTTTTCCGTGGCCTAGTGGTTATTATTAAGAGTTTTACTAGTCGGCCAATTGAAATTCGGAAATTTCTTCCAAGAGTTGCAAAGGGATAAAAAACTGCATTTAAAAAAAACTAAATTAAATAACATTATGTACCTACTCAAGTACTAAATTAAAATTATTATACCTAATAGAACGGTTTCTGTATGAATGCCAACTAAAATAAATTTACACCAACCCAAAGCAGGCCTTTAAATATGCACTGTTAATATTTAGTTAGAGTCAATAATCAAATTAAACAGTACCCATTCATATTTACACTTTACCACAATACATCAAATAAAAACAATTTTAAACAAACAAAAAATAATTAGTAAAAGGATGCTATTAAATAAGTACCTTCTCGTAAATACATACTGGAAATTTAAAATACGTGTATTCAACAGTGTTACTGTATAAATAAAAAAGATTATTTTGAGTTTTAATGAAGTGTGAGGAAAAAATAACACAGCGAAATAATATTTTTAAAAGGGTTATCAAATTGTATTTTATAGGCCTTTTCACAATGAATCAAACCTTATAATTTACATCAAATAAGTGCATAAAAAATAGTAAAAATACAATAAGCAATATAAAAAAAGTGAAAAACATATTAATAACAAAAGTCATACAAATAAATTAAGTTTAAAAAATAAATAGTTCAAAAAAACAATTCACAGCAAAAATAACTAGTAAAAAAAAGTGTTGACGTACAATACATTTTGCTATCAGTGACCTCTGTAAAGTAATGGTTAGTGCATTTAACTTTAAAACAGATAGTGGGTTCAATTGTTACCACAAAGCTTAAAATTTAAGTCGTTTAATACATGCATATTTTTATTTATTTATATTTGTAATAAGGGCCCTACAAGGCCGGGTGTTGTTATGATGTTGATTGTTAAGTTTGATGTTGTTTTAAAAAAAATTGTCACGGTTTGTTTTTAAAAGAATACCTCGTTGAAGTAATAGGTTTTTGAAGCCAACTAGAAAAAAGACATAAGAATGATGATACAATAGTAATACTGACATTTTTCTCAATGCCGATTCTGTCAATTTTCCGGTATTGCATAATTTAAAAAAGAAAATAGTATTTACAGTCAATTCCTATGCTTTTCATTAGGAAAACACATTTTTTTAATGTTAATAATAACAAAATACGCACTTCTAAGTTTGTTGTAAGTTATTTGAAATAAGAATTTTTATTTATTTTTACATTAACTCCACACAGGAGGCCCTGAGTGAAATAATTTCCCTCAGGGCTTATGTCATCTTTAAGGATGATGTGTGGAGGGTTTTTTTGAAGAAAGGAAGGAATGAACCTAGGTCTTGAAGAAGCCCATGTTGTAGGAGGGAGGTAATACAGAGGCTGGCAAATCGCCGAGCTGTTAAACACAAGAACCAGTCGTAGGAGCGATCCATTCTCATGTATCAAATGTTAATTGTGTACAAATGTTGGGCACGCGACAGGCGAGTTTTTCAAGTATACACCGGTGCCGAAGGTGTCAATGACGCACAATTGTGATCAGCTGTCAAGCATAACGGACATGCTGTGATGAGAGTTTGATATACTCAAACCTAACACACTTGATTTTAGACACATGCCATGACATAAAAAGATATGCTACTTTGGGTGACTGATACTACGAGAAAGGATGGAACCAAACATTTACAGAAATTTCTATGAAAGTTTTTGTTTTGTCCTTGAATACATCAATGTAATTTGCAACACAAGAAACATACAAATGTTACAATTTACAAACAAAATACATTTATGTCAGTATATAATCGTATTATACTAAAATTCTAGTAACATTTGGCAGGAATTATTTGCAAAAATATGTTATTCTTTGAAAGGGGAAGAAATTTTAAAATGTGGAAATATTTTAAGCAATGGTGATTTAAAAAAATACAGGTAAAAGATTGTAAAAGAAGCAGGGCCATACATCGGATGAATAATCCATACATAACATAACCCCATAATTGCATAATGCCATTTAAAAAATACTTCACGTGAGGAACTGTTGGCAAAAACTAATTAATGAAACTGGAAAATAACGAATACTAACATATTAAGAGATTACTAAAACGTCATAAAAATAAAGATCAAGGAAAACGATGAAATAGCAAGCTACTGTTTTACCTGAAATGATGATTTATCTGAAATATCTTTATTTCAATGGCGAAGAGTTCACATTATCACACATAATTAAAAATTATTTGAACACTTCATGTTAGGAACATTTAAATATAGTATTATTATCAGTCTTGCCTCACAAATAGAGAAAAATATTTTTTTCAGAGCACTCGTCTCTTGTCATTATTTTACACCATAGAAATATACATTTGACCATCTGTCAAAAGTCAAAACTACATCTTCTATGCTATGTTAGTGATGGGCACAACCAATAAGTTTGTAACTTCATTGGGCACATCGGGGTACCATACATCGTAATGATTTAAATAGATAAATTTAGCTCCTTGAAACAGAGATTTGAGAAAAATGACAGCTTAAAATCCGAATCTTAAATAATTTTCAATTTTGATTAAATATTTACCGCTTAACTTGGCTGCATGGTTTTAAAAATTATAAAGTATTCAAAAACAAAAAACACCGTTCGAAATAAACATTAAAATTCATGCCACAGTAAATGACAAACACCACCACTGTGATTTATTATGTACAAACATTTCAAGCAAAACTTCTATCAAATACCTTGGCATCACCATCGACCAATGCTTAAAATGGTCACCACATATAACTAATCTCAAAAATAGAGTTCGAAAACTAACATATATTTTTAGTAGTTTAAGGCATATTTTTAATAAAGAATTACTAAAAATGACCTATTTCGCTTTCTGTCAATTCATAATTCAATATGGTATAATAGGATAGGCGGCACTTATAAAAATCACATACAAACCCTTTACATCGCCCAAAATATATTAATTAAAATAATCCTAAAAAAAAAATTTTTATATCCTTCAGAACTTTTATTTAAAGAATTTAAAGTCAGAAAATTAAACACCCTTTATTTGTACCACGCCACATTACAAATATATAAAGAAGACATTTTAAATAAAACCGAACCATTCAATAATACAAAAAATCTTAGACAAAAATGCACATTACCAATCCCGATATGTAAAAAAACAATAGGCCAGCAAATTTATAAATATCTAGGAATAAAATAATTTAATAGTTTACCAGAAAAAATAAGATTAATTAATGATGATCTTAAAGAATTCAAAACACAATTAAAAAACTACACTGAAAACTTAAAATAAATATCTTTGAAAAATTATTACAGCAAATTATTAGTAACTAAATAAATAACTCCCCCTCATACACACAAGTATTGCTTTTTTATGAGGGTAATTTATAATTTATAATGAAATGTTTAGATTTAAAAATATATATATTGATATAACACTTGTATAACACTACTACTTATTATGTTGTAATTGTTATTATGTGATAATAAAAAATAAAAAAAAGACAATTCTTTAAAAAAAAATGATGAATATCACAACAAAACTACCAACTTCAATTGAAGTATTTGTTCAATGAGAAAAAAAGTTTGAACTGCCACAAAATGAAGTAGTCTACACGGAGCGGTCACAACACTAGTCTGTATCTGAATTGGTATTGTTACATCCCTAATAATATAGGAAAGTACATTATCGCTTGTTTTTTGCTTAGAGTAACAATATCTAGAGACCTAACTTTGCGAAATTTTGTCCGCACTTTTTGACCAAGCAATGACCAAAGGGTGTGGCCTAAACTCGGAGTAAAATCACTAACAGGGTTGTCACAAATTAAGTAAATTAGGTATTTTGTTGTGAGTAGGTAGTTGTAAATCATTAAAAAGAATGAATGTTGTATATTTTTTTTTGTTTATTCAAATATACATTAATCAATAAGATTATTAAAATCTTATTTATAGATAAAAATATAAACGAATTAAATTATTAGTACAGAACATTTTATAATACATATTATAAAATGAACTTCAGTTCCATCAACAAAATAGTTTACAAACAAAAGTAAAATAAAAAAATGTACGGTGATAACAGATGTTAAATCATTTTCTTAACCTTGGAGTAAGAATATATGGAGAGAGATCAATTTTTTTTTTACCTATATAAATTTGCGATAAATCACTTTCTCTGCGTTTTTACGTCGTACACCATGAGAGAGAAAGAGACACAAAAAAATTCACAAAACATGACACCGCTTTTAAGTATTGTAGGGATGTTTTCCGTCCCGCGTTATTTTGTAAGGAAATTTCGAATGCAGATAATAATAACAGTGAACTTATATAGCACAGTTTTGTGATATTTCACGTCAAGTGCGCTTCATACTTAATTAATTAAGCTAATAATTCTAACTAACAAGGAGAAAATAATATATAATATGTATACAAAATTAAAACTATCTAGATGCATATCGTTATCATAAATCATCAGAGAACAGGTTCAGAAATGGGTACAATAGTGCATGTGCACATCAATAGATTTAAAAAAAACAATTAACTAGAAGCTAAGGGTATAAAAATCCAGATGAAACGTATGAATTCATATTAACATATTTGTTAAATCAAAGAAAAAAGAAATTAGATTTTTCTCGTCTTTTTTCATCCTTTGGAAATCTAAAAATAATTAAATAAATAATAATATTCCAATTTTGGCATAGCCCTGAATCTTGGGACGCAACCGAAATTATAAATATAACTAAGAGATAAACACTATTCTGTCTTTATCTGTTTGCCAACAATTTAGCGTTAGTATCATGAGAAAGAAAGAGACCGGGATGCTTTCAGAAGCCGTACAATATGGGGATTCCCCCTTGTAATGGTTTCTTATGTGACAGCTAGTAAATATCTCTAAGTTAAAAATATTACGAATCCACTAAAACTCATTTCAAACGGAAGTTTATTATATTGGAACGAATAGTCCAAAGATTAATTACATATTGGTGTAAGTTACTAGTTGTTTTGTAGGTTAGAATGTTAAATATTTGAGATCTAACTAAAAAAGACGATTTTTATGGTACATACGTGTGAAAACTGTTTGTTTTTGGTCCTTTTGTACTTCGATTGAAGCAACCAAGTATAGCACATATGGCCATGATGTTTTGCTAGATATCGGACAAAAAATAACTCAAGTTTTTAACTATTTACGCACTTTTGACAGTCCGTTCGCCTGACACTCCAAACGTGAATGAAGCTCGTACAGATCAAATATCGCGGACATGGTATTTAGCACGCCCCAAATCGTGTATTGGTTTCAACAATTGTTTGTCTCTTTTTCTCATATGCGTATAGAACCGAGCATAAAGAGAGAGCTATATTTTGCGAGTTTGTCAACGATTTGTCACAAATTAGTACGGTCTCTTTATATTGTTACTCTAAGGTTTTTTGTGAAAGACATTTTTGAAAACTTGATAATCAAAAACATAGAAACATGCGTTCCAATTTTGAAAATGTCAATCTCCTAAAGCACAAGGAAATTATATTGTAGCAGTACGCTCCAAGCGGCGAATTGTTAAGGGGCTGATAGTACCTAATCCTAATAACATTACTTTTTTACGCGCCCAGCGCCTTTATATAAAATTAAATATAAAAAAAACCATTATATTCATGGACGGCAATCGAACCCGCAATTTCTCGGCCCGATGGCGTGAATTTTCGATCTGCGTCTCTCGTTTAATACTTGATACAAGTTGGTTACTTATTATCTGTTCTGGACTCGAATTTTTCCGTTAATTAGTATTTTTTTTAACGAATGTTACATTTGGAGATATTTTTCAATTAATCGTCTTCAATTCATCATTCACCGAATTACAAAGGTTCACTTTAGTCGGTCCAGTAGAGCCTGAGAAAACAGCATCTAAATTTTGTCCTTTTGGTATCAAACTTTTGGTACATTTTTAACCAATGTTACTTTTGAAAAATTAAAACAAATACCACATAGCGGGCAAAATGCGAACCTTGGGGTCGAAAATTAAAGAACGCTTTCTCATGTTCGATGTAACCGAAGGAAGTGAAAATTTGGAGTTCTGTTAAAAATGATAAACTTAAAACAATAAAATAAAGAAATCTTAGAAAATTAACATTTGTTTAAAAAATACCCAAAGTGCGGGCAAAATACCGACATGGAGGACAAAAATTAAATGCCGTTTTCTAAGGCTCTACTGGACCGAATGAAGAGAACCTTTGTAATATTGTTAAAAATGATGGACATATAATCGTCTTAACGATTAAATGAAAAAATCCTATAAAAATAACATTTGTTAAAAAAAAAAACCATTTAGCGGGCTAAATGCAAGGCTTGGGGTTGAAAAATAAATGCCGTTTTCTCAAGCTCTATAGGACAGAGTGAATTGAACCTTTGGAATTTTGTTACAAATTATGGACTTTAGACGATTAAATAAAAAATCAAATAATGGGGTCGGAAATCGGATTCCGTTTTCTCAAGCTCTATGGGACCGAATGAAGTGAACTTTGGGAATTCTGTTACAAATGATAAACCTAAGACGATTAAATAAAAAAAAGTCGGCAAAAAGTAACATTTGTTAAGAAAATACCACACGTGCAGGTAAAATGCGAGCCTTGGGGTCGAAAATTGGATACCGTTTTTTCAAGCTCTTTGGGACCGAATGAAGTGAAACTTGGTAATTCTGTTACAAATGATGAACCTAAAACGATTACATTAAAAAAAAATCGACAAAAAGTAACATTTGTTAAGAAAATACCATACGTGCGGGTAAAATGCGAGCATTGGGGTCGAAAACTGGATACCGTTTTCTCAAGCTCTATGGGACCGAATGAAGTGAAACTTGGGTATTCTGTTAAAAATGATAGACACGATCGTCTTAACGATTAAATGAAAAAAAAACCTTATAAAATAAAAATTGTTAAAAAAAATAGCATTTTGCGGGCTAAATGCAAGGATAGGGGTTGAAAAATTATTGCCGTTTTCTCAAGCTCTATTGGACAGAATGAATTGAACCTTTTGAATTTTGTTACAAATGATGAACTTAAGACGATTGAATACAAAAATCGTCAAAAAGTAGCATTTGTTAAAAAAAATACCTAACGTGCGGGCAAAATGCGAGCCTTGGGGTCGGAAATTGGATGCCATTTTCTTTAGCTCTTTGGGGACCGAATAAAGTGAAACTCTTAAGTGAATATTTCATATATTCTGCAAAAGACAAAACCGATAATTTTTTTGATATTTTAAATTTTCTCGGATCTATCCACAGTATTTCGGTTCGTTTTTGCATCGCTTTCATTCCGTCTTTCTCTTGAAGTAACAATATATGGAGGGATAGCCAATTATTTTTACCCAACCTACACAAACTTGCGATAAATCACTTTCTCTGGGTTTTTATGTCGTACACCATGAGAGAGAAAGAGATAACAAATTTCATAGACCGCTTCTATATACTGTCGCAATGATCTTAAGCTCCTGGGTCACCGCGGGACTCCGCCCACATTTTTTACTATGCCACTAAACTTGACACAACTAAACGGCTTTTTAGGTTATATGCTATATTTTTGTTGATAAAAATACTGTGAAAAAGTGTCCATACGAATAAACAAAAACATGATGTCGATATGTGATATGAATGGATGTATAAATACCCTATCCTTAGTCTTAGCCACGCCCAGGTGCGCCGAGTCAGGTTAAAACTTGGTTAAAATCATCAAAAACTGACTTCACTGCCTTGGATAGATACTACTCTATGTACTCTAAGGTCTTTCTCATACAAGAAGTTAGTCGTACCTTCGTCGTTACATATAGATAGATAATTCTATGTAATATAATCCTCTTATTATATATTCAAATATATTTAATTATTATATTTAAATATTGATATAAATATTGTATATATGTTGAGGGTAAATATAGAAATCACTCTGTTCACACACACACACACACACACACACTACCCGTGCAAACATAGATAAGATAAAATCAATGAATATTTTATAGGTTCATTGGTAATATATCTTCTTTTCTGAAGGATTTCATCAACTTATGAAATACATTTTGGTTTTATTTGACGTTCGTTATAGTGACCAATTATTTTTTTGTTAGTTAAGAAATACTTTATTCTTCTTTAAAATAATAATATGATTATCTTTTCAATATTAATGATAATGATAAAAAAAGATAAGATAGCACAGTTAAAGCTGATTTCTATTAATGATTATTTTCTTCATTTAATCCATTCACAGTGTTTGTTCCCAAAACAACATAGATTTTTTAGTTAATTTTGTGAAGTTTATGAATAACTAACGAGTTACAACAACAAAAAATATTTAGTAAGATTACATAAAAAGTAAACCTACACTTTTTATTTTTATTCTTAAAATGAATACTGGTAAGAAAAAAGACGATTTACCAAACCCTCGAGCAAATGCAAACTATTTATCTTCAATCACCTACGCGTAAGTAATGCAGTCTTTTTTTTTAAATAAAATTTTCTTATTTAATAATTTTTTATGTGAGTTTTCCTTGGACTTCATAGTTGGACTATACCAATATTCAAAACTGGATTCAACAGAGATTTGGGTTCCTCAGATTTATATACTCCGTTAGATGAACATTCCGCAGGTAAATCAATTAATATAATCCTTTTTTTTGCGGTAAAGTTAAAAGTCACTCTACTACCCTCTACGCCTACATTATTGTGAAATTATTTTAATATTTATTGATGTGGAAGTAAGTATTCAGGACATTTTTATTGGTATAGCAGCGAATTTTGAGCATTTTGTGCATTGCTTGCGTACGGCATGTTTCAAACATGTTATTCAACTTTCGGAAACGAAAATTCCAATGAAAATTTTTAAAAGTTCAATTTTCATGAAGAAATAACTTTCAGCCAGTTTTTTTCGAATTAATGAATAAAAAGAACACGCTCTAAAAACACTTTTATAATATTCAAAATCAACTATCGTAACTTTGTGTCCTTTTTGCTAATTACAATAAGTAGGCGTAAGCAAGATAAAACACTGTTTCTCAGTGACTTTTCTGAAGGACGTCGCTGTCGGAAGTGTTTACATATGCACCGATATACACAAATCCTATGTGTGTGTTGTTCGGATCAACTCTAATTGTGCAACCGATATGACAGTCATTTAAAAAACAAAATTTAATCTAATTGTAGCCGCTTTCACTTATTAGGTCGTTTGGGGGATAAATTCTCTCAACTATGGAACGAAGAGTTGAAGAATGGTACGCCAAGTCTATCACGAATAATATTTCATTGCTTCAAATGGAAGATTATCCTCTTCTTTTTTCTGACGTTGATATTGGATTGTGTAATAAGGTAGGTTATATTGAATAAGACTTATTTTAGAAGATCAACGTAGGGAAAATTTGACAGCAATCTTATATTCGATGAGACAAAATCACTGATTATAAAATCCAGAATTTTCTACATAATTGTGTTTTCAATTATCTTTTACAAATTTTCAATGCCAGTTACAGACCTGAGAATAGATGGCAGATCATTCCAAGAATGTAAAACTGTGCGTTATATGCCTCCAAACCCTGCAACATTCTAATGGGAGGGTTTAACCTGTCTGTTGTCTGTTTGACGCTTCAGCCTTGGCCAACTTGAGTGTGATTTGCCTATGGGTAAGATTGTCCCTCACTCTGAAGTCAACCAAGTATGGTGTCAGCCTGTTCAGTGATTTATCCATAACAAGACTTATTCTTACAGAAAAAAATTAACAGTTTTTTTAATAACGGATAAAGAAATAATGCCTTCCCAACCACCACGGTATAAGAATTTTAGAAACCACCAAATTTTGAAGTTCAAAAATTAATTGGTAAATACGTGCCTATAAATATGTTTATCAGAACATTGACCTCACTTCGCCATTCTCCAGCAAAATAATCATTGTGGACAACCTTATTGTGCTGATTACTAAAAAAAATACATTCCCTGCAGAGTATCACAGCCTATTTTCCTTGGAAAATTTATATCCTACTTTACGGTTGGTCGAGAGAACATCACAAGAACCCAGCTGAACTGGTACGCCTTCGGTCTGATCTCGAGCTCCCTGATTAGCGTTGTTTTAGGGCAGACCTTGGCCATGGCTCTTTTGCACTTGGGCCTGAAGATTAAAATTGCCTGCTGTTCTTTGATATATCGAAAAGTAAGTTGTTAATCAGTTCAATAACATATTAATCACATTTATTTAAGGCATTTAGATTCTTATGCCTATGGATTTATATCTTAATATTGAGATCTCTGGAAAGATAATCCAAATGTTAAGTATCAATACCAATTGGAAAAAAATCACAAGGGATAAAAAGTTTTCTGTCGCCACTATGATTCGAACCACGGAACACGTAACTTGAATTGTACTGGCTCCTCATAGTAACCCAATATTTTATTAGTTTTTTACAAAACGTCAATAATTTTTTTTACACAAGTGCTATAAATAATATTAGGTTAGCAAAATATCTTGTACAATTTTTTTTCTATATTAAATGTTAAATTGCAATGAATGTATTTTAATGAAAGTGTTTTATGTTAACAGTCTTTAAAGTTGTCCAAAACTGCCATCGGGACAACAACGGTGGGGCAAGTTGTTAATTTATTAGCCAACGATGTCAGCAGAGTGGAGACCATCACACACCTCAGTAATTATTTGTTTGTGGGGCCAATTCAAGCTTTGGTAATCACAGTATTGATGTGGCAAGAAATTGGTATTTCTGCAATCATCGGTGTTGTGGTATTGCTCAGTGCTGTTCCCTTACAATGTAAGAATATTATACATTATCATAATTATTTTGATTCAATTCTTACCCACATTGAAATTACATTTTTGTTTGTTTTATCACTATTTCTGTTTCTTTTAGTTTGGCTTGGGAAAAAAATTGCATACTTCCGTAGAAAGACAGTCGGTCAGACAGATGAACGAATGCAGAGAATGAGTGAAATCATCACTGGAATAAGGGTTATAAAAATGTACGCCTGGGAAGAATCTTTTTCTAAGATGATTGAATTCATAAGAAAGTGAGTTTTATATCTTCTAGTATTTTCAATTTAATATTTTTTTTTTGAAAAATAATTTGTGGTTATCATATGTCTTCCAACCTCATTCTACAATATTTTTCGTATTTCAGGAAAGAAATGAAATGGATATCTGGATCTTCCAGCGTACGAGGTGTTATCGTTTCCTTTTCATTATTCCATGCGAGGTTGGCTCTGTTTTGTAGTATTATATGCTACGCTGCTCTTGGTAACCAGATTACAGCACAGAAAGTTTTTGTGGTTACCAGTTACTACACATTGTTGAAACAGAGCATGAATACATTTTTTCCAAGAGGTTAATTTTTTTAAATATATTTATCTGTTTACTGTGCTGGTGGTTATTGCTATTGCTATTAAGCAGGCTTAATAGCAATAGCAAGGTTCATTTCATATTATTGAGATATGACCCTTTAAAGGGTTTTAACTAAACCGAAATGAAAGATTTCTGTTTACAAATTGTTGACACAAAATAGTTCATAATTAAGTAACTTCTGTTATTTGTGGTCCTTATATAGTTTGTGTGTTCTACAGTGAAACCAAGATGTCGCTACATTATTGTATTTGCTATAACATAAAATTTATTTTTAATAAAATAAGTGTCTATTAGCTTGACTGGGCTTCTACTAGTCAGCATTTATTTTATAAAATTAAAAAAAAAGTTTATTTCAGCCATCTCCTTTGCTGCAGAGTACTTGGTTTCAGCAAAACGTATCGACAGATTTTTATTGTTTGAAGAAACTATTAAGCCAATAAGCACTAATATTGGAAGACCAAGATACAACTTTGAAAAGAAATCTGAACTCAGCAAATTATTTGTCGAAGAACCAATAGAACAAGACACCACTGTTCCATTACACATGGGTAACAATGTAAAAGAAATTAAAGTGAAAATGACTAATTTCGACGTGGTCTCTGATAACAATCTCACCGTTGGCGTCAATAGAGAAAACACGGATGAGTGGAATAAATCTACAAATTATTTAGATATTGTAGTGGAAAATGAAATTACTCTAGAAAAAGTATATGTCAAATGGATACCATCTGATTCAGAATACAACTTGAGTAGTATAACACTGACCATCAAAAGAGGAAGGTAATTTGCAATGATTTATAAACATAAAATATAACAATGTTTTTGCTGAAATTCTATTTAGGGAATGGTACACAGGTTGAGGGATTCTGTTGCATATGTGAGTGAATTGTGAACTTAAGTCTGATAAATAAAATTTGTTTTTAGCTTCGTAGCTATTGTGGGATCTGTGGGGTCTGGCAAAAGTACCTTGCTCAATACGATCCTTAAAGAGATTCCTCTGCACATGGGAACTATGGATATATATGGGGAGGTCTCCTATGCATCACAGGATTCATGGCTATTTGATGGCAAGTATTATGTTAATTTTTTTGGTTCAGAATCTGTATAAATATATATTTTTTAACCGCTAATTTTATTTAAATATAGCAACTATCAGGGAAAACATACTGTTTGGATCTAAAATGGATCGAATGCGATACAATAAAGTGATTCAAAAGTGTGCTTTGGACAGGGACTTCATATTATTGCCGCACGGAGACAAGACATTTGCTGGAGAGTTGGGATGTAATCTTAGTGGAGGTTTGTTATCAAAATTGTATTAAAAGCATTCATACTTTTTAAATTAATGTAAGTATTAAATTAATTTTAACAAATATTTATAGGTCAAAAAGCAAGAGTCAATTTAGCAAGGGCAGTCTATCGTCAGGCGGACATTTATCTATTTGACGATCCCCTGTCAGCAGTGGACGCACATGTTGGACGTCAGTTATTTGATGACTGTATGACAGGATTTCTAGAAAACAAAACCAGGTTACTTGTAACACATCAACTACAGTACCTGGATGAAGTTGAAAGAGTAAGAACTTTAATATATAAATCTATCTTATTCAAGCAACCATCTACAGAATAACTTTGTCTTTTTATGTTTACTTTATCCTTTATCTGTTAACATTGTAATATTTTAAACTTGCAGATTATTATGCTAAGCAATGGATGTGTGGTAGCTGACGGAACCTACGCTGAGTTGGAAAAGTCCAGCCCCGATTTCAAGCTGCTTTCGTCCCAAGTACTCGATAAGCCTCGATCTACAACTGAAATGGATGAGAAACCAACTCCCCGGGAAAGACTACACAGCAGCAAATCAGTGAGCAATAATCGATATATAGGTTATGTTTAATAATAGAATATCTGTCAAACTTGACTGGATTGTGATAGAGTTGGATAGAGTGTATTAAGTCACTATATTGATCAGTACTGCATAATCTAAGATTTATTTCTTCTTTGTACATTCCGTAAAAGATATCCTTTTAGCTTTATATAAAGCTAGCAGAAATATAAAACTATATTGGTTTTTGTGCTTTATGTTTAATTTATTGATGAGGAGAAAGGAGTGTTAGGAGAATATATGAAAGTGATTGGAATAAGAAGACAGTGATGCCCGAGAAAGACATGGCATGGTCAAGTGAATCAAATACTTGAGTTAGGTCATGTTAAGAGTCAGTACAATAAAAGAGTATGCATGAGACGATGTATAAATGGGAATGAAACAAGGAGTGTTTACTGAGACTGAGTTACTCACTTGGCAATTCATTCGCCTATACCTGCGTAGGAATGGAGTGGTGGTTTGTTGATTTATAATCAATTTTATCTTGACTGTTTTATTTAGGATGATTTAGATGACGCATTGGAGGATGAACAACAAGAGGAGGAAGGAAAAAGTGGATCGGTGGACAGCCATGTGTATCGTGCTTACGTCATGGCCACCGGTTCCAAGTATTTAGTCCTAATGGTTCTACTGACCGCACTGAGCACACAATTCTTAGTCTCATCTTCTGACTACTGGACAAGCTATTGGTAATTAACTGAACATACATGTAATATATTATTGTATGAACAGTACATTATAATAAGTCAACGAAAAATTTTGATAGTTTTTCTCGAGTTATTACTACTATTCTTTAAAAAGAACAAGGCTTACCTAACATTTAACATTTCAGGGTAAACACGGAAGAAATGAAGAATGCCATAGATTGTAGAAAACTTCCATTGTCTTTGTTAGAAAATATATCTCAAATTAACGATTATAATAATAATGTGACTGAATATGATATGGAGACTACAGCATCCTTTATTGCGATAAACTCAGATAGCATGCATACTGATAATATCTTAGAGAATGGCATATCTACAAACAATGATGTTGGTGACAAAACGGTAGAAGAAGCTCTTGGAAGTACAGAATCTATCATTGTTACTGTAGATTTAGACAAATTGCTCGACAACCTCAAGTCTTCTGGCCTAAACATTGAAAACCTCATGTATTTGAACAATTCTACTGGAATTACAGAATCCACCGTAGTTGAGAATGCTGATACCATTGGTGATAACATTTTTGAAAAGATCACAAATAATAACTCAACTGATATGGTCACAGAAAATTCTTACGAAAATACAACTCTTTACCAGTTAGACAATATAGGAAGTGAAAATAAATCCGATTTGGAATCAAGCAAAAATTTTACATCAAAGTTTTGCTGTGAATTTATTCCGTCTTTTTCATACACCAAAATTTACACTGGTAAGTTGATTATGATAAACAATTAAAATAAATAACAGTTTTATGTATTACATCTTAAACTTTAACAATTTCTGTGTCACTTGGTTGAATTTTAAAATAATGATTTTTTTAAATGTATTATAACAGCAACATTTTTTGTGTTTCAGTTTTGATAATATTTTCAATCATCATGGTCCTTGTTCGATCACAGCTGTTCTTTTGGGCTGCAAACCGTGCTTCTAGTAGCTTCCACAGAAATATGTTTGATTCCATATCCCGAGGGACAATGAGATTTTTTAATTCAAACCCCTCTGGACGAATCCTCAACAGGTTTGCAAAGGACATGAGCGCCGTCGATGAAGTGTTGCCAACGGTCATGATTGATCTTTTGCAGGTAACTTCTATTATTTTACACATACTTAACACTTAAGAATGCATTTCGTGCAAATGTAATATTTTTTATATAAGTGTTAAAAAATATACGACCAAGTACATGACAATACATCTATTTCTGAGAATTTTTGTATTGATATACCTATATTTCATGATCGTCCGTTGGTTAGTGATTCCAAAAATGTTTAATATAGAATTTTTCATAATTATTTTATGATAATCCAATATTTCTCATCATCATCAGCATCTTTCGACTTTTATTATGTTTTATGTTTTAGATCTCTATCAGCGTTATGGGAATATACTTAATAACAATTATCATCAACTTTTGGCTAGTGGTTCCCATCATTTTCAGTATGGGATTATTCATAATTCTTCGATCCTACTATATTTCCACTTCGAGGAGTGTCTTTAGATTGGTTGGAAAGAGTAAGGATTTTGAACTTTTTTAATTGTCTTGGTTTTATTTTTAAAAACTTTAAATATTACTAATAGCTAATTAGATCATAAACAAACAAATCTTTAGGATGTCATATTATGATAATACCTTCAATGGCGAAACAGTTCTCATATGTACATAGTCAAATTTTCCAACAATATAATTATAATATTTTCAGATGGCAATTATTAATTATAGTCAATCTATTGTTCGCAATACCATTAAAAGCATTATTTGATTCACACAGGTAATTTATTTATAACACTGTCATTATGATTTGTTTCTGAGCAACATAACGTAATAACCTGATAACATTGATAAGATAGTACCAGGTTTCAAGATCATGTACATGTTTATATATAAAACGAATCATCTTCATTGAAAGCTATTTTAATTTTTTATTTATTTACTAACATGTTTTTTTTTATTACAAAATAATGTACATTGTCCTTTACGCTAGGAGTTCACTGGGTGGAAGAATTTTTTCATCAAGGATAAATACATATTTTACTTGTACTCGTATTACCAGTTAAAAACTAATAAATAACTAGCATTATAAATATTATGTACAGACGTATACATATGTAAATGACGGTAACATTATTTATTGAACCAAAAAAAAATTACATTTTGAACGAACTAAATTATTTGAGTAAATTTAATGATTTAAACAGTTTTAGCGATTTTAACAAAGTTAATATAATTAAACAAATTTAATGATATAAACAAATTTTGTGACGTCAACTAATTTTATGATTTTTTTCTAGCCCGCAGTCCAACCTTATCGCATCTAAGTGCATCCTTGCAAGGTATCACTACTATCCGAGCCTTTGGAAACCAGAGGACTTTAGAAAAGGAATTCGACTCTTTGCAGAACATTCACACTTCTGCTTCGTACTTGAACATAGCGCTCTCCAGGGCTTTTGGATTCTGGTTGGACTCCATTTGTGTCCTGTTCATCGCAATCGTTGTGCTGAGCTTTATGTTTGCAGCAAGTAGTATGTCACATCATTTTGATTAAAAATATATTAACAGTGGAAGCACCTTTGCAACACCTTTAACTGACTAGCTAATCATCACACCGTTTCCACAGGGGGAGGCAGAGAGAATGGATTGCCACACAAGTCTCTCATGGCATATACTTTTTGCTTCATTCGCATTTATACGTCATCTCATACATATTCTTCTGTTATTCCAACTCTTGACATGACTTGTCTCAAGTATTTATTCAAGTATACCTTCTTCGGTCATCACTGACTTCTTCTTCCATTCATTTTCGTATGATATATCTCCTAAAACTCCTCTCTCTGTCCATCCGCGGTCAAATCATTTGAACTTCCCTTTTTCATATCTAGAAAGGAACAGATAAATAAGTTTTGACAATACGTACCTACAATTTTAGGTTATTTGACAAAGTTATGTTGTAAGAATTTATTAACATAGTGAAATAAATTTGAATACAGTGCCTATAAATCTTTAATAATTTTTAAAAGGATTTTTTTTTAAAATTGGATTTGTCGGATAGAGCAGAGGTCCCGAGTTCGTGTCTTGGTCGCCATCTAATCTTTTTTATTTTCTGTGTCTTCTTCTGTTTCATATTGTTTGAAATATGTATATTGAAATTGTTTCAATAATTAATAGTGAAAAAAATAAAACTCTTTCTTCTTTTAGGTGTTCAAGGTGGAAATGTGGGTCTAGTGATCAGCCAAGTGATGGGTTTAGTAACTATCTTACAATATGCCTTGAGAATCAGCACACAGATGGAAAATGAAATGATCAGCGTTGAAAGGTAAAGATGATACAAGTAAATACGTATAATATCAGTGGTGGGAAACCGAATGTTTCTTTTTGTTTTTTTTTACTAAACAATTAAAATCTATGAATAAACAAAAGTTTTAAATAATCTTGTTAAATGTGTTGATATCTGTATTATAATTTTGAAGCAACATTGTGTTAATTTTTTTTTAATTAGAAAAATTGTGGAGTATTCTCTTAAATTCTTCAAAAAGTGTCTGAAAGAATCTTGAATATAAAATAAATATATTATTTTTTATTAAGTAGAAAACACAGAGAGCAACAATACTAAATATTCATTCAAAGAGAATTAGCTCATAGAGAATTAGCTCATAGAGAATTCGCTCATAGAGAATAGAGAACATTCATTCATAGAGAATTCATCTGAAATGAAGAATTATGTTTTAGGTTATGACAGCCACTCTTTAAGCTTGTATTATATTAGATTTTACTAATAGTCCGACCCATCTAGGCTGAGTTTCAGTTTTGGAAAAATGCAAATTATCTCATATTTGTGAGATATTTTGCATATCATCTATAAAAATCAAATAGTCAAGTCGGGTAACGAGTCAGAATAACAGAAGATTATCTATGAATATGAATGAAGCATGTAGTGTGTGCAAAGACAGAGTTGTGTGGGAGTCCATCCACTCTGCCTACTCCTCAGAGAAAAACGGCGAGATGGTTAGTTAGTTAATAAAATATCCGAAGTCTGGAACTTTTCCATTGATGTCTGATTATACCCAATATTTTTAGAGTTCTCATGTTTGCAAGATCCTTTATAAGATAGATAAAGTATAATATATTAAAGAAGGTGTGTGTAACAAACCCCTTAAAAAACCCCACAGCCCTACTGGTAGTAAAGATAAAAAAATACATAATATAATGAATTAATTTATCTAAAACAAATTTTTAACGATTAAAATCCCTTATTTCAGGATACTGGATTATGTAGACATTGAGCATGAGCCACCAGCACAGACCAAGGAAGATGATCAGCTCCCCCCAAACTGGCCGCAAGATGGCCGGATAGTGTTCAATGACGTAACCTTGCGATATTCTCCGACCAAAGCACCCGCTATTCGTGAATTATCGGTTGTGTTCAATCCGAAAAAAAAGATTGGCATTGTCGGCAGGACTGGAGCGGGAAAAAGTTCAATCATCAATGCTTTATTCAGGTCTATTTTCAACATAATTTTATCTTAATATACTAGTGCAAAAATACATTTACTTAAAAATTGTGTACATAAATATTACTTAATTTATTATTATTGAAACAGGGACGCGGTCTGAACAACCCTCGTAAGTATTCAGGCAATAGGTCCTTTCTGCCATCTCCCATGTTTCACCATATTATTTTGACAGTAGCCTAATTCTTTGAATGAAGTTCATCAGGTTTGTCATTGGGTGTTTGGGCATGTCTCACAGGATGGCTTTCCAGGTATCTAAAGTTGGTGTTTCAAACTCCATCACATTTGAAGACAATCAATGCCATTTTGAAGTTTTGACATCTGAACGGTTAAGCCATTAAACACAGATTTTTGGTCCTTTGGTTTTAGCTGTCGATCGAATTGTACTCAGCTGTCAAGCATAACGATTCTGTTGTACGAATTGTAATCAGCTGATAAGCATAAAAACAGGACTGTTATCCTTGAAAGCTGATTATAATTTGATCAAAAGCTGAAACGGGCCGAGAATCAGCGGTTAACGGGGTCCGTTCAAATGTCAAAAACTCACAATGGCACTGATCGTCGATTTGATTTGATGGTCACCAAATGTGAATTTTGAAGTTTGACAGGTTAGTAGCCGAGTAGACAAATGCTTCGGGTTCCCACCTAAGCGTTGCGGGTTTAATTCTCTGCTAGCTCTATCCAAGGCAGAACGTTGACACCATAGGTGAATCAACACGAGACATTGAAATAATTTTTTTTTGTTTTTTTACAACATAGACTAGAATTTATAGAGGGCACCATAGAGATTGACGGATACAACACAAATGCAATTGGGCTGTTTGCTCTGCGCAGTAGACTCTCAATAATCCCCCAAGAACCTGTTCTCTTCTCTGGTTCTATCCGCAGCAATTTAGACCCATTTGATGAGTACAGTGATGAACAAATATGGAATGCTTTGGAACAGGTATGATCTGAAAAAATATATAAAAGAAACTAATTGTCATCCAACTTTTTTCGTTTTTAATCTCTGAGGTTAATTCTCTATGTAATATCAAATTGACGAAACAATACTAATAATAATATCCAATACTCTTTTTAATAATATATAGTTTAAATTTATAATAGCAAAGTGTATTCTTTCGTGATTTGAGTACAGGTGGTGATGGTTTATTACTTGTACTCTTTATACTTATCAAGATTGACGTGATGACATGCAGAATGAACTATTGTTGTTTTTATTCATCCATAAAGAACTTCAGTCCTTGATGTTGATTCTTGGTACAAGCTGATAGTAACATTGTTGATAGAAATGCCATTTTACTATATAAAACTAAAATTCATTTTATATTTAATTTTTTTTTCTCTGTCTTGAATTTCAATTTTGTATTTCTTTTTAGGTAGAGATGAAGTCAGTATTAGCAGAACAGCCCGGTGGATTAAGTGCAGTAATGTCAGAGGGAGGAACTAACTTCAGCGTTGGACAGAGACAGCTATTCTGCCTTGCTCGGGCTATCATACGCAACAATCCCATACTAATACTCGACGAAGCAACGGCTAATGTCGATCAAGAGTAAGACATTCGGTCATTAAATATAATACATTACTTAATACGGTTAATCCATCAATATTTTGCCCTCAACTTTTAGCACCACCATGGTTGATGGTCGATCAACCAACCCAAATTCATATTTGATCATACGCCGTTGGGTCGAGAATAGGCTGTTAACAGGGGCCGTTATTTGAAGTGGCAATTGTCGAAAAATTAAAAATTGCTGCGCTGATTGTTGATTTGATGACAGTGTCAAATGTGACGGAGGTTCAAACACCTGTGTCTTATCCAGAGCTTTATTCAACACTTTTACTTTGTAGTGAGAAAGCTGTCTAGTTGACATATTTGTGGTGTTTTCGCTCAATTCCAACATATCTGGTGATGTTAGGTCATCCCAATTTTATTTGTGTTCCATTTAGCGTGTTTCGGCTCGCTGGTTTTGAAGTACACAATGAATACTCTACAAATTGTAGTGTTTTATATGCAGGGTATAGCTAGTTTTAAATGAGATAGTACACATTATTTTTATTTTATGTTTTATTACACCATTGTACTCTGTTTCAGGACTGATGCTTTAATTCAGCGAACCATTAGGACCCAGTTTGCAGATTGTACAGTTATCACGATAGCTCACAGATTACAAACTGTAATGGATTCTGATAAGGTAATGTAATTTTCCTATATCTTACGGAATTATTATCATTAAAATATATCTTTGTGTAGCACCTTTTTAATGCAAACATTATGTGTTTTTCATATTCATCAACATTTCATCACAAAGTTAATCATTTTAGAAATATAACAAGCTCACTACTCACTTGAAAAATACTTTTTTTTAAATATTTTTTTGAAAAGATTAATAAATTCGAAAGTTGAAACAATTTACACACCCTGTTGTATATTTCAGAAATTAATGAAATCGTAATATTTCACTGTCAATTTGTACGATAAAAACAGGGTGAAAGCAGTTGCTATGTTCTCTTCAGATAACTAAATGGTAGTATCAATGGAGTTAAGTGTATCATCAAATTTGACAGTAATTTCACGATGGAAATGGCGTTATAAACTGAAAATAGTTGCGTGGGCCTACAAATTCCCATCAGAAAATGCTGAGAAATATAATAAAAAGCAATAATATAATAATAAAGCATAATTCATGTCAACCGAGAGTTTTTGCTACTTCAGGCTGATAAACTTTCTGCTTCATAGAAGTGATTATAATTGGTTTTTTTAGGTTTTAGTGATGGATTCAGGAAGAATGGTTGAATATGACCACCCCTACATATTACTTCAAACAGATGATAAATTCTTCCAAAACATGGCCAAGGAATATGGAAAGGCCAGGATGGAAGCCTTCGTGGAAGAAGCAAAAAAGGTTATTACTTAGCCAAAAATTGTATTTTCTGATATTATTTTCCCATATTTGTACAAAAATAATATGTATATTGTTTTTTTGTGAAAAATAATGTTTAATTCATTTTGTTTCAGAGTTATGAAGGAATACAAAAGAACAATTATACGTAATTATATAGTTAACATGTATGATTAAAAATTATAAATAGCACAAGTATAAAATAGACAGTGGACTATTAGGTGAATTTTTGATAGCTTTAACATTTATGTATTAGGATGGTTAAATTATGTAAATTAAGAATGATTGTTTTCCGTAATATTTAAATAAAGCACATTAAAAAACAACTTCTTTTTGTACTTTAAACAAGCGTTCTTCAACTTATTTACACCTGCGGACTGGCGAAAATAGGAGAGTCGAGAGACGCACACAGGCAAGTAAAGGTAATTTATTGTTATTAAAAACTGACACTGGTCTACAGATCACTGTTTGAAGAGCACTGATTTAAACGACTTCTATTATATATGTATGTATAAAAAAACAAGAAAAAAATATTGTTGTAACGATGTGCATAATCCACATACAAATTGACAAGCTCAACTTTGCAGGCGGCCAAAAGAGAAACTAAAGACGCCATGTTTTTTTATTATTTTAGCAGTCAAAGTATTTTCAATTGGGTTTCTTCCAAGTTTCTTTTTTTTGTTTTGACGGTATAAAGCGCTACAAAATAGCAATCTATGAAAAGCCCGGATAATTTCAGTCCCCAATATAATTCAGACGAGATAAGTGTGTCGATCTTTCGGCATAATGAACAATAAGCAGCTTGCATTTTTTTCGGTTCAGGGAGTATTTCTAAGGCATTCAGTACAAAATAAGTATTTTCGAAACCATAGCTATTTTAAAAAAATATAGTTATTTTTTGTTGTTGTTTGAACACATTTTTTAACAGTTTGTTAACTCGTTAACTGTCAAATTGCGAAAATGAAATCGATTAATATGTATTCATATATAAATTTATTTATCTATTCTTCAGTAGTCTGAAAAATCGAAATATTATGTTAATGATCCCCGCTTGGATTCCGTCGTCTTTGGTTTTCAGACAACATGCTAATTTTTATTCAACATCAAATCCGTACTCTAGCATTTGATTCGAATCTATTCGATTATTATAGGTTTACACAAACTTTTTAATGGTTTGATTTTTATTGTGTGAATTGGTGTATATGTATACACTTCTGACAGTGATGTCCTTAACATCTCTGAGAAACAGCATTTTGTCTTATTTATGCCTACCTTTTGTTTTTAGCGAGAAAAGACAGCATGTGCATAAGTTCGAAAAAATAATATTTGAAATTTCGCCGAATTTTTATACTTTGATGTTGAATAACAAGTTTGGAACATGCCCTATGCAAGCAATACATTTATATGAGTACTGTGCTCGGATAAATTCTGGCTGCGAAACCTCTAAAATGTGTCAACAAATCATAATTCAATTGTACCTAATACATCTTTGGAAAGACAGTTAAATACTTGAAAGGCTGGATGGTGTCGCGGCCAACACCAACACCAACACCGCAGGCAGCTTTGGGCTAAGAAACTGGAGGGTAACAGCAGGAATGGAATGGAAGCGCCGATGAAGTGTGTATGTAGGTATGTAAAATCGATGACGTTACAATAAGTTTGGAACGTCATTTCGTAAAATACTACTTTTGTAAAACACTCAAAACCATGTTGGACAAATGGTAATCTTTTAAGCAAACATGAACTTAATACTTTACGAAAATATATTACAACCTTGGAGTAACAATGTAGAAATAATAAATAATAATAACTCTAAGATTACAACATAGTTTATGAGCGGGCTGTACACTCTGTTTCTGAGTGTTTGCATAATTTAATAGTCGTTTATTATTTTAATCTCAAAGTGTATCTAAATGTATCCCGTTTCTTTGGTTAGCGATGAGTACTAAGTATCTACTGATGACACTGGTGACAATGACAAAAACGACTGGTAGTGGCTTTAAGGCTGCGTGCAGGGGCGTCGCATCCATATGTGCAAGTTTGCGGTTAAGACATTTTCCCTAAGAACCCACTAATGTAAACTTAAATTTAGTCAATTAAATACGACCATCAGATGGTGATAGTAATAAGGCCTAATGAGCCGCAGTACTAGTTAGATAGACATTATGAGGGATATTTGAATAAGCCTCAGATAGTTAGCAGAGGATTACGAAAGAATCCATAAAAACAAAAAATCAAAATCTGACTCGCATATATGTAATTAAATCATGCTGCTCTAGCTGTCATTAACATAGTTGCCACATGTAACATCATTTGCGATAGTACCAATTATGTTCGTGTAAATTATGTTTGAACGGCTTTGCATGCGATTTTTTAACCTTCACCAGTAAATGGAACCTACAGAAATAAAATTAATCTTGATCTCGATAAGGAAATTGAGGTTTCTCATTAAAAAAAACAACTAACATACATAATTTAAAAAAGAAACGAATTCAAAGTTTTACAACATTTTAATTTGTTAGCTAGTAAAATGTGTAATTCCGAGTGAGGACAACCTCGACTATTAATTTAAAGTTGATTCTCCTAATCTGAGGGATAAGTAGTAATACCTACATTATTGTATTATGATATAATAAACGTGTTAACTTTTAACGAACACGAAAAACCTAATTATACCCAAATAAAGACTAATAGTGTTCAATGTGAAAATTGTGTACTTATTCAAATAATCTACTGCAATACTATATTGTTACCACGTTAAACCTCGGAGGGTCAAAATAGAACACATATTACGGTGATGGGTCAGACCTAGATAAAAATATGAGCGATTTTTATGTATATATCTTATATTTTACAAAATGAAGCCGGTCTCTAGGTAACACAGGAAAAAATATACTGGTCCACACACCAAAAAAGTTTGAATAGCACTGATTCTACTCGCAGCGCTAATCATCATTTCGAATTGCATCGCATTCATTTGAAGTATTATATTGGTAAATCAAAATAATCCAAAAATTAAGTTGGGGGAGAGGTTGCTTTAAAAGTGCTTGCCTATTGAGATCTGGATACTAAAGCAGATGCCATTTCAATTCTCAATGGCGAGTTTTCATATAATACATTTGGTGTCTTTTTTATTTTCTCTGGTAGTGATTTAATATCGCTTACCGAATCACCTCACCGCTCTTCCGCACGTGTCGTCAACTGTGCCTGTACGTGTACATTTTCGTAGGTCAATGGTCTCTTTTTCAGGCAACGAAAATGATATATATAATAATGCAGAAATGTGCTGAATGTTATGCACCTATAATATATTATTATAGAATTGAACATTACGTACCCTCGTAAATTTTGGTCACCATTCAGTTAATAAAATAATACTCGTATGTGATTAGTGAGGAAATTAACCAAGCGTTTATTAAAACAATCAATAAAATACCAAATGTGCGAGGTGTGAGGTGTGAGGCGTGAGGTATGAGGTGTGAGGTGTGAGGTGTGAGGTGTGAGGTGTGAGGTGTGAGGTGTGAGGTGTGAGGTGTGAGGTGTGAGGTGTGAGGTGTGAGGTGTGAGGTGTGAGGTGTGAGGTGTGAGGTGTGAGGTGTGAGGTGTGAGGTGTGAGGTGTGAGGTGTGAGGTGTGAGGTGTGAGGTGTGAGGTGTGAGGTGTGAGGTGTGAGGTGTGAGGTGTGAGGTGTGAGGTGTGAGGTGTGAGGTGTGAGGTGTGAGGTGTGAGGTGTGAGGTGTGAGGTGTGAGGTGTGAGGTGTGAGGTGTGAGGTGTGAGGTGTGAGGTGTGAGGTGTGAGGTGTGAGGTGTGAGGACGATGCATGCGAGTAAATATAGTAGAGTCGTTGTAATTTTATCAGCATTGCTCAAATAATATTTATCTATTCATTCCAAGCAAACACAACATTAAATCTGTATTTTGTTTACATAGTTTACACTCATAACAGTTATTTTTCTTACGACTCATTTATTTATAAGTAGCCTCTCTTTTTTATTAAAAATCAGTTTTTAAATTTATTTTCAAATGATTAATAAAACAAAAAAATCCTCGTAATATTTTATAATTTCTATTGTTTTGTATAAAAAACACTTTCTTCCTTCCTAAAAAGGTAATTTACGCAGGATTTTTTTTCAATACAGAAAGTTTATAAAACAGCTTAATTCCACTTTAAAAATTCCAACCGGAAAAAAATATTCGAGAAAATCGAAAGAAAATTCCCGACATGTAACTGATTGCGACCCACATGGCCACGTAAAGTGGCTTCAAATCTGTAGATAATTAAAAAAAAACATAGGTGTCAATTATCTTCGACAATTCAGATCTAATCTCTAGGTGCTTATTTAGTGTATACCTGTAAATACTCGTACATTCCTTACATTGTATAAATACATTTTCATTCAATGTTTTAGAGCTGAAAAGTCGTGTCGTTTGTGTCACCAACCTATATTGAACTGATTGAACTGCTCGTAGCTCATATAGTATAGTGTGTGTAGGTGTCTTCGTCGAATGACTTTATTTAGTCTATAGCGTATGGCACGTTATCCCCTTTATGTTTGTAGATTCTCATGTGTGACACGGTGACCGTGTTGAATTCAGTTCGGCAGAATCCGGCAGTAGTGCAATACGAACTTACGAACATCACGAGTCGGTATATCACTCTAAAGGTGCACTCAAATAAATTAATAAATGACTAAAGTTGGTGCTTATTTAATTGCGGAATTATTTATTACCTTTGATTTGTGTTTGTGTGAAGGTTTGTGTGATTCAATTTCTTTTTGAGTGTTTTTTTACGAATCGTTTTGAATTTATAATTGAATTAATCTCATAAGTGAGCGCTATATCAATGTAAGTACTTATTAAGTGGTTAGTAAAATTTATTTCTTTAAAAATTGTCGTTGTATATTTCGACCGTGTAAATTTTTTAAGGACATATTAAAATAATGTGCCAAACCATAGTACAATAAATGAACACAATGAACCAAAACGACGTGACTGTGAAAGGAACTGGAAAAGTGCCAAATCCACAGGCAAAATGCAATTTACTCGAAGTGTTAACACTAACGTAAGTTTTTTTCATTTTTTCTCAAATGCTGTAAAAAATCCTCACGTTTTTCTTAAAGTTGTATATTTTTAATATAACTTCCGCAAAAAATAAGTTTATTGACCTTTGTTTTAGGAATTTCAACCCAAATCAAACGAAATTCTCATTACAAAATAATCAACACAATCATAATACAAATTTGCCGACACGATTTTCATTTTATTTTTTACCAACGACATCTTTGGATTTGTGATATTAATATATTGTTTTATCTTTGGGAAGAGATTTCCTTTGAAGTACCTACCTACGTTGAAATAATCTTACTTTGTGTTCGTTGTTCTTTATTTATTTTGACTGTGTTTTTAATTGGGCTTGAATTTGATAGATGGACTCTCGGTATTTTCAATATCGGCCGAAAGAGGGCGTTAGAAGAAACAGATATTTTCGAACCTTTGAAAGAGCATGCGTCAGGTAAAACATGTTGCATTAGTAATTAATTAATTTCATGGTCATCTATATTTATTTTAAATGATATTAAATCAATAATAATATGTGACCCCAATACACCATTCACGATATACTAAGAATGTAACAGGAAGTGTACGTTTATTTTTCAGCAAATTTGGGAGGAAAATTTTCCGATGCCTGGAATAAGATGAAAAATGAAGACAGCCCTAAATTATACAAATTACTTTTAACATATTTTAGATGGGATATTCTGCTCTTCTTTACGATTGCTTTGATTAGAGAATGCGTAGTTAGGTAAGTCCAACGTAAGAAGAGGTTTCATTTTTGTGTCTGTTGTCAAGATAGTTTAATGAGAGGTGGCGGAATGAGGAATATCGGTCTAATTTTTAATTATTTGTTTTAACCATAGAGTTGGGTTTTAACCCTCCACACATCCGGTGAAATTATTCTAGGGGTACTATTATTATACTACCTGGTAGGGGGTGTGTGTCTTTATCTACATTCGACATTCGTGCGCAAGCTGAAATAGTTACAGCTGTTTTGAATTGCCCTGGGTCTGTCAGACCCTACCGGGCATGCGGAGGGTTAGAGTCAGTCTACCGGGGATCCGAGAACACTCTCGTCCAGGCTGACTTGAGACTTTCCCTCAAACCACTGTAAAAGTTATTTTTCTTTTATTATACATTATTATTTATGTAATCACATATATGCTTTTGTATTATTTTTATATGTTATTTCTTTCATTATTTTCACTTCTATTATTGTATTATTTATATGATAGACAGAGTATTGCACCGACCGTTCTGTTCCGCTGAAATAAAACTTTATTATAATTATTAAACAACTTTTTCATAGTAAAATAAACGTTATTTTTTTTTTGAACTCTCTGAAACGAACCAATTTGAAGCGGTTGAGTTAAGCGTCACACGACGTCACATACCGGCAATCACTCTCTGGATGACCTCAAATCTTAGAAGAATTAAATAATGTAGAAACGTTACTGAGACAACGCGCGTGAATGCACTAAACCGAGTCCGAGAGACATACCTGAGATTTACTGCGTTTAGTATCACACAAACAATCGTTCGACAGAAAAGCTGTCACGGGAAAACGGAAGCTCTTCAACCGAAATAATGTGAGATAGTGAATGCAGATATACATAAGTGTGTGGAAGACAACCGTTTCCGTACGTCGTACTTTACTTGACTAGTCGCTCATTAAGTTCGTCGGGGAAGAGAGATTATAACAGTTACGCGGGACCTTCATATAGCTATCTTATCCGTACACACACATTCTGTTTAGTATTGCTATCCTTTTCATAAGCGTTATGAGCTTTGAAACTTAAATCAAGACCGGGCCACATTTATCGTTCGATTTGTATGAATGTGACGTTTCTTGTATTTTATGTCTGTGCCTCAAATAGACTGAAGTTGAACCCTTCAAAGACAGAGTTTCTCTGGACCGCCACAAGCAGACGTCAGCATAACATCGATAACTCCCCAATAGCTGTCTATGAAAGTTACACTATTCCAAATACATCTATCAAACTTCTGGGTGTTAATCTAGACGCTGATTTTTCCCTTAAATCTCAAATTAACAGGACTGTGAGCACAGGGCTCTTTCACTTAAGACAAATAAAATCAGTGCAAAGAATCCTGCCGACAAAAGCAACCAAATTACTTGTGAACTCGTATAGCGTTACGCGTTTAGATTACTGCAACAGAATATGCGCTAGTCTTCTTAAATATCAAATTAACAAACTACAACTAGTCTTTAACGCCGCGGCAAGACTTGTCACCGGCGTATCAAAGTATTCCCATGTCTCAGAGCACCTCAAAAATCTTCACTGCCTTAAATGTCTCGAAAGAATCCAGTTCAAACTTTCCTGGATCCCGGATGTTATTCAAATCAATTAACGGAATGGCTCCGGCTTATTTATCGGAAGTGTGTATTCCTGAAGATTCCAATTCGCGACAGTCAACCCTTAGATCGGCAATTTCATCGGCTGTCGGAAGGTTGAAGGAACCAAAGCGCACACAAGACACTAAGTTCGGAGAGCGCGCCTTCGGAGTGTCAGGTCCTAAAACCTAGAATGGACTTCCACATGATCTGAGAGTAATAAAATACTCGACAGAGTTTAGAGCCAAGCACAAAACTCATTTTTTCAGAAAATCATATTCATAATGAAGATATGTATGTAACAAGCCCAGTAGAATTTCTGTCGAAACCAAGAAAAAACTTTTCAGACTCTCATTCCTTAAATTCATTAGAAATTTTTTATCATTATCTGTTCCTTACCACGAAAAATTTAAAAATGCCTTTGGTTTACTATATTTTAAATTCGCTCTCATGCCCTATATATATATATATATATATATATGAATCACTTAAAATTTTAAGTTATTATAATAAAGTGATTATGTCCTGCCAGAAGTAACCTGCCAGGTAAGTATGTTGCTGTAGGTATATTTTCTCTGTTACTTAATTAAAATAAGTATTAATATAAACTAGGAATTAAAATTAACTAGAAATTAAGAATTGTACAGCGCCCTTTAGGTGATTTTTCACAAAAACGGCGTTGTACAAATAATTCAAATATTATTATTATTATTATTAATCTGCCTGTCCGATTTCATCCCAAATGGTTTTTATGACGCCAGACCCTGGGGCGTTTATGCGAGCTGTTTAATCATGCCTTATTATTTAAATCGATTAAAAAAATCTAAAAGCAACATAACTAAACGCTCCGGTTCGGTTTTGACGTCATTCAATACCTCTCAGGACGCAATCGTGCAGAGATGAAACACTTTGCAAGGTCATCTGATGCGAGTTTTTTTGACGTCACTCGTCAATTCAAATTAGACTCGTTTTTAGAAGTAATACTAAATCCAACCAAATCCATCAAAAAGTTAGGCTGGAACCTCTCACCCCTATTCCCCTTTCAGCGTCTCTCAACCCTTGCTGCTGGGTAACTTTATGTCCTACTATGAGCGCACTGATCCAGGAGTCCACCCTTTCCCCCTGTGGCCTGCGCTGGCGCTGGTCTCATTTTACCTCCTGTACGCCCTCATGATGCACCCCTGCGTCATGGGCGTGTTCCACCTGGGCCTGAAGTGCAGGGTGGGTGTTTGCTCGCTCATCTATAGAAAGGTACGGAAATCTTCTTAATTTTCACATGAAAAACTCTAGAGCCTTAGCTTTATTTCATTTGGTTATAATTTACGTACACCATAAATTTATAAATTTGTTAATGTTTGTAAATTTACCTTCAATTTTACAAATTTAAGGAAAATTTGTCCAGTAGTCCAATATTAGGTATATTTCCTGTAAACTCATACAATTTATCATTATTTTTTAATCACCTTCTCAGTTGACGTTTTGTCTCTTTCAATTCATATCTGTCTCTTTCTCTCTGTTCCTTTTTTATAATTTAAATGTTATTCTATTGTTTTCCCATTGTTTCGTTATTATATTTTATATTTTGTTCTCCCTCTGTACGTAACCGCACATTTTGTATTTTTGTTTAGTTTAATTTTGTACCCTGATGATGCTTAGGCTAAGCGAAACCTGTCGATCATAAAAAATAAAATAATATCCGTGGTCTTATACGCGGTTATTTTTTCATTTCTTTAAATATGTCAAACAACAAAGCGATTGCTTTCCACGAAAATATTATATTATGTTCTTCTTATAAATATAGCATCATTTTCTCATTGATGAAGATACCTATAAATAACTGTCCGGTGTTTATTATTATATACGTACATTGTTGAAATAGCTATGCAATTTTCATAACGCCAGATCACACCGCTTGTGTATTTTTGCCGCTTCAGACAAACAGTTTTATTTATTTTTTAGTAAAAATTGTTCGCAAAAGCCCTCCGGATGATTGCTAATATTCTGTTTGATAAAAAATCAAATCATATTAATTTTCTCCTCATTTACATAACACACCTCATTTGTTTCAGTCACTTAAGATCTCAAGATCTGCGTACGGAGAAACATCTGTCGGGCAAATAGTGAACTTGCTGTCTAACGATATTGGGAAATTCGACAATGGAATCAGCTTGTTGACTTACCTGATCATATCGCCTGTGCAGGCCCTCATCATGACTTACTTCATTTGGAGAGAGATCGGGATATCGGCTATCATCGGCGTTCTGCTTTTAGTCATCATGATACCCTTTCAGAGTAAGCCTTTTTAAATTTTAAATTATTTGCTTCCATCTTTATTTTGAAAGCGAAGGTTCCAACCAAAATTATATTTACGAGTAAATGGGATTGGGAAAATGCGCATTTACATGTTATGTTATGTTGAGTGGGGCAAATAACATTTTATACAATTTAAATTATGTTAATCACAAATAGTTATTTGTACCGCGTTCCAGAGGGGGCGATATGGTCAATATCGCCCTGGTGAACGTTAAACATCGGAACGTTGCTTGAAATAGTTCGTCTTTAGTGACCAGATATGAATTACGAGGTTCTTTCCAACCTTTCTCTCACCATACCTTTCCCATTTCTTACAGCCTCACAACATTGAGGAGATTGAGTTGAGTGTGGCACCTAGTAAAGGTAACCCGTTGAAGCCTTGATGAATTACGTCAATTAATGAGGAGTCTTGTTAAAATAACTAGACTCGGGATATTTTGGAAAAGCGAAAGCAGATATTTTGCTTTTTACATATATTTTCCGCGATTTAAAAATAATGCCTGATATATTTACCTTCAATGGACTAAACCAACTCGTTACTGTTTAAATATATTTTCACTGATAGCCAAGATGGCCGCCGATCTAGTTCAAACATAGTTTCTCATAAATCATGGATGTTTATTTATTTACTAAAGCTCTGATCCCTAATAAAAACTTAGCAACCAATTAGGCAATATCAATATTAATCCTAAATGTAGCAATCCCAATTGTAGGAATCCCAAATGTAGGAATACAAAAAGTAGGAATACGAACAAGATTCCTACCACTAGAGGCGCTGTCAGTGTCTAAAAAAATTATGAAGGTGTTGGATTGGTTGCACCAGAATACTTTTCGCAATTTATCTGGTAATTTTTATTTGACCGCAGATATCGGTATTTCATAGTGATGGACAGGGAGTTTGATGCATTTTGATGAGTTATTATTTTTCAGCTCAAATAAAAAATCAGAAAAGTAATCAGAACCAGTTGAAATAGAAATTATCACCAGTGTGTTCCTTGCAGTGTGGATTGCCAAAAAGATTTCTGCATTGAGACTACAGACCGCCAATTTGACCGATAAACGGGTGCAACTGACAAACGAGGTCATATCGGGGGTCCAAGTCATTAAGATGTACGCTTGGGAGGAACGCTTTAATCAACTGGTGTGCTTAGCCAGAGAGTGAGTCGACTTTTAATATATATTAATTATTACTTGATTTTCTATTTATATAAACACCTCACGGGACCGTTTTCTGTCAGTCTGATCAGTTTTATATACACACACCATCTCAGCGCTACATCCTAAAGTAGGTTTCGGCCTCTTCCGCCAATGCTCTCCGCTGGCCGTGGTCCCTCGTATTTCGTCTCAGTCTTCAGCCCTTCCCGTCCTGCTCCAATCACTTCAATTCTAGTGTTTTTTTTCCAACGCTCAAAACTACGCAATGGTTTTTATTTAAAAGCATTCCTAATAGCTGAAATGATTCATTGGATGGCGCCACTAGCTTAGGGTTGACATTTGACTTAATTTGTGATTTCCGAGCACGATTTACCCCACGTTGCTTATAGATAAAATCTGCTTATGTACGTAGGTACATCAAATAAATATATTTTTTGATTTTTGGGAGGAGATTGGGAAAATTAGGAGAAAATCTTTTTGGAGAGGCGTTACAAACTCTATAAGAACATTTAATACGAGACTGTGCATGGCGATAAGCATGGTGGCTTACGTATTGTTGGGGAACCAGATAAGCGCCCGAAAGCTGTTCATCACAGCGAGCTTCTACGAGATTTTGAAAAGATCCATGTCTCATTGGTTTCCCGAAGGTAATTCATTTCCACCCGAAAACACAACTAATAGAAAACTCTCGGTGTTGTTTTCGATCAAACTTAGAGGCCGTTGCACACATTCGCCGCTTCAAACTAGGGACATCAAGTTAAGCCAAACATTTGTAAGGATTCACCTCGGGCTAACCGATGGAGTAGTTTGGGGAATTGTAAATCAGAGGTGAAAACATGTTGGTTCAAGTCAAACGCTTGTTCCTTCACTTTACATGCCTATTTTTTATTAACTGCTAGTGAAATATTTTAAACAACGACTGTCTTTATTATTTACGAGTTTAAAACATAATTTTAAACACAGTATTTTTTTCCAATAGCTATCATCCAATTAGAAGAAATGATTGCAACCCTAAGCAGAATTGAAGTATTTCTATTTAGAAAAGAACACGGTCGGACTGCACATTCTTCGACTTTCAACAAACCTACCGATGTGAAGATTCCCAAAACATCTCAGAACGATGCAGAAGTACGCACTCTACTTACTCCCACAAGTGCTACTAATGGCGACAGCAAGGTCATGTCAGACGACGGGTTAATTCACGAGACGCACATCGAAAGTAACGGCGTGAATGGAAACGCCTTAGTTATTTATAACATCAGTGCGAAGTGGCTTCCCAATCAATCGGAATACACCTTGAGAAATATTACATTAGATATTCCCAAAGGAAGGTAAGATTCCAGTGGTGATAATAGCATACCTCTTTCAAAAATACTAGTGTTAATTTGCATGATAATATTTCTATCAATTTCATCATGTTTTTGGGTGCTAATCATTGTTGTTTTTTATGTCATTGTTATTTTTTATGTCACTGTTATTTTTATTTTTTTAATTTTTTTTTATTTATTTGATTTATTTTGTTACATACATTTAAAAATTACAGAAATAATAAAATAATGTAGACATAACAAAAAAAATCCCACATAGGCAAAAGCCAGTGCGTGGGTATACTAATTCAAATCATAGTTATAGCTCTCTATAAATATCTATTTTATATCTTATGTTATGTCAAAGCCCATAAGGGCGTATATAATTAAATAAATAAATAATTATTCAACATGAACATCTACAAATTGAAGGCTGACGACAACATTTTAATAATATTTTTCTTTGTTTTAATTGTCACGTTCATTTCAGTTTTGTGGCCATTTGTGGGCCGGTGGGATCAGGAAAGAGCTCCTTGCTTTACGCTATTTTAAATGAGCTTCCTTGTAGTGGAGACATAAAAATGTACGGTAAAATATCCTATGCGGCTCAAGAGCCCTGGCTGTTTGCTGGTAAGTTATAATACACAAATATAGCGATTTGTTCAATTAAGTAGCTCCAAGCAGAAAGCATCCACCTCCAAAAAGACAAAACTGAAAAAAAGGCGCTTGAACATATGACGATACAAAAGCATATTACGGCGTGTGGAAAGTGAATATCAGTGTTTTTTCTTTATGAGAATCATTATAAATAGTTAATTGATGATCTAGCACAGTATTTATAAAAAAATAACTGCTACGTTATCCTGCATTTTAATGTTTGGATGCTTTCTACAAAATGTCAATATGTCAAAGAGTTTAGTGCTAATCATAGACATAAAATTTAATTCATCTAAGGTGCTAATGCGTTCTATGTGGGTTGGATGTCTTCTATGAAATGGTTGGCGGTGTATATCTGAGCGCACTTTCTTGAACTATGTGAATAAAACAAACGGATGACATAATAGAAATAAAACAAACATGCTTCAAGTGATCATAACCTAAACAATAGAAAACGCCCTAGTGGTTTGGACGTTTTTTTATGAATTATAATATTGGCACTTTTAAAACTTACATTTAAAACGCAGAATACGTCCAACCTACACGGATGATTCTTACAAATTATATTGACACAGTTAAACATAACCACTGAATACATTCACACCACTTGGATATTTTCTGACATTATTATCGTTATTTGATATTTTATAAAAACAGCAGAAAACATTCAAACCACATGGACGTTTTTTTTTTCAATTTAATTCAGATATCTGCAATTTTGGTTGGTAAAAAAATGAATTACCGAAAATCTATTGCATCTAGAGCTTAGATGTTTTCAGCAGATATACATTTGGTATTTATCTATGGGAAAACATTATAATTATTTAGTGAAAGAATTAAAATTACTAACACTTTGAGACAGGAGGCTTGTTTCCGACTTGACTTTTATTTTTAAAATTCTTAATGGTATTATAGACAGCCCTGATTTACTTAGCTTAATTAACTTCTATGTACCTAACAGATCCACTCGATCCAAAATTCTTTTTAAATGTAACAATAATATCAGGACTGAGTCATTTAAATACTCGCATGTACCTAGATTGCATACAGTGAGTAATTCTTTCGCTGAAATAGTAGATATATTCAACTGCACTGAATCTAGTTACAAGAAGGCTATAATAGCATAACTCTTTCAAAAATACTAGTGTTAATTTGCATTATAATATTTCTATCAACTTAATTATGTTTTTAGGTGCTAATCATTGTTATTTTTTATGTCACTATTATTTTATTTTTTATATCATATGTTATGTAAAAGCCCATGAGGGCGTATATAATTAATTAATTAAATAAACATGTAAAACTTGATTTTGGCAAATTGTGGGTTGGACGCTTTCTGCGTAACTACTTCCAAATATAGGTATGCATATTTTATGGTTTCAGGCACAATCAAACAGAATATAGTTTTTGGAGCTCCAGTGAATGAGGAGCGCTACAGAAGGGTTTGCAAAGAATGCTCCCTTGAAGAAGATTTCTCGTCATTTCTCGCCGGGGACTTGACCAGTATAGGAGAGCGAGGAATCACGCTCAGTGGAGGTACTAAGCTACGTTTTATTTAATAATATTTTTTAATTGTGAGTTTCGATGTTTTTTTTTTCCCTCGCGAACTTTTGAGTTTTTAATTTTTCTGTCATACCCGTTTCATCCTAATTGAATTGCGTTGATCCCAGGGCAGAAGGCGCGGGTGAGTCTGGCCAGAGCGGTGTACGCAGAGGCGGACGTTTATCTCCTGGATGATCCACTGTCCGCTGTGGATGCAAGGGTCGGGAGGCAATTGCTCCACGGCTGCATCGGAGGGTTGCTGAGGGACAAAACGGTACTTCTTGTGACCCATCAGGTGCAATGTCTGCGAAGAGCGGATCTTGTAAGTTCAAGGACCTTACTGTTATATTGTCATGTAATGAGAACGCCGATTATTATAACAATGTTATTTATTAGAACGGTTGGGTTACAGTAAGCAGTGAATATTTCCAAGACACTTAATAATATAGTAATTTAGACAATATATACGAGGCCTGTTCAAAAGAAAAGGTGAATTTAGAATTTTCGCGGGCTGTGTACATTTGATTATCGATTTTTTTTTTGTTATGTTGGTACACATATGTTTATCATATGTTAGCATTATCAGCCATTTTGGATTAGTGGTTTGTTTTGATAACTGGAAAGGTTAGTCACGTTTTTGTGTGTTCTTCGATTTTTTACTTTTGAAAAAAATGGATCAAAGAATAAAATCCATGATTTGTTTTTCCACAACTCCAGGACGCTCATCGTCATTAACATCTTCTCGGCCTTCTGTAAAGCGCTTGTACCACTTATAAACACTTTTTTGAGACAAAGTAGACTCGCCGAATGCCACAGTCAACATTTTAAGTGCGTTGGAGCACTTTATTCCATTTTTAACGCAAAATTTAATACATATTCTTTGATCAATTTTTTTCATAAGTAAAAAATCGAAGAACACACTAAAACGTGACTAACCTTTCCAGTTGTCAAAAACAAACCACTAATCCAAAAGGGCTGATAATGCTAACATATGATAAACATATGTGAACCAACATAACAAAAAAAAAATCGATAGTCGAATGTACACAGCCCGCGAAAATTTAAAATTCACCTTTTATTTTGAACAGGCTATGTAGTTATCACCGCAAATACACTCTTACCGACACTTACAAAATAAGAACTTTTAATATTTTAGTACAAATTAAAGTAGCTCTTGAAAACATCCAGTTTCATAGAGAACATGAGAACCAATGAGAAAATCCTTGCCTTTTTCAGATTGTGACACTTAAAGCTGGAGCAGTCGAGAGCTTTCAGAAAAGTAGTGTGCAGCTGGAATCCAATCTATATTTAGCCGAAAATGAAAACTCGGGAGAAGAAGACCACTTGGAAGATTCTAAAAAAAGTTCAGAAAAAGTAAGTGAAAAATATTTAAATGTACTATATTTGACGGGGTCAAAACTATAGGGGTCCAAGTATCATTTTGGTACTTTCGAGAAAAACGGCTTTTTGTGTTTTAAAACGCAACCTCTTTATAAATAATAAATTTAAATTAAAACAATTATTTGCGTGGGGATATTTGTTAAAAAAATATATTTTTTACAAACTCAAAACCGTTTAAAAAAATAAAAAAAGATCACTTGGATCCTTATGATTTTAAAAATCTTCACACAGCGGTTCTTAGATCTGTTTGATTTTAAAGAAAGTTTTTGCAAACTCTTTTATTAACAATCATTATCTTTGTACTTTTTGTGATTGTTGTATTTAGGATTGAAGAGGCGTACATTGTGTTAAATAAAGTTGGTCTGAGCTACTCAATTACCCATTTTCCAATATTCACTATGAATAAGCTGTCGGTTTTCTTCAGAAAAGTTGTTAAATGCACAGTGGCAAGTATGTGGATAGGTATGGATTTTCTTGGAACATTCTTGCATTTGGTAGATTTATATTCTTATCCTTATTGATTATTTAATATTATTTATTTTAATTAATTATTATTTAATATTTTCCTGGATTTTGACGTTTACTTGATTTTTTATGTGTTTCTTTTTCCTCAAGAATTAATGTTAGCTGTAGCTGTTGTATGTATTGCGGGTGTGGATCTTCCCCCTTCATCACTCGAGCCACTGTCTGGTGTTTCACTCCCCGGAATGTAATTGCCATCTAAAATATTAAAAACCAAAGAGGTCCAAGTAGCATGTTGCTTAAAAGTAAAAAAACCAAAATAACACATTTGTGTTACGTTATGTTTATGTTATAATTTGGTACAGTATACATGTAAGATTAATAAAATGATTTTTTCAATCTAATTAATAAGATACATAGGTCATCAAACATAAGTTACACAGTGACGTTCCAATTTCATACTAAATGTAAGGAAAGTAGATTATAAAAAGTTCACATTAAATATTTTTCATTTTGCAGTGTATCAATAATACCAAAACCTTACTTGCATTAATATTAAGATGAAGGGATGTTTTTTTCACTCACCATCATAGGAATCGCTATTAAACAACTCATCGGGAACGATTTCATCCAAATTCAGTAAACCATTGTCACATGGAACTTTCGTTCATATATGTCACTGTTCTTCACTTTTCTCTTGATTGTCTGTGATTTATATAGGATACTAATCTACCAACGCGATGGCACACTTAACTCGATTCTCACAAAAATGTCACTTGGACCCCTATGGTTTTGACCCCGTATAATATATACATTTTATACAAACTAAATAACATCATTCGAAATAGTTTTGTTTTTTTTTGTAGATCGTAATACATAAAGAAAAATCTGCAACCAATGGACACAAAGAAAAGCAAATTGAAGGAACAGTTAAGTGGAAGGTTTATACGGGTTATGTTCTTGCCAGTGGATCTAAAATGATTATTCTAACTTTGTTGGTTTCAGCTGTTTTTAATCAGTTTTTGGCTTCTGGATTTGACTACTGGAATAAGTATTGGTAAGTAGGTAGACATTAGATTCTACGATATAGAATCAAAATATATTTTGTATCTTCTTTAGTCGTTAATTCATTATGTATTAATATTGAAATTATTCCAGGGTAAATGTAGAAAAAAATAAGTACTCAAATATATTAAATACGACAGTGGAAAATACATCAAAACTGATTACTGAATATTCACAAAATATATTCTCGATATCGGAAACTGAACTAACTGAGAACCGGTTAATATTAATTGGGATATATTGTGGTAAGCTTATACGATTATATTTATTTGTTTGGCGATATTCGCCGTATATTACCATTAACTCAAACTATCCACTCAAAGCATGTGTTATGGTAATTTTGAATTAATTTTCCATATTTAAATCGAACATGTTTCCAGTGATTTATATGAGGTCTTTTTATTATTTCAGGTATTCTGCTGGCTCTGATAACAGTAACTCTATGCGTTTCCGACCTATTCTACTCCATGACCGTGCGTGCCTCTGAGACGTATCACAACAAGATGCTGCGGTCCATCACGCGAGCCAAGATGTCGTTCTTTCACGCAAACCCCTCAGGGAGGATACTTAACCGGTTGTCTCAGGATGTTGGCTCCATGGACGAGTGGCTCCCAATCATTGTGTTGGACGTATTTCAGGTAAATTCTTGGGAAATTGGATTTTTTAAAAGCAACAATAGTTACAGGTATATTGTAGATATATTCCATGAGAGGCATCCAATCCCATCCATCTTCAAAAGTTAAAACGAAATCAACACAAAATCAAACTTCAAATATTTTAAACTTATTTTTGTAATTCATATCAGCCAGTGTGGCAAAAAATAACAAACATTTTCTTTAGCCAATTGAAATAAAAATATAAAAAAATTCCCGCACTTGAGGTGATGTTTATTAATAAATGGCGCTATAAAAATTGACCGATAATAATGAGAGTGGAGAAATACGGCAGGTTTGAAAAATGGTCCGATGCTCAAATTGACAAATACGTTTGCCCGGCAAGAGAAAATTCCAAGCTCGAATCCCGGTAGCACTTACATCTTTTTTTCTTTTCTGTGTGTTTGTATAATGCATGTTGTTTGAACATTATAAATAAATATATTATGTCTATTTTTTTTAGTTCTTCCTGCAAGCGATTGGAATAATCGCGATTATAACAATTGTCAATTGTTATATCCCATTGGCGTTAGTTGTGATGATGATTGTAATTGAAAAAATACGCAAATTCTACATCAAGACCTCCGGGAGCGTGAAACGTCTAGAAGGAATAAGTAATTGATTTGATAATAATACCAAAAATATGAATCGGTAGAAATTTACACTAACACACAAGTCGATGGCATGATTATGACAATCCTAACAAAGGGGATGTTGTAAGGTAGAAGGAAGTAAAATAAGAAAAGATATCGGAAAGAGGATGGTAGCGAAGTACCTGGCTATTCAGATCGTATCACTAAATGCATCAAATATTAAATCAAGCAATTATTTCTAATTTTGAAACTGTTAATTCGTGGTGGAATTCCATTTTAATGATTTAATAAAACAAATTTGTATGGTGACTGGACCGGTTTCACCTGACGGCCATCTTCAGACTAGTCTGAAGATGGCCGTCATAGGCTGAAACCGGTCCAAAATAAACAAAGTGGAATAAAGTTACAAATTTGTTTTATTAAATCATTTAAATCAAGCAATGTTTCGATTCTGAATGGTGGTCTTTCACCAGGGCAAGACTGAGGATAAATACCTATTGCGAGATGGAAATACATTTTTCTATTTGTTTTTTAATATTATAATTATAGAATGTAAATAATCCATGTAAGCCAATATAATTTTATTTTTCCACGACGGGTTTCGAACCTCCGACCTTCTTATTAGGAACCTAGGAGCTTATCTTTTTTTTTTTTTTTTTTTTTTACATGAATACCGCACAAGAGTCTCAACTGCTCCCAACGTCTAGAGCCAGTGAGACTATGGCATCCCCAATAGGAGTATGTTGTGAGGCTGAAGGTAGTAGTGAGAGTAAGGAGATGAGGAATGGGAAGGTTGGGAAGTACCTGGCTATTCAGATCTGGTCACCAAACACGGCTAAAGCCATTTCAAGCAACGTTTCAATTCTGAATGGTGGTTTTTCACCAGGGCGATACTCAAGAGTATCTACCACTCTGGAACGTGCCGCAAATATACTGTATTTTATTTTATATCAATTAAATGTGTTATGACACATTAATTAAATAAAATTTATTTGCGCACGCCGGGTTCGAACCCGCGACCTCTTGATTCGTAATCGAGCGTCTTACCACTCGACCATGCAGGCCGTCACATCATCTCTCTGCAACGTCGTAATATCGTTCATAATATTTAATGCTTAAGGGAATTAAAACTTGTTTTTCCAACCAATTTAGTTGTAATACGATGTTCGTCTGAATTAACACTAGGTCTCAAAGCAGATATGACACAAACATTCCTTTGTTTTCAGCAAGAAGTCCCGTTTTCTCTCACCTCGGCGCCACCATCCAGGGGGTGGTGACCATCAGGTCTATGGGGGCGCAGGAATTAGCAATCCAGGAATTTGACAAGCGCCAGGACCCCTACACTTCTGCCACGTACATGTTCCTCGGGATAGCCAGGGCATTCTCGTATTGGCTCGATTTGATCTGCTGCCTTTTCAGTGCAACAGTCACCCTAAGTTTCCTTTGGATGAGTGGTAATTAAAAAAAAAAAACAATTCTACACGGTAGTTATCTTTGGGGATGCTATGTAGAGGGTGTTTTTATACTGGAGAGAAAGAGGTATTTAGGAAAATAATTATGCAGAGAAAACATAGAAGCCGCAAATTATTTCACAGCAAAGCTTAGCCAATATTATCTTAGCCATCTTTAAAATATTGAACAAAACTAAAAAAAATAATATTAAATCAATTAATCAAAACGTAAAGTTCGATGGAGTTTGAATGTTGGAGGTCGGGTCAGAGGAGGGGGTTCTTACTGTCCTTCGTTTACAGGGAATACGCCGGAGGGAATCGGTCTTGCTGTGAGCCAAGTCATTGGGCTGACCACCATGTTCCAGATGGGGATTCGACAGACCACCGCATTGGAGAATCAGATGATTGGTGTCGAAAGGTTAAAACTTTTCAAATACGTAAATGTTAAATTAAAAACATATATATTAGTAATGATAATAATAATATTTGGATAATTTGTAAAGCGCCGTTTTTGTGAAAAATCACCTCAAGGGCGCTGTATAAATCTTAATTTCTATTTAATATTAATTCTTAGTTTTTATAAATATACAGCAACATACTTACCTGGCAGGTTACTTCTGGCAGGACACAATCACCATATCATAATAACTTAAAATTTAGCTGATTCTTACATATATTTTTATTTTTTATTTATTTTTTTAAATTTTTTTTAGTAGTATTATGTGAAGGAAGAGAGATCTCATATCGTTATCCATGCCCTCGTGGCTAAAACCCGGTTGTTTGAACTGCCGTCACATTTAACGTCGTTACAAATTGGCATTCAGCGCCTTTTTGACATTTGAACAATTTCCGTTCACGTCCGTTAGAGTTTTGTCAAATTGATTGAGTCATTGAGCACTACGGTAATAAAAATTCAATAAATACGGTCATAAAATTGAGCAAACGCTGGCGGGCAGAGAATCGGCCACTAACGGAAACAGTAAATTTTCCAAATCCGAATTTGGTAACGATTTACGGGATTTCAAACTAATAGGCCTAAGGGTTCTTCTCATTTCCGTATTTTTTGTGTAATATTTATAGTGTTGAAAACCTATCGTTTTTTTTCTTTACAGAGTTCAGGAATATATCGATTTGGATCGTGAGTCTCCACTAACCACCTCTAAAGACAAAACACTCCCTAAGAACTGGCCAAATGAAGGAAGAATAGAATTTAAAAACGTCAGCTTACGTTACGATGAAACTGGAAAGCATTCTATTCGCAACGTCTCTTTTTCCATATCTCCTCGTGAGAAAATAGGGGTTGTTGGAAGAACGGGCGCTGGGAAGACTTCAATTATCAATGCCTTATTCAGGTTGGCTCCAGTAGAGGGGGAGATAGAGATTGATGGGGTCGATACCAGTGGCTTGGGGTTACACACCTTGCGGGGTCAAATGTCCATTATCCCACAAGAACCGGTGCTTTTCTCAGGCACAATGAAAACTAACCTTGACCCATTCAATGCGTTTACTGATGAAAGGATCTGGAACGCTTTGGAACAGGTATTTATACTGCTTACTTATTGAGGGTGTGAGATATTTTTTATAATTAGAAGAGGGAAATCTGGTAGGATAGAACCTCAAGTGCTGGGCTGATTAACTATTGAGTATAGTTTATCTACATCTACTAATCTAATTCATGTCAGTACAATATGCCTAGACACCAGACGTAGAGATCCGATAATTCGTAATTTACTGGTCAGAAACTTAATAAATCGATAAACTTCGAGATGTTGTCAATAAACTTACATAAAACGTGTTTGTGATGAACTTATGACCTACCATAAGTACCTGCTAGCACATCCTTTTAGTATGTAAGGTCATCATCTCTATGAGTCATGTCGACGAACCGTCATATTATTACTAATACATAAAATGATTGCGGAAAAGGGTGTTTTTTTAATGTATAGATCACGTAGACATAGAAAACAAGGTGAGGTTCCTGTTTTTTTTTAAACCTCTTCCATTTCTATAATTCCGCATCCCACGGGTGTTTCAGTGAATGATAAGTTTCAAAGTTTGCCGCGGCCAGGGGTATTTCCTATATTTTATTTCGTAACACTGAGTTACTCAGCGAGATCTAGCCGAGGCGAGTGAGCCCGAGTGCTGCATCTTCACTCTTGTGTCGCCCAGTTGTTAGTTGGATTATAATTGGTTGTCTAGTGGCGGCATTGGCCTATCACAAATACTCCACTTTGTTTGCAATTTTATTCGGATATAACTTTGCTCACGATTATAAAGATGGTTGCCAAAATAACTTTAAGAATTTCAATATTAATAGTTTTCAAGAAGGATGCGATTGTTAAAAATGACGCTTAATTAATTAGTTGGGATGGCGGAGTGGGTAGATGCACCGCTACCGGATAGAGTGAAATTCCTGAGTTCGAGTCACAACATAATGTTTTTTAAATTTTTTTTTCTGTGTCCATTTCTATTTTCTTTGAAGATTATCAATATTCTTCCAATAATCAATGTAGGCACCTGTCTGTACAATACATAAAGTCTTCATTGTCAACATTTCAAGAGTTAATAAAGGTTTATTTTCGTGACTCAGATGGATTTGAAGACGGTGGTGTCGGAACTTCCAGCTGGCCTGCACTGCCCCGTGGATGCAGGGGGCTCCAACTTCAGTGTTGGACAGAGACAGCTGATATGCATCGCCAGGGCCATCCTCCACGAGCACAACATCATCGTACTAGATGAAGCCACAGCTAACATTGACAATGAGTATGTTCAAATGACCTAATATTAATGGCAGTCTACTAAACCTTCGCATCAGTCAGTATTTGAATTTACTGAAGGCTTAGTGAAGATAGTGAAGACGAACAAAAATAATGGGCGTGCTTCATATGATTACCAAATAACGTTTCATATGGCTTGGGCCACCGAGATAAACCATAGTAGTGTGATCTATACCAATTTCAAAGAAAACTAATTTGGCCAATTTTTATTGTAGCTCTTAAAGAAAGAACTTCCACATTTTAACAATTTTGATCAATTTTCAGTCAAAGTAAGGAAAACTGACCTTACTCTGGGCACGCAAGACTATCGGTTTAGCTCATCTGTGGTTTCCGAATATATAGCGGATGGACAAATAAAGGAGGGAAAGAAGATTATCGAGTAGATCGTAAAAGAAGTCGGGGTGCTCCTGGAAGAATTGACATGATATTTGTAAATGATATTATTTAAAGAAAATACGAGTATGTATGAGAAAATGTATGAAAGGTGGTGAGGCTCTTCATCCCCTCTGCCTATCCCTTCAGGGAAATTGTATGATCGACATATAAACATTTTAACTTTGCAGTCGATGGCGACGCTAGTGTAGATTTTAGGGAACAAAAACTTATGGAGTTATAAAAATAGTTCGTTGGTTCCGCGTTTGACCACCTGTAAAAATAAGCGTGTCAGGCTGTAGATTTAGATATTTAGTTAGCGCTTTAGGCTATGATCATGAATATAAGGTCGGTACTTCCAAATTTACTGTTAGATGCAGGCCTTCTCACTTTGCGAGAAACTCATAACTTTAATGGTTGAAACTCGGAACCTCTACTCTATCCGGGAGTAACGTCGTTGCTAATTGAGCTACCGAAAACTTTTTGAATACTGTCATTTTTGTCAATTCCATTTTTTTTTTTGAAAATAATTGACAGATATATTACTCCCGTATAGCGTAGAGGTTCTGAGTTCGAGTCTCGGTCGCAACCTTATGTTTTATTGTTTGTGTCTTCTTCTGTTCCCTATGATTTTATTGGTTTCACCAACTTTTTGTTTCGTCCAGACAGTTCGCACAACGCACGTGAGCCATCCTCAAATAGCAAATAAATAATTTATTCGTAAAAATGGCAAAACAATGTGTATGAAATCAACTGGGCTATAATTATATATTCGGGCTTTTCCATCAATGTTCAAGTATGTATTAACTTAGTTGGTAGTTGGGAACGGCTCACGCGCTAGCCTCACGATGTCTGGACAAGGCTGATGATTTCATGTTTCCATCCTCTTAAAGTACCTCTTTAATCACACTTACCCTACCTCCCTTTACAGAACAGACGCATTGATACAGAGGGCGATTCGTTTTCAGTTCGCTAAGTGTACAATCATAACCGTAGCCCACAGACTACAAACTATTATGGACTCTGACAAGGCAAGAAAACACCAATAAATATAGTAACAAAATATGTAACAAGATTCCTTAACTTAAAATAATATAAAAAAGAAATGAAAAGATAACTTTGTATGAGTCCACGGGTATTTTTTTATTTTTTATGACTGACCGGTTTTGCTTAGCTTAAGCATCATCATCTCTTTCTCTCTGCTCCTTTGTTATATTTTAAATGGTATTCTATTGTTTTCTCATAGTTATGAAATTTAATTTGTATTTCTTCTCCCTCTGAATGTATATATAACCGCACACTTTGTATTTTTTGTTTAGTTTAATGTTTTATCCTGGTGGTGCTTAGGCTAAGCGAAACCGGTCAGTCACAAAAATCGAAATAATATTCGTGGTTTTATAAAAAGCTATTTTTTCATTTCTTTAAATATGTCAAACCACAAAGTGATTGCTTTCTATGAAAAATTAAAAATCATATATTAAACATAATATGTTTAACTTTTTGAAGCTTAACGCTTCCACTATAATTTTAATTGATAAAACAATACTAATTATACTTATTAATTTTCTCCAGGTTATGGTCATGGATGCAGGAAAACTGGTGGAATTCGACAACCCGTTGAATTTGCTCAGTGACAAAAATAGTGCCTTTTCTAAATTGGTTGAACAAACCGGGACAGCCACAAGCGAGATTCTAAAGAATCTCGCAGAAAAAGCAAATGAAACGCGATGTGAGGCGAAATCGTTGTAAATTATAATTATAGAAGAATTCAGTTTTTTTTACCTGCGCCTTACAAATCGTGATGACTACTTCAACACGTGACTTTGCAGTTGTTTTTTGCCTTTGGAATGTTCATAGTATTTTTTGGGAACCATATAATATAACCGATGGTTCACCAATAAATAATTTAATTTCATTCTATTGAATTCCATCTGTAGTTTTTTTTACGAAGATGAGCTTCGAATATAAACGACTGATTCCGTTGAGTTGGAAAATTATTTTTGTAATCGAGATATATGATTTTTTTGGAGTGCTAAAAGGTGTAATTCAATACTGCCGATAAAATAATCAATCTCCTATCTGACTGTTTAAAAAAAAACATTGTACATGTTCTTTGTATTAGTAAAGGATACTGAAAAAAATGCTACGACTATTTTTATTCTCGTTTTGTGAATTTGTGAAAAAATGCAAATTATTAATTAGGGGATGTATTTTTAGTTTAACAAAACCCAAATATTTTTAAAAATCCTCTCCATTTTCAATTAACTAACCTTAACATATACTTATTTAACTTCTATATTTCTTTGAATCGATGGCTAACAACACCCTTACATGGTGAATGCCAGACGTACTTTCCAACTGTTCTGAGAATTTAAAAATTAGAGATGGTGAAAATTTGAAACTCGTAAGAAAGTTTAAAAATCGAATTCTTGGAGCCGTTAAGCCTAATGAACAGAACAACCAAACAAGATTGGCGAGTTCGAAAGGCTATCGTCTGCTATGCATTTCTATTTGCTGTTTACGGATATCTGATTCGCTACTATGCGATTAGAATCCGACATTGCGTCTCGGGTTGACACAAATAACCAGCCCCGTCGGCGTCGGAACAAATAAACATCGACCTCATTTGAACTATCACTATCAGTCAATTTTATTACTTGAAGTGTGAATGATGAATTGGATGCTATTAAAAGATATGTCGTTAACAAAAATGTTACTATCCAAATAACATTGTGAATGAAAATTAAGAAAACATTAGAATTTAGATTAAGATCAGTTTGAAAAAATGTCGATACAAATCATAAATTTGTCCAAGTGCATAGTGCAGATCCCTAGTCAGAAGCCTAATAGTACATAATTCCATAGCGTGGTCGCCATTCTACAAAATTAATATTCCTGATTTAGAAATAATTTAATGAATTTTAAACACAACATCCCTTCTGAGCCGCATAAATTACTCATCATTGATTAATAATTTTAAAACCCCAACATTAGAAAACACACGAAAAATAAACGGCTCAAGGTTTTTATTAAATATTTTCAACTTTAAATTCGATTGTTACAAACTCCTCCATTTAATCAGCCCACACATACCCAAACAAGTGACTTTTGCAAAATATATTAATTTAACTTTAGTATATCTCATTCCAACTTTGGTTTGCATTCATCAATACTGCGCTTACAAATTTAAATACGTATTGTGTACCCTTAAATGATATTGATGAATTCGAAGAGAATTTAAATTGTCATTTTTCAAAGCAGTTTGAATGATTCATTTGCACCCAGCTGATTATACACATACTTCTACACTATACATGTATTATATGATTAATTCGTCACACTGCCATTTGTAGTTTTTTTTACAATACTTATCGCAACATATTTTACAATAAAATACTTTAAAAATTACTTCCTCTAAGCTGCTTATAGTGCATCACTGCCAGCATCTGCGAACAACATTATTATATTACTAGTTATTACCCGTGAAATATCACGGGACGTAACTTCACTTGACAAGAATAAATATTAGTTGCTTTAATCCACCCATTTTAAATATTTTATAATGTCTGTTGAAATATATTACAGGTAGGTACTTTGATAGGTAGGTAGGGAAAAGAAAAGATTATTTAAAAAAAATGATTATTTCAATTAACATCAGATCCATATTTGAAAAGTTCACATTCGTGCGATCGTACGTACTCACAAAATAAATTGTTTATAGTTAATTATCAAAATGCTACAAAATTATTATAAAACGTATTTTTTCTTTTTGCGCATAATTTTATTTCTCTATTATTGTAAACATAATTTTGATTAATTTTAGTCGTAAGCTTACTATGTGCCTTTTGTGTAAAAGACCAGTTGGACGTAAATAAGTATAAATAAAAAAATAAATATATGATAAGATCAATAATTTACTATTAATACGATATCAAACTGCTGTGCTACATGAATGAAGGTTTGATAAATAATATTAAATTGCGTAGGTATATATTTTAAAGTATTTATTATCTTACTATAAAATCACAACATGGACACAATATATTTCAAAAACAAATTGAGCTCGATTATAAATTAAACGTTATAATTGTGTATTTTTAACTATCAATTAAAAAACTTCAATAAATAATATTTCCTTAATAGATTAAAATCGACGCACTTTGCGATGTTACCTAGAATAATAATTATTTTAACTAGTTGACTGGGATTCGAAGGGTCATTTCTTGGCACCCTCCTTTTCTTACACTTTAAATTAACATACTGCTTTTTAACACTTACCAATTCAAATTGAAATGAGCCCTAAAGATTTTTCAAAAAAGTTTTATCTAAAAATCATGTTCAGGCTTTTTAGATTCATCCAGATTTCGCAGGAGCATATTGAAGTTTATAGTTGGTGTTTAAAAAGAGAATAACTTCATTCGGGTTTAGGAATTTTCTGTATGTTTTTGGACGACAAATCATCCTTTTTTTGTTCAACTGGGTTATCATTTTCTACAATGGAGAGGTCGTCAATCGATTCAATGATTTTCGTACCGGTCTTAGACGCAACGACATCCTGTGGTTTCTCTTCGTCGATTTTTTTGGTCTCGTCTTTCGTGGTCTTTATGGCCACGTCATCGCTAAAGTCAGGAACTGGGGCCGGCTCAATTTTGACATCGGGGATGGAGTTAGGTTCGTCTTCTGGGATGTCTGACCTTCCCAGACTTGCTCTTCCTGCGCTTCTACCAGAAGGGATGGCGTGGAAGGCCTCGGCCAGATCAAGGTTGATCTCCTCCAGGGGTGTGTCTCCTTCGCGGATGTAGACTGGGACATAGCCCTTCATGGGCGGGAGCAGCTGCCTTGCAGGGCGGGCATCTGGAATTAGAGACACATAAATCAAAATTAGAAGAAAATCCTTTTTTGTGAGAGCACACTGAGTTCCATTTGTGGTTCCAGTTCCAGTAGTTCTACCCGGAGCCATTTTCGCTGTGTTCCTTCGTTCGGGAATTGGTAGGCTGAAGGATATGGGGAGGGGATGGAATAGCGGAAGAAGATGTTTGGAAAAGTATCTGCTAATTAAACATAGTTCAAGTAACGTTTCGATACAGAGTGGTTTTCTCCCACAAGAGCGATATTGAGAAAATCTTCCACTCTAGAACGAGGTGCAATTACATATTATTTCAATTCAGTTCTATTTTTAGATCTAAACAGCTGTCCGCTTTAGCGAGGAGATCTTCATGAAGCACACATAATACTTAAAATAAATAACGCAAAGTTGTCAAAAGATTTTGTTTGTGTGGGTACATACTATACTTTAACGCGTGCGATACTTTTCTGAATGACTTTAACTGAACCTTGAAAGGTCACCAAGAATAAAACAATAATAATTATTGATCCGTATCCACATTATTCGATCGCGAATATTTCGTCAGCGTCTTTACAGATAACCCGATTGTAATTCAAGTGACCTCTCGATGTGCGCAGTGTTCAACGTACGTCGTCCTAAAACAACCTAAGCTTGTGAGTCTTGGGAGTCTTTGATAAGAATAAAATCAAACAAAACTAACGGAATGAACTGTAAAACAATACTTATACGTTACTCTTGCTTAATACCATTTTCTCGTTGTATGTTGTATTATTTAGGCATCGCCACTTATTCAACATTTTTTTCGACAAACCTAGATTCTTGGTAGGAATAACAAAAAGACATTCAGTGTTTTCCGTATCGTGCTATTTAATGAAGGTTAATAAACATAAACGTTTAAGTAAAAAAAAGTGAAATCCAAAAATGAAATTAAATTAAAATTAGCGCCCTTGGGGTGATTTTCACAAAATTATCAAATTATCCAATTATTATTATTAAAAGCAGGAATTTCATATTAACTAAAAATATTTTCATTTGTGAGTACGGACGACCGCAAGGGTGTGATTTTTTCTGATTTGGAACTGATATTAATTGAAATTATGAAATAACATTTTTAAACTTCTCAAGCTTTGCCAGTTAGTAGCTAAGCAAACAAACGCTTCGGATTTTCGGCGTCGTGAGTTCAATTCCTCTACTAGCTAAGTCCTCCATCATTGTACAAACAACATCTTCCGCTTATTATGATGGCAGTAGGAGCTTTTCAAAGATTGTATTGTAATTCGTAACCCTCGAATATTAGTCTTTCCTTAAACAAATTAAAAAATAATAATAATCCCCAGCTACCCAATAACATACCTATAATACCCTACCTAAAATGTATTTTAACAGACATTATTCTGTATTTCAAATGGGTGAATTAAATTAACTTGATTTTTTTCGTGGCAAATCAAGATACATCCCGTAATTTTTCACGCGAAACAACTAGTAAATAAATAAAATATGTATTCAAGTAGGTACATAAGCAAAGCGTAGCAAATAAATAATAAAGACTTGAATTGCAAAATTATGCTGATGGGAATAAGATTTTTGTTTCTTTTCTATTAAAAGTGGATTTTGAGAGAACATTTGTTTTATTAAGATTATTTTTCTACACTGAGAACTGATGAGATGTTTTTTTAAACAACTTCCATTTAATTAATTTGTAGTAGGGCATAATTGAATAAGTAGAATAGAAAACGGTGTTATCAAAAAAATTATATTTTATTTCCTTTTTGTCTGTTTTCAACGAGTTAATAAACAAAATTACGAATCATGATAGGTATAATTGATCAACAATGACTAAGTTTTCGCACAAAAAATATTTGCAGAATATAAAATGCTTTAGTGGAGACGATGAATATATCGTCAATTCTCGGAATACGATAATCTGACCTCGTGCATTTACAAAAAATCTATATTGATGATGTAAGAAATAATGGGTGTAGAATCAGATAAAATAATTTAGACGCTTTTCCCAGATATCCTGTTGTTGGGATTCTTGCATACGCCAGAAAACCCGTAAAAAGGTTGAAACAGCGAAAGAGCTTTTGCTAATTTGAAGAATATTTGGAATAAACGTTTGTGGAACGGGTGACAAATAATTGAGTGTGTGAGTGTTGAATGCAATATGCATGCAATATACTAATACACACCTCATGTCTTGTATCAACGTATTTTAGGATGAACAAAATAATTAAATCACGTATATTTTAGCTTGCTGCGAAACGTCTCCAGTCATGGTTGCAAAAACCATGAATCCACATCGTAAATGATTCCTCACATAATGAGAGTTTAGTGGTGGTCTGGTGTCTGAAGTAACAAGACCTCCTGAACTGAGAGATCAGGTGTCTTGCGAATTGCATAACTTTTTTTCTTTTTAACTATTTTCAGCTGGAAACGAAATTTTAACCTTGAGTTATGTAGCTTTGGAATGTTAATTTATCTAACGAAAAATACATGACGTCATATTGTTTGGTACATATTTTTCGAATGTTCTTCGAGGAAAAATATTTCGATAAGACAGTGTCGGGCGAAGCCGGGTAGTAAAGCTTGCATGTGACAATGAATCGATGGCGGTACAGCAATTGCCTTGAATAAGTCACAGCTGTTTCAAATGAAGTGGTGTATGTACCCACTGAAATATTTTTAATTTTCAATTAATTTTTCCACAAAGTAACATTTTTTAAATTATGTCTTTCTGATTGTACAACCGATGAATTTGGAGTAGTCAGAGTATTTCTAGCAAGCGAACGGTATGCGAACAGATACAACCCTACTTTGTATGTTGATGCCCTTATAATTTATTTTTTTCGTAGAATCGATAACAGAAGTTTTGAAAAACTTATTATGCAAGAGAGCTTGAGTTTTTTTAGAGAATTTGAATGATAAATTTTATTACAAAAACCTATTTCTCTAAATTTCCGACCAAACGAGAGAGTAACGCTTTATTCAAAACGATGAAAAAAGTTGATACTTTTTGTAAATTATTTATTGACTCGGCTTAGAAGTCAGTTTAAAGAAAAGAAAACGCAATTAAACTAATTTTCCTTGATTTGATAAGCAAAATAAAAATATATGTCATTATCAAATAAAAATAAGGAACAGCATTGATTAAATGATTATGTAACATACGCACTAAAACAATATAATTCAATGCCCTTAGTTTTCTTTGGTTAGTATTGTATGTTGGCATGTTATCTTAGTTAATAGCACCAGAACGCAATGATAAATATCTGATGTTTTAAAAATTATTTTAGATTGTGAATATTCGATAAAGGCGACAAAATAAACTGATTCACGCTGACCGTTATTTGAATGGATCGGAAAATTGGCTCAATCTTTACGCATGGGTTGTAGCTTACCTTGTTCGGAACCAATCTTCATGCATGGGTTGTAGGTTACTTTGTTCGGAACCAATCTTCACGCATAGGTTGTAGGTTAACTTGTTCGGAACCAATCTTCACGCATAGGTTGTAGGTTACCTTGTTCGGAACCATGACAAGAGAAAAAACATTCCTAAAACACGTTCAGACTTAAATCAATCGTTCTTTTCAGATTTCCATAGTAAATTTTTCATTTTGTTTTTCAAGAATTTGACGTTTTACACCACAGTTGTAGAATTAACTACAAATAATTTCCTTTGGGACTACGTGTGTGAGTACAGGTGCGAACTTTTCAAATTTGGAACTGATGTTAGTTGAAATTATTCAATTTAAAAGAGTATCTTTTCAAATCTAGATAAGTGAATATGTACCTACCTAACATATATTTTATAAAAAATAATTGAGTGATATTTAACTGTCAGATCTTTAGTTTTCGGTCGCTGTGTGAGATTGCATTGCAAGTCAAATTACATCTCGTAATTTTTCACGGGTAACAACTAGTTGTTTCAATAATTAGCGATCACTGATTCGTATTTTGTTTAACATTTATCAATTTATTAAGGCTACTTGCAACAGTTGTAAAAAAATTATTCCAATATATTCCAGCGGTGCTCGAGAATGGAACCCGCAACCTCTAGACTCAAAGTCAACTCGTAAACCACCGCCACGGAGATCGTCGCACTATGGAGGTGTAACAGTATTGTTCAGTAAATATGAGTTTTATTGTTTGTGTTTCTAATTTATTTTTCATCTGCAGGACAATTTTGTGGGTTACATATAACTTTTTGAGTGATATTCCACCAACATAGCGCTATAAAAATCAGTCATGTTATTACGTTGTATGTCTTTTGACATTTTCTAAAGATAATTTGCGAATAAAGACTTTCTTGACATCATATAACATAATTTTTTCAAGATTTGTAGTAGGTACAGTGTTAAGAAGATACCATTATTTTACTTGTAAACTTTTACCGAATAAGCTAAATAATATCGTCACCGGAAAGGCAAAAGAGCTGAAGCGCCATTTTGCAAAGTGTACACCAGAAAACTTTTTTTTTTTTTTTGTTTGTTTTACAATAAAATTCTTAAGTCTTCGGTACCTGGTTGGATTTTAAAAAATAAAGATAACTCAATGCTCTCACTGAGTTACCTGAAGCTGAAAAATTCCCAAACTTGTGTCGCTTGAGTCAACCCTCTTCCCAAATGGTAACTATATTTTAGATGGCTGAAGGGCCACAAAAGTCTTTAGAATCAAACGAGAGTCAAAGCATTTGATGCAGAAAAAAAATGATCAAAACTGCATATTCAAATCATTTTTGACCAAAGTGTCGCTTAAGTTCTTTTGTCTTTCCAGCGACGCGTATTGTATACTTATGAGTTAACATTTTATATGTCCGAAATGTTATTATGAAATCCCAAAATCCTAAGAAAATCCCAAAAAATAAATGGCAAAAACGGATGATTAATAAAAGGAAAAATTGTTAGTAAGCTCATATCTTTAGATAGTAAAAAAATACGCTATTAGGTTATTTTTAAACAAGTGTGAAATCATAAAAGCATTTGTTTGAAACAAACGTATCTTTCTTACGGCAACCTGAAAAGGCTTTCATAGCTTTTAATCGCTACCTACACTATGTTAAAAGATGAAATCGTTTTACATTTGCACATAAATAAAAATAAACCCATACAAATAACCCTAGTTAGATTACACATACACATACAAATTACAATCACACGGATAACAAAGGGGCCGAAATTAAGTTAAATAATATTGAGAAATAATTACCACAAAAGCTGCAGAACGCCAAAGCTAATGCAAGAACCAACACACGAGTCATGATCGTAGAAATCGCGAGGGTAGCGCAGGCACTAATTATGTATCCACTCGTGTGGCGAGCAACCCTCAAAGGAGTGTCCTTCGGGAGACTGGAGAGGTCTAAGTAGGGGTCCTTGCGGTAGTCCTGCGCACTCTGACGGGACGTGGTTGGCTACTGCAGGTTCTTGAACTCTCGGTTGTCACTGGGTAGGACTGAAGACTTGCGCTATCGGACGATACTACCGCACTGACGTGAGGCCGCAAGCTGCTGGGCGTTCGGCAAACGAGAATGCCAATGGCGATGACCGCAACACAGGTTTTATACGGACACTCGCGGAGATTACGCGCCGAAGTGATGCAGCGCCGCATCGTAAGCTCCAAATTGATCTCCAGAGAAGAAAGCGAAGCGTTGAACAGTTTGTTATCGAGATCTTATACTCTGTCATATCATATCACATAAATCATGCCCAATTCAAAGGAATAATCAATTTTGATATCACCATAATTGTTTCGTGTTATTTTTTAGAAATAATTTTCTAAAAATAACGAATTTCAGATCAAAAATCAGATTGTGAACGGTTTATTCTTCATTTTTAATTAGTAAGGAAACATAAATGAATACGGCTTGTTTGCCTTGGTTCATCTCCATCGCTAGGAAAATGAAGGAAAAAAACTGGTATCATTTGTATCTCTTATATTATTATTATCATTTAATGTTATTTTTTCAAATTTTGTTTCAATGCTATCTTTTTCATTGTTTTCATTTAACTCATTTTATGTATTATTATTTATATGGCAGGCAGAGTATTGCACTCATCGCTCTGCTCCGCTGAAATAAAATGTTATTATTATTATTTTGATAATAAACTAAGTAGGTATATGATTTAATAATTATCATTTTAGTTTTTTTAATTGTATTTTCGAAAGATATTAATAACAATACAGCCTCCATGGTGTAGTGGTTCACGTATTTGTCTTTCGGTCGGGAGATTTCGGGTTAGATTCTCGCGCAGACGTTGCCAGGTCTGGTTTTATGATATTGATTGTTAGGTACGTTTGATGGACTTGGGCAAAAATGACTTTACCACTATTTTAATGGGCGTTGATTAATACGTATTTTTTTTTTAACTAGATCATCTAAATCTTTTGCTGAGAAAAAAAGTCTGAAAAATCAATTTAAATATTGAGTTACGGCGCTTTCATCTATCGGCCTGACTCCCGCCGCTATAAGATTGCTCTTATTTGGATATGTTGCAATACTGCCTCGTCTTTATACCCCATTAACTTACATATTTATAGAAACTCGTAAATAGTTATCGCTTATGGTCATTTTTATCAGGAATTCGTTTATCCGCAACTCGCGTCTCTAAAATATCAAAATATATCGCGAATTTCTTCTTTTGAACTATGTGTTTTTGCTAGTGTGCGTTAGGCAATGTTGTTTTTTTAATTATAAATTCACTTGCCAAGAAAAAAACTATTAGTTGCTTTAATCCACCCATTTCGAATATAGAATAACGTCTGCTAAAATACATTATAAGTAGGTACTTTAATAGGTAGTTGGAGATTCTAAAAGATTATTTTCAATTAACATCAGTTATAAATTGAAAAACTCATACTCGTACGGACAGTACTCACAAAGGATATTTTTTTATTGTTAATTAATATTACTCTACATTGTTTGAAGTATGTAGTGTAATCGCACACTTTCGTTTGTTACAAATCAATACCTGATTTATTTTTATGTGATACTTTACAAAGGTCTCAACTGTCCAGAACCGGTGGGATAGTGGCATCTCCAGTTTAACTTACGTCGTGGGGCTAAAGGAAGAATAAGTTTAAAGAATCAGACTATTCAGTTTTCAGATTTTGTCACTTAACAGAGCTGAAGACATTTCAAGTAAGATTCCAATTTTGATAATTATTGGTATATTTAAAAAAACTGTCCGGAGCCATTGGGACTATGACATCCCCAATTGTGGTATGTTGGGAAACTGAATAGGGTGAGGTGGGGAAGGAGATGGGGATGAGGAGGTTGGAATGTACCTGGCTATTTAGATCTAGTCACTAAACACGGCTATTGCCTTTTCAAGCAACGTTTCGATTCTGCATAGATATTTATAGTACGAGTATCTACCGTCTCAGCAGGGCGATAATGGAGTATCTTCCGCTCTGGAAAGAGGTGAGAATATAACTTTCATACTCGTATTTAAGCCTCTCGGTCCGGAGCCAAATACTTGACTGATCTGCCGCGGGGTCCTGAGAAACGACACAATTTAATTTTACAGCGTTGGAGCTATTAAACGATTCCAGCATCCTGGAAATCATTACTGCCATGAACTTGCAATAACATGCAATCCAATTAACTCAAGCATTAACCAATTACCTTGGCGCGATTTGACGACCTCCGTGGTCGAGCGGTTAAGATCTTCGAGTACGAATCCATGGTCACGGATTATAACGGTTATAACGGTAATGGTCACGGATAACATTCCGTTATTTTATGTTATATCACATTTTATCAATATAAAATAATATATAGTATATTTGTAGAGTGGTAGATACCCTAATATCGTCCTGGTGAAAGACCACCATGCCGCTTGAAATGGCATTAGTCGTGTTTTGTTGACCAGATCTGAATAGCCAGGTTTTTCCCATCCTTTCTCTTCCCTTCCATACCACCTTCAGCCTCACGACACCCACTGACGGGCAGTTGATGCTCTTGTCAGGTATTCTTAAAAAAAAACCTAAAAATAGTTACAATACTCTTTGTTCCCATCGAACAATAAATAAAAACTTGCAACTCGTCATATATTTTGGTAGCTAACTCAATATGTCAAAGTTTTATATCTGAAAACGATAATATATAGAACTGAAAATAATTATGTTGACCTAGAAATTTCAGAGTGAAAAAGCTGTGCTAATTTCATTTCATGACGTTCACCGTTCGAGACTTTTTGCTGATTCAACAACCACTTGTCTGCTATACAGTAGATACATAACTGCGCATATAACTCAGATTCAACAATCCCGATACCTTCACACAGTACCCTGATGTAGGCTAACCTGAAAATTATGAGAATAATAGAAGAACACATCTGTTAAGAACATAAATTGATGATGCATCATTATTGAACTGCTGACTCTGATGGTATATTTCCTCTTCCTAAATCGGAGACCTATCTTGTACGTAGGTCAAGTACCGGAATAACAGTTTCGTATGGAGTGCGCACCGTACACAGAGTGCACCAGGCTGGCTCTCTAAATTCGGAGGTTTTTTGGGATACCGTTCTTTTACGGGTATCAAAAATTACGTATGACTAAATGGAACACAACCTCATTTTGATTTTCTGTTTCGATATTACGTATCCTGTACCGAGCCTTGAATTTGGGACAATCGGGGTGTTACTTAAAAAAACTTTTTGTGAATCAACAACAAATTTTATGTATCTACTTCCCAGCATCGAGAGGGTGACGAAAATGAAAAATTCCATATATTTTCCACGTCTCTGGAAAAAATCTCCGATCCCCGTTAAATGTTATCGAAATCTACTCAAAGATACATAAAACTACTACAATTTAGATGTGTACCTAAGCTCTCTACTGAAAACTAGCACTTACTTTTATATGTATACTTATACACATATAACCGAAATGTAGTTTTTTCCCTAAATATTTTTTGCACTTTGGACGGTCAAATTTATTTATTTATTATTTTACTTGACATACATTTTTTCATTAGTTGGTAAATTGCCCATCCCACTAGGCATAATAAGCCTGTGTTGGGATGGCAATTTGCAAAAGTAGTTTTTTAGCTACATAGTAACATGTCAATATCGAAAATATAGTACATACAAAATAAACAAACAAAAAATAATATAAGTAAATCACAAATTTGAAGTTATAGAATCTACACATTAAGAACTAAATTAAACTTGGTTATTAAGGTGAGTAATGATATTGCTTTTAAAGGAGCTTTTGGTTTGTATGTTTCTGATGGTGCTGGGCAGAGAATTGAATTAATTAAAATCTTAAAAAAATAGTAATATGATACTGTGATAATAAAGTGGTATTGAATATTTTTTTAACATTTTTTACGTTATCAAGATGAGGATGCGCACTTTTTGAGACCTCTAACGTATCTAAAGTCGAAAAAGGCTCTGACGCCCCAGCCTGGCGTACAATGCAGAGACAGAGCTAGAGTGTAGGCACACCGACATGGCAGTGCAATGACAGATGTCGTAAAGGCCCGCCTTTGCAGATTGCCTTTTAGAAAATAAAAGCCTTCGCTCGGAAACCTCCCGTTATTCCTTAACGACTTCTCGAATACCGAGGTTTCCAAAAGTTTGGATGCTGTTCCAAATCTTAACGATAAAGCGGATGATTTATATGTGTATCCGTCTCACTCTCTGACGATGACGTCTGACCCCATGAATTTTGCGAAGCTTGTTCTATTAGGAATTTCTAAATCAACGCAAATATTTTAAAATAATAAACCTACAGACCAATTCAGTGAAAAATTCCATCTTTAAAAAATAGAAACAAGGGTGTTAAAAACAAGTAATTGGTTAAATTGTAACCCCGTACATTGATACCGATCATTTACAAAGTGCATCAGTAACGATGTAATTTGATCAAATTCAAGGTTTTTTTTCCTATCTACCCATGAAGGTGATTCGATGTAGCCAACCCAAAAGAAACCTTTAATTATTAGAAACGTTTCTCAATGTTATCACTGGATTTTAATGACGAAGGACAGTCCAATTTCATAAAAGAGATTAAAAAATGGCTAAACTTATTATTTTACCTTGTTTATTATTTGTGTAACTGTGATCGACGAATTTCATATTTGCGAAAGTTGCTCCGCTGTGACCTCATCTGCTTCTTGCCAACTTCTTTTTGGACGTGCCCACTAATATTTTGTCTTCTTTTCTGACTGCGAAAAGAGCATCGGTACTTACTTAACTGTTATTTAGACGCATACTACAATCGAAATAAATGTCCCGAACCCTCTTCTTTCTTTTTGTTTGGCTGATCCTCAGATTAGCTCTATATATGCTAGGTTATGTTATGTTAGGTTAGGTTAGGTTTAGAGCATGCTGCATGCATAATTCGATCGTGAGCATGTCGATACAGTCAGATAATTTCAGTTTTGTTTTTTTGTCCATATTTTTTTATTGTATTTGGTGTATAACCTTAAAGTATATTTACATTAAATATATTGCGGCACGACTCACAGTTTGAAACCTCAAAAGTAGATTATTATTTGTAAGCCGCCCCGATCGTGGCCGGATTCGAAGTGTCAGAGAAAGATCTCGCCTCAATAAATATCGCCATATATGCTAGTCAAACTATAATTGTGCTTGATGCACGAAGAAGACAACAAGCGATGCAAAAAATCATTAGCTAAGTTAAGATAATATAGATACGGAAGTAACTGACAGAGCTGCAAAACATGAATGTGAATATAACTAACCAACTACTTTGGAATGTATTAGATTTATAGATGACTATGGATGGATATCTTCCAATTTCCAATGCCCCTAGGCTCAGCACGAGATAGATTGGTATTCGATCCACGTTATAATAATATATACGTTGGTATTTTTCGTTTCTGCACAGGATTATTCATCATATTGGGACTAGTTTCCTCGGGGAAACCGTAAAATCAGGCTCCCGAACAGGAAAACGCGACAGTAAAACTAATTTTATATTCACCTCTCTCACGCTGATGTCGAAAGAAGGTCAGCCTTGTCTCAACCCTGGGAGATGTATATACCTACAATAGTGTAATCTACATTTGTTATTGGAATATAATTCTGTAAATGTACATCCAAAATAAAATAAAACAAATTACTCCGCGTACCGCATTACCTTCCTTACCAAAATATTCATAAAAACCAATTCCATCGGCGTCTGTTACTTTTTCAAACACAACAATATAACAAACTCCAAAAAAATTCAGACAAAATAAAATTCAGATTTCAAAGAAACTACCCGCATACGTTGTTTAACCACATTTTAAAAAGTGTCGACTGGCTTCGAAAGAACTCTTCCTTCGCCAGGCCAAAAGTTGTTTTAAAACAAATGTTGAAAAATGTATCTGTTTTATTTAGGGCCAGTAGTTAAACACAAATTCAAATGTAACATTGTCATCAAATCGTCAATCAGCGCCATTTTACATAAATTGGGTTGTGTGATCGGACTTCAAGTGAAACTTCAATCAATTTTTGTCGAAATGATTCTCTGACCACCCGAAATCGGGCGAAGCAGCGCTGACGGGCCGTTTAATATTTGAAGTGACAGCTGTCAAAAAATTTCGATGGTGGAAATGTTACATCTTAAAGGCTAATGATTACTAGTGGACTGCTATTTTCATTCAATCTTATTATGGCAGGTCACAATGTAACTACTTTTACAAACATAAAATACGATTTATATTTATTAGTTGTTTTATTCCGGAATCCTCTATTCCCAGTTTACCAACTCTTACTTGTTCTTGAATTTTGATTTTAATTTGGTCTGGAGTTTCATTTTTTTTAGAGTTGATCCTAATGCTTTAAAGTTGTTTATATGGTAATCGTGGTCGCAATTTATTACTGTAAGTGCTATTATTATATTATTTTGAAAAATATAGTTTTATTTTTATTGTTATGTGAATCTCATCTCAGCCTTGGGCTATCGTGTTTCATCGATGAATAAATAAATATAACCCTCATAAAATAATTTAAATGAGCACAAAATAGTATGTGACGTAGAAATATTTAAAACGAGATTAGAAGACGTTTTTTATCACTCATCAATCTTATTATCGATTGTTCCGTTTTCGGGCATACTGCGTGGTGAGTGTGGCGACTGACAACCATATATTGTGTACCTCCCAGCTGATGACGATGACAGTCAAGTATCAGAATATCCAATACTCCTTTCTGTTAACTGGCCAAAGTTGGAATGAACCTCTTGCATGGATATTTAAATGCTTTAAAAAAATAATTTACCTAGATTTTTCTACTGAGAGTATAGAAACGTTACAGAACAAATTGATGTAGTTATCCCTTTTTGGACGAATACATAGTGTTTTTAGTTCGTCACGTCAATATTAAAATGATAAATGGAATTCAAATGTATTAAAATTATATTTCAAAAAGGTTAAAAAAAATCTGTTAAGTAATTTGATAATTTGACAGGAAGAACACTTTCATATATTGTGAATGTGCTTCAATTACCCAAAGGTATTATAAAAATAATGTTTTTATGTCAATATTCTCCCGCAGGCTGCAGAACAACCCAGGACAACTCTGCGGAACTACACTCGTACCAGCTACGTAAATTACAAAGCCATGTAGTGCAGCGTCTTCCTCTGCTTCTGCATCTAATCAATCTTCCCGTGGATTACCAATATATTGGTTAAAATTGTAATTTTTGTTCATCGTAATGTGACCAAGATTTTGAATTTTCATTAAGTAGTTCAAAAACCTACGGAATGTCTTATATATCTCCACAGAACCGCAAAAAAACATCATGCGAGGGGCGCATTCGCAGTTAGCACTTAATGTCGACTAAATGAGAGAAATGTTGGCAGTTTAGGTGCCCACATAACATCGTGCATGAATATACCGAGTTCCGTATCTGACCGTTACAATTGCAGTGAATTATGACAGTCGATCGTTAACACGAAAATTGCAAGCGGCACGTACTGGGCACGGGCAGGCCAATGGCGACAAGTGCTTGATAGTCTTTCATAAACTATGCACATTGCACGGCGCATTCTCGTTTCTTATCGCGCTGCGTAATGTGTATGATTAGGTTCTTACATTCGCTTTATGGCCACCATGTGCAGCATCTGAGATGCACTCATAATATTTCATACTTTACGATTGTGACTTTACGATATTTATATGGGCATTATATCTATTTTATTGAATCAAATCATTTTTTTATGTTTCGAAGGCATTATGGAAATGTGAATTGACAACACTAGTAGATGGAGGTGTTATGTTATGAATTTAAGTGGTTTCGAAAATAAATGCTGGAGTGTGCAATTCGGCAGGTACACTCAAGCAACAGTAGAAGCGATCCAATCGAACCAATTCCAGCGAAATCACGTATTCCTTACGCTGGTTAAATTGCCACTTGACGCCGGCTGCTTGTATCGATTTATGCGAAAAAAGCTTTTTTTTTTAAACTCGGGCACAAATATTTTTAAAAAAATCGGGTTTTAGTCTAAAAACCTTAATTAGCCACGTTATATAATAAAATCATATCCGAAAACGGTTATGCAAGTAGAAGATTTTACACTTTTTAATAATTTTTACATGCCTGAAACAATATTTTTTTATGCTTATAAAAAGACTCGCTGGAAAAACGCACATGGTTAAAGCAAAATCAAAGATGTGGTCTACTCGCAGTATTATGGCATCTACAATATTTCTAGGCGATCAAATTTTCAAACCAAAAACTCATGATTATACACCCCTTTAATGTCAAAGTGGTTATGCTAGGCGGAAGATACGACACATAACATAATATTCTTCCATGCAAAAATAACAGTTGTGACAGAGACATAATACCTCCATGTGGCCATGTCTACAACTGTCAAACTAAAACAGTTTGATAATGAATTCAGAAGGCGAAACGTCTCGCTTTAAAAAAATGTACCTAGCTGATATAATAAAATCGTTATTATCGAAAATAGCTGAGTTCTAAAAATAAAACTTCGAAACAGCATAATATCTTTTTTTGGAGAATGTTGTGTGACTGAAGGTAACAGGGACGGCGAGAAGAATATGATTCGGAAGAACGTCCAGAATGTATCCTGGCCCTATTTTAAGAAAATATTCCTAAAAAGCGATTCGGATGTCCATTTAAAACAAAAATGTTTTAGTTTAATATTTTTGAGATTTCATCAGTAGAATTTATTCCCATGTTGAAAATAAAAAGCACTATTCACGCGGTATAGGGAGTGGAATACAGATCATAAAAAGTGTGATGTTTGAGACAGTAATCAATTAGAAATGAATGTATTACATCACATATTTCACCATACGCAGACAAAAGGGTATGCATTGAACCCGAGCAACGAGGTCTCGTTTTATTTCGTAATAATTGTTATTCATTCAAAAGAGTAATAATAATAATATTTAGATAATTTTATAGCGCCGTTTTTGTGGAAAATCACCCCAACAGCACATTATTATTATTTGAACACGAACAATAAACAAAACACGCCAATAAAGGAAGATATGTACCTAATTTATGATCAAATACTATTTTCCGGCAGATCAATTAGATACTCAAGTAATCAAAATTGACATCACCACAACTGACTGTGGTTCATTTTTAATGAAGTATTGGAACCAATTTGTTTCACCTCTATTATATACTAATGTTACGTGAATTGTATTTTATTCGTACACTTAAATGTTTATTTATTTATAAATAATAGTCGATGATATATTGCTCTAGGCAGAAACGTGCAAAGAGTACCTGCTAGATAAAGAGTATGTATCCTTTCTCAGTTAACATTTATTAAATAATTAGAATTTGTCTGTCTATTATAGACATCTTTTAATCTCCAATGATTAATAACACCTGAAGGTGTATATTGTAAGCCCCGCTCAATGTTTTTCTATATTCACAGGTGATGAGTATTTATCAAGCTTTGATCGAAGATAATGAAGTAATTCATCACGAAGCTCACGATTTAATTGTATCCTTGATACGTCACGGTTCAACAATAATAATTACATGATTTTCTAACGAGAAAAAAATTGTTTGGAACATTTTATATTTCAATCGTAAACAAAAATAAAGAAAAGTTTAACTAAGGCTTATGGACGGGTGTAAAAATCGGATCAGATATAAAGTTAAACAAGTTAACAGGAATACTTTGTAGATTTGTGTTAGGTAGGTACCTATTAATTTCATAAGTTATTATTTACATTTGTAATAAATATAATATTCCAGCAATGAAAATTGCTGTAAAACTAGTAAAATTTTGTTTTTGTCAAAATAGATTGTTGCATACTTTGTGCCATTTAGAAAAATTTTCGCTATCGTGGATTATTGGATCTACAGGTAAAATCTCTCGTATACAAACAGGCGCGATCGACTGATGCACACCAAGTCCAAATAATTAACGGTTTCTCGTGATTTGAAAATAAACATAACGAAAAGTGAAACGTCTGAGAAATATTTTTCAGTGTCCGACGCTTAAAAAATCTACGGAAATCTACAATGATGTGTTCACATTAATCACGCATTGTTTACCATTCAAAGAGTCGTTAAATGTGTAATTATTATTCGATTGGCTTAATTGTACGATTGATTACCTAAATGGAAGATTGTTGCCGTGTCCTTCAATTACTCTCCTCTATTAGCAGGGGATAGCTACAAACTTATTAGAACTGAAGCCGAAGAAGGACCAAGTAGCAGTAATATTAATACTACCTTCTTAAAATTTATATAATTATCCGGCTCAAAGAGTTTTTTTATGCTCGTCTAGTTTTATTATTTTTTAAATCTTTGTATTACATTTTGTGATGCCGAGCTCTAAAATATTCGGCAATACATTCATCTGCAAAACAAAATATTGACTGGATCAGATACAATGCCTACAGGTTTGGATTTACCAAAGAGCTTTTATCGACCAACAAATTACACGAAAATCAATAGCGTGTGGGGTTTGGACATACAATCGATTCTTTCTTATTGTAAACAAGACCCTTGGCAAATTTTAATCCTAACAAAAGACTCAAATCAATCTCTTCGAAAATAACAACACAACCGCGTTCAAACTCCAACGATTTTTCTTATTTTTCAAATCGTCACATACAACATTATACCTAAATGACAAAAATATAGTATATATTATTCAAAAAACTATTTGCCTTCAAAGTTATAGTAGCTAATGTTATAATCTATAGATTTATGAAAATAAGAAAAACAAAAGACTTCGATAAAAATCATCAATATTTGTGTAATATATATTTTTTAATAAAGTGAACGGATCTAATAAAAATAACCTAATAGAAACGTATAAAAGTTCTAAAGAAAACAATAGGTGGCTTTAATTCACTCATTTCAAATATACAATAATGTCTGATAAAATACATAATAGGTAGGTACTTTGTAAGGTAGGTGGGATATTTGAAAAGTTTTTTTCTTTAATTTGATGCTTTTCGAACACATTTGTCATTCAATTTTGATAAGTTCACATTCAAAGGAAATCATTTATACGTAATTATCAGAATGTATATATACGCATAGTGCTGATAAAATAATGATCAATGATTAGAGAGCCAAATTAAATGACAAATGTTCAAGTTTGAACGAATCTTTGTATAACTCCAACAGAGTCGATATCCCGGAATCGAGCGATTCGTTCGTAAATCACCATATGCAGAAATAATAGTGTTTTTATCAGTTATAGTTTGTGTGATTGAATCTGAAAGTGACAATAACACTGAAGAATAGGTTCGCGAGGTACCTAATTACTTAATTTCTTATTTTACTATAAAATTGCTTTATTGCGTCAAGAACTTGTAAACAATTCGTTGATTCATCAAGTCGAGGTTATCTATTCATAATAATTCCCCGAATTAATAAATTAAAACATAAATAGTATCGGTCCCGAGTGTGAGTGTCAGTGTCAGTGTGTAATATAAATACGACATATTTCACACGTTCAATGAAATATAGCGACGCAATAAAAATGTATTATTCGCCAGTGTCCATCAGCACGCTTATGATATTGTGTGATTGGGAGGTCAGTTGCTTCATATTTCAAAGTCACGGGCAATAATAAATTATTGCCGCCAGAGATAGTCCCAATATTATGATTTTTATTTCAAGCTCACTTTAATGATGAATAATGATTATTATAACGCTTTTTATTGTAAAGAAAATATTTCATTAAGTGTACGTTAATTTATTCTCAATGAAAAAAAATTGTAAGTGATATAAGTTTATTATATCAATTTATGTATTTAACCTAAAGAAACGCACCTATATACATAGACATAAAATACTAGACACGTCATATTCATAAAAATCGTACGAAAAATGTAGCAGCACTAGTAACGTGTTGTATTCCGTTTCACCCGCGTATGAAAAGGACAGCCATTCAAAGACTATGTGTGTACGGATGAGATAGCTAAATGAACGTCCCACGCTACTGTTATAATCGGGTATTGCGCTACCAGCTCTGTTGTCTTTCACACACTTATATATTTCTGCATTCGCTATCTCACACCGTTTTCATGAACCCTTAAACCTTGTGAATAATTGTATCTATTGAATTGAAATAATAAGTGATTTGGGGGTAATTATGAATGGAAAGAAACTCCATGAGATATGTTTTTTGACTCCCGAATGATTTTTACACCTCTCAAGGCATTTTTTCTCAGAAAGGAGCCTACAGCGACGCGTTTGTGGCAGCTGGTGACCGCTTGTCTGTCAAACGAATGTTGTGTGAAACTAAACGTAGTAAATCTCAGGTATGTCTCGCGGCATCCACGCGCGTTGTCTCAGTAACGTATCTACATTATTTGATTAATCTAACCCTTTGTACCTTGTCCATAATAATAAACTAGTCACAATACCAACACCGGGGTATGTTGTGAGACTGACGGGTCGAGGGAGTTGAAGGAGGTGGGGAAGAGGAAGGTTGGAAATTATCTGGCTTTTCAGATCTGGTCTCCAAACACTGTTAAGGCCTTTTTAATCCAAGTTTCAATTGCGAATGGTGGTCTTTCATCAGGGCGATACTGAGACATAATTGTAGGGAAAACTGAAAATCTAATATTTTTCCCGTAAGAAAAACACCCTTTACAAAATAAAAAGTAGAAAAAATTATGAGAACATCATAGCACAACCCTGCAATGAAATGAAACATAAAATATTTATTTTTCCTGGAATAGAATCTATTAACTAACTAACTAACCTTGGAGTAACAATATATGGAAAGAGAGCTAATTCTTTTTACCCAACCTATACAAATTTGGGATACATCATTTTCACCGGGTTTTTACATCGTACACCATGAGAAAGAAAGAGACAACAAAATTTCCCAAATTATCAAACCGCTTTTAAGTATTGTAAGAGTGTTCTTCGTGTCCCGCGTCTCTGTTGACTCCGCCCACACGTTTTCGACATAAATTGACATAACTCAACAGTTTTTTAGCTATATTTTTGTTTATAACAATCCTGTGAAAAAGTAGTTATACGAATAAACAAAAACATTATGTCGACATGTGCTATGAATGGATGTATAAATAACCTAGCCCTAGTCCTAGCCACGCCTAGGTCCAGCCGAGTCCAGCAAAGCTCATCAAAACTGACTACAGCAGCGCTCTATCTTGTATATTATTGCTCTGAGTGACTAACTAACTAACTAACCATCATGCCGTTTCCCCGCAGAGGTAGGCAGAGAGGACGGACCGCCATCTAACTCTGTCTTGGCACACACTCCTCGCTTAATTCACATTCATACATCGTCTCATACATACTCTTCTGTTAGTCTGACTCTTCACATGACCCGATTCATGTATTTGATTTATTTGATCGTGCCATGTCTTTCTCGGCGTCCTCGACTTCTTCATTCACTTTCGCATCATATATTCTTTTTAGACTCCTTTCTTCGTTCATTCGCTCTACATGCCCAAACCATCTAAGCGTCCCTTTCTTGATCATATTCATTACGCTCACATCAGCCTTCCATTCTTTCCGGATATCCACATTCTATTAACAAAACCAAGTTTTTTGAAATCATATCGTAAGGCTGTCGTATACTTGTATTATAATTATTCAAATTAAATCATTACATCACGGCACATCTTTTAGGCATGTTTTCTCGAGTGAATCATTGAATAGAAATATGACGTTGTATGACTTCTGTAATAATTTATAAGATTGTGGTAATTACTTAAAATGCGTTAACTTTCTTTCATTATTGACAGACCCAAAAAAAAAAACCCAGATACCAAATCAGGGAAAAGTTTTAATAAAATTAAAAAAATACAATCATAGAATTAACATTAAAATCTTATATACGGGTCCTTACTCACGTATTTTTGGAAAAATTTAATGGTTTAGGTATAATATGTTGTTAACACTATTTTTTTAGTATTCTGTTTTTTTAATCAAATATACCTTCTTACAATGAATAAACTAATAAATAAACTCTTGTAAAATATTTTGTGATTTCCAGAATTATTCCGAACAATAGGTAGGTACATATTGACATACTCATCTTTGAAGGCGGCCAAAAGAGAAGCTATCAAAATAACTAACTATTTTTGAAATGCGTAGATTTTTTTTATTAACCATATCTTTTGTGGTGACGCCATCGACTTTATTTTTATAGTGAATACCGCACCAATTAGTTCCAACTGATCCCAACCGTCTGGAGCCAGTGGGACTATGGCATCCCCAATCGGGGTATGTTGTGAGGCTGGAGGTAGTGGGGAGGGGAAAAAAATAGGGGGAAGATGAAGGTTGGGAATTACCTGAATTTTCAGATCTATTCAACAGACACGGAAAAGCCATTGAAAGCAACGTATCGATTCTGAATGGTGGTCTTTCACCAGGGCGATACTTAGAGTATCTACCACATGGCACAAATATACTGTATATTATTTTATATGAATTAAATGTGAAATAACACATATTAATAAAATAAAAACTATTTGTCAGACGCCAGGATTTTAATCCGCGGCCTCTGGATTCGTAGTCGAGCGTTTTAACCACTCTACCACGGAGGCCGTCACACTGCAAATATAAGTATGTCGATCTCTACTTAAGATCTCATTATATAAGTGTGAATGAAAGATAACTCAAACTAGGCAAGTGATGAGAGGTTAAAATCGAATTCATAAAATTGCAAATATAAAGTGTTTTCAAATTTTTTTATTAACAAAAAATTGTTGAGCTTTTTTTATTAAACTTAATTTGTTTATTTACAATCCAAGATGTGTATATTTTTTTTAATAAAACAACAGCAAAAAATCCCACTCGTCTCATATGTACATAATTATAAAGATACTTCTTTGAACCATCTAGCACCGGTGATTGTTTTTTTTTTGTTCAAACTTCTACACGACTCTTAGAATCTGTATGATGATTAACGATGATGTCTTCGGGCGATTGTTGTTTATATTTCCGGGAGCAAATACTGACTAATGAACGTGTGGTGACCTTTAGATGCCACCCGCGATCTGCACAACTTCGTAAGGAGGTGAAAATCAGTGAGTGGTGCGCTTTGGTGATAACTGAAATCAGACGAGACGTTAATTAGTAGAATGGTGCAACATGTGATCACTGATTTTGGGACCACTTACAAATGGACATTTTTACTTGCAAACATTTTAAGATCTGTCAAATTTGCGTAACAAACTAAAGAAAAATTTTTATAAAATAGAGAAATATGTTACAAAAAAAAAGAGATTAAAAAAACATTTATAATACAAAAGTTGACGTGAAATTGTTTCAAATTTTTCAATATTTCCCAGAAAATAACCTTGTAATTTTGACACCATTATTTAAAAAAAATCGTGAGTAAAATTACAAACTATTTTTTTTTGGTCTTGAATATCGTAATATCTCGTAAGAATCTAAAAAAGTCATAGCACGCCACTGTTGCAAAGAGCAATTAACCTTACCCATGGGGAAAAAATCTCTGGCGAAATAGTGATTGTTTTTGCACTTACTGCTATTTATTCCAATTCAGTTAAGTATCAGTCCAATCTTCTTTATTCCTGGCTGGGTCGTTTGGTTTTGTGAACCAGGGGAGATAGGGCGAAAGCCTGGACATCGGTGATATCCTGGAAATAAAATATTGTCGTATTAGAAGGTTTGTATTTACAATGTTTTTTTAGCGGATAGTGAATGATATAAACAAATAATATAATATAATATCGAAAAGTTATTTAAATGTAAGAAAAGGGCTAAAGATATGATATTAAATTTATTGGGTAAAGATATATTGAATGCTTACCTTTTGAATGACTGGTTTCGGCTCTGGTTCACCTTTGGCTGGTACAAAGTAGATTCCATCAGGGAGGCGACCATCAGGGAGACGTCCTTCTTCGTTTACCTTCTGCAGGAATAACAGGGCGGGAACCTTCCCAGGAGGAGTACCTCCCGCACCCTTATTCAGATCGTTGTTGTCCTGACCCTGAACACCATCAGGCTGATTTGGTCTCGGGAGGGGTAAAATATTAATAGAGTATACATTCTGCGCATCATCTAGAGATCCCGAAAGACTTCTCTCTTCATGTTTTAAGGTTTGGACCCTGGTGATTTCAGTATCCTCGGAAAATGCTGCTCCTAAGCAGAACGCTCCGAGGATAATGAATTGAAAGCTAACCATGTTGTTTGTTCCTAGTAGACGATCACGCCAACTGATTGGACTACCTGAGGAACGCGGTATTTATATCAAGAAGGTGTTTATCTTGTGGTCGAGAATAAAACTTGTTTTTCTGCATCAGAAATAAAACAACTGCCATAATACATCAATTATGTGTGTTTGTGTGCATGATTCTACGTATCTGGTATTAGTTGTGTGTACGGAATCCTCAATAAATATATATATATATATATATATATATATATATATTTATGGTAATTTGTATTGATACAATTTTACAACCTGCCTGTCCTGTAGTGTTTTTATTTGTATTACCTTCTTGTACACACTGATTTGAAAACATCACAAATGTTACAGTAACATATCATTGTATTGCTTTTTTGCAAATTTCCTACTGTGGTAGAGCCTTTTTCTGGGATCTCTATCAAGTTACTCTATATATCGGCTCTTTTTATGCACCATCGAAAGCGGTCAGTTTAATCGGATCGTAAAATTGAATATCATTTCCAAGAATTACTATGTACGAACGATAGTATCTTAGTTTTTTTGTTTGTTTTTAGTATAATTATTATTGCGTATCGATTTAATTGCGCACGCTTGTAAAACGGAAATCATATTTTTGTTATTTTACACTATTTATAGAAAATCTACCAATACCTTACGATTTATTAACTGAAATCGAACATAAAATATAGAAATGGCTGCCTAATTTTCAAAAAATCAGTGAATACTTATTAAAATAGTTATATTTAGTAATAAGAATAAGCAATATACTCGCAAGCATCGTCGCTGGAAAGACAAAAGGGCTTAAGTGACACTTTGGTAAAAAAAAAAATAGTTAAATATGCAGTTTTGATCAGTTTGTTTTCTGTATCGAATGCTCTGACTCTTGTTTGCTTCTGAAGATTTTTGTGGCCCTTCAGCCATCTAAAATATATTTACCATTTAGGAGAAGGCTTTACTCTTAGCTTTTTGTCGCTTCGGGTAACTCAGTGAGAGCATCGAGTTACCTGAGTTAACTTTTTTTTATCCAACCAGGTACTGAAGACTTATGAATTTTATTGTACAACAAAAAAAAATATAGTGCTCTGGAGTAAACTTCCCAAAATGGAGTTTCAGACCTTTTGCCTTTCCGGCGACGATATTATTTTGCTTGAGTTTATTCATTTGATATTATTTTTAACACATATTTCAATACATTTTTCTTGTATTTCATCAGCGTAACCTTACGTAGAATACTTATCGGAAAAAGAATACAAAATGCTTTGTAAACACAGTAGGTAAAAGTAAACACTTAAAAATCAGGAGCTGTCAAGGTACCATGATAAATGTAAGTTTATTCACCTTGCTATTTTACATTGTTTTTGTTAAAAAACAATAACAATTGCAATATTTTTACTCTACCCTCACAAACGCAACCAGTGGTACGCGAAACAGTTTTTTTTCACCATTTCAAAAATAAATCTCCACCATTACGCGTATATGGGTACTTATCACTGCAAACGAATAAAGTGCACTCAAGCATCGAATTAATTTCATTACGTTTGGCAGCCTTAAAATGACATCTAATCATAAAACTGACGTGGGTAATAAAATCTCATACGAACATAAACCTATTTTTTAGCTCGTTAGCGCTCCTCTGCCTTGACCACTTGACATATCGAGCCTATCTGCAAAGCAGAAACTATAATTTTTAATGAAGTACTTGACAATTATTTATTTGCAGAACGCTTGGTAGATAACGACACACTTGTGAAGCTGTGAATAGTGCCAACGATTCATTCGCCGTATCATTTATTTCGCGGAATAATACTTGGGCGTCGGCAGAAATAAGTCAGCCAACAAATAATAAAACAAAATTATATCCGTTTCTAAATTCTGCAAAAAGCAGCTAAGACCCATCTTCAAAAAATGTCTATAATTTTAATGCAGATTGTAAGTCGCTTACTTCGTAAGCCATTTACAGTTAAATCTATAGATAGATACCACATTTCATACGTGTTTTTATTCTTGCCGTTTAGGTTTATGTCCAATAATAAACCTCAGAGAAGGTCACCCCTTGGACTAGGTTAGGTAAACACCAAAAGCACACACTCATAAAATATATATTAAATTAGAATTAACTTTAAAGCTCTATGCCTTTTTTTATTTTGATATTAATTATTGAAATAATATCTATAATCTTCAACGTAAATAGGAAACAGAAAAAGCCAGAAACTAAAAAAAATAACGGTCGCGACCGAGACTCGAACTCGGAACCTCTACTCTATCTGGGAGTAACGCCTATGCCAATTGAGCTACCGAGACCCTATTATAAACCCGCATTTTAATCGATTTCATACTTTATTGAAAATTATCAATATTATTTTTCAATTTCTTCCGATATAGGCTGCCTTCTTTGTGGTGATATACAAAGCTATTCCCGAGCACATATTGTATACCTAGATGGTGTATTGGATAAACCATCCATTTTTATTTACGAAAGATCTTTTGACTTCTTACACAGTCGAGAATAACCCGGTAGCTCAATTGCCAGAGGCGTTACTCCCGGACAGAGTAGAGGTTCTGAGTTCGAGTCTCGGTAAAATATATATATTCCGAAAAATCATTTACTTCATAAATAGGAAAACACATATTTGTTTATCAAATATAGTTGCATTCCATATAAAATGTGAAAGTTCATAGCAATGAAAAAATGTCAATATTTGGTAGGCCCTCGAAATAAAACTGCGGCTAACAACAACAGAGTAGGTAAATAATGCCTGCAATGTGTATTTTGAGGTGCTAGGATTTTAAAAATTGAATATATTATATTTGGAATACTTTGTAAATATTTACTATTTCTTGTGGCTCTGGGATTTTATCAATAATTTTTTTTTTAAATCTTTCAGCAAAATATATATTTTTTTTTTTTTGAAATTTGATTTTTAATTATATCTAATATAATGAAATTAATTATGAATGATCTAATACATATATACATATATATATATATATATATATATATATATATATATATATATATATATATATTATATATATATCGTATATTATATATATATATATATATATAAACGTAGATTTGAACACAATACTTACACAGCTGCATTGATTGTATACAGCATCTAAAAACTTGTTTTTCGGCTTCAGAAAATGAAATTCAAGCGAAATTTAGAAAGAATCAAAATTTTATGAATGATTTTTTTCGGTTTTTTTCGAATATAACTCACTATAAATACTTTTCAAAAGAAAAAAAAACAACAAATGCATACACTTGTTGTCCTTCTGTCGCTAAATAAGGCTGTTTCTCGGTGACTTTTCTCAAAGAAATCGCTGTCGGAAGTGAATACATATACACCAATACACCCAATACTAATTAAGTGTTGTTCGAATCAATTATAATTGCGCGACCTATAAATATCTGTTAGAGTTTGTTTATTGTTGGTTGGCATTTTTCTGCAAAACGACCCTCACTTAATATTTAACGTGACTTCGTGTTAATACATTTCGCCTTTTTTGCTCGTTGTTTTTGTTATGAAGTGGTTTTGTTGATGAGAAGAAATCAATTCAGCAAAAAGTGGACTCTTCTTCTTCTGAGAATTTCTAAGGATCGTAAACCTATTATTTATACGAACAATATATTGTTCAAATTTAATTAGTTTCAGTATAAAACACACATATTATATTAAATCAATATGATGGTGTTAGTTGAATACGGATAACAAATTGATACCTTATGGTTTGTAGGTGAACCCGTAGCCTGTAGAATTATAAATTATATGATACCTAAAAGTCGCGCCATTAAAATATTTTCTGTATTATTAATAATTATCAACTAAATAAGGTTGCGGTTATAAAAATTATGAATTCAAAAATAATTTGAATTAAAAAGCATATTGATATTTGTAAAGTGCCAAATGCTAAATATCACTTGGGTTAGGATAGTCACCATCGTAGTACCTACCGAAAAGCTTAAAGAAAGATGTGGAAGATTGTGACGATGACAATAAAGTTTAGAAAGCTCGAATTAGAAACGATAAACAATCATACAACTGACGTAAAAAGATAAAACACTTCTTTATTTTGGCAAAAACTCTAAATTTTGCGTCATAAAAATTGCACAGCTTCTTTTTTGGATTTTTTAGTACAGCATAAAAATTTTCAGATTACAACGCCATTACCTTGATGAACTTTGAAAAAAAAAAACAAGGCATAAGGCACATTATTAGGTTAATCTAACAAATAATAAAAAAAAAATTCAAAAGTGTTTAAACGCATGCGAAACTGGATAGTAGCTGATTCGAAAATTTACCAATGTTTTGGAAAAAAATTCTGTTCGAAAATTTACCAATGTTTTGGAAAAAAATATTTCTAATTTGTCAGATGTTCTAAAGATCTGACCGACAACTGGATGGAAAGGTTTGTAGGTATGTGATTTCTTAATATTATACAGGCGTTTCATATCTCATTTGTAAATTGTCAACTTTGATAACGTATTTCAAATTTAGGTATCTTGTATCTGGCCATTCGTAAAAATAAAGCAAAACATATACATATCTTCGCCGGAAGAGCAAAAGCGCCATCGGAAGTTTACACCAAAACACTTCAAAGTTTTTTTTTGTTTTAGTTTTTTTTTAAGTCTTCAGTGCCTGGTTGAATTTTGAAAAAAAAGTTAACTCAAGTAACTCAATGCTCTCACTGAGTTACCTGAAGCGAAAAAAAGGTAAAAGTCCCAAGCTTGTGTCGTTTGAGTCCAGCTTTCTCCCAAGTGGTAAATATATTTTAGATGGCGTCACAAAAGTCTTCTGAATCAAACGAGAGTCAGAGCATTTGATGCAGAAAAAAACTGATCATAACTGCATATTTAACTCATTTTTGACAAAAGTGTCGCTTATGCCCTCTTACCTTTCCAGCGACGGTATATATATTATTTTGCAGTACATAAGTACTGTTGCTAACATTTATCATGCATGCTAGAAGAAAAAATCTAACAATGGATCAATGTTTGATAATATTCGATACCTATTTATAAAATTATATCTACGAGTATATTCATAGAGGTATATCAAATATAGTAAAATAGAGCTCATATAGACGGAGACTTGAAATCGTATTCCATTGAGTTTGAGGAGATATGTGGTGTGGAGAGGGAACAGTTGTAATGTTTTGCGATTTTTAGGAAAAAAAATATTCTTGCTTAATTAGCAGTTATTTGAATAATAAAAAAAACACATTTTCATCGGGAAATGTTCTTTTCTCGATTTTAGCAGTAAATTAGCATTTTAGGGCAGAGTCGTTCGGCTAGCAATACGCCATGCGCCGACAGCCGCTTGTAAGTGACTGTTTGGCCTGGCCAAGCTGTGGCTACAGTTGGCTCCAGTTAAGCGATGCCCCTTCGAGCTACCAGTGTCGTATCTAATTGTCTAAAGTGGTTGTAGATATCGTATCTACAACCACAATACATTGTATAAATACCCACCTCGTGCGTACCTTCCTCGGGTATCGTGACTCAAGAGCTGCGTAGGATTTGGATCTCACGGCAACATGTTTTGTCCTTGACATTGACATTGCTTCATCGCCTCTAACATTGAGTTTTCTGACCTGTGTAATTGTGTATGAGAGGTTTTATTCGTATTATACCTGTGTTTTTTTCTAACCGTATTTAACTATATTTTTTTTACAATATGTTTGTATTCGTATTAAATCCAATAAGATTATAGTATACAAAACATTTTTCATGAAGAATTTATTATAACGATGAACAATTTATTGGGCATTTTAATGATAAATGTGTAATATTAAACTGTTTTTTTTTAATACAGCATCCTAAAATGGGTAAGAAATATAACATGTTTTTATTCTGATATAATTATAAAAGCGCTCAATAAATAATATCTACACTAAAAAATTTTTTCTATTAACAATAATAAAGAAATGGCACATTGTGAATCGCAATGAAAACCCATAAATAGAAGGAATAAAATATTTTCCATCAAACAATTCAATGACTACAAGGAAAATTATGTCGTTTAAATAATTTAGTTATTATTACTATAATTATCAAACTTCCACTCTTATGATTGAATAAGAACTTGGTCGTTTTCTATTCTGGCGAAATATCTGCCCTCTGCCTTGGTTGGGCGGAACCAAGCCCGTTCTGCGCTGTTGCTGGTATTGCAGTTCTCTCTGTCGGTAACTATTGTTAGTTGGTCCGGGGAAAACAATCGGAGATCCGAACCCATTTGTCGTCGGAGAGTTGTTGGGTCTCTTTCGGATATCGAAAGACGGGTTTTCTCCGCTGATGGGACCTCTGCCGGAATTGACTGCAGCTAACGACTGGCTGTTAGCGGCAGAACCCGAAAAGACGTTTGAATTTTGTCCAAATCCGTTTTGATTCTGTCCAAATCCGTTTTGACTCTGTCCGAAGCCGTTTTGATTCTGTCCGAAACCGTTTTGATTCTGGGTGAATCCACCGCCTGACGCTTGCCCCACGGCTCCATTTCCAAAAGCTCCCGCTGAGCTTTGTCCGTTGGAGAACGATTGACCTCCCGGGTAGGAAGCTGACTGACCAGAGCCCTGACCGAATGCGGACGAGAAACCGTTCAGTCCAGCGGAGTTGGCGGCGCTCTGGCTCTGGGAGTTGCTGTTGGAGAAACCTTGGCCGAAGAGGCTGCCCGAAGAGCTGGAGGAAGAAGCCCCGGAAGAAGCGGAAGATATTCCGTGAAGACCGGCAGAGAAGCTTGAAGATTGGCTGTTTGCCTGACTATTGGATAGTGATGAACTGAAATAAATACAAATTAAGAAATTAAAATCATATTTGGAATATTGTTGATTTAGAAAAAAAAAAAAAGCTTTTATGCTTTAACCGTCAAGTATTTTTAGTAATTTGATGATTTTTATAAAATAACATTTTTTTTAATATTTATTCAAAAATTTGTCAATGGTATGTAGCACAGACGTGTTTATTATCCACAATGTATTATTATCCACAATGTAGCTTAAACGATTCTGAGTAAACAAAACACATTTGTGCAGATATGTACTTTTCACAAGTAATAAGTTATTTAGAGAAATAAAAAAATAACTTTGTATAAGAGATCACGGATATTATTTAAATTTTTATGACCGACCGGTTTCGTTTAGCCTAAGCATTACCAGGGTACAAAATCAAACTAAACAAAAAATACAAAGTGTGCGGTTATATATGGAAATTATTCTATTGTTTTCTCATTGTTCTGTTGTTTTATTTTATATTTTGTTCTCCCTCTGTATGTATATATATTTCTTTGAATATGTCAAACAACAAAGTGATGGCTTTCCATGAAAATATAAAGTTATTTATGTCAATTTGGTAGTCTCTATCAAACACTTGGTAGGTAGGTATTATAGTGTATTTGATTATTTCGAGATTACCGTCGTTCATTTTTAATCAGAAGTTTTTTGTTTCTCTCTAGGAACCTACAAAATTTTATATGCTTATGGTTGGTCCTACTGTCTAATGCATAAGACTATCCAATAAGAATTTAGTAAGGTATATGAACTCAGAGAAACAGCAATGTTAAATAATTATTATGTATGAGCTCACTAGCCGACTCGCAGAACCAGTTGGCTAAACCGCTCTGCTCAGCCCTGAAGAATGCTAGGGTTAAGTGACCCGAAAAAATTTTTCAAAACGTAGGAGATCTAGTCTCGAATATAAATTAGCAAAACGCATGATCCTTGATTCGAAGGATGTTTTTCCTGAAGGTTTCATTGGGCAACACATCATCAATCAAAAATATAGGCGTGTAATATGAAAAAATGATTGATTGGAAGGTAACAGTGAACCTAGGTCAACATAATAATTTAAGTACTTATGTTACCAAGGCTTTTAAGAGGTTGACATAACCTTGTTTTCAATAAGCACATACGCTGTATTGAAATACGCAACTGTGTTGTTCTTTTCCCGCATTTCTCCGTTCATATGATTCTGCTGTATTATGCATGGATAATATAAGACTTTTAATTTCAACTTATTAGAGATTTGATGAATTTGGATGGATTTCAATCAATTTTATTTTCAGAGCAGTTAGTTTTTTTGGCTTGTTTTTCATGTTAAAAGCTAATATTATTAAAGCACACCTTGATTAGTTATTTTGGGAATTAATGTTGACTTCTCCTTATCAGTAAAATAATAAATGCGAAAAATAAACTTTTGGAACAAAGTAGAAAGACAATAAACTTATTCTATATTCTATGTACATGACAAAAAAGTTCCACGAGGGTAATGTTTAGAGGTGGATGGAAAGATAAAGGGCAAATAATTAAAATTAATTCAGCTTTTACAATAAATAAGGAACGTATATACCTATACTGTTAGAAGCGGTCTTATATTTCAATATTACTATTATGTATAATATTTTTACGTATCCGATTGCATACGTTGAAAATTTTCTGTAAAATCATAATCTTTGTTTATCTCAAAACCTTGTTTTGTGTGTAATTTGTTTTTAGCTTCATCTAAAGTAATTGTAGTGTTTCACCCTATTTCAATGTATGATCTATTAAAAAAAACAATTTTTTTAGCACTTATTAAACTTTTCTATTCTTCTAACTTTCATACTTTAATTTAACATGACGTATATTACCAATGTTCTACTTTAGCTCTGTATTCCTATTAATAGTATCGAAGTACATAGTTATATCTATAAAGGTATTTAAGTAACTTATTTACCATTGTTATTGTATTTTATGTAGGTAATTGTTTGCGGTAATTATTATGGTATGTTTATTTTATCTTAGTTTTTTTTCCGCACAAGAGTCCCAACTGCTCCCAAACCTCTGGAGCCAGTAGAACTATCGCATCTCCAATTGGGGTATGTTGTGAGACCGAAGGTAATGGGGAGAGGAAGGAGATGGATAGAGTTGAGAAATACCTAGCTATTCGAATCTGGTCACCAACACGGCTAAAGCCATTTTAGCAACTTTTCGATTCTGAATGGTGTTCTTTACCAGGGCAATACTTAGTACAAAAAACGACCACCACAATGCATGTGCCTAGTCTGGCGGTTATAATATTGTGCATTGTCCAAATACATATATACCTGTAATAAACTGTATGCTGAATAAAGAAATATAAAAAAATAGTAATTGAAAAAAAAAGGAATGGACGATTCTGAAGCATCTTTCACTCAAACAGATAGATTCCAAATAAAGTAAGTAAGTTTTTGTACATATTTATATTTTATTTATTTATGCGGAGATATCATAGGTAATTATAACCACCAGAGAGCCCATGACATCACTTACACTTCCCACCAGATAAATTGCTATTCCAAATTTGAATAACAATGGTCTATAACATTTTAATAAATGTGAAATTGTTGGCATATTCAATATTATGTAAGCGTTCAATAAACTATTGTCGGCACTGAACAGAAACTCAATAGAGAACTAACGTGACCAGATATTTATAATAATTTCCTTTGTGAGTACTCACGTACGAGTGTGGACTTTTCAAATTTGGAACTGATGTTAATTGAAATTATCAAATTTTAGAAACAATCTTTTAAAATGCCCACCTACCTGATAAAGTAAGTACCTATAATGTATTTTAGCAGACATTATTCTATATTTTTGAAATGGGTGAATATTTTCTTGGCAAGTCAAGTTACGAGTGCATCCCGTGATTTTTCACTGGTAACAAGTTTAAAAATGAAGATTAAAAAAAAATTATAGGTCTCAAATGATTAAAAAAAAGTATAGGTGCAATAAAAAATACATGTTTTTCTTAGTTGTTAAAAAAGACGCAGACTTCTCAAATTCGCTAAGTGCAATAATACAGATTTTATGATATGGGACTCTAACTACTATTCGAACCTTTTTTCCCCATGATGTCGAATGTGCCTGTTTTCTGAAAACAGGACATTTTGGCGTCTCGAAGCTTTCCTTGGGGACAATGGGACAGCATACCGAAAAACGGGACGGTCCCTTTCTAACGTATTAGACCAGAGGCTCCCAAACTTTTTTGTCCCGTAGACCACTTGCCGATTTTTTTCTGTTTTATATAGACACCTGCTTTCCTAATATTGATTTTTTTTAGCGTTGAGAAAAACAGCAAAGTTTTGTGAACGAAAAATAAGCACTATTTGGTAGAGATTTGAAATCGAAAAGTACTAGCAAATAGACAAAATATCCTCCCCAAAAAAGTGCTAGCAAATCAACAAAATTTACCCTCCGAAAAAAAAGCACTAGTCGGTGAAGATTTGAAATCGAAAAGTACTAGCAAATCGACAAAAAGATGAAACTGAGGAAGAACCAGTTCCTCGCCAAATCTCAGGGAATTAATGTCTATATAAGAGAGTATTACGTAAGTACCTACATAGGTACTATCTGTGAGGTGGATTATTACATTTCTGGGAAGCCAACATTTTAGTGACGGCCTGTCTAAATGGAATCTACTCTCATGGACCCTCATTTAAGTCTCATGCACCCCCAATTTTTTTTTCATTGACGTGGACCCCTTGCAGGTCGGAATCGACCCCTGGGGGTCGATATAGACCACTTTGGGAATGACTGCATTAGACGAACGTATGGTCACGATCTATACCGAAGTGAAAAAAATCAAATTTAACAATTTCACATAAGCCCTTTCTACTCCCATCACATTCTACTGACATCACATTTGTCCCAAGATAGGGAAATTTCCCTTACTTCGGGCACCCCGGACACGCCCACAGCACGCTTCTATCCAGTTATCTGTTCGGTGATCGTAACGTACAACTTTGTATTATAAATTATTTTATGACAAAAATAGTCAAAACATGTTTAAATTAGCATACCTTTAAATACTGGCTTTTGTAAAAAACATTCTCAAAATCGATAAAACAATATTTTATAAAACTACAAAATAATTAGCATTCTTGGAAGAAGTCATCGGAATGTCACCAATATAAATAGCTTATTTGTTATTTCATAAAACGAATCGCTTATATCTCTGGGCAGGTAAAAACGTGTTTTTATAGTATCCTCCTTCATAAATTAATATAACTCGTTATTAATTAAGTACTTACACACTTTGAGAGCCTCTATATTGTGGCAAGACGGTTCACAGGTTCCGGACTTTGAAATATCATTATTTAGGATATAATCAAAACTTAATTTACATAGAAACGTTATTAAAATTGATGCATTATATTGCATTACGTACTAACATTAAAATAATAATAAAAACGTGGTTAAATTTAATAGGCTAACGGTGACTTACCCGTGAAAGTTGAGATAGTACATTTTTGTAGAGACTTTGATAATTCAAGGATGTAAAAATTAAAAGATTTTTTCGTAGATTCCTAACGAATCCTGCGGTTATTATTAAATCGTACAGCGTACAGAATGTCGTTATTTTCTCTGAAAGGAGGTATGGGAATAAGTTAATACGTGCTTGTAAAATAAAATATCGAAGAAATATTAATGACCTTATGCATTTTGCTTTGAATTCGGAGACCTTCTGCCTCTAGAAGTCTGCTCTAATTACAGAGCATTCGCACCATACTGTTTTTCTATTTTTGTCGTGCCAATGAAGTTTTAATATTTAATTTAATCACGTAGCGCTGTGCGTTTTAAATGCTTAAAAAAAAATAAATCTATGACATAATTTCGTTTTGGCTATTAGATTGGTTTTTTTTTTTATCAAAGTCTTTATACTTATTGAAATGCACTCGACGACTTGAGTGGTACAAAGTTATTTTTAGAAAAAGTGAAATGGATTTTCTAAAGTGAGTGATTCGTTCATTGATCCCCCGTCAAATAGTAGAGAATCATGACACCTGATTAATACTGAAAAAAATGTAAAATAAAAAATGAAGTACTTTATTAATTTCTTACCCGAGGAAACCCTGGTTGTTCCCGAAGCTGGAAGCCTGACTTGAGGACTGGGAGACTTGGAAGCTTTGGGAGCCTCCGCCCACTGTGAGACTGTGGCTTCCAGACTGGCTATGTCCACCCAGCCCCGACACCCCGTGGGAGAAGGAAGCCGTGAAGCCTCCATCCCCCGAAGGAACCACACCGAATCCTCCAGTCGCACCGAACCTAGGGGAAACCCCCTTTCCTCCTGCACTTTTCACTAAAAGAACTTCATTATCCCCCTTCCTTAACGTCGTAGGATCTCGTTCTAAATGCTCTATCACAGGGAGAACGGGGGGAGTTATAACTGGTTCCTCTTTGTATTTAGTATCATCCACAAACACGATTGAATCTTTGTCTACCGACCGCGGCGCCTGTAGGCTGTCCCCGGTGACTAGCGCCACGACTAACAGAGTCACTGTCACTTTCATCGTGGTGTCCGGCGGTACGACTTTGGGTCGGAACTAAGGCGACTGTGCCGGTGTTCGGGTATAAATCGGCCGGCAGAAGGCCGCGGGTCCCGACTTAGCATTCCCGCGAGCCTGCCGCAGAAGTGAGGCCGATCGCCGTCCGCCTAGAATATAGATGAAGCGAAGCTAATAAATCGCATGGAGATACCAGTGAGTAACGCTCCTTCAGAAATCCCCAACCTAATTGAATGAGACAGACACCTTAACCCCGCTCCGGAGATAGAAGTGGTTGAATGAGCGTAGGCAACCCGCTAAGAAAGGCTCGGTGCGAGGTCAGATCCGCCTATGAGTGGACTAATTGTTTTGTTACGAATGGATTACGCATTTTTTTATTTTTAAAAGAAAGACAACTATTCCGCGATTGCGAATAACCTACACAATCTTGAAAAATCTGCTACCAGCTACAATCATAACAAGCGGAAATGACACTTGTGCAATGATAAAGGACTTAGCTAGCGGAGGAATTGAACCCACGACGCCTGGGTATTTCTCTGCTCGGGCACTAACTATATTGCACGTATTTACAATGTTGATTTGACTATTATATAGTGAGGTTAACGCAGAATTACTGCCCAATTTTTTACGTAGGAATTTTCTGAACTAACCCACTGAGCAGAAAATCTCCATCCTGATACAAAAAACCCTAACAGTGAGCTTTTGTGACATTAAATTTGAACAGCTTCTGTCTTGAACGTATATATTTTCAGCTCGTAATGTGAATGTTATTTCCATCATAAGCCATGGAGTTTTAAAAATCCGGTTTTTTTATTGAATCACAATTAATATCTTTGGCGAATCTGGGTAGTAAAACTAGTATTTAAAATAAATTAAACGTAAGGCGTAGTACGGGGTTGTTCAAGTCAATTAAACACCTTCAGAGTATTAAACTTCCTTTTGAAATATTCACTTTTTGTAAAGAATAATCTGAACCAAGAACGTAGTATAGGGTTAAGTGCCTGAACAAATTAATAATTATTCGGCAAGTATCGTGTTCTTATTTTGTACTTTTGTAAAAACCTTCAAAAGGCCCGCTCGTGCTCTGAATTTTTGCCTGAAGGTAGTTTCCACTTTGGTTACAATTGATAGTTATTTCAGAGCCTTCTGTTTACTTTTAACTGAGAACCAATGAGGAATCCTAATCTATTTTTTTTTTACATTACTCACCGACCAACTTTTAACAAAGTTTTTTTGTTGCAAAAATAACTTTTGTTGGTTCGATTTTTTTAATATCGTTAAAACAGCCAATTGAAAGTGTTTCGTGGCGCCACGAGATTTTGCATTAGATGACGTCACTTAGTCGCCAATATCATCCGCGATGGAGTGATATTGGCGACATATCAGAGCATTGGGCGATTTCTCATGATATCAGAGCACAGCTGGAGCGTTTATATTTAGTGTTTTTTTTTCAATATCTATTTACGAATTGTGTGAATTTAACAATAAAAAATACACACTCAGAGCCGATGTTTTGTGTGCTACAGGAATATTTATAGCACTAGCCAAATATTTATCTGTATATGCTAAAATAGCAAACATTTTTACCTACACGTCCATATTTATCACTCTTTTATTTTTCACTTTCAGGTCATGCGTATGAATCATGGGTATTTTTACTTAAGAGTATACGTGTAGGAAAAAAATTTGTAATACAAATAATACATGTCCACGAGATAAAATTATTTATGCTTGTGATGACAATCGTTGTACTTTTAGCTTATATTGACACACTTATAAGTAGTTTTATGCTCACACATCACAAATCATTCTCAGTGCATTCTCCATTACCACAAATGGTTTGTATATACTTACATATTACGAAGTCACACCTTGTACGTAATATTTTCTGGGAAAACTGATACAGCTTTTGTAATTAATTAGTTTTAATCACAGAAAAGAATTAATTACATTTAAACAATGTTTTCTTTATATAATTTAGTTTTTTTGTTATATTTTCATTCAATTACATAGGTCGTAAGGTAGGTAAGTAGCTATAGTATTACTTTGTATAACAGTTTTTACACGTGAAAAATCACATCAATACCAACTATATCGGTTTAAGTACTAGTTTTGTGTTCACTGAAAGTAAAGTTTTTTTTTCTGAATATGTGCAGCTAGGTACTTAATTTTTTTAGCCATGTAACATTACAACTTGATAAACCGACGTACATTCGAAAGTGTATTCAATTCAATAGAGCAGGAAAAAAATTGCAATCCAACACACAAATATACAACCTACATTTTCTGCGAGTGTGGCTGTGTTTTGGGCAGGGTTCCAAATAATAACTATTTAAAGTTTGGTTTGGATCATTGTGGACCAGGGTGAAGGCTCTTTTAGAGAACAGACAGATACAGATAATATTATGTATATTTATATGCACTCACTGTCATCTACCCTCGGAATAGGTTCTAATATCCTAGTGAGGAAGGTAATGTAAAAAAAAGTTTAAAAAAACTACTCATATGATACAAGATACGACCGAGTAGCTCCAATTTCTTACTTTTAGATACCACTTGTATCCGATCTTCTTCTCCAAGCAATATTTTAATAAGTTCAGGATTCAAGCTGCCAACATGAGATTTTTGAGAGAAGTGGCAGGAGTTGCAGAAAACAATTCCGGAGGCTGTGCGAGGCTTGGCCTACCTTAGATGAAAGTCGCTAAAGTAGCGCAAAGTAGGGATGCCTGGAGGCGCCTTGTTGAGGGGATGGTCCAACCCGAATAGACAATATGAAATGAGAGAGGTTGAAATAATGATGTTCATTTATAAATAATTTTCATTTGTGGCCATAGAGTAATCAGTCATGGAGTGGTCAGCGAATTCCACTTGTTCTTTTCCAAATACCAATTTACAAAAACAGTTGAATACATAAAAATATATTTCATTTATTCAAATTTAAGAAAAGAAAAAAAAATGATTGATCTCGTTTGATTCTGAAGACTTTTGTTGCCCATCAGCCATCGAAAACATATTAACAATTTGGGAGAAGGCTTGACTCAAGCGACACAATTTTGGGAACTTTTTTAGCTTTAGGTAACTCAGTAAGAGCATTGAATTAGCTTTTTTCAAAATCCAACCAGGTACTGAAGGCTTATGATTTTTTTTGTAAAACAAAAAAAAACTTTCAAGTTCTCTGGTGTTAACTTCCCAAAACGGGGCTTTAGCCTTTTTGCCTTTTCGGTGACGATATGTAAATTTGAATCGTTTTTAATTTCTAATGGGTTCCTCAGTAACCCTGTTCAGACACCGCGAGGCTAGCGCATGAGCCGTTCCAAACTACCGAATAAGTTTATAAATACTTGAACATTTATAAGAAGGTCCGAACATATTACCATAGTCACCATTGATTTCATGCACTTTATATTGCTCTTTTGACTATTAAATTATTTAATTGCTAGTTGTAAATAGCTCACGTGTATTGTACGGACTGTCTGGAAGAATCTATCGACTTGTTTAAGCACATGTGACGTGTTCTGTTGCAAAAACTAAATACAATATTAGTTGAACCTATGTATAAAATTAACTCCTCTTATTAAGAAACTAAATATTATGCTAAATTTACATGGCCCGTATATTTTGTTTGAATCTTACATGAAAAACCAACAAAAAGACCTTGTGCATAATTATGATAATGTCTCATATTAAGTAGATTTGTTTGACTTTTTTACAGAAAGACAAACATTCCTGAGTTATTACCTGACAATATTTGAAAAACTTTTACCATCATAAAAATAAGCGAAAAATGTTACTTGTGCAATGGTGGAGGATTTAGCTAACAGATTATTACATTTAACCACGATGTCTGGGTGGGAATCCGACCCATGTACTACCTCAGCTACTAACCGGTCAAGCTCCCTCACTGTATCGGTCCCCCACTTAGTAGAATTCGACTTAATAATAATAATAGCATTTTATTTCAGCGGAACAGAGCGGTGGGTACAATACTCTGTCTGCCGTATATGAAAACAATGAAAGAGATAACATAAAATAATAAAAAAAATATTATTATAATAAAAGTTTTTTTTTAAATTAAGAAAATAACATAAAATGATAATAATAATATGATAGCATATGCAATTACATGAATAAATAATAATTCAAAAGAGAAAAGAACTTTTACGGCGAATTGAGGAAAATTCTCCACCTGTGATGCATAATGAATAAGTCACTTACCTCCAAAGAGGTATGGAGAAAACTTAATAGAAAAGACAGCCCCATACAAAAGGTTTTTTAAATCGTGTTCCATTTTGCGCATTCGTAGATATGCCAGCGATGAAATCTTCAACAAAGATCTGCCAGGTTCGGCACTTACTTCACCGAACGACCGCTTGGTAATTCGTACTTGAGTTATATGCATCGGTGTATTGTGAACATTTGAACTTTGAACTTAACAGTCATATAGCCAAATAATCAATTCTAGAAGTTGTTTTAGTGTAATATAAATACAATTTCCTGTGGAGTGAAATTCCTTCAGTTTTCCACACTTTCTGGTGTTGGTTGCAATAGCTCAGTTCGCAAGCCGGCATTTTATTAAATTGTTCGTTCGGAATTCGAATATCATGATCTCCCAACGGTCATCAGTCGACTAAAGTAGTCTAGAGTCTGGCTGTGACTTTCATGGGCTCCGCTTGACTGGAGCCACTTTAGACGCTTACTATCGTATCTAATAATAAACTTACTATTTACTTCACACTTATTTACTTACACACATTGTTTTGTTCACAAGTAAAAAAATATCCGTTCATAGTTCGTACTACAAGGACACACAACCAGTATGAATAATCAAATATTATTATGGTGACGTTTCTTGAATGCCTACGTTTTCGGATACGAAAAGGCCTGTAAAGGCTCAGGTTTACAGTGAAGCACTAAAAACTGAAACATCCTTAAGTGTATAGAGTATAGATAAAAAAAAAAAACGAAATATACTTCGTCTGTACGTGGGCACTATTACGTAACATCTTATATACATATATATACCGGGTTACGAATAACCTGACAATATTTTTAAAAAAATCTACTGCCATCATAAGAAGCGGAAGATGTTGCTTGTGAAATGATGGAGGACTTAGCCAGCAGAGGAATTGAACGCACGTCGCCTGGGTGGGAATCCGCCGCGTTTGTCCACTCAGCTACCGACTGGTTTACATGTATAAATGTTTTCTTTCAGGGATATGATAATAATAATAATAATTGGATTTGTATAGCGCCGTTTTTTGTGAAAAATCACCTCAAGTCTTAATTTCTACTTAATATTAATTCTTAGTTTATATAAATATACAGCAACATACTTACCTGGCAGGTCACTTCTGGCAGGACACAATCATCATATCATAATAACTAAAAATTTAGCTGATTCTTACATATATATTTATATATTTATTTTGATTTTTATTATTATTTTTTTTTCATTACAAGGGCATGAGAGCAAATTTAAAATAAAGTATATCGGAGGTATTTTTTCATTTTACGTAGTGATGAACAGATAATGGTGATAATCTTCTAATGAATTTAAGGAATGAAAAGTTTTGAAAAGATAAGACTTTTGGTCAAATTTGAAAAGCATGAAATACCTTAATCTTATTTTGAGAGAGTGAATTGAACATCGATAATAGTACATTTTATTAAAAAAATAATGTTTTGTTGATTGTATTAACTGTTTCAGTTATGAGAAGACGTTTAATAAAGTAGAGCACGTTATATAAGTATATAAATTACTTCAGTAGGAAGAGTATCAACGAATTGTGTAATATATGAACGTTTAACGAAACTTTAAAAAATGGGATTTGGTGATAAATACCTAAAATATTTATTTTGTTTTCTCTTATTTATTTATTTGTTCTTATATTTACGGACCATTATCCGATTACAAATAATACATAGCACGAAATGAGAAAAAAAGAGCAACAGAGGAAGAACAGCACATACATAATATTTGAATAAAGCAATGACAAAAATATACTTTTACATTTGATAGAACATTCACGTCAAAGCCTGAATAAGGTTTTGGTTGTCAATGATGTTAGACGTAATACACTGTATTCTTCGGAGATAATCATTGTAAAGAATGACAAAAATCATTTAGACTGGTATCAAAAACGTCAAGACTATGGCTTGAGTCAACAACTCTCGACATTCTGGACAGTGGAGAATGATACCCATAATTAGTAGAGTGATGATTGAGGAACAGCAATTCACTGTCTCTATGTCTACGGCAAGGATTGTTGAACTGGATGAGTTTCAACAAAAGAGGTTACTCAATAATACAATTAATAATTTTGAAAATGCAAATTAAATCAAATTTATTAGAAGAAAAGCACCATACTACGAAATATTCTAACACTACACTATATGTATATAAAACAATACTACTACTATTTTGTCTGCTAAATAGGTTTCCGCATAATTAATAACATTTAAATAAGTTTCTTAAGATTGAGCGAAACTTGTTTTCCGATTAACTCTACAGATGGCGATAAACAGATACTCAATAACCTGTTTCTATGTTCTCGGATACACCAGAAACTTTGAATTAATTCGTATGCAGATGTTACAGCGGCCAACGGATGAGTCGCTTTGGTTCAAGGTTGCTTTGCAATGAAATATTCTGACAATAGTGTGTTTTTGAAATTAAAGTAACCTACAAATATGCATGATGACAGCTTCTTTTAGAAATTGTTTGTTTTAATTTCACATACATACCTTCGATTAATTTAATTTATAATTAATTATTCGTGTAATTTAATTATTTATTATTTTTATTATTTTCATTTTTTTATTATTTTTAGTAAAACATACTTATGCTTACAAAATTATAATTCACATTCGTATATACATAAACATATCGTCGCCGGAAAGGCAAAAGGGCTGAAGCGCCATTTTGGGAAGTTTACATCAGAGCACTTTAAAGTAATTTATGTTTTGCAATAAAATTCATTCAAGTCTTCAGTACCTTGTTGGAATTTGCAAAACAAAGTTAACTCAGGTAACTTAATGCTCTCATCGAGTTTCCTGAAGCGACAAAAAGCTAAAAAAATCCCAAACTTGTGTCGCTGGAGTCAACCCTTCTCCCAAATGGTAAATATATTTTAGATGGATGAAGGGCCACAAAAGGCTTCAGAATAAAACGAGAGTTAAAGCTTTCGATGTAGAAAAAAAAACTGATCAATACTGCATATTTAACTCATTTTTGACCAAAGTGTCGCTTAAGCCCTATTGCCTTTCCAGCGACGATATAATAAATGAATTGTTATAATATGAAAGTTAGCGTAGTACCCTAGTCAGTACAAATTATATTATTATTATAAACTAGTTGCTACCCGTCAAAAATCACGGGATGTAACTTGACTTACCAACAAAAAATATTTGTTGCCATCCACCCATTTTAAATATAGAATAATGTCTGATAAAATACATTATAAGTAGGTTCTTTATTAGTTTGGTGTGGATTTGAAAACATTATTTTTTTTAATTTTAATCATTTCAATTTACATCAGTTCTGAAGAAAAGTTCACACTCGCACATACGTATGTATTCACAAAGGAAAAATGTTCAGTATCATCCCCGAGAATTTGGATTTTTCGTTACTATTTTTATTTTGTTCATTTTTCACATTTTTCTCCATAAATTTTAATTCCTTTTGACAGTCTGCGACATCTGTAAATATATACACCAGGCCTCGTTTGTTTAACTAACTAACTAACTAACCATCACGCCGTTTCCCCGCAAGGGTAGGCAGAGGACGGACCGCCATACAACTCTGTCTTGGCACACACTTCTTGCTTCATTTACATTCATACATCGTCTCATACATACTCTTCTGTTATTCTGATTCTTTCACACGACCCGATTCAAGTATTTGATTTTACTTGATCGTGCCATTTCTTTCTCGGGCGTCCTCGACTTCTTCTTCCATTCACTTTCGCATCATATATTCTTTTCACACTCCTTTCTTCGTTCATTCGCTCTACATGCCCAAACCATCTAAGCGTCCCTTTCTTAATCCTATCCATTACGCTCACATCAGCCTTGCATTCTTTCCGGATATCCACATTTGTAATACGGTCATACATGGTTTTACCGCACATCCGTCTCAAAGATCTCATTTCCACAGCATTCAGTCTACTTTCATCCTTCCTCTGCCAGTTCCATGCCTCACTGCCATACATCAGGGTTGGTATAAGCACTCCATTGTGGACTGCTAGCTTCGCTTCTTTGGACAATTTCTTATTTGCCCCAACAGCGTTCAGTCCTCCATTAATGGAGTTTCCTGCATTCACCCTTCTTTCAATATCCTTATCAGCCTTTCCGTCTCTTGTAAACATACTTCCTAAATACACGAACTCATCCACTTGCTCCAAGTATTCATCATTCACAACTATATTGCACGCTGTTCTCGTACTCTCTCTTTCAAACACCATCACTTTGGACTTACTTACATTCATCATCAACTATTTGTTGTACTCGTTTGTTTAATCTATGTAAACAGTAAATAGTATTTTACGGTACGTGCCCAGTATTTTACAGCTCCATACATCACCTTCCAGGTGATATATTCCACAAAAATGACGCTATAAATGTAAAATATCATACTGTACAAAATAAATCTAAATTATAGTGGAAAAGCAGAACTTTTAATGAAGAGATTTTCATGAAAAGGATTCAGAGGCATGTGTGTATGTGCGAGGGGCGTTAAAATGTGTTAAATATCACGATATTCTTCTCGCTATTCTCAGAACCTATGTTTTAATCTGTTAACTAATTATTTCAATAACCTTCATTATTATATTAGGTTATGTCGGCTAAACAGAATTTAATTTATTTTAAATTATACCGGTCATACAAACCTGAGCTGCAATTTTAGATATCAATAGAAAAGATGCATTCTTAATATGTTGCGGCTAATAAACCAATTAGTTATCATATTACTTTAAATATATATGCGAGTATGAATATATATTTATTTTTTAACAAAATACAATCATTCCCTGATGGAATGCCTGAAAATATTTTGTTTTTAAATAACTCCTAACGCCATCATAATAAGCGGAAATTGTTGCTTGTGCAATAATGGAGGGACCCGACGCAACTTTCAACTCGGATACTAACTGTATCATATATTTCTACATTTCTATCAATTTTAAAAGGCAAACAGGCCAAACCCGCATTTCAACATTTACATAATAATTATCGAATGAATATATATTTAAAACTATGCCTCCCTGTAATTGTTTAAAGTGCGTCATTTTTTTTTTCAGTGTTAGATATTTCTTACTAAGTGCATATGACCGATAGTTACCGATCCCTTCGCAAAGGTTTATTAAGTACGGAATTTACGAGTATATGAACATTCAAAATCTTATTAACAATTGTTTTTGTGAGAATAATTTAAATGTGACATTTGACTAGTGATTTCTGATGTAGGTACCAAAATACATATTGATTCAATTGCATTAATGATTGAAAATAAAACATATTTTGATGTGACTGAATAATAAAGTAAATTGAAAACAATATAAATATATTATTTATCGTGTGCTATGACATTGTGTTTTTATAATAAGCTTTGAATGAGGATTCATAGCTCCAAGTTTTATTATAAAAAAAATAATGAAAGGAAATGGACACTCATTTACCCATATAATCGTGCCGCAGTTTATGTTAATTTCCGTAATAGCAATCAACCTATGCTCGTTTTTTTGGTTGCACGAGACAACGTGATCATCAACCGGTCAATCAAAGTTCCAGATGCAGCGTTACACACAGATATGCGTCCAACAATAGGGAAGATATCAATGAAGAATGATAAATCGTTGCCATTTTGCAGCGATAAACGAGGAAAAATTCAATGAAATATACATAATGCTGAAACATGCACAAGATTCATCCGGTTCTAGAGTGGACTTTTTAATGTTCGTATCAATGTTCAGGCCTTTATTTTTTTTTAAATTTAAAACACTAACAAAATATTTAAATACAGTATAAATCATATTATACAATCGCCGTGGAAGTATTTAAAATCAATGTATTAAATTATTATTTATCTATAGTGTAGGCAATATTAAAAATGTCACAACATAGCAGTTCTAAGGTTTTGTGTAAATTAATTTTACTAGATGCGAATATTTTAAAATTTTAACTAAGAAGAAAAAAATTATCGGTCATGGTTTTATGTAGTAAGTTTTTAAATCAATGTATGAAATTTGGGGGAATATGTCAATGTTGTAATGAAAGTAAATCTCAAAAGTTGTAGATAATATAATAATATGTCAATGTTATCATAAGTATGGTTAATGTGTCTAATATGTCCAGGGGGGCAACATTCACGGTAGGCGCTAAGCCCTAAAAAGATCGTGGTTTAATAATTCTCTTTAAGCTGTTTCCACGCGTCGGAAATACTCAAGAGAATTATCTAAAATTAATTGCCAAGGAGAAATGTCTCCCTCATATTGTCTAAATGAAAAAGATCAACACTGGCCCTGATCGATTAAATCTCCTTGCTCTTATGTCTTCAGAGACTAAAACTGACAAATCGTTACAACTGTTTAAAAATACCTATTTTACTGAATTGATAGATGATTTTGTGAATAAACCAGCTATTATAAAAAATAAAATTATCCGGAGTATTTTATTTTCCTTTTATCTGGGGTAAATCCGGCCCTGTTCTCCAGTTCTTGGATGCTTGGTATATGCTGAAGTTGTGTATATTTTTTGCAAAAAACTTTTGAGTTTCTCTATGTACTATACATAGTATACGCAAAAATCTTTATTACAGTTCGATACTGAAAAAAATCCTCCGTGACCCCAATGATCAAATTATGTTTGTCAATATTTTGACAATCATCTTAGAATTAACAGTTATTCTGTTTAAACATGAAACAGACAAACTTGTTTTTTTTAAGCTGTTTATTTTTATAGGTCCAAAATGAATCGTGAAATACAAAACAGAATTTTAATTTTTTCTAATGTCTCAAGCTATCTAGTAATTGGAAAAAAAATGCGTTATAATCAGAACCTGTGCATTGTCTTTACCTACTCCTAGACAGGTGACATCTGTCTGACTGAGTGATTAGAAGTATAATTAGTAGTGTTTATGCATAAAGCCATATCTTATACCTATCCCTTTAGATCACAACTTCAGTGCACGGTCTGTACCTTTGCGTTAAATTAATATTGTTGTATTCAAAATAATCAGAACCCGAAGGTTAATATCAAGTTGAACTTTTTTGAAAAACATTGACTCTTCACAGTACACTTACTGCGTAAAAAAGTGAAATTTTGTATTTTTTTACAAATATTAATATTACCCAAAAGTGAAATGTTAAAAAATTAAAAGTGTTGTGTTTCACATTAAAAAAAATATTAATAACTTGATTTCCAGAAATATTTTCGATTTTTGTAAAGTCGAAATAAAATATAGAATTGCACATATACCATGTACGAGTATATACCTGATTAACTTGTTTTCGCTACCAGTATTGTTAATCAAGTGGGTAATTGTTTTCTTAGCTAAAACAGTGTGTTTTAAGAACTTTGAAATAAGTCCCTACTTTGTATACAAATCAGGTATCAGCACGAATAATAGATTTTTTCAGGGTTAATATTACATGGACACTATTTCAATAACATAAATCTGTAGCACGTCGTGCGAATTAGATATCTATTTTTTTCCTGTCTAAGTGGTAGGTTGTATAAGTACTACGTATTAAATTAATATTTAGAGTGGTTGTCTATCCCATATATTCTCAACATTTTTGTAGTTAATTATAAAATTGATAACAAAAACAAGTTTTAAAATCATAAAATTTCAAAAACATATATTTACTACATATGACTAATGACTGCAAACTAGGAAAAAATGTCTGGTTATAATAATTGTCAGCTACAGTGGAAAATCAATAATAAAATAATTTGTCTTCTCCCAGAACATTGTTCGGCATTTCACAACCTTCCTATTCAGAAATTAAAGTTTTTTTTTCACCTAAGTCAAGCTGAAGTATTTTTATCTGACTGACCCCTTAGAGATGGTCCCCATACTCCAAATAGACCCCGGTTGAGGAACTCTGGTCTGACTTACTGGAAAACATATTTTTTATGATTCGTATTAAAGTTGTTGAAAAAAACGCACGTTTTGTGGTTTGACCGATTTGGTTTTCCCGGAGTCCAGGATCCAGAGGTCAATAGTTAGGAGATGGTCAATAATTATTATTAATCCGAAATTTAATCACTGTGACTTGAATTTGGTTACTTGCAATACTCAAAATATATATTGACTGACATGAATCGGCAGTAGAAATGTGTATTAAATGTATATACTCGTATATATAAATCAGGAGATCAAAAATCATTTAATGTATCATTTATACAGGTATTACGTATTTAATCCTTATCCTTGCAAGCAAGCCATGCCAGCTATTTGTAATTTGTTGAGGGGTATAAAAATAAGTACTATGTTGCTGTTTATATTTTTAAGACCAACGTGGATAGTGAATTTCTTAATCCATTACAATTTATATTTTTTGAAGAACCTTGTTTTTCAAAATCTTACCGTTTATTTGAACATGATTTCGCAACGTTTAGTTTCGTAGTTTCTAAAATATCTATATTATTGTTGGTTTTGAATTTCAAACAAAATAAAACTCTGACGATGACGTTCGCAAGACTATTTAGGTACCTATACTAAATTATTAAATAATACGTTTATCGGTTTCCAAGAGCAACTTATCAATCATCATAGTAGAAAAAAAGTATTCGGTTGAAATTAAATATTATTCTTGTTAAAATAAAAGTACCTGTCCAAACCCATCGCTCATTCACAAAATACTGTGTGTTGCTATACTTTGAATACAGCATGCGTTGTTTTGAACGACCTTGTTAATGCGTAGTTACATACTTATTACGGATCTAGTGTACAATACTTTGAGGACACTCACCCATGACATGTATTTGCGAAAAAATCTGGCAGATTTTAATAAGGCGACAGTTACAACATCCGTTCGAGGAAATATTAGTACACAGATACATTTAGTACAATATTCTGTCACATTGTGGGTTGCTTCGTATTTAATTAATATTTTATTTTTATAAAAAAAGTATACGAAATAATAAAGAGATGTTAGAAAACTTGTGTTAAAACTCGATCGAAAGCGAGTAGTTAAAATAGATTATGTACAAAGTTTCTATTTCGTTTTCACTTACCTATTTTGTAGAGTTCTATGATGTGTGATTCTGCGAGATTGAAAAAGGGTTAAATTTGAAAAACAATTGCTTGAAAGTGATTGACGGTGACGTAGGTTTGAGTAGGTTTTCCCGTGACGTACGGATTGAATAAATCATAAGTTTATTCATAATATAGTATTTTTGAGGAAGTCTCATTATTGTATATTATAAGATTTAGACAAAACAGAAAGAAAAAAAAATTGACATGGAATTGTTTTTTTTTAAATACATCAAAAATATTATTTTTAATAACAACAAAAACTAAGTGAAACAGAAGCGTATTCTTGAAATTTATTGCAGATTTCATCGCCCGAGAAATAAAAGATTGATTAACAGGTGCTAGTAGCTAGCACATGTCACTCATTTAGCATTTGAAATAGTTTTAGATTACATTTAAAGTTTTGCAAGTATTAGTTGAAATATTGTTTGTCACGCGGCGGATAGAAGGGGCATATGGTTAAGTTTGATGTAGCAGGCCTAGAAGGGTGCTCTACCCAAAGTCTACATTTTAATTCATTTTGATGAACGTATTAACATAATATTAATTGTTTTCAGATGAAGTGACTAATACAACGCATAGAAAAATAAAATCTGCTCCTTACGGCTAATGTTAATGCTGAAAAATGATTTTTAAAATTTTGGAATATGTTTTAGGGCAGAGGTTCCCATCTTAAACTTTTTATCCCGTAGACCACTTGTCGATTTTTTCTGTTTTGTATAGACCCCCTGCTTTCCTAGTATTGATTTTTTTTAGCGTTGGGAAAAACTTCAAAGTTTTGTGAACGCTTCAGGAACTGCTAGTTCTTTGAAATGAACCCTCCGCGGTGAACACTTCAATTGTAGTCGAACTCGTCAAAAAATAGTACTAGTCGGCAGAGATCCCAAATCGAAAAGTGCTAGCAAATCAACAAAAATACCTCTCCGAAAAAAAGCACTAGTCGGTAGAGATTTGAAATCGAAAAGTACTAGCAAATCGACAAAAAATCATCCCCCAAAAACTGCTAGCAAATCAACAAAATTTACCCTCCGAAAAAAAAGCACTAGTCGGTAGAGATTCGAAATTGAAAAGCACTAGCAAATCGGCAACATATCTTCCACAAAAATTATTATTATTAATATAATTAGGGAATTAAAGTCCATTATAAGATAGTATTACGTAAGTACCTACATAGGTACTATCTGTGAGGTGGATTATTACATTTGCGGGAAGCCAACATTTTGGTGACGGCCTGCCTGAATGGAATCCACTCCCGTGGACCCCCATTTACGTCTCATGCACCCCCAATTTTTTTTTTTCATTGACGTGGACCCCTTGCAGGTCGGAATCGACCCCTGGGGGTCGATATTGACCACTTTGGGAATGACTGTTTTAGGGTAAGAATGAGAATGGTAAAGGTCAGTTTTTTCTTAAATCGAAATTTTAATTACTTACATTCCGAGTGCATTCCCTGAAAACATTTGATATTATTGTTACGAGATTCATCAGAATTAATTCTAATGTGAATCTTGGGCAAACCCTTCGCTTTTGCAGTTTTATGTCCAACACCTCCATTAAATGAATATAAACCAACTACGTGTATGATTTATGGTATATCGAACTTGAACTTATTCACATACATGACCTGAACAAATAACGTAAGTATTAAGTCATTTGACCATTATTTTGTAAGTAATTGTGGATATTTTAATGCGATTTTTTTTGTTGCTACGTTCACGTGAATAATCAACAATAATCAGAACCATATGTTGTGATTGGGGGGAAAAAGAGTGGAAGATACATTCACATAAGTATAATATATGCTTTACGATAACCTTACTTTAAATTTATTTTCTCTCCCACTCCCTCTCTCTATCTCTCTCTCTTATTTTGGATTTATTTATATATATTTTTTTATTTTGCACTAATTTTATATTATTCTTATAATCAAGTTTTTTTAATGTACCTTTATCGTGCAAAGTTTTAAAGTTTATCTCTCTAATCATATTGTCTTTCATTAAAAACGATTAATTTATTTTATGGTGTACGATACTTAATCTAATGTTTATTTATTAGTTTTCTTTTTTTAAGTTTACAAAAATATGTGTTTACCTCGTTCTAAGGCCACATTGTACATGGTTATTGTTATGATGTAAATATATATATTTTTTATTCCAAATAAAATTAAATATGTTTTATATAGTATGTATTAACATCAGTTGTGAAGCAAAAAAACATAAGGAATATAGGTATATTTAATACACAAAAAAGAGAAAGATGATTGAAAATAAAATTCATATAAGGTTCAAAGGATATAGTAGATGGTGAACAGAACAGAAAGACGTTAATCTCTGTTAGGTTTGAGCATGGTTTCTATGTTACTTTTTCCTGTTTTCTTAATCCGTGTCTTTATATGTAAATTAAATACGCTAAATTGGCAAGAGTTTGAGCGTACTTAACCGGTGGTAGTAGCATCCTTAAAGAAACTTGTTCTACTTTGTATGAAGTTACTGAATAAAGACATATCACTTTTTAAAACCCTGGTGAGAGACCAACATTCACAATCGAAATATTGTCTGAACTGGCTGAATTTAGTGATCAGATGTCAATCAAACCAGGTACTTTCTATTGGTTTTCTCCTTCTCCTTCTCGTCCTCTACTCCTTTCACCATCACAACATTTCACCAGAAGATGCCATAGTGCCATTGGCTCCGGACTCTCTTGTGCGGTCGGACATAACAAAATCGCGGCCTAACAGTAACGACGTTAGTGCAAAAATTGTTTAAATGGCAAAGTTAGAAATGAAAAATTAAAAAAAACCATGCCAAAATTTCAACAGCTTAACTAGGTTTTAGGTGTGCCATTTTTTTAAATCTTCAATATCACATTTTTTACCGAGACCTGCGCATCTTTATTCCCACAGGTCAACTCCGAGTTAAATCAACTCTTGAATAATACTTTTTCATACGCAAATAACCGCTTCCCGGAGTCACATATAAACCGGCGCCGCTCGCAGTTCCTCGCATAACCGGCTGAGAGACGCTCGCACCAGGCAACACACACAGAGCCGTTCTATCCACCAGTGTGAAGTGACAACTTGTGGTATCAAATATATACATTCTTCTATTTTCTAAACAATGAAGTGTGTGCCAGCGACACTTCTGCTCCTAGCGGTAGCTGGGAGCGTCTCTGCAGGTAATAAACAATAAATCTTTTTTATTCATACTTGTTCCATTGCTCTGACGTGTGTTGAAATGACGTGTTGTTTACGTGATCTAATGTGACAATTTGAAGTAACTCCACGGTGATCCACTGCACTTAGATTACCTGTGATCTTGACGTAATGGTGACACTAAAACGTTGCGATTGGTTCACTTGGTCGTTTTATTGGATTGCATACTCGTACATGGCCGAACTGCTCGTCAGACTTATTGATATTATAATAATGATTTAGTTGTGTGGGTTCGGCTATTGAAGTTGGCTCCAGGGTCAATTAGTCTCTTAGGAATTACCGGTTCGTACAGCTCTGTTGATTGTATATGTGTACCACGTAATCATCGGTTCCTTTTAAAGCAATCAAAAATATAAGCATTTGATGAGCTTTTAATATAATATATTTGTTTGCTTAGTTTATTAAAAAAATGTGTTTTTTCTAATTGAGTTTAATTTGAGACAATATTTTGTAAAGGAGCTCACAAAGTTACTGTTAATATTTCGTTTCACCTATTGACCTCGTCTGGCATATCTACATGCATATACTATACCATAAATCGTTTCGGTGGTATTTAAAAAAAAACTATCTGTTTTCATATGACACATGATATTTATTTATATTTATATTTTTAGTGATAACATTATTATTACAGTAATCAAGTTGAATTAACAAGAGTAACAACATTTTGTAAATATTTATATAATATGATTTATGAATATTACAAACAACCAATATATCATCTCATCTGTAAGTTATTACAAAATATGATATTTACTTATTCCTAAAAATAGATGGTCCCTTATAATTATAATGCAATGCAATTTGAAGTAAAATTTTGCAGCTCGTTATTCAAAATAAATGTGAAGCGCAACTATATCTGTAATTGTATTTTTATTCGTAGACAGATATGTGTTTCGTACAGGTGACACTGGTAACATTTCACATTTTGAACAAAAGGAACATGTAGTGAAAATCTAAATATCTCATTAGTATTCTGCCAACAATTCCGCTTTTGTGTTCCGATTGGCAATGATAAGGATCATTGTTTAAAAATATAGCCAGATAATAAAATGGCTTAACTATATATAACATGCAAGTGAGTAAATAGGTAAAAAATCATTATTGTTTTCATCAATATGGTCAAAGGATTTATGTTTTAGGAAAATTTCACTAACTTGTATTATTTTTCTTGAAAAGCTTATCAAGCATTCTAAATCTTTGTTATAAAGCAAATATCCGATTGCATGAAAGAGTTGAAACTCTTGAACGGTGAGCTCATAAAATTTGAAGACCTTTTTCTGCCTTAAATTTGTAGGTTGACGCAGTTCTTTCAGCACCCAACATCATTGTAATAATAACGATCTATAGGGCGTTGAAATATATAATTACTCAACCGTCAAAAATAAAGCAAGAATTCATGTAAATGTTCAATAGCTTTTAGATTCAATAAGATTAAGAAAAAATGTTTCCAAGGCGTGTTCAAAATCCAAAAACCCATGTTCTAAAGAATCGTGTTCAAAATTCGAAAGGGGTTTTCCCTAGAAGTTTTAATATATCGATACTATTGGGTACTGCCATCCAATTAGGACATTTTTTCATACCTTCGTAGCAGTGGCGGCTCGTGACTTTTGAGTTATGTCCCCACGTTGCTGAAAAATCTTCATAAAAAATGTATTATGGGGAAAAAAAACATTTTCGGCTAAATAACAACAATAATGTCGGGTTTTAAATCGTGGCACTGTAGCGCACTGAGGTCACGAGCCGCCACTACTTCGGAGCGTAATATGGTGGTGAAAAATGAAATTGTTATATTTAATAGGTATTGCACCACAGATGGCTTAATAGCTGTAGTTAGGAACATTGACAAATATATACTAATTGTTTTTCCTCTTCTAATTAAGCATTCCTTTGTTGCCCAGAACACAATAAAGATTGTCGATAGTTTATTGTCATCACCCGAAAACGTATTTCGTAACAAAAATTTCCTGAATTGTTTCCATTGCTTGTATTGAGCATGTACAAGGCGTGCAGTTTGCATAATGTATTATTGGTTTACAATGAAATCACAACAAACGCCCCAATAACAAAAACAACAGGTAAAATAAGACAGAATCCAGCATCTTATAATGCTAATATCGTCCTAGCATACGATGTCCATCAATCACCCTGACATTAGAGCTTTTTTAGAATAGGAAAATGCGTTTTGTTTACTAATATCAAGACAATTGAACCATCTACCCTGATTCAGTTGTATTGCGATTCAATATAGATTTGGGTAAAGACAAAATACACGTATAATTGATTCATTACGGCAACATAAAAATTATAAATAGTAATTAGATACCACTGTGCTAGAATATACAGATGGGCGCTAAGATTAGTCTCAAAAATGTTTTGAAAAATCAAATAAATCAATGTTGCTAAAAACCACCAGTTTAACATTCCTTGCCCTAAATTTCGAAACAATGAATTGCTGTTCCTCTATCATCACTCTACTAATTATGCGTATCATTCTCCACTGTTTAGAATGTCGAATTGTTAATTCAAGCCATAGTCTTGAAATTTTCGGTATCAGTCTAAATGTTTTTGTCATTCTTTACGACTCTACTAAAACCTTGTTCAAGCTTTGACTTGAATGTTCTTTCTGATGTATATTTTTGTCATTGCTTCGTTAAATATTATTTATGTGCTCTTCTTTCTCTGTTGCTCTTTTTATCATTTCGTGTTACATATTTTTGTTTTAAATTGGACAATGGTCCGTTAGTATATAAGTTGATAAATAAAAAAGTTTGATGTGATAACAAAATAATCAAAATTGATTTTATTTTATTTATTTAAATATGTGTTCTTCTCATCAGTGAGAGAAATGTCAGAATATGATTAGTCATTTTTTTAAATCATTGAACTACTAATAAATTTCATTGGCAAACCCAAAAGATCTTGTATCCCAATTATAAAAATAGTTTTAAAAATATTAGATATATTCTCGTACACCCTTATCGTCTAATTCTCGGATTTTTTTCTCACACATACCATTTCTAACCAAAATTATTATTGTTATTTAACTCAATTTGTTATTGGCTATCAATTTTATTTGTTTTGTCATTATCAGCATAATATACGTGGGAATCAAGCTTTGTGCACTGAGCTGATACAAAATAAATATGAGTATATAGTTTTATTTTTCATGTAATGTGAATTCTGTGAAATGAATATTTTTGTCGTTGATGTTTGTCAAATTACTAATTATATTGAGAATCAGAATAAAGAATAAATTAACATAATAAATGGCTTATGTTGGCATACCGTTATTAATTCTTTGACAATGTTTCAATCGACAAGCTGAAAATTATCTACTTGAGAATTCCTAATATCCGGGCGCATCAGGCGAGTAGGTACTTAATTAGAAGATATTAAATTAAGAATGAAAAAAACAGGATTTGAATGCTAATTAGGTATTTATCTATTCGAACGAGATCAGTATAATCCGATAAGAATGAAATGAATCATCAATATAAATCTAATGACTTTTTAACAAAACAGAAAACGTGCTTGAAATTTCAGATTTTCCAACATATTTTCTTTAAAAGTAAATTTTTTTAAATTCCAGGGTTCGGTACCTAAGTCACTCCAATTATTTATAGTTTTTGTGTTTAATTTGTAGAACTCCATTTTAATTATTATATAATTCAATTGAATTAAATTTAATATTATTATTATTGAGTTCTGCTATTTTAAGTTTTTTATTTTAGTTTTTAGTGACAGCTGTTTCGGCGTTTAAGGCCATTGTCAAACTGTGGTTAGGCCACATGGAAACGACTTATTTATACGATTTTGGTTTCTTATGTGATTACTAATTACGGTAAAAACCAAATTGATAATTACTGTATAAACCTAATTGTCTTGGATTATTCTGTGAGGTACTTAACTTAACAACCTGTTTTCCCCATTTTTTTTCAGAAAAATACGGGATGAAACTTACGTTGCCCAGAGAAAATATTAGTTCTCATTTCAAGTACAAAACAACGTCTGCTAAAATACATTATAGGTAGATTTTCTATTAGGTAGGTAGGGATTTGAAAGTTTTTTTTTTTTAATTTGATGATTTCAATTAACATCAGTTGCAAATTTCAAAAGTTCACACTTGTACGGACGTAAGTACTCATAAAATAAATAATTGATAGTTAGAATATAAACTTTTCGTTTCACATCCCAGTAGTTATTTTCAGTCTTCGTGTATTCTATACCTACTTTCGGTACCGGAAAAAATAATATATTTATATTACAACATAATATTTACCGAGTAGCTACGTGGGTACCTGCACAAAGGACAGTGCATGAGAACGAGTGTTTAGGTCGATGATGAGAACCATTTTCTTTGAAAATTACAACGATACATATTTATTGAGTATTTTTGAAATTTGTTTATTCATTAATTTTATTCAATCAAAAACAAGTTTAAAAGATCTAACGACCACTAAACTATACACATGAAGGTATTATGATACTTGCTCGTTTTAATTTATAGTTTTTTACATATTATTATTTTTAAACACTGAACGAATCTGCACCTTATCAACTTCAGAGTACCTCAGGGAGCAACTTGGTAGAACATATTATTCTGCAACAATACAATACCATTCATATTGGTAGTTCCATACCAACTTCCGCATGCATGCACCCATTTCTCGCCTACAAACACTCGGAAACGAATACACCTCAAATATTGTCATCTTTCACATTAACTTGCCTAAATTTAAAAGACATTCAAATGAAATATTTATTGTCACTAATGTATGGAAACTATTATCTAATTTTTGTTTGTTATTCATTTTTCAAAACGATTTACTATTTACTGTATTATTTCACGTACATTTTTCTTAAACTGTTTTATTTTCTGTATTCATGCACTTACTCATGTTAATTTATTATGTAAAAGCCAATCAGGGCGTTAATAAATAAACATATAAAATGTATTAACAAATTAGTATCATTGAGGTGATTTTCCTACAAAAACGCCGCTATAAAAGTTATCCATTTATTATTATTATTATTATTATCGACATTGTATGCTCCTCGGTATATCGATGTTTGGAAATGTTTATTAATTGGTCTCCTACCTGATATCCCTCATTCTAAGATGAAGTCAGATGCCCTTGATCTTAAAATAAATGTGTGATTACATTGTGTAAAATAAGATGAACGGTATTATCATGACGATTGTTTTTCAAACACCACACGATTATTTGACCTTGGAGGCACTAGGGGTCACGCTGGGCCTTGAGAAGCTGCGTTGGGAATCATGTTTATATCTCATTTATATCTTTGTCTTTCCGGTAATTAAACATTCGCCTTATATCACCAGACACTTAAACAGGATCCTGAATACTATTTGCAGAAAACACACCATTATATATTATTTGATAGGATAAAAAAAACCTTTCCGAACGTGTATTAGACCACCTTTTATTTAGACAAAATTGAAAAGTGTACAATTAATGTTTTTCTTTGTTTCATAATGTAGAATTAAAATTTTTAAATTCATTTCGTGAAAAGACTGAAATGTTCTATGCATCTTTGAGTATATAAAGGTATATCATATTATTTCCTTTTTTGCACACACTGACGTAGTTTCAAAATCTACGTAATTAAGATATTTTTCTTCCCAACAATAATTGATTTGTGTTTTATGCTTCGATTGGTAATGATAAGGGACATTGTTTAAAATTTAAAATTAATAATAGATATAATTAATTATATGCGAATAGTTATGGACAAGTTTTTTTAAATTTTATAATAGTTTATTTACATCAATATGGTTACTAAAGCTTAGTAAGGTATTTTTAAGTATGGACTTACTTCTTTTGAAGCCTCGCTAAGCACCCTTGAGGTTATAGTTCACAAAAAGGTGCTATAAAAATCATACAAGCATTATTATTATAAAACGGTAGATAATCTCAATATCGTCTTGGTGAAAGACCACCATTCAGAATCGAAACGCTGCTTAAAATTACTTTAGCCGCGTTTGGTGACCAGATGTGAATAGCCAGTCAATAGGTATTTCTCAACCTTCCTTTTTTCCGTCTCCTTCTCTTTTCCACTCCATTTAGTTTCACAACATACCTCATTTGGGAATGCCATAGTTCCACTGGCTCCGGACAGTCGGGGCAGTTCGGACTCTTATTTAAAAAAAAAATGATTAACGAAATTTTGTGCAGCAAAAATTGCTACGGTGAATTGTGATATTATTATAAAATCTAAATGAAAATAATTACTGTTCTGTTGATGGAAAAATTCAACGCAATAATGGCTTGAAGAACTCTTGTGAGAACTTTATAATGCGCCGCAGTCGTGTGTGATTTGGGTGGGCCACGATTCAGTGCCCACATTTGCCGATGGGAATTCCCGAGTTATATTACGTATTTTTTTGTCTACTGCATAATAAACTATCATCAGTATGTTCTAAGAAAAATCATACAATTAGTGGTCAGTTCAAATGTAAACGTGATACTTTTTACATCTAAGAATCAATATCATGTTTTCGTGATAACCTCATTGGTTACAGGTTCCTTCCTGCGGGGAAATACAATAATAATAACTAGCAGATAAAAACCCGCTCCCGCGGGTTTTTGCCGCTAGGCCCTGCGGGCGGATTTTGGTTGGGCTGCGCCCAATTCAAGTGTTGGCGACCATTTATAAGGTTTAGCCCTATTGTAAGACAATAACAATTACAACAGTAACTACTGCCAATGCACGGTATAGCATGCTTACTTCAAATATTTAAGCATATAAAAAAAATATTCTTGTAATTAATATTCTAAATGTATTATTTTGAACACCGCAGACAATGAGAGGAACACCCTTCACTCCAACATAAATCTCGTTCATCCATGACAACGCAAAGAATAAATTGTGTTTTATTAGTAATTAATGAAAGAGAAAATGCTTTCTCTCTCTCCCATAGAATTTAATAATTCAACAGGAAAATGAAGTTGCTCATTATCATTTAAATCTTCTTGTTCATTAATGATGATATCAACAGAATGAAAAGTGTTCATTGGTCCTTCTAATCGTTAAAGTACATCCTAATTAATTGCACGAACATACAATATGGTTCGGTGAGTCTTTCATAAAGCACCAGCATCTGTATGCCTGTCGCCGTATATACATTGAATCATATTGACATTGGAAAAAAAATCTCAGATGATTCTGATGTTCCTTCTACAGGAGGAACTTTACCATCTCCTAAGGCCAAAAGCAATTAATTGTCATCGTGGGGCACGTCGACACACCGGAAGTATGTGTCGAAAGTCCCCGCCAAAAAGACTAAATCATTTCCAATTATATCGCGTATAGTACGGTTACTTCTAAAGCAACACCTGGAGCCATCGGTGCTTCATCCCATATAATATTATCTGCTTCTGTTATAATTTTGGGATTCTTTGATGTCACCTTACATGTTGTATTATCCTGTAAATTGAGGGGTAAATTAAAAGCGGTATGACACGTTACGCCACCCGGTAGCAAAAGAGCTGCAATACCTGTCCAAGCGACTGATTAAACTTTTTTTACCTTAACCTCTTAGGGTGTGAATTAATGTTTCGTAAAGGAACGTTTGACCTATTCCCCGAGACCATCGATAAAGAAACATTTATTGTCGTCATTTTCACCCGAAAAACTTATTTAAAATAGAATCGTAAGCTTGACGTTGTTCATCGTTCAGTTTTGCAGCCATCAGTTCACCTAAAGTGTTCTCGGAAATTACAGTAAAATCAGTTACTTGTCCGAAACTGCATCTTTCACAGGGTTCAGGTAAGCCCTGCATTCCGCAAGATGAATTCTTCTTCATAAGCATACCCTGTTTGTTTAAAAGACAAAAAATAATAGCTATTTCTTTAACATCATGATAGAAAAAAATCTTCCTACATGCATTTTTTTTTAAATCGTTCCACAAATGTAACGGATCTGAAGGCATACATTGTATTAATTTTAAAACAAATAGATGTCTGAGAGGTTTAGGCATCAAATACGACATTCTCCTATATCGACAATTAGCTTCATTTAACTCGCCGCATCAGTTCGCAAAGATTCAAAGGATGTAGCTCCAGGCACTTTTAGAAGGATTAGTCTTAAATGATAAAGTTCTATATTTTGGAGAAATCGAAGGTAATCGTCCAATAACTTTTTTACCTCCCCGCTGTCGTTTTGTCCACTTTTTTGTCATCTGAAAACATAAACTTATTTGGTACGTCTTGATATAGAAAAGAGCGTCCCTCTACATGTTGGTTATTCAATTGGAACCACGCTGTTAAAGAGGTGTTTCTTGTAGATGCTTCCCTGAGAGCTTCTTCTTCCCGTCCTTCTACAAAGTAAACAGACTGACTATCGGGTAAATGTAGAGCTAAAAGTAAAATTGAGTGAGATTGATCATGTAAAGAATTCTCCATGCAGTTTCTAGGGTGCTTAGATATCGACAATTGATGTATTGCTTAATTTCATCATATTGGATAACCACATTCTCTTCTAAGTTTTCAGCTTTTTCCATCCTATCACAATCTATATGTATATATCGTGTATGGGTATAGGTTCTCGGAGTTTAAGATTATTCTTTAGAATCCAACAAATTTTAAATCTAACCTCGAATGTCATAACTGTTTTAAAAACATATTAAAAATATGTCGTTATTATACTAAAGGGTATGTAGTAAGGTAATAAACTGATTTAAAAACAGCAACAAACACAACCCGCAAACAATGTAGTGATACAAATAATAGCACACTGTCCTTTTAAAACGTTTGTTTTCCACCTGCTTTCGTTTTTAACATATTTATTGATAAGAACCAGTAAACTGTCAGAATGGGTATCGACGCCATTGCGTTTTATTGTTGAGTGGAGATAAAGAAGATTCCTTCTTTATCTGAAGTTGCAGCGTTAGTTACTGGTTTAGTCGCGACACTCACCAAAAGAAACATAGTGAATATATCGTAAGCAGACGTAATCGGAAGAAAATTTGAAACTTTTGTATATATGACCAATTTGGGCCGCGGGACGTGTAGTTTTAACACGCATAAATACTGGTTTAGTCGCGACACTCACCAAAAGAAACATAGTGAATATATCGTAAGCAGACGTAATCGGAAGAAAATTTGAAACTTTTGTATATATGACCAATATTTTATCGGACGGTCGCGTTTGATCTTGACGGTGTGTAGATATAAAGCACGCTAGAATCAGTTTTAGTAACCACACTCAACAAAAGAAACATAGTGAGCATATCGTATCGCAGACGTAATCGGAAGAAAATTTGAAACTTTTGTATGCGTCGGCAATATTTTATCGGACGTGTGCAGAAGATTTCTTAAGGTAATAATACTATCAGATAATAATAATATTTGGATGATTTTTATAGCGCCGTTTTTGTGGAAAATCACCTCAAGGGCGCTGTACAAATCTTAATTTCTACTTAATATTAATTCTTAGTTTATACAAATATACCTATAGCAACATACTTACCTGGCAGGACAGAATCACCATATCATAATAAACTAAGAATGTACACCTCTCCAGTGACGGCTCGTGACTTTTTAGTGTGTTTCAGTGCTAAGATTAAAAAAAAAAATTAAAATAAATTGATAATGTTGTAGCCAAAAACTTTTTTTTTTTTTTCAAAAAGTTTTTTTTGGTATAAAGATTTTCAAGTTTTTTCAGTTTTTGTGGGTCATTGACCCAACAAAACTGAAAAATAACACAGATGATAATATGTAAATATCACTATTGATAAATAAATACCTGATTACTGGTAATTTAATGTTAGGTTTAATTTCATTATTATAGTTCACTGTTACATAAAATGCAAGAGATTTCAATATAAACGCACTTGTTTAGTAACATTTATTTTATTTTAAATAACACTTCTTTATTTTAATAACAATATTAGCTAAGCTAAATATCTTTTATAAATCAGTAACGATGTAAAGATTTAATCAAAATATAATACAATACTTTTCGAATGACTCAATCTTTTTGCATTTATTGCCTGTGTTATATTTGTAGATGAAATCATAATCTGGATGGCTAAAGCACACCTGTCCTGTTCATTGATCGTAATTTACATGCTAAGTCCAAGTTAATCACCTCGGTAAACAGTCTGGAAGCTTCAATGGAAAAATATTTCCATAAAATTTTTACTTTGAGTCATATCTTGAAAACAAATTTTTTGTTTTTTTTTTTTTATTGGTTGACTTCTGCATAAATTTGTTGTTAGCTGTGTGCATTGAGTCATTTTGACAGGAAACATTGAATTGGTTGAACCTCTTCATTGTGTATCGCGTTGTTTGCCTATTTTCGAACTCAGTGACTTTTTGTTCAGTATTGAAAACCAATATAAGCTATCCTAGTGTTTATTTCGTACAAAACTAGTGGTGAGCAACACTACGGACCAAATTCGTGTAAAAGTATTGCGAAGTCTACGAATCAATCGAATATTTGAGCCATACATCGCTAAAATATCGAAAACGCAGCTCTTCTACCCTAACATAAATGCATTTGTCCATCGAACTATTTGTACCAGTTACGTACATTCGCTGAATACCTTATAAAGAACATTTTAACCGACTGAATATGTAAATATTAAGTATTTTTTGATGATTGATAGCTTAAGGCTTCGACTGAATCATACAGGTAGATCTTGCGACGCTTTTACGTACATTTTGTCGCTAGTGTAAAGAGCCGTTAAATTTGCAATATTATCTCCACGCGACGCCATAAGAGAAAGAAACTGTGAGGTTTCAAAAAACATATTGATTGTACATTGGTTCTTCTCGTGTTCGTAGAAAACGTCCGATAGATCAATCATCATTCATCACGATGAAATCCGGTTAGTTTTATGCAAATTCGTTCCAGGAACATCGCACATAGTAATTAAGTTTGGTTTTTTGCTCTTAACCTGTTTCCCTCGTTCGTTTTTTGTATAGGTACAATTTAAGTGGCGCGAATGTGAATGTGTTTGTATTTTTCTAGTTTACTCTAATTATAAATACATTTCGTGTGTTATTTACCTTTTGGTGGATAAAGGGGGATATAAGTAGAAGACGTTTCAGTTACATTTGTTGGAGTATGTTGTGAGACTGAAATAGGTGGGGCGGGGTAGGAGATGGGGAATAGGAAAGTACCCGGCTATTCAAATCTCACCACTAAACAAAGATATAATTATTTAAAGGAACGTTTCAATTCTAAAGCGATTATAAATAATCACTTTGTTTTTAATTGTATTTTTACCCACTTATGTTTCGAACACGCCACCTCTGAGTCCAGAACCAAGGATCCAACCGCTCATGTTACGAAGGACGTAAAACGGAATAACGTATTTTTGTTTATTTTCAGGAGGCAACAGACACGCCCGCGCATCGGCGGGGGCGTACTCCGGCTACGTCAACGGCCAGCACTACGGGGGTACCTACAACACCCCCGACAACGGGCCCACCGTCTTCAACCGCTTCGGAGACGGCAACCAGGACTCCAGCCACGACGGGGTCTTCGGCTACGCGGGGCAGAACCCCGCAGGGTCTGGCGGGAGCTACGCCCCTAACTTCGGCTTCGGCCCCGCAGTTCCTCCCTTCTCTAATCCGGCAGAATTCAACAATTTCTTCCAGGGTTATTTCAAAACGTTGAGCAACAATCTCGCAAGGTTAGTGTGTTGTGTGTGATGTACAGTTTGCTGTAAGAGTATGATTTGGAAATAAATGCTTCTTCAATTTTTATGGGTAGTCGATTAGAAACATTCGACATTCCGTTTTTTTTGTCTTTTTCGTTTTCATGCAAAACGTGTGAGAAAGAGAATGACTATGAAATAATTTGGCAACAATATACATATATTGATTCCTTGTCGACGACTCTTAACTTTGGTAACAACAGTTTGTTTCGGAGTATCTTCATTCACACCATACTTGGCCAAATCCTATGCCTGTCTCTTTCGTATATATTCCAGTATTCCATAGCAGTCCTTCCTCCAAAGCTTTTTTACTGGTTAAGGAACAATATTTACCTACTGACTATTTCTAATCAACGTATTACGCATAACATACTAAATATTTATATTTATTTCATACAAACAAGCTACATATGATTACAATAAATTTAATTGTATTTTTAATGAAACAGAGTTATTTGAAATATTTTTGGATGTTAACGTGTAAAAGCCAGATACAAAAATAATTCAAACCCCTTTTTTTCGAAGCCATGACTAATCTAGTACTTAATAATGTAAGTCCTATTTTGTATGCTTATCCTAGTATAATATTTTTCTGTATTTTATGGTGATGGTTTTTCTTCTTATCTGTATCTTATTCTCCGCTCGTGCTACTTGCCCATTCAGTGAGAACACGGACCGCCGAGGTATCGTAATATCGCTGTCACCAGAATATCCAGAATCGTTAAATGAGCGCTATCATCACCATGTTCTAGAAATGTGGAAACAGTTCTATACCACACTAAGCCGATTGCATCTGAATGTGCAAACAGTTCTACACTCACACTAAGCCGATTGCATCTGAATGTGGAAACAGTTCTACACCACACTAAGTTGATTGCATCTGAATGTGGAAACAGTTCTATACCACACTAAGCCGATTGCATCTGAATGTGGAAACAGTTCTACACTCACACTAAGCCGATTGCATCTGAATGTGGAAACAGTTCTACACTCACACTAAGCCGATTGCATCTGAATGTGGAAACAGTTCTACACTCACACTAAGCCGATTGCATCTGAATGTGGAAACAGTTCTACACTCACACTAAGCCGATTGCATCTGAACGTAGAAACAGTTCTACACTCACACTAAGCCGATTGCATCGGAATGTGGAAACAGTTCTACAACAATAAGAGAGGTTTGAAAGTCAACCAGTGGTGTTAAATTATCCTTAGGTTAATTATGTTTGCTAATTTCTGTATTTTATGGTAATGGTTCTTACTCTTATCGGTATTGTATTCTTCATCTTCTCACTCCCTGTTTATAATTGTTTTATTATATCTTTTGGCATTTTATGGTAATGGTCTTTTGTCTTATCTGTATCTTCCTTTTCTGCTTCTCACCTTCCCCTCAGCCTCGCCCCGACCTCAAGTTTCGTGGAGCCATCATTAATCGCTGCTGTCCCAGCTACTATTCTTGAACCAGATATGGAAAGGTATGTGAAATACTTCCCTTAAAAACTTATTAAAATAATGTAAAGAGCGGAAGCCGTTGTAACACAATGAATTAAATTTAGGTTATGCAAAATAATTTAAAACTATTTATTTTTGTTTGAAAATTTGATTGCATAGAGAAATTATAGACGCTTTGATTAAATACTACGAGTAGATCACATCTTGGCCTTATGTTTAATCTGGCATTATTGTTGGCGAGTCTTTCTATACGTCTAGAAAAAAGTGTCAGACCTATAAAAGTGCTTTAAAGTATCAAATCTCCCACTAACAAATGTATTTCGGATTTAGTTTTATAGTACAATGTGGTAAATTAAGTTATTTAGGGTATAATCGGAAAACAAACAAAAAACATATATATGTCTGAGCTTCTCAAAAATATAAATATTTTTTTGCGTAAATCGAAAAAGCCAGCCGTCGTTAAATGACAATGTTAACTTTATCGCCGCCAGAATAAGGAGTGCGTGAAATCTTTCGAATTTAACGAATTGCATAGCCTTTAAATAAATATATTGTTTTACCGGAGTTCAATAATATCACAGTGAGAAATACATGTCCATTTTCGTACCAGTGACGTGCGGTTCATAGGAAACGACTTCTATGTGCATGATTCGTGTTGAATCGAAAAACAGTTTTTAAACAAAATTTTAACATTTTTTGGTATTCTCCCTAAGGGCATTTCAACTATTTTTTTTACTTTTTTGATGCTCCCTGTTCTACAATATTGTGCACAACTGGGCCTGTTTATATAACCGAAGACACTAGCGCCAATTCTCAAGTATATCGGCAATGTGTAAACTATTTTTTTTTTGATGTGAAACGGAATTCGTTAAGAATTGAATAAGTTAGAGTTTTACAAATGAAACGCAAGTAGCTATTTGACTTTGATTCAACCACTACGTACGTACTTCAGTCAGAAATGTACTTACCTTTTTGTTTGTTATTATTGCTCTCAATCTCTGCTCATCAGTTCAAGGCCAGACAGATTATTTCAGCATCATTCGCACGTATTCCGGGGCACCATTAAACTACTAGAATGACTAATAAAGATCTGGTTTGTTTTTCAGTGTCTTCCAGGCGAATCAGCTGCACCAGCGGGCGGCTTGGGATGCCGCCCAGAAGGCCTACCAGACGGCCTCCAGCAACCGGTTCGGGGGGTCGCCCGAGTACAATTATAACTTCAACGACAATGCCCCCGGAGCTTCGGCCAGCGCATCCATCGGACCCGGAGGGGGGCACCAGTCTGCCAACATTTACCCTGAAAGTGCTGTAAGTCAGGGCTCCATCAGTTCTACCGTGTCAATAAAGCCAAGACCCTCCACACAGCGAGCCCAAGATGACACTGAATCCGCAGAACCTTTGTGTGGAGTTGTCGTTGGACATGTTAGCAATTATTTTCGATAAACGATCCGAACGACGGCCTCTACGGTCGAGTGGTAAGACGCTCGACTACGAATCCAAAGGTCGCGGGTTCAAACCCGGCGTGCACCAATAACTTTTATTCAATTAATATGTGTAATAACACATTTAATTCATATAAAGATAATAAAAAGGTAATTTGCGGCACGTTCCGGAGTGGTAGATACTCTAAGTATCGCCCTGGTGAAAGACCACCATTCAGAATCGTAACGTTGCTTGAAATGGCTTTAGCCGTGTTTGGTGACCAGATCTGAATAGCCAGGTACTTCTCAACCTTCCTCTTCCCAATCTCCTACCCCTCCCCACTACCTTCAGCCTCACAACATACCCTATTTGGGGATGCCATAGTCTCACTGGCTCTAGACGGTTGAGAGCAGTTGAGACTCTTGTGCGGTATTCATATAAGAACTTCTTAGAAACAATTTACCATGACGACCTCCATGACAGATCTGTAATCTCCTTGACTCTACATCCTATGGTCGGGGGTTTGAAGCCGGGCGAGAGAAATATATTTCGGTTATTTTACATTAAACTTAAATAAAATTGTATATTAACTCATTCTAGAGCAGATTGAAAGCATTATTTAGAACCGAAACCTAACTTGAAATGGCTTTAGTCATGTTTAGTGACTAGATCTGAATATCCATGGACTTTTCAACATACCTTTTCCCCTACGTCCCGTTTAGTTTTAGAATATTCCCCATATAGGGAAATGTTCTACTGGTTCCCATGTATGCCACACACACGGTGTCTGAAAACTCGTGGTACAACAGAAAAATGAGATTATTTGCATCACATAAATAGAGAACCTAAATGAATTTATATTTTTTCGATTTGAGAATTATTACAAAAAAAAGGGTTTTTGCCTTTTTTGGCGTATTTAGGGTTAAGAAACTATTGGAGCTAGGTCTACGTTTCGACGAATTTTCGACGTTTAGACAGCTGGAAATAACCCCTTAACAACCGAATATTTTTAATTTCACAAAAAAATCCAACTTCTAGCTCGATTTCCTCGAAAGCGAAAACTCAGATCAGAAAAGTTATACAGCAAAATCGACTCAAAGTGTAATAAAGATTCATCAGTTTTCTTTCGCTTGTGTCACGAGTTTCCGGACACCCTATATATCTCAATCAAGATATAATTATTACACCGTCAATTTTGAAATAAACTGCATTTTGTTTCGGCAATATTTATTGCTGCAATGGGAGATTATGACACCTTTAAAGATAAGAAAATTCATGATATTTCGGGCCATGCAAGTCTCAAAAACAGTCCTTTTGAATAAATTCGTATAAGCATTGGTATAAACTAACTAAACGTTGATAAATAAAATAAAAAAAATGAATACGTTCCATAAATTCTTGAATGCTTACATAATAATACATGATCAACCAAAATCTCGAAATTTGAGGACTGCATAAGAACAAACATTTGGCGGTGAGCACTGACAAACTGTCAAATATGTTGAACCTTTAAAAAAACGTCCCGGTTAAGCCGAACCCAAAGTCTGCTATCACCAAACTTACAAAGGTTTTTTTTTAAATTTTCAGGGAAGCCCAAATGTAAACACCAGATTCTCCAGCGACGGACCCAGCCCAGGTGGCTCATACGGAGTATCCACTTCCTCCTTCTCCAGCTCTTCGGACATCGGTGGCAAGAAGACCTTCCACAAGGAAGCCCAGACGACCGTCAATGACAATGGAAAAGTCACCACATACGTGGTCAAGAACTAATCTTGATCATTCTTCATTAACATGTAACAGTACTTTCGTATCTGTTAAATCTGAGTTTATTTGGTGACTGTTCTCCTCATACTTTGGTAAATCTTTAATCAAAATCTTGAATCCCGAAAGATACCAACGAGTAAATTACTGTGTCCAGTAAAAAAATGCACTGGACAATCGAGAGTTTAATTACCAATATTAAAAAAAATATGTATACTCGTAGATTAGGACTGTGTCTAAAATTTTAGAACAGTAAACAAAATCGTGTGATATTATCGAATCATTTAAAATAATATATATTTATTTATTGTTGCGAGCAAAACATTTTTAATAAACGTATTCTTTATAAAATTGTAATTTTATTTGTAATAGGTACATATTATTTTTACAATATTATGCGGGTATCAAGAAATATAAATTACTTTATTATTTTAAATTGAAAATGAGAAAATCCGAAGTCACAGCCAACAATTATTGAAAAAAATCAAGAACCGGTCACCAATATAATTAATCTGATTACTAAAGAATCAAGAATAATCTATAATATAATAGTCTCCAAGACATTTCTAAATACGACCATAGAATAAAATACATTAAAATACTCGTATGTACTGTCAAGTATGTTGAATTGTTGAATGAATATTAATTCAACGAAAAACCTATGTATAATCAATTATTACTTATTATTTGTTTTGCTAAATGGTTTGGCAAGTTTATCATCAATGTGCATTTGAGTTGTCGTCTCTGGAGACCAGGGGTTGGGTCTCCTCGGCTGGACTGGTCCGTCGCCGATTACCGGCTTTCTGGAGCAGCTGCAGACTGTGACATATCGAGGAGTCCACCCCGAGAAGTCGTTTGCTCTTCCATTCACATTGTAGTGATAGTGGTCCGTCGGGGCCAGCGGAACTATTGGTCTCCAGTTGGAAGCAAATCCACTAGGAATCCTCACATCCCCGTTGTATGTTTCATATCCATTCTCACGTCTGCTTCCAAGTACTGGGATATCGTTTTCATAATACTGCGTGTTTGGTGCTCCTGGTATTTCGTGGTGATAGTATTGCCTATTTGGTGTCTGTGGTCTCTGATAATATGGTGGACTTGATCGATCGATGTTTGGAATTCTTGATTTCCAGTTGATATTGTTTCTCCAATTCGGTGCTTGATATACGGGTGGCTGTAGAATAAAGGAAGGCTTCTGTACACCGTGCTTGTCAGTGTCTATGATGACAGTTTCCCCAGCCTTCGGCAGGTGAGTTAAAATAACTGATGGCTGTTCGTTATCGCTATTTGGTTTTGCAACATCGTCATCATCGTCTACTTCTGGATTGATGTCTTCGGGTCTGACTCCTTTGAATCCTTTAACAACTGGAACATCGTCATCATCTTTGAATTGTTTCTTAGCATTTTCACTGGTTGATATAATGACACTAACATCATTAATTACTTTTTTGACTTTTGGATTATTTTCACTTCCCACACTGTCTAAACCATAAACGCATATGTTGTTCTTGCATATAACGTTCACTGCATCATCTTCCGAGATTTTGTTTATTGCAGGTTGTCCAAAGTTTTGGTTTACTACTATGGTGTTGGCGTACGCCAGTGGATCCGGGACTTCTTTGTTCCCTGGGGAGTAAATTTGAACATTTCCTACGGAGGGCTTATGTTGTGACCCAGAATCAATGAAGTCCACATTGGGGCGAATTTGGAATGCATTTCCTTGAAAAGAAAGGGTAAAAAATCGATAAAATTTTCATATCAAAATACACGGATATTAAAAAAAATGGGAACGAGAACACAGAGAGTAATATCGACTGCTGTGAAGACATGGCCAGAAAATGGTATTTTACAAATACCTCAACTTGTAAGGTTAGGTTAAGTCAACTCTTTGGTTAGAATGGATTTAAAAAAAAATTTAGGAAAGGGATTATTCTTCAAAAAAGCTTGGTAATTGTATAATATTACATGGATGTTTCAAATATATGGTAGAATACAAATTGTGCTCTTGTAAAACATAGGTACTTTATCGCTTGTCTAAATTTGAAAAAATCTTTTTAATTTTTTCAACATATCTATCCGTTTTAATTTTGAAAAGTTCAGCCTTAGTAAGGCGGTACATTATGTGAAAAAGTTATGTACTCACCATCTTTAGCGTTAATAATAAGGGAGCAAATAAGAAAAACACCAAGAATATTGCTTTTCATTCTGGACAAACTGAACTTCGATAGTGTTGGCACTATCAAATTGTTATAACTCTGGACTTGAACTGAATTATGAGTGGTTCTGTCCCGGCATAATCTTACAAAATTACATATAATTGGTCACTTGTTGCTAAATTGTCATACGAACGTTGCATTGGCGTCTTCCAACCATTGTTCTAGGCGCAGTTCTTAGACGGAAAGAAACCTACAGACAAGGGAAGGAAGATATAATCTTCCCAAAATCACAAACTTTGTGTAAAATATTTTTAAAACATCACTTTTCTGGAAAGTGTAGTATTAAAGCATTTATTTTTTAAACGCGTTATGATACGCTGTGATCATGAAGTGGTACCTAGGATTTAAATGGAGTTAACAGTTTGAGGAAGTAGAAATTTTGATCATTTTATTGTTCTTCAATTCAAGAGTATCCGCTGACCGGTTTGGTATTGAGCGTGGTGGAAATCAATGAATAAAATAAACATGTTGGTGGTTTTCTGAGAGTTGTTTCTACCTACGCCAATGTGTAAAAAGTACTCATGGAGTACTCGCTGCTTCGGTAATCGGTGTGATGTGTCATTAAAGAGTCTTCAGATTGACGTGAGATTTACCTGGAACGTTAGATTTGCAGATCACCATCGCACGTGCAGAAATCAATAACATTTTGCATAACTAACGTAATTCTGATGCTGTTATCTTAAAGCAATACGTAACAGATATTGAAATATTATAGACATTCGACCCATAATTTACTTTATAAATAATTTGCTTTGTGAGTACATACGTACCTAAGGGTCAAATAAAATGTTCACTAAGCCTACTCAATTACGGAATTACATTTTTCGCATTACTTGTTACTTAAAAAAATATTATCTACATAACATATCGTTTATAAGTTACTGTAACAATGCAATTACAGTTACGTATTTTATTAATTTAACCAGTGAAAAATCAAGGAATGTACCTTGAAGGGATTTAAAAAGATTATTTAAAAAAAAAATGATGGTTCCAAATTTTAAAAGTTCACACTCGTCGTACGAGTATGTAGAAGGTAGCAGGTATATCGGTAACTACTGGGATGGTTTGCTACCCATGGTTTACACAACAATTCAGATAAAACAAAGAGCTTCCGTTGAAAGATTACTTTTTATCACACATGATCTTTTCATACTTCAATGTCATACTTGCCTAATACAAAATACAATGTTCTCGTCAATATTATCTACAAGCAAAAAAAAAAGAATTTATGGTGACTTGAAACTGTACACGAATTAAACATTTATTTAAATGAAATAGTTCTTCGAATAATTTTTATTGGCCAAATGAATATTTTCTAATAAAAAAAAGCAAAAAACTATTCGCCCAACGTGGGGCTCGAACCCACGACCCTGAGATTAAGAGTCTCATGCTCTACCGACTGAGCTAGCCGGGCTTGTGGTAGAGCTGTGGTATTGTATGTATAAAACATAAAAAACAAATTGAAAAAAAAAGTATATTTCGTGAGTATTCTATTCGCTAGAAAAAAAAATCATTGAAAAATAAAGAATTAGGTGAGTCAATATTTTATTTCAACGTGATTTCAACAAACAATTTATAATAATTAGTATATTTATTACGACATCTATATTTATTCTTGTAAGGTTTTTCCGAAATATAGTTTACCGATTGCTACATAGATGGCTCAGTGAAAAATAATCATAAAAATAATGTAATAAAATATAATATTATAATTTTACCTTCCTGGGAAAATAAAATTAGTGGCCTAATAATTTTATTTTTTGCCTTAATTTTATTTTCTTTTATTACTTCCCCGAAAAGAAAATCGACTACACCATTTTGTTTTATTTGTCTATTTTTCTATTTGAACAGAATCTTATTATATTGTGTTTGTGTTTCTGCCGCCAGAGGTAAAAAGTTGAAAACAACCGTAGTGTCGGAAGTCCCATTCAATCTCGTTTCCCACACACGATATTTTAATTACCGTATTGGTTGTATTATTGATATTGATAAAAATAGTTTCAGTGGTACTTTGGAAAAAAGAGTCATTATGAACTAGGTACCTTTCAACGTCGGTGACGAAGAAGAGATGAGAAATAATTACAAAAAAACATGGCTAACTGACCAGCCGTCTCTCCGGAAGAGTAGAAGATGATGGAATGCCACACAACTCTGTCGTCACACACGCTCCTTGCTTCATTCACATTCATGCTTCGTCTCATGCATACTTTTCTGTTAACCTGACTCTTGACTTGCCTCGGCTCAAGCACTTCACTGTAGCTGCAAAAAATAATATTAAAAATAAACCAATAAAGAGAAATCTTTTCAATAGCGACTTCCGCGTTCAAACTTTCGTCTCTCGTTAACATACTTCCCAATTTATGAAGAGTTTATTTCTTTGAATAGTACTGTAAAACAGGTTCCAGCATAACTTTTTTTATGATGGGCAATAAATTATTATCAAAATAAATCAAAGTGAAGAAGCGTGGAAATAGCCTGCCTATCCAGACGAATCCGCCATTTCCCACACTGTTGGCTTGATCAGCAAACCGTTATTCAAAATAGTTGTAAAACACCGAGTGACAGTTTCGCTAAACGGTTCAGCTCCTCCGATCTACGATATAGCTACGAGCTATAGCTGTAAATAGTACTCAATCAATGCTTCATGGATAAATGCAAGATAATTCTTGACGTGAGTTATAGCTGCCCAAAGAACACGTAAAAAAATCTCGGCAAAATTTTAAATAAATTATGAAATCATCACCACCGATTCCATTTGTCTGTGTGTTATAATTTAAGTTTGTTAATTTGCTTCCTCTTGCCCAACTCTTGTCCAACTCTTGTCCAACTCTTGTCCAACTCTTGTATAAACCGTGAACGCTTACTAACAATAAACTTGTATGTACCCATATTTCTATATATATTATGTAAAAAAAGGGAATTATTAATTCAACATAATTTACCTGTGTGAACGTACGTACGAGTGTGAATTGAAAAATTCAAACTGATGTGTGTTAAGAAAATTATCAATTTAAAAAATAATCTTTCCAAATCCAGACAAGCAATACAGTACTTTCCCACCTATAATATATTTTACCAGATAAATATTTTTATTCTATATTTGAAATATGCGTTCAATTTAATAGACCGGTTATTAGCTGAATGATTCCCACCCGGACGTCGTGGGTACAATTCCTCAGCTAGCTAAGTCCTCCATCATTGCATAAACAACATCTACCGCTTATTATGATGGTATTAGGAGTTTTTCAAATATTGTCAAGTTACTCGTAACCCGGGAATGTTTGTCTTTCTTTCAAAATACATAATTTAAAAAATAGTAATTGCAAAACGGTCAACAATTTCTGATATTTTATCGAGTGTCAATTATAATTTAAAAAAAGGAACCGGTTTCTCGGAGAAATAATATCGACGGTTCCAGTGACTACAAAGTAACCGGGACAGGAATATCGACCATCTCTACCACTCAGTCATCGGCCGGAACTGCAACGGGACCCAATGACTTGTCGAGGGAAGTGACATAAATATCTAAAAATCATAATTATAGGTATTAAAGGAAAACCAAGTTCCTACTAAAAGAATATTTGTCGGTTTCTACCGAAGTAAAAAAAAAGTTCAGAACATTAAACATAGATGTATAATCAAAATAAAAAGTTTATTTAATTTATAAATAAATATTAAAACTTTGTATATTACCGAAATTGTAAAGTTATTGTTTAATTTTCATTGAATATGGCAAACCACAAAGTAATTGCTTTCTACAAAAAAATAAATAAAATACCAACATTTTTTTTTAATACAAATAATAACGATTTTTTTCATTTTTTCATTAAATAATTATATAAACTAAGAATTAATATTAAGTAGAAATTAAGATTTGTACAGAGCCCTTGAGGTGATTTTTTTCAAAAACGCCGCTATACAAATTATCAAAATATTATTATTATTACATAAAGTAAATATTTGAATATATGATCACTAAATAATACAATTTTGATATCGAACGAATGATTACCTAAAAATATGATAATCTTTTTTAGGTTAAAGCAACTAATATTATTTATTGATTCTGTTGAAACAAAATTTCTCAGTTTTTAATTTGGCATGATTTTTCACCAGTAACAACTAGTCTCTTAAAATAATTTCCTTTGTGAATATGTAAGTACCTACGTAAAAGTGTAAACTTTTCAAATCACAGCGCCCTTGAGATGATTTTTCACTTATCCAAATATTATTATTATTATTAGAACTAATGTTAATTAAAATTATCAAATTATCAAAAAGTCCCTGACTCCCTACCTAATACATTACCTACCCATAGTGTATTTTATATTTAAACCTTATTCTATTTTTGAAATGGATGCACTAAAGCAACTAATATTTTTTCTTGACGCGTCAAGTTGCATTGCGTGATTCTTCACGGGCAACAACTGGTTTATTATAATTTCTCTCATTTCCGGTACAGATTATTTCAATTCTAGGGATTAGCTGTACAGTGTTGATTACGGTGAAGGAAAGAGAATGTTTACTTTATCATTACTATGCACCAGGTTCGCACTAAGTCAATATTGCGAAGGGTTAAAAATGAACCACCGGTGTTATGCTGTATATTCAGCTGTGTATGGTGTATGAAGCTGCCAGATGTAGCATTATATTCAGTTGTCAATGGTGTCATTATGGTATTACAAATAACACACTTGCATTGTGTCCTACCCCGCCCCCGGGTCATATTTCATGTCCCACCTTAGTCAAATATGGAATGTAGCGCGCAAACACTAACATTATTAAAGAAAACGAAATTTTAAAGTTTTTATTTAATTTTCATTAAATATGTCAAACCACAAAGTGATTGCTTTCTAAGAAAAAAAAAACTCCACATTTTTTTTTAATACAAATTATTACTATTTTTTTTTCATTAAATATTGACATGCAAATTGACGCAATCTATTTTAAACAACAAAAAAAAGTGTTTTTAAATAGAGCGAAATCGCCTTATTAGTATTTTCAGCTGAAGGCATTTTCATTTACAAAATATGTTTGAGGCACATAATTTAAAATAAATGTACTCGTATATACTAAAGGTATTTGCAATTTCTATAAGTTTGAAATGTTACCTTTTGGTGCTGACACCATATTATCACTAAACTCGATTACAAAACTTATTTTAAATGAGCTTATTAGAAACCTTCGTCAATTTGACTACGCGGTAAAATAAAATATAACATCCAACGGACTAGTAATTGGAAAAAAAGTATTAATAAACTAATTTGGTATTTAATTAAGGTATCAACATTTTAAAAAAGTGTTAATTGATATATATATATTCATTTTAATGATGTTTATTGGTGTCGGAAAAATATCAATACCCGTCATGTGAAAATAATAATTCCTGACACCAAATATAAAAAAGGCACGTTAATCGAATGAAGATTCGGAAGAAATGTAAAATATCTATGTATAAAAAAATATATCGGTAGATATTATTACAATTTGTGCATTTCATTTTTTGCAACATCTCTCCCGATGACAAATGCACAATTCAAAGAAACACGCTGTTAATCCGTTAACCCTGTTTCACAAAAAAGTGCACCAATATTTAATAAGTATGTACTAGAACTAGATGTTTACAAAAAGTCTTTAAAAAAAAAAAAAAAAATGCATCTAAAAAATACCACAATAATTGTAATTCGGCGTAGTCGATTTGACGAAGGTTTGTAATCTAGGACTTTAACGAGTTAACCCCTTTATTAGAATGGTTAATATTATTATTGTTCAGCGTCTCTGTTACTTTCCAACGCGCGTGTTAAATACCGTCCCGTAACGCGACCATGACTATAATTGAATTGAATACAATTTAACAGTAATTGAATCATGTTACAGAGATCCTTGTGGATTATGAATGAGTGCAAAGGGTTCGAAATTTATAGCCATTCCTCGCCATTCGTTACCCCGGTAGGCAGGAGTGACAGATGCTTTTCAAATAGTTGCATACGAAAATATGAATGTTGGCTTTGCAACCATTGCATGAGACCAGATTTTTTTCAATTATTCATATATATTATTTTAAGTAAGTGCCGGTATTATAATATCCCAATTATGGTTGCCGAGAGAGAGAGTTCCCTACAAGAGCAATGTTTTAACACGCCGATATGGTCGTCTAGTAACAGCGAGCTATTGAGAAGAAATACTATGGTGTCTGTATATGTAAATAACGCTAAGATACATACATAAAGTATCTTACCGATGGAATAACCTGACAAAACATTTATCAAAAAAGGTGGATGTTTTTTTTTTCATAGTTTTTAGCATTGGTACGCTTAATTTCTTGGATCGCTTCGTACTTTATTGTAAATAGGTATATCTAAAAGCTCCAAACTGTATCTCACAGCAAATGAGCTCTTTTTTGTTTCAACTAATAATAAATTCACATTAGCAAGAAATAACAAATATATATTAAATTATAGTAACACAATCTACGAAAAATACTGCCTCAACACAGGCTTGCCTAGTGAGGCAGATTATGAAAAGACAAAATTAATTACAAAAACTAATTTTTACAAAAACTAAGTTTATATATATTAAGCGAATACGTTTAGTAGTCTGTACATCTATTTAATTTACTGTGTTTATTTTATATATAAATATACTGTTTCCAATGTATCGATCTCTTGTTAAAATATATTAATCATTGTACCCACACCTTTATACAACCTTATATGTTTATCCTTTATTTTAGTTATTATTGTAAACTATACTTAAATGAAGATTATTATTAACTTTTTTTTCGTTATGAACTGAAACATTTCACAGTCGGCAAGAAGGTTTTATTATCACTTTGGTAACAAGCTGTTAGTTGATCGATGATGCGTGTAATGTAGCTATTGACTTATCTTACAGATAGGGATATAGACAACTATTGTTAACATAATTTGTCTATCCATTACAATACTTAAGCATCGACGTATAAACCACAAAAAATAATCGATGAACTCAGAAGATTGCTGTATGGTACAGCGGGAAAACTTTTTTTTACTTAACTTTGATTTAAAAACAACAAACAGGGTCACGGTAATATCAAGTACTTATTTGTGCTAATGGAAACTGTTGACAGCATTTAAAAAAATGTACAAAATTAGATGGCAGGCAATTTTATTGCGGCTAGGTTTTATCCGTGGCCGTATAGCGTATGACGTAAGTGCCTACGCTACATCTTCTAGCCGAGCTCCGACGTAACAAGACGTCCCAGGACAATAAAGGTGAAACTTTGGCCGAGCTTTTACCGCGCGGGCGAAATTAGAGTAGCGAAACCCTAAAATATTGCTAAAAGCTGTGCTGGCTCGCACACGGGCCTTAATGTGAAAGCTTTCCATGCCTGGTGCCGTGCTCTGTGCAGTCACCTCTGCAGCACTGATTGTTGCCTCCGTCCGTCATTAAGCTGCGCCATTATTTAAATTGTGCAATATTTTAAATGTAAGTACAGGTGAGCTTAAGTTGAGTAATTGTCTACCTACGGCAGAAAATAATCAGTGTCCTGACGGCAAAAACTTGCGATCAGTGAGCTCTGGCGTTTATAAATTTTCACCGGTATGAAATTTCAAGCTCAACGCACGTATTTTCAGCACGCAACGTAATATCGATGATGAGCTATGGATCCTTGATGTACTGTCAAAAAATAAGACAAGTTGGCATAGTGTTTTTGTAATTCGATTGTTTAACAAGAAAAAAGGTTTCGATAAAGGTAGCGTTGAAGTTCAGACGTAGTCGGGTAGTAACAATCCGTTATAAATAAACAAATATTTCCTTAGTTTACTACTCTTGCCTCATGATCATCCCTTTCCTGGTATTGCTGGCCAACCATGGCGATGGTGCGACCTAGACTACAGGTCAGTAGGTACAATAGTGGTTAAAAAATTAAAGAAACCTTTTACTGACCAAAATGTATTTAAACATTTGCAGACTTTTTTGAGCTTTTACCCTACTTCTTAAATATCATCAATGCTGATTGTTCTGGGTTGTTTCGTAACCTACACATAAAACACTCAGTAACATGTGAAATATGTCAAAGTTATAAACGCTTCCGCACTGCTTTTGACAAACTACATTAAATTTGCGCCTTGTTTTTAAACGTGTCAAATAGAATTCAAACGCATTGAATAAGATTCAACTTCAATACTCTGCAAACATAATCGAATGGCAACCCTTTAGTAAGAAAATCTTTTGATTGAATACCCGATTCCACCTGTAAAACCCACAGCGCTAAAATGATATTTTCTATGCTTACGATATTTGTTTCCAAAACTTATTTTCCTGGTTCCTTTCGCGGCAGGAAGGGCCACCTTTATGACTACTTCAAGTCGTTATGTGTTTGCTTCGTAGCAACGGAACAAACAAAAGCAACGACAGAACCATAACGGAAATAAGTGACGCCTTCCCCTCCCCTAGTAGAGGGAAAAGGGGGGAGGCTAGGGGTTGATGTGACAAAGGGGAAAATGGAACGTGAAAAGAAAGACAAAAATTCCTTTTCCGAAATTACTGCTGGTCGGGCGTCGGTGTACCCCTCGCTGGGGGAGGGAGGGACGAAAGTTTGGGAGGAATGTAGAAGATGTTTCTTTCAAGAGACAGAAATAAACAAATATGTCCCGTAACCATATTCTGGGATACAAATCGAAAAAAAGCCTTTTTTGCCAAATCTACAAATTGTCACTGATTGTTTTGAAACTACGTGTACCCTCCTAGACGAACACCGTGCATCAATCCGCCGTAAAAGTTATTTTCTTTATTTCATTATAATGCTCTTATATTATTTTCATTTTATGTTATTTTATCTATTTATTTTACTTTTATTACTATCATTATTTTATTTTTATTTTGTTTTTTTTTTATGTTATCTTCATTGTTTTAAGTTTCTGATATGTATTTTTTTACTTATATGGCAGACAGAGTATTGCACCCACCGCTCTGTTCCGCTGAAATAAAAAGCTATTATTATTATTATTATTATATATAAGTATATAGTATGTATATTTACATTATTTTTAAGGTTGACCTTTACATCCGAATCTGCCCAAAGTGAAAGGAGCTTATCTATAAACCAAATAATGGAACTCCCATTGACTGCAGACCGTTGTACATATTCTACGACTTGCTAACTATAGTGATTGTGCATTCGATGATTCTTCTGTCGAGCAAAGCATTGAAAATTGGTATAAAACAACGTTACCGTGTTTATTTTTAAATTTAAGCTGTGCAATAAAAAATCACTTTACACATAAGTAAATATGAATACTTTTGTATCCTTGTTTTACCCTACTTGCCTATTTGAGTCGTATAATTCCCATTATGGCTAAGTCTCGGGAATGTAATATTAATTCTAAGGCCTTACTTTAGGGCGACAATAAAGCCCCTTGCAGAATGGGAGGCTGAGACTCCCAGAAAATATTGAAACCTGGATATCCAAGTGAGGTTGTGCACAAAATTGGGAGCAGATAAAAAAATAAGCAAATAAATATGTTTGCTCATATTTTGTCTACAGAGAGCTTATTATTTTATTTATTTTTACAACTAAGTCAATGTAAAAAAAAACAGCCACTGCTTTAAAAAATCATATTTTCTAACCGACACAAAATGTTGAAATAAAGATTTGATCAGATCATTTTTACGCTTGGGTTGGCTTCATTTCGGTTTTCTTTTTTAGGTCATTCACTCTCAGCCCTGAAAGTGTATATCGTGAATTTAACCCAAATAGTCATACTTCAATTTTTTATATCTTTCCTTTATGCAATCTGGATTTCATTTTTGTTGAGACCTATATAATATAATGGTTAAAGAAAGAAAGAGGTTTCAGAATAATTTTTGGTATGTATTTAAATCAATTCTTTTAAACTTATTTTTATAATAATCATAATGAACAATAAAAATGAAGCAGGAGTGAGTACGAAGCTTTCTAATCTTTATCTTAAATTATTTTGATTGACATTTTGAAAACTGTTAAATTACAATAAGGAAATTTTAAAACATTCTATGTTTAAATAAAACGTAGTATATATTTTATAACCAACAACTTATGACTTATTTCTATTACCTTATCGTCAAACTAATTACTGCCAACTATGTAACAAAATTTAGGTAACTCTTTTAAAATATATTCCTATAGTTTGATCTAAATTAAATGATTAATTGTGCGGAATTAACGCAACTTACTCAAACATTCCTACAGGATACATAATGCTGTCACATGTTGGGATAAAATACAAAAGCCATACGTAGGTACGAAAACAAAAGGTCTTTATGATTAATAACCGTTCATTTATTTAATATTAGAAGTGTTACGTTTTTGCTTTCACATTCGCATTTCTTCATTCATCGTGACACCAAGAGGTTAATCATATTAACCCTGTAACCCAGAGAGCAGCGAGAGGGATTTATGTGGAATACAGATGACGTACTTGCGCCTAGATGGGGCCCATTATTTCGGTATTCACTCCAGTCCCAAGACGCTCCTGTCCTCCCCCGGATGTTTATACTACCCCATACTACCACTGGGAAACTGGGGCCGAATCCCGAAATGATATTCTTGATCCTCGCTCATTTTATTTTGCTCAAACATTATATAAAAGTTATATTACAATTGAGTAAATATACTGAAAACCTTTTTTTTTGCGAACATTTGTTTGTTAAATTGCTTTGTGTCTAAAATAATGATGGTAGTAAAACTTCGATATCTTAAGTGTAAGATTTAAGTTTAAGTTAAGTTTAACCGTAAAAATACAGAGCATCTTAAACATGGGTGTTTGTTTAGTTTTGAAAAAACGCTCCTCAATTACATTATTATCTTCTTATTTGAGTGCGTTATCCTATCGGATGTCGGCAATCATACATTCGTTGCGTAATTTTTTCGAATAAAGGTTTTGAACCATCATATCGCGCACTGCAACTAACTGCCGTAAGTCAAAATATGTCAAACTGGGAAATGAGCTTTAAACTTTTGCATCTTCAATATGTTTATGGATATAGACATGAATTAAGATGTTGTGTTCAAATTTAAAAGCATGAATAATGTTATCTAGTGTTTAGAGCCATAAAGAACTGTGCACCGTGACAATTTAGCAAAATTCAAACAACAAATGAAATCTCTTAAAAATGATTGAATGTTTAATGCGAAATTAAACATTCGTCATATTTCGACTTATGGGAATTAGTAACTGGTTGTCCCTACAAGTTGACAAATGTTTAGTTGACCCCGTGCGATATATTTTTTTATGCCTTAACTCAGCCCTTCTTTATCAATAAAATACTTGAATAATTCATATAGTACCATTGTCAACGTATTGTTTTTGATTTTTCGTGTAGTGTTAATGACCCTTTTATTTTTTTCTATTTTTATTAGTTTAATCGTGACGATAGCAGGCATATTTTTTATGCTAATTCTTTCAAGTTTCTAAATTCCTTTCTACCCACCCTATATATTATTGGGATTCTTTTGGTATGTGTAAGAATTCAACAGCACCCTTCGCGTATCATGGAATGAAGTATTTTTTCGTATACCCACATTCCCACAAATTTATATATATATCGTATTTGTTAATATTTATCTAGTCAACTTTTGGGTATGGGGAAACCGGATTCTCATTACTTTAGACACACTAACAATGGAAAATAAGCTGGTACCTACCTACGAAAATACCAACATCTTAACGCACAATCAAAAGACTTTGGATAGTTTTTCCACTGTAAAAAGTTTTTTTTAATATCAGATTCCTTATGTAATATTTTAAAGGCTTAGATTTTTTACGTCCTGAAATGAGAGTTGCAGAAGGATAAGGAAGGTTGATAGAACCCAAACGCAATCCAAATACTAAGTTTGGAGATCGCGCTTTCGGAGTTTCAGGACCGAAGGCTTAGAATAAACTCCCTCCGGAACTAAAATGTATAACGAGCCCTACAGAATTTCGGTCCAAACTGAAAACTTACCTTTTCAGACTCCCATATCCTTAAATTTATTAAAAGAATCTCAACATAATCTGTCTCTCGACGAATCACCTTTAGATATTCAAGTTTTAACCAAATCCTGTAATGTACAACAAATTCAGAAAGTCCATTTTTTTATTTCGCTCCCATGCCCTAAATCGGAAAAAAAAAAAAAAATAAAAAAAAAAACAAAAAAAAATAAAATAAAATAAAATAAAATAAAATAAAATAAAATAAAATAAAATAAAATAAAATAAAATAAAATAAAATAAAATAAAATAAAATAAAATAAAATAAAATAAAATAAAATAAAATAAAATAAAATAAAATAAAATAAAATAAAATAAAATAAAATAAAATAAAATAAAAATAAAAATAAATGAAAATAAAAATCATAATTATTATTTTAAGTTAAAAAGTGTGGCTATCTGATGGGACCTGCCAGGTAAGTATGTTCGTGTATATTTTCTTATTTTAACTAGGAATTAATATGTAATAATAGAAAATAAGATCTGTACAGCGTCCTTGAGGTGATTTTTCACAAAAACGGCGCTATAAAAATCGTCCAAATATTATTATTATAACAATATAAGAGTAGCGCGATTTATTATATATATTAACAAAAATAAAGGCGTCTACACAAATAAAATATTATTATAATAATATATTACCTACAAGGAACGCATTTACACAGCTTCTAGACGGGCGTTGCTCATTTTTTCTTCCTACAAGAACTTTTTAACGTGCTAAAAACTTTTCTGTATTTTATTTTAGCTTGTTATCTTTTTCTACTTTTATCGTCTCCCCTTCTATCTTATATCCCATCTTCCATTAATATCACCTCCCGCGTGGAACAACTTTCCTGATACTAGATTTGATAACTTCCTCCGAGTTACTAAGTATGGAAAAGTTTAATTCGCAGGGGGACAATAAAGAAATGAGGACGTATTTCTTTTAACCAAGAATTTTAATCAAAGGGAACTTTTCAAAGGCTTCAAAGAGGATTCTGCGGTATTCTGTAGGATTATAATAATGGTAGCTGTTATTTGAAAACTTTGGTTAGTGCCCGTCACTTATTTAATTTAAGATGTTTTTACCGGAAATTACAATTATAGGCGAATAATATTTCATAGTTAAGTTAATTTTAGTTTTATGTTCTTATAATTATTCTTCAAATATGTCATTGTAGGAAGATAATGAGTTTGTGTCCTGTGTAAGAAAGTAAAGGAGTTCGCTGTACTAGAAGTCAGATAAGGATATTAACAGAAGGGTGAATGAATGACCGGAGGAGATGTAAGATAATGATTAACGAAAAAGGTTAAGAAAGAGACACTTAAATGGATTGCATATTTAGATAGGATAGACCGAGAAATTAGTGTCGGGAGAAATTAGAGTTACGCGCAGTGGATTTAAGACGAAGTCGGGGACACACGAGGAAGACAAGGAAAGATCAAGTGAATCAAATATATGATTTGGGTCATGAAAAGAGTCAGAATGACAGAAGAGAATAACGGACGATTGAAGAATGTGGATAAAACAAACAGTGCACTAGTTACGTAAGTTAAAAACATGGCTCGCAAAGGAGGTTTTATAGTAACGTGAATTTGAGATATGTGTCGCTTCTAGTACATTACCGGTTAAGGTTCCTTATGGCGAGAAACGAGGAACCGGTTCCATGGTTCAAGCGCTTTTCATTCTCAAAATATCGCTAGCAACCCCTCTCTCCCCCCCATCCTTTTTTTATTGGCGAGGAACCGGTACCAGCTCTTTCCGTTTTTAGAATATCGCTAGCTAGCTAGCAACCCCCCCCCCCCATGAAATTTCTCAGTAAGGAAACCCCCCCCAAACAAAATAAAAATATATTACAGGAATCCTTTCTTTATAACAAAAAAATCTTCTTTGGTACCATGGAACCCGTTAAAAAAATAACTAGATAAATAACCGGTTCCTCGCCAGTCACCGGTAACTGGAACCGCAGGGACACCCAATTTCCGATATCAACCATCCCTACTACAAACTTAACATACGAATGATTAAAAACAATTTCCATTTTAACCTAATTGTAAAAGTAATTAGGTTGTGACTGAGACCCCCTTTAGCCACTATTTTGTTTTATTAAACACGAAAGCGTGCGCTAAAATACGTGGAATACAGAAGTAATACGCAAATAGTTTATTTATTTGATTTGGTCACACAATATTCGTGTCGGTACACAATTACGTATTCCTTCGCAATCATTTACAGCTAATCGTAAAATATTTTACGAGTCCTTGCTTGGAGATGGAGTGTTTCCTCCGTGATTAAGTCCATAAATCAGGCTATCGACGAAGGCTTCCACCCGTATTCAATGCTGTTCGGTTAGTCGGTTTTAGGTTTGGCTTAAGGCTAATTCACACCAACGTCCGGTTCCGCTCAGTGCCGATATCGTTCCGCAAGAAAACTTATTGATATGGTATGAATATCAATCAAGGAGTATGTGCCAAGACAAATTTGTGTGGCAGTATATCTTTCTGCTCACCCTTATGATATTTAACTACTCATTTAGTTAAATAATTATTTTGAAGTGTAAAAATACTTACAACGCAGATTTTTTTTTTTTCACTAAATAATATTTTTAATAATTAATAAAAATATTATTTAGTGATAAACAAATGGTTTAAAAAAAAAATCTGCGTTGTAAGTAATTTTACACTTCAAAATAATTATTTAACTAAATAAGTAGTTAAATATCACAAGGGTGGGCAGAAGGATATACTGCCACACAAATTTGTCTTGACACATACTCCTTGATTGATATTCATACCATATCAATAAGTTTTCTTGCGGAACAATATCGGCACTGAGCGGAACCGGACGTTGGTGTGAATCAGCCTTTAGTATTATACCTGTATGTGCCTAGCCTCTTTCACAAGGGCTTTTTTAGCGTGATTCTATTTCGCCGTCCAAATGTATGGAATCTGTGGGCGGTGTTGCCTAGTCCTAAACGGCTAATAAAAACTTTAATTATTCATTTTTTTTCTTTGATGGGGCGTTCAAATCCCGGCGTGCGCAAATAAATTGTATTCAATTACTATGTCTTATTTTTACATTTCATTACTGCTTAATAATATATAGTAAATGTGCGGCACGTTACAGAGTGGAAGATACTCTCAGTATCGCCCTGGTGAAAGACCACAAAAAACGAACTATTGCTTGAAATGGCTTTTACCGTGTTTTGTGACTAGATCTGAATAGCCATATACTTCTCAACCATCTTCTTCCCATCTTTTTCTCCTCCCACTACCTTCAGCCTCACAACATACCCCAATTGGGGATGCCAGTCCCACGGGCTCTATACGGGAGCAATTTCGACTTTTGTGGGGTATTCACCTTATAAAAAAAGTCAACTACACTGCTTGAAGGGTAGTTACTGCATAATTTTATATTGTTGATTGATGGTATGGTTGCAATCTGATATTATAAAAAAACTTGTTAAAAGATGCAGTTGTGAAAAAAAAAATCATAATTATATTATAATAATTCGACCGGTCGGTAGCTGAGTGGGCAAACGCGTCAGATTTCCACCCGGGCGTCGTGCGTTCAATTCTTCTGTTGGCTAAGTCCTCCATCATTGCACAAGCAACATCTTCCGCTTATATGATGGCAGTAAGAGTTATTTTCAGTTGGCACTCCAACTCTGTCCAATCGAATATACGTGATAAAAAATAAAAAAAGGTATGTATACCGGAAGTAGAAATTTAAAACTGTTATCATCAAAAACGGCTAATATTCAGAGTGAATAACAGACCAACAACTCCCACTCAATTAAAATGTCGGCGCCAAATATTTTATTCCCGCCTGTTGTAATAATTCGCGAAACCAAACATCGTAACTAATCCAGCGAATTTGTGCAAAACTTATGAACCTACGTTGTTCAATTAACTTTACTTGGAAAAAATAATTATATAGTAATATTGGGTATATTTTATCCAGTACGAAGCTTTTATCAAACATTGCAGACGTCGTCACGTACACGGTTCGGGCCTCGGATAAATAAATAATAAGCTATTTGGGCGACACGTGCGGCGCTGAGGGCAACTGCAGAGGAAATTGATTCCACGAAACTAAAGGAAAATCCCACGGTACAGGGAATCTTTTTTCAGACGATGTTCAATAAATAACGTCTCTATCAATAAATAATCAAAATGATACATAATAATTAGATAGATTTTTGAACGTGAAGAATATGGTAAATAATTTCTGTATTGATTAATTATTGAAATATAAATATAATATAATATATATATATATATATATATATATATATATATATATATATATATATATATATATATATATTTATATAATACGATTTTATTTGATACCTACTTACAAAGAAGCTGCGGTTAGTTATATCAACAAAGGCGTTAAGTATCTTTTAAAAATATTGTAAAAAATGTATAGCTCTTTTCCATTAAAAAAAGTAAAAGCAATGTAAAAAAAATGATTAAATTGATATATAAAATGATTAAATTAAATTAATTTGCATATAAAATAAAAAAAAAAAAAACTAAAATGGTTTCCCGTACCGGGAATCGAACCCGAGCCTGCTGGGTGAAAGCCAGCTATCCTAGCCACTAGACCATACGGGATGTACTTAAAACTGATGCCAAATTTAAACATTGTGAAATAATCGTTAATATTTTCAATTTGTTACAATATCGTACATACACATCAAGGTCAAATTTCGATTCATGATTATTTTTATTATATTTTATTACTATTCATAAAATCCAATCACTAAAAGCGTGTAGGTATGTATTTCAATTATGATTTCACCGAGCGTGAGAACCACAAATAAATGACGCACATACCTATCCCTTTAGTAAATGGAAAGAATGCTGCATGCTTACATTGCTTAGGGTTACCATCCATCCCGATATATAAGAACTGTTACCCTTACTGACTACCTTGTCCTAAAAAAGAATGTCAACCACCCACTCTTTCCTGCGTGATCATGAGTTCGGAAAAGAGTGCGGTAAAAAACACGAGAAAGCCGAGCGTGCGCATTGGAATTTGTTCATCAAAATTGCAATATTATATTATTACAAAAAATTAAGTTATTATTAACAGTTTAATGAGAAAAAAATACACTTATTTACAAAATTAACCATGAACTCGAAAACCACCGTAAGATTGTAACGGTCCCGAAAACTGAGATTGGTTTCTTTTTTTTACAGTGAATATTGCACAAAAGCCCCAAGGGCTCCCAACCGTCTTAATCAAGTGAGACTATGGCATCTTCAATCGGGGTATGTTGTGAGGCTGAAGGTAGTAGGGATGGGAAGGAGATGGAGAAGAGGACATGTTGAAAGAGTTCTCGATGATAGGTCACCAATGATAATGATCCAGTGAGTGCTCCGTTGGAAGCGGCAGAGGCAGACCGAGGAAGAGGTGAACTGACTGACAGGAAAGAATTATTGGAGCAGGACGGGAAGGACTTAGGACTGAGTCACCAATGATAATGATCCAGTGAGTGCTCCGTTGGAAGCGGCAGAGGCAGACCGAGGAAGAGGTGAACTGACTGACAGGAAAGAATTATTGGAGCAGGACGGGAAGGACTGAGGACTGAGGACTGAGGACTGAGGACTGAGGACTGAGGACTGAGGACTGAGGACTGAGGACTGAGGACTGAGGACTGAGGACTGAGGACTGAGGACTGAGGACTGAGGACTGAGGACTGACTGAGGACTGAGGACTGAGGACTGAGGACTGAGGACTGAGGACTGAGGACTGAGGACTGAGGACTGAGGACTGAGGACTGAGGACTGAGGACTGAGGACTGAGGACTGAGGACTGAGGACTGAGGACTGAGGACTGAGGACTGAGGACTGAGGAGGACTGAGGACTGAGGACTGAGGACTGAGGACTGAGGACTGAGGACTGAGGACTGAGGACTGAGGACTGAGGACTGAGGACTGAGGACTGAGGACTGAGGACTGAGGACTGAGGACTGAGGACTGAGGACTGAGGACTGAGGACTGAGGACTGAGGACTGAGGACTGAGGACTGAGGACTGAGGACTGAGGACTGAGGACTGAGGACTGAGGACTGAGGACTGAGGACTGAGGACTGAGGACTGAGGACTGAGGACTGAGGACTGAGGACTGAGGACTGAGGACTGAGGACTGAGGAGGACTGAGGACTGAGGACTGAGGACTGAGGACTGAGGACTGAGGACTGAGGACTGAGGACTGAGGACTGAGGACTGAGGACTGAGGACTGAGGACTGAGGACTGAGGACTGAGGACTGAGGACTGAGGACTGAGGACTGAGGACTGAGGACTGAGGACTGAGGACTGAGGACTGAGGACTGAGGACTGAGGACTGAGGACTGAGGACTGAGGACTGAGGACTGAGGACTGAGGACTGAGGACTGAGGACTGAGGACTGAGGACTGAGGACTGGACAGGCAAGTGGTCTAGCCAGTGGAGAGTATTTGCGGAGAAGGCCAAATACCACCCCGGGGTGAAGCGCCGTGATGATGATGATGACATTTATATATACATAATGATTTGAAGAATCCTGATCGTGAAATTTAGTACCTTGAAAAGTGGTATTTTTAATTAAAAAGTTATATTCAGTTTTGTAAACATGGAAAAGTACAAAAATAATGAAATAGATATATTTTTTTGATATTTTATAAACATTATGCAACACAAAATATAACGATACTACTTGACAGACATATCTCTGCAGTAAAAAGAAGAACTAACGAACAAACGATTAATTTTTGAATTCATACATAAAATTGTATCTTCAAAATCTACACCAGTAATGCCCCGACTAAATAAATCTGTCGATATGTACAAAAAATACCTTTTAAAGTTCCCCATCCCAGGACGTCCCACAGCGTCCCGGCGAGACCCTACCCAAACGTGGCAACCCTGTGTATGCTGCATCTGTGTGAATCGTGTCCGTGTGATGTAGTGAATGTAAACAGAAATCTCATGGCGCATTCAGGGCGCGTTGCAGCGTTCAACTTTGACCGCTAACGTGGTAAATCACCTTCTTTACGTAATCAGGGGCGCTCAATATTCCGGGATCGTGTCTTCTGTTTACTTAGAATTAGTAGTAGGTGAAATGCAGGTCCAGGGGCGGATTAACCTCGAAGTGCCAAGTGACTTTTTTTTCGTAAATTAGTAACTATGTTAAATGAAGCACCATACATGTTTGTATCACCTTATTTATACGGACAAGTCTAACTAGTGTCGCCACGACCGAGCCTCCGTCGGGATAGATGTAAACTAAATATTATAATTATTTCATTAGTTTCTACTCTACGTTGATAAATGTTCTACGAAAAAAAAAATAATAATAAATAAAAAAAAATAAAAATAAAAATAAAAATAAAAATAAAAATAAAAATAAAAATAAAAATAAAAATAAAAATAAAAATAAAAATAAAAATAAAAATAAAAATAAAAATAAAAATAATAATAATAATCATAATTTTAAGTTAATAATTGTGTCTATCTGATGGGACCTGACAGGTAAGTATGTTCCTGTATATTTTCTTATTTAAACTAGGAATTAATATGTAATGATAGAAAGTAAGATCTGTACAGCGCCCTTGAGGTGATTTTTCACAAAAACGGCGCTATACAAATCGTCCAAATATTATTATTATTATTATTACTATGTGAAAACTTGTTATAAATATAGTTTAGGTGTATAAATAATTTCATGGTAATTTTGAATTTTCACAGCGTTACAAATACCATCAATATTACACTAATAGCAAACATTCGTACCCGGTTTTTTCCATGCTTTTTCCAAATATATTCGTAAGTATCCGTCGATTATCCCTAGTCGATGTTCTTGCTGAATTATTTCCTTCTGCACTTCGAACTAGGTTTTAGAAATATTCCGGTCGAGATGTTGCTCCTTAATATTGGCAATAAAATGATAAATAGCCCTATAAATAAATCAAAATTACTACCTAGGCAGGACATACGTATTTTACAGTAGATTTTTTTTCGAAAAATTATTTGTTTTGACACCTACGCACCTTAAACAATGTTTTAGGATGTAATATTTTCCAACCGTGAAATTTCTAATAGCGGAAACGATTTTTAATGAACGGTTGTAGATAACATATCCAGTTGTCGTTTTCAATGGAAACTTCAAAAGATTGGATGAAAAATACGCTCTGAGCTGAAAATCGTTGCGTCGAAAGTTGTAGCATGTTTTTGTTTCTATTTCCTGCGTAATCTATTTAAACCACTAGCCTTTGACAATTTGCCGTTTATTCCACCACCAAAATAACAAAAGTCATTTTTGATGGTACTTGGGGCAAGGCCTGGGGGCCTCGGGGTCTTTCGATCTTCGATGCGGCTCTTTCGCGGCGCTACGCTCCAGATCAAAGCATTTCTTTAATACAATTATTTACGTTTGTCTCACATGACGTGTATCGTTGAATCAAATTAAATCACTGTGGGTATACAAATAAAAATAACAAAAACGTTTACTCTAATTGATGTTTAATTTATTAATATTCGTTTATTTAAATTATCCATGCATCTTCAAACTACCAATGCTGTAAGTAACAGAGCAAACTATTTGTTCCGACAAAGGATATTTTTTACACGACAAGATTCTGTAAATAACGTGAAATTTCCTAATCTGTATTTTGGTTTATGATTATCAAAATAATTTGGTTTTAGTTTTTTTATATTAGTTATTTTTACGTTAAAGTTTACCTAGTATGTAATCATTTAATTTTCGTTTTTAATTAATAACAATATTTGAACTAATATACTACTTATTATTTTGATTTATGTGTATTTTAAATGGTTCTTACAGGATATTTTAAATTTATTGAGTGGCAAAATTTTGATGGTTTCCGGCAGCGCATTATAAAATGTCATCCCTTTATATAGTTTAATTTTAATTATACTTTAATTGTTAGTGCCCATGGATTTTTATTGCCTTCTGCTATCGCGGTTTTTTTTTTAAATTTCCGAATGAATAGTAATGTTTATTTACTGTAGCTTGTAAATTATTGTGAGGAAATCTGATATTCCTGAATAAAAATATAGTGCAATAGGAAAATATATATAATTACTCTAATTAACCACCAACCGTGGGTAACAGAGAATTGATAATAACAGAGTTACTGCACAGGAATAATCTAGTTTACTGATAAGCATGGGTTTATACTTTCATGATCAATGTCTTAGGCATGGTCTAAGTTAAAATAAAGTCTAGTAACACACCAAAAGCGTTATACTCGTACAATTTATTATTATTATCACTAATTGCCATTAATGTGGATAAATTAATATTTCCCAAGATTGATTAATTAATCACACGAACCAGAATTTAACCCTTCTAATAAATATCTTTAGTAAAAACTAATATTTAAGAATACGTTCGTAGGCAGGTACCTGGGTACACGGCGAGGTACGTGTTGACGAATAACTTACCAAAAAAAAAAACCTTTCATCTGAAAATGCCGCACCAATTTATAACGTAAACAAAGGAGCTATAATGATCCTGTGTCCGTGAGATGTTTATTACGAGTGACAGATTATGAAGCGGCTCGTCTTTCAAAATAATTTCCCCCCTTACCGCGCTGGGTAGGTACTAACACCTACCCGGTCATAGTACTTAGATATATGGCAACACAGAGACGTTCCGTTATATTTCATTTTGATATTCTCTATTCTTGGAGAAAAGTCGACCACCGAAAGGATATCTTTTTGATAAACCTGCAGAGACGAAGAAGTTTTGCGAGTCTTAAGCTTATGTGGGTAGATGGTGTGAAGGTTAATACTGTAACCTTAGGCATTAGGAACTGTAGGGAACCAGCAAGATAACGACAGGCGTGAAGGCCTTTCCAAGAGGCATCCGAGTCCTTCAAGCGATTTATGAATTTATTATAAGGCACATTATTCAAAATAACCTGGATATGTTGAGGTTATTAACCGAATAGCCAAAAATAGCAAAATCGTATTAAATATAATAAGAAGAAGTGTCGAAAATCTTGGTCGCATGTCTCAATTAGGAGCGAAACAAAAGTACACAAATCCAAAAGTTCTAGTAAATCGACAAAAGTTTCCCCCCAAAAAAATTACTAGCGAATCAACAAAAAAAAAAACGATTCCTCACAGAAATAATTTCGATGGTTCCACTGACCGGCTTGGAACCGGTTCCTTTTAATCAAGACAGGAATATCGATCATCTCTACCTAACTAGTAAGCTCTGAGAAAAAACAAGCTTGTTTCGAAAGATTCTATCAGACAGGCGTGTGGGCGCAGACGCCACATATGATGTACTACAACCTAAAGAGTTTATGTTTGCGAGAAAGTAATAATATTATTTATTAATATGATATTTTAACCACAATCATCTTCGCCCTGTCCTAGTCGTGACGGGGACCTATCGCTTCAGCAAGGTGCCTCCAGGAGTCCCAGTTCTGTGCTACTGTCAGCGGCCTCAGTCCAACGCAGCCCCTGCCTCTCCTCGCACGCCTCCGGGGCTGGTGTCCTCAGCACAATCTGAAGCAACCAAGTGGAACGTCTGTCCTCTGGAGTTCATGAATTGAATAGAGTTTGTCTTTGCAGCTGGATGATAACAAAAACAGAGTAGAGCAAAAGTATCGCGACCAAGCTATCAGTGTACCGCCCCACTCTTACACGTTTGTTATTGACTTTGGACATTTGCTCTCTTGAATTAATTAGGGATGGTTATGAAGTCATAGTTCCTCCACATGATTTGATATTGTTTTTTTTTTAAATACCTCACGAACCCTTCCATACAATGGAATTAGGATCAATAATGTATCTAGTCTAGCCACCAGAAAAAAAATGTTTTGGATGAAAAATCGTAAAAGCTATTTTCTGGTTGAAAGCGCATACAGCGTACAAAAGCTGGAAAGGGTAGATAACCTATTGGATCAGTTCAGTAGAGTTCACGGGTTGCATAGACCCCCCCCCCTCACCCATTCTCCATCCATTAGTTTTATATATTTATGATTATATTTCATATTATTGTTGCGTGATAACAGCACATAAATATTTGAATTGAGTTCATTATTCTGCATTTTGTCTTGTTTATTATCCTCCAATAAAACTTTTTATATAATTTTCAAATCACACAAATTTCAAATTAAACTAAACTAAATAACTCTTTTCTCTAGAGTAATCCTATGTCATGTCATATTACAGATTCGTTTGCTTAGTTCGAATCGATGAAACACTATTAATATATCGGATTCTATCAATAATAATATAAAAATGAAAATGAAATATGTACAAGATTTAAATTTAATTTTTACAGCTTAAGCATCATCAGGGTACAAAATTAAAGTAAACAAAAAATACAAAGTGGGCGATTATATATACATACAGAGGGAGAACAAAATATAAATTAAAATAACAAAACAAAATAATAACATTTGCATTATAACAAAAGAACAGAAAGAAAGAGACAGATATTATGAAATGAAAAGGGTTCAACGTCAATTGAGAAGATGATTAAAGAATAATGAGATATTTCACGAGTTTATGGGAAATAAAACTTATCATTATTCTTTAATCACCTTAGCAGTTGACGTTTCATTCTATTGCATTTTAGATTATTTTCGGAACCTGGAGGGTTTTTCTAAAAATTTATAAAAAATGTCCATATTAATGAATACTAGAAATTTCTAAATTCCGGGCAACACCGGACACAAACCGCAAGTATAAATAAATTATTGACGCCGTACGATAAAGTAATGATCGTACTGATGTGAGCACTAAAGAAGCACGCGACGTACTGATGTATGTCGCGTGCTTCTTTCGTGCCATTGACTCTTCAATGGTAAAATAACTTGCAGCGTATCGAGCGGTGATGATGTGATTTGTTATTCTTCGGTAGCGTGGGAAATCCATTCCCATTTGTCATTACCATCAGGCTACAGACTACAGACTACGAGATCATTTAATATTTTCTTTGACAATGTCCAATGGGAAATAGATTATTATTGTGTATTATCTTGAATTTACATCCAATATCGCTAATACAATCCTGGTAGCTGAGTTACTTATGAATAGTTTTTTTTAAACATATATTTGTTAGGTATGAAGAGTTATAAAAAAAAGACTTGCGTTAAAATTAGATACTGCAAAGTTGATAGAAACATAATGATCTGGGGCCTTGTAACTTGTAACCATGGTTAACTTTAAACACAACTCATCTACAAACGTAATATTCATAATTGGACGTTGTTATGCAGGAAGCATCCAACCCTAAAAAGATGAAACCTAAAAAAGGCGTTTGAAAGTATGACGATACAAAAGCATTTATATACGTAATCGGCATTTGTAAAGTATATATCAGTGTTTTTTTATGAGAATTATTATTATGTAATTTATAATCTATCAATGTTAATATTTAAAATAATGCATTACATAAGTTACCCTTAATTTCAATGTTTTTAAACTTCAAATATATCTATCTACAATGTACGTTAATAATAAAAATAAAAACAAAAACAAAAAGCAATTGCATTTAGAGCTTGGATGTTTTCAGCAGATAAAAATCTAGTATTTATCTATAGGAAAATATGTAAAACTCGATTTTGACAAATTGTGGATTGGACGTTTTCTGCATAACTACATCCACTTTATAATGGAAGTTTTCTGTCGTCCGAAATAAATTTGAAAACTATTCATGTGTTTTTATATACATCAACGACTTAATTATTAGCTAACTGATGTTGATCTATTCAAATATTAGATACGTAGTATTAGCCTTTATTTATTCTCATGATACTCTCACCATTGAAAAATCCACATCCACTATTTTTCTCTGGCTTCTGTGCTATGGGCTTCAGTCTGGTGTTCACATTAAAAAAAATAACAATATGGCATGTTGGCAAATGAAATGATCAGATTTAATTTTCCAGGCGTCGGCGTTATTCCACTTTCCATACATCTCCCATCAGTCATCCGGCGGGCCATTAATTCCATCATTAACTGCTGGCGGAATGAATTGCCATGTTAATCGGCCGCTACTTACCGCGGACCTCCGCGTTGCTTAACTTGTTGGTCCTTTTCTTCTCTTCCCTGCACATTGCGCACTGTAAACTGCAAAACTGCAAAGTACGCACTACACGCCCACGAGCACAGACAGGGCCGTTACGAGCGATACGGCCACCTTCTTCTTCTGGAGCCTTCTATATAAGTTTTGCTGATTTTTGGCGGTTCTCACCCATCCGAAGGTGACAGCTCTTTTTGTTCATCGGTGGGCGATCTTTGTTTCTCTTTTCAACCTTTGTTTATAATTCCAACAGTCATCTGTAAGTCGTGCCACTTACTTAGCATAGTTACACTTGAGGTTGAATATTGTGAAGATAATGTCAGCCACATTCAAATTGCTCCTGAGATATCTAGCATGGATATTTTAATGGCTCTTCCTTAGTATGTAGCTATTTTTACCACAGTTAAAATAGCGTACTATTCAACGCATCAAGTCATACAAGCCGATACTTTAATATCTAAAGAGTGCCAATATAAAGAAACGAATCTTCAATTCTTCAAACCACCATAGGTTGCTTTTGTTAATCTCGTTCATTACTTTTAGATCGGCTGTGATATTTGTAATCTCCTCTTTCTTAAGTGTTTCTATAACGCATAATAATATATGACTCAGAGATCTCATATCGACTGTGTTTAGGTCAAAGGCGTTATTCCACATTTCTTTGCAAGGAAACTTAGGCCTTAGTGATTATATAACGGTCATGCCGTGATGCTTGACACCTGATCATAATTAGATCAAATAATGAAAGGAATCGAGAATCAGTAATTAACGGAGGCGGATATTTGAATTGGTAGAGGTAAAAAATAATAATGGCGCTTATCATCGATTTGTGACAGAGTAAAATGTGACAGTAGTTCAAACCACTAGACCTAAGTTTGCTTTGACCTAAACACAATCGATTTCCATTAACTTGAAAACAAAATAATAATTTTCGAGAAAGCATTCACTTGTGTTTGCAAACTTGAAGATAACAGTTTTTTTCTAAAATGATTGATAACCAATGAATCAGTCACGAGCACCGCCGAACCAAACGGCGCAGCGACTGTTACAGAGTCGAGAAATTAAATGGCCGCCTCTTGGTTCAGCCGCCCGTATGCGCTGCACACAATTGTTCATAATTTTTAAGTTTGCGGCGCCCCTGGCCGCAGACAGTGTCTAATGCAGTGTGTGGGACTTTCTTCGGGACCTCATGGTGTGTGATGAATATTCCATCCAACGAGAGATGTCGTTATCTTTGTCTTACACACCTACAGATCCAGAAATCATCAGATTATTCGACGCTAAAACTGCAATGCAAATTGATACTAAAGACTACTTACACATACGAGTATAAGCTACAAACATCCTGTGGAGACTACTACTTTGCTTATTCGTGTAATATTTATGGAAATTAGTTGTGTGTGCAGAAATCATGAGATCACTAATAAAAAAGGAAATCGTCAGAGCCGGATTTACGCAAGAAGTGGCCCTGGCATAATCCATATTGTAAACACAATAAAAAAGGCGTAAAATACCAAAAAAAGTTGTACGCTTTACTTGCATATTTTTGAGCTTATTTTTTCACATAAATCAAGGAATGATTTCAAGTTTATTAGCGTATTTTCCTATTTTGATTATCTTTATATTTTTTTTAAGTCCTAGATTGATTTTATCTATTTTGTGTTGTTCCGCTAAATTTATTTTTTCTGAATCTTTATCACAAACATTCATTTATTCGTAAAAACGTCTCAAATCGAGCTCCTATAAATCTAATGGCCCTAGGGCCAAAGTTATAGCCCCTTGAGCACTACGGTAAATCCGGGCCTCAGCATTGCTATCAAAAACACACCTGTGTGTTGTTTACACTTGTGAATAGATTTCGCAGGTAATTAAAGATCTGTAGCAAACAAATTATAATTTCAATAATCTGCAAATAATAGTGGAATTGGTTAATTAAGAAGGTGACAAATGTTGACTTAATGCCACTCTTGCGCTTCAAAAACAGCAAAATTTTAATAATATTTTAGGCGAATATAGTGAATGGAATATAAAATCTGATTAAAAGCTTTTATTGTAAATACTTTAATTAAAGTGCATTTTTTTCAAATTGGCGGCGCCAGAGCTCACATAGCAAGCCCCTTCACAAAAGAAGCGTTTCGCGGTCGGATAGATTTCTTCTCTTTTTTTTTTATCTAAAACAAAAAAAAAACCAGCTTCACATTAGATTAGCTCGGGATTAACATGATTTGATTGATTAAAATCTGTTGAAGTTATGTCTACGACATGTTTGAAAAACACCTTAAATAACATTGGACAGATGAGGTGACTAATGTACGTAGATACATAAAATAAAATAAAAATGGTGATATCTTTGCCCCATCATGAAGCGGACAAAATACCAAGTCACACGAATAATTAATATCGATGGAAGACGAGGTAGAGAAAGAATCAGAACAACATGGCCTGGTACGAGCGCAGAATGTTTGACTCGATGATAAACAACCTCCGATAGTGAAAGAGACAACCAAAAAAATTAATATAGATTACTAAGGTACGTAACGCATCAACTGGAACAAAGTATGTGTCGTTTCAAGTCAATATTTGTTTATGAATTCATTCAAATTTTTATAACGGTTTTCTAATACCTTTAAACTGAGGCTCATCATAGAACTTTAAATTTAATGTTAAACCCATTAAATACAATAATTAGTTTGGTTTCAAGGATGGTGATGAATGTTTTGTTATTACTTATTACACTACTGAGCGCTTAACCAGTTCCTCAAAGGTACCGCGTTTGAGACTCCCGGGAAAACAAACTCATGAAATATAAATTAGTATTTCTGTTTGTTTTAATGGAATGAGAAATATTTACAGAAACGTTTAGATAATTTCAAAATTAAGTAGGTACCTAATAGGTAATAGAAAATCTTAATAATATATTTATATTGTTTATAAAAAAGAAAAAAAGTTACTGGACATTGAATTTGTCCAAGGTAGATACGAAAAGGGGAGACGCGAACGATTGTACACAAAAATGTTTTCATGAAGTGGAAACAGAATGATAAAGCAATTTCGTTTGTCCGAAAGCCCTTTGGGGTGGATGGAATAATACAAACACGAATGATTGGCAGATTTGCGAATAATAAATCTCCCTCCGCGAAGCTCTGGGAAATATATTGAAACCAACAGTAAATAATGGTGGGAGAGCAAAGTTTGACTCACCCCAAAAATAATATTATTTTGTGTAAAAAAATTCGTAAATTTGGAATGTAAAAATGTACAATACAATATAAAGTGTAAGCAGGGGCGTACCCCGACTTCCCGATTTTTCAAAACAACACGGTTTAGATTGATATTTCTACATAGCGCTATTTTTTTGATAACTCCAACTTGTTTCTTTGGAAATACTGAATTCCCGGTTTGGTTTAAATCCCGTATTTTGTGGTAACTAAGCAACTATATCGCAACCGGTCGGGCGACGTTGTGCCATTAGTGGAAGGGAGAAAAAAGAAATGCTTAATAAAAAAATCTAACCAATATCATTCAATTAAAAATGTTCTGTTAAAATCGTTTACAACCCAATGTTTCAGTGATGATGATAGAAAAGATGATATAGGACAAAATTTAATTGATGATTTAGTAAAAAGATCAGGTTCCACCGATATTTGAACTCGGATCGCAGGATTCAGAGTCCTGAGTGCTAACCGTTACACCATGGAACCGATGATCATGTCAGAATAGAGATGTTAACAAATTTTATCATACTAACTAGCAAAAATAGCTTACTAGTGATTTGAATGCTATTTATATAAAATGCTTACACTTCTCGAGATAACCCTAGGAAATGTAATATAAACAAATGAAATAAACGAGTTGATTCGAAACTGATCAGGTCATCCTATGTTTATTTATGTTTTTTACATTTATTTTGTAGAATAATTATAAAATATTTTTTTCAGATCGGTTTTTTTTTATCTGCGAATTATAATTTTTTTCGTACGACATGAAAAAATATTTTTAATCGTTTTAGATAAAAACCAGTTAAGGAAACAACCTATTCTTATGCTGACGACATCAACTGTTGCCGTCGAGTTTCTCGCTGGTACACCAATGCACCGAGAAAAATACTGCTAGTTATGTTGAGTAGGGTTAATTTAAATTCCTGTAAAGTAGACTCAGCACCACTACGTTTCGTCAGTGCATTATAAATGGTAATCAATCTGTTAACGGCCCTTATTACTAGCGAAAAAAATGTCGTAAAAGTATTGCTATCTGAGATTCATTCGATCTTTTTTTTATCGATTTCCATATAAACATATCTAATTTACATTCGATAAATACCTTATAATGAACATCAAACTATCAAATTTCACGGCACGCCCCTGACAGTATCCATATTCATATTCATTTATCGAAATACTTGCCTCTACAAGCACTTGGGGCTTTATGAAAACATGTCTGCATATTATTTGAAAGGGAATAGAAAAAAATCTATTTTAATCCCATACTTTACAACCCTTTCATACAACAAACATTTTATGTCGTAATTGTAATATTTACTCAAGCGCGACAATATAATTGTTAGGCAAACGTCCTGTTAGTACAACATATTCATATAAAATTAATGAGGACTCAGTATCCTAGAAATAAACCGATATGGGGCATTTTGAAAAATTGTGCGGAGTCATTACAATCGAAAAAATTGAATTGCGTTTTTTTATTCTTTGTGGAACACGTTCTATTAAATTGAGAAAAAAAACCTTTTTTTACAGGTAGGTGAAAAAAAAATCCTCGTGACGTCAGGCACATTGTCAACGTTCTCGTCGGCCAGCTGTATAGAGGCAACTGAATGATGCACGACGTAACTTGAAAAGCGGGACGAAAAAAATAATGCTTGTCAACAGAAGGGGCACTGTAGCAGGTCTAGAAGAGTATTCTGCTCCAAGTGTAAAATTTAAACAATTCTGTTTAACATTAAACAACATAATTTCCTTTGCACTTACAACGTACGTACGAGTGTGAACTTTTCAAAATTGGAACTAACAGATGTGTTAAAAACTATAAGAAAAAAAAAAAAAAATAAACTTTTCAAATTCAGATAAGCGATAAAGTGCCTACCTACCTACCCGACATTATTCTTTACTTGAAATGTATGGATTAAAGCAACTAACATTTTTTCGTGGCAAGTCAAGTAACATCCCATGACTTTTCACCGGTAACAACTAGTATTACTATACCATAATATCAAATAATGTTTCAAACGAATCCCTCTAATTCGAATAACGAAGAGACTTATTCATCACATAGAAAAATAAAATCTGGTCCTTACCGCTTAAGTTATTGCGGAAATCGATTCACGGTAAGCAGGTGCATTGGTAAGGGTGAGTTTTTTTTACTCTTAAATATGAATTACGTACATTTTGAGTGCATCCTCTGAAAACATTTAATATTTTTGTTCAACAGAATTAATTCAATGTGAATAATGTCTTCTTCAATGTAACAATTTATGAAAAAGTCAAAAAGGCATGCGCTAACAACAATCGTCCAATTAACTAAATAAAGTAAATTGCGTATATCCACAGGAAATATAATATTGTATATTCAGTGGTTATCTTTTAATCCTAGATTCCAACAACTGTATAAACAACCGTATTGTTCAAATTATTACATTTTATCAGGCCGTTCATAGAGTAGAAGTTGTTCCTTTGATTACGTTTAGACTGACACATGTGGCTTATGTGTCTAAATACTTCGCGTTGCTTACAAAAGGCTTGGCACCTCTACAACAGTTGGATAAATATTGATAAAAATTCAATAGACAGAAATTATTATTTCTGTCCTTCGAACAAATATTTTCAGTAACACATTCAATATTGTGTATACATTCGAAATGAATTTTGCTTTTTGGTGTTTTCAGAAAGAAGTTTGATAGCAGTAACCTTTAAAAGATGGGTTAAGCAAATTTATCAAAAAATTAAATACGAATACCGAACGCAAGTCCTCCACGTTTTAGGAATTCTGAGTTATCTATGATTTTAATTATTTTAATAAAACAATTTAAAAAAATTTTATTTCACTATTTTTGCTTCCACTATTCCATTCCACATTAGTAAAAAAATAATTTTTACTAAAATCATTAAAATTGAGTTCCACCACGAATTAACAGTTTCAAAATTAGAAATAATATGATTTTAATGTTTGTGTTTTAGATCTATCTCTGGAATGAGTTTGGGTCCTCTTGTGTCGTTAAATAGGTTTTTAGCTCCTGCTTTTTATTGAAAACTTATAAAAATAAGGTAATCAAGGAACAAGTGAACTCAAGTGGATTTAAAAAAAATACAATTAACACAATTTTCCATAACTCTGGCTTTAAAATTAAGATGAACTTTAAAATTGAGTTTACTCCAAAACAATATTTTGTAAGTTACCAACTTTTGGCAGTACCCCCATGATATTTACAGTACCTATTGAAATCGGTTTTGCAGAAATCCACCTTTTCAATGATTTTTTTAAAGCAATATTAGCAGAACTCAATTTTTTCACGACTAAAGCAAACAGTTTTTTTCTGTGATTATTCGGTCTTTTGAACGCCATTTTAATTATGGCATATATAGTTTTAAAATATCGAAGTAACTATTAAAAAATAAAATATATCGAATTGTTAGTTTTACTTTTTTAAATTTCATTTGTATTGGTGGGAGAATAGAAAAACACGGAATATGAAAGGGCCCACACTTCAAAAGTCAAAAAGGTTGAGAAAATATGCGTTAAATAGTTGCAAGGGATGTTTTTTTAATATATTGAATATCGCACAAGAGTCCCAACTACTCCCAACTATTTAGAGCCAGTGAGACTATGGCATTCCCCTAAATGAGGTATGTTGTGAGGCTGAAGGTAGTGCGGAGGTGAAGGATATGGGGAAGAGGAAGGTTATAAAGTATCTGGCTATTCAGATCTGGTCACCAAACACGGCTAATAAAGTAATTTCATGCAACGTTTCGATTCTGAATCGTCTTTCACCAGGGCGATACTGCGGGTATCATCTACCACTCTGGAACGTGCCGCAAATATACTATATATAATTTTATATAAATCAAATGTATTATGAATATAGGTTATTTGCGCACACCGGGTTTGAATCCACGACCTCTGGATTCGCAGTCGAACGACTTTCCACTCGACCACGGAGGCCGTCAAATGTGTTGTGAAGAAGTATCATTATTTTATGAAGCTTTGTTTTAGCTGAGGTCATAAGGTATTTAAATTAAAATTCAATAACCGCGATGTGGGAATACAACAGACACCTTGTGTTCTGCATAGCGCACGGCGCACACTGCACAAAGGTCTGCATCGCAATTTAAGCCGACCAATATGAAGATTCTATGAGAACTAGAGAAACTAACAATATAGTATATTTTTATGGTTATTTTCAACCCCGTTTATACGAAAGATATATCACACTCTTGCTCTGAGATATCATAACAAGGTGCAATTATTTATTTCCCAATCTGACCGCGGACACGCATCACTGGTCTGGAAGAAAAACGTCATAAGTGGTCGTCAGAGGGTAGGTGGGTCATTTTTGAAATATTTTTAATTTCGACTTTTGAAAAAAAAAGTAATTTTGATTTATTACTTTTTTATTCCGGAATATTATTTTGTGGATAAAGTGGCGTGTTTGTGGTGCTGCCTTTAATGGTCAGGTACGCGTTTTTTTATGTTCGTTTTTGTTATATTTTTTACCACACCTTCTATCGGAGTAGGTAGATACTCATAGTATCGCCCTGGTGAAAGACGACCATTCAGAATCGAAACGTTGCTTGAAATGGCCATAGCCGTGTTTGATGACCGGATGTGGATAGCCAGGTACTTCCCAACCTTCCTCTTCTTCATCTCCTTCCCCTCCCCACTATCTTCAACCTCAGAACATACCTCAATTGGGGATGCCATAGTCCCACTGGCTCTAAGCGATTGACAGCAGTTGGAACTCTTGTACGGTATTCACTGTAAAAAAATAAAAAAATAATTACACAATATTTTTTATATACATATATATCAAGATAAAATATATTCTTGCTTATTTATTTATGCTATTTTTGTACGCTGTTCTGTTTGTATTATATTTGGCGATTTTCTAACCTCTTTTTTTTTCCTTTGTTTTATTTAATATATAATATATTTAGTAAATCTTTTGTATTGTGTATCTCTTTTAACATAGTTTTTATAATTGGACTGTTCTCACTCACAGATGAAAACATAATATAATAAGTAAATAATAATTTTAGAAAGATTTAACTCTTGTCAAAGTGCTATTTGTGGCCATCTAAGGTTGGATTTAAAGGTTTGTGCACTGGGTCGTAAAACAAACCTCGCGATCCTTCATTTTACACTGCGGCAGGAATGTGTTTGCTAATGGTTATTGCTTTTCCTATTTTATGGTTAGTTTTACTCGGCCGCGTTAATCTATCAAGCCCGGGCTAATACGAGCTCACTTCCTGAACATTAAATAGCTAATCGACTGTGAGCCGAGTACTCTAACGGCGTTCCACGTCAAAAATACACAAATCAAACAGTAAAACACACACAACGAAAATGCTACACTACCAACACGTGTATTAACTATTTAGTATCTAATAAGTCTTCCCCTTTTGACGATTTGTGGAAATTTATTCCATATAACTTCATTTTTGTGTTGGTGGGGATGTTGCAACTGCTTCTAAAACGTCACATTGCTGCTTTTCCCATATAAATAAAACTTCACGGATAATTTTATACGACGCGTGGCAAATCGTGTTTTTACAATAAATATAACAAACATAACGCTGCATTATTGATTGCAGATAAAGCACAAGCGAGGGGGGCGCGGGGCGCAGAAAGCACACTGGGTGTCGACAATAGAGTTTTGACAGGAAGAACGCGCGACTAATCAAGTGGAAGCAATGATGGATATTTGCGTGGAGAATGCGATCTGCTTGTTGGAACAGTCAATGTGTCGCGTGTCACTGTCAATTTTATTGCCGTTTTTGTGTTGATTGTGATTTATGTCGAATAATGGATTTATTAAACATTGGACAGCTCGTAAACTTCCCTTCATACAAATACACTTTGAATTAAATACCTGACAATAATCTTTAGGTATCTAATACAATTTCATTTCCTGCCCCTGAGAGATCCGTTGCAACCTCTCTCTCATTCATGTTTATTAGAAAGAGTCCAACCCTGATGTATGGCAGTGAGACGCAATGCAATCCCTGAGACGTATGTGCGGTAAAACCATCAATGACCATATTAAAAATGTGGATATCCGGAAAGAATGCAAGGCTGATGTGAGCGCAATGAATAGGATCAAGAAAGGGACGCTTAGATGGTTTGGGCATGTAGAGCGAGTGAATGAAGAAAGGAGTGTGAAAAGAATATATGATGCGAAAGTGAAAAGAAGAAAAAGTCGAGGACGTCCGAGGAAGACATGGCACGATCAAGTAAATCAAATACTTGAATCGGGTCTGTGTCGGACGTACATGGTCCACGATAAATGTGTAGCATTAAGATTATTGTATATTATTTAGAAATGTTAATCATTGTAATGTATATTTCTCCCGGCTTGATAAGCCCGAATGACGTAAAGCAATCAGCCCTTCGGGGTAGGTCAGCCAGACTAAGGAAACGAGAAGCGGGATGACGGGCGCGTAGCGCGGCTCGATCCCAGCCGGCGTAACGATTCTTGCGCGAGCGGGTCCGGGAGAAAAATTAATCTTTCTAACCCTTTCACGGGGGCCAGGTTAATCACCCGGCCAAATAAAATATACCGGGGTGATAACTCGGCCCCCAGCTACAACTGTTGTAATTTCATATATGTAAATGTTAGTATAAGTTAGTTATTAAGAGTTTAGCCCCAAAAACCGGGCATTATTTGAAAACTGTATTTTTAATCTGTATTTCTGAACTTAATAAAAATGATGGAAGAGTGTGGAGAAGTTGAGGTTAAAGGTGATGCTTAGGAGAAGGGGATAGATTAATTAAATCTATCCCACAAAATTGCCAGCGACCCGGAAAGAGCGAGAAAGGGGGAAACAAAATTCCCCCATACAAATCTCCCAAATCCGTGGTCGCGCTCTGGAGCGCAATATAAATTGCGCAAAAACCAGAGGAAGGCAGATCACAAGCATCCTCCGCCAGCATCACTTCATCTTGACTTCTCTTCGCCCTGACATCGCCTTCAACTTGACTCCTGACTTTTCATTGACCATCGCCTGCCCCCCTGGACCGCCTGACTACACCTCTCTCTGGACCAGACCCGCAGCATCTTCACTTGAAAGCCGAGGCCCTACAAGCTGAACCCGTCGGCTCCCTTACAACGAGACGACCCCTTGGAGCACCTCACAGATTGGGACCGCTACCCTATTACAGTTTACTTGTGTACCTGATCACGTCGGGTACATAAGTTGGTCCTTAACGAGCCGGATCCATCTGTGAAGCAGCGCCAAGGATGGCGCCTTCCCTACGCTCTGGGAAGAGCACGTCAGACGGAACGTCAACGCCTGGCCAGGATGATCTCACAACCGGGGCGGCCGGAATAGCGCCCCCCGGATTCCAGGATCCTTCGGGACGACTCGGAGACCTGGAAAACCCTACCAGCAGCACAGCAGCCCGCGCCGCACGAGCCCGCGCCCCTGCCCAAGCTGCTGAATGGACCACAAGGACGTCAGCCTTACAATCTGAAGTCCACCCCTCAGCTGATGAAGCCTCGTCAGGAAGCGAGGCTTCGATTGAGGACACCGTCCGACAATTGCGGCGAGAGCTGCGGTCGGTAAGACGGCGCATGAAGCGCATGAAGGAGGAAGAGGCTCAGCGGACAGCAGATCTGATCTCGGCGCTGAGACTCCCTTATACACATCCCGCAGCCCGCGGCCCACCGCCACGAAACGAAGAGCCCACAGAAACGGACCAAGCTGCGGGGGCATCCGGAGCATCCTACAGCCCGGAGAAAACCGCGACAGATTGCGCCAATCAAGCGAGCGGCGGGCAATCGGCGGAAACCGCGACAGATTGCGCCTTTCAAACAAACGGCGTGCAATCGGCGGACATATTGACTTGCACTGAGGCAGTCAACCCCGCAGCCCCCGGCCCCCCGCCTCGAAGCGGAGAGCCCACAGAAACGGACCGAGCTGCGGGAGCACCCGGAGCATTATACAGCCCGGACAAGGCCGTGACGGATTGCGCCCATCATACAAGCGGCGATCAATCGGCGGCCACAATGGCGCCTCTGAGGCAGCCAACCCAGACCGCCGCCCCGACGAGCAGCCCGCCGACAGACAACGGGACTCCAGTGGCGGCGCAGAGAACCGTCGCATATTACAGTGCGGCCTCTCAGCATGGTTTACGAGCGAACGGGGCCTTGCAGACGCAGAATGACGCCCCGCCGACGACTCAGCCCAGCCCGAGTACTGCTACGGGACAAACCACAAGCGGTAGCCGGCGGGTGAAACCACGGCTACTACCGATATGGCACGACAATACAAGTGCTACCCCCCCGGCCCGCTTCCCCGCGCCCCACCGCCCGGCAGACTGTCTCCAAGCAAAATGCCGAGACAACGGCGGCCAGACAAGACAAGTGCTACCCCCGGCCCGCTTCCCCGCACCCCACCGCCCGGCAGACTGTCTCCAAGCAAAATGATGAAACAGCGCCGGCCGAGCAAAGCAAGCAAGAGCTCGCCCCCGCTTCCCCGCGGCCATCCTTCCGGCTCGCAGGTCCGGCCCGCAATGACGAGACAGCGGCTTCCGCCCGGCTCAGTGTCTAGTCACGAAATGGCAAGACAGCGGCGGCCTAGCAAAGCGAACAAAGGCTCGGCCCCGCTTCCCCGCGCCCCCCTTGCGGACGGAGGCGAAAAGTGTGATAATAAATACCTACACGCAGACACGGCCGGCGCCAACCAAAGAAAGAGAGCCCGAGCATTGGCGTACGAACCGGGAGATTGTTTCAATCTCCCACAAACCGAGTCAGGCCTAGAGGCGATTCCCGATGAGGGGAGTCACAGAGCGTACGCAGAAAACGCTCCTCAGGACTCGGTACGGCTCACGAGCCGCCTTCAACAAAGTCTGGCATAAAAATTGCTGGACAAGAGAGCTCCAGCAACCTCCGACGGAGATGACAACTTCTCCACATTTTACGAAGCGCCCGTCGGAGGAAAATCAACGTCTGGACCATCTCACCCCCGCCAATGCCTCGGAGGCCTGGCAAACGCGACTCGCTCGGAAGCAGTCGCACAAAACTATTGCCGGTTGATAAATCGCCGGCTGACGCTTGCCGGCTGATGAACCGCCGGCCCACCAAGGGTCAAATCACCGACCCACCTTCTGGCCGACTCGCTGGCTTAACGGCTGAGAGATTGCCGTCCCCCAGGAGCATCCGGCCCACCTTCTGGCCGACTCGCTGGCTAAGCGGCTGAGAGATTGCCGCCCGCCAGGAGTATCCGGCCCACCTTCTGGCCGACTCGCTGGCTAAGCGGCTGAGAGATTGCCGCCCGCCAGGAGCATCCGACCCGCTGGCTAAACGGCTGAGAGATTGCCGTCCCCAGGAGCATCCGGCCCACCTTCTGGCCGACTCGCTGGCTAAACGGCTGAGAGATTGCCGTCCCCCAGGAGCATCCGGCCCACCTTCTGGCCGACTCGCTGGCTAAACGGCTGAGATTGCCGTCCCCAGATATCCGGCCCACCTTCTGGCCGACTCGCTGGCTAAACGGCTGAGAGATTGCCGTCCCCCAGGAGAATCCGGACCACCAGAAGCCGACTCGCTGGCTAAACGGCTGAGAGATTGCCGTCCCCCAGGAGCATCCGGACCACAGAAGCTGACTCGCTGGCTAAGCGGCTGAGAGATTGCCGCCCCCCAGGAGTATTCGGCCGACCAGGAGCCGACCCACTGACTGACGGCTGAGAGATCGCCGCCCCAGGAGCATTCGACCCCCCAGAGGTCACTCGCGGCAAACACCCCGCGACCCAGAGACCGGCCGCCAGGGACACCGCCGTACGTGGACGCAGTACGCCTCCCGAAGGGGAATGTAGCGAAGCTCCATGAGGGGAGTGTGTCGGACGTACATGGTCCACGATAAATGTGTAGCATTAAGATTATTGTATATTATTTAGAAATGTTAATCATTGTAATGTATATTTCTCCCGGCTTGATAAGCCCGAATGACGTAAAGCAATCAGCCCTTCGGGGTAGGTCAGCCAGACTAAGGAAACGAGAAGCGGGATGACGGGCGCGTAGCGCGGCTCGATCCCAGCCGGCGTAACGATTCTTGCGCGAGCGGGTCCGGGAGAAAAATTAATCTTTCTAACCCTTTCACGGGGGCCAGGTTAATCACCCGGCCAAATAAAATATACCGGGGTGATAACTCGGCCCCCAGCTACACAACTGTTGTAATTTCATATATGTAAATGTTAGTATAAGTTAGTTATTAAGAGTTTAGCCCCAAAAAACCGGGCATTATTTGAAAACTGTATTTTTAATCTGTATTTCTGAACTTAATAAAAATGATGGAAGAGTGTGGAGAAGTTGAGGTTAAAGGTGATGCTTAGGAGAAGGGGATAGATTAATTAAATCTATCCCACAAAATTGCCAGCGACCCGGAAAGAGCGAGAAAGGGGGAAACAAAATTCCCCCATACAAATCTCCCAAATCCGTGGTCGCGCTCTGGAGCGCAATATAAATTGCGCAAAAACCAGAGGAAGGCAGATCACAAGCATCCTCCGCCAGCATCACTTCATCTTGACTTCTCTTCGCCCTGACATCGCCTTCAACTTGACTCCTGACTTTTCATTGACCATCGCCTGCCCCCCTGGACCGCCTGACTACACCTCTCTCTGGACCAGACCCGCAGCATCTTCACTTGAAAGCCGAGGCCCTACAAGCTGAACCCGTCGGCTCCCTTACAACGAGACGACCCCTTGGAGCACCTCACAGATTGGGACCGCTACCCTATTACAGTTTACTTGTGTACCTGATCACGTCGGGTACAGGGTCAAATGAAGAGTCAGAACAACAGAAGAGTATGAGTGAGACCTTGGACTAACAATATATGAAGAGAGAGCTAATTCTTTATACCCAACCTATACAAATTTGGGATAAATCACTTTCTCCGGGTTTTTACGTCGTACACCATGAGAAATAAAGAGACAGCAAATTTTCCCAAATTATTACACCGCTTTAAAGTATTGTAAGGATGTTGTTCGTGTCCCGCGTCTCCGTTGACTCCGCCCACACGTTTTGAAATGCGACATAAATAGACATAAGTCAACGGTTTTTTAGGTTATATGCTATATTTTTGTTTATAACAATACTGTGAAAAAGTGGTTATACGAATAAACAAAAACATTATGTCGACATGTTCTATGAATAGATGTATAACTGCCCTAGCCCTAGTCCTAGCTACGTCCAGGTCTATCCGAGTCCGGCAAAAAACATCAAAACTGACTACAGCAGCGCTCTCTCTTGTATATTATTGCTCTGAGAATGAGACGATGTATGAATGTGAACGAAGCAAGCAGTGTGTGCCAAGACAGAGTTGTTTGGCGGTCCGTCCTCTCTACCTACCACTACGGGGAAACAGCGTGGTAGTTAGTTATTTAGTTAGAAAGAGGTAGATATTAAACCAGATCTATTAGCAGTATGCGTTTGAGTACCTTCACCTAATATCTCTCATTCTGAATGGAAGAAGAAGTCGAGGACGCCCGAGAAAGACATGGCACGATCAAGTAAATCAAATACTTGAATCGGGTCGTGTGAAGAGTCAGAATAACAGAAGAGTATGTATGAGACGATGTATGAATGTAAATGAAGCAAGGAGTGTGTGCCAAGACAGAGTCATTTGGCAGTCCGTCCTCTCTGCCTATCCCTGCGGGGAAACGGCGTGATGGTTAGTTGGTTAGTTAGTTTCTGACGCTGAGAGCTTCGGTTTAGCTTATCTTTTGAAATCTGCTGTATTTATGAGAAAGTCGAAGAGATTACAAAGAAGTTTTCCACGGTATACCTATACATATATATACAGGTTATTCTTGCATTATTTGCCTTGATACTAACTATAATAATTAACCATTACGCCTTTTCCGCGAAGGGGTAGGTAGAGAAAATAAACCCTTACATGACTCTGTCTTAGCACATACGCCTTGCTTCATTCACATTTATACATCTACATTCTCTTCTGTTTATCTGACTCTTAACATGACGCGGCACAAGCATTTTTTTTATTATTAATTTCAATATAACATTTTGAAAAACAGATATGCTGAAAAACAATAATATTTTATTCACAGTCCTCCTCACAAGGGATTCCTGTTCCGAGGGGGACTGTAGTTTGCTACGTTGGTGTCACTGGTTCTACGATTACTTTATAATCTTTATAATTTCATCGACTTAATGGTTATTTCCGATAAAATTATTCACTACCCTTACCCCAGCTTTACATTATTTACGAATATCCACATTTGAAAAACGGTATTGCGTGGTTTTACCTCACACATGCTTCAGGAATCTCACTTATACAGCATTCAGTCGACATAAGATATAGCTAGACCAGAGGTTCCCAAACTTTTTTATCCAGTAGACCACTTGTCGATTTTTTCTGTTTTATATAGACCCCCTGCTTTCCTAGTATTGATTTTTTTTAGCGTTGGGAAAAACTTCAAAGTTTTGTGAACGCTTCAGGAACTGCTAGTTCTTTGAAATGAACCTTTCGCGGTGAACACTTCAATTGTAGTCGAACTCGTCAAAAAATAGTACTAGTCGGCAGAGATCCCAAATCGAAAAGTGCTAGCAAATCAACAAAAATTCCTCTCTGCAAAAAAGCACTAGTCGGTAGAGATTTGAAATCGAAAAGTACTAGCAAATCGACAAAAAATCCTCCCCCAAAAAGTGCTAGCGAATCAACAAAATTTACTAAAAACGGAATCCGCTCCCGTAGACCCCCATTTACGTCTCATGCACCCCCAATTTTTTTTTTCATTGACGTGGACCCCTTGCAGGTCAGAATCGACCCCTGGGGGTCGATATAGACCACTTTGGGAATCACTGAGCTAGACACATAGGCATGGCTTTATTCCAAACTCACCAACAAAAACAGCACTTTTATAACGGCGCTTCATTTTGAAATACTAATTTCAAGTTCAACTGCCGATATTTCAAAATACGAGTTGATTAATACCGACAAAAGAGGACTCCATAATTAAATAAATCTTTCGTTTAAAAAATCGTTACATGAGAATACCCGCCGTGATGTATGGCTGCTGTGGAATAGTTAGCAAATATGCTAAGAGGCGTTAAACATAATTTAAAGCACGCGGCGACTCGGCTACACCTCTGGGTGATAAATTTGTCTTCCGCGACATCTAGCCAACTCTGAGAAACACTAAATTTATCAGCGCGGCAACGCACAGGGGTGGAGTAGGAGGCAATCATTATATTTCTGATAAAACTTTTCTAAGATGGCGGTGTTCGGGTGCAGATTTTAAATTTAGTTTTTCTTGACAGAACTAAACCAAACCGCCTACATATAATGGTGTTGTTGATTTGTTAATGAGCATGGTGTTATGGCTTTCTCATTTCACATATATTTCCCTTCACATAATCATATATTTTATTTATTTTCGTTAGTACTCGTTAGATAAAACACAATTTTATAAATTGTTAATATTAAAAATATTTCGCTCTAAAGAGTGTGAAATACTCGAAGTATCGCCCTGGTAAAACACCGCCATTCAGAAGCGAAACGTTGCTTTAAATGGAAATAGCCGTGTTTAGTAACCAGATTTGAAAAGCCAGATTCTTCCGACCCCATCTCTTTCCCCTCTATACTTCGTTGAGCCTCACGACATACCCCAATTGACAATGCCATAGCCCCACCGGTTTCAGTTATTCAGTTATTCAGTTATTTATTAATTTAAAAACATTACAAAATTTTTATTTTAAGGCGTTTTTAAATAGAGCGAGTAAGTGTATTAATACACAATATTCATAAATATAAAACAATTAATTCTAAAAAAAATATAAATTGCAATGAATGCAAAGTAAAGACAGTAAAAAATAAAACAATAAAAAATTAGACAATTTAAACATAATTTTTCATCCAAATGATGTATAAAAAAAAAAAAATAAAAAATAAAAACAAGGAATAATTATACAAATAGCAGGAATGCTTGTCGTTTGAACGAAGCTTCATTTATGCAAAATATATCGACATCCGAAGCGATTCGATTCAACAACATGATTGCCCTCCCCACTGGCATGACCATTGGCAAGTTGGTCCTGCAGGCCGGGAGATAAAACAACCTATGCTGACGATGGCGAAGATAACCATCTGGAACATAGAAATGAATGCTCTCCATGATAGCTGAGTTTTCAGACCATCCACGAATCAATCTGAAGAAATGTGTTGCAATGTACACATCCCTTCTGACCTCTAGATGGTAAGTTCCGAGCATGCCCAAGAGAAAGTCGGTAGGATAGAGCCACGGGTAGTAACCGTACTCCCTCAAGTAAAGAAATCTCAGAAATTTCTTCTGAACCTTCTCCAACATGAGGGAGTACTTGACCTCGTGTGGACTCCAAACGATCGACCCACTCTCAAGTCTACTCCTTACTAATGAGTCATATAAAATTTTGAGAACCCGGGTGTCTCTGAACTTCCTTGCGGTGCGTAAGACAAAACCCAGCATTCTCAATGAATTGCCACAAGCCATCTCAATGTGAGCATGAAATGTCAGCCTACTAACAAACATGATTCCGAGATCCTTCATAGTGGAGACACGTTTTAAACATAGGTTGTCCATCGTATACCGGTAGTACCAGGTATGAAACGCCCTAGTGAATGACAAAATTAAACATTTAGATATATTGAACTCAATCTTATTCTTTTTACTCCAGTCAACAATTCTATCTATGTCTGACTGAAGTCGATTGCAGTCTTCCAAAGTTTGTATTTCAATGAAAAGTTTTAGGTCATCAGCAAATAGAAGAGACCTAGAATGCAGAATTACCTCTGAAATATCATTAATAAATATGGAAAAGAGGAGCGGGCCTAAATTAGAACCTTGGGGTACTCCTGATCGTACAAAAACAAATTGGATGTGAATACTCCATGTGATACGAATTGTTTTCTGTCCGCAAAGTAACTAGCAAAAAAGTTTAGCTGTCGTATAGAGAAACCTAGTGTAGACAGTTTATCAAGTAAGATGTCGTGATTTACGGTATCGAAGGCCTTAGTTTCGGACAGTTGGTACTCTTGTTTGGTATTCACAACAATATTTATATATATATATATATATATATATATATATATATATATATATATATATATATATATATATATATATATATATATATATATATATATATATATATATATATATATATAAGGTGTCCGAGGGTAACGTGTAGTATCTTCGGGGGTGATTCTACACGAAAGGACAAGTAGAAAAGATAGATAACTCTTTCCAAAATACCCCTGTTTTTTTCCGTACGCACAATTCAATATTTTTACCTGAAAAGTAACTTGAAATTTTAGAAATTAGAACACATTATTAAACTTTTTTTATTTTTACTATCATGCAAAATCACATCCCAATGTTACTGCACTTTAGCCCCGGCATCGCACTTATATAAAAAGTAGTAAAGATTCTCAGTTCGGAGATCATACTTTTAAAGCTTTTAAAAGAGAAGACGAATAATAAACTGGATAGAATTCAAAACGAAACTCAATTCTTCCAAAATATTTTATCCATAATACAAATAACTATTAACTCCTTAATTTCATAGTCCCCTAGTAGGTACTTTTACCTTACCAGATTATATCTGTTTACTGGTGTGCAAATGTAATTGCAATTTTCATTCTTTACAGATTATATTATTATTTTTAACCTTTTCACAGCCCGAGACATCCGTAAATATGCAAATACCAGCTATCGGTTATTTTACGACGTCTCGTTTAATGTGTGAATCTGAACAGCTGAATATCTTTAAGGAAAATTAACAAAGATAAATAATGCTCCAGCTTTGATAAATTGAAGATAACTTATCTCATGAAAGTCGACGAAGTATTTTTATAAGGAATCCACATTTGATAATTATATAATTAATATAATAATAATAATTCTTGGTTAATATTGCAAAATACAAAATATCACCGCAATGATGCTTAAGAGAGCTATCCCTTTATATGCTATAACAAGGGGTAGAAAATAAATTTATCGGCAGAGTGGCTTTATTCATTAAAATATGTGCAGATTTAGTTGAAGCCTGAGACACGAGACACGGCTCTCGTTACATTATTTGCGGGGAGGGAGTTCTTTGTCGCACCGGCACCTCAGCGGCTCCGCACGCCTCCGAGGGTTTATGGACTCTGCCTTCGAGCTTCGAGCGGCCGCAGGGCTGGCGAGCGGCGAGAAACATTCGATCTAATTTAGTGTACATTTTATGGAGCTTCAACTCCATCGAAATACATATTATTATTAGGACTGTATTGTTTCATACAAAAACCGTTGTACAGCCAAATTAATATTTTTTTCCGAAACTTCACATTCTTAACTTCGTTCTACCATTTAAACTATAACTTTTAACTGAAGGCCTCTATGGTCGAGTGGTTAAGACGCCCGACAGCCAATTCAGAGGTCATAGGTTCAAATCCCGGCGGCGCAAGTAAATTTTATTTAGTTATAATGTGCTATTTCACATTTTATTAATGTAAAATGATATTTAATTATACTTGCGGCATTTATTTAATGGCAGATACTCCCAGTATCACCCTGGTGATGGGCCACCATTCAGAATCGAGACGTTGCTTGAAATGGCTTTAGCCTTGTTTGGTGACCAGCTTTCTTCAACCTTTCTCTTCCCCATCTACTTCTCCTTCCAATACCTTCAGCCTCACAGCATTTCCTAATTGGGGATGCCATAGTCCCACTGGCTCCAGACGGTTGGAAACAGTTGGGACTATCGTGCGATATTCACTATAACAAACAAAAAACTGATTGGAACGTTTATCCTCGTGTTTAGATTTTAATACTATGACGAAGTTAATAGCAGTGGCGGCTCGTAACTTTTGAGTGAGCTAGGCGCTAATATTGAAAAATACGATATTATTGTTGTTGTAGTCGAAAAAGATTTTTTTTTAAATTCTGTGAAGATTTTTCAATATTCTGTTGCAGCGCCCCACCTTACTTTTTTTTCTAAACACCAGCTTTTATAAAAAAAATAGAAAAAGTCTTTAAAACAGAATGTAATAATTTTCATTCTTACAATGGTTTCTAATTAAATTTGCAGGATTTTAAAATGTAATTATGAACAGCTCTTTTGACGCGTACAATAGTAATAATTGTCCAGTGTACCGTACCTAGCCACTGAGAAATTCTCTAATTTATGTTCGTTCTACATCGAACACGGCCACATTAAACAGCGCTAACAACTGTCGGCGCTGCAGATACACGGGCAAAATTGTCATTCCGACAACCGCACAATTTCATATACAGTAGTTAATTAAGTACTAAAGCCTCATTCGGAAGGGAGTAAAATGTTTAGCCGCGAGACTTATATGGCGCTGGAGTTGGCTCCTTGCCATTCACGTGCACACTGGCAACATTTTGCAGCAACAAGCTGTCAGTTTGATGTTTACATTTTGAGTATATAAGACTATTAATAATAATAATAATAAGAGGTGGATAATTTTTTAAAAGTACATTTTTTGTTAATCATAGTCGCTTAGGTTTTTATCGTGTAATTTCAGGACAAAGAAGAACATTCCAAATTTATCGAAATCTAAATTCAAGTTATATTTAATTTTTCAACTACCCCTAACTAACTATTACTCTTTAATATAAGAATACTAACTTTTTTCTCTTTAAACAAGGAATTAATATCAACTAGACAATAGGATCTGTACAACGCCCTTGAGAAGATTTTTCACAAAAACGGCGCTATACAAATCATTCAAATATTGTTATTATTAAGGGATTGACGAATTAAAAAAAATATACAATTTCACGAACAACTGTGACTACATATCACATTATTTAGGTTTAGTAAGTTATTTTAGTTTTTATACTAGTAGAAATGGGTACAATACCCAATCTGACATATAACAAGAGGTTCAATTATACTAAAAAAGTTTAAAAAAAATAGAAAATAATAATACAAATTATATAAAGTAAATAATCATAATACAAAATAAATAACTTAAATGGAGCGTGTTTCAAGGTGGAATCCACATCATCTACATCAATTGCTTAAAGAGGAGAGTTGAGCCACTCATATGTAGCCGCCACAATCACATTGGTTGAGTTCCGTGTCCTGCCACAAAAGCTGGCTAGTCGCTAGTGGCGAAGTAAGGTGGGGAATGAGTACAGCCTCCTTTCGGTGAACATTGTAGGGGCACTGCAGAACATTGAAAGTTGCAGAAGTTGCTTATAGGCATCGTTCTATCAGACCATCAACTTAGGTAATTAACTGCTTTGTATTGTTTCCACAGTTCAGACGTAGATACTCGTATTTAGGGTAGTGCAGTACGTCTTTAAAAGCAGTTTCCTGACATCGTCACTACAGTGGTAGAACCGCCTTAAGAGCATTCCGACCTGAATATTAATAGAGCTTCTTTGTCGTGCCATACCTTCTACATCTCCTCTTTTGTAATGATTCAGTTAGCATTATAGGATACCTATCATTATGTTGCCAATCTGCTTATTGACATCGAAATTCCGATCAGCTCTAGTACATTTTTGTACTTGAACACGTAGTAGACATTTATACAATTAATATTAAATCGATGTTTACATTTCAAATAACTATTTTTTTTTCATTCATATAATATATTATAAAAGTAATATTGTTTTTGATAATGGCTCTCATTAACTGCATGATACTCGATTCGATCAAAACACGTTGGGTGAAATCGACAGGATGCACACTGATGGATTCCATACTGGCAACTATAGCAACGCGCTTAAAGACTTTTTTTGTGAATGAGGCCATTATTGTGTAAGTCAGCTTGTATGTAGAACAAGCTACAGGCCATCTGTCTTTCCTCCTTCATTCGATCCAAACATTAAAAAAATCCTCCATACAGCCCCTTCCTTGGCCTGGCTCAAAACTTTACCCAGCCGAGTGGCGATATAGTTTTTTAAAATTTATTTCGAAGCCTTCAAATTCGAAGAACAATATCAATATGTACCTGCAGACACTTAAAAAGAGGGCGGAGTTAATTATAATTAAATTTAACGCTCGAACGTTAAACTCCGCCATCCCTGAAGTCTGTAGCTCACGCTCCTGTAACTTTGCGCTAAATTTTATTAGATTTTCCATTGGAGCGGAAATGAAAGTGGAGAAGCTTCTCTTCGGGGTACCTCTCGCTGTTACCGAGCGCCGCCGGGACAGTGACTGGGTGGAACGCTCTCATTTCATTAGTTGACCTTCCATTATTTAATTTAAAGGAATTAAAGGGGAGGAACTAGTCAACGTCCTTGTTCCTGAATTCCTGGGAGCTTTGCTACTGAGTGATAAAACTTTCGACAAGTACTCGTATATGGACCAAACTTGTGAACATAATAAGGTACAAGTTTTCTTCCAAATTGTATTACTACCGTTGTTAAAATAAATTAACGATGTATCGTGATTTAAATCCGAATTCACACAGAAAAGTTGATTTATATCAATATCATCTCAAGCGCCTTTGATGTGATTTAAGTTCACGAAAACGGCGTTACAAAAATTAGCCAATAATTTTTAAGTATTATTTTTATCGATTCTATTTACAACTTTTTATGCACGTATAGCAACATGATTTTAATTTATTGTTCTCCAATTTGATTATTTTACGTTTTTTGTAAGTTGACATTCGCTTATAATGATTCATTTAACTGGTACCATCATTGTTTTTGTATCCATTTATTATTGTTTTTAGAATCTAACTTTACTGTTCAAAATCTTTTTTTTTAAACAATATTAAAAATACTTGCTTCAGTTGAGGAATGGAAAGCTTCTTCCAATTTCCAGCAACCCTTCATTAAAATGTTGTAGTATATGCTTTGTGTTCGAAGCTTTTTAGAGCCTCCCTCACGAATATGGTCGAAATGTGTTTTTGAATGAGTACTCTATATCCGAGAATTAATTGCGCAAACAATTTCGCGCAATAAACTTTACAAATCCTAAAGTTTAAATTAAGCAACCCTTCCCCAACCACATAACATTATACGGTACACGCCCGAAGAAACAAGTACAATGGAAACTTGAAGCAATTAACGCACGCAGCCGGAAAGTTACCAGATGAGGAAATTCAATCTAGGAAAAGCGTCAGTGCATTTCCCACTCTCCGCTAATGAGCGTTTAAATTGACTAAGTTGACAGTTAATTATAAAAGCGGCAATGCTTCCATAGACAAAAGGTTCAGGGCGCAAGCTTCCCTGGATATTCCAGACCTTCGGACCTGAAGCCTCTGCGATTCCGTTGGAGGTTTAGTCAGGTATCTAAAGAATGAAGAACGTTCAAAGCCCTCTAAGGTAAAAGGAATCTTTCAATCGATGGATGAGGTTGATGACTGCGTACGTCATAGAAGTATCATTTTTTACGCTTAGATCAAATCCTTAAAAGGTACGACGACATTCGCTTGACGAGTAACTATGAGATATTAACTTTTATTGCGAAAATTTAGAATAGTTCTTTCAGCCGTCGATTATCAAGAACATTAAGGGTCGGAACTAAAAGATACAAACTTTTTGGCTTTCTAATACAAGACAAGCAAGACAAAAATCATCCAAAATAAGACCAAACATTATTTAACTGTTAATTCCATTCGGGTAGTTAGGGAAATGTCTAAGGTTTCCAGTGAAAACAATTTTTAAACAGTAATCTTTTAAATTATTTATGAAATGTATACTGGAATTTTGGGTGAAACTTTCGAAAATTTCTGCGCTGGTTTTCAAACTGCACCTTTTACTGAGGTTTTAGTATGTTTTTTCACAAAATGTTAAAGATTACAGATTATATTTATTATTCACTCCAAACCTTGGATATTTTCCTGACTGCCTATGTATAATTTACAAATAAATTATGTGCATTATTTCGAATTATTTACAAATAATTCGAAACGTTGCTTGAAATGTCTATAGCCGTGTTTGAACACAGTGTCCAGAACTGAATAGCCAGGTACTTCCCAACCTTCCTCTTCCCAATCTCCTTCCCTTCCCCAGTACCTTCAGCCTCACAACATACCCTATTTTGGGGATGCCATAGTCTCACTGGCTCTAGACGGTTGGGAGCAGTTGAGACTCTTGTGCGGTATTCATATAAAAAAAAAAATTAAAAAAATGTGCAGTATTGCTTGTATTAGAATAATAAAAAGTGATGTTTAGCGTCATTTTGGGTGCTGAGCCTTAAGTCACGGAATAACTCATATACTCAAGAAATTAAAAATATGGTTTTTATCAATATTATTATTGTTTCAATAAAACAAAATTGCAACAATGACAAATCACTTGTCTGACTCGAGCGCTCTCCGCTGCCAACAGGTTTTTAATGGCAATGGGTAAATGAGGAATGTCCGGAGTCCTGGGTGCTCCGTCACGGGTCCAGTTTATTGCCACTGATACGTCCTGACAGCCACAATTGTCGCCTCGTTATTTCCTAGCGATTTGAAGAACTCGGAAGCCCTCGCCGGAGAGGCTCGTTGATTCATGTCAGAGGTAGTTAATGTTATATTCTATAGAAAATAATATATATTGTCGTGGAAAGCAATCACTTTGTGGTTTGACATATTTAATGAAAATAAAAGTATAACTTTACAAAAGATCACAGATTTTATTTTAATTTTTATGACCGACCGGCTTCGCTTAGCCTAAGCATCATCAGGGTACAAAATTAAACTAAACAAAAAATACATAGTGAGTGGTTATATTTACTCATACATACAGAGGGAGAACACAGTATAAAATTAAATAAGAGAACAGTAAGAAAACAAAAGAATAACATTTAAATTATAACAAAGTAACAGAGAGAAAGAGACAGATAATATGAAATGAAAGAGTAAAACATTTATAATCATATTATTTAATTAACATTAAAATAATATGTATTTACAGTAAGTGAAAGGTAACGTAGGTAATGGTGCATATTTTAAATAAAATTCGTGCTTTATATGCATAACTACATTGCTACGAATTTTCAAATTTTACATTATAATGCTTGTATTTAAAAAAAAATAAAAAGATATCAAACAACAAAATACACAATTTTTTATGATTTTTCTGTTTCTCTGTGTACTTCAAATTAAAATATTTGAACACTTTGCCACCTTTGTACCAACATGACACGCGAAAACGGTGTTTTGTACAGATAAAATCCAATTATCAATAAAACTACTTGTTACATTTTTTTCGTAACACTGGTGTCCACGTTACTTCCTACACTGTCTACAACATCTTGTTACATTGTCAGTTTTAATAGGTACAATTTGCAGTGTTTTCAAAATCATTTTTGAGGGAAAAAAAAACGTTTATGGTATTACCACCTACCCAGAAGCGCTATAGTTTTAAAGTAAGTACTTGATTAAGTATTTTAACACTCCGAATGTTTTCACTGGTAAAAGGGTACTTTTATGCTCGACACGTCACTTTCACCTTATCATGAATTTTCAGATTATAAAAATTAGAAGCAAAGGTAAAAGTGACGTGTCGGTAAACGGACTTTTACTAAGCAAAGTGAAACAAACTCCTTGCAATACAATATGTATTATGTATTAAAAGAAATATTATATATATATATATATATATATATATATATATATATATATATATATATTTACATATTATATTACAAGGAATATAATATGTATCATGTAAATAAGTCAATTACTACCCTGAATAGCTGACATATAATAAAAAACGCAAGTTTTTATTGTTAGAGAGAAATCCAATTTTTTCTTTGAAGTAATTTAATGCTATGATATATAATGTTATAAACTCCGCTTTGTAGGTATTTGAGAAAATAATCTGTGTTTATTCACAACACTGATTCACAACACTGACATCAGTACAAGGATCAGATTCAGTTCAACACAACCCAAAAGAAAAACCAAAACCCATGGCACCTGTTTGGCGTTGAAAAATGTCAGTAATTGCAGGAAAGTGGCGCCAAACTGGGGCTCTACCTCTCCACAAACATCTCCATCAAATTGTCACATCATTCCTACCCGTTCTCCTCACCCCCACCCCCCCCCCCCTGGACCACGTTGCTCGCTTCCCAAATTAACGTCACATGCATCCCAGGATTCTTCTTTTTAGTGCCAGCGAATTCTGTCGCGACAGTTAATTTCCCAAACATTGGCAGATGCTTTCCATAACAGAATTGGAATAGTTATTTGCACAAAAACGATATTTCAAGCCTTTCTAAAAACGGAAGTAGGTGTAGCTTTAAAAATGGTCCACGATATTTTTATGTAGTTATTGAGTGCTTTTTGAAGTATCAACTGTTCCGTAATATTGTTTGCTATTCATTCCCTTACAATAGAAAGAGTTCAAAATAAGTTCTTAAGATTTATTAATTTGAGAATGGGCATATTAAGGGAATGTATCAATTATGATTATCTTCTTTGTCACCTTAATTTATTGAGATTATCTGAACGTAGAATAATGACTGACTTGACTTACTTACATAAAATTATAAATTCAATGATTGACAGCCCTGAACTATTATACTTAATTGCATTTCATGTTCCTGGCAGGACGGTTACAAGGCAGTACCTGCCATATTATTGTAACAATTCTTCTTCAACCTCACAATTTAACACTCCTATGCGACGGATTGAACATCTGTGGAACAAATACTCCGATGTCGTTGATATATTAAGTACGTCAATATCACACTATAAGTATAATTTAGTACAGTTTTTTTCATCGGGTAGAGCAAAACTAATTGTTGAAACTATTTAACTCTGGACCTGTCATTCAATTATTTATTTTTCCTTTTACAATATTTTTGACCCTGTAAAAATTCTCAATATTATTTTTTATTTACTTTTGGAATATTTTTTGCACTGTTCATGAATTTATCGTTTTATAAAATGTTTATAATTGTGTAAAAAGCCTTTAACGGGCGTAAATAAATAAATAAAAAGTGCAAAATCTTTTAATTTAAAAACATTTTTAAGACACGTTATTAGTTTGAAAACTTAGGTTTCTAAGAAATATGAAGACACCATTTTTTTGTGAAAAATAATTTAAAATACTAATTTGGAACAAGGTTTTTTTTTAATAAAAAACAATGATTTTCTAATGATGATATCCATTCGAGAATCTCTCCAGGAGAAAGACGTGGTGGACACCAGCTAAATATTCTACCGATTAAGCTGACCAAGAATCTGGCTAAGTAATTCAGATGTGAACGGATTAGTAGATTATTTTGCCTTGTTCCCAAAACAAAGAAGGTTTTATCTTGTTGTGGGACACCATTTTATACAATAAGCGAATTCTTGTAATTAACCGTTAATTAGACATCATTGATGGACCGGGAAAAGGCTGAATGCCAACTCTTTGGCTGAATGGCTCAATAAATAAATAACTTGACGTTAAGAAAGATTTCCAACCGTTTAAATTTATTGACTCACATAAATACTTGGATCCATTTTAAAGGTACAAAATAAATCTTTTCACTTGTTTTATATTTCAAGGTGTTATTTTTACAAAGCGATTATGGTTGTGCTTTTAATACAACATAGTGTAATTTTTGTTTTATTTAGGATATTATTTTATCATGATAATTCCATTTATACTTTTTTATTTTTTTATTTGTTCAGGTCAGTTTTATTTTTATGAACATATTTTAACAACTTTTTAAAATCTAATTCATTAGATTATTTTCTAAATAAATGTCAGCTGTCAACAATCTGAGCTGCTAAGCCGAAAGGGAAGCCAGATGAGTTGGAACCGTTAAGCCTCATCAAATGCATTATCTATGATAGATGACACTCAATTCCCACACTATGAATTACCGACACTTAGTACTGTGTATTGTGAACAGTACTGGAACAAATGAGACCTAAACCCTTCCTAATCCAATTCTGAGCACTGTTCTGGTCCAATTTCGCTTTCAATTAGTGAAGTTTGGGATAGTACAACTTCAGAGTTTAAAAATAAATTTTACCAGTGTGAAGATGCCGGCTATAAGGCGAAACCGGTCCGGTCAAAAATAAATAACTGAAAATAAGGCTATGTTAAGGTTTTTAATAATACATTTTGATAAAAATGGAATTCCACCACGAATTATGAGTTTCAAAAATACAAACAATAATTGAAATATCGAGTCCTTTTTTTTAGAAACTACTCGGCTTCACCCGAAAAAAAAATTGCAAAATCTTTGTCCTTTTTGAATAGTTGATAAATATGGAACAAACAACATGACTGTCAACTTGGCTTCGTCGGAAAGCTCTCTACCTCACAATGAAAATTACTTAGGGAGTTGAAAATAGTTGTATTAATCTAAAAACTCCAGACTGAAAATAATACCAAATTTTATGACGCCAGACCTCACCGATTATTTTTACTGCTTCATTCAATCAGATTTCGGCTTTGTTAGGATTAAACTTGTTTTTCAAAGGATTCACACAGATGTTGACTATTGAAAACAAAATCTACAATCTTTCTAATATGAATGCAAACATATATCAAAATACGTAGGTACCTATAACAAACAATAAAATATCCCTTTGTTTGAATTATTTTTGTACCCGACGTGATCAGGTACACAAGTAAACTGTATAGGGGGCGGTCCCAATCTGTGAGGTGCTCCAAGGGGTCGTCTCGTTGTAAGGGAGTCGACTAGGGTTGACTTGTAGGGGCTGGTTCTGCTCTCAAATGAAGATGCTGCGGCGTGGTCCGTAGAAAGTTGTAGTCAGGCGGTCCAGGGGGGCAGGCGATGGTCAGAAGAAAAGGCAGGAGTCAAGTTGTAGGCGATGTCAAGCGGAGAGAAGTCAAGGTAGGTAGATGATGCTGGCGGAGGATGCTTGTGATCTGCCTTCCTCTTTTTTTTTTTGATTTTATGGATTCTTTCGTAATCCTCTACTAACTAGCTGGGGCTTATACAAATACCCCTCATAATGTCTATCTGACTAGTACTGCGGCTCATTAGGCCTTATTACTATCACCATCTGATGGTTTCATTTACTTGACTGAGTTTAAGTTTACATTAGTGTTTTCTTAGGGAAAAGGTCTTAACTGGATAAAAACCCTAAGCAAGGAAAAAGATAAAAAGAAAATACAAAAGTTCTGAACTTATTACTGTTTGAAGAAAATTATTTGACTGAAGTTAAATATTTTATTTTTTCAACCTTGGGCTGCATCCTTTTCCATTTCTGAGGTCTTTCTGGAAAGGGATACAGTGGCGTGGAGTGGTTTGGAATAGGATTTGGTTTGGTTTAGAATGGGTCGGCCACCATTTCCTCAGCTTCGATCTGGTGGTCCTCGTGGTAGATTGTCCGATGCTCCACTATCCTTAGACAATGTCGGTCAGGAGCTCCATGAGGATCACCAGTTTTTCTGCTTTGGATGTGCAGGCGGCGAGTCTCCCACGGACCTTAATAAGGCCCAGAAGGAGAGACATAATGTCCTCGTCATCGGAGGCTTTCGAGGGTCCCTGTTCTCGACTTTCAGGCTGCGGTGCACGTCGCTGCTCCGGTCGTGAGGGGGGGCTTGGCGGGCCGCCACTGGCAACGTTTGCCCAAGACCTGCCGTCTACTCTGGCTGTCGGGGCTGGCTCACGTGCCTCTGGCGCCCTGCGTTGCGGGGCGCTGTTGGGCCTCGCTCTGCGCTGAAGGGCAGCCACATACGCTACCCTTTTGGGGCATGCGCTGTAGTTAGCGGGGTGATCGCCTCCGCAATTGCAGCATTTGGCGGGTAGTTCGCGGTCGGTTTTGGAGCAATCGGCCGTGGCGTGAGCTCCCTCGCACTTGACGCAGCGAGCGACGTGGGCGCAGTTCCTGGAGCCGTGGCCAAAGTTCTGGCACCGGTGGCACTGGGTACCGTGCAGCAGGTGGTTGCTGCGGTACTTGGTCATGGATACCTTGCAGTAGCATAGGTACCTGACTGTAGCCTTCAGGTGACCCATATTGGTCTTCTGGGTGAAGTGGACGAGGTATAGGGGATACTCGGTGCCGGGCGTGGTCATCTCGACCACGACGTCGGCAGGGAAGCCTTGGGCCTCGAGGTCCTCGAGTATGGCCGCAGTGGGCATCTTCGGCAGCCCCCTGATGACGGTTTTTCTTCACCTTTTCGGCCTCTGTGGTGTAGGTGTGGAAGGATTTTTCCTCACCTCTGAGCGCGGTTGTAAGAGCGCGGTGTGCTTCCACCGAGCTCACCATTATGCTGATGGAGCCTCCCCGGTTGTACCGGAAGTTGAAGGGGGCGGTGCCGATATGGCGTTTGATCTCGGTCGTGATCTGGTTGTGGGTCAAGCCATTGATGGTCATGACCACAGGCGGCACCCTGGTGCTTCTTCTGCCTGTTTCAACCGCCGCAGAGTTCTTGGAGCGGGTCGATGTTGGTGGTGTCGGGAGTGGTCTTGGGACAGGACGTTTGGATGGAGGAGGTGCGACCGAGGTGTCGTCCCCTACTTCCGGTAGGCAGTCAAACTTGTTCCCATGAACAAGCTTGAAGGTCGGTTTGGGTGGGGAATGCGGTCGCTTCGGCGCCGCAGTTCTCTACCACTCTGCCTCCATAGGCACCGAAGCGGACGTGCTGGGTCCGGCTGCCGGGGAGGTTGGTTCGTCGTACGTAAACTCGTGTTTAGAGGTACTTGGGAAGTATTTTATCCCTGTGGCTCCCTTCGGGAAGTCGATGATGGATGTAATGGGTGTGGTGGTTTTGGAGTTAGTGGTAAGCGTGATATACGCTTGCCTCCTTTTGGTATAGCCAGAAACTTTTTTTGAGATCATGGCTCGGGGAAGGGTAATGGGTTGGAAGGGGGCGGGGGGGCCGTAGCAACTGACTGGTCGAGAATCTGAAAGAAACTCGAAATTGGAGGGGTTAGTGTTGCCTTGAGAAAGGCAATTTTTGCGAAAGCTTTTCGGCAGGTCTGGTTGCCGGCAGCGATAAACCTCACGCACACCTCTGGTACGCGTAAGCCTCACTCTGCCAACGCGCAGTTCCTCCTTACGACCTCGTGAGTTTACTGTATTGACAGACCCAGGTCTGCTAATTCAGTAAAAAGCACTTATCGTGAAGTATTCGACTTCTTCCGGTCTCGTCTGTGAGCGTCTGCCGGGTACGACCGTCTCGCCTCGCGTCTCGGTCACGTCTCCTATCGTCACATCTCTCTGCCTTCCTCTGGTTTTTGCGCAATTTATATTGCGCTCCAGAGCGCGACCACGGATTTGGGAGATTTGTATGGGGGAATTTTGTTTCCCCCTTTCTCGCTCTTTCCGGGTCGCTGGCAATTTTGTGGGATAGATTTAATTAATCTATCCCCTTCTCCTAAGCATCACCTTTAACCTCAACTTCTCCACACTCTTCCATCATTTTTATTAAGTTAAGAAATACATATCAAAAATACAATTTACAAATAATGCCCGGTTTTTTGGGGCTAAACTCTTAATAACTATTTTATCCTAACATTTACAAACATAATAACATGACAGTTGTGTAGCTGGGGGCCGAGTTATCACCCCGGTATATTTTATTTGGCCGGGTGATTAACCTGGCCCCCGTGAAAAAGTTTAACAAATCATTTTTTCTCCGGGACCCGCTCGCGCAAGAATCGTTAGGTCGGCCGGGATCGGGCGCGCTACGCGCCCGTCATCCCGCTGGTTGCTGCCTCAGTCTGGCCGACCGAGCCCAAAGGGCTGATTCCTTCACGTCATTCGGGCTTATCAAGCCGGGAGAAATATACATTACAATGATTAACATTTCTAAATAATATACAATAATCTTAATGCTACACATTTATCGTGGACCATGTACGTCCGACACAATTTTCGTAATTAGTCGTATACTTTGGCGTTTGGTAACGGCGTAAAACGCACTACACTTTGTCCCAATGAAGGCTGTTCGATGTCCCATGGAGATGCCACCTGCCACCTGCCACCTGCCACGCTTCCACTTCCCTTCACTTCGACATAGTAATAATGCACTGGCTTCGACATTAATATAAAACCTAGTTGTTCGTTGTTACCATGCGAGAGACTCGATTCCTAATTTCAGACGTTTCATTTTATTATGTTCATAACCATTCATCGCCTCACACATAATTTTCTATTATACCGACTCTTATTATAATCCTAGAGTTGTAACTACTCTCAGAATTACTCTAATGACATCCACCACTCAGAATAGAAAAGTTACTAGAAGTGGCATTTGTCGGGTTTAGTGACCTGATCTGAATAGTCAGGTACTTCACAACCTTCGTGTTCTCCGCATTCTTTCCCTTCTCACTCCCTTCAGCCTCGCAACATCCACGATTCAGGGTGCCATAGTAACATTGCCTTTGGCCAGTTGGAACTCATGTGCGGTGTTCATCTTTAAACTAAATGGGACTGTTGCAGATGCACAGGCCAATGGTGGATGGAAGTGTTATCTCTGGGACGTAGTTTGCGAAGTACGTACTGGGGTTCCCCCTGATTCCCTTATATTATTATTTTTAAGCCTTGCTGTGTTTTTTTCCTGTCGTTATAACTAAAAACAAATATTTTTTGTTCCTAAGAAAGACAAACATTCCCGGGTTACGAATAACCTGACAATATTTGAACAATTCCTACTGCCATCATAATTGAATAATATATTTTGTCTTTTCAATTTCATTTTTTATTGAGTTAATTTACTAACATGGTTTAAATATTTATGTTTTAATGAAACACAAAACTCGTTTTCCTGCCATAAGAATTGTTAACCTAGGAATTGTTGATAAAACTTTTTGACAAGCCTTTGAAAGATTTAAAAAATACCTTATTGAAATAATTTTGTTGTTTTTTTTTCCTTTAGGGTATACAGAGTAGACGGTGGGTGCCAACCACTCTCTCTTTAAATCTCTCCGAAATGAATACATTTTTAACATATCTCTATTTAATATGTAGCAAAAGTTAAATACAATACGATTTATAGTAATAAAAAACATTTCTCGATCCGAGCACTTGGTACTAAAAAATGTTTATTACCTTTGTTATGTTACACTTGTTTTGCTATACTATGTACTCTTACTGTAAAAGCCCAATGGGCGTTTATGAAAATAAATAAATAATAAACGGACAAGGTTTTTTGTGCAATGATGGAGGACTTAGCTGGCAGATAAATTAAACCCACTACGCCCGGATAGGAATCCGACGCGTTGTCCACTCAGCTGCTAATCGGTCATCATCAAAAAATTCTAATACTGCTTTGTATTTTAATCGATTGATCCTTTCCACGTCTTCCTGGGGCGTCTCCGACCTTTTCTTCCACTTTCTTATATTCTCCACATATTTTTTTCTCCATCTATCTGCTAAAACCCTATAAATGCATTCCACTAGAGTTCTAAACTTGAAGTAACAATATATGGAGGGAGAGCTAATTATTTTTACCCAACCTACACAAACTTGCGAAAAATCACTTTCTCCGGGCTTTTACGGCGTACACCATGAGAGAAAAAGAGACCACAAATTTCTTGGCCCGCTTCTATATACTGTCATAATGATCTTAAGGTGCTGGTTCCTTGAAGTAACACTGGCGGGACAATGCCCACATTTTTTATTATGCCACTAAACTTGACACAACTAAACGGTTTTTTAGGTTATATGCTATATTTTTGTTGATAAAAATACTGTGAAAAAGTGGCTATACGAATACACAAAAACATTATGTCGATATGTGATATGAATGGATGTATAAATACCGTAGCCTTAGTCTTAGCCACGCCCAACTGCGCCGAGTCATGTTAAAATCATCAAAAACAAGTCCAAAACTGACTTCACTGCCTTGGATAGATACTACTCTATGTACTCTAAGGTTCTAAATCATAGAAGTAGAATCATTTATACGGGATCGATCGTCAAAAACTTTCTCACCCACCCATAAACCAATCAAGAGTGCATCTTTCACTGCGCTCGTGTTCGGAATATAATGTTTCCAATAAAAACGCTTAGTTTATTATTTAAACTCCCCGATGCACAGTAAAATCCATTAACTAAGTTGAAAGACACTACTCGGCAGTCCCTTCACTTATCCCTTACATTATTATATAGGGGAAGGAAAGGTGACGTCACACTTAAATATAACATCGTGTTCTTGAGCGAGGGTGCCTGTATACCTCCTGCCTCTTATACTACCCGGGTAATGTACCCCGTAATGCCAAGTCGTTGGGACAAACCGTCGTCATGATAGTCATTAGTACAGGGTCTGGCTGCCGTGACACACTTTCTTAGAGTAATTGTTATGTAATTGTAATTGCGAAACCCTTCCCTACGAGCCTCCCAGAACCCAAATCGGTTTTGGGGTACCTACAATCTTCGTAGGAGAGCTTTTAGTTTGACAAAGTTCGCTGTGGGGATCTAATTTTCAAAACATAAGAACAGATCCAACAAAATTGAACTAAGATTTGAGACGTAACCAATGTAGGTATAACATTTTGAGTTATTAGAAAATAACATTGAACACAGTATATTTTTTGGCTGATTCGAAGTAGGTATTTGATAGTCAGTAATGAAGTTCGTTTACTTAGTTGTGGAAAAGCATAATTTAATATTTTTTCAAAACATTAAAATATTCGACGTGGCCATTACATATTTGAAAAATTTAACATAGTTAAAACAATGGCAAAAAACTACTAGCCTAAAAAAAAACTTTTTGAACAAAATCATTATTTATTATTTTGCTGGTTTCTTTCCAATCGGAGGTTGGCTATCAAAAAAGAAATCATTACCCGTTCCCGGTACAACACAGCGGAACTGCAGTCAAATCTGATAATGTGATAACAAAAATATCTACACAATAGACGTATGTTGTGGGCGTGTCAGTGTGCCCGAAGTAAGTTAATTTTTCCCGATGTCTGGTGAAAGTGATTAAACATTGTCATATACGAGTATCCTATGTCTTTCTTGAATAGTAAATCATTTTCGTTGTCCTGTCCGGGTCCTAAAAGTCTACAGGACTCATGCGAATTTGCGATATCTTTTTTTCTTCAAACCGGTTTAAATCGCACTTCTAGGGATTACCTGTTCAGTGCCTAAATATTTGTACTTCTTAAATTTGGGAATGTTTTAAGAGACTTTTTTATAATGATTTTTTTTCAAATAATATTTAGAGTTAAAGGGAAAAACTGATATAATTTCATTATTTTTTCATCCAAAACGTTTAATGATTTGAGTTTGTTTTGTTGTTTATTGAAGTAGATCAAAGACTAGGGATGAATGCAATTTGGCGGCCTATTTGGTACATCCCTTTTGCCGACAGAATTTGATGACATTCCTCCAACGGTTGGTAGTGAATTAGGCCGAGGGCGAACCCACTTCCAAGTCACGCCCAAAGGAAATTACACATTTTCCGGCTCTTGCTGTTATTTTATACTGACGGATGTGTCTAGGTTTTGGAATCGCCCAATTATTCACGTTATATTTTGTGTGACAAGATAAAATACCACCCTCTAGGGCAATCTATAAAACGTGATTACTACTTATCAATAGGTGACTACTTAAAAAATCGAAATAAATTTATGTAATAAAATTTTGTAAATACGGTTCGTCAATGCATAACTCGAGGTATTCTAACATATTTAATACCTACGTTATCAGAGGTGAGCACCATTCTTCAGCCAACAGTAGTTATTCGTGGCTAATTTGAAGTAGGTAAGTACCTTGATATTTAGTTGTTAAATATCATCAAGTACTTTCTTAACACTTAAATGTATTTAAAATGTTCCACCTGAGGGCTATAAAATTGTAAAATATTCCAAAAAATTGAAACCGCTTAGCATTCTTCTTGAAACTTTTCTTTTGTTCACAAAATCTAGACTAGCGACTCCTCTGGCTGCAGAGATAAGAAAGTCGATCTGTACATATGTTTTTACAAGGAAAAACATTGAAAAAGTGTAAAACTCCAACTTATATGTTTCATATGAAAAACAAATGTTATAAATACCTATTATAATTGGACGTAGTTATGGAGAAAGCGTTCAACCTACAATTTGCCAAAATCGAGTTTAACATGTTTTCCTGTAGTTAAATACGAGATTTCTATCTACCGAATATCATCCAAACTCTAAACGCTATAGATTTTTGGTAATTCATAATATTAATATTTGGATAATTTGTATAGCGCCGTTTTTGCGAAAAATCACCTCAAGGGAGCTGTTTTTTACTAACGCACATTGCAGATATTTGACTTAAATTGAAGTTTAAAAACACTGAAGTGTAGGATAACACAATAAATATATGTTTTAATAAATACATTGTTAGATTTTAATTACCTATTCCCAATAGTTCACATAAAGAAAAAAAAATGCCGATTAAGCATATTAATGCTTTTGTACCGTCATATTTTCAAACGCCTATTTCTTGGTTTCATCTTTTTGGGATTGGATGCTTTCTGCATAACTACTTCCAATTTAGCTTTATACTTTTTTATAGCACGTTTTCTTGGTACATGGGAACAAACTAACTGCTCACTACTGACTACTAAACCTGTTTAATATCATATACATCAATGTACAATGTACATGAGGTAATACGGATACATGCCCTTACGTAATACTAAAATTTTCAAAATATTCACAAAAACAACCACCATTATATGTATTACATGTATTAACCATTTCTCTAAGAAAATAATTTTACTAGATTGGCATGCACAACCCGTAAAAACGCAATAAACTTTATAGCAACACATAAAAACACTTATTATAGCATTGATAATATTTTCCTGAACGTAGTCCCGGAAGTCGAGAGCATGCCACAAACACGTCAAATGTGAATATAAAACATGATCCCCAAAAGTTGCCTCGATGCGTCACTGAAGGGGGCGCCACAAGGTAGCTTAGTAGGACTCCTATTACTCCCATATAACTCCTAACTGAATTATGTTAGATCACGCCTAGGTTTTTGCGAAGCCGTAATATTTTTGTACTTATACATGATTTGGTTTCCCCACATTGCACAAATGTGTATGACTCACGATCACGATTTTCCCCAAATAGAGTCATTATCACCCGGGCAACATGCGACACGAATACATATTTGATGAGAGGTTTTAATAATTCTCTACAGAAAACGCTGCTTGTATTCAATCTGTGAGTTTTATTAGTTAATAATAAATTGCGTATGTATCTTAACTATAAAGCAGGAAACCTGTTAGTTAGCCTCTACAAAACTCTCGAATTGTGAGTTATGGCATCATGAAATTTGTACAGTCTTATTTTTCTGGATTTCATTTGTCAACATTGCGTATTCAGCTCGTTTCCATCACGAACTATATATCATTATATAAAGCATTATTCTGCTTATCTATCTGTAGTTAATAAGAAAAAAACGTTTGGAATAAATATCGTGTACTCTTTTGTTTGTAAAACAATAAATATTTAATATACACATACTTCCACCAATTTAAATAATAGGCAAAATCGGGTAGTAAAATAAATATATAACGTTCATCCTACATGTTTCTTTACTAAACACATTTTACCAGGTAGCAATTCTGGCAGTGAATCATCCCCCAGAATATATTTTCGTGCTCAAAACCACCCCAATTGTAAGTTTTCTAATCGGCATTTGTAGGATCAATGTCCGCAACATGTTACAGTAAGTAACTAGCTTCACTCCTGAGTTACACATACCACGAAGGACTCATATGCCTTTAATTTTATAGTGTGAATGAGAAATACTCATGAATGTACAGGTAAATTAAAAATCTCAATGAAGAAAAAAAAATGATAATATGAACAAAAAACTCTCAAACGGTGAGTTTTATAAAATTTGCGCAGCTTTTTCTGTTTGGGATTTCTATATAGCTTGACCCAACTAATTTTAGCCCACGGCGTCATTTTCATTATTAGTGCAGGTCCTCAAAATATCCATTGCGTACTGTCAAAAAATAAATCACGATGCATTTTAGTAAGAAAAAGGTTTTAAGGAACTCGGACGAAGCTGAGAAGTGCAACTAATTTTCAATAAATCTCTCAATATTACAGAAATTAATTCTGGTTTTTATCAAGTTTCTATTTAATAAATAAAATATATAACCTCAAAAAGCTGTGAAATTTTTGTTATATTTTTAAAGATTGTGCGGCCACAATATCTTGAAATATTGCTTTTACATGATTTATATTACAAATACTACAATATTAACTATGTGCGGTCAAATAAAAGCTCAATGAGCTGAAAAATGGCTATAATTTAGATAAACCACACTGCAGGGCTTGGATTACGACACAATAATGCTAGTTCATGAATCTCTTTGATACCCTCGCGTCAATGGAACTGTTATCTGGCTGTCCCTCGCACAGTCCCGAGTCGTCCTTTAATCCACCCGTTCTGACTTCATCCCCCACCCCTTGATATGGATAATGATCAGTTATACTGCTGGATGCAGGACTATGGTGAAATATGTAACCCGCCCATTCCTTCGTCATTCACAATTTTGTTTCCACCACAAGCGACATATCCGGCATAAACCTTTATGTCAAAACTCACAAAAGAAAAATGTGGGTACTTACTAATTAAACTCCGTTTCTACCTCACGTTCACTTTCTTATTTTCCTATATCCAGTGACGTGCACAGAGTTTTTTATCTGGGTAGGCAGTAGGAAAAACAGCGTTTCAATTGACAGAAAAACTTACCACAGTCAAAACCCTTCACGCAAATGTAAAAAATGTACACACATGTTTTCCATTAAATAAATACGAATAATAATTTTTGATATCACAAATCACGAAAGGAAACCAACGTAATATTTACTTTTGTTTCGTAAGTGGGTGTATTAATTAATATAAGTACCACCAGATGGCGGCATTGATTGCCACCGGCATGATCATTTTTTAAGTAGCTGTACTAATTAATAAAGATATTAACAGATGGAACTGATTGCTATACTGGCAGCGGCAGTGGTAGCATTGCAAAACACTGCCATTTTGACACTTAACGAGTCGCCTTTTAAAGTGAATGCGCACACATATAATTTTATTTTTTTTTTTGTGCAGAATAAAGTCAACATTTGAATAAATATGACGAATGCGTTAAACGAGGCATACTTAGTTTTTTGATACGTTATTGTAGTGCAGCCGGTGGTAGTTCGCGCGTATTTTTGAAAGTGCATTTTGAAGTGTTACAAGCGTTGTGACCGCTTTGAAAGAACTTTTGGCAACAGTTCCTACTTCATTCATTGTTCATTGAGTAAATACTTCAATTGAAGTCGGTAGTTCATTTTAGCGTTCATTCATTTCAATAACTTCATTTCATTGAACAAATATTTCAATTGAAGGTGGTAGTTCATTTTAGCCTTCATTCATTTCATTAATTTCATTTCATTGAACAAATACTTCAATTGAAGTTGGTAGTTCATTATAGCTTTCATTCATTTGATTAACTTCATTTCATTGAAAAAAATACTTCAATTGTAGTCGGTAGTTCATTTTAGCTTTCGTTCATATCATTGAAAGAAGTACTTCATTTTGCAGCAGTACAGTTGCGAAGGCATTAAAAACGAAGGAACCAGTTCCAGTTCCTTTCGTTTTTAAATCTCTACCGACTAGTACGTGATTTTTGTGGCGAGAAATCGGTTCCAGTGCTTTTCACTTTGAAATCTCTACCGACTAGCACGTGCTTTTTCGGCGAAACAAATTTCAAAACGATTTAATAAAACAAATTTGTAACTTTATTCCACTTTTATTATTTTGACTGGACCGGTTTCAGCCTATGACGGCCTTTCATCTTCGAAGATGGCTTAGTCATAGGCTGAAACCGGTCCAGTCAAAATAATAAAAGTGGAATAAAGTTACAAATTTGTTTTATTAAATCATTAAAATGGAATTCCACCACGAATTAACAGTTTCAAAATTAGAAATAATAAATTTCAAAACATTGAAGTTTTTCCCAACGCTAGTTTCAACAAAGAAAGTGAGGCAATAATACACTTAATCATTTTATAAATATTGGAGGACCGAAAGTGGGAAAAGGTAAAAGTATCGAAAACCTGCTATTCAGATATGATCACGTAAAGCAACGCCTCGATTGTCATTGAATGGTTGTCATTCTTTTGCGTCCATTTTCTAGTGTAGTCAAGTATTATAGGTTCAAAGTATCATGGTAAATATATTTTTTGTAAAATAACTTGGCATTTTTACTATATTGTAGGGCATGTTCATTATTCGCAGTTTTGAAACAATTGAAATGGGAACAAATCGTTTCTCCGTAGTTATTTCATCACATATTCCGAGAACCCAATCCCAATATGGTCGAGTGGGACGAGTCCGACCCCCGAGGGTGCAGTTCCCGCCCTTGAGTTCACATCTCAATACAGCGACGGCTCCCAGCGTCCCCGCGTACGTGTTAATCTCGCTACTGAATAAAGATGGTAAATTGAACAATTTAGTTTTTCTCTCCATTCGTATTCCACTTCAAGAGTAATGCTATGCAGCCAGGGGTGCAACTACTGCCTATGTCTGTCTCTAGGGGCGGGGAGATCCTCCCCTTAGCAAAGAAACTATCAGAATCTAAATTATTTCCCCCCTTGAAGTGTTACAATTTTTTATGCTCTGAATTTCTATTTGTCTAATATAACCTTCAATTTTTTAGCGAAATATGTTATCCAGTGGCTTGTCTTGAATTAAAATGTAGATTTAAAAATAATTTACTTACAGCCGCACTATTTAACTGCAGGAGTAGACAGAAAAGATTCATTTCATCTCATTCGTAAATTCCTTCTCAGGCTTTTGTTGTAAAGAAAGAATAACATTTACAAAAATAAATAACGAATAACCTGATAATATTTTAATTCCTTATGCTACCATCATTATGAGCGGAAAATGTCGCTTGTGCGATGATGGAAGACTTAACCCAACAGAGACCGCGACGCCTGGGGAAACCTAGCGCTTTAAACTAATTGGACACTAACCGGTCGAATTTGTAAAAATACACGTAACAAATAAAACATTCCAGTTTCACCTAAACTAGACTTCCGTTAAATTAAAAGCATTCAACCACAGTAAATAATTTATGGAAATCCTTTATCCTAACGTGGCATCATCCCATAAAACTAGATACAATTTCCTTAGACCTTGTCCGGAAGATAAATCTGATCTAAATCTGAAGATAACTTTAAGATTATGGGTGCAATAAAATTGCGGACTGAGTCATGCGGATAGCCATTGATCAAATCTGAATTATTCTGGCGGAAAACGGAACGTTCGAGTAGCTATTTGACTTGGTTACGATGTCCCAGCATGTACGGTTTAGTGGCTCAGCAGGAATCGGATTATTTTCATGAAGAAAAATCTTTTTAAATATCAAATTCCGAATATTGTGTACATACATACTTTGTATATTTATGTATACATGTAATAAATTATTAATCTCATCATCATTATTGGTGTCTTAAATTATAAATAGCCTATAAGATCTATCAGTAATTATATTAATAGCGCATTATGTACTAGCTTTTTATTTTATTAAAACTCATGTCATATGTTATAACTCACATCGTTGAAGAATAACATACTATAATGTTGAAATACTGTAACCATGTCAACAAATATCATTGTTATTATTAGTTAGAACAGTTACTGTACTGGTTTTTTTCTACCAAGCGGTCAAAAGAAAAACCAACAATTTTATTTATTTTACAGCATCGATGCCCCAGACTACTCAGATAAGCATGTACATCTATGCCGTCGCATTGTCACTATTGTCAGTACCTTTAACTTATAGTGATTAATACATTACACAATGGTTTAATTGTTTTCTTGTTTGTTGTAGTCTTGGTGCTATGCTTACATTACTTCGTGCTTATAATAATGATAGCGATAATGCTTTCAAAATTAATTAATCGATAAAATAGCGTTTCCGTGTCAGCCAACACGAGTCACAGTAAAATACTACGTAAAAATATATCTAAGAAAATTACCATACATGTAACTCTTAGTTAACCCATTGCTAAACTGTTTTACTTATCTCCACAGACTTACAGAGTCCGGGTTCAATAGACAAGTTTCGTGATATACGAGTATGAACTCGAGCAGACTATTACCATATAGCGTAACACATTCTCCTAGATAATGCCAACAGTAGTAGCTAGGGTTCTTGATGCTTGGTTTCTTGGTTCTTGGTGCAGTACGGGAAGCTGTGCGATTGCACCAGGCAACAATGCACAATGCATGTCAGTAGACAGTTATGCACCGATAAGCCAGACGTTACCGTATGCACTTTGCAATTAATAAGAGAATTGTATTATGCAGCCAACAAACTTACAAGAATAACAATTATTTCTTACTAGAAGAACTGTTTTTCGGCAAACGGCCAAAGGACCTAAATCAGCGCCAAGTTACATTACGCAATGCAATTAATTTTCTTTGGTGAGGAAAAATTAAAACGGGAAAATAATTATACGCTAGCGTATAAGAAAGAGGAGTTTGATTTAATTAGGAGCTAAGAACTGAGACTATTAGAATAAAGAGGATGAGCCATCGATATTATCTCGATGGGGTGAGCGTAATAATTTGTGTTTTTTGAACTAGGAAGAATCGATGGACCCTTTACCTGAAAAATGGGCAAGATACAAATACCATTCTAAGTAAGCGTAAAATGAAATTAATTCAGTCTCCCTTATTTTTTTCTATAGTGAATACCGCACAAGAGTCCCAACTGCTCCCAACCGTCTAGAGCCAGTGAGACCATGGCATCCCCAATTTGGGTATGTTGTTAGACTGAAGGTTGTAGGGAGGGGAAAGAGATGGGGAAGAGGAAGGTTGGGAAGTACCCGGCTATTCAGATCGGGCCACAAATTGCTAAAGCCATTTTGATCAAGCAACGTTTCAATTCTGGATGGTGGTATTTCACAAGGGCGATACATAGAGTATCTACCAGTCTGTTTATTATTGTCATCAAAACGATAAATATATTTATAAATAATTTTTTTTAAATGACCTTATGTTTACTATTGTCATAAAATGACTAAACGTGTAAGCAGCTGTACATCTAAACCACAGAAATATATAAAATGGTAACTTGAAAACATATAATTTTCTTAAAACTTGTTTTATTTAGTTCATCAATGTTTCTACACTTTTTCTTTTTTTACGGTTCCTATATTTTATGTGATTTTGTTTTTTCATTTCTTACTAATTGAACTTATTTTAATTTGTTTTATTTTATCTAATTTATTTTTTACTCAATATGTTATTTTTTACCACTGCTATTTGTTCCTTCATCTTACATCTAGTAAAGTATAATCTTACTATTATTACAGGTTACTCTTTGAGTAACAGTATACCAACATTTTACAGAGTATAATCAAACTTTCAGTGTTCTTATGTTGTAACTAGTTGTTTCCTGAGAAAAAACTTCGGAATGTAACTTAAATTGCCAAGAAAAAATATTAGTTATAATTTAAATACAGAATAATGTCTGCTAAATTACATCGAAGTTAAGTACTTTTTTTTAAGTAGGTAAGGATTTTAAAAGATTCTTTTGATAATTTCAAATCAGTAGTATCAAATTTAAAAAATTCAATCGTACGGTCGTACGTACTCAAAAGGAAAATATTTACAGTTGGTGATTATGTTCGTCTTATACCCTCACACATAAAAGTTAATATTAATAATAAAATATGTTCCACACAGATAATTACGGAAAATCATAGTTTGTAATCGTTAAAACGCAAACCATTTGGGCCGCTTTTTATTTTACATATAAATTATTTGACGTTTTTATACGTCCTTCACGATGCAATATACATTAATGACTACATACTATTTTCGTAGAAAGCAATCACTTTGTGGATAAACTTATTTAAAGAAAATAGTCATATTCTTAATAAAAAAGGTAAATTCGTCCTGTGGTCCAATAATAGGTATATTTCCTGTAAACTCGTAAAATTTATCATTATTCTTTAATCACCTTCTCAGTTGACGTTTTGTCTCTTTTTCAATTCATATTATCTGTCTCTTTCTCCATATTCCTTTATTATAATTTAAATGTTATTCTTTTGTTTTCTCATTGTTTTGTTGTTTTCTTTTATATTTTGATCTCCCTCTTTATGTAACCGCACACTTTGTATTTTTTGTTTAGTTTAATTTTGTACACTGATGATGTTTTTTGCTAAGCTCTGTTCCGCCGAAATAAAATGCTATTATTTTTATTATTATTAAGCGAAACCGGTCGGTCATAAAATTATAATAATATCCGTGGTCTTATACAAAGTTATTATTTTTTCATTTCTTTAACAATATACTATGTTTTGTATGAAGTTCGATACTAAAATTTAAGAGGCAAACCTTTTAACCCTTTTATGAGGTCTGCCAACGAATAAAATTTAAAACTCAATAAAAGGTTTATTGGAAAACCAGGCAGGTCAGCGCGCATATTGATTTATCTATGAATGGTATTGAGGAACGTATATCTTTTTGAATATCTTTACTTCAAGACCTGTGTTTTTATTGATTTCCAGAGTAAAATAACCTCTTGACAAAAACCCCTTTGTATTCATTATTATTTTGTTGCATCTCGAATAGTTTCAACGGAAAACTTTTTATCCGCATCTGCGGAAATCTGAAATTGCAATAACTTAGCAGTCTGTGTTTTAACGACTGAGCAAGTCTGAAGTTATGATTTACTGTTCGTTTGCAGAGTAACAGAAATAACTTTGGTGCATTTCTCAACTGGCCAACTTTGTACGTGCGGCATATTTTTTTGACCTCATAAAATAAAACCTAAATTGTTTATTCTCTAAGGAATTGAGAAGCCAAACAATGGTCAAATAAATTTACATGAAACTAAATTGATTATGATTGTATACTTCTCTGAAATACACTTAATCGCATTTAAATGATATTCATAATTTATGGGGGTTGCAATGAAATCTAATAAAGTTAATTGGAATAGATTGATCTAAAACCTTTAGTCTTGATTTAACACAACTTTCTAGATAATCGAACAATATGAATATAGAATCATTTGAAAATAAAAATTAGCATCCAAAACCCCATAAAAAGAGGTAGCACATATTTTGTAAAGTGTTTCAATTACAATAAAAATGTTCTCTTCCTTTTGACAAAATGTGCAAAATTTTATTTGCTTATCTAGTCGTTAAGTCTCGCTGTAGATCAGATATTACGTACATGGACCAGTAATCGAATCACCCTTCAATTATTGTCGAGGGTTTATTTTTAATTTTAGCCCCCTTCACGCTCTCTGTAATGATAATTGTTATCGTAATATTTATAGTGTCGACCCTCGCAGCATCCCTTTGTATGGACCTGTCACCATATTTTATCTCTAATACCGCACGCAATATTTTGAATACAATGATCTTGGTATTTGGAAGTATTGAAGGATTTACGAAGGTTGCTAAAAAAGACATGAATGAGGAGAATAATATTTAATAACGTGCCTTCCTTCAAAATTATTTCACGTGTTGTGATTGCTTACTTATGTTTTCAGTGTTTATTTTGGTAATTACACGTGTCGATTTACCTAATCTGAGTACACGTGTTGCATAATAAATGTTAATTAATCCACCGGAATTACCGACACCGTGCTTTGAATCGTTTTCAAAGAGCGATGTGAAATAATCGTGTAGATTTAAGGCCTCAAGTCATTTTACGCAGATTTATGGGAAATGCGCGGAAATGTGTGAAATTGGAATTAAAAGCCGTGAAAATACTGGCAAATATTGTAGTATACTTAAGAAATTCACATCGTAATGAGAGAGAAATGGCGGTCCTCATAGCGAAATGGTTTACAATCTTTAACTAAAAAAATGAAAACAAAAAAAATGAATAACAAAAAAAAATATTATGAAATTTTTGTGGAATATCACCCTTAGGCCGTTGTACAAGAAAAAAATTTCAACTTATAGGTAGATTGACATTCATATGTTATAATTTATGCAGCTTAAAACTACAGTTATTTAAAAATTATATTGATGTTTACATACAAAATTCGTTGCGAACTGTGAAAAGGTAATGTGGTCAAAATACAAACATAAACCAAAAATATAAAGCGAAATCAATAAATTGGCAGCTCGTGTCGTCACAGTGTCCTATATTTAATCGACTTCCACTTTTGAGTGTCGCTGAATTCTGTTCTTGATTTATGGATAAAGCGTTGTACATTTTAGAAGTTGTGCCATTTTTGTGGACACAATGAACTACTACTGAGGGGAAGAGGAGTGGGGTTTGGTTGGGAGATAAATGGCGCACAACTGTTCAGTGTTCACTCCATAATATGTTTTATGGGAATCACTCAATCACGCAACCTTGCACATGAAGGGTTGACCTTTCATTCCTCAACTGGGTATTTTATCATAGATACACATATAGCTTGACACAAGATTTACCCAAAACTCTAGCCGACATACCTAGAATTTCTTTCAGCTAACCTAAAAAAATTCTAACCATCGTGTTTAATAAAACCATGAGTAGAGTAAATAAATTAAAACGCCATATTTCTTTAAAGGAAATAAGGACCCATCATATTCGATATCTGATGTTTAAAATCATAACGTAGCGTAGATTCAAAAACATTTTTTAATGTAATTTTTTACATTGAATGTTTGTAATAAATCCTCTAGATCACTGCGCTTTCCGATGATTACGTCTCAAAGCAGGATAGCGGTTTTTACTTACATATATAAAAGTACTTACGTACTTTATTTACGTAGCAATAGTTTCTCAGAAACGGGAGAACAGTCCCTTTAATTAAAAGATAATTTTTCTCGTGGTTCCTTTTTTGTTGCATAATCCTTACAAACTGTAAAATGTAATTTATTTACATTGAACCCCTTTCAAAAATGGTTGTCTGTTGCTCCATTATTACTAGCTATTTATAATCCTTGCTTCGGAATTTCTAGGATGTTAGCCAAAACGGTTTTCCATGAACACCCCTTTCACCACCTCCACATTAATTGCCCTCCCCCTTTCTCCCGAAGTCTGGCGCCCGAATTTACATTCGAGTCAGTCTTTTAATCGAGTTTGCACGTCCACCGAAGGTATACTTCAACGTAATGACTGCAGAATGCAGACATTTGGCATTTCGTAAAACGTTAAACCTACTTGATATGGAAAACACATATTTGCCAGCGTAAATGAAAAATGTAACAAACCGAGAAGATCTGGAAGTCTAGAGCGCAGGGGCTCAAAAATAAGTATTTTATTTTTGTTTATAAACATAAGAAATGGTCAAATAGAATGGTAGAGAATACGCGTAAGTGAATGGAAATATATATCGGGGATGCTTCGGGAAGACTAACACGAATAAGTGAATCAAAGAGTGTATGCTAAGAGAGTTGTCTGGCGTACCATCCTGCCTGTCTTTTTACCGATGCAAGTGAATAACGTGATAGTTTGGACTCATTTTGGTTATGTCAATCATTGATTTAGCAAGAGAGTGTACCACCGCGACCACTACAAAATCCTTAACCCTTGAAGTAACAATATATGGAGGGATAGCTAATTTGTTTTACCCAACCCATCCAAAATTGTAATAAATCACTTTTTCCGAGTTTTTACATCGTGCACCATGAGAGAGAAAGAGACAACAATTTTCTTGGAACGCTTCTATATACTGTCGCAATGATCTTAAGCTGGCTATCTTCGCTGGTTAACGGCGGGTCTCCGCCCAAATTTTTTATTATGCCACTAAACTTGACACAACTAAACGGTTTTTTAGGTTAGATGCTATATTTTTGTTGATAAAAATACTGTGAAAAAGTGGCTATACGAATACACAAAACCATTATGTCGATATGTGAAATGAATGGATGTATAAATACCGTAGCCTTAGTCTTAGCCACGCCCATTTGCGCCGATTCATGTTAAAATCATCAAAAACAAGTCCAAAACTGACTTCACTGCCTTGGCTTGGGCTACCTCTAGTATACTCTAAGCCTTAACCATATAAAAATCTACTATTTTAAAATGGATGTCTTTATGGCAAACAACTCATACCAAAACATCTGGTTTTGATACTGTTATCTCAGTTTTGTTTTCCCACAGAATGTTGTTATGGACTATGGTATTCAGATTCAGATGGACCATGCCCATGGCAATGATTATGAAAATATCAAACTCGCGTTTTTCAGTAAACTAGGTCATTCCTGTGCAGCAACTCTGTGATTCTACACCAAGGTTATTTGTGGTTATTAGAGTATTTTACATATTTTTCCAAAATTGATTGAAATTATATAATTAGGATTTCAGACTGCGCTTTGTTTTATAAATATTATATTGTCCAACGTGAATTTGTATGTATGTTTGATGTAGATAATAAAGAGAAATGCGATTAATATTATTAAAAAAAAAAAGAGAATTCAAAGTACCTAACTCTAGGTCTGGGTCTAAAGATGTCGGCCCTTTATATTTTCTCCGTCTGAAATGTCTTATTTCATTTCCATCATGAGCTATGAATCTTTTAAATAAACACTAAGCTGGCAAAAAACGGCCCATAGAATTTTTTTGTTCCATACAAATATCGAAATATGTAATTGTATTGAAATCATGGGTGAAGCCGGGTTTTATAATTAGTATTACATAATATAATAATATTTTATTTAGACTCAATGGTAATGCATCATTGAGTGCACTCAATGTATAAAATATTCTGTGCACTCGAAAATGCAAAAAAATATTGAAATAATATTCGTCTCACTGTTTTCATGTTGTTATCTTATTTTTTAATAACTCGTCTTTACGCATTTAATATTATATTATATTATTGATTTAATGTTAGAATTTCAGAATATATGAATGACGGCCTCCGTGGTCGCGTGGTTAAGACACTCGACTACGAATACAGAGGTCGAGGGTTTAAATCACGGCGAGAGCAATTAAATTTTATTTAACTAATATGTGTTAATCAAAATTTGATCAATATGAAATAATATAAAGTATATTTTTAGAACGTTCCAGAGTGATAGATACTCTTAATATCGCCCTGGTGAAAAACAACAATTCAGAATCAAAACGTTGCTTGAAAAGGCTTTAACCGTGTTTGGTGACCAGATCTGAATAGCTAGGTACTTCCCAAACTTCATATTTCCCCTCTCCTTCTCCTCCCCACAACCTTCAGCTTCCCCACTACCTTCAGCCTCCCAAAATACCACCATTGAGGGTGCCATAGTCCCTCTGGCTACTATTAGAATAATAATAAAAAAACTTTTTGGCGTTTCGTAAATTAGAAATTGTAATAATAGAAGAAACAATACGATTAGTAGGTACTTCATTAGGCACGATCACAAAGAACCTTTGATGTAACCTCCATAAGCGCCCTTGAGGTAATATTTCTCAAAAATGGCGTTATATAAATTAGCTATTATTATTATTTTTTCATTGGACTATATAATATCTTGTATATTTAATGTCGAAATTCATCGGATTGCGTGCTTGCATGAATAACCTATTAGCGTTGATAATAAGTACAGCGTCTTTTGCCTCTAGGTCCCACTAAAGTGCTTCTAAAAATGTGGTACAAGTTAAAGGAATGGTGTAAAAGGGATTAATTTTTCTACATCCCCTTTTTCTTCAATATGTTGTGTATTGTCACTTCAGAGACAGCCAGCCATAAGGTTGTGTTACAACTTACAGTATCATTCTTATAGGTTATTTAACTAAGTAGTCCTTCGTCTAGAACCTGGTTTTATTATTCTAGCATTTCCTTTAATTTAAAAGCAGCTGCTTAGCAAAGTCGTCAGTACTACAAATATGCCATTGAAATGAAAGATGGGTCTTTAACCATAACGTTGTTTGTTTGCCAGTATTTCGTTTTAAAGTTTCATCCTCGTTACTATTTCTATTTTAAAGGCAGAGGCTTTATGATATCTTACTAAAATTGCACAATTTTAGAAATTTCGACAACCGGGACTTTCTTCGTCTACGGTTTGTTTTAAAGTTTTACTCTTGTGGTTATTTTTACTTTAAAGGCAGAGGCTTTATGATATCTTACTAAAATTGCATAATTTTAGAAATTTCGACAACCGGGACTTTCTTCGTCTACGGTTTGTCTTAAAGTTTTACTCTTGTGGTTATTTTAATTTTAAAGGCAGAGGCTTTATGATATCCTACTATAATTTCATAATTCTAGAAAGTTCGTCAACCGGGACTTTCCTCGTCTACGGTTTGTTTTTAAGTTGTATCCTTGTGGTTATTTATGCCAGTCGCTAATGAAGTAGATAGCTACAGTAGGTACATCTGGTTCTTCAATCAGGTCTTGGTCGGTAAGCAATTCGTTATCCTTCAATTTTATTTCGAAAGTGAACTTGTGCTTCTTGGAAATATATTATGTGTTTCGTTCATCATGATATCATGGCCTTTTACTGCGATTTATATTATGTTTTGTTACGCTTGAGAAATTGAAACCGGTTCCTGTAAAAATGAATTATTTTAATGAAAGTTTGTCGACCGATCGGTAGCTGAGTTGACAAACGCGTCGGATTCCCACCCGGGGTCGTGGGTTTAATTCCTCTGCTGGCTAAGTCGTCCATCATTGCACAAGCAACATTTTCCGCTTATTATGATTGTACTCGTATTAGGAGTTTTTCAAATATTGTCAGGCTATTCGTAACCCGAGAATGTTTGTCTTTCTTTAAAAACAAAGTTTTTTAATATGCAGAATGATAAGATACCTATCTAAAAAAATATAATTGTAAACCATATTGTTATTTTTATACGTAGTAGTCATCTTAATTATATCAAGGTATACATATATAGGTCTAACAAAAACAATGCTCTGATAATATGTCATAAGACTTCTCAGATTATTATTAAAGGTGGCGAAAAATGCAGTTGGCCTATGATTTTTTTCTTATTTTCATTTAATAAGCCGTATGACAATGCTCGATTGCAAAACTATGTTAATCTTTGATTGACAACAAACTTCATTATTCTGTGGGAATTTGTACCGACCGAAGTTTAATGTTATAAACGTTAAAATCATTAATTTATGAATTATAGCTAATCGACAAACAACAATTTTTTTCATTACTTTGAAAAAATACTGCAATAAAATACTTAAAGCGCTGCAACTTAATAATTATAAAGTATACTGAAAATTATAAAAAAAACTATATTATTGTGATGATGGGAAATTTCGTTTAAAAATGTTGACTTAAGTATATTTTTTAAGTATATAAAAGAAAGTATATGAAACCATTGAGTTTCATCGCAACGAATAATAAATGTCGATTGGCTTGGCACTGGCGTCATTGAGACAACTGGAACGCCATTGCGGATGAGATTGACAAATAAGTGACGTCATTTGGTGCATAATCCTTTGGCGTCACTTTACACTTCAAATTGTAATTTTCAAAAATTCAAACTTTGAAAATTTATTTTAAAAACTTTGAATACTGTAAACAAAAACAAAAATGGTCGGTTTTCCTCAATAAGTTTTGTAAGCGAGAAATATAAAATAAGTCATAAATATATTTTTTCAGACACTTTATAGCGCCGTTTAGTAATAAACATCACTTTAGGGGCGCTAAACTTTCTTTAACATTGTTTTTTTTTGATTTTCCAAAGGAAATGTTTGTTGGATTACGCCACACTGACTGATCTGAATTCAAATAATATTTGATTTTGTATTGATTTAGTCGAAACAAACAGTTCATAAAACTTTCAATACTGTTGACACAATCCAAAAAAGTTCAAAGAAGAGAGCACAAAAATATGTCATACAGCTACTGACCACATCAAAACACAACATGTTATAAAAACAAAGTTAAAGTATCTCTGATATCAATAATTATTTATCATTGAGTATGATGATAATTTAAAGAGCCATCTGATTGCGTTAGGTACCATGACTCCATGACATCCATGGTCAGTTCTCGTCCAAGAGCATTACCTCCCTGTTGTTTCTAGAGTGTATTTAATAATACAATTCACAATGTTGGGTTTTGTTTCGGGAGCAATTCTTGTGTTTTTATACACAATTTATCGTTATCTTTATCACTCTGCAGAGGCCAAACTATTTGATAAAATTGCTGGTCCGAAGCGGCTTCCGATACTTGGAAATATTTTGGAAGTTTTAGTGGAACCGGGTAACAAGAAAAATCATTCATAGTTCAGTATTTTAATGAGAATTAGTAGAATTCATTATTTATTAAAATCATGGTTACTGTACGTACCAAAATCACATATCGGTGGCTTAAATCTAGACTTTACTAAGGAGCAGTGGCGTAGCGAGGGGGGGGCGGAAGGGCGGACCGCCCCGGGCGCCCCTATTAGGGGGGCGGCAAAATTTGCTTATCGAAAAAAATGTGACCGACAAAATTAACTTTGATGATGTTTTTAATGATTTTGCTGCGCGAAAGGTCCGAAAAGTCAAATTTTAAACTTAAGTATACTAGTTTGGTTTTGAAATAAATATTTTTCACTCTTTCATATGATTCCTTTTTTCCACCAACACCAACATCATCATTTTTATGACGTCACAAGGGCGGTAAATTATGATTCCGCCCCGGACGACGATGGCCCACGCTACGCCACTGCTAAGGAGAACCCAAATTTGTGTGTAAAAATGTGGCAACTCACGCACATCATTAAAAATAAATTTACATATTTCAACGCGTTCAAATCAAATCTTTCAAGAGGCTCAAATTCTTTCCTTAGTAATTAACTCCATAAACCATTTTGTAGAGATTAACTGTTTATCCTACCCCCACTGTACGTTATAGATCTAAGCTATGTTATTTATTTTTATCTATTTTATTAACATTATTTTGTGTTTGTTCTTTTATTTTGTTTGTATTTGTGACTTTTTAAAAATTATTTAATAATGTATTATTTTAATATAGTTTACTCTCAATATGTTGTAAATTAATAATAATAATTATTATTTTTTCGATTTTGGTTAAAAAGATATATTACCAGCGAAAACTTGTATATGCAACATACTTTAAACTTTAATTATCAAAATATGTATAAAACTGTATGTTTTCATAAATTAAATTAAATAAAAATAATGGTTTATGAAGATGTTGGCAGGGACTTAAAGTCATCGATTACATAGCACCCTCATAATTATGATCCCCGGGTACCTTTTACTTTCAGAGTTTCTTTTCACGCGAGCAAGAACATTGGCAAAACAATTTAACGGAGTTTATAGTTTCAAGATATTGTGGTTACGTCATTTGAACATCTGCAACGCAGAGGATGTTAAGGTATGAAATCGGAATCACTTTTAAAGCTACGATGTTTATTTATTTTGAAATGTTTAATAGATAAAATTGGACTCGTTTCGCTTTTCTGTCTTTTCTTGTGTTTTTCACTTGGGATAAACTAGGTATTTGTTCAGAGGGGGAAGGGAGGCTTTTTAATAGCATTGAGTAATCTATTGGAAAACCTTTTTAAAATGTGTTTGTGTACGTATTACGTTTTTATTTGATTGTTTATACCCTCTAACTCCGGATAATTGAATTTTAATAATCGTTCATAAAATTTTGAACGTCATCATATCAGCATACGTGTGTCATTTAAAAAATACCCTGAAAAGGATAGTTCATTTATTATTTTAAGACCCTAGGATAAGCCGTGTTGCACCCTTAAAGTCTGATGGAATTTTTTTAATTAACTAAATCGCAACATCGTTAAAATATGATAGAAAACTAAAAGGTAACTGAGTCAAGAGGAACCAACTTACGTACATTTTTTTATTACTGTTAATTATGTAATATCTGTGTTCTTTCAGGTCATTCTAACCAGCCAGAAACACATTCAGAAAAGTATTGTTTATTTTTTCTTAGAGCCATGGCTGAACGAAGGACTTTTAACTAGCAAAGGTGTTTTTTTACATACGTTAATAATATCAAAAGAAAACAGTAGACATTTCTGAAGTGAAGAAGTGAATTTTAAATAAATTGTGAAATTGTAAATATTTATTATTTTACTATCAAATACATTTTTTTTTGCTAAAACAGTAATATACCAATACATTGCAAAGGCGATAAAAGAACACAAAAAATGGTAATCATAATTATTAAAGAGGAAGGTAAAAAATAGTACATAATATAGTTAAAACCGAATAGCTAGTTTTTGCTTAAACTTGTAGGTCATGTAAAAATATCCACATTTCCCGCAGTTAATTAACCTAGTCAGTCTTCCCAGGGGCGTCACTATCGATAAGTAAGTTCTGCACCTGGGAAGAAACAAAATCCTGTTTTGGCGGCCTCGCGTGAAATTATCAGGGATATAGAATCCAATTTCCGCCAGGATGTCAGATATCAATAATACACCATCCAAGAGTTTATTAGCTAAAAGAAGTAATGCTATATCCCTCCTCGAACTAAGTAAGCAAATACCCAGCATTCCCGAGATAAATGCTATTGGAAACAGCCTTTGGTAAAAACCAAACTCTCTCATGTAGAGGAATCTTAAAGAAATATATTAAGGAATATGACACAAGCATTTTAAGTGTGTGATATTAGAAAATATTACTTCATAGTATAGATATCAATAAAAGCATTTATTCAACCATATTTCAGCAGACAAATGGCAGAAAAGACGAAAACTTCTTACTCCAGCATTTCATTTCAACATTTTGCGTCAATTTTGTGACACGTTTAATGAACAGAGTGTGAACATTGTACAATCTTTGGAGGGAGAGATTGGAAAATCAGAAACAGACATAGCCCCTTTCGTTTCACAATTCACCATAAACTCCATCTGTGGTAAGTTCGCTTTACGATACCATCCCCTTTTTCTGGAAATTGGTAAGAACAAACAGATTTTCAATTATTTTCGTCTCGGTATACTGTCGATTTAGATCATTTTAGTTTTTGATGAAAGGCTTTTATGATTTATTCCCTACAAATACAGGTTTATTTCCCAAGGCTTGGATGCGTAAATAATCTTATTTATTGGTACAAAATATGATAAATTATAACATCATTCTGTATTTATTGGGAATCAACTATGTAAAAATTTCTAGAAATTTTATAATTGAAAAGTTTTATCTTTTACATTCGTTAATTATTTTGTAATTATTCGCCACCGGTTTCCACACGTCCGTGTCATTAAATGGAGAAAAAAAAGCTATTTAATTACACGGACGTGTTGAAACTGGGAACGAATACATGGCCTGTTCAAAAGAAAAGGTGAATTTTGAATTTTCGCGATTTTTTTTCAAAAGTAAAAAATCGAAGAACACACAAAAACGTGACTAACCTTTCCAGTTGTCAAAAACAAACCACTAATCCAAAATGCCTGATAATGCTAACATATGATAAACATATGTGTACCAACATAACAAAAAAAATGGATAACCGAATGTACACAGCCCGCGAAAATTCAAAATTCACCTTTTCTTTTGAACAGGCCTCGTATGTAATTAAAAATGAAGTATCAAATATGCATCGCTAGAGATAAAACTCTTCAAAAACAAAATAATAATGATAAATATATTTGCCAAGAAAGCAATCACTTTGTGGTTTGACATATTTCAAGAAATCAAAAAATAACTTTGTATTTCAATTTAAATGTTATTCTTTTATTTTCTCACTATTTTTATTTTATTTTATATTTTATTCTCCCTCTGTTTGTATATACGTATAACTGCACAATTCGTATTTTTTGTTTAGTTTAATTTTGTACCCTGATGATGCTTAGGCTAAGTGAAACCGGTCGGTCATAAAAATTAAAATAACATCCGTGCTCTTATACAAAGTTTTTTTTTTCATTTCTTTTTATCATTAAAATATTGCTGTTAAAATAAGAACCAAACTATTGATTTTATATGACATATTTTTACATTTTGTTCCTCTAGAGACCGCCATGGGTACGCAATTGGAATCAAGTGAGACTTCGAAGTTTATAAAGTATGAAAATGCGATACATGAAATTGGAAAAATAACTGCTTACAGAATGGTCAGAGTATGGCTTTATGTTACTTCAATATTTCAATTGACTGTTCGAGGACGAAGACAAAAACAACTATTGTCAACGTTGCATAAGTTTACTCTGGATGTTATAAGAAAACGACGTGAGACTATGCTGGTAGAAATCACCTCATCTTCCATCAGAGATGATATAGAAAACGATGAATACATGAAGAGCAATAAGAGAAGGCTTGCGATGCTGGACTTATTATTGTCTGCTGAATCCGAGGGGGAAAATTAATGAGTTTGGAATCAGAGAAGAAGTTGATACATTTATGTTTGAAGTGAGTTTTATTTTCGACCAGCTTTCCTTACAGACTTCTCTGAATTTCATTCCCAATTATATCGTGAAGAGATCAGTTATATTTAGAAATTAGATGAGTACGAATGAACTGAAAGATTTTAATCCTAATTGATTTTAGTTAGTTGTGGTTTCCAAGGAAAATTTAAAAAAAATTGCAGTTAAGGTGCAATAAATCCTCCGTTTACCTAGGACCGTTATGTAATTTTCATTCCAAGTAACTATTTCACGAGTATTCAAATTCTTATCATTTACTTTAACCTTACTTATAACTTGATGTTAATCCTCAAAACTCACAGGACGTAACTTGACTTGCCAACGCGAAAACTGGGAAATGTTATTTCTACGGAATCAAAACATATTAGTAGCTTTAATCCACCTTCATTAATTTGAAGATGGCCGTTAAAAATCGTGGGAGAGTCAAATATTTCCAGTCTCTGGAATATTCCCTTTTTTCAAGAATATCAGAATTGCAATACTTAGGAATTGTGTTTCTGTAAAGGTTTGGAAAGGCAAATTGTTGCCTGCGAAAGTTTGAGTCGATTCCGAATGGTGGACTTTCACCGGGGCGATACATAAAGTATCTACTACCCTGTAACGTGCCGCAAATATAATATATATATAATTTCATTTAAAGAATATGCGACACATCATATTGATCTTAACTGTTTAGCCACGGAGGTCGTCAGAGTTTTCATAACTAAGCTGATTTTAAATGAAACAATATAATTTACTTGTATTCTAGCAAAATATTTATTTTACATTTTTTTTTCTTTTTTTTTTTTTAAATAGTGAAAAATGGGAAAAGTGAATGTAACTTGACTCTCCAAGAAAAATATTACTTGCATTTCAAATATACTTGGAATAAAATATGTCCCCTTGGTAAATATATAACAGGTACGTACTTTATCGCTTTCTGGATTGGAAAAGTTTACACTCGTACGTACGTACAGATAAGGAAATTATGTTGTTCAATGTGCCCACCCATATAATAACGTACCTACTTAACGTAATAAATAAGTCATGCTACGGTTAAAATTATAACAATTACGTATGTAATTAACTTAATGAAATAACCATTAATCTAATTGTGTTTGTTGTGAAATATCCGATCATAATTCGTCACACATAATCAAATTTTCTTATTTTAGGGTCATGACACGACACAAATGGCCATTACTTTCTGCTTGATGGCTTTGGCAAATAACAAACCTATACAGGTAGGATAAATATTTATTCAAAATAATGTCCTACGATTTATGGTTAATATGGAGAGTTGGTAGTTTATTTAAATTAAAATGTTTTTTTTTGATTGTTTTTTTACAATATTATTTTTGTTGTTGTTGTAGGAACGTATTGTAGCTGAGTTTAAATGAAATATTTGTAAATGATAAACAAGGCCCCGACCGTAGAAGATTTCCACAAGATGCGATATTTAGAAATGTGCCTGAAGGAAACACTTCGACTTTACCCGAGTGTTGCATACATATCTCGAATACTCAATGAACAAGTTCAGATGCGTAAGTATCAATTAATAACAAAAAAAAGAATATTCAAATTTAAAAAATTATGCAAAAAGATACTTAGAACTATTTCCGAAAATGTTCGCTTACGATGAAAACCTCTTCTGTTGCAAGATCATCTGAATATATCCCCGAATTTGTACAAAATCTAAATCGTTTTTCAAAATATTTACATTCATATTTAGGGCCCCGTTAATAGGTTTGCTCTGGGACTCTGTTTCAACTGTGAGTTTGTTTTAACGTCGCTGGTATGGATCATAAAATAAATCATATCGATGTTAGTAATCTTAAATAACACAAACAATTTCCTGCTCCATCTGAATAATTTCTATCTTTCATCAAAATCCTGAGGACTTCAGCGGATTTTTTATTAAAGAAATTGGCTGTGTACATAAGATGACATGACATACCCGACAAAATTTAACCAGCAATTCTTAAGCTTATTTGGAGTACAAAGGTAGATGTCATTATGCTCTAAGATTTAAAAAAATATATATATTATATGCAATATTATTATTTCACATTTCTCCAGTGGCTGGAACGTTGGGTAGAAAGTTTATACCGCGTGGTACGCATAGTGAGAGGATGCACGCAGTATTGCGTGCGGGACTCGGCTATTCCAGTAAGGGTGCGTACTGTTACACCCTGTATCATATGTATAATACATTTATACGGTAAATTTTCTTTCAGCCAATTTCGTCGTACCAGCAGGAACAAGTTGCCATATCCACATATATGATTTACACAGAGACCCCGCAGTATATCCAGACCCCGAAAAGTTTATACCAGAAAGGTTTACTCTAGAAAACTGTTCAAAGAGAAATCCTTTTGCCTACATTCCGTTCAGTGCGGGACCAAGAAATTGTATTGGTAATGTATTGACTATAAAGGAAAACATTTTTACGTTCATACATTTTACATGATGATTCATTAAACTGGAGGGTACTGAATATTTCCAGAGAAGCCTACGTGTTAATTTTGACAATAATTGATATTCCTCCATAACTAGAGTAACTACGTAACAACGCTAAAGACCCAAATGAGACACGACTGGGAAAGATGTTGTGAAATATCTTATAATCTCCACAATTTGAATCCTTAAGTAAACTTTTTTGTAAAAAACCGAAATCATTGTTACCTTCTGTTAAGGTTCGTGAAAGTAAGACTTTGGAGGGGCGCTAAAAGTGATCGTGTATAGGTTTGACTCCTACCAATGTGTAATTCCGTGCTTTAAGTAGATATATAAGAACATAAGGCAAGTAACTACATTTTTTCTGTTTATTTTCAGGTCAGAAATTTGCAATGTACGAGTTGAAGGCAGTCGTGTCCTCCATATTGCGAAACTACCGCCTGGAGCCGGTCACTAAACCAGAAGACATAGTCTACGTCGCTGATCTGGTACTGAGAAACAAGAATCCTATAAAAGTGAAGATTCTACCTAGAATTTCTTAAATTTACATAATTAACGTACTCTCTGTCGTACTACATATGAATAAAATAAAGAAAGATTTTGATTGACCAATACTTTTAAGAATTAATTAACTATCGCTAATTCTGTAATGAATCGGCACAATTTTCTTCGCAGTGGTTTAAAAATGCTACCGTGTATTCATAATTTGAACACACATTCTAAAATAATAATATTCATGTATTATGTAACAGACAAAGGAAATAGAATTTAATACACATACTCGTATACGTATTGTTGAAAGAAAAACAATGTGGATATTTATATTAAATAGGTACGTTATTTAACACTTCCGTTCCAAAGGGAGGTTCGAATGTCACCCCGGGCGAGAGTTATGGGCGATATCTTAGATAAAGATTACTGAAATATTACGAATTTCTTTCTCTTTAAGAATTACCAAAAATAAATTACCCAAGATTATGTCATGAAAACGCTTTCATAAGCAAGGTCAAATGAGGTAATTACGTCACTCCCCTTCGTATCGTACGTTTGATTTTTACTTTCAATTACGGAAAGTTTAATGCATACTACATCCAAGAATAAAGGGTTTTTTCCATTAATTATTTCATTGAAAAAAATTATCTATTCTTCGACCTAAAAATTAACACATTTTCAGGGGTATAAAAAGTGCATATAAATTTGTTATTTATTTTCGAATTTCGACTGAAGGCAGAAAAACGAACCGTAAACGATTTTATGGTGAATTCGATGCACCTTTTGTTCCGGAAAATCGTTAAAATCGCATTTAAATTCTCATGATTCCTCAGTGTAAAGTTAAGTGAGTACGCATATTTATGATTGTTATGATATCTTCCGATTGAAATATTAAGAATTAAATGGAAATACATAACCATGAAGCTATGAGAATACCAATAAATATTAATAGCTCTGATAGGCATGTCTTTGACACTAATCAGTTTTACCATAATCACGTAAATTTGCGCAAATAAATAAGCTGTTAAATGAGTAATGATGGTACCCGAGTACATTCACGGTGTAATGAATTTGCTAACTGCCCTACCTCGACATACTATTTGTGTTTACAAATTTACATAAGTGTGGTGTATGGCATAAACTGTTTACCCTTTCAGTAACGCCCGGGTGCACCTGACGCATGTGGATTGTGGAATATGAAATGTGGAATGCATTATCTAAGTTTACGAGTGGTCAATATTGAATTTCGCAAATCGCTTCATGCCGAACGAGAAATATCCGTGTTTATTGATCGAAAAATAAATATCACGTAAATTGTTGTTTGTCGTGTATGGGAATATTTGAAGTAAAATAACGAATACTAAGTTATGGACATTGACCTTTAAAATTTGTAAAATTTGAATCTTAAAACTAAATATTTATTATTGGCTGTTCAGAAATATTTTCTACACAAATTTTATTGACAAATTCTATGAAGTGGTTTAATTTTTTACACTGAATATTGATATTTGTGTAATCAATTTTATTTTAGACTAAGGAATAAATTAGAAAAATTGCCACTGGCACACGGACACGCCCAAAACACAATTCTGTCGTTTGATTTTTTTAACATGAGAGGTATTTTTAAAATTATTTTTAAAACGCGACTCACTTCTAAAAAAATTTTATTCATAATTGATAATACTATTTTCTACCGTTATTTTCGTGAAATATCACCTTAATTAAATTGTCGGCCTATGTTTTTTTTTTCTGAATCGCCCTAATTTTGCTGAACAAAAATAGGTCTTTAAATTAAAAATGATCATTTGTAACACTATTTTTGTGAAACATTAGGTGAATTAAACACTGGTACATGGTAACAATAATTGTTAAATATGTATTCATAGTTCCCTTTATCTCACATTAAACATTATGCTCGTAAACTTTCAATATACTCGTTTATTAATTTTAACTTTCAGTTGAAATTGATTTTACGAATATGTTTTTGACGCATTCAACTTGGGAAGGAAAAATCACCTACCCCATTACATTGAAATTATTTTAACACCAAGTACAGCAGTAGACACCGTTAGTACCAGCACAGTAAGGGAATAAATCTTTACACCGAACATGTGGAGGTGCTGGGACTTCACTCGTAAATGATTTATTTATGACTACGTCAATGGTGTGTTATTGACGTAAACTTTCCAAAAAATAAATATAGCTCCCCCTTAGATAACTTGAACCTACGCAAACATCCATCGTAACCACAGACCAAGTATATCTGATCGACGATCGTAACTCATAAACAGGTACTTGATTCTGCGTATTTTTTTTTTTCAATTATTTGATTTACTTGATCGTGCCATGTCTTTTTTGGGCGTCCTCGACTTCTTCTTCCATTCACTTTGGCATCATATAGTCTTTTCACACTCCTTTCTTCGTTCATTCGCTCTACATGCCCAAACCATCTAAGCGTCCCTTTCTTGATCCTATTCATTAAGCTCACATAAGCCTTGCATTCTTTCCGGATATCCACATTTTTAATACGATCATACATGGTTTTACCGCACATACGTATCTCATTTCCACAGCATTCAGTCTACTTTCATCTTTCCTCTGCCAGTTCCATGCCTCACTGCCATACATCAGGGTTGGTATAAGTACTCCATTGTGGACTGCTAGCTTCGCTTCTTTGGACAATTTCTTATTTGCGCCAACAGCGTTCAGTCCTCCATCAATGGAGTTTCCTGCATTCAGCCTTCTTTCAATATCCTTATCAGCCTTGCCGTCTCTCGTAAACATACTTCCTAAATACACAAACTCATCCACTTGCTCCAAGTATTCATCGTTCACAACTATATTGCACGCTGTAGAATTACACTTTCTCAATGTTAGACTTTAAACCTCCAGGGATATCTCTCGGTTTTCAGCTCATCGAATGGCGCCATTAAATCAAAATGAACACTTTTACACGGCTCCTGCCACTGCGCAAACTTTGGAATTATACGAAATTTTGTCACAATTAGAAATAAGCCACTAGTCTATTCGGGACTCTCATATGGTTTGCGCTGGTTACAAGGTTTTTTACACTTCCTACGCTCTGCATATGCCCATTTAATGGGAGTACAAAAAGCACGACGTGTCTTTAACTGGTCATTGTTACCGCGGCATTTGCCATTGGCTGTCAAAAGACGCTGGGAACTTTTTCTTTCCGAACAAAAGCGTGAACTCGATTTGGCGAGTAGTTCAAGAACTTTTGAGAGCAAGAGAGAGAACCAATAAATATCCAAATCTAATGTTACTATAAAAATAATTAAAAAACTTATTTTGTAAAGTTTGTTAAAATTCCAGCTCTCAAATTTTCATCTTGCCAACCGATACTATCTTAGGACAGTAAAGCCTCTATAATATTCCTTTCAAATTGAAAGTTTATTGTGGATTCGTATTTTCTCGGAATTTCCGAATTGGAAACAGCGGAAAAGTGGTTAGAATTTGTAAAAGTAATAATACAGGTACTTGGCTTTCCCAGAAGAGTCGCAGTTTACCTTGGGAAAAACTTCAAAGTTTTGTAAATGCTTCACGAACTGCTAGTTCTTTAAAATGAACCGTCGCAGTGAACACTTCAATTGAAGTCGAACTCGCCAAAAAATAGTACTAGTCGGCAGTGGCGGCTCGTGACTTTTTAGTGTGGTAGTGTTGAGATTGAAAAATACGTCTGAAGATTTTCAGAATTTTTCAGTTTTGGTGGTGCACTGCACGGCTTGCTGAAAAATCTTCGAAAAAATCATTTTCGGCTACAACAGCATCAATAATGACGTTTTCTTTCAATCTTAACACTCTAGCACACAAAAATGTCACGAGCCGTTACTGCTAGTCGGTAGAGATCTCAAACCGAAAAGTACTAGCAAATCAACAAAAATTCCTCTCCGAAAAAAAAGCACTGGTAGGTAGAGATTTGAAATCCAAAAGTACTAGCAAATCGACAAAAGTTCCTCCCCAAATAGTACTAGCAAATCAACAAAAAAAAACTGGGAAAGAACCGGTTCCTCGCCAAATCTTTGTTATAAAATAAATAATAAATTATCGCAACAAATAAAAACAAAAGGTTTTCCCGTACCGGGAATCGAACCCGAGCCTGCTGGGTGAAAGCCAGCTATCCTAGCCACTAGACCATACGGGATATTGATATTTCCTAGCTTAAAATGAATCTGTTTTTAACACACACAATTCGACCTTTTATTTTCAGATAAGTGCTTATTCCAAGTAATAAAAATTACGATATGTGTATTCTATGTCGAGGTCATTATTAATATTTTTAGATGTCGACTGTGTTTGGGTCAAAGCTGTTATTCCAAAATAAAATTAGAAGGAAATTCAAACCTTAGTGATAATATAACGGTCATACTTTTACGCTTGACACCTAATCATAATTTGATCAAATGCTGAAATGGGCCGAGAATCGGTGGTTAACCGGAGCGATCATTTCAATTGGTAGCGGTAAAATATTCATAATGGCGCTAATCATCGATTTGCGACATTGTTAAATGTGACAGAGGTTCTAACCACTAGGCCTAATTTTGCTTTCAAAATATTTTTAGAATAACGTCTTTGACCTAAACACAGTCGGTATGTTTTAAATTTAATTAAACACAAATGCTTAAAACGACACTCTTTGGTAATAATTTTTCTTGAATGTCAAATTAGTAAGAACAATAAATAATTGTTCTTCCTTTGTTATTAGGTCCTTTAACGAACAAGGATCGTGGTAATTTAATTTTCCGTGCATCTGGAAGCTAAGTCTTTAATATTCATTATGTTTTTAGAATGACGACAAGTACTTCAGTTGCCTATTTGTAATTACCAGTGGTGGCGAGTGATCGCGGGTTCTTACTTCTATCATATCTATATCGTATCGGAGATTGGCTATCATCAGTGAAATCTTCACACAGACTGGAGTCTTGAATGAATCTGCAAAACTCTATTGCATAGGTAATTTTAAAACATATTCTCTCCACAAAAAACGCTTTCAACAGAAAAGTTTTATAAAATCAGATAAATTTATTTCAAATATTCAATTAAATTATTTCTTATTTTGTAACTGTTAATTCATGGTGAAATTCCATTTTAATTATTCAATAAAACAAATTTATAACTTTATTCCACTTATTTTATTTTTTGACTGGACCGGTTTCAGCCTATAACGGCCATCTTCAGACTAGTCTGAAGATGGCCGGATGAAATGGATATATCAAAGCTCCGTAGCATATATTTAAAATTATACCACACGCTGAAAACATTGCGTTTTTTAGAAATCTCAAAATAAGAAAAAAATCAGGACGCCGCAGCTCATAGTTGTTTTATCGAGATACACAAAAAGATTTTCTGCTTTATAGTTAATATATACCACCGCAAATTGTTCCAGTGGCGCCACCACTGGTGAGTGTGGAAAGTGCGCCAGTCGAGTCCCCACTGAACGGGGGCCCACCAAGTAAGCGGCCGCCGTAAGTAAGATAAATTACTAATTAAAAACGGTTGTAATATCCGGCCGGTCCAAATCCTTCCGGGAATTGCTTCTTTATCATCATTTCACCCCCGAATTTACCAGTAGCAACAAGTCGGCCGACTTTTACTCCGTTTTTTAAGGCGACATGTGAACTCGGCCAAACAGCCCGTATTTTTTAGTGTTGTGTAGCCTTAACGTGAACTCATTATGCCGATCTCGGAGCAATAATATACAAGAGGGTGCGCTACTGTAGTCGGTTTTGATGAGTTTTGCCGGACTCGACCTGGGCGTGGCTATGACTAGGGCTAGGGTATTTGTACATACATTCATAGCACATGTCGGCATAATGTTTTTGTTTATTCGTATTATCACTTTTCACAGTATTATTATAAACAAAAATATAGCATATAATCTGAAAAAACCGTTGAGTTATATCCATTTATGTATCATAGTGGTAGATACTCTAAGTATCGCCCTGGTGAAAGACCACCATTCAGAATCGAAACGTTGCTTTGGCCGTGTTTGGTGACCAGATCTGAATAGCCAGGTACTTCCCAACCTTCCTCTTCCATATCTCCTTCCCCTCCCCACTACCTTCAGCCTTACAACATACCTTATTTCGGGATGCCATAGTCTCACTGGCTCTAGACGGTTGGGAGCAGTTGAGACTCTTGTGCGGTATTCATATAAAAAAATATGAATATTAAAATGTGTGGGCGGAGTCAACAGAGACGCGGGACGCGAAGAACGTTCTTACAATACTTTAAAGCAGTGTGATAATTTGGGAATTTTTGCTGTCTCTTTCTTTCTCATGGTGTACGACGTAAAAACCCGGAGAAAGTGATTTATCCCAAATTTGTATAGGATGGGTACAAAGAATTAGCTCTCCATATATTTTTACTCCAAGATGCTGATACATTTTTTAATTAGACTGTATAAAGTCAATATTAGTGCTGACAAATAAGATTGGCAACACCACAAAGGAAGGAAAGATTACAATTCTACAGATCAGAAAAATACCATATCGTCGCCGAAAAAGGCCAAATGGCTGAAGCGCCATTTTGGGAAGTTTAAACCAGAAAAAATAAGTTTTTTTTTACAATAAAAAAGTCTTCAGAACTTGGTTGGATTTTGAACAAAAATAGTGTTCATGTCAATGCTCTTACAGAGTTACCTGAAGCGACAAAAGCTAAAACCACAAAACTTGTGTCGCTTGAGTAAAGTCTTCTCCCAAATGGTAAATATATTTTAGATGGCTAAAAGACCACAAGTCTTCAGAATCAAACGAGAGTCAGAGCATCCGACGCAGAAAAAAGAACTGGTCAAAACTGGATATTTAAACTCATTTTTGACGAAAGTGTGATATCATAGATATATTTTTACGCAGATACTTAAATAAGCGGTGGAGTTATTTTCCATTTACACCATGAAGCTAAGCAAGTGTACCTTTGTAGTTCTTTGGCGATCCCATTCCAGCGGTTTAGGGTTTAGTAAGAGGGCATAGGTTTGTCGAACACCGAGTAACCAGGGCTCAGTCCCTCGGGGGTTGAAAGAACTAGGGAACACTTCCCCGTAGGATCTTGACGTGATCCTATTAATCCCCCTATTCTCTAATCAGGGCTAAATTACAAATATATTGTCTCGGGGAGACCGAATTACTCGCCTTTATTCCTCCAAAGCTGTTTGTTATGTTAATATTAGGAGCCATCCTTCATCGCAGTAATTATATTAGGCGGACAGGCGGTATCAACTTTTGAACTAAATATTGCTAAGGGATGTTCCGCGGCGCTGCGTGTGGTCGGTTTGTATTAAAATTATCAAATATTAATTCAATTAAGGTGATGGATGATTACATTTATTGATTAAATCTGATTATATGTTGAGATTATAGAAATACAAGAACATCATTACCATTTGCCAGATACACTGTGTATCTACTGAAATAACTCCTTGAGATTTTGATTCAGTTTATGCAACCTCCCCCACCTATCCCTTTTTCCTTGTCTTAGACATCCATTGTACCTTCATTGTCTCAATTCGGGTCTACCTACCACCAATATACCAATCTAAGAGAATGCCAAGGATGGGCTTAATACGACATATTTTTAAATTAAAATTATTTTTTACAAAATATTCTCCTTCGTGTTAGTTGTTGTTAATAGAAAAAATCGTTTCTCTATTATTTATGCGAACACAAACCATAGGGAAGACTGGGCTATTTGCAACACGGGTACGTTAGAATTTTCGATTTAAATCTTTCGCTGTAAATGCTTTTATCAAATTTTACAACTAACACGATGGATGGCAGTACGTTGCACATTTCGGTGTAAATTTGGTTGATTCTGTTGAGTTTAACGAAATAGGTTAAAAAAGCGTATTTTTGACCAAACGGAGTTTTTTGTTCATATTAAGGTAAATATTTTTTATTGTTTTTGGATTGTATTATTATTTCAATAGTAACTAACTAAATAACTAACTATCACGCAGGGGTAGGCAGAGAGAACGGACCTCCATATAACTCTGTCTTGGCACACACTCCTTGCTTCATTTACATTCATATTCAATAGTATGTGGTATTTATTAATATAATTTTGTTGAATACGTTAGAATTTATTAATTAACAGCAAATATAGTCAATCTTAGAGCCATAACAATTTTTTTGATTATATGTAAAATCGATACGACAGGGTAAGTTGTAACAAATGTACCGGGGTAATTTGTAACATGTTTTAACTAGCTACTCAGATAGTTTATAACATTTGTATGAAGCTCGGTGTAATGTATTATGACCGACGAACTGTAAATGAGAAAGTGTAAACGAAGAACGTATAGATGTACAGCACCCTTAAACGTTGTAAAAAGAGCAGCTAATTTGTTGACGGAGAGTGTTGAAAAGAAGATTATTTAATCGGGCGAGTGTCAAAGCAATTTAACATTCACTGTTTCAAGCTGTCGTAAAAATCGTTGCAGCAGTAATATTTTGTATGGTTTGACACCAATTGACATCGATTGACAGCAATCAGCTTCCGAATGTGTAGTGTTACAGTCCAACCTCAATCAGATATTTCTGACGGCTCTGATTAAACGTTTAAATTTTTCACAAAACCCCGACAACGGAGCAAGCTGCAACGATTTCTTTGTTTTGATACATATTAAAATACATACGTATTCCTGTAATAACACTATCTTAACTTATTGATTTTTGTTCCTTTTTATTGGAAAAACTGTGTAACTTTGAAAATAAAAATCACATAAATCTAAATGTTGAAAGTGTTGGAAGTAACCCCGTCTTACCCTACTTACATAGTTCATTTATACACTCAATGCCATTTTTGTGAAATATCACCACTTTACAATAATTCGTTGCATTATACTACAAAGAAACCTGAAACTAATAAATTAAATCAAAACATAATCTATCAAACAAACAACGGTTTTCTACAAAAAAAAGTATAACTAATGAGTAATGACCAAAACCTATAAAATAAACACCACTTTTTTTCTTACGGCTAACTTATGTATTTACTAATATAACTCACGGATTACCTATGAGCAAGTGGCAATAAATACGAAATTTCCCTTCAAATAACATTAAACTTAATTCTAACGTATAAGTTAAAGTTTAAAATATGTTATGTTGTAGAGAGAGACTATTCTGGTTTCAAAATGTATAACACTCTAGAGATAAGACAGGTATTATGTTTAGAACCTTTGAATTCAAATATACCAATTTAAACTATTACACTAGAGTCTGTAGGGAACCTTGATAGTCGGAAGGAAATGGGAGTAGAAGAAAAAGGAGGAAATAAAATGAGAATACTACTTTTTTTCATAGAATTCTTGTTATTATCTTTTTCTTAAGCATGGAATGATAAATCAACAAATTAATCAAATACTGATTTTCAAGCTCCGTGGTGAGGCGGAAGGAAAATGGATGTGTAAGTTTTTAAATATACCCCTAGTACTATGACGATGAACTTCTTTCCCTGGGGTAATCTAATGCCGCCTAGGGGTTGGTCACGTGACGTGCCCTATCTCTCCTTGCACCATAAATCTTTGAGTAGCTTACGGTTAAATGTAAGCCACTACATCAAAATGGAAGGATCTTGCGATGGGTCGTATTTTAAGAGATATGTGAATATACATATTTTCAACTATTGTGCGTATTTTCCAAATAAGAAAAACGTTAAAGGAATGATGGGAAAGAAATGAAGGCTGTGTAAAGTAAACTCTAGAAAAACTACACAATTTGTCGCAAAGCGTAAGTATTTTTTTCGTATTTTTTTGCATTCCGTGGAAAAAAAATCACCCTTTTGTATAGTGTCTCTTGCGGTGCGGCAGCATCCTTACAAATGTACGGGGCTTATCTGAACCTCCATCTATAATTTTTCCCTCAGAAGTCTTGTAACAAGGGTGCACATCTTGGGCTTATCTGCCGACAGCCACCATAAGTCCTCTGCTGCATTCAATGGACATGATTTGTGTCTTGTGGATTTGGAAAAAATATATTCATCTACAACAGGACAAAAAGAAAACTATAGAGGACTTTTTTCACCTAAACTTAGAAAATACGTAAATACAGAATTTATACTCGTATGAAAATTAATACCAACGCAATTTGTAGGTATTTTTTATTACTCTAATAGCTTTGTCATGAAAATTACGTGTTAGTTTTTGTTTAGTTTTGTATTTTTTTTATTATCCTAATATCATTGGGCGTTACTGTAGATAGGTAGGTATTTGACAATATACTCGTATGTTCCTTATGCAAGTGAAAACTTCAATACTTGAATATGAATCAATGCATTACTTTAACGTAATAATTGATCGATTGGTTCGATTCATAACGAGTATTGCGATGATTCCTTGAACGAGAACAAATTGTTTAAACTCGATTCATGAACGAATCGAGTAGGTATATTCTAGAGATTTATGATTAAGGAATTTTTCAAACTCGAATATCACTACCTACTTACCGGCGTGTTTGAAAATAAAAGAAAACTCAAAGTGAAGAAGGTCGTTCCACTCGCAAATTCAAATTCGTTACATTTATATCTTGAACACGGTGGAAACGTCGGAAATGTTTCAAAGTTAAATGATATATTCGATAAAAAAATCAGGAAACCTCGCAATTTATTTCCCTACTTTCTGTCCCACGGTGTGGAAATTTCGGAATAATTTCAATTTTCAGCAAGCAAACGAAATTCGGTAACAGGGATATGGAAATGTGAAGGATAACTGCGGGAGAAGCCTAAACTTAAAAACAAAAACTTGAATTATCTCATGCAATTATTGATAGCTGGATTGATTTAAGTATTATCAAAAAATACTTTTTTATAGTGCCATTTTTGTGAACTATTAAGGACGCTGTGCGAATCAATTTTATTAATCTGTTTCAAAATTGCCTTCCAAACACGTTACTCCCACAAGTATTTACAGGCGGAAGGCATTGAAAGAGGATTTTTTGGATAAAAAGTCAAGATAGGAACAATTTAAAAAGACGCAATATACTAAATTTAAACTGTACTAAAAATTTAATAGGGCATAACAAATAATATTAGGTGAGATCTCCGATATAAAAGTGTTATCAACAAATTAATCTGTAAAGCCCTTGAGGTGATTTTCCCACGAAAACGACGCTATAAAAGTTATCCATTTTTACTATTCATATTCTTTATGTATATATATGATTGTACTCCGAGTATTATACACGGGGTATTCATGAAAATATAAGGATTTTTTTAATTTATTTTTTCATTTGTGCCAAAATAAAATAGTTTTACGGCGAATAAAAGGTTTATGTACATATCCTTTAAAGCAAACATAACACCACCCACTACAGGCGGTAATCAACTGCTACTTGCTCGTTACATGAGAAATCTGTTTTACCGACCGTAATCTAACTGTGGCTGTTTTTTTGTTTCTGGGTGATAAACGATTAATCTTTTGTGAAGCTACGATCACAGTGAAAAAATAAATAATTTGGACGGTGGAATTGCCCTGAAAAACTTCATAAAGATTTTTTTCTAAGAATATTATGAATAATCACCTTCTGAAGTTTTGCTGTACTACCTCGTAACACTATGTATAGGTACATTCAGTATTAAATATAATTTTCATAATTTCGGTCAGAACGAAGTACACAACACCGCAAAAGGAAATGGTTTTAAGTCGGACATTCGGGGATGAACAACCGATAGCCAAATCTCGACGTTCAGTGGTGTGCTCAAGAGCCACCAAAGGACCCAGAGTCGCCCAAAAAACGAAGTTAAATGGCAGAAAATCGTAGCAGATAAAGCAAGGAAGGACTTGAGAAAATTTTTGACATCTTGAAGAGCCAAGGACTTTACATCCACAAGTGATTAGACAGTGACTGATATTTATTTAACGCTCAGTAAAACAGGTATATAAATTGCCCGATCAATACCAATATAACCAAGATGACCAATTAAACATACTATGAATATCCTCTAAAGCTCTTTTATGATTGGAGGCAACCAGCTGTAGGGAACGGTCAAAAGAAAAAGCGACTGCCGCATGCCGATTGCCGAGAGCTATGGAACCACAAAGCTCGCCATTACAGAACTCCTTTTTTAAAAGATACTTTGTGTTGACACGGGAGAGCAATAGTGCTATAATCGTCAGATTCCTATTCTTAAGACTACCACTTCACTCATTTTTAAAGAGTTTAATTTATTCATTTTCAATATTGTTAGTGTTTTTAGTGACATTAACGGGCGTTCGAGGCCACTATCCAACTGTTGGTTAAACCACATGGATACGACTTATTTATATGATTTTTGCAACCATCACCCCATTTATTTTCGTACTGTTTAATTACTTATTTCGGTAAAAACTATTCACATAAAAATCTTTATTCTGTGGTGAACTTAACTTTAACATCTGTTTTACCTAATTTAATGATTACAAACTATTGCTTACTAAAAGGCAGATTTTTCTTATTTTTTATAAAATGTGAATTGCAATTAGTTTTTCCTTGTTTACGAAAATTAATTGTCGAAGTGTTGTTTCTTTTCTTGATTACCGTTCTTGATTATTTAGTGAATTATAAATAAATTTTAAAACCAATATATTGACATAGCCTTCTAGAAAACAGTCAGAAAATTCGTTAATTAGGTGGTTAAAAAAAGTTTTGCAAACGACACCTCGTTGTTGATATCAATGATTTGCAAATAATAGTCGGATAGTTTAAATAAGCAAGTTCCAAATGGACTTGAGCACAAATATTAATGTATCTAAAACAAAGACATTGTTATTAACAAAGGAACCAATTGAACTTGTTTCTCAAAATAAATACGTCAGGGTTTGTATTGAAATGAATATGGGCGCCTTTGTTACAATGAAGAACTCTTCTATAGCCAACCTATAATAAAAAAGAAAATAAATTGAGGTTGTTATGTTATATCTAACATTGATAAGGAAAAGGGAATTAAATGTTGATATTTTTTGTATCCTAAAAACGACCTTGGACAGATAGGATTAGTGCTTTAAGTTCTTTATCGAATAGTAAAAAAAACAAACTCATATAATGGTAAATACGAAAACTGCAATATCTTGGGCATATTATGAGGAGCTACAAATTCAAGATTACCAAAATGATCCAAGGAAAGTGCTGATGGAAGATGTGATAGATGAAAAAACGGTACCATTGAAACATACGAGTACATGACTGGTACGAGTGCAGTTCGCCTACAGTCTGTTGGATGAAGTGTTAGATCGGAAAAGTATCCATCCATTCCCATTTTGAAATCCTCGCTGATTTCTATTTTATTCCAACAGTTGAAAGGTCTAATTGCCGCCCGCTGTAATGAATGAAAGGAATAATTGCTCAAAGCGTTTTGTCTCTGAAAATCCGCTCTGGGGATTCATTAAGACAGTATTCTGTGCTCCACTTTGAATTCCATTTCCACCAAAATAATATTTTAATTCTAGGTAGAATATAAATTTAAAATTTAAGAAAATAATTTTTGTATCATAAATTTAAGTGTTACTGGTAATTTCGAAGGATAACATTAACAAATCGAATGCGTGCGTTATCAGGGAAATTTATTTCATTATTCGCGAATGCGTTCGTTATATGAGGTCTTTGGAAGAATCTACATAATATTATGCAATTATATAATATTTATTCGAACATTAAAGAAAACAAAAAAAAAATCAATATTTTATACCAAATTTTTCATGATAAAATAGGTACGAAATTCGTATTTCCAAAATATGTTTAGTTTGAATTACAAACATTTCATTGAAATTAATCTTCAGTCTAATTATTTTTTTGTGTAAATAATTTAATATTCACTTATAGTATTTACTTAAAGGATTCAAAGGGAGGAATGCAATGCAGGTGCTTAAAATATTATGAAAAATCATCTCTTCTCTAGGGGAGGGCCCGCTTTCATGATCTTATAATATAAATGTAAATTTTTTGACTAAATTTATGCAGAAACTTTTCCCCCATTAAATTATTCGGTGTCAAATCAACGTCAGGTGAAACGCTTTATTTCACTTCGGAGAATTTTTTTAACTTGAAAAATTCAAATTATTTAACAAATGAAAGCTTTTAGGGAAATGGGGTTCATTAAGAAATACATTCTCCGGTAAAATATATTCGAGTTCTTAATGAAATGAAATACAAATACCTTCTAACGTCTAAGATTACCATAATATTTTTTAATTCCCAAATCACATGTCACAACTCCAAGGAAACTTATTTGAAACCTTATTTCGGAGCTAGCAGTACCCTAATTGTAAAGCATAATATTTTCTTATCGAACTATTTTGCAAATTTGCACCCTGTGTGACTTTTTAATTGTTTCATGCTTGACAGCTTATCCAACAATTCTAAAACTTTTAACAGCTAGCGACATTATTTGTAAATATCTTCAACATACTCGCAAAACCTTCCAAGTAGGGATTAACAGATTCGAAATAAAAACGATTCAATGTCAGAAATAATGAAAGAGAAAAATATTAACAGTCGACATTTATACGTAGATACATTATTTTCATAAGTTGCGTATTTAAAAATAATATTTTGGAAAAATATTAAAAGTTTTCGAGAGTTTCAATTCAATAATTAAAATTCAATTCTCTTGAAATTGCATGTAATCTGGACTCGTTTATTTTATAGATCCTGGTGTAATGTAAGTATTACAGAATGCCTAGTAAAGTTATTAATATTTTAAGGTAAGTTAATTAGTTTCCAAAAATCGAAAATATAGCTCTGCTACTCTAACATGTGTATTTTTTCCGTCGATTTTCATGTTTTAATTTCTAACTAATATTCGCTAAATGCCTTTTTATGAATATTGAATATTCTGTCGCCTAAGATGAATCATAAGATCGAAACATGTATTGATGTTAGAGTGGTAGAGCTCTATTTTTGTTGTTTTTTTTTAGATTTACAGCTTGCAATCGTCTTCGATTGGATATTAAATGGCATTATACTTTTACAACAATTTGGTCGCTTGTGAAAAGAAAATCGACGCAAAGGAAATCTTCTTTCAATGGTTATCTTGCTTCACTATAATTACAAAATTATTTTGAACTCGTGCATTTTCTCCTTGAACCGAAATCATAAATAATTGAATACACGATTATTACCTTTATTGCAGAATTTAATGTGATCGTGCCATTAGCTTCGATGTTAAACAAACAGAGCGGCTTTTACCAAGACAAAAAGATCGGAAGGGATCTTCCTAGTATCCCCCTTATCTCCTATTTCCAGTCACTCCCAAATCCTCCCCTATTTCTAAGGTTTCTTCAGGCTCGGGGTCCCAGGAACATTTAGTTAGGGGACCATCTCTGTTCAAACAATACATCCATTTCCCATTAATCTAAGGCCTGATGTTGATTCCCAGTAAGTGAACTAGCCCTTCTGTTTATTTTATTGACGCTGTTTGCCTCGAAGACATTTTGTGCCGGGAATGCAAAATGAAAGATTTGGGAATTTTCGTTCGCCGAAGCTGTCGGTAACCCAAATTACGTGAACATCCGAACGAAAACGTGTCGCTGGGAAATTTGTTTACTGGGAATATGGAAATTCGTTGAAACTTGTTATTCATGAAACATAGTCAGAAAATCTCTTCAGACTCAAAATAAAACCCAAATTCTAGCAAGCAGATATTTTTACCTATTTTTAAACCTTCATGTTGATAGTTTGTTTTATAGCATAAATAAACAAATATGTGTCTAATATTGGAGAAATCCATTTTTAACAACATGTTTGACTTTTACTCCACAAGGGTTTGCTTTTCCATCGTTTTAATAAATAGAAAAAGGAGGAGGATTTATATAATACTATTATTTAAATAGGAAGTTTTCAAAACAATAAGGAAAAGTTGAGTCAATTTCAGACTTAGAAGAGATGGAATTCTGGAATAAGAGCCAATTAGATTAAGACAAGGTTGAACGGAGCAATGTAAAATAAATTCTTATTCAAATATTGGAGAATATTTCTTATTGAAAAAATGTACGAATTGATGAGAGGAAACACTTATTGTGTTAGACCCATTGAATATTCTTACTAGCGCTTAGGCACTATGGTTTATGGCACAAAATAAAACAAATTTACTTGGTTCAGAACAAGTTGATTTTTGTATCGCCGACCAGTTTCAGAAACACCGGTCCTTCTTCATGGCAAAATAGATACTAACTTAGCAAAAATATTATCACAAAATATTATTGGAAAATACATATTAGGTATGTAAGCTTTTTTTATCCTTTTTAGACCACCAGACTAGTCACATGCCCGTGTTGTGGTGGTCAGAATTTGCTGTCAGAAAGTGGTTCTGAACCAAGTAAATTTGTTTTATGTGTACAACAACAAGTTAGTTAAGTCAACGGAACTAATTCAGATCTAAACTCCATATCATGATCTATTGAGCTTTGAAATATCTACTTAATTGAACAAAAAACACAAACCGCGTATTCTTAGAGGATACGGGGTTTTACACAATGTTTCGTTTTATTGTTCAATCAGAAAAAAGATTTCGACTATAGATTATTGAAACCAGGGGAAAGCCGGGCAGTGACTCTCTAGTATTTATATGTACAGGTAATAAAATACCTTTGTATTTAAAAAAAAGTGCAAGACAGTATTTTAGGTACCCGTCTCACAAAATATATTATTCCGTGAGGCGAGTAATGAAATTGTTTTTTTTTTTCAAAAATCTTAATTAACGGCAATAAAATTAAATTGAAATAGTTATGAAATATTTTTGAACCCTTCCGATGTATGATTAAAGTTGCATAAAGCAGTACAAGCAATTGAGAAAGTAATATCACCATCAAAATCGTCCAAAAAGTCTCTCAAAAACCATAAATAAATATCTTCCTCAAAACTCAGTTTATATCGTTGATATTTAGCTGATATTGAGGGATAATCACCCGCCCAGGGACAGCGGCTGACGGGTCCCCGCAAGAGTAATGATGGATGGTCCACCCTCCCCCCCCACACCACCGCAACCTCCGGACCCACCGCTAGATGGCGCCTGATTAATGCAAGCCGGAGAGAGTGAGGGGACAGCGAAAAGATTTATTACCGCCGCCGACGTTTGGCGTTATCTTAGACGCGAACCCGTTTTGACAACACAATTAGCGGAAATATTCTCAATTTTGTTTACTTTACTGAAAAGTGTGAACAATATTTCAGTTACTGTAAAACTACGGACGATTTACAAAGCTAGAAAATAATTCAAATACTCATGCCAGGTTGTCTCATCCCAAAGTCATGGCTTAGTCAAATTTGTATTTAGCCAAAACTTCAAATTCATTATTGAGATAAGTTCAAAATGATTGAGTTTAAAATATCATCACCCTAATTGGTAAATGTTCCTAGACAATTTTAACAACTTTACAGGAGAAGTAAATCTGTTTATCTTTTTAACTACCTACCTAGTATGAAACAACCAAAAAATAGGTACGCTTTGCAAATACACGTAAATAATAAATTTGTGAAATAAAATTTGAGTGTTCTAAAAAAAAAGTTATAGCCCAATTTTGGAGTAAGTATTCTAATATTCAATCGATGATCTAAGCTATAGCAAATGCAGCATTGTTACCTTTACAAAAATATTATTTTCAAACGATCAATACTTTTTAATTTGTTATTTATTTTGTCACCAAACACGGCTAAAGTCATTTCAAGCAACGTTTCGATCATGAATGCTAGTCTTTCACCAGGGCGATACTTGGAGTATACCACTCTGCAACGTGCCGCAACTATACTATTTATTATTTTATATGAATAAACTATATTTACGCACGCCGGGTTTGCAGCCGCGACCTCTGGATTTGTAGTCGAGCGTTTTACCACTCAACCACGGAGGCCGTCAAAACTTCTAAAAAAATATTCAAAAAACTTCTTCGTCAAAACTTTACTTGAATTGAACTTTATTTAAAAAAGAAAAATAATTGGTATTTATATATTTACTGTTGTATCGGACTGGGAAAAGGTTCAAACTAGAGAAAAAAAACCGTAGAAAAAATTAATATACCTAATATTATATTGGGAGGTTAAACTTGGCTAGGTCCTTCTTACGGTTGGTTGTTGGTTGGTAAAACGAACTCATTAGAGAAAGTTCCTAGTTACCACATTTTCAATCTCTAAATAACCCTTGATGGATTGGCAATTTGGAAAGAGGGTGGGGAATAGGTGGCAGATTAGAGGTGGTATCTCGAGTAGTCCTGGAGGAGAATTTGGGTCGCTGAAGTAATGAGGATGGTCACGAAACTGGACACCTTAAGATTATGATGTTTCGTGAAGTAAACAACATACACTTTTAGTGTAATTAGTGCATGTTACTTCCTTTTTTTAAATTATAACGACAAAAATAAATATATCATATTTAATACAAGTCTAACAAATTAACGAAAAAATGATTAGTAACCACAAAATATAAGATAAAAAAGAACGAAGCTTCTGGACAAATTTGGAAGTGAAATTTACTAGAAGAATAAGTCGGGGGTGCTCGGGGTACAATCGAATTAATTAAATACTTTTGTTGGGTCAAATCGAAAGTGGAAATAATAGAAAAGTATGTACGAGTATGAGACGATGTATGAAAGTTAGTGGAGGTAGAGGTGTGTGCCAAGGTAGAATCGTGGCACTGTCCCTGCTGAGGAACGACTCGATACCACGCAATATTTTTTTTGCTTTGGAAAATTACGAAAATTGACGGCACATCCATGATAGACTATAAAAAAACAATGTGACTGTTTGCACTCGATTTTTATTACAACTCTGGAAAAGTACACTAACTATCAATAATAGTGACAACATAAGAAAACTCGCAAAAGCATAAATAAATCCGCAGTCGGTAGGATTCGAACCTACGCTCCCAGAGGGAATCTGATTTCTAGTCAGACGCCTTAACCGCTCGGCCACGACTGCTGTGGGAAAGAAGATTAGATTTCATTAGCAAATCGTATTTATTTAGACAGTAAATATTCTATATTCTATGTCAACAGGCATGTATTTCAGATCATTGATAGCGGCAAGTGTTAGAATAAAAACAGAAGCCAAAATAGTGGAATATTGTTGCTTGTAGCATTCTCAGTTTCCTTGATGGGAGAATGCTAAAACGATTATGAAGAACTCACATACGAGTATCAGTCTAAAATCATGTTTTTTTTAATGTTTGTGCAATTAGTATACAGTGAGTAGTAATTAGAAGAATAAGAAGACATTATTATATTACAATTTGTTGTTGACATTGGTATTTTTATAAACAAATATTTTATTTTAAAATTTTCAGTGAGGTTTGACAGTAATCATGTGTTTGATTACCGAGAGTATTTTAAAATTTCTAACGTTTTTTCGTCGGAACGCATTTCTTTAGTTATTTACTTAGAGAACAGCATTAGTATTGGAATCATTAAAATACATTTAAAAAAATCGATTGAAAAGGTTGACGTACTATTCACACGGTACGAGTATATTTGAAGGTAGGTTGGTACAGGAAATTTTGCAGATTTTTTCCAAATGGGTAAAATGATAATGCCTCGTAACAGAAGAATTCAATAGAGTGGGAGGATAAAATGGTGTTGATGGTGGTTTCTTGTTAACTCCATGAATATGAAAGAGGGTGTAATTTCCTCGCGCGAAAAGTGTTCGCATTTTCAATTGAATTCATGAAAGCCTTAAGAAGGCTCTATGAAAAGGAAATTTCATTTGAACATATGCGCCGGCTCTCATGTGCGAACTCTGAAAGTTGCTTTTGTTTGGGAGGTACTTTGTTAGGAAATGTATCTAGATTCTCAAGGACATGTGAAATTTCAATCTACCTAGGTAAAGAGGATATGAATTTATTCTAAATATAGACAAAAATATTAAATACCTTTATGAGTTGAGTCGATTAGTTTGTACTAGTCTGTATGTAGAATTTCGATTTGTTTTCCATTGCAAATGTAGATATTTAAATTAAAAGCAAAATAAATTCCGCAGTCGGTAGGATTCGAACCTACGCTCCCAGAGGGAATCTGATTTCTAGTCAGACGCCTTAACCGCTCGGCCACGACTGCTGATGACACCAGTTGCCAAATTGTTATACAGAAAATAATATAAGTACCTACCCGAATAGTAAATGCACATTCACCTGAGGCTATTAAATAACCACTTAACGGCACATTTAAGTATTACTCGTGACAAAACAGTTATAAATTTAGATCATTTTCTATATGACTGGCCAAATAATTGTATTTAAAGAAAATCATATATTTTGTTAATTCTGTCTCAACACCCTTAAAGCATTTTAGTTAGTAATTTGACAGTGAAATATAGAACTGTCGAGAACGGGTTTTATATAGATGATGGGGCTTCTGTAGTAAACTGTATATAAGCCGTAAAATTATTTGTTTTTATTCGTCTGTATTAAAAGCATCATTAGTTATAGGGTTGAAAAGGGGTTGTTAAAGCCGTCTCTCCGCTATCTGCCCCACTGGGTAAAGGTCCTTACCCTCATTCTACAAATTAATCATAAATCTCCAGAGCAAGATTCCTTCCTAAACAAAGCGTTTCCCGGAAAACTTATTTGGTTATTTTAACTGTAGAGCATTTTGTATGTTTTCAAAAGGCACTTGAATACTATTTTGATCATATTTTTGGCCTGAAATCATTTAGAACGAGTGTAGAACTGTGTTTGTAAATATCTGCATAATATTCGTGGAGATGTAAGCGCTAAGTAGCCATCTACTTTTCTCGCATTTTCGAAAAGCAAGGGAGCATTTACCAGCGATTCCCTGCACCCACTTCCATCTCAATTGGTTAGGCCGGGGAACTAATGGAAAATGAAAAACCGAAAGCCTCGGATATATCGCATCATATTAGGGGCGCATTATTATTTATTCTTCCACATCCAAGCATCTCCGCGTTTTGCTCACATAAATAAGGGATTTCCCGAAACCTCCACCGTTTCCACGATATGGATCTTTTATCATCAACGTGTCAATCGTCCTATACTGGCAAATAAAACTCACTTGATAAAAAGGGATTATATTATCCCTGTCAATTTTTTTTTTCTCCTTTTTTTAAATGGACGCTGTTACTTTGTGCCTTTAAACTAGCTTAATTCTCCGTGAATGTGGAAAACCTGCATAACGTATTTACAATTTTAGCTGTTCTCGTATAGCGAACTCCCGAGGAAGGTAAAAGTCTGACAAGGTAAAAAAAAAGTGGAGTTTTCTAGTTCTTTGTGGTAATTTCATAAGCTTTGCAAAACGTTTTTTTGCGAGGTGTCCACAATCATTTCACCCCCATTTAATAAAATGATCGGAAGCATTCAGGGAGCGGCAATTCAAGGTGTTGAAGATTTAGCACCTTGCAAAGATGAGTCTAATAAAATATGCTCATCGTGGAGAGGCATCGATATATTAAAGAGGCCTTCTCCTTATCTCGAGCATTTTTTATTTGAGTGCGAATTTAAATTTGTCAATAAACGTACACTTACTCGAGCGGTAATGCTAAATGAAGTATCAGATAACTGTCGGGGGGTTAGTGCCTACACTGCCTACGTATAGGTTCTTGGTGGGAAGGTACATAATAACATAAAATAAAATTATGATGATATTTAGAATAATGAGTTAATTTCGTTGAAATATTTGTTTGGTAGGAAAAAAGCTTTTTGCAATCGATTTTTTTCCGTGTTTCTTTATTTGGTACGTTACTGATTCAATTACTCAAAACGCATTCACTATCTAGTATTGATTCGTTTGTAGATTTTTGGTTCATTTGCACGGCTTCAGATACTTGGATTCATTTCCATCGCGTAAGTACTTGTTTTATTTATCGGTATCTGCATTATTATTATCATAATTCTTTATCACTCCAAATTAAATTGATCAATTAAGAGATTAGGTTTGAAATTCGATTTGAATCGCTTGTGCCAATTGCCCGGAGCCAGTGGGACTATAACATCCCCTCTCGGAAATGTTTTAATGGTGTAGATGAAGTGGAAGGTTGGAAACTACCCGGCTGTTATAGATCTGGTCACAAAAAGAGCTACAGCCATTTAGACAAAATAATTTATTCTAAATAGTGATATCTCCCCAGAGCGATACTGAGAGTATCTCTAACTCTGGTATTTAATTTGGTTTAAATTCTAGTGATTCTTGTAGGTGTCATGCCGGGTATATCGTGTACACGAATTTGTCATTTGGACGTCACTAGGAACCTTACATGTAATGCTCGTAGCGACGATCGCGCTGATCCGTCGCCTGTCGGTTTTTAACACGAACACAAAAGTGCTCGCCATCACTGCCTGTTTGGACAGCTTTCGTACGGGCGTGTCGTATGAACTATGAACGTTCATCACGTGGAGCGAAGAACAGTCATTAGAACTAATCGGTTTATATCGAGAAAAGCCTGTGCTTTGGAATCCCAAAGACACTCAATACTTGGAAATTGGGAAATAGCTCTATCGCCGAGGAGAGATGTAGAAGCAAAAAAAAAAAAAACAATCTACTTAGTTGAGCAAAAAATATCGAAGGGAAAAAGGAAAAGTAAGAAGCAACCAAGGTTCCGGAAAAGGTGATTTTATTCTTTGAAACATTATAAATGACTAAAATTAAAATCAGTTAAGAATATGATTAGTTTAGATTGGTCACATTGTGAATAGTTTATTATGATGTGCCGTCCATACAATTCGCGTTACATTACATGATACGCAGCACCGGATCCACCATAGTTCAAACTGTGCAAAAAACATAGGCGTCATATCTGAAGGGGCGCCGTGAAAATAAAGATCTTATTTAAATTTACTTCAAATATTCCCTGAATCATATCAAAATTTCCCCAAGTCATTTAAAAATTACCCACATAATGGGATAATTATATTTTTTATTGCGCTGGCAGCATCGCTGCGCATTGAACGACTAGTGGAAATGTATGGAGAGTAGCTTGTTTAGGATTTTTTTCACGAATTGCATAATGGTTATTTGGACGTGTAAAATCTGTTTTTCTATGGAGTTTTATACGTTAAAATTATGCGAAGCAAAGTCTATAACCAATCATCGTGTCCGTTTTTTTCATACAACAGTCGAAATGAACCGTTAAGGATGGTACATTTTTATGGTGGGGGAGTAGTGGGAAGAAGTGATGGGGGAGGGGGGGGATTGTGAGGAGGGGGTTTATGGGTGGAAGGTTTGAAGGGGGGGGGGTACTTACTTTTTACAATCGGTACTTACTGCACAGGGCACTAGGTGTCGTGGAACCGGCCCTGATGATACGTTACACATTACACGTGTCTAGACCCGCCATTACATGTAAAAATAAGCAAATAAGAAAAATGCTAAGCTTTTCTGTTCGTTACGACGTCAATATGCGGGATCCCAAACGTGGAGTTGCAAATCCCAATAATCCCAACAGATTTTATCGCCATCCCAAATGGGGTGAAGAAGATCTAAGAAGAAGATGTTCCTACAAAGGGGTGTATTTCCTGGGTGTAATAAAATCGTCCGTTCAAAACCAACATTAAATCGAAGGAGTTAGGAATATTTTTTGTGTACATATTGGATGTTTTAGCGACCTCACAATATTTGGCAGTATAGACTACGTTTTGTTCTTCTTTCGAAAAATTAAAGTCTTTCTCCACAAACCGCTAAACCTTACGGCTGCTTTATCCAACAAAACTGACAAACCAATTATTTTATTTAAATTTTTTCTCAAAACACTTCGGTGTCGCAAACGCGATTGAGTGTGATTTTCAACTCAGAAGTGCATGTAAATTTGAGCCATGCGACGACAATGAACGGTAAATAATTGCACATTCACCGATGATGTAAAATAAAACTTCACTTTTTTTTCAACGTTTTAGTACGACAATTTTTTTCATGTCGATTGACATGATGGTAAATTGAAATTCAGTATTTTTTTTACTTAGTTTGGAGTTGGCTTAGATTTGATTAATGTTAGTGGTGGTTAGTGTTTGTGTTACCCTTTATCCATACATTTCTATAGGAACTGGCAGAGGAAGGATGGAAGTAGACTGAATGCTGTGAGATTTTTGAGACGTATGAGTGGATAAACCATGTATGATCGTATTAAAAATGTGGATATCCGGAAAGAATGCAAGGCTGATGTGAGCGTAATGAATAGGATCAAGAAAGGGACGCTTAGATGGTTTGGGCATGTAGAGCGAATGAATGAAGAAACGAGTGTGAAAATAATATGTGATGCGAAAGTGAATGGAAGAAGAAGTCGAGGACGCCCGAGAAAGACATGGCACGATCAAGTAAATCAAATACTTGAATCGGGTCATGTGAAGAGTCAGAATAACAGAAGAGTATGTATAAGACGATGTATGAATGTAAATGAAGCAAGGAGTGTGTGCCAAGACAGAGTTATATGGCGGTCCGTCCTCTTTACCTACCCCTGCGGGGAAACGGCGTGATGGTTAGTTAGTTAGTTTATCCATCCGAAAGAACTTCTGTAAAAACAATATTACCAGAACACGGAAACCAGAATCTTTATGGAACTGGTTTTCTGACAGAGAAGATGTTCTCGAGAGCCTCGATGTGATCGAGAATAATTCATACGTATTTCAAAATATTTTTTTGCAATTTGATAATAAAAACCACATATAATTTATAAATTCGATTTATTGTTTACAATAAAGTATATATGTACAAAATTTCATAAACCATTTTCGTGCATTCGGCGGTTTTACACCTGACAATAAATATTTGTTCAGCATAACGAAATCTACACAATCACTACATTATATAAAACATTTACAATTCATTTTCAATACTTCAATAATATTAACATTCGTCTCTCATTTCCATCAACACATTTTCAACCGCAATTTTAAAAGTTTTCTTTAAAAAAATTCTAGCATTTTACTAATTTTAATCCAAATATTTTTTGATAATACATTCATTACATCAAAATAATTGATTTATTGTCAAATGAATAAAAAAAGCCAATAAAAGGCACATTAAAGCATCTGATTCTTTTATATTTGTATCTAAATGCCGGTGAAATGTGATGAATAAATAATATTTACAAAAATTTACATATTTGTGCAAAATGGCGGCTAAAAAAAAAATAAAATAAAGGGACATTTGAATAGTCGGCATAAAATAAAAATGTTAATTTTATCGAATCTGCGACACTATGTTCGAAACACGACATAAATTTGAATTTATTATTTCTTAAGCAAAAAGTGTGTTCAATTCGAAATGACATTTTGTATGTTTATTGTGTACGATAAAGGCTATCTGTCGTCAGTGGGAAAGGAGTTAAAAATGCAATAAATTGAATAAACAGCTTTTAAAAGCCATATTTTTATCAACGCCTTATTAATTAGCAGGGTCTATCATCCGTTACACGTATAAAATCATTTAAAATATCTTCGACATTTTCACATGGTTTATTTTAAAATATCAATAAATTATAGTATATTTAATATTATACGATTTGGCACGTTCATTACATTAATATTATAGACAACGATATTTGCAGCATTACAATGTTAAAATAAATAGATACATTGTTAACAATAATGGTAGTAGTACAAAGAATGGTAATAGTGGATATATTTTTAGTGGATTATTTCTGATATGGGAACGGGACAAACATTTTTAATATGAAATCGATGCCCCAGTGTGATAATCTTATGGAAATATAATTTAGTTTTGACTTAACTCACGTTAACGCTACAGAATATACTAATTCATATCAGGCAACTTTCAGTACTAAATGTTCACAAGACACCGCTGGAGTTCTAAACCGTTGGTAGCAGAACAATGATTTTTTTGTAAAATTAAATGCAGGTTATGTTATTTGAAAACTCAGCTTAAATGCATAGATTTAATAATGATATCTTGATAATTGTCATTCAGATTTTCGAATCCGAGCAAAAATTGTTATATACCTATTCCGGTTGGAGGTTAAAAATAGGTTTAATCATCCAATATCATTTCAGTGTATAAATACTTCAATTTTGTTTAAAATCTTGTGCCCCGAGACTTTAAAACTTCACACATTCAAGTCTTCCTACAAACAGTCGACAACAAATCTACATTTGATTTGAACTGTCCCATCAATCATTAAATAATATACAAGAGCGTGGCCATTCTCAGCTAGATATCACAACAGCGAACAGCGAACCACGAACAACGAACAACGAATATAGTGTCGGCAAGTAAAGCTAAGACAGTTGGACAGTTGAACAGTTGGCGCTATCCAAACACCAATGCCTTCGCTTAAACAGTTCACGTAGGTTTGACACATTTCAAGTGTTCATGTGACTGTTTTACACATTTCACTTGTACATGAGACTGTTTTAGTCTGTTCAGTAAAGTTCAGTCAAGTCAGGGTGAAACTGGCGACGAGGTTGGTTGGGGAACTACACGTATCTGGTCAACTGTGTGTAGAAGTCTTGGAGGAATATCTGCAGCTGCGGCAGAGTCGGTCTCTCGTCGGGAGACATCGCCCAGCAGTAGGCCATGACGGCAAACCTGACAAAAATAAACATTATGTTTTTAGTTAAGGTGTCCGTACAAATAAAAAGAGAATAAAATAAAATGTTGTCAAATTGTTATTTTCTTAGTGTCATTTTTTAGTGAAACCTCACATCAAGGGCGCTTTACAAAACCGCTTAAAACTAAAAAAAATATTATCTTAAAAATATATTTATTGGATTAAAACGAGGGTTTATTAAATAAATGAAAATTTGTATCTACACACTTTACGCGGGCTGTGAAAATGTTCAGATTTGTGAGACTAACTCTGAAGAATGAAAAAAATTAGTCGTAGAAGATTCAAATTTACACAATAGATGAAATATAGAAATGTTTTATTGTCACAATAAGATGAGTAAGCAGAGTTCCCTCAATTTTCAGTAACACTTTTAATAGAGAATAATAAGATTACTTTGATACAATGACAGTAGTATGATGATGGCGTTAGTGTTTTCAGAATTGATGAGATTGATGTGATCTTTTGTTCCTTGCTACTTGTTATTATATGTATGATACGATACGATTGGTATCACCCAGTCAGGAATACTCTTGTCCCGTTGCATTTAAGCCGGTAAACACACCAAAATAAAGCCAATATAAGAACTTAGGAGAGACGAGGATTAGGAATTGAACACTTTTCATTGATAACCTAAATGTCAGAAAACGTTGAGTAAATTATGGTCCTCCATCAACAGGTGGGGTCTGAAATACTGGGCGGTGTGTGAATGCGGTGGGGTGCAAACCGTTACCGACTATTACCGGCGGAATAGATGAGGCCCTGGACATGAGAGAAGAAGAATAAAGCAAAGTATGTGTGCATATACTTACAGTTCGTCGGGACAGTTGACCGGCTGCGCCAATCTGTAGCCGTCCCTCAGGTAGGCCCCCATCTCGAAGGGGTCGATCTCCAGGTAGGGCTGCTGCGCCAGGGTGGTGAGCTCCCACAGCAGCACCCCGAAGGCCCAGGCGTCTGAGGCCGGCGAGAAGCAGCGCCGCTGCAGCGCCTCGCCCGCCAGCCACTTGACGGGGCGGTTCTCGTTGTCGCCCAGGCAGTGGTAGTCGGCGGGGAACAGGTCGCGGGAGAGCGCGTTGTCCGTGATCTGCACCCGCAGCTTGTCGTCGACCCTGCAACCAAATGGTACAGTTCTAATATTCGCCCGTTGCCGAGATGCCTACGTAATAAGCTTCCCACAAAACTTGCCAACATACAGAACCTAGCAGAGTTCAAACGAGTCTTAAAAACTAAATTGTTTAAAAATCCCACATACAAAACGTACTTATTAAAATTTAATTTCTTTGAAAACGTCCTAATTTTCTTTGTTTCGGTTTTCTCCTTTCTTCTATCATTATAACTCAATGTCCTCACTATCTACTGAGAACCATATACTCATTGTCATAAAATATTTTATTTCTTTTGTTACTTGCTATATTTACACTGTTTGCATTTTTAGAATCGTTTACTTATAATACTTGAATATAAATGTTTTAAGTGCCAACATATTAACTGTCCTCAATCATATTTCCTTTTCTTTGATTTAACAAATGTGTTTATATGAATTCATATGTTTCATCTGAATTTTTATACCCTTAGCTCCTGGTAAATTGTTTTTTTTTAATCTGTTGATGTATACGTACACTGTTATACCCATATCTGAACCTTTTCTCTCGTGATTTATGATAACGATCATTATTTTAGATAGTTTTAATTTGTATACAAATTATGTATTATTTTCTCCTTGTTAGTTAATCTTATTAGCATAATTAATTTTGCATGAAGCGCACTTGAGGTGAAATATCACAAAACTGCGCAATAGAAGTTCACTGTTATTATTATTATTATTATATTACTATGCGAGTGAGATTCATCGAATGCTGCCTGAATCTTTAGCCACCGGTAGATAAGGCTTTTAGTAAACTATGCGTTGGATCGACACTTCCCACAGAAAATTGTAGTTTGACTGAACGCACACGTTTTAAAACGAAATATGGTTGAAATAAAAAGGAATATTTTGGACTGATGAATCTTAACTGTCAATCTCAAAATTTGTTTGCGGTTCACTAAAAATATTCGTGCTCTGACGTCATGATATTTGCACAACCCTTTCCAGGTCAACGCGATAATTTTCAGTTTTCAACGTCATTCAAATATTTTATTTATCAACGGACTTTCGATCATTAGCTATAAACATTTAAAATATCAATTAAAATGTTTTATGATTAGTTTTAGATTATGATCGTCATATTTTTCAATTATTTTATATGAAAAATATAGCATTGAAATCCAGACATCTGGTGGGAGCCGGGTGGTAGAACCAGACAATTATAAAGCTTCGTGTTTACTTTCAACCTTAAAAACAAACAAATTAAAATGTAACAGCAGAAAATCAAAAGAAAATTTCGAACTTGAAGCAATGATACGTAAAACAACTCTGGATTTTGAAAAGGAAATTACTGCGAAAAACGTTTGAAGCTAATAATTACGTGCTCCGCCGGAATCAACGGAAATAGGGTTGACGGGGTTAATTAGCCCCAGAGATAATATTGACAGACTCGAAGGGTCAAGCCAAATAATCAGTGGAGTTTATCAAAGATAAAATAACAACTCGGTTTAAGCTAGAAAAGCTGAATTAGGTCGAAGCAATTGGTAAACTCAAAAGGAATTATATTTTGTAATATACATATACAGTGTAATAATTCAATGTTTTTTACCATATTTATACGAAGGAAAGAGTAATGCAAACGGACAAATACAGATTCGACTGAAAGATAATAGCGTTACTTTTGAACAACAGCCTTATTCTTATAAGTTAGAAATTGTTCTGCGCGGCGGTAGTGCCTTCACTAACATGCATATCAGTTATAATAAAGGAACGCTCTACCGTGCAGACGTGTTGGCATTCCTAAATATGCAGGTACCTATACCTCTGAATAATAAAAAGTACTTACACGCAGTTTCTTGCCGCAATGTCTCTGTGCACCAGATGTTTCTTGTGAAGATACTGCAACCCTTGAGAGACCTGCAGCGCCATGTCCACCACCTCCTGCGTGGTGAGGGTGTGCGCCACCCCCTCGGGGGACACCTTGCACTTCTGCAGGAACTTCTTCATGTTGGTGTAGCCCCCGTGCGGGTAGATGAGGAACGGCGCGGTGTGGTCTTCTATCGACACCCCCAGCACGCTGAGCACGTTGCGGTGCTGCAGCCCGTACATGGCCATCCCCTCCTGGAGGAGGAGCGACACCTGCACTTGGGACGCGTGCTCGGTGACGGTCTTCACGAGGACTTCTTGCTCTCTCGAGTCTTCGTCCGTGTAGGAGCCCCGGTAGACGCGGCCGAACGTGCCCTCCAGCACGACGCTGCGCAACCTTACTCGGCACCTATGGATAAACAAACAAGCAATGATACATGTGTACCGAAGATTTACCTACGAACTAGAAGGGGTATGCAGTTAATACAAACTGTAAAGTTGAGCATGCTTTAAGAAAATAAGAAAATAAGAAAATAAGGAAAATAATTTGACGAAAAGTGTTTCTCTTCTTCCTTTCTTAGGGTATGCACAGTTTTAGCCCTTTCGCACATGAGGCAACTAAAACTGGTTGGCGATTAAGCTTCTCTCACGACGTCTTTCAATTCAGTAATTATCTCATAACCCAGTGCACGGTGACATTGTCAGATTGCGTTTGAAGATGTATATAAGCCTATATTTATAAATACAAGGGTATATTTCAACCTCCTCAACAAATTTAATGTTTTCTTGCTCGGACATGTTGAATTTTTTCGGAAACAGCTCGCAACTACAGCGCAACTGGAAACGACAACGCGCAGGCGACTAGCACGGCGAGTTGCGAGAGACTGGTTGCATCAGAGTTGAAAACTAGTTACTGAGAAGTTGCGTGGTGTGCGGATCGCGATTGAAATGCACAGGAGAGCAGCTTGAGTTGCCAACTTTTTATTTTAATGCCCCGTGTGTGAAGGGCCTTACATCCTCTATGGACTGCACGCCTCCGTGAACTAGATCCTTCCTTTTTAAATCTTAAAAACGGGGCCAAATCTTTGTTTATGTATACGACATGTTCAATGATTTATTCAATGAGGACATTTCAAAATACACCGAAGAAACGCACGTTACAAGATAATGAAAGCAAGAGGATTGGTCCAAAAGCGCTGTCACTGTCCATTAGCAAAGTACACATAACGTGTCCCCAGTGGTGAGAGAATGAACTGTATGAACCGACTCGCCTCAGTGGGGAACGGAAGCTCGGAGGGGAATGCAAAAAATCTCCTCGTGAATTATGCATCGAACAACAATGGGCAGAAAATGACAAAAATACTGGCAAGAAGAAGCTGCAAAGCGCCCGCTCACTCCCTTCGGATGAACATTGAATTCTTTGCTTGTTGGGTGTTGTACCGTTTATTTTTTCACCGGTGCGCGGTGTGGTGGCGATTCTAAACTGTTAACCCGCGAGGAAAAATATTTTGCAATACCTTGCTTTCAAACAGAATAATATTTTGTATTTTTGATTCAGGGTAATAAAGCAGCGGGCTCCTCCTACAATTTCAACGCGATACTTTAATCAGATTAATTAAAAATGTCCGACCCCCTTTTGATAAAGCCCAGCACCTACTACCTAACGTAATTCAATTTGATTTATAATGCCTAAGCCGAACTGAACAATTTAATTGACATTAAAATATTGTGTAATAAAAGCTATACGCGCGACATATGCTTCGTGTCGAGCCGAGGAGTTCAAACTGTGGACCGTCAACCTTCTCATTAAACAACTTTTAAATCTTGAGTTAGTCAAACCTATCATAATTCAGAAGCGAAAACGGACAGAAAATATATTTTCCGGAAAGCAGAAAATTCGCTTGATAAAATTTGTACAACTTTTTCTACCTGAAATTTCAGTCCGTAACATCATTTCTATAATGAGTTATGGAACTTTGAAATATTCATTAGACTATCAAAAATTTGTTTTCTGATTTTTTTTTAAATATAGGGAAGTAAGAAAATAATATATCGTCGCTGGAAAGGCAAAAGGTCTTCAGTGACACTTTGGTCTAAAATAAGTTAAATATGCAGCTTTGATCAGTTTTTTTTCTGCATCGAAAGCTGAAAAACTCTTTTCACGTTTGTGGCCTTCCAGCCATATAAAATATATTTACCATTTGGGAGAAGGCTTGACTCAAACGACACAAGTTTTGGAACTTTTTTAGCTTTTTATCGCTTCGGATAACTCAGTGAGAGCATTGAGTTTTTCTGAGTTAACTTTTTTTTCAAAATCCAAACAGGTACTGAAGACTTATGAATTTTACTGTAAAACAACAAAAAAAAACTTTAAAGTGCTCTGGTGTAAACTTCCCAAAATGGTGCTTAAGCCCTCTTGCCTTTCCGGCGACGATATGCAAAAGTAATGAATAAATATAATGAGAAACCGCAACTAGATTTTAGCGAGTCGATAAAGACGCAACGGAAATACCTTAAATTTAAGCAGGATTCATTAGGCTTTATAAATAGTGACGGTGCAACAGAATGTTGGGAGCCATCCCTGGATGCCCCGCGGACGAATTCCAGCGGGTATATTAATTGGGCGTTGATTAAGTGTGCGGACATACCAGGCATCGGAGCAATGTTTGCTGTCATTCTTCATGTGTGTCTTGTTACATGTGGTGCTCGATTGTAGTACTCGTACAATACAACGCACAAAGCAACGATGGTGCAGTTGGCAACCCAGAAAACACTTTATTTGTAACATGTGGATTTATGGAAGAAAACATATTTTGTACATAAGAACTTTGAACTTAGTCAAAAGGAGTTATAAAAAGTATTTTACAAGGCGACCAAAATACAACACATTTCCTTTGAAACGATGTTTTAAAATCCCACCCCGGAACGTCTGCTTCCATTAAACTGGGAATTTTTAGAAACACCAACAATAACACTTTGAATTTATCTTCGGTAGAAACATAACTTTGATCCACGCTCGTGATATTAGCCCCCGCATCCCATGATGCGGCTGTGTTTACAAATTGAACCTGAAATGTGATTCGCCTCCCCACAATAATAGTAAAGTCAAAAACTGCCTGAGGGCACATTTAAAAAACTAGAATATCTCTCCAACTCGATGCTCCAACCTTTATTTGTATTCAGTTTTGTGGAGGTTTCGAAACCGAGTTACGAACGGAGAAAAATGTTGTATTTCGGGCATGACACGAAGCGAGACTTAACGAGGTGATTCATTCCAACTCCTACGTGTGTTGTGAAGTGCCAGCGTTTAAACGTCACGTGTATTAATTTGACCATGGACCTGCTACCAAACGGAACGGTTGAGATACGGAAATCTCTGGACACGCGTTTACTACGTTACGGGGAAAGCAAGGATCAAGGGTTAAGAAATTTGGTGACCAAAATAAATCAAGAAGATCTGTGATCTTAATGAAACAAAGGATTAAAGTTGACTATGATCGATCGGCCGCACTAGCCGGACATGACAATGTATTCATCTATAAAGGTACACGTTGGTCTTAGAATACAAAATAATAAGTTAACATGTGACAGCCGCAGTCTCAATCGATTAAGCGCCTCGTTAACTTGTTCCGGGCGACAATATTTCCAAGCGATGTCTCCTATTTATTCCATCGCTTTAATGAACGCCGTGTTCCTCGTTAACGATACGGCTTACAAACCACACACGGCCGCAATGAATACCGACTAGAATTACCCTCCGGGAGGTTTCTTAAAATGTTGGCGATACACCTCCGACGAAATTAAGAAAAAGTTTCCACTGTAAAGAAAAGATGTGGAGTATTTGTATTGAGTCATTCGGATTGAAATTGATCGCGCGCCTTTCATGCCCAATTTGGCGAGAGAAATTGAGCGAGTCGGTTTAGCCCGGCCAGCGCGCGGCTCCGAGCTTCCCGAGGCGGTGCTGCATAAATCATCGCGGCCAACGAGGAGGGCTAATTGATCGGCCGATCAGCGACCGATCCCCCGCCCGCTAGCTGCTGCCTGCTGCCGCTAGCTGCTAGCTGCTGGCTGCTGGCTGCTGGCCATCTCGTAAGCGATGATTAACTCCGTGTCTGCACTTGCCAGCAAGCGGCACATATCCCAAAGCACCATCGAGGAAGGCGAGGGGACGACCGAAATTCGGATTTTGCCCGGTTCGGAATCGTCTCAGAACGGAGGAATGTTCGAAGTAAGACGAAGCGACAGCGCGGAATAAAAGTATTTGGTGCGAATCATTACACGCTGGGAGTATGTGTCGAGAGTGATAAATGTTATTTATTTTGTAATATCACGATACACGTACGGCCTCACGCTGAGTCTTGTAATTGCGAATCAGCATAAAACATGCGAGATTTTAAAACGGGCGTCAAATTTATAACTTCGTAAGAAATAATGATTCACATACCTCTGTATCGTTAATTCTGCTATCCTCTCGTGCAGATCTTTCGACCTCTCGTCGACCACAGAATAACTAGGCATTCTCCTGAAGCTGGCGTAACTCCCGCCAGACTTGCACGAGGAGCCGCTGGTGCCGGTGAAGGCCGTGTGGGGTATCGCCGTGTCCACGGACAGGAACGTGGTGTGCGCCTGCGCGCTGGACCTAGACCTGGAATCCTGCAGCATCTCCCCTTGTCTTCGGGCCTTGTTGTTTCTCACGTAACACGTGGCCACGAGCAGCGTCACCATGGCTATCATCGCGAGGGCGCAACCCACCGCGATGTAGAAGATGTTGGCGGACGTTGTTTCCGTGGGAGCGGAATCGACAGAAACATGCGTGCTCTGAGTTCTTCTGTTCAGGTCTTCTTTGAGGCAGATCTTTTTCCGGCGGAAGGTGAGGCGGGTGACATTGTTGGCGGCCTTGTTGAGGGTGATGTTGATGGTGATGGACACGTCCACCTCCGCGGCCAGGTGTCCGGAGCAGGGCAGAGCGACGCGGAAGGTCTGGGGCGCCGTGGGGATGCCCCCGGACCTGCTGACGTTGAGGGGGGCGGCCGAGATGGCCGCCGGGTTCGACACGTCCACATTGATAGTGTACGGGAGCTGTTGACAAACAAACAAATATTCATCAATATATTACCAATAGAAACTGTATTCTAAATTAATGGCAAGTACTGTTACTTTATTTAAAGATAATTAGTAATAATATGGAGCCTAAGAATGAAGACTTTTACAGCGCTCTTGATCTGTTTTTTTTTTTCACAAAAATGGCGCTATAAAAAATATACAAGTATTATTATTATTATTGCCATAAACAAAACAAAAAAATAACCCGTTGCTCTATTCTGATATTGTTAACATTTGTGTTCCTATTTGTAAATGTTCAAAAGCACAATAATAGGTATGGAATAAAAAATAAAATAAAAAACTAGTTAAATATAAAGCTGATGTATTACGTAAGATTACAGTAAAGAGGAAATGTAGGTATGAACGATAGGCAGTTAGTTTGCCAACAGACAAAGTGTAAACTCGGCTGTATACCATAATCACGACCGCAGATGTGAGTCGAAGGAAAGAAGATTATTACTTTCCGGAGTAATAATCCAATTTGAGTGAGCAGCAGTACATCTCGGAAGTCGGAGTGGATTCTCGGACGTAATAATTTCAATCACATGCTAAATTGTATGCGGCCGCTCGCTCGGGCGGCTGCTCCGCTGGCCGCACTCATTACCCGCCGCAATCAGGACCCTCTCAGGACTAGGAGCAATCCAATCTGTAGCAAGGGCAAGGCCTCGTCCAGTTAGCGGGCGCTATATCACGATATGCGTGCTTGCTGCCCGCAATCCAGCGCGATTCGCGGAGGAACCAAATGAGTCAAAGGTAGGGTTGATAGGTTACACGCGAAGGGGGGTTTGTCATTATTGAACGATGCCAAAATATTGGGTATTTGCAGAGGATTACGTCTGTGCGTTAATGCTAGATGTGCCTATATCATATGCGTAAATTGTTCAGGAAAGGCTGAAAAGACTGTCGATTTTTTAGGGTTCAATCTGCCGAAACATTATTTTTCCATACACATTAGATGGACCACAGATTCATTCATCCAGAGCGGCTGACATGAGGATCTAGCTTTAAAAGAAGGAACATTTTCGAGTATTGTCTAATAACTGATATGTGCACTTCTAGCATTAACCTGCATAAACAAACACTTTTACACTACACTTTTACAAACGGTTTTCTACACTATACTTGTGCCCTGATTATGGACAGTCTTAGACTGTCCGAAACATTCAACGCTCAAAGAGGAAGTGCAACACGGCGTTATGCAAATTAAATGATGTAATACTATTGGCCGGGGGAATGGTTATCAATACATTTTAGTATTATATATTTGTTCAGATAGGCCGAAATATTTCAGGGATTTGGATTCTTTGAAGAGGGTCCGTATTTATGACTGATTCCAATTTTCCACAAAATTGTGTAGTTGACGAACTCGCCGACATTTTGACTTTCTAGAACTATTAACTCGCCGTTACCCAGAAAATTAATCAAAAAAGCTTTGTCGGAATGAAATTTGTTTTTTTGTTTGGCGACTCTGCGCAAATATGAAAAATAGCAGCGATTTATTTTCAATTTATGTTTCGTGGACACGAATGAAATAACTTCACAGTCCCCCGGAAACTTGACGAAGTGCTTTAATTATAATTCGACACGTGTATTCAATTACTTTTACTGCTTGACCCGCGTCTAAAATGGTTTATTATTCATGCGTCGCGTGTGAACAATTCGTCTTGTGAAACAATGACGTCTTTGAAATTTAAACGGTAAAACAAACACGGGGCCAAGACTCGGTTATGATAATGGCGGGAAAAGCAGAGTTCTTTGTTTAAATAACAAAAAATAATATCGATCGGCAAATGGCCACGACTCGAAACAATACCTGCGATAGTTACTCGAGAAAACACAACCTGTAATTTGAAACGAAAACAAGTCCATAATAAATGCGGACACCGTGTGGTTAAAAATGAACAACCACTTATTAGCTTTTTTACGGTATGACTTCCAAAGGCAGTGGTGAATGGTTATTTTCGCTTTGATCTATGAATTTCCCATATTAATAAATGCCGATGTTTTGCCTCATTTTTTGATAGTTCGACCGCATATTGATTCAAAGCTCCATAGCCCACGGTGCAAATTAAATTGCAAGCTAAAAATAGTTGCTTTAACCTACGCATTCCAAACAAATAAAGTTGTGCTAATTACATCACGCCAGAGCTCGCCAATAAATAGTTTTTCTGAGACAAACAAACAGATTTTCTGCTCTATAGCCAAGATTGTATAATTTTTAGGTAATATAAAAGATTTATAATTGTCAATTTTTTTCTATTTTACAATTCAGAAATTCGTTGATTAAGTTAAAGAAACCGCACTCTTTTGAACACCTTGTAAAAGTTGTGGTGAACGTTGTTGAACAGGTGTTAAGAACTTTGCTGAAACAATAATGCATAATTTGCGTTTTGTGTTGGCAATAATTATTACAACCAGGTGAGTGTTTTAGCTCGACCAAACACAATATCGATACTTTAAATGAACAAACAATATTATTTTGAAAAGCTTTTGACATATCTACCACGCTAGGTATAAATAAGGAAAAGAACAGCAACTTCTATTCTTCTGGTTTTGTACGCCTACTGCTTTCAATATTATAAACATTTCAGTCACACTATTATTAAAATGAGTCTATTTTGTAATGAAATATATTTCAGATAACCTAATTTTCATCTACCACATAATCATTTTGTCCCAGAGGTTGAACTAACTAACCATCACGCTATTTTTCGCAGGGGTGGGGAGAGTGGATGGAACGCCGCAAAACTCTCCGAAATTAAACATACACGGAAGCCCCATCTGGGCCCACGTTTCCGAAAGTCACATAAAACGATTATAAATATTTCACAATAAATCCATCCGGTTAGCCCGAGGAGCCCAAACATGAACGAAGGTTTCCCAATTACATCGACATTCAGAAGTTTCCGTCGTATAGAAATATATCTTAAGTAGAATCCTATGCGGGCATTCCCACTATTGGGAAACGCGTCTATAAATAGTCGCGTGGTGTATGACGAATGTGTCATAAAAAAATGTAAAAAAGCCGAAACAAATCCTCTGGAAGGATCAGTCCCCTGCAAACATTTTTTAAAGAGAAAAAGCTCAAATATACTTCCTTGGCAGTAAAATATTCCGAGAAGAGATAAGTATTAAGTCTGTTGTTAACATTCAAGCCACGTAGGTACTAACATTCCAATCACGCCGGGGTAGTTATGGAAAAAGCAATTTTACGTACGGGCACAAAAACCCCGCGGCCCTCTCTACTTCTATTTGAACAAATGAAAATGTATCGATTTAAATATTCAAATCTGTGTGGCCAATCCCCGGGGTATGGGATAATAATGTAGTTAGCATTTACCGATTGACCAAGTGACATGAAAGAACCTGCAGGGTAAGCACCGACTTCTTTTTTCATCCGCAGATTGGTCTTGGACGGACGTTGGTAAAACGTAATGAGAACGGTCACGATCCGTAATGATGTTTTTATTGATTACCCGATAATTGCGAAGACTCGTCGAAAACGGATTAGTGTAATCAGTATGCTAGTAGTTGGAATATTGAATTGAATTCATATTTTACTCGCGTACATTTTCGTGGGAGGCTTTTGGCTCTCCGAAATAAAAATAATCATGCTATTATTAAAAAAACAATATAAATCTAAAAAGACGTCCATTGTAACTATAAGACCAGACATCTGATTGAATGAAGCAGCAGAAACTTTCAAACGGCGAGTTCCGACGCCATGGAATTTGCACGGAATTTCTAGGTGAGCCCAACTATTTACCACAAGTTATGGAGCTGATATCACCATATAACTGTCAAAAAATAAAACAAGAATCTATGAGTAATGCTTACTCCATTTTCAATTGTTCAATAGTAAAAAATAGAATTGAAACTCAAGTAACCCGGGTAGGAAAATTTTATAGAAGGAATATAAATAACAGTATCTTCTTCCCGGTTCATAAAACCCGCGGGTATGTCTGAAGAAATAAAATGCAAAAGGGGGAATTGTTCGCAGCAAGAAAGGCTAATACTCTGCAGTTAGTTAGGGAAGACAGGGACAAAGGGAAAAAACACTGGCGTCATCTGTCAGTCCGAGTGAGTGATGGCGCTGAGATGCTGCACATCATTTGCATCGTAAAGAGTACTGAACGTATGAGACATGAGGGTCCCGAAGCACAAGAAACCAAAGGAAAGCACGGTGGCACTAAGCAACGAGATGGGATTTGGTGGGTACATGAAGTTAGTTTAAGAGTAAATGCAGAGGTCTTTTGTAAGCAGTGTCCAAGAATTGTCGCGGATAGTAGCTGAAGGTTTAAGTTTGCATTGACATCAACAGGGACGTCAGTTGTCAGCAAAGATGCAATCAGGTGACGGTTGGAAACTCCGAGGCTTTTCGTAACAAATAACAGCCCAATGCAATTTCAGCGAAGATATTTATTTGAATAGAAACAGTTGACAATGTTTTTTTTGCATTTTTTCCGGTTTAGAGGTGATTTTTGGAATTTTAGTCCAAGGTTGAGAGGAAATATTAATAATGACATGTTTTCCTGGATGAAAATTTGATTTGAAACCAAACAATATTTTGACATGCTTGAAGGTAATTGTTGCGTAAAAAATCCTCATCAGTAATGTGACTTCTTAAACATGAAGCCATTTTAAGTGCTTTTGATCGCGTTTTGACGCACTTTTGAAGAAGTAAGTGAGCACTCGGTGTCAATAAAGGGGAACGAAATAATTACAAGTGCTCAATTGTACCAAAGAAGTACCCGGGATCAAAGGACACACTCGTGCAGCAACAGAACAACCCCAGACGGGGCGTTGAGAGGGCATTCATAAAACAAATAAAATTCCCCAAGATCGTTCAGCACAATGCAATTATTATTCGCCCTTATACTGGTCCAGACCGCCTGTGATCGGCTTCCGAGATAGCGTCACACGGCGCAAGGGCAAAGGTAAGTTACCGCCCGGTGACGCCACGAGAACGCTATCTGAATGGACGCAGTCACCTCTTTGGACCAGCGGGTCAGGGGAGAAGGAATGGTGATATCACGATCTGGAGAATCAGATAAATGATAAATGGAAACGGTATGCAAAAACAAAAAGACACAAACAGAGAAACAAGGACCAAATAACAAGAAACGCAAAAACAGGATAGGTCGAAGCTTGTGGGATTAAGATTCAAGGAGCATATTTACGTATTCGATCGATACCAGATTTAAACCGGCTTCTTAGATTTCAATCGCCTTTGTGAAGTGTTAAAAAAAATTGCGATCCACATTATTTTCGTGAAATACGAGTAATAAAATGACCTTATGCGTTTTTTTTTTTCAACGGGAGCTCTTACTCCTCGCAATACCGTGGAATAGAATTAAACGTGTCGTTTTGGGGTGGTTTTACAATTATATTCTTAATAATATTGTAGTGGTTTAAAAATACTTGTGATTTGTTCTCGTGGGAGGTTTTACTTTTAAAATAGCGTAGGATTCAAAAAATACTTACAGGTCTACCAGCAAGACTCTGCCACGTGAAGTGAAGTTCACCGATGGATGCAGGAACAGGCACAACGAAATTCAAAGCATATTCGTTGATTTGGCCATCACGAACGTAGTACAACTCTGCTGTTAGACCTAAAAAAAAGAGTAAACAAAAATGAGATAAAATCGAATATGGTGCAAATAATAAGTGATTTGGGGAATATCTTTACGAAATTGCCATTGTTTTTAGAAGTACTTCTAATAAAATTATCAATTTAGTGAAACTATCGATCTATTTTTCTGGTATGTAGATCCATAGAATTTTCGCTGGGTAATTTTTTCCACAAACTCGCTTTTCCCCACTCGTGGGAGCGCCCACGGCATTGATCAATCAGAATAAGAGACATAAAAATGTAATAAAATTTCATGTAAATATAATTTTATAAGAACATAAATCTTCAGCGAACGTGAAAATCTTGTTTGATCCTACATCGTATCTGTTCTTGACGCAGAAAACCAGTTGACATACCTACATGCTCAGTATCGTCATAAAAAGTTGTGATATCTCGAACACTTAAACTGAATATCCTTTGGGTATTGCTGCGTGTATTGACGCGGGTAACGAGCTCCTGTCAGAAACCAGGAACAAGGAAGCAGGTGCTTTTTGGAATAGGTTCAATTTATGTGATAGGCGACAGAACATACCAAAGAAAGGAATCAAGACGGAGAGATTATAGTAAGAATCGTGTTAGGCTTCATAAAGTCAAGTAAAGTTATAAGTCTCAGTTTTTAGTCGCTAGTTGTAAGCTGTAGTTGTAAGTCACTAGTAATAATTCTTAGTTGTAAGTGATTAGCTATAGGTTAGATAAATTGAGTTAAAAAGCGTCTTATAGGTGATTTTTTCACGTAAACGGCGCTATTATTAAAGAATCGCGAATGAGTTATTTTGACACCGATCTTAGCACTCACTTAGTAATAATAATAATAATAATATTTGGATAATTTGTATAGCGCCGTTTTTGTGAAAAATCACCTCAAGGGCGCTGTACAAATCTTAATTTCTACTTAATATTAATTCTTAGTTTATATAAATATACAGCAACATACTTACCTGGCAGGTCACTTCTGGCAGGACACAATCACCATATCATAATAACCTAAAATTTAGAATTACTTAAATTTTTTTATTTATTTTTTTATTTTTTTTTATTTTGTTTATTTATTTATTTATTTTTTATTTTTTTTATTTATTTTTTATTTTTTTTCATTTTTAGGGCATGAAGGCAAATTTAAGATAAAGTATATCGGAGGTATTTTTAACTTTTCGTAGTGAAGAACAGATAATGGTGATAATCTTCTAATGAATTTAAGGAATGAGAGTCTGAAAAGTTTTCTTGGTTCTATTGGCTTTACATCTTGATTATGGATATGATTTTCTGAAAAAATGAGTTTTGAGTTTGGCTCTGAACTCTGCCGAGTCTTTTATTACTCTCAGATCATGTGGTAGTCCATTCCAGGTTTTAGGACCTGACATTCTCCGAAGGCGCGCTCTCCAAACTTAGTGTCTGGTGTGCGCTTTGGTTCTTTCAACCTTCCGATAGCCGATGACATTGCCGATCTAAGAGTTGACTGTCGCGAATTGGAATCTTCAGGAATACACAATTCCGATAAATAAGCCGGAGCCATTCCGTTAATTGATTTGAAAACCATCCAGCAAAGCTTAAACTGGATTCTTTCGGGACATTTAAGCCAGTGAAGATTTTTGAGGTGCTCTGAGATATGGGAATATTTTGATACGCCGGTGATAAGTCTTGCCGCGGCGTTGAAGACTAGTTGTAGTTTGTTAATTTGATATTTAGGAAGACTAGCGTATATTCCGTTGCAGTAATCTAAACGCGAAACGACGTACGAGTTTACAAGTAATTTGGTTGCCTCTGTTGGCAGGTTTCTTCGCACTGATTTTATTTGTCTTAGTTGAAAGAACCCTGTGCTCACAGTCTTGTTAATTTGGGAGTTAAGGGAGAAATCAGCATCCAAATTGACGCCCAGAAGTTTGATGGATGTCTTTGGAATAATGTCACTTCCTGAGACAGCTATTGGGGAGTTATTGATGTTATGCTGACGTCTGCTTGTGGCGGTCCAGAGAAACTCTGTCTTTGAAGGGTTCAATTTCAGTCTATTTGAGGTCATCCAGAGAGTGATCGCTTCTAGGCACTCAGTCATGCGGATTTTCAGACTGTCTATTTCTGTCGGTGAGCAGTAAAAGTAAACTTGCTGGTCGTCGGCGTAGCAATGTGATATAAGACCAAGTAGTAGTCCTTAACCAAGATTGCGCCGTAGGAAACGCTGTGCATGCGCTTTTATTCCATCGTCACGATTGGTCGTGTGCTGCATTAGGTTGATCTCCCGATAATGCGCTGCGTTAGCTGTTGCGAAACGGGTATTGGTAAGAGAAATCCAACAAAGTTCTATAACGAGCCATGGAGCATTGAGCACTGTGCACTGTGAACTGTGGACTGTGGGTAACATTATAAACTAGAGCGGGCGTACTGGCAAAGGGTGTAATTTTCTATCGATAACTGAACGAATTAAAACTGTGCCTTCTGATTCATTCGTCTCGCGCGCTGCGCTAATAGGGAGATAAAACAACGTGCTTTATCAAAACCTGATATTCCACAAACCTTTATAAGAGGCCTTTTTGAACTATACGTAAACACGACCAATGAAACTATCATATTATCAATCACTCACAAACAAGTCGATGACGGCCGTGACGAACCTCTGCTCCGCTGCCCTAGCTAACCTGTTGATAGTTCCCCAATGTGCCCCAGGTAGATGTGGCTTGGCTAGGTATAAATAATAAGGGATGCCGTTTGGGGTCTGTATTTAATTCCGGGGGTTGGAGAGGGCCGACCCTAGCGGCTACCGGAGGATTAAGATTGCACAATTGCTTTCATACAAATTATATCTATTCACTGATTTCGTGGTCTATTGTGCTTCTGCGAAACGCCGCCCGATAAATAAAGGAATCCGTGTGAGTGAATTAATACTTATTGGCCATATTGTATTTTACATTGCAATTTACGCTGTACTTCGGTTCAATACCCAAATTCGGATTATTCGGACGTCATATGATATTATGTTCAGTCCTTTCGTGCATTTAATATAATAACAAAGCCAACTGAAAAGGTTTTACGGGTATTGAAGGAAGACATTGGGAATGGATGCTTGGTGTTCAAATTGCTCCATGACGTTTTTAGCGATTTGAAATGAGGTGAATAAAAAGCTGAATTTAACGTTATTGAAGGAATCGTTAAACATAAACAAAACAAGCAATATTTATTTTTGTATATATTTAAAAAAATATATTTATCGCTGTGCTAGTTCAACACTAGAGTAAGTAAAAAAAAATTTTTTTGACTTATGGGTGTCTTTTGATTCCTTATGTTATAAAATATTACTTTCTCAGTTGACGTTTTGCCTCTTTCAATTCATATTATATGTCTCTTTCTCTCTGTTCCTTTGTTACAATTAAAATGTTGTTCTATTGTTTTCTAATTGTTTTGTTATTTTATAATTGGTTCTCCCTCCGAATGTATATATAACTGCACACTTTGTATTTTTTGTTTAGTTTAATTTTGTACCCTGATAATGCTTAGGCTAAGCGAAACCGGTCGGAAATAAAAATTCAATTAATATTCGTGGTCTTGTACAAAGTTATTTTTTCATTTCTTTAAATTTAATATAGTTAGTAGAACCAAAATCATATACGACTTTAAGGTAAAACAAAAAAGAGGGGATGAACCAAAGATGAGTAGATCTCAATCACTTAATATGTTAGAATGTAAGCGATTTTTTAAATTGTTTTATATCTTGCAACATAGCAATACCGATGAATTTCATTGTATTTTTCGTGCCCAAACCATTATTCAGCAATTTCATAATCATTACGGTTTGCATTGTGCGATGTGAAATGGGCACTTGAAAATAATGTTTCTAAAATAACATCTCTTCCCCACAGAGCGTCTCGGCGCATTATACGGCTGATTGAGCATACGTTATATTTAACGATTCACATAAATCAATATACATATTAGAATTTATGAACGAAAAAATACTAGAATGCCATTCAATCAGTTTTAGAGATAATAAAATACAACAATCGGTAAGTACCATACATCATTGTTCGAGACATCAGCATAATTGGCCTGTTAGTATTATATTTATACGAGAGTTTGTTAAATAAACAATAGGACCAAGATAAGACTTAGTGGAGCCTGCCTTTTTAATCTCAGGTTGTGCCCACGCGAACTCCGTTTCGAGAACAATGATGTATGCAGAGTGGGAGAGGTAGAAGTAGTGAGACCAGGCGAGTTTGGGAAGAGGTCTAAACTAATAATGGTCAGCGACATGATAGATGTGGATTTATATTTTAACAAATAGATTTAAAGGCTGTACAGGTAATAATAATTGTAAAACATATGATGGATGTCGACAGAAAATATTTGAAAATTATGCTTTTTGTTGGAGTGATGCCGCATTACAATACTTTTGTATGGTGTAGGTGGTGTATGGGGAATGGCTAAAACAAGCTAATGTAAATATGTTAGTTGTAAGTCACTAGTTATAAGCCAAAGTTGAAATTAACTATTTTAGTTGTAAATCACTAGCAATAAGTCTCCGCTGAAAGGCACTAGTTATAATTAGTCTTACTTGTAGATAAGTCTTGGTTGTAAGTTTAAGTTAGACGTAGTTATGCAGAAAGCGTCCAACCCACAATTTGCCAAAATCGAGTTTTACGTGTTTTCTCATAGATAAATACAAGATTTATATCTGCTGAAAACATCCAAGCTCCAAATGCAATAGATTTATGGTATTTTTTTTTTACTAACGCACATTGCAGATATTTGACTTAAATTGAAGTTCAAAAACATTATAAAATGTAGGATAACAAAAGATTTTATTTTTTTAATAAACAAATCGATAGATTATAAATTGCCTATTTATAAAAATGCTCACAAAGAAAAAAAAAAACACTGATGTTCTACAAATGCCGACTACGCATATTTTTTATCGTCATATTTTTAAATGCCTTTTCTCAGTTTTCTAAAATCTTTTTGGGGTTGGATGCTTTCTGCATAACTACGTCTAATTGTAAGTGTTGAGTAGTCGAAAGGCACTAATCATAAAAAGTAAGTCCATAGTTATAAGATATACTTCATAAGCCACTCGCTATCAGCCTTAGTGATAAGTTGTAGGTTATATAAATTAGGTTATTAAACGCCTATTAGGTGATTCTTTCACGGAAACGGTGCTATAAAAATCGCCCAATTATTATTAAGTAACTAACTAACTAACTAATCATCACGCCTTTTCCCCGCAGGGATAGGCAGAGAGGACAGAACGCCATATAACTCTGTCTTGGCACACACTCTTTGCTTCATTTACATTCATACATCGTCTTATACATAATCTTCTGTCGTTCTGACTCTTCACATGACCCGATTCAAGTATTTGATTTACTTGAAAGTGCCATGTCTTTCTCGGGCGTCCTCGACTTCTTCTTCCATTCACTTTCGCATCATATATTCTTTTCACACTCCTTTCTTCGTTCATTCGCTCTACATGCCCAAACCATCTAAGCGTTCCTTTCTTGATCCTATTCATTACGCTCACATCAGCCTTGCATTCTTTCCGGATATCCACATTTTGAATACGATCGATTATTAAGTGCTTGTAATATATACGAGGATGGATTTGAGATAAATAGTTAAGTGTCATGACGTTAGAACTAATTGAACACATCATTCACTATGCGGGACCGATGTCATTAAATAGTTAATTATATTAAGCGATTTGACGCACAACTAATGCGGCCATTATGAATCTGTCGAGCCGATCAAAATAAACAGCAAAACGCATCAGACGGGCCGAACAAATCATATTCCTTCGCATTGTGCGACGGAAGTGTCCTTCCTCCGTGTTCGCAGTGACAAAAGCATCTTTGTGCGGGAATTGCTCTGAATCGAGTATATTCAATGGCGCTGTAGGTGCATGCGAGAAGTAAACAGATTACCGCGAAGAAAGGACACTGACAAAAGAAGGCCCGGCGAAGGGTAGGATAATGGAACGCTCCGCGACACCTCGGCTCTTTCACCCTAACCCGGTCTTTGTACGCGCGTCACTTGCAATTTAGCCGGGGGTAGTCGGGAGTAGTCCTACCGCTGTGGGCTCATTTATAACCTCCCTTTCTGTTACATGCGTCGTTTACGAGAAAGAGGGAGAGGTTTCAACGGATCTATCAGTGGAATGTCTTTACATAAACAAAGCCGATGCAGATCTTCGCCTGTTTTTGGCGTCATCTAGTAAGGAATATTATTAAGAAACACGTGGCCCCACTCACAACAGTCCCTGAACTCAAGTGGCAGTACATCGTTTGAAGAAATTAGTTCGTTTCAGCCAGGGATTAACGAGGGCCTTATGGAACAGTTCGACTATGGGAAAATATGTGAACCATAAAATGGTGTGCGTAATTTCATTTTTTGTTATTCAGTATCCAACGATGTCATAAATTTTAACGAACAAACATCGGTGCGAAAAAAGCATATAAAACGTTTAGTGTGATTTCAAGATCATAAAAGAGTGTGAGGATTGGTAGTTAAATTAATTATTCTTTTTTTAGTGTTTATGACGGGAGTTCGAGTGAGGTCGACCGTGCCCACTAGGCCGGCATTCTTCATATTTCAAAATCACCATAGGCAATGGGCAAAAAGTCTCAAACAGATTTTTTATAATTCAATTGAATTAAATTTAATACTATTATTCTAATATTTAAAAAAAAATGTCATTATAATTAAAAAAATAATAATTTCACAAACAGGAGGAAGAACTGATGGCAAATCACATGATTAAAGAATTAAGAAAAACCTGCCTTAAAAAGCAATAGTTTGATTTCACAAATTGGGGAAAACAGATTTTAAAGTTAAGTACCTCACAGAACAAGAAATTCAAGACAAACTTGGTTTTTACCGTAATTTTTAGTAATTAAACAAGGAACCAAAATCATATAAATAAGTCGTTTCCATGTGGCCTAACCACAGCTTGATAATGGACTTTAACGCCGAAACAGCTGTCACTTAAAATAATAATAGCAGAACTAAACAATAATAATACTAAATTTAGTTTTCCTGAATTATTTAAAAAAAATGTAATTCTACAAATTAAACATAAAAAAACTATAAATAAAAGTTTCAAACAAGGCTCGAGATAAACTTTAATAAAAATGTGTCAATATAAAAAACGTTTAATCAAAACTTTTCGAATTCTAAAAGCCAATTTTAACAATATCGATCGGGCCTAATGCACATTTTTCATGTTTTACAAGGAACTTCCTTTGGCAACTTGAGATCTGAAGGATCTCATATCGCAGAGAGGAGATCTCACGCTTGTTCGTGGAGTTATTCGCACTGAGGTTTTGTGTTAACAGGAAGCGGGAGTCCAATAATATGACGTGTGAAAGGCTGAGAGTTTTGCTGCCATTTGGTGCGAGGTAAACCTGCAGACTTCCCCGACATTGGCGCAGGGATGTGTCGTGCTTTGCACACTGCCTTACAGCAGCTGTGTCGTTGGTCGCTGGCACCTTGGTGTTAAGAAATATAGCGTTATTGAATCATATCTGTGATGAAGAATTCGTGTTGGGCGACGGTAAATGTTGAATGATAAGGCGTGACCCACGATTGTCAAACCGTGCACAGTAAAAGATGGAGTATCAATTATAATATAGGTGTTTGTTGAAGTTTGCCGGTTTTTTTCAATAAAGAAAACGCTTAATTCTCAAGGGAATCTCAATTTTTTTTATTCAAAGTATTGACCATCGGATTCTATACGTTTTGCCCATCTTTGAGGCAAATCATAAATACCATTCCAAAAAAAAAAAATTCTCTTTCGAGGCAAACCATTCGACGGGCCATTTTTCGACTTTTTCAAAATTGGCGAAGCGCTGCTCTGCGAGTGAGTGTCCCATCAATGCGAAAAGGTGATAGTCGGACGGGGCAAGGTCTGGAGAGTACGGCGGGTGCGATAAGATGATGATGATATGATGCAGAAAAGATTTCCTTTCGAACCTTTGAAGCAGCATTTCACAAATGGTTTTTTGATTTTCGATTTGTCTCTCGTTCATTTGGTGTGGTACCCATTATCCATACTTTTGGATCTTTCCCATGGCTTTCAAACGTTGGCAAATTGCTCCTCGGGTCACATTAAGTGTTTGGGCCAATTTTTTTTGCGATTGGGTTGGGTCTTCATCCAATAACGCCTGCATTCCTCGTCTTCGAACTTTTTCGTTGCACCAGGATGTTCATTGTCTGTTAAATCGAAATCTCCACTTTTAAATTGACTAAACCATGTCTCACATGTTCTAATCACTGGAGCATGTTCACCATAAGTTTCTACCAGCAACCGATGAGCTTCAACTGCTTTTTTCTTTTGATGAAATAAGAAAAGCAACGAATGCCGCAAATGCGATTTACTTGGAACGAAACTCGACATATTCACTGAGGTAAACAACTATGACACTATTATTTTGGCAGAGTGTAACTTGTGTATTAATATTAAGTAGAAATTAAGATTTGTACAGCGCCCTTGAGGTGATTTATCACAAAAACGGCGCTATACAAATAATCCAAATATTATTATTATTATTAGTCGAACCTGGTTAAAACGGGTTATCTTTAAGTGATGTCGCGGCTATTACGAAATAAAAACCCAACTATTTGATTTAAGCATATTTCCATAGAACCACTCGTGGTTATGAAGAGTGTGCTTACTTGCTTGTCCTTGGAATACTTAACAATATTTGGTGTCTAGTGTAACATTTCCAACATTCCTAAGCTAGTTCATAATTCTTGAAATAATAGAAAAAAATAAAAGTATTAAGCGAGGTGGGGAAACATAAAACGCTATTAATACAAAAAGAGGGCACGAATGACTGCGCTAAACTTAAAAAAACTGCACACAGTGACATAAATAAAAGTTCAGCCACATCGTGATTTACCACCTACGGCTTGGGGTCCGCAAGTGTCCCACCTTGGAACAAATAAACACGGGATCCGATGTCTCGGGGAGATACGGCCCCCATTGGATGCGTGCTTTATGTGAGGCTGTTAATGTCGCAACGCGAACACCCCACGACGACAGATTCATTTCCAATGGCAGACGAAAACTTAAGACTTAGGTACATTCCACAAATTAACTTTGCCAACAGCTCACCAGTAAAAATGATAATTAAACAATAGGTGTGAGGAAAAGTAACGACTTTGAGAGTCTCGATAAGAAAACAAGCCAACACTTCAGACTCAACGAATAAAAATAATATTACGCTGGCGTTAATACAATTAATTGCACAATAAATGACCGGTAAAATTTGAAATAGATTCTGATTCCGAACGAGTAACAAATAGCTGTGCTGAAAGCCTAAACTATTTCCGTGCCATGTCTACAACCATCCAAGATATAGTTAGGTTAATACGGGTTTTGTTTTGGGTGAGCACTCATATTGAACAGCAGGGTAATTAATTTCGTTTCAGTATGAAAAGTGGGTCGATAATTAGGTGCGAGAAACCGCCCGAGGTAAACACTATACGATTGTTGAAGACGGACGAGAAACAAATGGGAATTCCGAATTTAACTAAACCACGACCATATTCAACAAAAACAAGGGGCAGCTTTTCAAGTAAGGTTTTTCTTTATATGGTTATGGAGAAGATAATTAAAAATATCGTAACGTTCTTTCTACAATAATATAAAGTTTTCAAAAGCATGGAGTAGGTACGTATTATATAGGAGTAGAATAACAAAAATAATTGACATATTGTCTGATCCAGAAATGAAAAATGAAATAATTTAAGTAGTAACAAGTTTTATCAAGTGTTTATCTGAAGTGACTTGCCAGGTAAGTACGCTTCCTAATACTATTATCTCTGTACATTATATAAATAAATATTAATATGCTATACATTATATGTAGTTACTACGTAGTAATAAGATAGAGCCTAGAAATTAAGGTTTGTACAGCGCCATTGAGGTAATTTTTCACAAAAACGACGCTTTACAAATTATCTAAATATTATCATCACACTAAAAAGTCCAGAGTTAAAAGTTTTAACATTGAGTCGTAAATTTAATGGGTCGTAAAGAAGCAGATGTAAAGGGATAAAAAGCTGAAAAGGGCAAATGACAAATCATCTCGAATCAAGTGGTTCTGCGTGTATTTATGTGGAGCACTCTCGAAATCGGGATCGTCTCGAGCGAGAAAACATACGATCACGATGACAAACCGAATTATCTCGCTTACCTGCGGAGCCAACGAGGTTTATACGCTGCTTAAGGCAATTTAAATAACGGATGACGAAAAAACATCTTTGTGGTGGGCGTTTATAAACAAGAGACGTGACTACGGACATTTTCTTCACTCTTTCATTGCTGAAACAGGTGAGCCAGGAATGTAATAAATAAAATCATTAAACACGAGAAATCAAAGCATGGACTATATCAAGTGCTCAAAAATCAGTAATACAAAGGATAAAATAAAATCTAGGTATTGAAGAACGAAAAACTGTAAAATTTAGGACTATTTTTGATACTAGATATCGGTTGTGATTTTTAAAAATCAGCTATTTCAATGTTATCGGAAAATTTAGAAAGCATGGAGGGGAAGACATCATTCAATACCCAAAACGAACAGACAGATTAAAAAACCTTAGAGTTATGTGAACAACGTGTGAGCATGTTAGGATTTGTGTGCTTATCGGAGATGTGCTCGCTGCACTCCAGAAGTCGATGAGTCATAAAAAATGCTAATGTGAACAAGAAATGATCTTTGCTTGGACTATGTAATATTGTTTTTTTATCATCGACTACGTAGAGTAGAGAGTATGTTTTTTTATCCATTCACAAAGAACACAAACATCATCAGTTAGATTAGGTTCTCACAGACATTTTTTTAAGATACGAAATTACATTCGTTGTTAGATTAGTTTTTAATTTAGATATGTGAATGTTAACAATAACAAAAAAGGAAAACTCCAAACTCATATATTCATATCCATAAATAAATGAAAAAGTTAAAACCTTATTTCAGAGCTTTGTGGTCTTTTAATTTGTGACTGTATCGCACAAATTTTAAGCATTTTACAGCCTGTATAAATATGTAAATACCAATTTTCGTATTTAGTATAAAATCTTCGTTAGTCAAAGTTTTTTTTGAAAATATAATTGTTTGGCTTGCTATAGCACTCTTGAGGTAATATTGCCATAAAAAAATAGTCTTCAGAAATATTATTTTCAGGAGAAAATAAAACCTTCTGAAAATACATGTCTCGGGCTTCGATTTAGCGATATCATCTCGAATAAGCACTGCTGGTAATGCTCCTTGCAATCTGCAGTAAGGAGTCGAGGCAGGAGTCGGATTCAGGACTCTGGGAGCGTAGGAGGGCGGATTGCATAATAAACCAGTCGTCAGGTGTTCTGCCGCAGCACTCAGTCCGGCGCGGGGCAAATGGCCCACGAAAGATTTACAACAAGCACTGCAAGCTGGCAGCTTCACATTGAAAAGCTTCAAACCCCACACATGCGAGAAACTGATAATAAAGTGTGCAGAAACCGAAGTAAATCGTTAAACGTCAGTAAAATACCAGTTCAAACAAAACATGAAGTTTGTTTGTACATCTCTTGTAATTACTAATTATAATTTCACATGCTTTGAATTTGAATACAACCCGTAAAGTGCAACGTCATGTGACGAAAATTCAACGAAATCAATTATATATCTATTACAATACGGACAACTTGTATTTAACGGTGACTGTTTAAAAAAACACAACAATAAATTAACGTTTATCTATATTTCTACCACGGGACAGCTGATACGGTGTGTGGGAAAGGCCAAATAGAATCGACACCATCTGTTTCACGCGGTGAAATACCCTCAGTGGCACTTGTCACACAAATAATACCATTTCGATTACCGGAGCGTAATAATTTGTTGTGCGAATACAAAGCGAAAGGGCCGACACGCCCTAGCGGACACCGCCGCGTATTACACGGGGGTGTGGACTGTGCAGCACTGTACAGGGAAAACAGGGGCCGAACAAAAAGGGTTGAATGCTAAGCAGCCCGTCTCGCGGTCAGAGCGCCGAGCAAACAAAATAAAAAACGTATTTCAGTAAAAGCTCTCTCGCCAGAAATAAACGGAAGGAGCTGCGGAGAAAGGGAAACAGGGAACAGGGAACACGAGCAAACGATATTAAAACCAATAAAAAAAGGAATGCCTGAACAGGGCACAACTCTAGGGACTGATTAACCTGGTTTCCTGTGGGCGGAGTGTATGGGGGTCTGATGAGAGGTAGATGAACTACTCCACTCCATTGAACAAATACAACCACTTTCTAAAGAAGTGTTATTTAAAATTAACCTGTGTTGTTTATATTTAATTTTAAAATGTTTAGTACATAAAATAATGTACCTAGATACGTACGCAATATGAACATATTCTTGAATGTGCTTTTAAAAACAAAATAATCATCTACCATAAACCGCGAAGGTTCTCCTTATTATAATATGTAGACAATCTTATAACAACACTTCATCGGTTCAATCGGTTTCATTATTTGTCTTAAAATATAACCGTAACACTCGCAGTAAATGGAAGAACGGGCGAAGACAAATATATTAAATAAAAGAGCGAGAAACTAAGAGTTCCCTCCGAGTGTAGATAACGAGTACCTGTTTCCCAACACATCCGTAATTTTATTGACCATATCACACATAAAACGCAAATTTGATATCTCAATGGGGGTCCAGACTGCGAGAAAATATTTTTTTCACTAAAATGATCGTAAAATAGAAGTATCTACCGACCCTTAAAGCGATTCACTCGAGAGCTTAATAAATAATACCCGTTTTGGAGACGTCAGAAGGCAACACTTTGATCCTTCTACTCATTCGAATGGAGTGGGAAAGGAAAGAAACGAAAAGAGAATATTTATATTTATTTAAAGATAATTTTTAGTTGTGGTTTTTTACGCTCGTAAGGTACCCATGTCAAAATAACTCCCACGTCACGAGACATTTGACATTTTGTAAGTGACGCCATAATAAAATTGTTTAGTTTCGTAGGTATCAGTGTTCTGATCGGTATCCTGTTACGGGGAGCGGGAGAGCGGGAGATGCAGAGGGTGGGCCGGGGAAGCTGCAAGGCGCACGGCTTATGGTTGTTTGGCCGGGGCACCTTATCTTGTATCGGCTGTTGTCGTGCAGTCGTGACCGGAATGCCGCCTAGTTTGAAAACTTTTTAGCAAAACTTACCGGAAACTCGGGAAAAAGTTTATTGGAAAAGTTATGACGGGAATATTACATTATTTAACGAAATAAATACATTGCTGCGTTGCGTAAAACAGCATGCTTCCCTAATAATAACAAAAATAATTGCATTATTTTTGTAAAGTCGTTTTTGTTTAATTACCACGTAACTAGATATTATTCTAAGTCTTATAATAAATACACTAAAATAGAAACCTAGTGGAAACTTCATAATAGACATGTTAATATAATCTTATACCTATTCATAACTATTAAAAATCAATAAACTATCAAATCACAACTTACAATTGACAAAATGCAACTACCAACTCATTGATCAACAACAGAAAAAAACATAAAGTATTGAATATTGCAAGGATTACTACAAAAACTATCGACACATAAAGTTATTTAGAAATGTCACGGAACACTGTAGTGCAATTTTAGTGACATTCAATTCTTTCATAATCTCAGATTCATAAATGCAAAATATTAAAGTCCCTGCATTCACATACTCGTATGTATAGGTGGCAGACACGATCATTTCGCCATGTGCAATTCAAAGCACGGATTAGGCTTTCTGCAACTGCGATAAGACTAAGCTCGCAAATATCTTTACGAAACGGTTTTCTGGCGATAAGCAGGATTTGGAACAAGTACCTGTAAATTAGATTGCGTTAAGCGTTTTATGTCTGGCCGATTAAATTGGAATTCTGTTCGCATTGTATACGACTTGAATGTGTGGTCCGCCCGCTGATTTCGGACACACCTATCCATCATATCGTTAGGGCTTAAGGTTTTGAACCACGTGTGTAACAATGCGGCAGTTTATATGGCAGGTAATCTGATTGAAGAGTTTCACGAATAAGACAGCAAGTTACTCGGCGCTATCAGTGCATCTTGTTTGCATTGTGTATTAGCCATATATAAATACATATTGCAGTATGTGGCTGGGAGATACAGGGCTCGATACACCGGTAGGCCACGAACAATAGGTCATTACGTTCTCAAACCGTATAATTTATAAAATTTTAAGGGGGCAGGTTCGAGCAGGGTCCCCTCGCGGGGGAGGAGGCCTGGCGGGCCGGGTGCCCCCCTCCCAGCGACACGAGGAATATCACTGAGCACGCCTTTTGTTTGTTCATGCCAGATTTATTAAAGCGTATCATTAATTTTTTTCAGCGGTTGCGTTTTTTTGGGTTTCCTGCCGCATCGACGGCGCTCAACGAGATCTTCATGCAAATTGAATTTCACGATGCTGTGTTTCGGTGTGGAGGTTAAGTGGTAAGGTCAAACAGAGTAAATAATATTGATTACCAGTAAAAAAAAGAGTTCAAAACGCACAAAAAAGATCAGTGATTGTATGTATATACTATTATATGTATTATTCTATTTTGAAAGAGAAAAGCCTGCTTAGAAATACTCGAAATAGATAGTTAGGTGCCAGTAAAAAATGTATAATATATATATGAAAAGATGATTGGTTACCATGTAAGTACTAATTGAAATTATCATTCAAGTAAGCATGAAAAAAAAACAGGAGACAAGCATCAAACCAGTGGGCAAACAGACAGTTTGTTGGTAGAGACAACATGTCAACTTATTGACAGACGGACGCCTCTGTTGAGAGCGCTCCTCAAATATTATAGGAGACAATCATACAGGTGGGCATAACACATAAATATAATAAATTTCTACTTTTTTTTAAAAATACTGGTATTGAACTTAATACGATGACAATTTGAGCAAACATATGGGAATAAATTACGTGCATTCATGGCGGATCTTCAATACTGTGAGTGTGTTCCACTAAATACTTTTCAAACGGTGACTTCTGGCGTCGTGAAATTTGCACAGCTATACTATTATGAACTTGTAAATTCATTTCAATCGTGAGCTATAGAGCTTTAAAATATTCATTAAAATGTCAAATAATAATAAGACAATATGGTTTGATCCACATTTGTCAATAGGTCATTAAAGAAAATATTGTTGAAAATAAGGCGAAACCGGGTAGTAACGTCTATTGTAGGTAGGTTGATGACCTTTCGAAGATTTAGCATAGAAACTAAAAAGACCTTATATGTGAAACGTGCTATATTTTAAATAATTAGCAAAATCTTTCAGAACGCAATAACTTGCGGCTCGCCAGTCAATCTGTGTATAATATTTTACCACAATATCTCTCGGGAAATATTATTATAATACGGAATGGAGAGAAATCTCACATCACACTAACAAGGCGTACATTGCTCGATAGCCCGTCGCCCCTAAGTCAACAAGTCTCGCCATTCCCCGTACTGTAAATACTGACGATTCAGGTAGAGATATAATATTAACATGGTTACGCTTTATAACAAAAAATGACAAGTGGATGAGCCTGCAAGATTTAAAGTTCAAGAAGACACTTAATGTCTGAAGAAGGATGCTGTCTAAGGACTAAAGCATGAACAAAATATTGGTAAATAACTGTGGCTGGTATATTCGAAAAAGTACGTAATCCCATGTTCAATTATTTGGAATGCGAGAAAAATGCGAGGAATTGTGAAAATAACTTCTAGAGGCAGTCTACAAACTTCGAAGGAAGTTTTTAAGAAAAGAGAAATATGTGAAAACGTGGATGTCGTATTGAACTAAGAGTCACATTATAGAGGCTATACGAATATCAGGTCATACAGTAAAGCTTTATCAGAGAACTTTCGAAATAGCGCTCAAAGTATTTTGCAGTATGCAATTTCACCTATAACCCTTCAGAAAATAAATTGAATCAATATGCATAGCTGCTTTTCATGACCTTACGGTTATGACTGGGGACGGGGAACTGTCATCGCTTGAGCGTGATGAACTGCATATAAAAATAAACGATCATAATAATGCTGCAATAGGGTGGCTTAGTAAAACAAGATGGGCAATCATTTTGGATTACGTAGGCCTATGAAAAATAATAATACCAGCTGAGCGCAATAACCATTCTATAACACGAAGAATTATTAGGTGCTAAGAGCATTATTATAAAATTGTTTGACGTAATTTGACGAATTGAATCACTACCATATTGTGAGAGATAAATCATCTGTCTTTATTTTTTCATGGTTTTCGGAGAATGAAATATAATAATAGAACTCTGACAAAAGCAAGCTAAAGCCGAAGAAAGCCAGAAAAAACAGGCAAACAAAATATTTGGTTTTTGAATTATAAAACAAGCAGAGATAATAACTAAAGGAAGGAGTGTTCCTCCATTGAAAAACCAGGCCCAACGCGGAGAAATGAATAATACCTAGTGGTTAGCGAGAGGACACGCTTATATTGTATTTATCTTATTAGGTGCGGATGCTCTTGGAATACAGATGAGCCACAAATCCCTGACAAATTTATTACATCACGGACAGGTGTGTTGTGATAACGCGTCTGTCAGTTGAACAGGATTAAAAATAACAAGCATCCCAGTCATCCCAGCTTCCCAGCTGCCCAGCATCCCGGGCTCGGCGCTGAGAAAGGGTTAGTGTTGTTTTCTTTCAATGAATTTGAAGCGTTCTTTATAAAAGCCCCAGGGACTAGGGGACTAGGGCCTGGCATTCAAGTAGTTGGTGTGGTGTAGTTCTCACTCACAACATGCGGTCGTTTTTAAACATTTTACTGGAAAAACATTAAATGTATTTTCAAAATCATAAAACTTTGATATGTGATCCGCTGAATAATAACGACGTTTTATTTATATCCATGCTTTGAATTTATATTCAGAAACGACGTAGGCTGACTCGTTTTACGATACTTCAAATAACCATCGGTCTTTTGCGGAGGTATTTGGGTTGTATCGAGCTAGACAGAAAAAAGCTTGTTACCGCAAACAAAAAGGCTGCCGTAGAAACTAATTCTATTAAAAGAACTGCGTCGTAAGAACGGCAGGTGGATGTACAAAGACCGCTTAGACTACATAAAATAAGTTAACGTGGAACTACCTACTTTGATTACTTGGCTGCGAAAACCTTTTTAACTTGCCGAAAAACATACATTTATAGGACCCTTTCATGTTTACCACCTTCTCTCTGAGGCCCCGAATTTATGTTTGATGTGTCCTTAAAAAGTTTTATCAAATTATTTGAACGGCGGCTTTCGCTGCAACACGAATCAGCTACCGGCTTTTACCTTTGAGGTGCCTTGGTATACTTTACTGAAAAAAATCCACGCCAACGCTGTTAAGTGCGCTTTAAAGGCCAAGGTCTGGATAAGGCGGGGTTATTTTGGAATCAGCCTTAAAAAGTAAATAATTAAATGCTGAGTACTCTTCATTGCGGCTTCTTCAAATACTTGGCTTCTGAAGGCTGTGTTTGAATGTTCCGGTTGAGATCCGACAAAGAAACTTATCAAGATGTCTCCCGCAAGAGGTTATCGGAGCGGGAGCGTGCCTCTTCAGAAACAAAGATACTATGACTTAGCAAACCAACCAACTTCCTATGATCTGAGTGTCTTCTCTTGAGCCCCTGGGATCGGGGGTCGGAGGTCACCGTATTCCACATAAGGAATAGCTATCTACGATGGAACAAACTCCAGACTATTTTATTTCTGTACATTGAGCTTTTAATAATACAAATACATTTTATCATACACAAAGAACGAGAAAAAACATGGTGGATTACATGCTTCTTCATGTTACTAAACAGTTTTGACAAAATGCCTCGATTACAATCAAATCATGACTTTAGCGTAGTTGGTTGCGAGTAATTCCGAATCAAATCTGAGTGTGACAGATATTTGATTTGGTTTGCGGCTAGAATGCGATTTTCCGCGAAGGTTTAATTAAAACTTTGCTACGGCAACCTTTCGAGCACATTTGAAGCATTCCTCGACAACCACACGACCCTCTCGAGTATTACCTTTGAAGATCGTGGAGTGAGATGACGTGAGGTCTGATAGAGGAGGGAGAGACTCATTACAATGTTTGTACAGAGAAAAATACTAAGGAACCGCCTGCGCTCTTTTGATTCTAACTACACCGCCGTTATTGCGTTTTTATAAGGAAACCACCTTTGATGTGGACCGACACAGGGCTCGGTAAATATTTGTTCAATTTCGGTGGCTATCCGCGTCACCAAACGGTGATAACAATCGGATATCACAAGAGATCGAAAGACGAATAAATTCCGGTTCTGGGACAAATACCAGAGTTTTGAAATCATTGATAATATCTTGAAAACAAAAATAAATAACAATAATTAATCCCGAAATTAGAATTAACTTTAAAGCATTATGCTTATTTTTTTAATATTTAAATAATATCAACAACACAATTTATCATAATTTTAAGTTCATGACCTGCCAGGTAAATATATTTTCTTATTTAAACTAGGAATTAATGTAACGATAAAAGTAAGATCTGTACAGTGGGTCACTATACAACGTCCAAATATTATTATTAAATATGAAACAGAAAAAGCCAAAAGACAGTGGTCACTCGAACTCGGATCCTTGGGATAGAGTTATACTTAATAGGAATATTTAAAAAATATAATTAATTCTTTCAGGAAATGTTTAGATGATTTTACGTTCCTTTGATGAATGGTGGTGCTGACAAAAAAGGATTTTATTTCAGTGCAGAGTTTAAAGATTGAAATCTTCACACAACGAAATATGGCATCTGCCATATGTCCCTTTATGTCAGAGATATGTATCTGCGTTTTTGAAATATTTCCAAGAGCATAAAATTTGGCAGATCGATTCTTGAATAAACAGACGATTTTTGATAAAGCATATTTGGTACCTTTGAGTTTTTATAGGTGTAAATTGTTTGAGATTCTTCCTAGACAGAGGATTGTTCACTTAAGTTCCGTGAAGTTCTCCTGAGACCATATTTAATAAGGAGAACCCTTTAGCTATGACTGAAGGTAGATAGTTCGTACAGATGGTGGTGCGCAGTGGACCACGAATGCGGTAACAATTACCGTGCTGGGTAATCTCCGGCATGTTTGGTAAACAGGCTGAAACAACGGCAGCTTTCGGCGTACCTCAGTTCCGCGGTAACTCTGAGCCAACATACTTCACAAGGTACTTAAGCAACTACAACAGATAGTACCTACGCGCTTGTCTTCTTCTGTGTAGTTAGCGGGGGATGCCGCTTCTAGATGTTAGAAGATGTTCATACTAAACCACTTTGTCGGAATGAATAATATTCTAATGATAAGACGCGGCTGCACAACAAAATATAGGCTTTACGACTGCATCCACAAATGCCGTAAAAAATTCATCCTTATTCAAATAATTCATCGAACAATGGGAGATGAAATAGATACTCGCCGATGTGAGTATACATTGCAGTACCTAAATAGTTACAAAACGATTATTACTATTAAATGACTTTGAAAAAATACACAGTCGCTGATTTTTATCGTCTTGACAAAATAAATTGTATTATAATCACACAGAACCTACCGTTAAGCTGACATATTTTGTAACAAAGTATGTTTAGAAAAAACTGGCGACATTAATTCAGTAAAATGATTTGACATAATTTGAACATTAAAAAGCTAGCCCCTCCCATGTGTACAATATGCAACAAAGCAGTCCTTTATATCATTCATGACTGTGTGATTTTAATTCTAGTTGTAAGGCCGTCGCGGACCCTCCATTTCATTACAGTTCCACTTATTCAAGCATCCCGTTTCCACATAATGTAAAGAATACCTACGTGACATTTGCATTGTTCGACAGGCACAACACCGCCGGGACCTGAATGGAGCCTGCGATTGAAAAGTGTGTTTCAAAACGCACAGAAAACATTAACATTTGGAACGAAGACAAAGACAGACGAAACTGCGTTTCCCATAAAGAGAGGCCCGTATGAAATAAATGTAACCTTTCAAACGTTATGGCATATGCCGTGTAACTTGTCTGGATTGCGACGGGGGAAGACAGCGGGGGTCTAGGGGTATGGTAGGAAAAAAGGTTCCGGAATCAAAGCCAGGTAAAGCTTTGCTTCGAAACCCCCTGTTCCTTTTCTATGCGAGCTCGACCTGCAGAGGGATGAAAAACTTTAGAAAGTCCCTTTTCAGAAATGATTTCGCTTTGTAGCGATACTCGGTAACCCTGGGGGACCGCAGGGATGTTGTTTAACTTAATTTATTTATCCTAAGATAATAGTCAACAGGATCTCGGCGAAATAGACAAAATAAATTGCTTAAATGCTGGGGGTCGAATCGTTGGTGACAATGAAAATACTTTAGACCGCATAGTTGGCAAACAATTTGCCTCACGCAGTCAAGAGTCGTCTGAAAGGGAAGATGTCAAATGTTTACCTAAACACGTGGCAATTCGATGACAATAAATTACGGACAGACAATAAAATTGAGTTGCAACAAAATAAAGATGTCGGGAGATTTTGAATTTCTCAGAGTCCCGAGAATAATGCGATGCGGTAGGTACCTACACTTTACGTATTAAAAAAATATTTAATGTATGTGTTTTTACAGCGCACTTGAAAGGAAGCTGGGAGCTTGAGCACAAGGCCCGCTTTGTGTGGTCCACTATGATAATTGCGGAAATTGCCCGTTTAAGTATAGTTGTCTTCTCCAATTACGTGGGCAGTGATGACCACTCGGGTTTATCATCTCATAAATTATCGATGTAACTATGCGCAGTGTACATATCTTTATGTTGCAAGTAAATAACACAGTTCATTCAACAGGAATTTTTCCACGAAAAATGATTGACAGCACTTCATGATACATCTACTGTTTCATTGAATTACGTTCAGTTGGGAGAATTTAATATTAGCCGTCCGCGTTCTTCGCTTGACAGATACAAAGGTAATTTCGGGAATAATTTGTGTTGTTTTATGGCAATGCCTGTGGCGCAAGTGACGGCCGTGAGACGAGAACAATATGGTTTCCGTTGAGACAGGAAACGTCTGTCAGGAAAAGCCAATAATCTCTGGTTTACCCGGGAGAGGGGCGGGCGATAACCAGCGGATCGATTTATTTGTACAGGGGAGACTATCTTCTGCCTCGAATTCCTGAAATAACAAATATCCACGTTTATTTGTTTTACATTCTGGAGCCAGATCTGGGAGATAAGCAAATTTTAAACTGGAGATGTCTACCATTAGCGCCACCATATCTATTCCAACTAAGTCAACAGCCGTTCCAATACGTTGGACGCACAAAAACATTCTGACAATTCATCATGCTTACTGCAGTCGTCGGACAATAAATCGGTTGGCATTAGTACAATGATTCGTTTCGAATGGTAGGTGTGTGAATTTAAATGACGCCAACATTCATGTCTCGCGTAAAGGCTAATTATATGCAACTATGTGCCTATTTTTTGTTTCTAGCAAGCTATCATAGATGAAATGAAAAAAAAATACTTAGGTATATTTCTACAATTCAAAAGAGGCGGTTCCTTAAAGATAAATTGCCGCATTCAGAACTAAACGCAGTGGAACAACTGACAGGTATTTGTGAGGTGTCAGAATATATCAGAGATAAAAAAGAACATACATTTTCTTAGCCATCTAATGCAAAAAAGTCTAATACCATCTCCCTATGATTGTTAATAGGGCAATGTACATTAGATCACTCACGAAATCAAATCTCTTTTGATACACACCTAACAAAACAATATTTAAAAACGGCGCTATACAAATCGTCCAAATATTATTATTATGTTTACATATCATGAGAAGTAAGCGCAGTAATTTAATTTGATCACTGCAGTGTAAATGACGCCAAGACCAACGTGACAGAAATGAGATTAACAGAAATGTACATGCAAAGGGGTACTAACGAAAGATCATGCTTTCTTTGCGTAAGAGGTTACTCCGATCGATTTACTGTTGTACCTAGTCGGGGTATCCTGTAAAAATGCAGGTCAAAACGATTCAGAATTCCAAGTGAAACATTACATCGGCCTATGGGAATAGCTTCACCTTATTCTTTATTCACGAGCAGCGCTCACGGAAGTAAGTGGGCTGGATGGAATATTATTTTCTCGAATAAGCGAGCGTTTCGCCAAGTTTAGCGTCACCGTAAATCACAACGGGCCGTAAGGATATCCGAGGATAATTATTCCCTTTTTATTCGGAATGAAGGAAATTATACGCAAGACTACAAGAATACTAGAAATACGATAATTTTTAATTTGTTTTATTTCGCATTTAATTAATTAAAAATAATATCGAGTACATGGTATATTTGTGGCACGTTCCAGATTGATAGATGCTCTTAGTATGGTCCTGGTAAAATACCATAATTTAGAATAGGAACGTTGGTTTAAATGGCTTTCGTCGTGTTTGGAGACCGGATCTGAATAATCAGGTACCTACTTCACAACCTTCCAAGTAAATAACAACCTGTCAATGGTTCTGCCGGTGGGGAGGGAGACTTCAGAACAAAATCTCTTCCGATATCGACATATTCCACGTCAGTGAGGAGAGATTCAGAAGTGAAATCCTATTGATTCTTGAAAGAACTTCTCCTCTTTGATCTGATTATCACCACTGCTTGCATTTTTATTTTGTTTGTGAGTTGTTCTTATTTTCTATATGTTACCTAAATTAGTATTTATTTTTTAAATAAATAAAAGGTTGACATGTATAATAAATTCAATAACAAAATAATTTTATATTCACAACCTTCACTTTCCCACTCCCTTTAGCCTCATAACATAACCTAATCGGGGATGCTACAGTGCCATTGTTTCCGGACAGTTGGGAGCAAATGGGACTCTTGCGCGGTATTCACGAAAAATCGAGAATGAAAATAAAACAAATCATGAGTGGCGAGATTTGTATTCATTGCAAGGTATCGATCACATCCACAAGGGTAATGGTACCCTAATGGCATACATATTTCAGTGGTTTAGTCTTCTGCGGCAGTCCGGAGCCTTGCCGATAGATCGTCTCGGCATTCGCCACCACTAGCCACTCTAGCGAGTGTATCGGAATAAGCGGTGAGATTGAGATTCAGGAGGAGGACTCGAGCAATTAATCTGCCGCGGGCCGACGGGAAAGATTATTTTCCTTCCCAGAGTCAGCCAGTCACTCAATCGCGTCAGCTCGGACGGATATGCAAACAATCCTCTACGTGGGATAATAAGCGAGTGCTACTCGAACATGTAATTCGTGGCCCGAGACAATGTCTTGGAAGCGAACAGGCGAGCAGTCCAGCAGTCGTGGCCTTCGGTCATGTTCCGCAACAGTTCGAGAGAAATGGGTTTGTTCAACCAGAGCAAATTATCAAGCCTTTACTGAAATCTTGCTGCATCTAAAGTAGCTTCCAAGGATCCATACATTTCTTGAACGTTCATCATTTATCAAAGCGTGCGATTGTATTTTTATTTTTATGTGAATACCGCACAAGAGTCCCAACCACTCCCGAGTGTTTAGAGCCAGTGGGACTATGGCATCCCCTTTTGGGGTATGTTGGAGGTAGTAGAGAGGGGAAGGAGATTGGGAAGAGAAATATAAGGTACTTACCTGGCTATTCAGATCTGGTTAGTAAACTCAGTAATTTTTGTTTCTATAAAAAAAAAAAAAATGAACAATATATCGTCGCCAGAAAGGCAAAAGGGCTGAAACGCTATTTTAATAAGTTTACACTAAAGCAAATAATAAAGTTATTTTGTTCAACAATAAAATTCATAATTCTTCAGTACCTGGTTGGATTTTGAAAAAATAAGCTAACTCAGGTAACTCAATGCTCTCATTGAGTTGCCTGAAGCGACAAAAAGTTTTAAAAAGTCCCAAACTTGTGTCGCTTAAGTCAAGCCTTCTCCCAAATGCTAAATATATTTTATATGGATGAAGGGCCACAAAAATCTTCAGAATCGAACGAGAGTCAGAGCATTCAACGCAGAGTAAAAGAACTGATCAAAACTGCACATTTAACTCATTTTTGACCAAAGCGTCGCTCCAGAACAGTACAAAATTTTACGGACGAAGGTCGGAGAGAAATTTAAAAAATATGAATATAACGAAAAAAAAATAACATTTGACAGATCTTTTACAACCGCTTCTGAAATTGCTTTCAAGCCTATTTAGTTTGCAAACATTGATCCGCACAATAAAGCCATAAAAATAGCATCCATCTCCATTTCAATCAGTGTGATGCGGATGCCACTTGTTGGTACTCGCTATGTACATGTGCCTGGCATTAGTAATTACTCTGCGAATGCAAAAAACTGAACATTTTAAAGCTGAGCACATAATACAGATGAAAAAAAAGAAGTGCATCTATTATTGTGCGCGCATGACGAAGATATGACTGCCATAAATCACGGAGAAAACGACAACAATTTGCATTGTTGTGTGTGCCACGATCACAAAGATTTATGGCATTACGTCCAAACATTTTGGTGTTTACTACTCAAACGTATTGCTATTGTGACGGAGAAGAAAAAAATCTAGTTAGGGTAATCTCAATTTCTAAGGACTCGGGAACAAGTTTTGAGAAAATATCTTGTAAACGGTATGAATACATTTTTACATATTTTAGTTAAATTGCACATGATTTGGTTTGAATCTGTGTTAGGCGCAAAAAGCGGGGTCAGTTTGTGAATGTACAATATTTAGATTTTAAAACATATTGAATATTCGGAAGGCGGAATTGCTTTTCGCGTTTGTTGGGACTTTCCTTGTATTACCTTCCAGGCCGGATTTGCATAGGTACAGATACGGTTCACGGATTACCGGCGTCTGCATTTCAACTGCGGGTTCACGATCTGATCCCAGTGTGCGGCGTAAGGCCGGAGCTGACACCAAACTGAATAAAGGGGAAGACAAGAAAGGATGGATATTATATTGTCTGCCGCTAAGCCTGAACTTTAATATTGCACGGAGGGGATGAAAAACCGACCAGAAGAGGGTAATATTGGAAGCAGTCATAGGAAAATGTACATCTTTTGGATTCCTCTATTTTACATGTAATTCAAGTCTCAAACTCAAAACGCAACTTCTCATAAAGTAATGTTCTTTGAAAAAGTTAAAAACCTTAGAATTTATAGTTAGCCCATAATACCTACCTAAATTCAATCATATATTACATATTTTTTGCACTATTGGGCAAATCTTAATAATATGTGTCTTCACGGTCCAAAAGTTTTCACAGCCCGCAATATGTAAATAGGTACCTACCCTACCTAAGTCACTAGTTAGTTGTAAGGCATTAGTTAATATTAAGTCTTAGTTTTAATGCTATGTTAATATATGCTGTCACGAAAACGGCGCTATATAAATCAGTCAATTATTATTATTATTAATAATACAAAAAAAAAACTATATATATAGATATACCATAAGTTATTATGATAAAGTGATTGTATATATCAAAAGTGACCTGCCAGGTAAGTAAGTATGTTGCTGTATATTTTCTCTGTTACTTAATTTAAATAAAATTTATTAACAGTAATATGAACTAGAAATTAAGATTTGTACAGTGCCCTTGAGGTGTTTAATTACCCAAATATTATTATTATTATGACACATATAGTTTATTCTATAAAAATATGTTGAAGAGTGGCTAAATATTTTGTAAATAGGTATAACTATAGATTTAGGTTATTACCCTGAAGGTAATGATTATTTAAAAAAATGCGAAGTATTAATTAACCTTATTTTGTTACGTTGTTTATATATCGATGGCAGCACCCCATTCCGCGCGCTTGTGAGCCTTCAGGTGTAAAACGTCTCATGGGAGCTGCAAAGCGCTAAGCAGGGAGAGAATTCGATATGTTAAAGTAAATGCACCTGAAAGGAATCAATGTAAATCCCTTCCAAGGAAATGTCGGATGTCGCAACATCCCGCATCGTATTAAATTATGCAAATACCTTCGGGGAAACTGTACAAATTTAAACACCCTCGCGTTTAAGGATATTTTGCATTTAGGGAATGCGGATTTTGGCTCACTGAACCGAGAATTATCAATCGTGAACTCTGTCGTGTCAGAATACATAGAGTGGAGTTGGACCACCCAGATTCACAGATTCAGTAGCCTTTGCTCTCTGTATCTAAATAAAGCAGTCGCGTCTTGTCCGAGACGCGGCGCAGAGCTGATTTGCAATTCGTGGGACGCGGTGCAGCGGTGTTAACGATGCCTGTACCCACTACCCAGTACCCAGGACCCAGTACCTACAGGGTTATGGCAGAACCGAAATGTTTGTGGGCGTTCAGCAGTGTTAAGGTTTTAAAAGCAATCAATCAAGACATAATTGATAACATGTTTCAATCATAACAAAAAATTCTTTTCCAAAATGCATGTGGCTTTAAAATAAAAGTTTTATTATAATTATAGTAATACTAGGCTATTTTACAATCACAGTTTTTCTGAAATGTCATCTGAAGGGCGCTATATAAAGCTACAAAAATAACTTTAAGCTACAACTAGTTGAATTACCTTATCAAAAAACTTTGCAGGTATTTTATTTTATTTTATTTTATTTTGTTTGGGAGATTCACATAGATTGAAAACATGAAAACTGGTATTTACATATTGATAGCTTGGAGCACAGATATTGTTTATCCATAAACTAATACGAGTATATTGAGATAGCTATCAAGTTCAAAGTTAAAATCTCACGGACATTTTATTTTAACGCATTGAAGAAATACGAAAATATTCTTGGAATAATGCGTTTTAGAATCGTCATATTTTAACACGCTAGAATATGGTTTCTCCTTGGTAGTCTGGTTAGCAACTCATTTTCGCCAAAAATTGAAGATACAATGTCTGCGCTCTACGTCGATTGATATTTAGAGGTGTTGCGGGTTGCGAAAAGGTTCAGGTTCGACTCTATCGACTACCGGAAGTATGATGAACCCAAACGCAATCCAAATACTAAGTTTGGAGATCGCGCTTTTGGAGTTTCGGGGCCGAAGGCTTGGAATAAACTCCCTCCGGAACTAAGATGTATAACGAGCCCAACAGAATTTCGGTCCAAACTGAAAACATATCTTTTCAGACTCCCATATCCTTAAATTCATTAAAAGAATCTCAACGGCGCTATACAAATCGTCCAAATATTATTATTCTTATAAGATCGAAACTAATTCAAGTTCTTGTTTAAATACTTTGCGAGAATCGAACCAAACATTACCAACTGGCGTTATAAGGAAAGTAGTAACGGTCCTCGCTAGATTTACGTCCTTAAAATATTCCGACCGCTGTTCGCTTAATCTACGTCCAGCCCGAGATATGCCTCACTCGTGATCCGATTTCCTGCCGAGATCATAATATACGGCAAACAAAACATCGTTTGCATATTATCACCGGTGGTTTACCATAACTCTCGGCCAACTACGGCAAGAGATGCAAATTCAGAGTCAACGACTTACCTCCGAGACGGAGACTGTTCACTGTTTACTGCTGACTGATGCAGTCATGCGGGGACACTGGATGCCGGACTATGACTGGAATATCGGGTGATGGAGGATGGATTACATCGCCATATTGGTTGATTTAAAGTAAGCCAGTTCTCTTGCCTTTCAGTGCACATTCTACAGTGCAAACTCTTCTAGCTGCTGAATAACAATCGGCTTAACTGTTGTCCAAGTAAACGTGAACGCAAGTTGAAAGACACTAATGGGACTTTCTGTAGCAAGGTGTATTACTGATTTTAGTGTCTATAATAACTTGTATACTGGAGCAATTTGTGTATCTGGGAAGTATGTTCACGAGAGACGGAAAGATTGATAAGGGCATTGAAAGAAGGGTGAATGCAGGGAACTGAGTGCGGTAGTTGCTAGTAAAAATATGTCAAAAGATGCAAGACTAGCAGTCTAAAATGGTGTGCTTTGCGGCAGCCCTGGTGTATGGTAGTGAGACATGGAACTGGCAAAAAAAGTATGCAAGTATGTGTGGTAAAATCATGTACATATGACCGTGTTACAAATATGACGCTTGACGGTTTGGATATGTAGAGCGAATGAACGAAGAAAAGTGTAAGGAGAATATATAACGCGAAAGTGAATGATAGAAAAAGTCGGGGACGCCCGAGGAAGACATGGCACGATCAAGTGAATCGAATACTTGGGTCGGGCAACAAGAGTCGTCAACTTAAGAGTTTGTATGAGACGATCTATGAATGTCAATGAAGCAAGGAGCGTGTGCTAAGACATATATGTGTGACGGTCCATCCTCTGCCTACCACACATAGCGTGATGGTTAGTTAGTTTTATCAATGTACTTTGATATCCGACTGAAAATGTAACTATATATAAGCCGTGGTTTTAAAGGTTCATTTTTAGCAAAATCAATGAGACATTATAAATAAATTGACAAACAAAATTTTACCAAATTATTAAAGAACTTCTTATCCAGCAATTTTTAAATGTTAAATTGCTTTTCCCGCATTTTATGATATTCGTAATTTGTTTTAAAAAAACTGTTGGAAATTTTGTTTTTTTCGTAGAAAAGAGATAAGAAAGTTACGATAAACAGACCTGCAGGTCAGAAAGTTTTTAGTATGTTTCCGTTTTCAGTCATAAACTAACGCTGAAAGATGTTTTGCCGTGGATTTAGTTTAAATTTAATCTGTCGGAGCTGATAATCCAGGAGACGGCGCTGCATCCCTAATGACGGGGAGGGGAAGAAGAAGGAGGAACATTTCCGTCACTCGCGAATAATACATTCTATTCCACCAGTCACCCGGCGGTGCCGAACCGTAAGCCGACGTAATCCCGTCTACGTGACGGGCTCCGGCCTAACGATGCAAAATGTGACAAATCCATCAGACCTCCGATTGAATAATGGGGTGTCCGCCGCATGCAAGACTTCATAATATTATGGCCCTGCCGCTGAAAGCTCCGTTGTAACCTTTCTTTCTGTTGCACGCCTCCTTCACGAGAAAGAGGGAGAGGTTACAACGGATCTATAGCGGTCCACCATTATTATGTTACTAAATAATGTGTTTTGCAAAAGGGGGAATGAAAAAGTCGTTCCTAGAGAGGTTCACGTGTGAATATAAACTGCCACTCACACCTCAGACGTGATGCATGTGGCATTTTGTATTGGCTATTTAAAGGCAGAGATGGTACCTACATTATAGAAAGGCGTATTTAGGTGCTGCTGCTTCCTATCAGCATGGCATTAATAAATATGTAACCTTTTGATGACTTTGATTTATAAGCACCTTATGGATGTATAATTTATTTAATTTAATTTTATAATTATGATGTAAACTGCACCTGCTCTCAACACAGGATTTTCTAGCGAAATAGGTACAGCACTATCACCCTTATTTTATAATGAAAAAAAAAAAAATACAATATTCATTTTAAAATTTTATAAATGTACTATTGGTCAAAAATACATTTGCTTTAAATATATACATACAAAATTTCCTGCGTACAAAATTCTACCCTCCTCAAATTCGTCCAATAATTATCTAATAATATTTTATATTATTACTTTTTTATAGAGTTTTATCATTCTAAATTAGCTGCTAGATTGTAAGTATGTAGATAATCTCTAATACGGATAATGTTTCATATTGCACACAATCATATCACACTCACTGATCATCATTTTGCATATTTAATTGTGTTTTGTTTGATTGATGGTAGTTGCAATTTGTTGCTTATAATTGGTTGTTAAATAGGTGACAGACTTTCACTATGTATACTTGGTAGAAAATAATATTAGTTATGTGTTAGAGTTGTATTAATAAGGTTTTTATTGTAGTGTATTCATTGGAAATCGCAATTGAGTTTTTTTCCTAAAACGGCACTATAAGGATAATTATATTTTCATCGAGAGACAGATTATGTTGAGACTCATTGTTCTGTTATTTTATATTTTGTTCTCCCTCTGTATGTATATGTAACCGCACACTTTGTATTTTTTTGTTTAGTTTGATTTTGTACACTGATGATGCTTAGGCTAAGCGAAAGCGGTCGGTTATAAAAAATAAAATAACATCCGTGGTCTTGTACAAAGTTATTTTTTCATTTCTTTTATAAAGACAATTAATAAAATATTGGAAAAAACTTTCATACGGACTAAGACGACAGAATTCAGAGCGAAATTCACTCTTTCAGAAAAATCATAATAACTCAGAACATAAAATAAACAATTTAGTGAAAACCCCTTACTTCGAAACCCCTCACTACGAAAAAATAAAAATACCTCCGATATACTTTATTTTAAATTTGCTCACATGCCCTAAAAAAAATAACAAAAAAAAAATATATATACAAGAATCAGCTAAATTTTAAGTTATTATGATATGGTGATTGTGTCCTGCCAGGTAAGTATGTTGCTGAATATCTATATAAACTAAGAATTAATATTAAGTAGAAATTAAGATTTGTACAGCGCCCTTGAGGTGATTTTTCACAAAAACGGCGCTATACAAATTATCCAAATATTATTATTATTATTCGCAGCCCAAATGCCCACGGAATTCCTCAAATCTATAATGTACAATCTCTTAAATTATAATTATTAAATATGTTAAGGCACTCTCTTTAGTTATTGAACCCTCATTCAGGCCGCGGAGTATTCATGTTTCTAATTACTTGTGGAAGGGTTCGGAGTGGTCCCACGCGTAAAATGAGCCGGATTTATTGTTATCGTTTGACAAACAGGCGTTAAATTGCCTCCGGCTTCTGTTGGCCGCTGGCCCGAACTGAACCAGATACGGTGCATTGTTTTGGTCCGGGTCAGACTATCGCCTCTCGCCACCAACCATACAGCATACAACCATCCAACCAAATAACCGACTACACCCGGAGCCAAGCCTGATGGTAAAGTATAATCAGAAAGCCTTCCGATACCCACGCTGAACGACTCGAGCGTGCAAAATATGTAACGTTCTGTTTTATTCTCAATTTATTGAAGTAAGCAGTTTAATGATCCTGATCAATATATTCAATATCGCCTTTTCGAAAGACCATCATTTAGAATCAAAACGTCGCTTATGTTTAGTGACTATATCAGCTACATTCCAACCTCCCTCTTTCATTTCCCTTGGAATGCCATCGTCCCACAGCTGAGTCTTGTGCGATATCACATAAAAACAAAAATTGAGAAATTGATCCCACCAGGTAAAGGTAAAAAAGTCGTAAGAAATAAGCTTCTAAATCCGACTTTTAAAAAAAAAGTATCACCTTGTTTAATAAAGCCGTACAAAATATCAACAAAAATAACATTATTCAATGAGACAGTCGTCGATAGCTCTCAGTAAAACCATGTTATTACATTAAGATGGAGTTGTCCATATTTATCTTTTAAATATTTAGTCAGATCACATCGTGTGTGTGTTCTAATATGCAATATATTCTTGTATACAGATATTGCATCGTGTGGGAAATGGAATTATCTCTGTTGATATATTTAAATTTAGTAGCATTGCTTCATTTAAAAAGCAAATATACATGCAACTGTTAGTTATACAATAACCCTGAACTGATCGGATTTAATAAATATATATTATAGACTTATTTTTTAGATTTATGCATTCTTCATTATATTTCGTTTACCAATTTATTTAAAAATCCGATGGGCGTCTAAATAAATAAGTATTAGAATATATTATACCGCATTAACAAGACACGACATCCGTCAAAAAACATTAAGAATTACTAGAGTTAAGTTTTCAAAATCGTCAAATTGCTGACGTGGTGCCAGTAAAACTTAGCAGTAAGACTTTTGATGATTCGGGATAAAGCTCAAGCGAGCATGATGAGGTTGAGCATCATAATTGATTATCTCGTAAGGAGCGTGCCGGCAAGGAAGGTGATCCGAGGCTGATGATGAATGGTGATGACCTGTCCTCCGACGAGAGAAAAAAACGATGTGGTATTCAGGAGCCCGTATCAAATTAGACCTCGACTACCGTTCGATATAGAGCACCAATAAAATGCGCACGACCATACCGTGTTGGCGGCATAACATACCTAGATTCAAATTATAATTTAATCTACAAAAAAGTTATAGAATCATCAATAATATTACAATATGAATAAAACCTGTGTATTGATGTGACATACATACATTTCCGTAGACTCAGAAACAATGAATTGCTATTCCTCAATCATCACTCTACTAATTTTGGGAATTATTTTCCACTGTTCAGAATATGTTATTTCTTATGTATATTTTGTCCTATTTTTGTCATTGCTTCATTTAATATTATGTATGTGCTGTTTTTTTTCTGTTGCTCTTTTTTTCCCATTTCGTGTTATGTTTTTTTTTGTAATTGGACAATAGTCCGTTAGTTTATAAATAAAGAAATATTTAAATTTTTCGGCGACAATATAATACAATAAACAGAATTTGTCTAATAAATAATTACATTCTTAATATGGGATAAAAATCCACGAAGCCATTTATTGTGGGGAAGCGATATAATTGAAACCTCTCGTAAATCTCAAGTTCTTTATTCAGACCTGCCATCCGTAATAACAGACATAAAGCTCCCATCAATCAAACAGCCAACGAGAAAAGTTATAGCGTCACCACGAAACAAGAAACGAGCGAGAACAGAAAAACTAACATCTCCATTCCGCGGATGGGGCCGTAATGAGATCGGAATACAACGAGACGTAAGTGACGTAAACAGACGCCACTCGGGATCAACTGGTTGAAAATGTTGAAATCTAATCCGCTTAACCGAGAGATACGGCTGGATTAAAAATTCATGTCATAAACCGTCGATTTATATGACAGGACGCGTGGAACATAATATTTATATAAACGCGATTTTTTGAGTAGGTACAACATGACAACTTGAAGCTTTTATACTAATGTATCCGTTTTGAGTGGTATGTTTCCTAGAGGTGTGGCAGACGCCATGTAGCAGTCTCAATTTAGCATTCTTATTATCTGTATTAGTTTTCCGATCCATAACTTCGGTATTTTATTAATACAATTTGAATATTTGCAAACACATTTAACATTTCAATCCATTCCAAGTTTGCAAAAGCTCCACACTTGAGATGTTTATCCAGTCGTAATGAAAATATCAACTTTCGTCATATCTTAATACCTGTGAGAGAGTAAGTAAGTATTCTAAGGGTTGTTTTCGTTATGGTTTGAAGTTATTTACTAGCTTTGTTAAGTAGTGATATTTCACAAAAGTGTCGCTTTATAAATTAGCAAAGTAGGAAGATAACATACTGGATCCTACACTCGGCATGTCCATCACGGGCAACGGATATAAAACAAATAAAGAAGGCCATTCAAAGCAAGATTATGGAAATGTTTGAGTCGTCTTTCTCTAAATAAGGTTAAAATTCCTCGGAGTTGTGCTCGCTGCACCCGAGGAATACGGAAGCATCCCGAGCGACAGTGTCGATCTCAGGTGCTGGCATAAAATATGCATCGTGCATCACAGACCAGAGCCTGGGTCCGTAGGGAGAAAGAGTCACGAGAGAGTCAACATACGAATGATAATTTACGAGCGTTTAGTGTTAAAATAGCCAATAGACGGCGACTGATTTGCGGGCGAACCTTGGAGTAACAATATATGGAAATAGATCTAATTATTTTTACCCAACCTATAAAGATTTGGGATAAATCACTTTCTCCGAGTTTTTACGTCGTACACCATGAGAGACAAAGAGACAACAAATTTTCCCGAATTATCACACCGCTTTAAAGTATTTTTAGAATGTTCTTCGTGTCCCGCGTCTCCGTTGACTCCGCCCACACGTTATGATACGCGAAATAAATTGACATAACTCAACGGTTTATTTGGTTACATGTTATTTTTTATTTTTTAACAATACTGTGATACGAATAAACAAAAACATTATGTCGACATGTTCTATGAATGGATGTATAAATACCCTAGCCCTAGTCCTAGCCACGCCCAGGTCTAGCCGAGTCCGGCAAACCTTGTATATTATTGCTCCTTATATTTATTATGAGTCCTGACCAGAATTTCAAAACAACACTCGACACCTTAGCCCCGTGAGATATTGTGGACCTTATTCAAAGCAGAAGCGATATTGATGGATGAAAATAATTGGTTAATTGAAACCAAATGAACAGAACAGTGCCTATTCACAGCTCGCTCAAAAATAAGTCAAAACGTCAGATTTTGGGTTACATATTATTCAATTAATGGGAAAAAAATCTTGCCGACTAGATTCTAACAGTTGATAGATGATGGCTGGTGTATTGAGGTGTGTTTCGCGATGCCAGCCTCGGCGGGTGAGCCAGGAGCTTTCGCCCTCGCCCGGCGACAGAGCTGTAGCTTGTCCGCACGGAATATTGGAACTCGACGGGCCGTGAACGCGGTCACGAAACGATCAATTTATTATGCACACGACGCTGGTGCTAGCAGATCGGTTAGCAGCTTCTTGGCCAAATGACACTGGTAATTGGCGTGCAGAGGTATCAATAAAACGGATATCTCGGTGCAGCCAGACGACTTGGTAGGCAGTACAAACCTATTTGAATCACTATTTGAAATTTGCGAATGGAAATTCGATGTCATTCTTTGAGCATAAACCTACAAATCAACCCCATAAATACGCCTTGTGCCATTCTTTATTCTATTTTGTAAACGTGTAAACCTCCGAATATTTAGTTTACTTGGAGAACGACATTTGTCCAGGACAAGTCGGACTCTCGCTTCTAAACGGCCGTACATCAAAATATTTATGTTAAACTAAGATAATGGACTAAAAAAATATTTTTTAGACGCACTTCTTTGATTATTAGAATTCTACTAAACTGTTACGGTGCACAGTTATTAGTTCTAAACATACGATACCAATATAATTCATTCTTCATATAGAGTGGAACCTCGGTTTACGAATCTAATTCGTTCTTGAAACGTATTCGTAATTCAAAACACTCCAAGCAATATCAGAGAAAATTTCCCCATTAGAAATAATGTAAGCTAAGATGATTCGTTCTGAAACTTTAAATAAAAATGAGACATTCAAAATAAGTATTGTACTTTTTATATATTTTATTTAATAAGTACATTACATACATGTAATCGTATTATTATTTACTTTATTTCGGATTTCGTGGAAATTTGATACTGCATTGTCGTTGAACAGATTAATCTAGGCGTCCGTCATATTGTTTTGCATTTGTCAAAATAGGATATGAAGTTCGCGTTTTTGGCAGTCTAATTAAACAGAAAATTTTAGATGGCAGTGTGTTTTTCAAACAAACAATTCAATTTTCCAGCAAACAAAATCACTGAAAAGGTTGAAAGGCAGGGTATCTTGTCCAATTCAAAAGCTAACTAACGAGACCGGAACAAAACACGTGTATTACCGTATTGATGTCACTAGAAATAATTACGCAAGCGTGTTCAGCTCTCAGCAATATTAAGTTACATGGGCAACAACAGCTGTCAAATCTTATTTAGGCAGGTATCTGATCAAAGAGATCGATACCTACCTTATAAGAGACATTCTAAAAAGATATGTCGACGCCAGTCAAATGTAATTCGAATCTGAATTGGATGTTTTATATGAGGTTGACAATGTATTTTAAATAATCTCAAAAACACAGTTATTCATCAATACATTAGAAACATAAATAAGACAAGTGAATGACAATAAAGGGTATAAGAGCAAATACAATAATCTTGAAAAATCTGTTGTGTGCATTAACTTCGAAAAGATAAAAAAATAAACCGTGGGCTTTGGAAGTAAAAATGATTCGACACAATATTAAATAAGGACATGTTTGAAACAAAACTATGTAAAAAAAAAGTTAATGAAATAATAATAATTGAGGTGGGTAGAGATTGCTGTATGTGTTTCTATACCTCTCCGATCAGAAATCTTACTTTATTTGTTTCTATCTTCGTTTTGATTAATAACTACTACCCGAGTCGGTTACTAGTTAAAAATAATCACCGACAGTTACTTTCGAAGTGTAGTTAATCTTATGATGAATGACTTGTCGTGGCCGGTTTTTATTAAAATTCGTGATTATGCAGAGGTTTATGCGCGGAGATGGAGCCGGCGAAGAGATGGAGTCAGGGCAGAGATGGAACCGGCGGAGAGATGGAACCGTTGAAGAGATAGAACTGGCGCAGTGGAATGGTGGTGTCACCGGTCACTGCGGGTCACCCCTCGCGTTGGGAGATACGTCTGCTGGTTAGCGCCGAGCAGTCAATAATAAACACACCATAAATTATTAGCTCCAATACAGACTACATTAATTAAACACGATCGTGAAGCGATTAATAAATAATTATACTGTTGGTTTTACCACTGCGAAGATGAGCTGCTCGCATATAGATATAGAGAAAATCTACAGGATACACTGCCATAACCACCTGATTGATTTATGCGTACGGATGTGTCGGGTGAACATGTAAATATCTGCACAGATCTATTTTACAACTTGGTAAATTCGATCACGATACCGTCCTCGGTATTCAAGCGGGTAAGTATCGCCCACGTGTTGTAGGAGTGAGACTTCGACTTATTTTTGTGTTTATAGCTTTTAACAACGAACACCTAATAAATTACTGGTAATAATTTTCAACACTCTTAAGATAATACAGGTAAAAGATTTTATTTTCTTGAGGACTGATTTTTATGAGATTGGTGAAGGATTCACGTGTACTAAATTTTCAAGGAAATTTTACGGTCCATCAATGCACACTGAGAGATCGGTATCTCCGTTGTAACTTCTCCGTCTTTCTCATAAACGACGCACACAAAATAAAAGAGGTTAACACGGAGCTCTAAACGGCAGGACCGCGGCACTCTCATAATAGCATTGTACCTATGTGTCGTGCAAAGAGACAATTCAAGTATTTTTATTTAACGAGCGTACGTAATAACAAAAACAAATAAATATTGTTCTGCGGCATTCGGTAGTGAGATACATTTACGAGCAGATTGACTCCATGCGGGCCGCTTACCTGGCTCGGCCGTAGTGGCCATGGAAACCGAAGGTATTGAGATACGCATAAAATAAACATAAAAATGATAACTCGGATTTATTGAAAGACAAGTAATGCTCCGGGAGTTGTAAATCTCCACTTTATTGGGAGAATGCTAAAAGAAACGTCCGTTCGCGAATGGCCAGCCTTGCGGCCCGAGTTGCGTTCCAAACATTTAATAAAGAAACGTCTAATTTTATTACATTATTTTGGTCGGGTATTCACTATCGGCGGGAAACGTCACATATCGAATACTAAATATTTAAATAAAATGTATTTCCAATACTAAATTGCTTATTAAGTGACCATATAAGACACCTCTCGCAATCTTGTACGATTAAAAGCATTGTCATTATTCCAATCAATTTGTGGATGAATTAATTAGTCGTTTAAAATTCTGCGGGGAGACGTAATGCAATTAAAATGGAAACAAGAAAGACTTTGAAGTTTGTTGAAAAACAATGCATCTTAAATTTACTTTCCCGTTGTATGTTAATATGATACGGGTTACGCCGTTGACTTTTAATTATGGTTTAATTGATTAATGTGGCTGGCCGGGTTTGTGTCATTTTCACGCTATTGTACGCGGTTACATAATCTTGATCACATTAAAACGAGCCGAAAATTTACTGTAAGCCAATTAACCATATTTGAAAAAGCTTCGGTTATCCTAAGTGTTTGGTAGGGCGAGATCAGTATATTATTTCAAATGCAGCAAAAAGCGAGCATTCCACTCGAGACGTGTGGTCGCAGAAGCGGCTAAATCTACACAGATTACAGATTAATCGGAATCGATTTTCACAGATGATTTTTCTCAATTGCCAGCACCCGGCTGCTGCAAAACCAGATAAAAGCCAATTATTATTTCTCATGTTAAATTTACTAACATAAATCTAAAGTGTTAAATTAACATACGCTATTTATCAGTCTCCGGTTCTATTAACAGAATGCGAATACATATCAAAGGTTGGCTCTTTTTTTGAATATGTACAATCGGTACAATAATAAAAAATATAATAAATATGCGTCGAAAATTTTACAAATAAATTGGTGTTTTAAAAAACGACAGGTTATTTATTGGACATTCATAAAAAAACCCGCTATACAACATCGAACAATTTTAAAACCAACAAAATGTAATAAAATAAGTTATTTCTACCCGTTACTTGACTGGGAATCAAAAGGCATTTTCATGTATTTTGATACAACACAGAGAAAGAGTGTTGTGCTATTTAATGTTGAAATTATTAATACACGGTCGTAACTTAGTGTGGCTGCAGTATAGCGTTACGGTGAATTGCCGATAAAGTATCATTCTGTAAATATTTAAGACAAATTATTTGTCTTGTTTTCTTGTTATTTACAGATAAAATTTAAATCTTTATTGCGTTTTCTTGTAAATGAACCCCCGATCCGCGAGCCTCGTCCGAGGTAAAGTGGTTATTTTATGTTATGTATCCACGGGGATAAGTGACCACAAAACATACTATTACCATACCCGTCATAATACCATATCCACTACTTTTAACGAAATGAAGACATAGCACTTAAAGGAAAATAATGAGAAAACATAAAAGGTATTCACTAAAAGTCGACAATTAAATAAATTGGAAACCATGTATGAACTTTCCTACTTCCAACACCTTAACTTAACGAGAAAAATAATTCTCAAACAGTGAGCTATAGCGTCTTGACATCTGAAAATTATTTGTGTGGAATTAGGTCAATGCAAGTATTTTCAGCTCGCAATATCATTTCCATCATAATTTAATCGAGCATTGAAATATTCATTCCTTGAAAGTTCCATATATTTCAGTAATTTATTAACAAAAAAATAGTGTTAAAACTCGGGCGAATCCGGGTAGAAACTACGGGTGCTGCATAAAATTCTCAAATTTTTAATCAGAAAAAGATTTAATTTGTTTATCCAGTAATGGCGACCATTAGATCGTGGAATAATTCAGTTTCCCAAGGAGAGTGAAATAAATCAAACTGCTACATCAAAGTTCCCTGGAGGACACAGCGGGGATTAAAATCTATTAAAGGGATTGTGAGGGAAGCTGCGAGGGTCTGGAAGGGTGGCCTCCGAACCAGGCCGTGAATACATTAATCGACAGGCGAAGTCAGCGTGAAACAAGTACTGCAACTACCTCGCTTCAGATGCTTTTAATTTGGTCAGTGATATTATTGGACCAGTTGGGTACTCCTAACCTTACTATATTGAATGTGTGAGAGGTCATTTTTTGACAAAAGTTTTTAGTTTGTAATGTTGATTTTGGGAATTGATTCAAAACACGATTATTTGATGGATGAAATGAAATGTTACAAATTGCTTTGTGATAATGAGCCACACAACTCTGTTTTGGTACAAACTATTTGTTTCGTTCCTACAATACATGGCTCGTTTTACAGTGACATTTAACATGGCCGTCTATATTTCATAAGGGTACCATAAAAAGCTGCAAAATAACTTAAAACGATAGTAAAAAAAAAACTTTCAAAATACATAAGTAGGTAAGTACTTTGACATGGCCCGTCTCAAGTATTTGATTCGCTTGATTTTGATCTCTTTTGACTCTTATCGACTATCAGAGCGTCCCTTTCGTAATCCTGTTCATTACGCTTCCACCGGACTTATTTTCGAATCTACTCGTTCGAAATACGCTGGTACACGGTTTTCTCACACAAACGACTCGGGGAATTCATTTCGGAGATAAATCGCTCTGGAAATTCACTTAGATTCACGAGCTTTGCACTATTTGATGTGCGCAATACGCCCCTGGTTAATTAACTATTTGGGAGCCTGCCATCTTCACATGGACCAGCGCCCGGTGACAATACGGAGCTTAATTCAAATCCGGGCTCTTCCCATTGTGTTGGCAAAACGTGTCCGCCACACGACCTATGTTTACCATCGACAATGGGGCACCCAGTATACCTACCCCCCGACCTAACAAAACAACAAACGCATAAAAAGGGTTAATTAAAACAAATATAGATGAAATAATGCTTCATGTGCGATGGTAACCTTTTTATTCCGGGCCCCAAGTTGATCCGCGAATACAAGCAAAAGCTTTGATTTAATGTAGAGGCGTGATGGTGCGCGGCGGGGAGCAATAAAGTTGCTGGTAAATAAAAAAGTTTCCCAACACAACAACGTCGCGTATTGATTTTAGGGATTTTAAACTAGAGGGGAGTTATTATTATTGTCGGTTGCAGACACACACCAATATAACATGGCCACAAACGAGTAATTTTTCACCCTGCTCGAATTATGATCGGTAAGTATCACAACTAAGGTACTAATATCCATCAGAAGTAATTATTCTATATCAGAATCCAATATAGTGGATGGTTTAATTTAACTGGGATACTCTAGTAAGATTAATATAAAACTGATTCAAAATGTCACGAAAAAATTGCAAGTGGTCAAAACAGTTAGACCAAATGCGGAGCTTTTGATATTATTTAAAATATTTTTTGCAAGAAATTGCGATACAATATTTTATGCCTGGCAGGCCGTATTATAATACGATAGTGTCATTTTCACAATACGCGATTCAATAAAAAATAAGGGATGAAGGTACTAACGTAAACAAATTATTAATTAAATAAATACCCTTGAAGATAATGGACCATTATTAATATTTAAGACATTACAATGTCAAAAGTTAGTGATGGAATATGTTTTTTGTAACATTAGTTGTTTTGCTCTTGCCAACAAGTTATTTGAACTAACTAGTGGTTGGGAATTATGTGTAATAATAAATAATAATAATGATAATAACAGTGAACTTATACAGCGCAGTTTTGTGATATTTCACCGCAAGTGCGCTTTATACTAAATTAATTAAGCTAATAAGACTAACTAACAAGGATTATAATATGTATACAAATTAAAACTATCTAAAATCATGATCGTCATCGAGAAAAAGGTTCAGATATGGGTATAACAGTGCATGTGTTCTTTAACAGATTTAAAAAAAAAAAAACAATTTACTAGAAGCTAAGGGTGTAAAAATCCAGATGAAACGTATGAATTCATTTTTAAATCAAAGAAAAGGAAATTAGATTGAGGACAGTTAGCATGTTGGTACTTAAAAACATTAATATTCAAGTATCATAAGTAAACGATTCCAAAGATGCAAACAGTGTACATATAACAAGTAAGTATTCGAATGTAAAATTTAATAAACTATTACAAAACGAACACTTTATCCTTGTATCGAGATTATTTACAATATCAAAGTAGTATAGAGAATTCTACGAACTGCCTTAGCAGCGCGAGCGCCTTGCTGTAAACATCAAAGGCGTGATATAAAACCACACCAAATTGAGCTCTACTGTTCGATTTAATTACTTTTACCGGCGTAAGAATAAAATATCGACTATTGTAAATTACGGGCGGTGTAGATAAGATCTTCCCGTACAGACAATTTCTCGTGGTGAAACCGGCGCAGCGATCAGAGTTGTACAAGAAGCTGATTAGCGCCGAGACCGTTGGAGAGGTATAATGAAGCGGGCAATTAACTCGGCTACCAGCTCGATCCAATTGATTTCGCAGCCGTTTGAGAGTGACACGAGAAGTGCAGATTTATACAGTGTTGAGGCTTTAATGACATAAATACATACTCATTTTCACGCCGATACCAGAGCGTCGCCGGAGCGGTGCGAGAGGAGATTGTGATCGGCTCCGTCGCAATTGGCCACGCACATAATCCGTGAATGTCTACTTTTGAGACGTTCAACTGACGTTTAGAATGATCTTCTAAAATGCGCGGAAATAGGTGATACCCCGATATTATCTTGTCAGTTCGTTAAAAACACCGGCGCACAATTAATTGAAAAATGAAATGTTAAGCCATTGAATTTTATTGAATGTCGTTGTTAGTATTTTATATACTTTAATTTAATCTTTATATTTATTATTACGAACATTGAGCCGGGTAAACACATACGTATTCTGAGTATTTTAAGCCATATACAAACCGCAATAAACATATCGAAGGAATAATACCTGTACAAACAGGAAGAGAGAAAAAAAACATCGAGTATTTTTATAAATAAACACATTTTTTTTAAAATATTCCCAAACGGGTTTAAAAATGTCTATATTTTAACATTTTCACTGAGATATTGTAGTATAACATGATTAATAAAAATAATATTTGGATGATTTGTATAGCGCCGTTTTAGTGAAAAAATCGCTGTACAGATCTTATTTTCTATTATTAGATATTAATTCCTAGTTTAAAGAGAAAATATACAGGAACATTCTTACCTGGCAGGTCCCATCAGATAGACACACTTATTAACTTAAAATTATAATTATGATTTTTATTTATATTTTTATAAATATATATAATTTTTTATTAACAGTGTTAATGATAATAATACTTGGCAAATATTTATAGTGCCATTTTTGTGAAGGGCGCTTAACATTGCAAGAAAATAAATGAAGAATATAGCTAAATATGACTAAAAAAATACACTACTAAATTCAACGTTCGTACAAAAAAAAAAAAGTTTTTGACCAAAGGCGTCGGTTAAGATATTTTGGGTGTAAACGATCGATATACCAATAATGGCAGAGTTAAAAGTTTGAATTCAGTTGAATAATGTTATTAAGCAGGCATAAAGTCGTCCGTATCGCTGCACGAAGGTATCACATAATCAATTTAGTGAAAGTGCCTGGCTGCGTTTAATTTTGTTGACTAAGAGATTACAAGCTATATTGCAGTGGCGCACGCTCCCGCCGGCCGAGGCCGGGGCGGCAAGGGGTTGTTTAATAAACGCTGTTTATCTAGGCAAATTAAGGTAAATAACTCGAATGCCGACAGGGGAGGAAACACGTGTACTTCGGCATGATTAAAAACAAGGGTTGGATAGACACCTAATTGAATTAAGGTAGTTAATTGAAGATAATACAACTTGATACATAAGTCAATAAATAATTTGAATGAAAAAACTCATTTATCAAACAGCATTTACGTTTTTTTTTTTTTTAATAATGTTTCACTGGGAAAAAAAAATTACTATCTTAACCATAAAGCAAAAATCTGTTTGCCAAAGTAGCAATAACTCTCAAACGGTGAGCTATGACGTCATCAAAACAGTGGCACAGTGCGCCCCTACATCACAGGTGGAAAATTTCCCTTAATCCGCCGTAAAAGTTCCTTTATGTTTTTGTTTTTTTCTCTTTTGCATTATTATTTATTAATATGATATTATTATTATCATGCTGTTTTATTTTATTATTTTGTTATCTCTTTCATTGTTTTGACATCATTCATATGTGTTATTATTTATACGGTAGACATTGCACCCACCCACTGCTCTGTTCCGCTAAAATAAAATGTTATTATTATTATTAAAACTATTTTCAGCTAGCAAATGCATTTCCATCATGAGCAAATATTCTAAAATCCATTCGTGTCTTAGAAAACACAAAGAGATTGACCGATAGAAAAGTATTGTGGGCGCGTCCGTATGTCCGGAGTAAGTTCAATTTTTCCCCCCTTCACGTGAAATTGATCAACCATTTTCACATTTCGAAATTCTTCCTTGAACCGATATTAATCAATTTAATTGTCTTGTTTGTAGCCTAGGACTCGAAAGGTCTTACTTGTGTGTAGATTGGCGACATAAGTTTTCTTTCAAATCGGTATAGATCACACTTCTATGTATTTTCTGTTCAGCGTCAAAAATTAAAATAAGCCACCACGTTTTAATAATGTTTAGTAAGAAAAAAAACTTTCCAATAAGTGTGCTGTAACTTCGACGAGACGCGTTAGTAACGACTAGTTAAGTATACATAATTTCCTGATAACATATTACGTACATACCATACTCGTAGGTACGAATGTGAACTTTCATGTTTCGAACTTATGTAAATAAAAACTATCAAATTTAAAAAATAATCTTTTCAAATCCCTACCTAATAAAAAGTACCTACCTATAATGCATTTAAGCAAACATTATTCAATATTTGAAATGGGTGGATAAAACCAACTAATATTTTTTTCTTGGCAAGTCAAGTTACATCCCCTGATTTTTCACGGGTAAAACTAGTAGTTGATTAATGAAGAGTTTTAAAAAGGTAATTACTTCTCATTAAAACACGCATTATTTTAATGAAAATTATGAATAAAGGCGGGGTATAATCCAATTACTGTAAAATTTACCTTCATTTCAGGTAAATTATTATAATTAGCATGTAAAGGATTGCATAAATATCGTTAACTAATTATCTTTCTACGTATCTCCATTTAACGACGTAGAATTTAAAAATAAATCGCCCACTTAACGAACGATTCCAACCAAATTAACAAATCTATAAATTTTCCTGTACGATTTTCATAAAGATCTTGAATTTCAATAAATATGCAGTTATTCTTGCTTAAAGTGTGAAAATTAGTGGAACAACTTATTACGATGACGGAGACGTAAATCATTATGACGTACATCAAAGCTCGGGGCTATTTTCAACGGAAACGTTAATAAACCAAGCAATAATAATATTAGTGTGTATAAATAAGCCTCCTCCCATGACGACTGATGAATATTTAAAAACAACCGTTAAATATTAATTACAAACATTCACACACATTAACTTATTATTACTATTTTTATGTTTGCGAACGATTTCAGCTTTACAGAAGAAATCAAAGAACAACTGCTCGAATAAAACTACTGAGAATATTAACAGTTGTGTATTTTTTATTGCACCCTTTTCATGAAATAAGAGAGCTTTACAAAACAAGAAAATAACCCTAAACTCTAACTAGGTAAATCACCTCTAAAATACTCGGCTGCTATTTAAGTAAGGTTAAAATAGGATTTATGAAATAAACAAACATTTTTACGCATATTTACAGACATTGAAAGCTGTGAATAATAATAATACTGGGCTGATTTATATAGCACCATTTTTTGTGAAATATGACCTCAAGGGCGCTTTACAAAACTTGAAAGCTAAGGCTAAATTTACCATAAAACTATCCACACACCTAAAGCTATGGCTAAAATTACCTTATTGATATTTACATATTAGTTATTTACATTTGTCGCGGGCTGTGAAAAATTGACGAACTTTTTGTTTTGCAGTAGATGGAGGATTGAGGATCGCGGATCATTGCATGAAAAAATATTATTATACTGGTGAGTTTAGATGCTAACGGGTTGGCCTAGCTGTGTAAATTAGGGCAATTCTGTTATTTATGGATATGATTTTCCGAAAAGATGAGTTTAGCTCTGAACTCTAAATTGAACTGCAATGTTGAAATAAATTAAAATTGAGATAAATACGGACTGTTGCCTATAACTCTACATCACACAAAATGGTAAAAACAACCACAAATGACAGAGAAAAGACAGAATATGCACATGAAGAAGAGTAATGATAAATGGGTTAAAAATGGACATGAAGATAATGTCAAGTCAAAGCCTCTGAAGTAAGTTCATGATTAAAATCATAGAAAATTTTCAAGCGCGCCCTTGAGGTGAACTAACTAACTAATCATCACGCCGTTTCGCCGCAGGGGTAGGCAGAGAGGACGGACCGCCATTTAACTCTGTCTTGGCACACACTCCTTGCTTCATTCACATTCATACGTCGTCTCATACATATTCTTCTGTTATTGTGGCTCTACACATGAAACGACTTAAGTATTTGATTTACTTGATCGTGTCATGTCTTCCTTGAGGTGACATTTCACCAAAATGTCGCTTTATATATATGCCAAGTATTATTACAAAGTTTGATTGCGTAAAGATTTACAAAAATCGTTTAGTGCGGGTTGCTTCAAACTATCGTTAAATTTGACATCGCCACATTTTAATGTTAAGCGCAATTTTGTTTTTTGACATTAGAACGGTTCCCGACGTCGACTTCAGGTCCGACTTCGGTCCGTTTCAGCATTTAAACTGATTGCGATCAGCTGAAAAGTATAAAGGCCATGTTGAATGCTAGTCAAACGTTGAAACGGGTCTAGAATCGACATTTGACGGAAACCATTCAAATGTTTAAAAATATTTATTGTTTTACAGGTTTTTTGTACGGACTAGCTCTGAAATAAGGATATTTGCTAAACTATGTTTTTTTGAGAAAACTTTCAAGATCAATAATGCTCGGCTTCTCGCCGTGAAACTTCTGAGCGCATGGCGACACGCTGGCGCAATATTTGGAGTAGCCACAAAAACTTTCATTTATCACGATAGTTATTACAGTATTTATTAGATTCTGTAAGTGTCGGAGCCCGCCGCGCCGAGCCAGCAACAATACTAAATAAACAATGGCGATACTCGCAACAATTTAAAATATAATAATGATAGAATCCAATTGAAACGTGTTTGAGGCCTCGTTAGACTCCTGGCGGGATGATTGGCTGAATCTCAAGTATTTAATATTCGCATAAGTCTACCGGGGGAGCAGAGTGGGCGGGGGTGGGGAGAGAAGCCGGGCGGGTTATAGGAAGCATGAAATACAGCCGTCTCTCGATTTACAACATTCGAATTAGCCGGGAGTCGGCTCAGCCGGGACGTTTTGCGTCCCAAAAGATTTTGTAAAGTGAGGTCAATTACAATTACGTAAATGCAAATTAAGATTTGTCAGTTTGTCTGGGTGTTCTGTGATGATTGTCTCAAGTTACATCATGTTCTTGTTTGTATAGAGCTTTGTAATATCGAAGCCGCAAAAATGGCGGAAAAAAATACTAGTTTAGTGCTTAACCGAACGGTATGCAATACCTATTATTTTTTTTAACACGTATCTTGGCAAGGTAAAAAAATACAATATAAGGTAAAACATAAGATTTTAAGCTACATTTTTTCAACTGACCATAGGTATCAGCAATTGACAGGACGATAATGTAGAGATTTTCTTAAGTGTTGCCACTACCAAAAATAAAATTAAAAAAAAGTGTTGAAGAAAATAAAAGATAGCAAAGTTGGTGTAACATTTATGTTACACTGCCAAGAAAAGGGTTAAAAGATACGGGCACGTCGGACGGTGCGAAAGACACATCTAAAAGACGACCTATGAAATAGTCAACATATTATATGAATATCTAGATAATGTTATAGTATTGTGTTTTAATCAATGCCATTAATAAAATCAACAAAGGGGATGAATATATTCCAAGTCTCTGCACGCAGTTAGGCAGCCAAATATTATTCGACAAATTTCTATAAGGGGGTGAATACGACGCGCTCGCATTTTGTGTATAATGTTTGGCTTTGCGTAATAGATAGATACCTACTTATTTCATACAGCATCTTTTAACATATTTATTTTAACCGGGAGATCCGTTTAACCGTGATTTTCACCGTCTTTCCAGTTAAATCGATAGTCTACAGAAATGATTTTATTCACGTGAGCTTGTAAATACCTACCTGTATTTTGGACAAAAAAAATGATTAATTGAGAAATATTTTTAACAGGGATGTTTTTCACCATCCATCCCATTCAATCGAGTGCCTACTGTACGCGTTTGATTCATGCTCGCCCGTTTCGCGGACCGACAGATCAAACGTCCCGCCCGCCGCGAGCCGAAAACCTTTCACAACACGTCAAAAGCTTAACTGGCCAACTTGGCAACTTTGGTTCTAGTAATACCTACACAGCCTACCGGCAAGTGGCACCGTGTATCGGAGCCTTCGCAGGAGTGCTATTCTAATATCGGGTGGGCTGGTGGGTGGGGTGGCGGGGTGGCGGCGACTTCAAGCGAGGTTTGTTAGCAGAATTAAAAGTAAAAGACGCCAGAAAAAAAGTTGCATAAAAAGAGTAAAACACGGAGCAGGAAGGATCGACGGCGTTAATGGGATAAAACGTCTAGCAATATATTGTATGAGTTTACATTAATATATTCTAATAATATCAATGTGCTGCTTTCAAATACGAAATAATCGCAAATCGTTCCTCAAGGACGTCCATGCATCTCCTGCAGTTCGACGTCATTAAATTTGCGTAGCTTTTCTGCCTGGAAAGTATAGAATAACGTAACTATTGTCAGATAACTAGCGTCAATTTAATCGTGAGCTATGGAGCTTTGAAATATCAAATAAACTGACAAACAAGAGAAACCCAAATGTTTTTAATGTTCATTAATTTAAAAGATTTATAAAAAAAATGTGTTACCTCAGGCGAAGCCAAGTAGTTTTTTTAATACCGAGAGTTCTTTTTTATCTTACTGGGCAGAATGAAGAATGAAGGCTGAACTGCGAAATGTTGATGTACTGAATGAAACCATCTCGACACTTACCTGAAATAAAAAAGAAAAACAATATTAATAAAATGAACATTGCGAAAAACAAAACGATTGCATCTTCCATGGAAAATCGGAATTAAAAACCTCCCTTTGGGAAAAAAAACATGAGCATGTAATAATAATATTATTTGGATAATTTGTATAGCGCCGTTTTTGTGAAAAATCACCTCAATGCATGTACATATTAATAATTATTCCTCTTCGCCATCTCCTCCGATTGGGAATGCCACAGTCCCATTGGATCCGGACAGTTGATAAAAGTAACATGTGTGTGTTTTGTCAGTAGTTGATCTAAATCTATCTATATATCTTAATAAGTGACCTGCCAGGTAAGTATACTTCTACATATCGTCGCCGGAAAGGCAAAAGCGCTGAAGAGTCATTTTGGGAAGTTTACACAAGAGCACAGTTTTTTTAACAACAAGATATGATATATGGGATAAAATCTTTGGAATATATTGCGTACACATTATATAACTCGCTTCCAGATAAATTTAAAAACAGTCAACTTAATAAAAAAATACCAAAATAAAGCTTTAAAATAATATTTTTTAAATTCATTTAAATATAAAAATACCTGATCTCCAAAACAGTTTTGTTTTCCCGGTAGAGTAAATACATTCTCATTTACTGCACTTCAAGGTTTTTATATTATTTTTAAATGTACGAGGCCTGTTCAAAAGAAAAGGTGATTTTGAATTTTCGCGGGCTGTGTACATTCGATTATCGATTTTTTTTGTTATGTTGGTACACATATGTTTATCATACGTTAGCATTATTAGCCATTTTGGATTAGTGGTTTGTTTTTGTCAACTGGAAAGGTTAGTCACGTTTTTGTGTGTTCTTAGATTTTTTTACTTTCGAAAAAAAAAATCGATAATCGAATGTACACAGCCCGCGAAAATTCAAAATTCGCCTTTTCTTTTGAACAGGCCATGTATATTAATACTAATTACCATTTGAAAAAAATAAATAATAATAGTGTATTTCTTATTATGTTATATTGTATTATATTGTTTGATTTATTATGATTTATTTTAGTTTGATAACTCTGTATTTTGTACTTTGTTGTAACTCATGTAGTCCTTTAATTTCCCTTGTCCCAGAGTGAGTTTTTATAACTCATCGGGATTGCTATGTATGTTAGCAAGATATTTAATAATAAAAGATTCATAAGTCTTCAGTACCTAAAAAAAGTCAACTCAGGGAACTCAATTCTCTCACTTAGTTACCTGAAACGACAAAAAGCTAAAAAGTCCGAAACTTGTGTTGTTTGAGTCAAGCCTTCTCTCAAATGGTAAATATATTTTAAATAACTGAAGCGCCACAAAAGTCATCAGAATCAAACGAAAGTAAGAGGATTCGATGCAGAAAAAAAAACTGCATATTTGACTCATTTGTGACCCAAATGTCGCTTAGGCTCTTTTGCCTCTCCAGACGATATTATCTCTGTACATAATATAAATTAATATTATTATAATATGCAGTTGGTAATAAGATGGAGCCTAAAAATTAATATTTGTACAACACCCTTATTTAAACGTGGCTATACAAATTATACAAATATTATTATTTGGAAATGGAATAAAGATTTAATGGAAAAGCCATGTCGTGAAGCAGAGCCTAAGTATCGCATATCACGCTTTAAAAAAAAGTATCAATAACGACACAGACACCTAAAATGTCAAAAGGCGTCGTCGACTGTGATAAAATGAACATCTGGTGTCTGCATTTCTGGAGGCGCATACCTTCACACATTCTGGGGCCCGGGACGCCGGCGGGTCATTAGGTCCACTCACTAATGGGATAACAAGCCAGAGAAGACCTGATTTGCACTAGGAATGTGTCAACTGAAATATTTCTCAATAAATCACCTTTTTCGATTGCCAAAAGAGCGGAAACTGGATTAGCAATAAAAAAAATATACTGACACAAACTATAGAAATTCTGGAATCAAAGCTAGTTGGGGAGTTGGTGACGTAGGAACGATCGAAATAAACCCAGTTATGAAGGCAAGGCCTAGTTTTGTACAAGGAATGTGTCAACTATTACATTTCCAAAATCTTTTTAATATTTACATTTAATATTATATCATTTATGTACACTACGTCTGTCTCGAAACAGGAATCTCCTAGTGAGACAGACATGAACCAAACCCATGTTTTATATTTCAACAAGATAAATATATATATATATATATATATATATAAATAATAAAAAAAGTCAGTAATGTGTTTCGTGTGATATGTACCTAAATCTACTTGATTGGCTTATAATTTTATATAAGTCGTTAAATATTTTTATTGACCGAATAATAGTCATAAACTTTGACACGATGTAAATCGTATTTTTATCGTGTTTTCTAATAAATTATGTGGTCGTAAAAATAATAAATAAAATAAATACCTCAATGATTATGACTTACAAAAAGCCTTTAAATTCAATTTCGTTGAATACTTTTCTTACTGAAGGCACATAATCGTTCCTCATACAGTATGCTTCGAGACATCAATATAAAGTTAACAAAGGGTGTTTTAACAATGTAAAAAAACATGTATCTAGAGATAACAGTGAGAATACAAAGGATACATACTCTAAAAGCTCTGACCTGGAGCTTATAACAGTTCTGTTGGGGTTGTAGTTCGCTCGCGAGAGATTTAGTGCAATCTGATTAATGTAGGCCTTCGTGAGAAGATTCACAGAAACCTTTAGCTAGAGTGGAAGTTGTGTTCAGTTCGTAGCGACAAGATCCATAGAACTATACCTGTAACTAGAGTGGAAGCGACAAGATCCATATATTTATTCCTATAGCTTGTGGTAGTTGTGTTCAGTTCAAGATTCACGAAAGTATTTGCGTAGGTAGAGCGGTTGTCAGTTCGGCACACGGCCGGGCGGTGAAGATGAAGGCGATTCTTCACGCCAATTTCATAATTCCGCGAAGACCGCCCCCTTTCGGTGGTGGTCGGCGACCACGGCATCAACCGGCTGATGGCCGTGCTCGCTCGGCAAGGTTTCCAGCCCGAGCCCGTCGAGGAGGGTTACGCCGATACAGATGGTTCACGCTGAACGCCGAAACCGAGTGGGAGGGGATTCCAAAACTATCTACATATAATTTATCTGAGGTGGTTAAAAATATAATAAAACATCATGTCAACAGTCACCGTGGATACGGTTAACCATGAGAAAGCTTCGTTAAATCTAAGTAAGACTAACCATTTTTATGGTAATTATATCTAAAGTTAATTTTCTAGATTTATAAATGCCTCTGAGAAGATTTTCCTCAAAAATGGTTATTTGCTTATTATCATATCATAGTTATTACCTTAATAGGAATTCCGGAGGACTAAACGATGCTGGCGCAAATAAAAAAAAATGACCAAGGCGAAGTTACCTTAACCCTGAAATATGGCAGTGAGGGATGGAACTGGCAAAAGAAGGATGAAAGTAGACTGAATGCTGTAGAAATGAGATCCCTGAGGCGTAGCGTAATAAATAGGATAAAGAAAGAGACGCTTAGATGGTTTGAGCATGAAGAGCGGAAGAACGAAGAAAGGAGTGTGAGAAGAATATATATGATGCAAAAGTGAATGGTAGAAGAAGTCGGGGACGCCCGAGGAAGACAAGGCACGATTAAGTGAATCAAATACTTGAGTCTGGCTATGTCAATAAAATAACAATGGAGTATGTATGAGACGATGTATGAATATGGATAAAGCAAGGAGTGTGTACCAAGACAGAGTTGTATAACGGTCCATCCTTGCCTACCCCTGCGGGTATGTGCAAATATAGTTTTTTGCGGTATATCCTCTCTCCTTACCCATATGATGAAATAGCGTGATGGTGTGGCCGTAGTAAAGTAGGTATTTGAATATACTCGTAAATCTGATTCTACGTAAAACGCCATCTCTACATGGAAGAGGCGAAATTTCTTGCGATCGCTTTCACTTAATAATTATTTTAATAACACGTGTTTTGCATACAAACAGTATATACACGCTTATCAAAGGTTACAACTTACAACCTGTTGGAAGGTAGTAAGTTGGTCAACAACAAATCTCAGTAGAATTAATGCACGGTATAAATTATTTTCCACATAGTATTATAAAAATAAAAATATCGACAGAATTTTGAATTAGACCCAAAATACAAAATGGAATGCTTCGCTAAATTTCCGGTACATTAAAAATCTAAAGTTATTTTATTTGTTTTGTTATAACACACCTATAATAGACATGGCATTCCTTGTTTTAATCTGTTGAAAAAATGAACATAATTTTACTGGTGGTAATGCCATACCACTCGCCGATCTTTAAAAATTGAAATATTATGATCTTTATCGAGTGTTAGAGAATTCGCACTTTGGTCTAGAGCGGCACTTCTTTATTATTAGATCCCGCAGATTTTATCCGCGGCAATCTATCACAGTTGATTGAAATTTAAATACCTCCTTTATTTCCAATAGGGGCATATATTAAAACGATTGTCCCTTCAACAGAATAGTTTAGTTTAAAAAAATATCATAGTCAATAGTAGGTAAGAAGAAAAATATGTTTTTAACGAGGATTTATCGAATGAATGGCATAATTTTATTGATTTAAGTGGGATGGAGTGTTGAATCACATCCAACACTCAACAAGAATTGTTAAGTTTTAGGTATGTAGTAATTTAATAATTGAAAGAAATCGGCACATAATAATTGCTAGCATTGGAGTTTTATTTTATCTTCGCTAGATTTGGATTGAAAAAATATGTTACAATCAAATGGATAATTCAAAGCTCCATAGCTCATGGTGGAAATGACGTTGCGAAGTAAACATAATGTGCGTTGTCCTAAACATGCCTTTTTTTAAGCTTTACAAATTTCATGACGCCAGCTCTAAAATTTAGAGAGTTTTTTAATGCTTCCGATAAACGAAGATATTTTTGCTTTACATAATATATAATGATACTAGTTTCTGCAACAACAAAAAACTTCTATCCACTTAGTTTGGGTCTTTAAAATCAACACCATAAAATAAAATTGCCCAATTTATCTCAATTGCAATAACATATAAAGTACATTTGATCAGAGCCGACAGTAACGAGCTTTTTTATATATCGCACATTGTATAATGTATTTATACATTTCGGTTGACAGCCGTATAAAGAAATTAATTGCCATAGTTCATCTGAACGTGGAGAGGTTAAATGCTTAAACGCAATCAGAATCAATTCGCAAAGACAAAGTAACGGAGTCGGTATTTCTTCTTTGAATACCGTAATGCAAATGACTAGAGAGTGTGTCACAATAACATGTTTTCCCCCGTACATTGGTTGGGATTTAATATTGCCCAGCCAAAGGATTTACTTTTTGGACAGGTATAAATTACACCTATTTTCACAATGCGAAGATTGCGTAACGCGTCTCCAGCGGCACTATTCAAAACGGAGTGATAAAGTTACAAGTTGACGCTATTCTAATTATAGCGACCGCTCTTCTTATTTGGTGAAATTATCCAAACGTTGTCGATTTGTTAACAAGCGATAGCAAATAAAGCGAGCTTGAGAATAGTTAGACTGCTGCCAGATAAAAAGTTAAGTCGTAAATTACTGTTGATTCTTTAGAAATCGTACTGATAAACAGCTCGGTTAGCAAATTACATTTAAAGGGGATTAATGTATTATAATATAAGTTTACAAAAAGGTTCCTACGGTCTTAGATTTGGATTAGCGCAACAGCTGCTAACAAATGTTTGTAGGGACCATAGTTTCTTTCTCACGAAAAGTTTAGGCGGAGGTTTTTTTGTCTTCCGACTTCCAAACACATGGATGGAGATATTATTGCCGACTTGAAAGAATTATCGGATTAGGATGTTTTCACGCGGAATGTGATGAAACAGTAATGTAGTCTTGCGAAAAAGATTATTTATTGTGGTGTTGAAATAGTTGCTGTAATTCAGTCAGATATAATTAATTCTTTAAAATTAATGTAGATACTAGCGAGTACCCGGCATGCTTTGCAATGCCATTTAAATAAAGAAAGTGTTTGTGTTTTAATTGTTCTAATACACTTTTTTTCCTTCTGGTGCGTATATGAATAAATCAGAAGGTTTTCCGATGCGTGAACTGGCCACATACAACTGTCCATGTGAGTAGCATGAATTTTCCAAATTTAGTTCACACATACATTGTTTAGGGGAACAGTGTACTAACGGCCTAATAAATAATAATAATAATATTTGGACCATTTGTATAGCGCCGTTTTTGTGAAAAATCACCTCAAGGGCGCTGTACAGATCTTACTTTCTATCATTACATATTAATTCCTAGTTTAAATAAGAAAATATACAGGAACATACTACCTGGCAGGTCCCATCAGATAGACACAATAATTAACTTAAAATTATGATTATTATTTTAATTTTATTTTATTAAATTTTTATTTTATTTTTTTTTTTATTTTTTTTTTTTTTAATTATTATTTTTTTTTTGATTTAGGCCATGGGAGCGAAATTAAAATAATGGACTTTCTGAATTTGTCATACAGTACAGGAATTTTAAAGAAGTAATTTGTAAAATATCCTACTTATTTGGCGAAAAATAACAAAGACTAAAACACGTCAGGCAGCTGCAAAGCGCCACGACATATATGCGTCGGTAGGTTATAAATTGGGATGTCCTTCAACTGCTTTACCTTAGAGATAAACTTCATATTACTTCCATTAATGAACAGTTTTAATATTATTCATTTAATTAACGGTTTGTCTTATTTTTAAACATTTTTTGTATATATATCTTGATGAGATTATAAGGAGTGACAAATATAAGATTACACAATTGAAAATTCAAGGGAAAATTGATGGAAGACGTAATATCTAATGGCTTCGAAACCTACTTAGTTGGTACGAATGCAGTTCTGGGTGCAACCTGCAAGTTGCTCTGTTGATGTACTAACCAACCACCGATAAGAGAGGAAACCACAATAAAATGAACAATTTTCCGTTGAAATTGTAAAAAGTGGAATATTTACATAATATTATGTTCAAATTAAAAATAATTATACTTGCGAAATTGTCTGCAAGTAATTGGATAATTCTTTGGCATATATGCAAATAAGCTTTAACATGCTATAAATAATGATGGAAATGACGGAGACTCGTAGTGACGGTAACATTCAAAAGCCCGCCACGGAGCAAATTAGCCGGGATGGCTACCGGTAGAGGACCCGCGTTGCCCGCAGCCGATGGCCGATGGCCGATGGCATGTCGGTATTCTGAGGAGAAACAATCAATATGGACTGGGGCAAGGATGAACAAAAAAATAAGCAAGGAGATAATTGAATGTTTATTCAATGCAGGAAAAAAAAGCCTCCGCAGCCTCCTGCCAATTATAGGCGGCGTATAAATTTACTCAAATTTAATAACACGTTACGGAACGCCATGATCTGTTCGGGCAATCACGACTGCGGTGAAGGGGTCAACTACGGTCTTAACAAGACAAGACGTACCGTCGATAGCTCCTACGTAACCTCTCCCTCTTTCTCATAAAAGACGCATGTAATGGAAAGGGAAAATGCAACGGAGCCATCAGTGGCAGAACAAAGCATACCGCTGATAACTTCATTGTAATCTCTCTTTCTATTACACGCGTCGTTTATGAGAATGATAGAGAACGTTAGATCGGAGTTCTCAGCGGCAGGGTCATACGAGACTTCGGGCACTGCACGGGCTAGCGGTAAGAAAACACACAAATCGGTATTGTAAAGGCACGATTGAAATTATTATTATTGGTATTGTAGCAGAATAACATACATACAGGCTTAAAATAATAAGAAATATTAATATATAGATTTCTTATTATTAAATTTATTTAACCTTACTTATACATAGTTCATTTTGTTGTGTAGGAAGATGAAAATACTAAATTAAAAATATTAATAATAATGAAAACGATTTAGCTCAATAAATAATTACACAATGTACTGATTTCCTTTGTGAGTACGTACGAGTGTGAAATTATGAAAATTAGAACTGTTCAGAAAATTATCAAACTAAAACAGAATCTTTCCAGATGCCTACCTAACTATGTTGTTCTACATTTTAAGCGGGTGGATTAAATAAAGCAACTGATATTTTTTCTTGGCAAGTCAAATTGACCCCGTGATTTTTCACGGGTTAATTTGACTAGTATCTATAAAAATATTGAATACACATCAGAAAAAAATCAATGTGCTGAAGAAGCAAAAGGTCTGGCGTCAGCGAATTTTCTTTGCAAATTCTAGGCCAACGCAATTATTTTCAGCTCGTATCGCGATTTATATCACGTGCTATGGAGATTTTAAATAACGATTAAAACCAAAAAAAAAATATTTCTGGATTCAATTCGTCAATAAGAAAAAAAGAGTGATGAAACCAGACGAAGTCGGGTAGGAACTACCAAATTATTTATAAATGCTGAAATTATGTGAAAAATAAATCGCTAGGTAATTATTATCTTTTATGATTTTTTTTTACTATGCCCGTTAAAAAATGATTACTTTTTAATATGATCAATTTATGGTTATTTACATTGCTTCATTGAAAACGTACGCCTTATGCTAAAGGCATAATTTAGACGTATTTGCAGGCGGTCGTACTTCAAATCGAAAGCAAAAAATAAATAAAAAAGATAAATTATTTTGTAACAATTCAGGCCACACCGATCAGATTCGGAGCAGGAAAAAAGCCAGGGAAAAATCAAAGGGTGATTCGTAAACAGACGCCTCGTCTCCTTTAACCGTATCTGTTGACAGGTAGTTAGAGGAAGATGGCTGGAAGCTGTATTGCCTGACGACTTGGCATTCAAAATTGCACCGTTTAACAGGTGATTATACATTCTATACAGTTAGCGCTCGCTTATTTATGTTGTGATAATCACCCTGCCATCGCGGGTCTTATAATAACGAGGTTCCATGTTTGTTTAAAAGGGCATAGTACCCTAGAAATAAATCGGTAAGGGCCGTCCATAAAAGCGAGTGTTAGGGGAGTTAGATGGAGCCTTAAAAAGTAACAAAATCATTTGCGTATTTTATATTTATACTATTACCTTTTAACCCGATCCGCAAATCATGCAGAACTATTATCCCACATGTTATTCCCATAAGAAAATATGTATGATGAGCAGGTGGGTTTATTTCAAAGCTAGGGACGGTCGTATATCAGCGAGATTCCTGGTGATAGATAATTGGAATGGCGGTGCCGTGTGTTTAATGTGATGGGTCGATGGGTGTGATTTGTTTCATACGCAAAGTTTGGATCGAATGACTTCCAAGGCAGTACATTATAATTATGAAGTCAAAAATTCAACAAAGCAAAAATTTACACCAATACACTGGCGAGATAAAATCATTGTATATATCGTATTGTAGAAATTTTGAACAGTGCAGGGGAATATTTCTCCCTTTTTCTGTGTCAACTGTGGAAAGGTGCATAAATGAGGAGATAATCTTTTCCACCCGGTGAGAGGGCTGCATTAATCTTAACTATAAATCAGACAAACATGGAAAAAAAACAATATTGCATCTTGTATATTTGAAAGTTCTTAAGCTCATGATAGATGATTGGAGTTGAAAAATGTTAACCTCGAAATTTCGAATAGAAAAAGTTATTTTAATTTCATGTCACAAGAGCTCGCCGTTCGATGGTACAGACTGCTTGAAACAAATACAAAACAGTCAAAATACATAGCAGTAAAAACTCTTTAAGGGTGAGGACTGAGCTCATGATATTTGCACAATGTTGTACATTTACATCAGCTATGGGAGCTGTGAAATTCCTTTGAAATATTCCAAAATAAAACAAGTTGAAAAATAGTTTTTTTTCCACATTCGTCAATTGACCAATAAGAAAAAAAAGTGTTAAAAATCACGGAAAGCCATACAGCCACTAATATTATTTTTTTTTCAGTGCTAATAGTGTATATATACATTTACATGCAGATAGCGCCCCGTGATTTTCAATCTCGCAAGCGAAGACAGCCTCCCAGAACATTCTCCTCAGCGCGGACCAGTTATCCGGAGCACTATGTAATCAAAATTTATTGAAATTCTCAAAGGTTCACATCGCATACACAGGTGGTAACACACCTCACGGCTCTCGCCAGCTATGATACGCCGGCGAGGTTGATTTAAATTATTATAATGACAGCAATCATACGGCATTTGTCAAGCACGTGTGTGTGAAAGTAAGCAAGAGAGATTGCCTATCCACAATACTACATAATAAATACAAATAGTTGAATAAATTATATCACAGACATTTTTTTATGAAAAATCTCCTCATGTACCTTCACCTATGTTGCAATTGTTAATGTATTATTAGAGAGCTTTTAAATGTATAACGTAACGGAAGACGTGGCGGCGAAAGACACCGCACTTCTTAATCTAAGTGACTGGTACGAGTGCGGTTCCGCAGAGTTATTTCGGATTGCAAATTGCAACCTGCGTGGTGTGTATTGCCTTCATTGATGGTCAGTCTCCGAAAAAAAATCAGTTTTCATTCCAAGTCAAGTTAAATGCCGTGACACGGATAAATTCATTATTATTAATTATTAAAAATATTATTTAGTGATAAAAAAAATGGTTTAAAAAAAAAACTGCGTTGTAAGTATTTTTACACTTCAAAATAATTATTTAACTAAATAAGTAGTTAAATATCACAAGGGTGGGCAGAAGGATATACTGCCATACAACTTTGTCTTGGCACATACTCCTTGATTGATATTCATACCATATCAATAAGCTCTCTTGCGGAACAATATCGGCACTGAGCGGATCCGGACGTTGCTGTGAATCAGCCTTAAATCTCTAAATATGATAGAATATGTGTTGTAAGATCACCCCTAAATAAATGTTAAAAAATATTGCTTTTATAGGTAACTAACTAACCATCACGCCGTTTCCTCGCAGGGGTAGGCAGAGAGAACGGACCGCCATACAACTCTGTCTTGGCACACACTCCTTGTGCCATTCACATTCATACATCGTCTCATACATACTCTTCTGTTGTTCTGACTCTTCACATGGCCCAACTCAAGTATTTGATTCACTTGATCGTGGCATGTCTTTCTCGGACGTCCCCTACTTTTTCTTCCTTTCACTTTCGCGTCATATATTCATTTATATGTTATTAGAGAAAATCGCATTTGATGTAAGACATCACAAAGATGCGAATTATAAATTTAAATGTTTTTTTTTCAATTATTAATAGCATCATTTTATCATACGGATGGGCTTTTCAGATACAAATAAGTTTTGATCAATAGCGATGATAAAATTAATTTAGCGGGCTTTTATTGTACAAAAGGAAAGTAAATTATTTAGCATAACATCAGAAAATTCCGTCAGTCAAATCAAATATGTAAATGAATTTACCGACTGCTCAAAAGCTATTTGATAATAAGCGCTCGGGGCTGTTATTAAATCAAATTTTTCACTCCTTAAAACGTTGGCATTATTTATTCAATATGTTGCAAGTTGTAATCATTTTAATGAAGCGGGACGTGAAAGTTTTTCATCGCTGGGCTGAAATGAATGATTGTTTCGTTGATTGAGATTGCTGAGACAACGTTCGTTCCCCGAAGTTTAATCAATCACTTCCAAGCTTCCAATACCGAAAAGGCAAGTGACTGTAAAATGTAAATACATGTAGATTTATTTCAAGGTAGGTTGATAGTTTTCCGTCTGTAATTAAATAGTTTAGCTCGTTTGTAGACAGAGGCAGAACGTATTAGAGAAACTGCGGTTCAACAAAAAATCCTCCACAAGAATCGGACAGCAGAATTAAATTTACTTAATCACCCCAAGTTAATTATTTGTCAGAAAATCGATAACCAGTATTATTTTATTTCGTAGCTTGGCAATGATTGATTTCTCCGATTCAGTACTGGTTTTATTCTGTTGACAACGTTGGAGCGTGTACCTAATTGATAGCATAAAAAGTTCAATGTTGGACCCTCAATGTGAAAAACAAGCAACGTTAATACCACGAAGGCAACCTATAATTATTGAAAATTCAATTATTTTTTTGGGTAAACAAACATCAATTAATTATTATTTATTACCTCCGGTTAAATCAATGATGTCACAAAGTCGGGACTTATACTACACGTATTTTATGGGCACGTTTACATGATACAAACTTAATATAATATTTGAGGTGGGTGTATGGTAACATTCTTAAAATGAGTAAAAAAAACGCTTTCTTGAATAGTAAAGGCAATGGAATGTGAGAAAAGACAAGAACAGTTATAACTATTAAACAATATTATGTCGCTTTAAGTTATCGACGAATAACGAACTAGTTACATAAGTGATCGGAGTTGTTCATACAAGCCCGACGTACAAACGTATAACGAGCAGTTCAAAGATGTCGGATGACAGTCATTATCACGCTGTAAGTAGTATTGAATGGTACCAATTCATATTCTCCTTATTAAGGCCACCATTTCAAGACAGGTACACAGAAAGGGATAAGCGGTTGAGATGAACACGTTTATTCTGAGAAAAGCTCGCCTTTGAATCCAAGTCAGAAAGTGGTAACTGGTTGGCGCGCTTTTATGGCATTTTATATACCTTATTCGACGTTATTGTGAAGTAATATGGTATGACGTATGAAATAATGGAATACGTCGAATCTCGAATGCGACTCAAATCGGAAAATGTAAAGAAGCGAACATGATGCAATTGCAATTCAAACGAGAGCTCTGTTGGGAGGAGTAATAACAGATGCAGTCAGTCTGGAGGGTATCTTATATCCGACGTAGAAGATGTAATAAATCTTGTTTTGTATGTGGTGATAGATCGATCTATGAGAATATCATATATTATCATACGTAGATATGCAACTTCGAGTGAGCATTGTAAAAATATTGGAAATACTAAGAAAATAATAATCAACGAACACGCCATTTCCTCGTAAGTAGAAATTATAAAATACCACACAACTCTGTCTAAACAGTAAACACACACTCCTCGCGTCCTTTACATTCATAATATAGTTTCGTTTAATAATCGATTTAAGTAGAATGGTTTTTTAAGTTAGTTCAACATCAGTTTTGTGCGTGCATGAAATTTATCTAAGAATAATTATTACACAATCGTCTCATACATGCTCTCCTGTTATTTCAACTCTTGGCATGACTCGACTCGTGCCATGTCTTCCTGGAGCAACCTGCATATTGAGAAATGTAGCTTCATTTCAATCAGAATAGCCATTAGATATAAAGAGAAAACTGTTAGCATACACACAAATCATTACAAATTGAGATATTCGATAAGGGTCCCCCTGAAATAGACATAAAACGAGTTATGATTTAACTAGTTGGAAATATCTGGTTTTTATCTATTTCTCATGTAAACAAACAAAACTATGATCACGCCACTATCAGAAATACCTCAAGTACGACAGTACTCTTAGTACCTACCTACTGCGGTGGAATGTAGGTATAGGCTGTATTCCGAGGCACACACGCTAGTGTCATGTATGGGCCTTAGTATTATCACAGACCAGTCAATATTTCGTGTACTGGTTGCATAGTTTACATTCTGTTATGTTCTTTCACGGGAGTTTTATGTATTCTGTAATTGTATTGTAAGCCGAGGCTGCTTATAATGGAAATTCAGTACATCACAGAGGAGTGATAAAATTAAGCCGCGAATTCAACGACAACACAGATAGGATACAATCGATAATACCTCGCTGATGATAATGTTATCAGTTCCTGGCTACTTCACATTGAATTGATCGTAAAATGATCGGTAGCTCGATGCAATGATAATTCGCAATTGAAATATATAGGAATGTAAAATGTCACTCCAAGGTGCTTCACGAAGCCAGAAAATAACTTTTAACAATAAGAAGGTAGTAAAAAAGACTATTTATTGATGTAACTATCTGAAATTCGCACTTCCATAAAAATGAACTTATAGGTACCCCACCGTTTTCACTTTGTAATTAGAGGGTTTTTTTTAATGAAAGCAATCAGTTGAATTGGTGAAGCGCTTTATTGATACGAATTCCGATGAAATACCTGTAATAATTGAAATTGTCGTTTGAGATTTTTCTCCGTTAGCAATAAACGGAGAACTGGGACGAAAATGACCTAATTCGGTAACAGGGGGTAAATGTTGCCTTACATAGTAATTAAGAAACTCCTACCACCTGCCTTTTACAGAGGATACAGACATTGTGGTATTAACCACGTATGAATGCATAACCAGCGTGATCCATCACGGACTGGTCGCTGCATCACCTCCATATAAGTGGTGTGCCACTGCGATATCTGTTGCAACCTCTCCTTTTTTCTTATAAACGACGTATAAAACAGAAAGAGAGGTTACGACGGACCTCTCAGTTGTAGGACCATAAGTGGCGGTGTCTCCATGATGAACTACCAACAGCTATCAGCCACCACGGCCATACTGGATATGGTCGCTAAGACCTACGTTGCAACCTCTCTTTCTAATACATACAACGTTTACGAGGAAGAAGGAGAGGTTCCAATGGAGCTATCGGCGGTATGCCTATATTCTGGATATTTTTACCGCCACACGTCGTGATCCCCGCACAATAAAGTCGTTTGGACAAATACCACGTAGTAGACGGTGGCTCCGAAGGAAATAAATGGCTTCAACGGATCAATAGTCGCCGTGAATTCTTATTGTGATACAACCTCCAACAACGAAGAGAAGTAAGCGCACAGCGTGTTTTATTACAGACGATTAAAAATACTTACTGTAGTAAAAAAAAAGGAGATGGTGGAGACATACTCGATGAGGCCGTACGAAGAGAGAATAATAATGATTAATGATACGTCTTGGCTATTTTTTATAGACATATCATTAATCTATAAATAACCGATAAATAAATTATGCTTTATTTGGATACTGTGGACTAGCTCTGAAAATATGTTTTTCGACACAGTTTTACATACATGGATATGATCTTATAAATAGACGAATTTTAAGTTACGCCCTGTAATTCTGCTGAGATAACCTTAGTGAATAATATTTTAAAAAAAAAACTCAAGAATCAATAAACATATTTATGAATATAAGACTTGTGGGTGGTGTTCCAGGTATTTTTAAAGGGTAAATCCTTGTCACCACAACACCAACGAAGATGAAACTCGATCTAAGAAATAAAGAAACTGATCGATTCGGTCGACCCAAGAACGGACGTACAATGATGGAGTGAAAACACATAATTATGGCAAACCACGAGACGCTGATAAATCATTCGCCACAAAACACGCCACAGGCCAGATAGAATCACATTATGGAATGGTCGCTAAAGGACATTATTCAAATCTAAAAAGGTGGGACAGAATATAAAACATAAATCTGTAGAGCAATTCAACATCTAACAAATGCCAAATGACGAATTCCCGTGAAAAATATGATGGCTTTTAAAAAATATAAGTTTAACCGTATGTGTTGTTCGTATAATTAATAAAACGATCTTGAAAAACCGTAAAAAACCACAAATCTAAACGCTCCGACTACGCTCATTACCGAATAAATTTACAATAATGTGACGTCATCTGATACAATACTCTTTGGCGCCACTTACACTTGAAAAAAATTGAGTTTTGTGAGAATGGCTAATAGTATTACAAAATAATTCCAACACCAGAATATTATCAAACCTTTTGAGTACATTTAATTAAATATTTACACGTACTATTATTGACATAGTATTAAAGATCGATCGCTAAAGGATATTATTCAAAGTTAAAATGGAAGGGCTGATGAAAAAAACATCTGTAGTAGAATATCGTACGTACCGTCTGACAAATTCCAAATTGTTCTGCTTGTTTCGTGTATCAAAAATGTATGTTGATCTTGAGTCACGCAGCTGTCAATTCTCGTGTTCATGAGCATGTCCAAAAGAATGACCAAATGTAAGCGCAACACCAAATTGAATTATTGGTATAGCTCCGTAGTACGTGTTGTGTTACAATAGACAAACACAGCCGCCAAACATGGTACCAATATCGAGAGGAACGTCACGACCCGCGGTTGATTGGCAGCGAACATGATGAAATTCGAGCAAAAGACCAAAACGCTTTTAGAAAAAAATCACGTACAATAAAAATGTGATAAATGATGAGACATTGATTGAAAAATCGATGCATTCCGATGGGTGAACTGCGGCTGTACGTCACAGAGACGCCTTTATTGATATTTTATTAAAATAAAACACGGATTTGATCAGAGTTATCCAAACTTATTTGGTTCGCCATCCGTTTATCAAACTATCACCTTTTTAATGATAATAGCATTTTGACTTGAATATGCGGCATTTTTGACTGCCTGATTCCAATGGAACAATAGAATCCCCGATTTGGGTAAATTAATTTTGTGAGTCTTAAGGGAATGGGAAGGATATTGTTATTCAGTACTGGTCACTGAACACGGTCAAAGACATTTCACGCAAGGTTTAAGTTTCGATTTTGAGAAGTAGTCTTTCACCAGGGCGATACTGAGAGTATCTACCACCCTGGAACGTGGTAAGAATACACTACATTATAATATTTATTAAAGCATATCGTCACTGGAAATGCAAAAGAGCTGAAGCGACACTTTGGTAAAAAAATAGTAATATGCAGTTTTGATCAGTTATTATTTTCTACATCGAATGCTCTGACTCTCGTTTGATACTGAAGACTTCTTGTGGGCCTTCAGTTATCTAAAATATATTTAACATTTGGGAGAGGGTTTGACTCAAGCGACACAAGTTTAGGACTTTTTTTAGCTTTCTTGTCGCTTCAGGTAACACAGTGGGAGCATCGAATTACTTGAGTTAAGTTTTTTTTTTCAAAATCCAACCAGGTATTGAAGAATGTTATTGTAAAATAAAAACTTTAAAGCGCTTTTGTGTAAACTTCTTAAAATGGCGCTTCAGTCCGTTTGCCTTTCCGGCGACGATATGTTCATATCTGTGGAAAAGGGTTGAAAAATATTTAAGACTTTTTTTTTTATACGTGATGAGCCCAATCACGCTTTGAGAATCATTGGTTTAAATCAATCAAAATTGAAATTTAAAAACATGTTCGTTATCGTTACATATCAAACACCAAAAGCGTATTTACATATTGAAACAAAAACAAGCGCACACTAAAAATGATCGGCTCACCAACACGCGGCTTAGCTTTCTACGACGAGTGATTTATAGGGCGGCTCACCAACACCAACACCAACACCGCCATAATATAATATTATTCGTTCGATAAGTTGATCAATGAGGTTATATATTGTGTTGGAGAGAAAAAGCCTAAAACGTATCGTAATAAATGATCATGATAGATCACACCGCAGCTGTGAGATCGGTCCATGGCTGCAGCGAACGTTTGGCATCACGCTGTGAACGTTCAGATCTTGGATTATAACCAGTTAATGTATTTTTATCCCCCAGCCAACACAAACAATTATTTATATGTTCTTAAAAAAGTGTTTTTTTTATGACACATAAAATATGTCCCGGTATTATGTTCCAAAGTCGTTAAATATTACTTTTTTTTAATATGGTGAATATCAAATAGGATTTGTAGTTAAATAAATAATACACCATCAAAAGTAATTACGACTGAACAAAGATCTCATATTACACACATAATATTATTTTATTAGAAATGTCAAGAAAAAATCGCGCAAAAAAAAAAGATTTATCGTTTACAATCAAGAATAAGAAGTGCTCTTTTTCTGTTTTGAAATCTCGGCGTGTTAGTTTTTAGTCCTGCTTCAGTAAGCCCTCATAAAAGAGTGTTAATGACGTTTCCACTCTAAGCCTAAGTAAGCCGCTACCTTCCTGTCCGTTTGTGTTGGGCCCTTTCACGGCTTAATCCGATTTTCCCTGGAATTCTGGGCCCGGTATTGTGACGCGGCTCAGAGTGACAGACTTGTTGTTTTAGGGCAGAGGTAGACCCGATGGACAAGCGACTGTCACTTTGGGGCCGGATTATTCTGAGTAAGAATATTGCGCACATTTTATTCCGCACACGATGATTCCGGACATGGAAATTTCCGTAAATGGATTATTCCGCACATATTTTACTATTAAATTTTATAAACAAAGTATATTATTTATCAATGTAAATAAGTTTATTACTGAATCAATTCCCATAAAGCAATCAATTCAACTTTTAAGCCAAATTATTCTGACCAAGAATATTGCGCACATATCATATTCCGCACACGATAAATCCGTCACGCAAAAATCCGAAAAATGATTATTCCGCACATTTTTTTATAAAAAGGTATAATTTATATCAATGTGAAAATTATATATTGCTTTGGCAGACGATCTATTAACATCATTAACTTAATTCTAATGTATCAATTTAATCAACATGCAAATTCAAAACATTACATTATTTTACTGTGCGGAATAATCTGTGATCGTAGTTTTTTTATGTGCTGAATAATCTGTGTTCGAAGTTTTAGATGTGCGAAATTATCCGTGTACGGAATATTCTGTGTACGAAATATTTTGTGTACGGAATAACCTACATTCGGTAATTCCATGTGCGGAATAATCTGTGCTCAATATTTTTGGTCGGAATAATCACCGAGTCCCGTCACTCATATACATATAACAACTGTCACTCACAATATTCCCAACACCTAGCTATGGCATCCATCGCCCCTCCAACCCGACCAAATCCTTTTCTACCTGCCATAAATCGTGACGAGCCGAGGGTATGGGACGACAAAAGAATTGTGAAGAGACATTCAGTGTTTTATGACTTACTCAGCGGTTATTTATTGTCGGCCCGTATACGCGATACTAATTTCCATTACGCATTCACCCAGCGTCCAGTTTAATCCTCTGGGATAGTTTTTAGTATCGGTTTCCACAAAATAGATAAGGAAAAAACACATCGTGATTCAGAAGGCATTCGCGTAGGTAGGCACGCACGCCGATAAAAAAGGCCCGACCTATGGAATAGTTAAATAAAAACTAATAGATCCGTTCGTATTCATCGAAAAACCAATCTTATATTAAAACTATAAATAAATTCTTTTGTGTCTATACGAGTGTGAAATTTTCAAATATGGGATCAATGTCAATTGACAATATCAAATTGTAAAAAAGGCTCTTTTCAAATCCCTACCTTACCTATTATGTATTTTAGCAGAAATTATTATGTAGGTATCTGTTATATTTAAAATGGGTGAATTAGAGTTATTAAAAAAAAAATAACGTGAAACAACCAGTATAAAAAATATTAACTACGTTACACGCTCATACCCCGAAATGTCGGGTGTGATTATTCATGAATTTCCAGATTATCTAAGAAAAAATATTGGCTAAGTTATGTTAACAAATACGTCATTTTTAATTTGTCCAATTGCAATATTTTTTTTTTTTTTTTTATTTGATTTTTGTCACATACATTTTTTTTTAAATTAGAAAAGAAAAAAGATTACAAAAGTAAAAACATTAATTAAAAAGAAAGAAACATATTATAAACAATAAAGAAAAGAAAATAAGGAAGAACAATGTAGATATAACAAAAAATCCCACATAGGCAAAAGCCAGTGCGTGGGTATACTAATATAAATCAATAGTAGGTTCTCTATAGCAATAATATAAATAGATAAACAGTATATAATTACAATTAATAAAGAGTCACATTTCAAATTAAGCAAAACATTTTTAATTTTTTTTTTTTTTTTTTTTTTTTTAAATATATCACCCTAGCTATACTTTTACTTGCTGAGGTTACGCGCTTTAATCGCGTTATTTTCATGTTCGCGAAATGGCTGAAAGTTTGGATTTAATTTACTTTAACTCTTTTTCTTTCGGCCTAAATATAAGCCAAATTACAGTTTTGCGAACGCTGGCCAGATACGACTGAAGCGCGTAACATTTATAAGTAAATAAAAGCTATACTCACATCGCATGTTTTTGACAAAATGTATTTGATTTGAATAGTAAATCACTTTTTTTAATATGACGAATAAATCACCCCATTAGTGCCAGTAGGCAGTACTAGCGTGAAACACGGTGTTTATTAGCTACCAGCTACCCCCGCATGGAATTAATTAATGAATACGATACGCGCAAAGTCCGGAGGATATTAATCAGTTAATCACGCTGAACTCAATCAGCATCAAGTCTAATTAACGCCGGAATGATAACGATCAAGTATAAACGAAATGAAGCGTGACAAAAGCTCCCGGCAAATTGTCACAATAGAATCGCAACAAATAATAAAGTGCCACGCACTTGGGTGAAACAGGAGCACAATGGGGCTCCCTTATTGTTACAATTGTTCGAGATAATTCGATTTCAGAGGACGGCTCGCTGGGCAAGGCACAATAGCTATTCTCTGGTCATGTGTGTCCACCCCGAGCGTAGCTCTGACATGACCCAAGTGATGCAAAAGCAAAACAGCTTTGAACGCAAAAAATGCTGTTGATACAAAGACATACCGCAGATAGATCAGCTGAAACCTATAAAAAAGATGACATAAGCGCTGAATTGAAATTATTTCCATCGGGTCTTCTTCCTACGTGGATTAAATATAAAGAATATATTTTTAAATGTAGCAGAAAGAAGGGTTACAAATGAGTTATCAACGGCAGAACTAAAAATAACTAAACATCGCATTTACCGCAAGCGTGGGCAGAAAGGATGGAACTCCACACAATTCTGTTTTGACACATACTCCTTACTTCGTTCGCATTCACTCTTCGTCCCATACATACTATATGTTATACCGATTTTTTATAAGACCCGGTTCACGTATTTAATTCGCTTGATCGTGCTATGTCTTCCTAGGACATCCCCAACTTCTTCTTCCATTGATTTTCTCGACATATTCAGTCCTGGAACGCCTTTTTCATTCATCGTTATAGAGCGTTCCTCTCTTAATCTTATTCATTACCATTAGTTTAATTACGATTAAAATTGCAATTGATAATTAATAATAATAATAATAATAATATTTGGATGATTTTTATAGCGCCGTTTTTGTGGAAAATCACCTCAAGGGCGCTGTACAAATCTTAATTTCTACTTAATATTAATTCTTAGTTTATATAAATCACAGTAATACCTAAAAGAAAGCAACAAAAATACCAATTTATGAAAAGATAGAATTATGAAAGGGCTTTTAATCAAAAATTTCTACCTGCGTACTATTTCATCTTAGAAAACGCCAAATAGAATCTATTTCAATGGATTGACGACTGATTGTCACTCCAACACTAGGCACAATAAGGCGTGATCGCCCAAACGATAGTCCCTAAATGCAACAATGTAAGTAATCCGGTGTCCAATCAAACGAACAAATTACATGCGGGGGATTATTCCACACTGCAATCACGGACATCTGTCACTACCGCCTTGCTTCTACATTCTACAATCACGGAGCTGCTAGGTAGGGGGTGGGGGAATTAAATTCGGACTTAAAGAGGCAAACTGTTGGGCAAGACGCCGCCCATGCGGGGACAGGGATAAATGTAAAGAAATTAAATTAATTAACGTTGGTGCGTAATGAAGCGATTCGGCGAGATGAATAGATACTATATCAATGAAGACGGGACTGCTAAGAAGAAAAAAAATACTAAAAAGACTCTCCAAAGTAATGGGTTACATACTCGTATTAATATTTTAACTTATATTTAACTATTTTTAATTAATGTGATATAGATTAAGATTTCTAACAGTGAAACTATGCCATACTAGACGAGAAAGATGAAGGTTAAGAAGAAACTTCATTCGCGATAACACGAATATCCCTAGTGGCGGGCGAAAATCCCAGACAAAATATGTAACAACCTGAGCAATTATTTCATCAAATAAATAAAATTAAAGGCCTGGCAATGGCAGATTTGGCCAATAAACATACTTAATCCCATTCAATTTTAAAAAATCTAGTAATAATAATGTTAAATATTATCAAATATTTATATAAAAAATAGAGATTTCTATCAATCGAACTGAAGACTTTACATAAAATATATGAATCAACCCAAATGAAGACAAAAAAACAACAACGTCTCGTTTCTCGATGATAGTCTCCCACGAGGACAACATTGAGTATCTTCCACACAGAGTATCGAACCTGCGGCTCTTGAGTCAGGAGCGTAGGAGCTTAAAATAATCTCTACTGCGGAGAACGTCAAAACATGATTTATTATTTTTAGATAACACATTTTGGGGTTTGTGGCATATTTACCATAATAACAACCCCCCTTTATAACATGCTAATGTAACACTTGCAAATCTTCACCGAGACGAGAGCTTCACAGATGAAATCACAAAATGAGATAATAGAGAACAGAGTTTTGAGCGAGAGAGAGTCGTTGATGTAGAATGGCTGCCGTGGTACGAGAGTCCCCGCCTCTTCATCACCGGGACCCAGCCAGGGGAATAGAGCTATGCGGTTACATGCAATTGCATTAAACCACCACGCATGAATAGGCGCCGGAGTGCATTCATATTCTGTACCCCTCAAGTTCCCATCAATCCATTTAGATGCAAATTAATATCAAGGAGCTTTCGTCAGAAATAAGGCACTTCACTTGCGGATGACGAGTCTGATGTGGTTGGATGTAATTTTGAAAGCTTTATAAATACCACGTAGAATATACATATTTTAAATTTACACCTACCTACACTATTTTATTTGGGTTTACAGCTAACTAGTTACGAACACAAGCATGACTTCTGCGGGGCAGTGTAACGAGAAAATAAAATATCTACATAAAATAAAATTTTGCAATAATTTTGCATCGTTATATTCTAATCAATCACTACCAACTTTACACATTCAATTATGCAGTAATTACTACAGGTAATAAGGGGAAAGACGTAAACCACGATGGAAGTTAAGCTGAGCTTAAAAAAGTTTGCACTTTAAAAAATACAAAAAACTATTTACCGATTGGATAAACCCAATATCCAAATCAACAGTCAAAGTGCTGAAATAAAAAGTTCAACATCTCTCATAAAAAAATACTAGGTACCTCCTAAGTAGTTACTAAAAGCCCATTAAAATTCATTTAATATTAAATTGAAGATGGACACAGGAGAATAAAAAACTATTCTAATTGCATACGACGCCTACACGGTGAGACGCTCGTTCCAAGCAAGTGTTTCATTTTGGCCTGTAATTGCAGAACAGAAAAAGCGAGATAAAAAACGGTCCACTCAGCCTCCCAAACCGACAGAGTAAAGAGTAAACACCACAAACAACCCGGACCAACAATCACAGCAGCTGTCATTGTGTTTGATTGGTGTAATTACATAAATAGACTTCCATCAGAGGGTGCCGGGTGCCGGGCTGTCATCAGCTAAACAGAGGAACGTGTCACATCTAATGCGCGCGCTGAGTGCAGCCATTTGTTTAGCGAACTGAAACAATGAACGGCAATTGAAGGAGATTGCCGACGATCAGGGTGATTGAGGGATTCTTGATTTCATTGGAAGTTGCTGAGAGAAAATTTCAGCAACACTCGTTTCGCCACTCTCACAAGGATGGTTACTAGTACAATTATCGAAAATACCCTTATTTCCGGCAGCGAGGTTACGGAACTGGCAGAAGAAAGACGAATGCAAACTAAATGCAGAATAAATTATATTATTCTGAGGTGATACATTATTATGCGAGCATGACGGAATTGATGCGTCGCCGATCAAGCAAATCAAATACTTAATCAATAGATCATCCGTCTATATATTATTGTGAGAATTTTAGAGTATATAGACTGGTATCTATCCAAGGAAGTGTAGTCAGTTATTGAAGATTTTTACCGGACTCTGCTGACCTGGGCGTGGCTAAGACTAAGGCTAGGGTATTTATACATCCATTCATAGCACATATCGACATAATGTTTTGTTTATTCGTGTAACCACTTTTTCACAGTATTGTTATCAACAAAAATATAGCATATAATGTAAAAAACCGTTTAGTTGTGTCAAGTTTAGTGGCATAATAAAAAATGTGGGCGGAGTCCCGCGGTGACCAAGGAGCCCAAGATCATCGCGACAGTACATAGAAGCGGTGTATTATATTTGTTTCTCTCTTATGTGTCTTTCTAACCCGGAGAAAGTGATTTGTCGCAAGTTTATATAGATTACACCAAGGTGACAATTCAACCTCACAATATTACACTCCTATGCGACGAATTTAACATCTTGGGAAATAAATACTACGATGTTGATGATATATTTAGTACGTCAATATCACAATAAAAGCATACATTAGAACAGTTTTTTTCATCTACTAGAGCTAAATTAACTGTAGGAACTATTCAACTTTGGATGTACCTGTAATTTAATACTATTTTTTCTTTCTTGTACAATATTTTTTGCACCGTTTATGAGCATATTGTTTAAAAAATGATAATATTTGTGTAGATTGAATAATACAAAGTAATTAATGTTGTTGTAGCCGAAAACGATTTTTTGTCGTTTAAAAAAAGAAAAAATCTATGACGATTTTTAAGATTTAAAAAAAAAAATTTCATACATTTTTTTTGTTTTAATAAAAATAATTTTCGGCTACAACAAAATCAATAAGTCCTATTATTCAATCTCATCACTCTAGCACACTAAAAAGTCACGAGCAGCCCCTGGAAGAGAGTTAGTCTCGTTTGATTGGTTCGGGTAAAAAGGTATAGAGTATGTATAATTAATGAATAGTGTGTTTTCTTTTACCTAAATTATTTTTGGATCAATTATTTTTTTCCCAAGTAGGAAAAATACTGTCAAAACAGTCGTGTACTTTTCCTCTCGCTAAGTACGTCGTTGGTACCGTCACCGACATTTCCATTTATTTCATGCAACAATGAAAGATAAGCCTCGCCACGAAGAGCATCCCAGGAGCCACGTATTCATTTTAGCCCAACAATAGACGGGAGAACTTTCTATCGGGTGTGCGAGGCTGGAGACTGAAAGCCGGTGGATGCATTCGGATGGAAATGAAAATTTGTCGAATCATTCCGATACCAAGTTGGCTGTGCACAATCGACATGAATTCTGATTGCTTTTGGGATGTGATATTACTTTGTGGAAATACTAAATTATTACTCACACATTGTGGGCGACTCAATAGTGTGAGTTTCGTGAGATTAACAAAATGTGCACAAATAACAATATTCCCTACTGTATTGGTGCATTGTAGGAAATACAGAATGAAGAGAGAATATAAAAAAATGAATATTACTTGGATATTTGTAGAAACCTTTTGTTAGTGATATATCACATTAAGGATATTGTACTAACCTAGTAAATAACTTAACTACAGTTAAAATAGCATATCAGTAGCTATCTACAACATACAAATGAACTAACTAACCATCATGTCGTTTCCCCGTGGGAGTAGTAGGCAGAGGATGACCGGCCACACAAGTCTGTCTGGGCACACACTCATTGCTTCATTCACATCCGACCTTTTCTACCATTCACTTTCGGTTCACATATTCTCCTTACACTCCTTTCTTCGTTCATCTGCCCTACATGTTCAAACCTTATGAAAGTTCCTTTCTTAAACTTATTTTCTACACTTACATATCAGCCTTGCATTATTTTCGAATCTTCGTATTTGTAAAACGGCCATACATGGTTTTACCACACATACGCCTAAGGGATCTCATTTGTACAGCATTCAGTCTATTTTCATTCTTTTTTGCCAGTCTCTTGCCTCACTTACAATAATTTAATCAAAAAATATATATTATAAAATGCAAGACACAACGGGCTAGCTCTGAAATAAAGGTTACAAGTCAATAATCTTTTAAAGACCACAATTTTTTTTATTCTTGCAATTACTGATTACTTAGGGACTGTTACTATGTATAGGGAAACCACTCGAGTAAAGGGTTGTAACTAGTACATATTAGCATATTAAACTTCATTTTATAAGAGTTGCCTGGTGTTAAAGTTAGAATAAAATCAAAAAACCAAACCGTTTGACAGTGTCCCAGTTCCAGTTTGATCAAATAAAATGTTTTATGTGACGTAAAAATTCCGTACCCATCTGAAATGAGATTCCGGACCGTATTGAGCAGTTGTTTCCCAAATACGTGACTCGCCATACAATACGACTCATGTTCAAAGGCGGAAACTATTTCCAGAATTGTTACATTTCGTATGAAAATGTAGGCGCGTGCATTGGGGAAACAGAAGGAGACAGGGCTGTAAAATGCCAAGGATTGGACATGGCACCATCCTGCTCACGCGGCGATAGATTGATTGACGAAGATGTCAGGTCCCATTCGCACTCTGCTGAGAAGCAAGGAGATTTAAATTAAAACCAGAGTACACAAGTAAAAAAGTTACTCGTATTTGAATAGAATATTAATTCGGGTGGTGTATTTGGTAATACCCTTGTTGCAGAGTGCCACGTGGAATAGTCGAGTCTGTCACAATGGGCATCGAATGTCCGGAGTCGCGAGCAATGACTCAGATGGTTCCGCTGGCGCCGCTTTTTGTGGATACAATGTACTAACAGATACCGGCCACCGCGTGCAGTGCTGTTATATAGATTTCCCATTACATACTCCGGGATGCATTTAACACACATTCCGGTAGAAACAGAACACGACAGAATTATATACGAGGTGAAAGAAATGAGAACGTAAATAAGTCAAATGTTAGACACGATGTGCATTTAAAGCTGAGAAAAAAACAAACGGTAATATAGCTCGAAACATTTTTTGAAGAACACATACTCACAAAAACTAAAACACCCCGAATAAATAACGAAGAAAGCTCTTTCCATCTTTCGACAAGCTTTCTTATATTTGTTATTTATAAATATGAACGGAGAAGAGATAAGCATTTAAGAAATATGTGGTTTACTTGTGGGCAAACGAGATAAGATATTTGCTGGCAGATATATTGGGAAGACCGGCGTATACTTTTTACATAGATATCTCTCCTAAATAAACATGGTCACAAAAAGGTTTTTTGACAGACGATAAAATAAATCCATAATTTATGAATTAAACCTATTTGCAAAGTGACACCTAGATAAAAATAAAATAAGAAGGGAAGATTGACGTATCGTGCCTTGTTTATATTGGGGGTGAAAAAGCTCCCAACAAATAATAAGACAACTACTGTCGTAACAACGATGGCGCATATTAGATTTTTTTTATGCTGTCATTGGCTATAAAACAAGGCATCAAAGATTGCCGAAGCCGAGCGAGCCAATCAATTATTGCCACTGTACAGAATACGAATATCAATTGGACGTAGTTATGCAGAAAGCATCCAACCACAAAAAGATGAAACTGAGACGTTTGAAAATATGAAGATACAAAAACATTAATATGCGTAATCGGCATTTGTAAAGTGAATATCAGTGTTTTTTTCTTTGTGAGCATTAAAATAAATAGGTAATTTATAATCTATAAATGTGCTTTTTGAAAAAATGCATTTTTTATATTATCCTACATTTTATAATATTTTTAAGCTTCAATTTAAATGAAATATCTGCAATGTGCGTTAGTAAAAAAAATAATTACCAAACATCTATTGAGTTTGGAACTGGGATGTTTTCAGCAGATATAAATCTCGAATTTATTTATGGGAAAACATGTAAAACTCGATTTTGTCAAATTGTGGATTTGACGCTTTCTGGATAACTACATCCAATTTAAACCGTAATTGACTAGTATTTCTGAAAGACGGGAGTGCGTGGTTACCGATTTGGCTGCGTCCGATGCATATTTATAATATTCCGGAGGTAGAGTTTCGCTATCTGTCACGTGTGGGGTGATTTACGGCCGGCCCGTCGCGATAAGGATATTTCAATTTCGGGCAATAAATTAGGCGACCTTATCAATGGTAGATCCCGGAGATGAGCAACCCGAGAAGCAGGGGGCCCGCGCTGGGCCCGCCGCACGACTATGGTAATTTATGTGCATACGTGATGGCGTATCTTATCCGTGTTCTTTTTTGTCGAATTGGATTTGTGTTAAGTCGGTAACACACGTTTCTTGTGTAGGATTTCAGGTAATATACACGTAATGTTGTACAATTTTATCAAAGTGAAACCTTATTTCGAGAAAAACAAAATCGACAAAGGAACCTTGTTGGTTTTAGTAAACAGGAAAAGGTAACCTGTAGAAATAAATAAATTGTCAAAATCAATAATGAACAACCACCATTCAAAAAAGGTTAAGAAAAAGTGTTATGTTTATGTTTTTTTTTTTAATCAATTTTTTTTAAATCTGTTAATGCTCAGCACACAAATTATACACACTTTTTGGCTTTATAATACAAGCAATACTAAAAATGATTTACCTGTTAAAATCTATTAAGGTAAGAGACATGTCTAAGGTTTCCAGTAAATACAATTTTTAAAGAGTGATCTTTTAAATTATTATTAAAATGCATACGGGAATTTTAGGTAAAACGTTCGAAAATAGTTGCGCTGGTTTTCAAACTGCACCTTTTACTGACATTTTAGTATGTTTTTCATAGAATTTGAAAGATTTATAAAGAAACAGAATTTCGGTCCAAACTGAAAACTTACCTTTTCAGACTCTCATATCCTTAAATTCATTAAAAGAATCTCAACATAATCTGTCTCTCGATGAATCACCTTTAGATATACAAATTTTAACCAAATCCTGTACTGTACGACAAATTCAGAAATTCCATTTTTTAATTTCGCTCCCATGCCCTAAATCGTTTTTTTTTAAATCATAATTATAATTTTAAGTTAATATTTATCTGATGGGACCTGTCAGGTAAGTATGTTCCTGTATATTTTCTTATTTAAACTAGGAATTAATATGTAATAATAGAAAATAAGATCTGTACAGCGCCCTTGGGGTGATTTTTCACAAAAACGGCGCTATACAAATCATCCAAATATTATTATTATTACAGCTTAATTTTTCTATTCACTGGAAACTTTGGAAATTTTCCTAACTGCCCATGTAGAATTTACAAATAAATCATGTGCAGTATTGCTTGTATTAGAATGCTAGAAAGTGACCTTTAGCGCCATTTAAAAAAAAATGTATAAAAAAATTATATTTCTTAGAACAGTTTGAAACTTTCAATAGTTGTCACTGTAAATCAAAACATAATAGGTTTGTTTTATTTTTGTGAATCATTGTGGTACCAATAACTACATAAGTAAATCACAATTAATTTTTTTTTTTTAAATTGCACTTATCACACTGATCACAGCATAAACAAGCAAAAATCGCAATAAATTACAGTGCAATAAAAAAAAACAGGAGCCTTGACCAATTCAATTCGCATCCAGTTCTAACAGGGTAATGAGTCCATTCAGTAGCGATTATCATCGCAGTTTTAAATTCCTCGCGTTCCTGTGCCATCCGCAACGAAGACGCATGGCTCTGCCACCGAATGTCGGCCATTCCGCAAGGCCGAAATAATATCGGCGGTGGAGCGGCCGGAATGCGAGTCTGGCAACCGGCAGGCGCAACAACTGTCACCGTCGCCGGACGGGCAGGAATCTCACTAGATGGCATAGCGGTAATTGAGCCGAGGCTTTTAAAGAACTCCCCAAAACAAACGACACTTAAATAAGAGAAGAATGAGTAGTAACAAAGCATGTGAAGCGGCAGTAGAGTTTTCTCCAACATAATTAACTTGCCCGTGAGTAAGCTCTCACCAATTATTTAAAAAAAACGGTACACATGAACTAAGCACGATATAGGACTCGATAGAATTTAAAACACAAAAAAAACTATTACATTATTGTTGCACTATTGTGGAAATGAGGATTATCTTTTGTCTCTAATTTCTTCACTTTGATGTTCATTGCAAAAGTCCGAGCTTAGGGTTTTTTATCCAGTAAAGACATTTTCCCTAAGAACTCACTAATGTAAACTTAAATTCAGTGAATTAAATACAACCATCAGATGGTGATAGTAATAAGGCCTAATGAGCCGAAGTACTAGTTAGATAGACATTATGAGGGGTATTTGTATAAGCCCCAGCTAGTTGGCAGAGGATTACGAAAAAATCCATAAAATCAAAAAAAAAAAAAAAGCGAAAGTCCGAACCTTTTCGCAATCCGCGACATCTAAGTATTTTTAAACGACGGCCTCCGTGGTCGAGTGGCAAGGCGCTCGACCACGAATCTAGGGTCGCGCAAATAAATTGTATTAAATTAATATTCGTCATAACTCACAACACATTTAATTCATACAAGATAATAAATAGTATATTTGCGGCACGTTCCATTGTGGTAGATACTCGTAAGTATCGCCCTGGTGAAATACCATCATTCAGAATCGAAACGTTGCTTGCAATAGCTTTAACCGTGTTTGGTGACTAGATCTGAATAGCCAGGTACTTCCCAATCTTCCACATCTCCTTCCCCTCCCCACTACCTTCAGCCTCACAACATACCTCAATTGAGGATGCCAGTCTCACTGAGTAGACGGTTGGGAAAAGTTGGGATAAATAGTGGTATTGGGTTATTTTCTACCAGCGTCCTAGAAAATAAAAAAATATGCAATAATCATTGGTAATCTATTTTTAGTTTTGCGTTCCAGCCTCTTTGCCTACCTCTGCGGAGATAGAAAGATCCCATTTAGTGATAGTTAGTTAATGTATAAATGAGTTATTGGCGGAGTAAGCAATTGATAGGAACGGTGCTTCAAAAGCCTGTGTCCTTGTAGAGTGAAGTACGACGGTATTCCTCCATGTGACCGAGATCTCCTTTATCAAACCGTTATCGCGGCGAGACCTTTCGCTTTCCATTTAAGGATCAGAGGGCTGTTTGAGCCCTGCCGCCAATAGAATAGTCTTTGTGTAGGTTCCCAAAAGCAGCGCGTGTGCGGATAAAAAATGTGTCCTCGTGTGACGTGAGTGTCCCGCGCGCTCCTTTGTCATGTCAGTTAGAAATTGGCCTCAGGCGCGGCCGTTTGACGAAAGAATAAAAAATTAGGGCAAAATGGAGACGTCTCGCCAAAAACGTTATCGTAATAGCAGTTCTCGAATATTTGGACCAGAACATTGGTAACACCGCTTATCTTGGAGCCACGCTCTTGTTGGAATGTTCGTTTCGCTTAAACGAGGTTATATAATAAACAAAGTGGACATTGGGAAAGTTATCGGGGAAACCCGACCTCTGTGACATAGAGCCCGCTAAGAGTTCACCCCAAAGACTACATACATCGTTAAAAACAATAGTTTGGAGTATGGGAGTGATAATAATGACCATTAAGAAATATTACGATCTGTAATATATCACAATTTATTATTCCGGTACAAGGGATGAATAATGAGACTATAAGTTGTATTGCAAATTTGCGGTGAGATGTCAGAGTTTAATTTCTATAACTCTGACTAAAAATGCAAGCACATAGCATTTAGATCGAAAATAAATCTGTGGCAAAGAGAAATGTACATTGAATGAGGGGAAAACATCTCAGTATTTACAAAAAGAAAACGACACGAAAAAGTCGTGAAGAATTCTGATGCAGTGACCGGCCATAGAGCACGAGAGCATGGCTGCACGGAGAGAGATCTCCTATGCGAGATAATGCGAGTCGAACAGCGGTCCGGGAAAGACGGAGCAACTGACGGAGGCTGCGAGGAGGACCATACAACGCCAGAACAGATCACGAGCGCCAACACTCTTTGTATGTAAATAAAAACTCCCAGGGAAGAAGCACGACCTTTTATTTCGTGAACTTATTTTGGATTCAATGAATTTACATTATGTTCTGGGATATTCAATTTTCTATTTATTTAGAAATAAAATATTTTATGAATAAGTGATGCATTTTTACCGACCATATTAATAAATAAGATTTAGAATAGATTATATCATAACTTATATTTATTGATGAACAGTATAATAATATGTCATATTTAATACAGTATCATACTCATTAATCAACTATTGCATGTTTCATTTTCTGTTGTTGCAATCAATATAGGTTGGAAGTTATAATTTGTCACGTATATAACTATAAGTTAGTATCCAGTCATAAGTAGTTTTAAATAATTTAATAAGTCAATGGGTATGCGTAAGTATAAGATATAATAATAAAGTGTTTGTGTTAGATTTCTACAAACAAGGTTTTTAAATTATTAAATTCATTGTAAAGTGTCTTTGAGGAGATTTTTCACAAAAAAACTGCCCTGAGAAACTTATATCTGCGGTATGTACATGCATACTTTCACCTCACAAAACCTACCCTAAAAATGAAAGTCGGACCGGAAACACAATAGAGGAGCACTGTGAGATGTGGATGAAATGTTCGGTGGTAAATATTTTAACACCGACGCATCCAGCGTATCACTCAGTGATAAATATGTTTAAATTGTTTACACATAAATAATGTTTTAAGACGCAAGAAGTAAATCTGTTGTCGAGTATTAAGATTGAAGGAAAGCGGGTGTCTAAATTTACACGCTCATCTCAACATTGGCAAGAAATCAAATAAACAGAGAGCTGCATGGCCATCCGGTGGGTTGCAATAACAATAACAAACTACAATAATCCAATATATTAATTAATTCAATTGTGCACTGAAAGGAAAGAAAATAAATACCTATTATTTTATTTAAATCTTAAAAATTCTAAGAAATATTTCGACTCGTCATATCCGTTAAAATGCTGAATGTAATGTGCTCTTTCCCGTTCTGGGTTCTGTTAATCGGTGGGTACGTCAGTATCGGTTTACAAATCTACCTTTCCATTTCCAGACTTGCTAAACTATTATTGTCAATGCATACCGCCGCTTAACCAAAGTAATTAATGATAAGAATAGAAGTGATTACCGTACAAGAAAACCACATTACTCTGCAACCGTGCCCTGAAAGGGCCTCCAGCAAAAACATTAATAGTTTTGGGTTTCCTGGGACAAGTGTATAATGGCCTCCCTTCCAAGTGGTTCAAATTTGTAGATCCCTCAAGAGATACTTGAGAGTCTTGTTCGGAAAGAGACTAAGAGTAACCGACTAACAAGAGCACTTGGAAAATACAACTTGTGAACAGAAACAACGACGTAAATGTACTATTAAAAGGTAGAGCTTTTTAAAAGCAAACTCACAACACAACGTCATAAAAAAAACTAATTGAATTTTTGATGCGAGGGAACGTATTATTTGGCTCAAAAGGCACAGACTTGTACGGAAGTTCTATATTACGTTTTATCGATTCGACGTGAAGTGTGATCAAATGCCGACATGAGTGTAAAATACACAATCGTCGCCAAGAAGGGATGGAAATGGGATCTAAACAAATAAACACATCTATCAGGAAGGTATGACGAAGGCTGGGGTACATATTAAAATGTCATTAGCAGGCGCCGCCGGGGGATGAAAGCAAACATCGGAAGGTTTTGATAGCGTTGAGGGAATGTTGTTTGCTAGAAATAGTACCAGGCTAAGACAACATCACGACGCGTCTGATTTGTATGTTTTACAGAGATTTCGCCGGCTTGGCTCCGATTCCTACAATTCCTAAGTCAATGTCAAAATAATGAGTAACATTTCGAAATGTTCGATTTATCCCATGTAAAACGGGTTATTACAAAAGTTTTAAAATAAATAAAAACCTACTTTAATTATATTAAACATTTCCAGCCGCTAACGATCAGGCTTCCGAGAAAGGTACCCAACAAACTACACACCAATTCATTAGCTGGCCCCATATACATACAGAGATCCGATGGATAATCGGTTCCAACGTAGACTTAATAAAGTAAAAAAGAATCCAGCGAGGCACAAGCTACCGTTGGACGGCTGAAAGTAAGAAAAAATAAACCTCGCCATACATCGAGTATGTGGTACGGTACAAACACAGAGGTAAACAATGGAAGGACCGAATAGGACTATTGGAAGATCCGTCCAACTTGTTCCAACATACAACCGCATGTTTGCCATGTTCACGATAGCGAAGGCAAATATGTATTAGATTTCACACAGAAAGCAACATATGCTAGGGCTATCTGGTGTCGCGGTAACCCAATATCTACCACGAGGTTTTTTTGGTTTTTTGATGGAGGGAACATTATTTATCCTCAGCAGGTAACCACGCTGTCACAGGTGACACCTAATACCGTTCTTATAAAATTATACATCGGTCGGGTATAGCGTGATCGCTTGGCACATGTCGCCAGATAACCAAAGATATAAAACCAAACCCAAGGTAACTTTATAACAAATAATAAGAGCCCACACAGCGTAACCCTAAAACCATACATTTCAGGAAATAATTAATGGTAAAGGTGTTTAGGACAAATAACCAACGGACAAATAAAACAGAATAATTTTCCATCCGACCTATCCACATCCAAACATATCATATTTCCATATGGCTTACAATTATTTTAACACACGTGATAATCGTGTGAGGACCAGTTTGGGTAACAACATAAAATGGTCCTCTTCAAAGGTACACAGAGATGGGAAGATGGGTAGATACCTGGCTTCTGGTGTACCTTGTCAGAGAAAAACTAATAAAGTACGAAGTAACAAGGTCCCAGGTTAAAAACGTATATATACTTTATGCCACGTAGACGTAGGGCAAAACGCAACAGGTAATGTAACAGGAAAGCAGAAAGAGCAGGAGAATGTGTGAAGATCATTATTCCAATCCACGGATTTAGGCTGGAGCTTTCAAGAAGAACGCTTATCGTAACAGTCAGTGTTTGTGTTTACGACTCTAAAGAACATTTCATTCAACAAGAAGTTTTGTAGAGTACATTAGTAAAAGTGAGTTCTGTAAACAAAGCGATAAATAAATAATTTATAATGATTTGTCCAATCCTTTCGGTACGGTGGTTGAACTAAGCGGTGGTGTTGAAGCGATTCCAATTCCGGTTTGGGAGGTTGGTTTATTGCGGGGAAGGGCAGGCGAGAGAGAGAGAGGTACCGAGGGAGGTTCCTAAGTAATTTACGCTGACAGCTCACCGCCTTGGACTCTCCACAACACATAACACCTGGACGGTCGCTCACCTCGTACCTCGTGCCTACCTTGCGAGAGGCATAAACCAATCATGATAACAAGACTCGGAAATTAACCGCCTATATTGCAGGACGCGGAATAGAAAATACATTTCTACGGAGGTATCATTTTTAAAGAATCTCAAGTAGTAAACCAGTTGTGAAGTTAGTCACAGTTTAAATTAAATCGTTGGTCGTTTATTATCGATTCCTCGTGCAGGGAAAAGATATTGAGCGTGTCGATGAAATCAAAAATATGTTCGAATAAATATTAGCTCTGTGTATTTGAACACAAAATGTCTGGCAGAGCGATGCTGGTCGAGTAACTACCGCAATGGGGTTGGCGGGTTGGCTCGGTCTCAGTTGGCCCTATAAATGTATAATTAGATGGTAAAACACACAAACAATGTGAGCGGGTTAACGACAATAAAACCGTTCATAGTTAACATCATCTCCGCAATAAAATTTTAACGAGCGGAAGGGTTAAGGCCGCAGGATCCAACACTCGAATTCAAATAAAAACCACTTATCCGAAAGGTACTTTTATTATCTCACCCTGAAAACATAATGGACTAAAAGCTTCGATACTCTCGCTAATAAAATTTCAAGAGTCAAAACTTCTAAATGCTTGAATCCTGTTTCTAAAATAACCGAGCAAACTTGTACTACTTCGAACCTTGTATGGGTAACCGTAAGAAATATATTTGATCTTATTAATGTCTTGTAAATGTTTTATTACTAAGCGGTTGTGCAAAAAACCGCAAATATATAAATAAATTAATGACCGACTAGGGTACAAATTGGTATGCCCATATAAATTGAGGTTTACTGGAATATAAATAAACGTTAAACTGTAAAACAAATATTTGTATCTCAGAAAAAAATAATTATAAAAAGTGTGTTGGCTATGTCTATTTATGTACAATATAAAGTATATGCAGAAACAATTTCAAAACATCAGTGAAATCAACGATAACATACATAAGTAGGAACACGATAAATCCGTTGGGTGGAGTAGAGGATATACATTATTTATATCCTACGAAATCAGCACTACATAATACCATATTTTCACATACAACCAGTTAATTATTTTTACAGGAACCCGCTGATTAAAAACATTTAATAATTGATAGTGGGATCATGATTTAATACGTAATGAAAATACGACACCGCCCATTCGAGGTTCGAACCCGGTTATTATAAAGTAAAAACTATGCAGTATCCCACGCCTCTAATTACAATGTGTACAGAATCTGTACATCATTATTGATATAATGAATATTAAAAATGTATACAATTTAAAGTTATTAAACTATAGCCGGAAACGACATGATGAAACGCAGTGTTTATTTATCGAGTCATGAAATGGGGGTTCGAGGAGTCTTACTTACGGAGGTACAGCTCTCATAGATTTAATTACATCTGCGATTAGAAAAGTAGAGGTCCTTCTGTATATTGTTATTAGGCACATAAATAACAGCATTGTTTGCAGAATGTGTTCAGCAGCCCGTTGCCAATAAAAGGCAGGAAGCTTTGCCACGGAACAATGCCCGAAATGTTCACGTGAAATGGTTCGACAAACGACCAAATAATAATGGTTGAAATAGGGAAATCTAAATGCTATTACTTTCATAGAACACAGGTGGATCGTGTAGGAAATGTTCAGAAGAATGCAATTCAGTAGGCAGTATTATAATCTACTTTGTGGAGAACCATACATCTAGCTTAGTATAAAACAACTTTCAAGTAGTCTTTACGTAGCTACAAATAACATTTAACTATGTGCATCCCACACTAGATGTTTGAACTTTGAACTCAACTAATCACAAACACCGTATTGTTTTCTAAAACACCTAATTTCTCACAGGTTGCCTACGGGCAGGTAGATTACCGTAGCCCGAGGAATAGCACGTACTGCCGACATGCCATCCAGTTAGACAAGTACAGGTAACTAACTGGAAGTATTGGAACCGTAGCATTCGATCATTTGCGGTATTGATCCCGACTCATGATTGGATGGCACCCTATACGAGAGAAAACAATGAAAATGTTTCGCTTTCCAGTGTGCTCAATTATGTGTGCGACCATCGGAGAAAACTGATAACGCGGTCTTATCATGGGAAGATCTATTCGATGATGGAACCCCTCGTTAGGCCAGTCACGGTAGCCGTGGGAGATGACCGTGCCCGATATCTCGGTACTTGGTCCATGGCGGTAGGGACTTGACCAACTACCTTTTCGCGCAAACATATCGCCGCCACAAACACCCGTGCTAAATGCTTGCGCGGGGAAACCGCCTAATTGAAATATATAACCACCATTAAACACGAAACCACCAATGGCGTTACGCCACGGAACAGGCTGTACGTGAAAATGTCAACCCGCGGAAGGGTACCAAGATCGTTCCACACATGCTAATCATATGTGAGAGATGTTTAAAGACACCTAGCGTAGTAAACCATCTTTAATACATTATAAAAGTAATTACTGCAAGCAGAATTCATTTAGGTTAAAAATGAAGAGAACGAAACGTGTAAAACAAAGTATTAGTTTGACATAATGCTTTTAACATATCTCCTTTAATCCGGTATTTACTAAGACTTGATTGTAGAAAAGTGTACAAGGTAGTACGAAGGTAGTACGAAGGTAGCGTATTCAGAAAGGTTGTATTAATAAAACAAACACGATATAAATAAGAGTAATATTAAAGGGAATTCCTTTAACCACTGATGTTTTCATTACTGCAGTTGCTTTCAACACTCACACTTCACGCATACGTAAACTTCTTGAAATAGATACCTTTACTGAAAACAGTATAAGTATAACACAGTTTTTAATTTATTTTAAAACAATGTAGATACCAACATCATTTAGTAACCGTCCTTGTGGGCGTTAAATAAAATGAATTAAAAAGAGTATTGTTATATCGAAGAAAGTTATCACTTAGTGGTTTGAAATTATTTATGAAATAATTACAGAAAATTTTCAGCATTGACACTTCTAGCTTTTATTCATTAGTGTAAGTAAATTTTATAAATAATGATTAAATCAATCTGAGCCAAAATTCGAGCCAGTAATCGAATGATAATAACCGCTGTTGAGTACACTCTTATCGTGTTTTTTAAATGAATTAAAACATGCTTTAAATTTTGTTAATCCCCGCTTAATTAACGAAATCTTCCACAAACTAATTACAAGAGATAAAAACCCCCACAATAAAGGCAAAGCTTTGGACCATTGAAATGGTGAGATTAATATAAATGGCTAATTAAAACCGTAATGCAGTTAACACGAAGGTACTAACACTTTTTTATAATAATTCACAAGATAGTGAAAACGCTTCTTATGAATAATAAAGTAGCTGAATTAAAAAAGCTATAACGATAATGTGTGGTTAAACACCATGTCTCAGGGTGGCACCACAAAACTTCCGGTGATTACTTACGGATTTTAAAAAAAAAGATTGAAAAAATAATATCAATAATTTTCAATGAAAGTATGAGATCGATTAAAAATGTCGGTTTCTAATAAGGTCCCAATGGCTGAATTGGTTGAAGCGGTACCCCCGGGTAGAGTAGAGAATCCGAGTTCGAGTCTCGGCTGTGACCATTGTCCTTTTTTTAGGCCTTTTCTGTTTCATATTTGTGTTGTTGATTACTGATATTATTTAAATATATTTTTTAAAATAAGCATTAATGCTTTGAAGTAAATTCAAATTTCAAGATTATTTACGATATTGTAAAGAAAGAAATCTAAGAAATTTTACAAACAGCAATTCTACTTGCATTGTGGTCGTAGCTTTACAATAGATAAATCGTTTATCACGTCATCGCTAACATTTGGTGGGAGTAGGTACCCGCCTATTCACGTAGGTAGGTATGTGCATAACACACATTCAGTCGTTAAGTTACGGTCAGTCAAACAAATTTCGCATTTAGCGAGGTAGTGGCGGTACCACCCTGAAACACGACTAACACTTTTTTTATAATGTTTGTATCAAAGTGCTTTCTCATTTGAGATGTTAAGATAGACATGTTCCGTGTTAGGTGTACGGAATATGAAGTGTTTGAAATTCAAAAAAATCAATTATCGAGTACATGGTTAGAATTATTCAATTCAAATACGCGGCGTATTCAGAGATCACCATTTCAGATATGTCAATCATGAATGCAACCGGTAAGCTGAAATTATATACAGTTTTTAATATCTGGGAACATTCAACTGTGTTTCGTTGGGATCTTTCTCTATACATTATTCATATCATTTTTAATGACGTACCAACAATAATTAACATACAGCGTATGAGCCCACCACTTGACAGCATAATGAAGACATCAAATGTATTTTAATTCCATTTATTTTACTAATATAATGGGTAATTAAACAACAATATTTTTATTTGACTGTTGCGAAAAAATATTATACAGTTACCTGCTTTAATTGAAGATTAATGTACCTTATCTCGTAAAAATCTAAAACATTAAAATAATCAATAATCTGCTGCTCTTTGGTGGTTATTTTTTATGTAATGTGTATTTACTTCCAGGCGTGTAAAATACACGTCTAACTCTAATTGAATTTAAAATGAATATTTTATTTCCACAACAAGAAAATGTAGGTATCTTTTTTTTCTAATATTTCACTCTTGGCAGTTTATCCCATAAAATTAAACCTTCCCACAGACCGCGACATCAACAAATACGTCAAAGGCAATTCACGTCGTCCAAACACTTAGCTCAACCTAATAATTATAGCAAATTTAAAAGTCGTTTAATTCAACTTATTTTTAGGGTGCCAAATTAAACAAAAGTTATTTTCCCGCATTGTAAAATCCCCCTGATGAGATATTTCACAAAAAATTACGCTATAAAAATTAGCCTAGTATTACTACCATTCAATAATGATTGTTAAGTAAAAGGCGCAACTAAACAGATGAAACACAATACGTATTTCGCTTGTCTCTGCGCAAGGCGTAAAACAATTTGACAATAGCTGCGCCGCGGCCAGGTACAAAGTTGGAGTTTTGACTTGTTCAATTATGATGGCTCGAGGGCGGATTTATTGAAAAGGTAAATAAACACTAACGACCATCGATCAACTTAACAACGGTCCAAACATCGGGATAGACAATTCTACATCCGCGCGACTATACCTGCCTACACCTGACGAGCCACTTCCAATATGGAAATATTGTAATCTCCTTCTCGATATGACGCGCCGTACACCTAACCACAAGTCAGACAACTCTGTGTGTTTTTAATAATAAAACTATACAGTAAAAAAAACAGGCATGGGTACCCCCCCGATGGGCTGGCCCTACCTCCGTCGGCTTTGTGCGTAAGGCCGTTTTTCCTATAAGCCCCTTGTTAAGATTATTAAAAATGATAAGTTTGTCACAATAATACAAGGCGGACCATTTTGACCCCTATTGACTGTTCATAAATCTTGATCTCGGGATGGTAACAAATACAGAGTGTCACAAATAAACATAACACATATTTAAAGATGAAATCGGTTACAAATTAAAATTACCAAATGGAAAAAAAATACACGCAAGATAACTTTATAAAGGGATATACTATTATTATGGAAAATAAATGTTTTAGCTTGGAGCGAGAATATATAAAGAATATATAATAGGTATATAATTGCTCTGAGGTTGAGAGACATCATGTCATTATTTAGATCTACGAAGTGAAAAGAAAAGAGATATAAATATATTAATTTCTCATCTAATTAAACCAGCATAAAGCCTGTTACAATGCTCCATTCAATAGGCAATGGCGATAAGATATAATGTCTTTCGGCAATAACAATTGAATTAAATTAACAAATGCTGAAAATAAAGAAAATTCAGAACATTCTGTAAACAAAAATGCAGGGTTATGTATGCCGTTTGTGTTCCATGGTTGATAATAAATTACGGTTGGCTGTGTGAAATAAAAAAAGATGCTGCGAAGGTGTCTCCGAGAGCACGGAACACTACTGAACGGAGCAGCGGGATAAATTGGGTACATGTTCCAATGCAGCCTCCACACGATACAGATACACTAGCGCGCCGAGCCGCGGAACAGCCTACAACACATAAACAATATAGTATCTACCTACACGGGAATATTGTGAACGGATTATGTTCTTAAACCACACAGACGGCACACAATTAAAAAAGATTTATCGCTTCTACGTGCTGTACATAGATTTTTTTCAATAATATTCTGCTTGGTGTTTTTACTACGCTTGGACAAAATTTATTGCTAGCATCAAAACAACGACGTTTGAATGTGAAATTCACACATTCTAATATTACACAATAGATAATTAAATGGTTTTGTAACCATCGTTGTGAGTATCACTGGAGGGTGATTTTATATGCAGGGATATGATTAATTTTCTCCGTCTTCAAGCTAATCGTTACAAAAAGGCAATAATTAATATAGACTTGTGTTTGTGTGAATCATCCTGATTCTACTCGTACGGGTAAATGTACGGATGATACTACATCACTGCTTACTCTTGCATAAATCGGGATGGTATTCAAAACCCACGAGAAGCAGCAATAATAAAATATTTAATGCGGGTATATTTTCTAAAAACCCAACAATAAATCAAGTGTTTTATTTTAAAAGTTCCACGAAGGATCGGGTAGTTAATCGTTAGAATTTAATGGGAAAGGATGCCTATAAAGTCGAAAACGTTGAATTATGTCACAGCATAAAACAGATCCTTATTAAAAATGCAAACGCGTAGCTTCAACTTTACGACAACATAAAGCATGAAAAAATATGTTTTGAAAAAGAAACGATACTAATTTCTGAACGCTTTGCCCACATGGTAGAATCCTTGTGTGACAATGGGGAATAAACAATTTTGAGACGTTAAAAACCTTCCTCGTAGGGGGTAAGGAAATATTAGTTTATTTAACGATCGGGCACCACACGAAACAGTCCTTCTAACGAGTTATGTAACTCGATTATATGCAACAAGAGATGCTGTATCATAAGTTGACCCTTCACATCGCCGTCAGATACATCACAATCCTAAGTAGGCACATTTCTCACCACTGACAAGAACACGGCCGGGCAGACGATTAAAGGGTTATGATATCAAGAACCAGGGGTTATTTATTATATTCCATCAATTCCGAATGTTGTGACGGGAGCCGACGTGCGACGGTAACATCAGAATGGGTTTTCTGCAAAATTATTCAAATAAAATGGGAAACATTAAAGGTAAATCAATTAAAAAAAAGCTTTTAGTTTTAATAATAATTTAGCTCAAGAAGTTTACAGGGGAATTGCAATGCAATACCCAATATAAATAGGAAAGCTACAAACAAAAGAAAAAAAAACAGTGTAAAAAATTATTGTATTATCCGTATGAAGGATATTAATTGGTTTTTTGTCTTCAGAGGAAGTGTGACTTTATCCAAACAGTAATGGCATCGAGGATATAATTGTTAGATTGGCGTATTTTGACCAAGTATTATTTTTCAGGTGACGGAGAAGCGCTCTGAAAGAGTGCACTCGTCCCTTCATGAACATTTCCGTGACGCTGCAGTACCTTGGGAGTCGGAAGGGTTAGTGAGTTAGTTAGTTATTACAGGTAACCTTCAGTTTGTGCTGCGTTCGGTTCACAAAGATGTGCAACAATGCGTTCAACAGTAGGTCTTCTTTTGACATTAGCTCTGCAGAAGTGTGTTAAAACGAGGCTTTTATTTTGGGACAAAATCCACCTAAGTCCTACTTCAAATCTCGATACGTACGTATTCGAAAACGTTTGGAATTACGTGTGTGAAATACATTTTTTGGCAGAATTCTATCTCTGATTTCCGACCGACCAATAAAGATATTTTCAGTCAATCGGGCAGGGCGAAGACAGCATTTTCAAGATATCCACACCGAATTCTGATTACACACCAGGACGTGTTCCATCTATCTACATAGGAACTCGGCAGCCAAATTACGTTGGCCAGGAGCCAGGAACCATATCCCGGCACGGCAGCCACTGCAGAGTAAGTACCTTACATTCATTGGAAATACATTCGACGGAGCCAAAATATTTATAGGTACGAATATAATATACGGTGCTAATTTTTAACGAGCACGGTTATTTACATTTCCGTTAAAAAGTTAAATAGATTGGATATCGTTGATTTTTCAGGGATAAATTAAACATTTGCTGTTGACAAATTTATTATTCGGATCAGATTTCATATTCGACAGCCACTTTCGCCAATCGAAAGAAAGCGAACGCTAAGTTTAAAATAATAATATATTATAAGCGAACGATAACAGTCCTCATCATATTTTGACTGGCGTTCTCCAAATGCTTGCCAAAAAACAACCGATTGCAATTTTCTAATTAATAAAAATTAAACGCTATTGTAATACATGGCAACATGTTTATTTACATCCTCACAATCATAAAGCAATATTACGTACCTGGTATTTTTATAAATATTCGTCTTAGTTCATGTGGGAGTTTATTCCAAGTTTTAAGGCTTAATATTCAGATTTCTAGGTTTTTATCATCCTTATCAAGAGGAAAGACCTTACAAGTCCAAGTATATGAAAATAGGGGTAAAAACACCCCGATGAGCTCACCGAAAATAACTTTCTTTGATAATATATAATTACACCAGGAGGAGAGAAATGAGGAGGTGGAAAGGTGGCTGAAGACTTCCCGTCGGTAGTCGCATCGTAAATCGCACGAGATGATGATTATACACGTATCGCGAGGGCAACCAACACAGACAAGGCGTTTAATAAACGTTACAGCGTCACGCAATCACCGCGGGACACCTTCTGTTCTCCGGATACAACCGAAAATTTTAATATCCATTTTTGTGTGGGTATGTTTGAACAAATCGATTTAATTTCTAAACATAAATCAAACACTTTAAATAATATTAATGACGGTGTTTCAACAGTTGGAAAGCTAGTAAGTACCTTAATAATATATCTTCATTTCCAAACATAATTTACAACAAATAATCATTATTAAAGTCATCTAGTACATACTAGTTATCAGATAGAAGTAATTTAAAAAAACCATTTTTTAATATAAAAAACTGAAAAAAAATTGTGTTTTTCAAGATAATACAAAATGTAATAGTCTGTAGGTAGGAGTCGGGTGAGTCCTAATCTCACAGCGGCTACTTGTTTTACTTACTTTTCAGAACTTCAATGCTTAACGAAGAGATTATCTCAATAATAAACGATCACGGTAAATTTTACAAATAATAGTATTATTTTTCCTTTGGTGCTGGGATATTCCTGCAAATTCCTGCTATTATGCAAATCTGTTTATAATGCTGTCTCAAAAACGCTGAAATCATCTTAGTGGCACTGCTACTGTAATCAAAGGGCAAAGCCTTTACTATATAAGCCAAGACAACACCACCAGCCTAGTAACTATGCTTTCAAAAGCATTTCGCGTTACCGTTTGCATTAAACATTCTAGGACAAATCTTCGGAACTACGCAAAGAGAATTTCGATTGAATCGGCGTGAAAATTTGGTACATTTTCACGATAAACAGAACAAACGAATAGATTTCTCATGAGCGTGGAAATTAAATACTACAGATTGTTGAGACAATAGGTATGAACGAATGACAATAAGAAGTAAAAATATCCTAAAACAACAACCATCAGAAAATACCCCATAAAAGCAAATGAATAAATAATGATAATGGGACGACGTGAAATGGACAAGGGGTGTGACACCAAAGGACGAATCAACCTCACAATAAAGTTTAATGTGTCGGCAAAAACATAATTTTTGATAAGAGTAATTCAAGTGCCGCGAAATTGGATTAAAATACAATAAGTGTGCGATTCTTTCGAAACCTATTTATACGAGTGCATATTTTGACTGCCCGGAACATCATAACGAATATTTACACCTCCTTACGAAAATCTTTTTTAAGACGAATTGGAACTAAGTTGAAACCTGTTTATTTGTTGGTATGGGACGAGGGATTACCTTTGGTTTAAGCGTGTACTTTCTTTGGGCTGTGGGTTCCTCTAAAAGTTTGAGATCATGACTAAAATCACTTAAAAATTCCAACCGAAACTCATTAGGCAATTTACCCGTTTCTTCTTTCTTAATGACCTCATGCATAAAACAGTAAATTTCCCAAACTTCCGTATGAGTCCGGTCAGATAGAGCTTTGTGGGTGGGGGGTGGGGGGGAGGGGTATCCTGGGTAACGAGGACAAAAGGCAGTACAGGTCATTACTTAATCAAATTAACTACCCTTTTGCCGTTATCGTTTTAACACCCCCGCCATCGCGGCTACTGTCCCGGGGTGGACTACGGTTGCGCCACTGTTGCATACGTGTACTATGTTACTAACTGACCTCGATTTTCATAGTACAGATTTGAATTGTATTAAGCTTTTACGAGTTTCGTAAAAAATACTGTAGTGAAAAATTTAAATTTAGGGATAATTTTAATTTAGTAACTAAATGCATTAAATGACCAAAAGATTAGATAGGTACTCCAAAAAAGCAATAGTAGAAGATTAACATAATCAGAAAGCCTATTGTGAATTTTTCTCTCACGTTTTAAAATGGTACAATAAAATAAAATCATAAATAATTTTAATAAATATCAACTATAATTTTGCAAATACCATCTTCTCTGAGTGTAAAACTGTATATTTCTTACTAGAAATAACTAATATAATTGTACTTCTCCTATAAGTATGTTTCTGTAAATTATCGGTGCACAGAATATAAATAAACATTAACATGACATATATAATATGTAGTTAGTAATAAGATTGAGCCTAGATATTAGGATTTGTACAGCCCCGTTGAGATGTTTTTTTTCTCAAAAACCGCGCTATACAAATTATCCAAATATCAATTATTGTTTAGAACATTTGATTAAAGTACCTACTCTCATTGTTAGAAAAAAAAATCTGCTATAAAAATACCAAACGTTTTTTTGTTATTCTGGAAACAGTAATGGCATGTCTCTACCGTTTATTAGGTAAGAACTAAATAATATCACGCCATATTTCTGCGGGGGTAGGCATATAAGATTTAACATCCCTTGCTTCATCCGCATTCATACATACACTTCTGTTATTAAACCATTTATAAGGGTTTATTTTATCATTTTATTCATTCCATCACCATAATCATGTGAGAAAGCCTGTTCAAAAGAAAAGGTGAATTTTGAATTTTCGAGGGCTGTGTACATTCGATTATCGATTTTTTTTCGTTATGTTGGTACACATATGTTTATCATATGTTAGCATTATCAGCCATTTTGGATTAGTGGTTTATTTTTGACAACTGGAAAGGTTAGTCACGTTTTTGTGTGTTCTTCGATTTTTTACTTTTCAAAATTAAATCCATGATTTGTTTTTCCACAACTCCAGGACGCTCATCGTCATTAACATCTTCTCGGCCTTCTGTAAAGCGCTTGTACCACTTATAAACACTTTTTTGAGACAAAGTAGACTCGCCGAATGCCACAGTCTACATTTTAAGAGCACTTTATTCCATTTTTAACGTAAAATTCAATACATATTCTTTGATCCATTTTATTCAAAAGTAAAAAATCGAAGAACACACAAAAACGTGACTAACCTTTCCAGTTATCAAAAACAAAAATCTATAATCGAATGTACACAGCCCGCGAAAATTCAAAATTCACCTATTCTTTCGAACAGGCCGTGTATATTTTCAAGTACGCCTTGTGAGTTCGGTTCTGTGTGAGATACAAGCATCGTGATGATTTAAATAAAATTGTAATTACTTTAGTATTTTAATTCCGTCGATGGTTTTCACGGAGTCGGCAGCGCTAATAGTGTCCACATAAAAACATTGCAGTGAAACGCCAGTCGGTATTTAGTATTTATTTCGTGCCCGGCGATTTTTGTTTCTTCTGGCTCCCGGCCAAAATAGCTATAAACATTAATATCCAAACAACGTGCAAAACAAATACACCACTCATTTTGAAAATAAACCAAGCAACATTGTGCCGGAAAGTGTGGATAATAAAACAAATCAATTAATAATCGAACGAAGGAGCGTAGACCAGAATTTACCAAACTGTGGTGCGCTTAGACTGTCTTTTATAGCGCCGTTTAGTAATAAACATCACCCCAAGGGTGCATAACTTTTTTGTTGATGTAACATAAACAAAATAACAGCTGGAAAGGCAAATGGGCTGAAGCGACACTTTGGTCGAAAATGAGTTAAATATGCAGTTTAATCAGTTTTTTTTATCTGCATCGAATGTTCTGGCTCTCGTTTGATTCTAAAGACTTCTGTGGACCTTTAGCCAAATAAATTATATTTACCTTTTTGGAGAAGGCTTGACTTAACCGACACAAGTTTGGGACTTTTTTTAGCTTTTTGTCGCGTCAGGTAACTCAGTGAGAGCATTGCGTCATCTGAGTAAGTTTTTTTTTAATCCAACAAGGAACCGAAGACTTATGAATTTTAATAATAATACTAATAATATTTGGACAATTTATGAAGCGCCGTTTTTGTGAAAAATCACCTCAAGGGCGCTGTAAAAATCTTAATTTCTACTTAATATTAATTCCTAGTTTATATAATACACAGCAACATACTTACCTGATAGGTCACTTCTGGCAGGAGACAATCACTATATCATAATAACTTAGAATTAAGCTGATTTATAAATACATTTTTTATTTATTTTTTTGTAAAATTTTATTGAAAAACAAAAAAATTAAGTGTTTTGGTCTAAACTTCCCAAAATGGCCCTTCAGCCCTTTTGCCTTTAGGGCGACGATATGTAGAATATGAAATCTGACATTGATGCAATTATATATTGAATAAAGTTTTATTTGTAATATTTATATTTTTCTTGCGGCGGTTTTATTCAATAATAATAATATTGTACCTAGTGTTTCTATGTAAGCTCTCCCTCTTTCTGTATAGTAAACGGCGCATGTACCATAAATAGTTGTTGCAACGGAACTCTCAATAACAGAACCATAGCAAGAGATTATTTTTTTTAATATTACAAAGTAAAATTTCTTATATAATCACAGGCTTACGAATGAATAGTGCAACAGGACATTATCCTGAGATAATTAACGGGGGATAAATATGTCACACTCTGGACAAAGAGGCTTTGAAGGAGAATGGACTTTCAAGGAAAAAACATAATAAGCCCACAACTCGGACACGGCCCCGAGCAAGGGCTGCCACGGCAGGTATATTGATAATAGGGCAAATACACCGGTTACGGACGTGTAACGTATTGAAAACACATCGTGTAAATAACTTTAAAATATTTTACGTACTATATTATGTCGACTGTTTAGGTCATAAGTGTTATTCCACATTTTTTCACATCAGTGCAATTATATTTTTTTTTACCGTTACCACTTGAAATAATCGCCCCCGTCAACCACCGATTCTCAGCCCGTTTCAGTATTTGAGCAAATTATGATCAGGTGTCAAGTATAACAGCATGATCGTTATGTTATCACTAAAACCTAAATTTCCCTGCAAAAAATCTGGAATAACGCCTTTCACCTAACCACAGTCGATATGTAATAGAGAAGTTGAGTGAAAAATATTATGACTTTAAAAAAATATGTGCATGTAGATCGAAAAACACAGATTCTGAATATATATGTATATTTCCATATTATTATTCCCAGAATTAATAAACCCTTCTTGAAAATTAGTTAAAACGCCATAAAATAGAAACGCTTCATATTAGTCGAACGTCAAATGTACCGTTTTCGTACGATGCGATGCCGCGAAGTAAATGGCGGTGAACCATTTTTTACGTAAAATTTCATTTCTTGGAATGATTGTAAATTGCAGTAATGCTTGTATTTTTACACATTAGTACGATGCAATAGCAAGACGTATTATCTCCTGACATTTTATAAGGTTTTGTTAAATTAAAAGCGGTAAAATTGAAGAAAAAACACAAAATAACAAATATGCAACTGACAGCTGGATAACGACAATGTGCGATGTCAAATATAAGTACCGTGTGGTGCTCCTTCTGAAGGTACAAAACGCGTCACGCACCCACCCCGCTCCTTACCTCTGAGATATTGCCGTTTTGGCGGCGTGTACAAAATTCAAACTTTGAGAATTAATTTAACTATAAAAACTAACTTAAAAAAAAAAAAAAAAAATACCTATATTTAAGTTTGAAGGTGGATATTGATAAAAAAAATATTAAAAAAATGGACTCAACTTCCTTATAGTAGCTAATTATATATAATACATGCAGAGCAATTAAATATAATTTTCTAATAAATCAATAGAGAAATTGCTTTGTTAATTCTTTACTATACAACCGACTTTGTTACCCACTTTAAATGTACGCATTTTTGATATTATGGGTATCGGAGCGAATATTAAGTCAAACAAAGTACTTATACATATGCGTTGCTTGCATACAGCATTTTCAAACGTTATTATTCTACTTTAGAAAAGTAAATCCAGTGAAAAAAGACTTTATTTCGTTTCAGTTTTTTTCGCACATAAAAAGAACACACTGTGAAAACTTTTCAAATATTCCCAAGACAAATACAAATAAATACATTTTTTATCCCATTTTCCCTAATAACAATAAGGCATAAAAAAGACAAAAGGCTGTTTTCTCGGCGAGTTTTCTCAAGGGCATCGCTGTCGTAAATACATACAAGCACCAATACACACAATCCTAAGTGTGTGTATAATACCAATAAACTGAGCTCGAATAGAAAACATATAATAATTATTTAATCATGAAGTCGTAAAAATAGCTCGGTCCATCGCATTGCCCAGAATTTGGACTCTACCCTAGTCAAGAGAATGTACTAGCGAGGCTGTCTGTCTAACAATAGATTCATTTCTAAATCTATTCAAATGTCAAACAGAATAGATTGGTTCACTATCTGTGTCTCTGCTTACCTGCTATTGGAACGCAGAAAATTGTGCGTGAAGTTACTAAATAGAAGATTCAGAACACCTAATTTAAAACTTTGACTTTAATTTGGAATTCACTATTTGAAAATATAACGTTGGTACTTGGCTGATTGTTACTATAATATTTTATGTCAATATAAAAAAAATACTTACATAGCGCCATTTTGGTCAAATATCACCCCAAGGGCGCTTAAAAAGGTTAGAAATAACTCCCAACTATGGCTAAAATTACCATAAAAAACTTTAAAACTTTAATAACAATTTCTATCGACAATTCAATGAATAATAATAATAATTACGTTTTTTATCTGTTAAATAAATAATGTTTGTCAACATCCGAAGGATTGTTTGTGCATGGGTAAATAAGTTGAACTTAATAATAATATTATATGTTACATCGACCTAAAAATAATTATAAAAATGTCAGATTTTTGCAAAAATAAACACTACCTTATTTATTATTATTATAGTGGTTTGTTGTAATGTTTGTACACATTTCCGTCATCCCATACAGATATCAACCAGTCATATCGTTGGATATAAATTACAATTATTGAAGTGAGTTATAAAAAATAAACAACAAATGACTTACCAAGTAATCGCTTGACCTCGTACTCGTTCAGGAAAACATTGAGATTGCCAAAGCAGCAGGTTATGAGTCCAAGAAACAGAAAACTGGAAGAAAGTATGCCGTGGATACACATTTTCGTATAAAAGTTATGCGAAAATGTCAACAATCAAACGAACAACACTCATTTAGGTACTAGAAATAATACTCTCGCGAAACACACGTGGATAATGTCACTTGGGCACTACTTGTCAAAACCATGTCCGCGTATTAGTGAGATCTGTCACTTGGCACATGTTCAATTATACGGTGTGAAATGACAGCATTCCCGGTCGTCAATACGCGATAACGTTACGCTAAAACACATTTTATTTATCTACACAGCCATTTGAAATCGGAAGCAACGTCAAACACTACGGATTCGGGCACTGGAGCATATTTTCACAAGAAAATAAGGTTAAATAATGTTTAAATTAAATATTTGAGGTCACAAATGTTTCTGCTTATTGTCCGGAATTCACATCGAGTGTTTGATTTAACTTATAACACGTAAATCTGACGTTTTATGTGATTTTGTGGATATAAACAAACCCGCCATTTGCAATTCACGCGCGCGACACAACACCCCCTACGACGCTCGTCTCAAAACTGGTTTTTATTATTTTGTTGTCGGAACTTCTATGGCGCTGCGAACGGCGAACCTCGTTACGAACTTTCCCGAACGCTTCCGATCGCGCTTCGGCCGTGCATGTGTTGCATCTCGTTATGACGCGAGGTGTGTGCTTCTCTTTCTAACTCGCCGGATTCCTATGGTGGGCGCAATATGAAAAGTGTTTTCTCTTTCTGGCTTACGGCAAGATTCTGGCTGCAAGAAAAGCCACAATAATTTTCGAACAGCAGTAACGAGAGGGCGGGGATGGGGAAGTTTATTGCCCTCGTAAAATGGATAAAGATGTGATAATCTAATTTTGTGCAATTATCAAATAATTGGAGCATAAAGGGCATATTTGACGTAAATAATATAAACAATTTTTTATATATAACACAAATTATGTGAGTAGTTTGGTAAACTGCTATTTTTTATTGCTTGAGATACAAATACAGATCATTAAGACATAAGCAATATAAGTACCTGCCTTTTACGAGCTACGTATTGGGACTAGGGCAGGGGTCGCGTAGCTATGTTATATTACTCAAAAATGTATTCATTTTAAAACCGCGGGGTACGATTGATGAACAAAATATTTAGGTACCTGCTTAGATTAAATAAATTATAAACGAGGCCAACCTAATTTTTGAAACTGTAATTGACTTAATTATTGTAACTGTAATTTATGTATATATATATTTATATACAAAGACATACATAAATATTTAATAAAAATACATTTAAAAAAAAAAATACATATATAGTTTACATTAACTCCTTAGTCCACACAGGCGAAGCATTTGCTTGCATTGCATAAATAGCAAGGTAGATTTTTGCTCTGAGCAATAAACTGATTTCGCGAACGCCCGAGGAAGACATGGCATGATCAAGTGAATCAAATACTTAAGTCGGGTCATGCCAAGAGTTAGAATAAGAAAAGGTGATCTCTATGAATGTAAATGATGCGAGGAGTGAATTTTTTTTTTCTTGTGTATTACAGACTGTATATGTCCATTTACAAAACACAAGAAAGTAAAATAGTAAATTAAGAGAAATTTTTAACATGTTTCTTGAAATCTTCAAGGTTTACATTGAAGATATCAAGAGACATGTTATTTAGTAGTACCATACCCCGTGTCAAGCTGTGCTGAGCCAACACGTCTGTTCTGCCATGTGGAATGCACAGCAGATCGTGATGTCGCCCCTGGCAGTAGTTGTTTCCATACCTCCTGGAATGTTATAACTTTTTTAAATTTAACAACCGATTTTCATAAATAGAAAAGTTATCTATATAATTATTATAATTGAAGGCATTGTCAAACTATGGTTTTATTAGTCATTAGATTGTAAGTCACTAGTTATTAGCTGTTAGTTATTTTGTTTTAATTTCCCAACTTATATTGGTGTTTTTTTTTTACAAAACCGGTGCCATTTTTTTTTCGTCCTATTGTTATTATTTTATTTATGGTATAACGAAGTATTTCTTCATTAAATATGTTAATTTAAATGTTACTATTAAATTTTGCTAGATCACGTAGTATTTTGCATGACAGCTGTGCAATCTCAAAAAAATATTTTTTTTAAATAATGTTTTTTTTCTGAAAAGTACCTCCAGGGCAATACGCTATGACTAAAAACTCAAAACAATCTCAAGCTCGAAAATATAACGTTTTTGGCCTTATGATGAAAATGTATATTTTTAAAAATTACTTTGTCTATCTAACGAATGAGAAAAGGCAAGTAATATAATAAATATCAAATTAATAAATTTGTATTTTTATATTATTTTATGGATCCTTTCGTAATCCTCTACTAACTAGCTGGGGCTTATTCAAATACCCCTCATAATGTCTATCTAACTAGTACTGCGGCTCATTAGGCCTTATTACTATCACCATCTGATGGTTTTATTTAATTGACCGAGTTTAATTTTACATTAGTGTTTTCTTAGGGAAAAGATCTTAACTGTGTTAAAATAAATTTGTATTTTTATATTATTTTATGGATCCTTTCGTAATCCTCTACTAACTAGCTGGGGCTTATTCAAATACCCCTCATAATGTCTATCTAACTAGTACTGCGGCTCATTAGGCCTTATTACTATCACCATCTGATGGTTTTATTTAATTGACCGAGTTTAATTTTACATTAGTGTTTTCTTAGGGAAAAGATCTTAACTGTGTTAAAATAAATTTGTATTTTTTATGGATATAAATAAGTCAAATTCTGTCTATCTAACTAGTACTGCGGCTCATTAGGTACTTATTTTTATTTAAAATTTAATTTTACATTAGTGTTTTCTTAGGGAAAAGATCTTAACTGTGGGAAAATAAATTTGTATAAATAAGTCAAATTCGTTGTAAGGCGATCTTATTTCACAAAATCGGTGCAGTAAGAATGTTTTTTTTTTACTTTCAAACTTTATTAATTCTATTGAAATGAATAAATAGCTTTGTAAAAGACCACAGACTTTATTTTGATGACTGACCGGTTACGCTAAGCCTTAGCATCATCAGGGACAAATTAATCTGCCAATTAAATAATTCATTAATTCTATTTAACTTGCATTTACATTTTGTGAAAATATTCCTTCACAAATAATTCAAGAATGCATTGCTGTAAATTCAATGTTATTTTACCAAGACATTATGCTAACTGATGTCTAAAAGCCCGCTGATTGACGGCACTAGTAATACCCAAAAAAGTTTCCCTATTCCTGCACTAGGGAATGGATTGGACCAAACATTTTGTTTTTTATATCGACTTATTTATTACCAAAAAGAACATTTTCCAAATGGTAAAGAATGGAGAATGATTATTCTATTTGTATCCCAGTTCTCAGAACAGAAACCGAATGTGTCAATAAATAATCACAGTACAAAAAGAGCGACCCTTTTCCCTTATGAATAAAGTCAGTAATGATATCACGTAGAAAATGCGCCTATATCGAAAACAACGTGACGAGGCGTTATAGTGCTACATTGAAACCAGCGTCTCCAGATGTTAGTGAATGCATTTCTGAAATTTATTAACCCGTTGAATTAATTAATTTAGTGAAAAAAATCAACCGATCAGTTCATGTTAGAGAATGGGATTTTTTTAATGAAAACTAATTTGAGTAATTTACTAATTTTAAACGTCACGTATTGTAACCCCGGCCCACGTGTTAAAACTCAACATTGTATTATACAATAATAAAAGCTGTCGACCAGAGTTTAAATAAAAAAAAAATCGAATAATGTTAGAACAGAGTTTTCTCCTCCTCTCCCCACTACCTTCAGCCTCACAACATACCCCAATTGAGCATACCATAGTTCCCCTGGCTCCAGACGATTGGGAGCAGTTGGAACTCTTATGCTGTATTAACATAAAAAAGCACAACGTTTTTGACTAAGAGTGAAAAATTGGCTAAGCCGCTGCTTTGGCTACGTCAGGGATGAAATATCCCGGCCTAGACCGGCAGCCAACATAGGCATCCCTTTGTTCGCTAACTAGAAATGTAACGGAAGTGTCATAACTGAAGCAAAAGCGGATATAGATATTATTTTATTTTGCGGATGCGAAAGCGGAAGCGAATGTGAGTATTAGAAATTCAACGAGGACAGGTAATGTATCATTTCAAGTTACTTTTTAACGCAATCAATTTCAATTTCACAAATTTTACACTTGACTTTCGAATCATTCAATTGTAGAATTAGTTCGAAATAGGACTTATTTTTGATTTCGTTTTGGCGCTTTACTAATATAAATAGGACACTAACAGGATTTTTATACAGTTTATAATATAAGAAACATTAAACAATACCGTACACCAGTGATGCATAATCTTTACAGAAGGTCTGCATAACTTACTTTAAAAACCTTCGAAGGCCATTATAATAATAATAATAATAATATTTTGACGATTTGTATAGCGCCGTTTTTGTGAAAAATCACCTTAAGGGCGCTGTACGGATCTTATTTTCTATTATTACATATCAATTCCTAGTTAAAATAAAAAAATATACAGGAACATACTTACCTGACAGGTCCCATCAGATAGACACACTTATTAACTTAAAATTATAATTATGATTTTTTTATTATTTTTTTTTTTATTTATTTTTTTTTAAATTTTTTTTTTCCGATTTAGAGCATGGAAGCGAAATTAAAAAATGGACCTTCTGAATTTGTCATACAGTACAAGATTTGGTTAAAACACAGTATATTTTTTAATTAAAATTTTAACTAGATACCTACCTTTTTGTATTTTATATGACGGCGAGCATTTAATTAATAAGTCGTAAGCCACGCAAAGAAAGCGTTAAAAATTTATTTACTCAAGGTCAAACCAATGACTAGGATCGATTTTTATTATTCACAATTGCAGTTGTGGAACCTTTTTGTTAATCATAAACAGTATCCAATGAACAAATAAAAAGTAAAACGTACATTTTTTTCTGGTTTCCCAAGGTCAAACCAATAAATGCTGTCGATTAAAAACATTCAAAAATATTAAGACCGCAAAATTTGTATTGGTAACTTGATAAAATATTTTTGGTGCAATAAAATCGAACGATTTTTAAGTAAGAAATATAAATATTCCCACCAATTTAATACAATAAAGTGAATGATGTTTTTTTTTCATCATAAAGAACATTTCAAAAGGTTTGTAATTTTGGGCGACAGATTCAAAATATTTAAAAGTTTGCTGCGAAACCCTTTTGCAAAATAGAACGAAAACCGTTAAATATCACTTCTGTTCTGATGCTAATGTTGATGTAACGGACGACTTTACATTAAGCAAATAACTTGTTGAATCAAGAAAGATCTAAGAGAATTATTTTGTTTGTAAACGAAGTTTTCCCTTACGCTCCTTGTTGAATTCAATGTTTTGTTTGAGAATAACGATTCATATTACTATTCCATCGCTCTTGCCATAACTTTATAAACTAACTAACTAACCTTCACGCCGTTTCCCCGCAGGGGTAGGTAGAGAGGACGGACCGCCATACAACTCTGTCTTGGCACACACTTCTTGCTTCATTTATATTCATACATCGTCTCATACATACTCTTCTGTTATTCTGATTCTTCACATGACCCGATTCAAGTATTTGATTTACTTGATCGTGCTATGTCTTTCTCGGGCGTCCTCGACTTCTTCTTCCATTCACTTTCGCATCATATATTCTTTTCACACTCCTTTCTTCGTTCATTCGCTCTACATGCCCAAACCATCTAAGCGTCCCTTTCTTGATCCTATCCATTACGCTCATATCCGCCTTGCATTCTTTCCGGATATCCACATTTGTAATACGGTCATACATGGTTTTACCGCACATCCGTCTCAAAGATCTCATTTCCACAGCATTCAGTCTACTTTCATCCTTCCTCTGCCATAACTTTATAAGTATGAAAAACCCAATTTTTACATATTATTCAACTTAACAATTTTTGTTTGTACACGATGTTTATGTTTAGTAAGATTTATTTTCACAAAAATTATCTAAATCAAAGTTAATTTTGAATTCGTATTTTTTACATAAATGGCACTATATAAATTTGTCAAGTATTAATATTAGCAAAGTAGACTAAACGAATTGGGCTTACCGTGTAATAAAAAAAAACTGTAAAATTAGGGGATGGGTATGGCCAAGGGTATGTGGTGTTCCTATTCTAAGCAGTCACCCATTCAATTACTAACCGCACCCAATAGTGCTTAACTTCAGTGACTGGACGAGAACCGATGTGTTCAACGTGGTATGGTCGTTAATAAAAAAAATATTAAAAGAATAAATTGACAATAATAACGTTTAGAATTATATAGCCTTTTTTATAATGAACAAAGATTTTTGGTAAAGACCAGCTACTATTTTTTATTTTTTTAGATCTTTGATCACATAGCTGATAGCCGAAGAAATTTTCTTACGAACCGATTTAAAAAAAAATCGTATATATTTGTGCGTTGTAACCCCATCTATTGGATTAATTCTCAACTGTCCGTCTTATATAAAATACTTCCTACATGAACTTTGAATTCAAATACATAGATGGCAACAAGCCACCAGTGGCTTTTATTTATATTAAAATATACAATATAATATATTATAATAGTGAAGACCCTAGAAATACATCTGTAAATGGAAAACGGCCTAAGGTGAAAAGGTGGGTAGAATAAACCTATGCTGGCCGCAAGGTGTATAGAGTTTGCTGTAGCAGGTCTAGAAGGGCGTTCGTGCGAGGTATTCATTAAATTCACTACCTACCGTACTATTGTAGCAATTCTGCTTCCACCTCACAATTCAACACGCCTATGCGACGAATGCAACATCTGTGAAACATATATTCCGATGTCGCTGATATATTTAACACGTCAACATCAAACTATAAGTTTAATTTAGTACAGTTGTTGTCATCTGGTAGAGCTTAACTAATAGTTGGACCTGTTACTATATATGTTTTTTCTTTTCTTTTACAATATTTTGGAACCTGTTGTTTTTTAAATATTATTAGTTATTTTTGTTTCTGCTATTCAATACTCTTTTTTGTTTTATTTTGCACAATTTTTTGCACTTATGAGGTTATTGTTTAAAAAAAAATATATATATATATATACGTGTATATATATTAACATGTATGTAAAAGCCTATAGCGGGCGTAAATTAATAAATTAATTCTGATGAACGTAATAATAAAGTTTGAAATATTTTCCAAAAATTAACTACTCCAATTTATAAATCGTATTGAAAAACAATATTCAGGCTCGACCCTGAGCCGAACGTGACCTGGCTCAGGTAAAAAAAATAGCTTCCCTTTTCAAAATCTAAATTAAAACACCGAAAGACTTTTTTTACGTCTAAAATAATAACCTATTGTGTAATTATAGAACGTATATTTGCTATTTCCACGTGTATCATTTACAAAATGATCACTTTTACAAAATAACTTCGATAGTGATTATTTACGTAGGTTAGAAAAGTACATTTTTTTTAAATATTAATGATAACAGTTATAAAATACAAATATAAAATATTATGTAAGTTTGAATGAAATAAAACACGTGTAACATTCTGAAATAGCCAACTGTTTTAACTTCAAGGAGCGTAAGTGTGAACTTGAGATAATGGCATCTAATTTCCAACCCTTAGACTCGGATTTTGCCCCCAAAGTGGTATTTTTTTTTAACAAATGTAATTTTTGAGGATTTTTTTCATGTAATTATCATAAATTGATCATTCACTAAAGAAACCCAAAAGGTTCATTTCATTTGGTCTCATAGAGCCTGAGAAAACGGCATCTAATTTCCGACCCCAAGGCTAGCATTTTGCCCGCAAAGTCGTATTTTTTCAGAAAATGTTTTTTTTTTGTGATTTTTTCATTTTATCGTTTTAAGTCCATCATTCTTAGCAGAATTCAAAAAAATTCACTTAATTTGGTCTCATAGAACCTAAGAAAGCGGAATTTTATTTTCAACCGCCATTGCATTTTGCCCGCCATAGTAAGTTTTTTAATAAATATTTTTTTGGAGAATTTTTTTCATTCCATCGTCATAAATTTATCATTCACAAAGAAATTTCAAAGGTTCTCTTCATTCGGTCACAAAAAGCCTGAGAAAACGGCATCAATTTTTTGACCCCAAGGCTAGCATTTTGCCCGCAAAGTGGTATTTTTTTACCCAAACGTTACTTATGGGGATTTTTTTTCATTTAATCATCATTAGTTATTCATTCTTACCAGAATTCCGTAGGTTCACTTCATTCTTTCTCATAGAGCTTGAAAAAACGGCATTTTTTTTCGGACCCCTAGGCTCGCGTTTCCGCCTCAAAGTCGTATTTTTTCAACAAATGTTTTTTTTTGGTAATTTTTTTATTTTATCGTCATAAGTTCATTATTCTTAGCAGAATTCCAAAGGTTCAATTCATTCTTTCTCATAGATCTTAAAAAACCCGCATATGTTTTCGGACCCCAAGGCTTGCATTTTCGCCGCAAAGTCGTATTTTCTGAAAAAATGTTTCTTTACGGTGATTTTTTTTTATTTTATCGTCAAAAGTCTATCATTATTAGCAGAATTCAAAAAACTTCACTTCATTCGGACCTATAAGAGCCTGAGAAAATGGCATCCATTTTCCGACCCCAAGGCTCGCATTTTGCCCGCAAAGTGGTATTTTTTTTTTAACAAATGTTATTTTTGTGGGATGTTTTCATTTCATCATCATCGATTGATCATTTTCAACAGAATTATCTCTTGAAACCATCTGAGGTTCATTTGATTCGGTCCCATAGAGCCTGAGAAACGGCATCTAATTTCCGACCTATATATAAGTGAATCATTCTAACTAGAATTTCATTGGTTCACTTCATTCTTTCTCATAGAGCTTGAAAAAACGGCATGTTTTTTCGGACCCCAAAACTCGCATTTTCGCCGCAAAGTCGTATTTTTTCAGAAAATGTTTCTTTTTGGAGATTTTTTCTTTTTATCGTTTTAAGTCCATCATTATTAGAAGAATTAAGAAAAGTTCACATAATTCGGTCCCGTAGAACCTAAGAAATGGCATGTAATTTTCTACCCCAAGCCTTGGATTTTGCCGGCGCATAGTAAGTTTTTTAATAAATATTATTTTTGGAGGATTTTTTTTATTCCATCGACATAAATTCATCATTCACAGGGAAATTTTTAAGGTTCACTTCATTCGGTCACAAAGAGCCTGAGAAAACGGCACCTTTTTTTCCGACCCCAAGGCTCGCATTTTCCCCGCAAAGTCGTATTTTTTTACACAAACGTTAATTTATAGTCATAAGTTCATCATTCTTAGAAGTATTCCAAAGGTTCAATTCACTTTTTTCCATTGCGCTTTTTCAAGCGGATAACCGCTTATTTTAACGGACCCCAAGGCTCGCATTTTTGCCGCAAAGTCGTAATTTTTCGAAAAGGTTTCTTTTGGGTAATTTTCTCATTTTATCGTCATAAGTTAATAATTCTTAGCAAAATTCCAAAGGTAAACTTCATTCTTTCCCATAGAGCTTGAAAAAACCGCACATGTTTTCAAACCCCAAGGCTCGCAATTTTGCCGCATTATCGTATTTTTTCAAAAAAATGTTTCTTATTGTTGATTTTTATATTTTATCATCATAATTCCATCATTATTAGCAGAATTCAAAAAATTTCACTTTATTCGGACCGATAGAGCCTGAGAAAACGGCATCTAATTTCCGACCCCAAGGCTAGCATTTTGCCCGCTAAATCGTATTTTTTCAAAAAATGTTTCTTTTCGGTGATTTTTTCATTTTATCGTCATAAGTTCATTATTCTTAGCAGTATTTAAAAAAAGTTCACTTAATTCGGTCTCATAGAGCCTGAGACAACGGCATTTAATTTTCAACCCCAAGCCTTGAATTTTGCCCGCCTGTAGTAAGTTTTTTTAATAAATATATTTTTTTAAGTATTTTTTTATTTCATCGTCCTAAATTCATCATTCACAAGGAAATTTCAAAGGTTCAGTCCATTCGGTCACACAGAGCCTAAGAAAATGGCACCTTTTTCCGACCCCAAGACTCGCATTTTGCCCGCAAATTGGTATTGTACCACACGTATCGTCAGCACATTGACTTTTAATGTGAGGTGCCGTTTTCCTCTGTAAGACCAGTTCAGACTTCTTCTTTTTAGCTGGTAGGTATGAAACGGGCCTGAGACAGGTGCCGCAAGTAGGTTTATTCAAAGACGGTAGAAGGCGATGGTCCAGAGAAATGCAAAATCATAGAATGTTATATTAGTCCAGGCGGGAAGAGGCAGTCAAGAAGTGAAGTCGGAAGAGATTCTTCCTGTCTGGATGCTGAGAGTAATGTACCGTGGACCAGATTGCCCGATATTTAAACCTCCGGCCTATCCACCGCTGGACCGTAGTACCGTGTGCAAAAACCGCCTCGTTTTCGATGAGTTCCTCCTTTTGCGAGCTCATATTTTCCGCTAGCATTTTTGCAGGGGAAAACTAGAAATTCCAGCATCAGCTCTCCTTGAGGTCTTCCGCTTCATATTAACTACTCTCTCCCAGCTATTTTCTTAAATGTTCAAGAAATTATATAATTTTTAAAACAGGGTCCCTTAGACTTAGACCATAGGTGGGGCAATATTGCCTATAGCTACTTTTAAAACTAACGATTAGACATTTTATTTATTTCAATACATGGGGGCGAGAGTTCAGCCGTCAAACCTGAATACTTTAATTACTGATATTAACTGCTGAACTCCCGATATTCTAATTATAAGTGATGTACCTATTAGTTAATATTACACAATATTTTTCTCGGAATAATCATTGTTGCGCTTAGCGCTGATTGGCAAGCGGCCCGGTCCAGCGACTGAGCGGCACCAGCCTCTGTGCGCCGGGGAGGGGATCTAAATACGTTAGTCCGTTCCGTTCGCCGTCTCAGACGGCCCTGGTTAGCTTGAAAACCAAGCTTATCACTCTATTTGCCCACTGTAAACTCAGACGGCCACCAGCTAGCCACAATACGCTAGCTCTCGACCGAGCGTGTCTGGAGAAATAATGGAAATAATGAGAAAGCAATGTCAGTTTTTTCGACTTAAGACTTAGGATCTTCTTTCACAATGTGAATTGACGAGAATTTGAAATATATTTAAGTAACGTAAAGATTATTTTTGCATACTGCTGTAAATGTTAAGAAACAATGCAATAGAAACATCTAGCTACTTGCAAATAATTTTGGAATTTGTGACGTATGTTGTCGTTTTTATTGTATTTTGCTTTTTATAACAAGAAACCCACTGTGTTACCCTGCTGATTTAACATTGCAAAATATTAACATTTTAAACTTTTTTGGATCTGTCTATATAAAGATGTATTCGGAGTAATGACATTTCTATAAAATTAATGCTTTTGTGTATACGTGTACTATAAAATTACACAATGAGTGTTTTTCAGGACGTAATAAAATGTTTTTCAAAAAATTTGGTGTTCAAATTTAGGTTTTGACAAGTGGCGCCAAAAAATGTACCTGCGCCAGGCGCCGTTTGGCTCAGGGCCCGGCCTGGGGTCATGACAAGACTTAAAAAAAAACTTATGCATGAGACGATTTATCAATGTGAATGAAGCAATGAGTATGTGTCAAAACATGGTACTTCCCGAATATCTTTTGACTCTATCACATTTCCATAATTCTTGACTATTTTCCGACTGTGAGTGATGTAAAATGATTTTTTATCACTTTTTGTTTGTGCAGGTATTCAATAATAAACTATTTGTTTTGTTTCTGTTCTGGAGTTTACTACCTATCCACTAACGCACAAAAGCCTTTCTGTCAAGAATTAAAAAAAATATATACATATACCTGCATTAATATTATGTTCTCAAAGTATTTTTTCCATAATTTGTTATTCGTGTGCCGTTGAAGGAAGTGTTTTTATTGAATACAATTAAAACGCATATAGAAATGCACTGGTGTCCTAGTTTTTTAAGAGTGTGCTAGATTTTAATAGACATGGTACCCTCCCCAACTTTCCTTTTTCCCATCTCTACCTCTTTCCACTTCTTTCAGCCTAACAAAATACTCACCAAGCATTGAGGATGAATAATAAAAAGGATGATAATTTTTTCAATATTCTTTGACTGGGTAATTTATTTTATAGAGAATGCAACACAATAATCCTAACTGTTTCCAACCGTAAAGAGCCAATGATAATATGGCATCCCCAATCGGGGTATGCTGTGAGGCTGAGGGTAGTAGGAAGGAGAAGGAGACGGGGAAGAGGAAGGTTAAGAAGTAACTGAATATTCAAATTTGGTCACCAAACGCGGCCAAAGCCATTTCAAGCAACGTTACGATTCTGAATGGTGGTCTTCCACTAGGACGATACTTAGAGCATCTACCACTGTGGAACGTGCCGCAAATATACCATACATTATTTTTTATTAGTTAAATGTGTTATGACACATATCAATTGAATAAAATTTATTTGTGCACGCTGGGTTCGAACCCGCGACCTCTGGATTCGTAGTCGTGCGTCTTACCACTCGACCACGGAGGCAGTCAAATAGATAATAAAAATAAGTATCTTCATACATTTAAAAAAAATGGAAATCATTAACTACCCGGGTAATTTGAAAAATAAATATAAACAATTTCCTTTGCGAGTACGTACGTACGAACGTGAACTTTTCAAATTTGGAACTGATGTTAGTTGAAATTATCAAATTTAAAAAAACAACCTTTCCAAAACCCTACTAAACCTAAAATAAATTAGGTTTAGTTTGATATATTTGACACAAATCATATAACTTTTATAATATATTTGATACTGATGCATTAATGCTACAAATATTTTTTCTTTGTAAGTTAAGTTACACCCCGTATTTTTACGGGTAACTACTAGTGTAAAATAAAATAAAATTGAGAGCATTATTGTAACAGTTTACGAACAACTACTGTCACATAATATTGCACTAATTACTGGCTTGGTAGACGTGAAACAAATATGTACCTTACTTTAATTTAAGAAATACGAACTTATTTACATTACGCCAAACCTGATATTATTTTTATAAATAATATACCTACAATATAAATATATTAGCCCACATTTAATTTTAAACAATAAAACTTAATAATATAATAAATAATAATGTTCCATTATAATAATAAACATATTATAAATCGCAAGGTTTCACACAAGGCAAATTGAAATTATGATTTTGAATGAATTTTTGCGCACGAAATAATATAATATTAATATTTGATAGGCAATTTATTACAATATTTTAATATGTTCTTTATTTAAATAAGTACTTTGTTAATATATTTTATTTTAGCCACTATAAATACAGGCGACTTTACACTTGCATTTTACTTTTTGTTAGTCGCCCTTGTCAACTAATCTCCACCCTCTCGCACCATGGATCTGGTAAGGTTTTTTGGCTAAAATATTGAAAAATTAAATATGTTTGTAGATTCCTTTCTGGTTCACGGTACAATTAAAAAAATATATATTTAAATTTATATTTATATATACTTTACGTTTTCATAATAAGCAAACACTTTGTGGTATGACGTTACAATTTGAAAATAAAACAATCACTTTTTATTAGATCAGTTTATTTTATATTAATTCTTACCAAGTTTCGATATCACCGTAGCTTCATTAGGGCAGGTAGTGGTTAGTATTTTACTGTTCTGATGAAGCTATGGTTGTAGCGACACCTGTTCGGTATTAATATTTAAATTAAAGTGGTCCAATACAAAGTTATAGCTTTATTTTAAATTAATAATTTACGTTTGGTTTTATGTTGGCTATGTCTCTTTTCTTGTTTGCTCTATCTGGTAGACTATTTGGTTTTAATTATTTTTCCATCTATCTCCCACTTATTTATATGTCACGTAGGTACCTTAATTGTATTTTTATTTTCTTACTTAAATAACAGAAATGTTTTTTTAATGTTAAGGAAAAATAAAATAAATATTTGTTCCTATATTTTTTTATGTCAATAGTATAATAATAAAATTTAAAAAATGGCGTTTTTCTTTTAACGTTAGCCTTTTTTCTCTCTCTTTGTGTTTTTTTTTCAATCTTATATGCTATAGTAGACCGGTCGGTAGCTGAGTGAAGAACGCGTCGGATTCCCACCCGGGCGTCGTGCGTTCAATTCCTCTGCTGGCTAAGTCCTCCATCATTGCACAAGCAACATCTTCCGCTTTTTATGATGGCAGTAGGAGTTTTTCAAATATTGTCAGGTTATTCGTAACCCGGGAATGTTTGTCTTACTTTAAAAAAAAAAGAAGAAAAAAAAAGGGTTTTCGAAAAATAAAAATACAAACGTTTTTTTATTTTAAATATTGCTTTTATAAACATTTATTTTTTCATTTTTTTAATTATTTTTATATAAGGAATGCTAAAAAATATTTATTTATGCCTATTAAAGGCTTTCTACACAAATATTATGTATATATATTTTAAAACGAGTATATTAAATTGTTAAAAAAAAAAAAAAATAGTGTTGAATAACAGGTACATTCAGAGTTAAATAGTTTCTACAAATAATTTATCTCTACTAGATGAAAAAAAACTGTACTAAGGTGAACTTATAGTGTGATATTGACGTACTAAATATATCAACAACATCGGAGTATTTGTTCCCCAGATGTTGAATTCGCCGCATAGGAGTGTAATATTGTAAGGTTGAAGTAGAATTGTCACAATAATATGATCGGTACTGTCTTGTAACTGTCCTGCCAGGAACATAAAACGCTATCAAATATAATAGTTCAGGACTGTCAATCATTGAATTTATAATTTTATATAAGCAAGTTAAGTCGGTAATTATTACCTGTAGGTACCTTAAAAACCACTACGTATGTGGCTCATATCACTTTATCGCGTTGCTATCAAATTACCATTATTGCCCCATATGGTAGAAATAAGAATGAGCGGTAACATATAGAAAAATTATAAAATATAATGTTTTTATTTTACATAACTCGTAAAGGTTTTTTTCTGGAAAGTGTAATACACCGCAATTAAGAAATTTCTGTAATATCCATCAACGTGACAATACTCAGACTGTGGACGGTTATATATTTTTGTACACAATAAACAATATTCAAGTATGAGTAAGTACTGAGCTGATATTTCACGAAAATTGTGTCGTAAGTACAGACAAATATTAGGATATTTTGCCTGAATAAATTAATAACATTACCATTTCAACTGTTTTCAGTTACGAACGTTGGCTCTGTGTTTCTTGGGTACATGCCTTCTAGCCGAAGAAACCGTCTCCCTGAGATGGAGTAAAGGAAGCTTCAACGATGTCTTGGATAGTAACTTCAATCCAGCTTTTGTTAGCAATATCCCTGCTCCTTTTGCAAGCAATATACCTGTTCCATTTGCAAGCAATATTCCTGTTCCATTTGCAAGCAATATTGCTGCCCCATTTGCAAGCAATATTCCTAGTCCTTTTGCAAGCAATATTCCTGTTCCATTTGCAAGCAATATTCCTGTTCCATTTGCAAGCAATATTGCTGCCCCATTTGCAAGCAATATTCCTGTTCCATTTGCAAGCAATATTGCTGCCCCATTTGCAAGTAATATTCCAGCTCCATTTGCAAGCAATTTTCCTGCTCCTTTTGCAAGCAATATTCCTGTTCCATTTGCAGGCAACTTTCCTATTCCATTTGCAAGCAATATTCCTGCTCCATTTGCAAGCAATTTTCCTGTTCCATTTGCAAGCAATATTCCTGCTCCATTTGCAAGTAATATACCTATTCCATTGGCAAGCAATATTCCTGCCCCATTTGTAGGCAACTTCAATCCTGGATTTGGACGCAACTCTTATATTGGATATGAAAGCAGCATTCCGGGATTTAGAGGCGGCGTTTATCCTGAATTTGGAGGCCACCACTTTAATTGCGCACTTGGAAGTAATTTTAATCCGTAAGTTCCTTATATTACGCATTTAATTTTTATTTAATATTATTATTTTGTCCAACTAATTGCACATTTCCCCAGCCACTTTACTACGAACAATAAACCTACCAGAAGAAAAAAAAATATAGAAAAATAATCGTAATTTTATATTCATCATACAATACTGTTTTGTTCCAGGTTCTCCAGTTTCAAATGTCCCGAAGAGTTTCCCAGAATCCCATTCGTACAAGACCCACCGGTACAGATTTACTTAAGTTTTAAACACTACTAGGTTACTATCTTTACTCTAAGGTTTATACACAACTGTATCGATTCGGCGACAACTTGAACGATGACTGTGCTTAAACCAGCGATTACCTTCATTGGAAGTAGATCAACTTTATCGATGTACGAGTATAGTTTTAATATATACGAGCGTGAATTTTTTTTCAGTTTCCACTCGACCGACAGAAATTGATGCACTCTATGCATAAAAAATGCCTTTAAATGAGATCTACATCGATGTGAAAGAAAACAGATGTCGCCAATATGCATAAGACCTTTCGACTACTAGGCCTCAGACAAGCCAATAAAAATGTCCATCTTTTCAAAAAAAAAAAAATTATATTTTAAAAAGTTTGACTATTCTCATCCGAATTAAGGGTAAATTTATATTACTTCGGGTACATCAAACACGCCTACAGCACACTTCTCACGGTTTGGCTTTTCAGTGCTCGTATCAATTTTCATCACCTCCATGATAACATGATGGGAACCTACAACTACTTTTTGAGCTCCACTGTCTGTCTTAAAACAATACATTGAACAACATAATTTTCTTTGTCGTACGAGTGTGAACTTTTCAAATTTGGAACTGCTATTAATCTAAATTATTAAATTTAAAAAAAAAACCAATCCATACCTACCCAATATAAAGCAACCTACCTTTAATTATTTCAGCAGTTTTTTTTTTTTAATAAGTGGTTAATGCAATGCAACTAAAATTTTTTTCTTGATAAGTCAAGTTACATCCCGTAATTTTTCACTGGTCGATAAAAAGTAAAGACGAATATTCTCGGAATACGAATTACCTGACAATATTTGAATTCCTTCAACTCCTATCGTAAAAAAGTGATATTGTTGCTTTTGCATGATGGAGGACTTAACTTGCAGAGGGAAGTTGGGAGGGAGAGAGAGTTGAACCCGCGACGCCACGCCTGGGAGGGAACCCAACCACTCGTCTACAAACCGGTCGACCATAAAAATATGTTATTTTTAATGATAGATTGTTTCTATTGTTGCAGATATCTTACGGATTTAACCCCTCCTTCTTGCATGTTGACAGGCTTCCCTCGCCAATCAACTACAATCCCTTCTCATTGAGAGATAACAGTTTCAACAACAACCTTCAATTAGCAGAATAGTGTTCTCTTCTCAGAAAACAATGATTAACGATAGCAACGGATAAAATCATTTAATTATTTCAGAATTAATTTGTCCTTTTGGGAATGAATTAATTTTGATTTATAAATGAAAATATATCAATTATCTGACAATTCACTGACAATATTTTAAGAATTTTTTAAAAAGACACCCTGTTTTGTAACCCTTTAAATAAAACCATCAATTGAATTTACCTCCATTTTTTTTTCTCCGTTTGCCATTCAAAATCAGAAGAAAACCTTACGTGCGAAAATAAATGTCTTAAATCACATGTTTTGACGGCCTCCGTGGTCGAGTGGTAAGAGGCTCGACTATGAATCCGTAGGTCGCGGGTTAAAATCCGGCGAGCGCAAATAATTTATATTCAATTAATATGTGTCATCAACATAGAATTCAAATAAAATTAAATATGGTAACATATATTTGTGGCACGTTCCAGAGTGGTAGATATTTTAAGCATCGCCCTTGGTGAAAGACCACCATTCAGAATTGAAACTTTGCTTAAAATGGTTTTAGCCGTGTTTGGTGACCAGATCTGAATAGCCAAGTACTTCCCAACTTTCATCCTACCCATCTCCTTCCCCTCCCCATTATCTTCAGCCTCACAACATACCCCAATTAGGGCTGCTATAGTTTCTCACTGATTCTAGATGGTTGGGAGCAGTATGCGGTATTTACTATTAAAAAAATACTACTTTTTGAGGTAAAAAAAAAAGCATTATGGTCGTCAGCTATGATACGCATGTACGACATGGTAAGTAGTGTGTTATGACAAGCAATAGGTACAAACTTACACAGTTAGCCCTTGATGTGATTTTTTCACTAAAACGGCGCTATAAAAGTTATCCATGTATTATTATTATTATAGTTAGAGTTAAACGTATAAGTTAAATTTTATGTTGAAGACAAAATTTTTCCTCACTTTTAAGACGAAATTCTGGGTGATTTTTAAATTTGCTTAGTTTTTGTTCCAAATATTATAAATATATCTTCAACATAGAATAATAAATTAATATTATAAAGTCTGGCGGTATATTGCCATCTATGTGTATGAAAATAAAGCTCATGTTGAACATCATTACGAACAGTTTGAAATAAATCCCATAGATGACGTGATTTTCAAGATTTTTTGCTGTTCATTTAATAAGTAGATATTATAATGGAGATTTTTTTATTTATTCAAAAACAATTACTGGACCATGCCAAAAATATTTTATTCTATAATGATGGAACCCAGGTATTGTAGTTTTGAATGTCGATATTCTGAGCACATTTTTTTTTAAAGAAAGACAATCATTCCCGGGTTACGAATAACCTGACAATATTTGATACGATGGGCGAGTGAAGAAATCTGCATTCATTTAGTGAATTAATTAGATTTATCGATAATGACAACGTCTGAAAACATTGATATGATAAGAAAATAGATAATGTTAAAAAAATATATAAATAAATATATATAGATTGATTTGATATGATATGTATTAACGAATCATGGATATTTCCAATTTCTTTTTCCTGATCATTGACAAAATTTTCCACGAGCGTCTTACAATATTATAATAATCTTTAACTATCAAGACTTAATGAAAATCACATGACTCCTGAAAAACCAAATCAATCAAAACTACACACGATGAAACAAAATTCTGTGTGTATGTTTTACTAATAACTGTAAAACGGTTCATAAGGTATCTAGTTTAAAAATATTCCCTTTAATCAATGTATCGCCTTAAAAATATTAATTTTTGACTGAACAAAAACCAAAAACTTTTTTCCAGAAATAAAATTTAATAAGTTTATTCAAGACACCTTTTATTGTTTGCGATTAAGTTCGGACAGAATCTTCGCTTACTCACTTTTAAAGAATGTTAATAATGAACATGAAATAATAACTTTGTTTGAGACCACGGATATTATTTTAATTTTTATGACCGACCGGTTCGCTTAGCCTAAGCACCATCAGGGTACAAAAATAAACTAAACGAAAAATACAGAGTGTGCGGTTACATACATGACTACAGAGAGAGACCGCGATATATAAAATAAAATAAGAGAACATGGAGAAATGAAAGGAATAATATTTAAATTATAACAAAGGTTTTAAAAAATCTCTGGCCTTATACAAAGTTGTAAAGTTATTATTGGGATAATCCTGAGAAAACGGCTGATAATTTATGACCCAGGGGCTCGCATTTTGGCCGCTAAATGTCACTTTGTGTTTTTTTTTATTGTTAACAGAATTCCAAAGGTTCACTTCATCGACTCATAGGGCCTGAGAAAACGACATCTACTTACCGACCCCAAGGCTCGCATTTTGCCTGCAAAGAGATATTTCTTTATAATTGTTATTTTTTATTTCATTTAATCGACTTAAGTTCATCATTCTTAGCGGAATTTCAAAGGTTTGACTTGATTCAGTCTCATAGGGCCTGAGAAAAAGGCAAATTATTTCCGACCCCAAGACTCGCATTTTGCCTGCAAAGTGGTATTTTTTTTTTTACGTATGTTACTTTTGGAGACTTTTTTCATTTAATCGTCTTAGGTCTATCAATTTTAACAGAATTTCAAAGGTTCACTTCATTGGTTCTCATAGGGCCTAAAAAAACGGCTTCTTCTCTTTGAACCCAAGAGTCGCATTTTGCCCACAAAGTGATATTTTTTAATAAATGTTACTTTTTATTTTTAATTTTAATTAATCCACTTTTAGTTCATCATTCTTAACCGATTTCTAAAGATTCGACTTGATTCAGTCTCATAGGGCCTGAGAAAAAGGCAACTTATTTCCGACCCCAAGGCTCGTATTTTGCCTGCAAAGTGGTATTTTTTTGAAGAAATGTTGCTTTTGGAGACTTTTTATATTTTATCGTCTTAAGTCTATCATTTTTAACAGAATTCCAAAGGTTCACATAATCGGTTCCCATAGATCCTGAGAAAAAGACATCTTCTTTCCGAGAAAACGACATCTACTTACCGACCCCAAGGCTCGCATTTTGCCTGCAAAGAGATATTTCTTCATAATTGTTATTTTTTATTTCATTTAATCGACTTAAGTTCACCATTCTTAACGGAATTTCAAAGGTTTGACTTGATTCAGTCTCATAGGGCCTGAGAATAAGGCAACTTATTTCCAACCCCAAGACTCGCATTTTGCCTGCAAAGTGGTATTTTTTTTGACGAAGGTTACTTTTGGAGATTTTTTTCATTTAATCGTCTTAACTCTATCATTTTCAACAGAATTCCAAAGGTTCACCTAATCGGTTTCCATAGGGCCTAAGAAAACGGCATCTACTTTCAGACCCCAAGGCTCACATTCTGACCGCTTAGTGATATTTTTTTGTAAATGTTACTTTTTATTTTTTGTTTCATATAATCGACTTTAGTTCATCATTCTTCCGAATTCTTAAGATTTGACTTTATTCGGTCTAATAGGGCCTGAGAAAAAAACAACTTATTTCCGACCCCAAGACTCGCATTTTGCCTGTAAAGTGGTATTTTTTTTAACAAATGTTGCTTTTGGAGGATTTTTTCATTTAATAGTCACTTTATATTGTTAACGCAAAATCTATAAAATATAATTTAAAAAACACACTGCGGCTCTAGTCTTATACTTGATACTGTGTGTCAAAAGAGGCAAAAGTATGCAGAAACAAGCAGTCCAAATGAGAGAACCATTTGGTTTTGTTGGTATTTAAATTTTGGTTTTGACAAAGGGCGCCCAAAATTTACCTGCGCCAGGCGCCGTTTAGCTCAAGGCCGAGCCTGCCAATATGCTCCATAAGATGACAGTACATACTAAATACAATACTTTCGACAAATTTCACATTATTATTGTAGTGCCAATAGATAAAAAAAACAGGTCTATAACATTGACCTGTTGACCTGTAATGTAAAAAGCAATTGCTGGTGGAGATTTCATCTAATCAATGATACGGAGCCGTTTTAGCTTCTTATTTAAGTAAAATCAGATTTTTACATTAAGCTTTTTGTTAAGTTTTTACTGAAATTAATGGTTAAACGTACTTGAAAACGCAACCAGTTGTTTTTATTACATTAACATTTTTTTTTTATTCCCTTCTTTATTATGAAATATCTTTATCTAATCATATTCCTTCTTATGTAATTTGACAATATTGCTAAATTATCGCGATTGTTGCTAAATTCTTAACGAGCAGAGATCCCAACCTTCTCGACTCACGTACTCCGTGAGCCCATTAAAAAATACCCCTAAAAAAATGTCTATTATAATGTATGTAGTTGTTATTATTTTAGATTTCTTGTTTCTGTGAATAAATAGCATCGGCGTGGCAAGAAACGTGCCAGGAATCATGAATGTTTGGCGGATATTTTGTGAAAAATTGTTATATGTGGCGCAATTTCATCGGTGTTTAATTTACTTTTACACTATTTTCCCGCTCTACTACTCAATAAATCACCATCACTATTTTTGGTTTTAAATTTGTTAAGTAATGTATATAGTTTTATTTTATATGTTTACTGTTACGCTATCCAGTATACTACTAATTTACATGACTAACATAAGCCATCATTATTTTTTTTGGAATTCAGATGACATTTAAGTAAACATTACCATTTTTCTAGGGTAGATTCAGCATGGCTGAGTACGAAGTAAAGTTAAATATGTTCTCAACATCGCAGTGGTGAAATACCACACTCACAATGGAAACATTGCTTGAAATGGCTGCAGCCATATTTGGTGACCAGATATGATTGGTCAGGATTTTTCGACCTTCCTCTTCCTCATCTATTTCCCTTCTCAATTCTCTTCCGACTCAACCTATCTCGATTGAGAATGCCATAGTACCAATGAATTAAACGATACATTTAATTTTCTTAATATTAAAATGAACAGCATGTAACAAAACTTATAATCATAAAAACTACTTGAATTATTGATGAGCATGTATTTCTATTTTCCCTAAGGAAAAACAACATAGCTGAAAGTACTCCAGCAGTACTTATTTTTCTTCATTTGAATATTTTAACCTTCACTTCAATGGTAGGTACAAGAAAAATAGTTTTTTTTTAGTAATTGCAAAACTGTATAATTTTTCAGTAAAAACGCTGGTCAAACAAACAAAAAATCTTGATAATGACTAATTATGCACCCTCTTCATACGTTTCTGTATTTTGAATACACCGGTTTGAGTCCGAACACCGAAGTTAAGCAACATTGGGCGGGGTGACTTGGATGGGTGACCGCTTGGTAATACCGCATGCTGTTGGCCCTCTCTGTTTTACAGTTTTTTTTACCACTTATCCTTTTATGGGTCAGCTTTCTAAAATGGACTTAAATTAAACATGCAGGCGAAAAGCAATAAAAAGGGTATTAAACATTAATATCATATTGATGGTGTAAGAATGAATATCTTTATTTATCAAATTTTCTGACACGAATAGTATTGTCACGAATTCTATTGTCCAAACAAAAAATCGATTTGTAAGTACAGGAATTGATTTTTCATCCCTGGTAGAACGGCTTTTCGGCATTGGTAGTCAGGTAGTAAACCCCGGAACTGAAAGAAATCAAAGCAAAACATAAACCACAATATCCAAATAATATGTTGTTGTTTTTTAATGTTATCATTTAAAAATGTAGAATGAAAATGTGTAGATAGAATAATGTGCAGTGATATTATGCGGTAGAAATAAAGAGAGGACAAAGTCTCAGTATGGGCAGAAAGTGATAGTCTATCAATGCCACCATAAATATAAGAGGTTAAAGATTTTTAGAATACTTTTGAACACATACATTCGTCTTTCTCTCTGTAAGTTTCAAGAGAGTTAGTGAAATGATTTTCATATCCGATCAGGCCGGCTTAGAGTTTTCCGAAATGCAAAATAATTAACTTCTTGATCTGAGGAATATTTGTGAAGATGCAGCGTGCGGCAATGTTTCCTACTTTCACTACGCCTTACCACCACATCTAGATAAGGGATAAGCTGAAATCACTAGAGTTGAAGAGAACAAATGAAAATGAACAAGTTCACTTGCATGGTTTTTGCCAATCCAGTCCCGCCCATATAAAGAAGTGCCGATATTGGAGCAGTTTCCGCTGACAATCTCGTCGTAACTGTTGCACTTTTGTGCCACGAATCTCTCATGGCCGAGGGAGTCCTCGAAGAACTGCACGGCCCTGATGTGGTCACAGTTGTCGTTGCTGTCACACCCGGGTTGGTTGGATCCCCCGTTGGGGTAGAAGTCAGCAGTGCCGGTGGGGAGGAACAGGGCGTGGTAGCGCGTGTTGGTGTGAATAATTTCCACGTATTTCCCATCTCCTGCGTTTATCTTGTCTGGAGAATTCCTCCCAGAATTTCTTGGATGGATCAAGACCTGCAATGATAACCTCATTTTTAGTTCAGTTTAACTTATAATCGAGTTTTTGTTGTGATGTTTGTTTAGTTTAACGTTCATGAAATTCTTATGGAACACTGGTAGATCTGACATGTTTACAACGTTTAAACCAACTGCCGAAAGAAGAAGTAATTTGACAAATTCACTCCCTAGAACAGAAAATTCTGGCGAAGAAAATGTAAAACGAAAGATTTTATTAAACTTCATATAAAACATAATTTTTCATTAGAGGTAGGCAGCATCTTTGAAACGCCACATTACTCTGTTTTGACACATTCCTTGTTACATTTTAAACAACTATATTATAAATAAATTTTAAATAAAAGTAACTTCGTTTTGACACCACTTTGTTGGATACATGTATACATAAACCAACCGGTTTCGGCTCTACCTGAACCTTCTTCAGGGCTGAACAAATATGTATAATAATAATAATCCAATACATATTTGTTCAGCCCTGAAGAAGGTTCATTTTATGTATCTTTCAAAACAAAGTTATCTGATTTTCCACAAAGTGAGTGCTTCACGTCAAAGTTTAACTATATTATACATCAATATGCTATTATTCTGATTTTCAAATGATCTGATTCAAGAATTTGAACGACTAAAACGTGCCATGTCTTCCTTGTGCGTTCTCGTTATCTTATTTCACAATGTAGAACAAAACAAATTTAAAATATATTATTACCAGTAACAAAATCGACTTGGCCCAACTTGCAGCTCCTTCCAGCCCAGCCGGTCACGTGGCAGCCGAGGCTGTGCCCCACGATGTGAATTTGAGAGAAGGGGAGTCCGAGGGTGGATAGCCAGTCCAGGAAGGAGGCCACGAAGATGCCCACTAAGGGGGCGTTGGCCACCACATCCACTTCTTCACCTTCCGTGCCGGCGGTCCAGTCGACGAGCACCACGTTGAAGTCTCCAACGGCTAGGAAAGCTGGAATAGTAAATCACGTTAAAGACTCGAACGATCAAAAAGTCGTGTTAAATACTCCAACGGCCAAGAAAGCTGGAAAATTAAATCCGGTTCAATACACCATCGCCTAAGAAAGATGGAATAGGTCTAAGAGCGCTGACAACAAAGACGGCCGGTTTCTTCAAATATAATTTCTTGCGTTGTGGTTAATTAAATAGTAACTAACGTTCTTATCACCAATAGGAAAATTCAGAAAAAAATAGATCTTGAATAAATACTAAACAAAATCCAAAGGCTTAACCATTGGCTCATTTGAAAATTTTCTTTAACAATTTGGCACACAACTCGTATCTACGAGTATATATCCATTCTTATTGCGGAATACTAAAACTCATTTAGGTTTTTTATCAGCAAAGCGAACGAATCGAGTAGTTTGGCCTGAATAGGTTAATTGTTGAAGAGCATTGATAATATGACGATAAAAAAATATGAAAGAATTGTTATTTGAGTTGAATAAAAGTTACCTTTAACTAAGCTGTCAGATTTAGACTGGTTTGTCCATCCATGAGAAAAGACCTTCAAAGGTTTATCCAGTTGGAAGTTGGAGGAGGTCAAGTTTTGAACGTCTCCGTTTTGCAAAACTTGTGATGTGTTTGCATTATTTCTAAGGGAACCGAACAAAAATATGCAGTTTATTTAAAAAATAAAAATAATAAAATATTATATATTAATAAAAGTCATCGAGAATATTCATATTTAAACTTCAAATTCCTCCGAAGCGAAAGCCTTACCTGGTATAGAGGTTAAGGATGACATCAGTCTCAGCAACAAATCTACCCATAGCAGTTGTGGGAATCGCAAAAGCTAGAAAAAAAATTAAAATGACTTCCGATTATGAGAAAAATATATATTCAATATTTTTTCGAAAAAAGTAATCATTTTTAAAGAAATGAAAAAATAACTTTGTATAAAAATTAAGAAAGTTATTTTAATTTTTGTGGCCCATAACCCAAATTTTATGACCTGGGTATATAATATAATAGCCGGGTCTCGTACAAAGCTAACTTTAATTTCTTTAAATATATTTAATTATCAACTATAAATTGTGAGTATGTCCGTGCGAGAGTGAACTTTTCAAATTTGGAACTGATGTTAGTTGAAATCTCAGAGCGATAATATACAAGAGAGAGTTGTAGTCAGTTTTTACGAAGTTTGCCGGACTCGGGCGTGGCTAGGACTAAGGCTAGGGTATTTATACATCAATTTATAGCACATGTCGACATAATGCTTTTGTTTATTCGTATGACCACTTTTTCACAGATTGTTAAAAAAATATATATTTAACATGTAACCTAATAAACCGTTGAGTTATGTAAATTTATTTCGGGTATCATAACGTGTGGGCGGAGTCAACGGAGACGCGGGGCACGAAGAATATTCTAACAATACTTTAAAGCGGTGTGATAATTCGTGAAAATTTGTTGTCTCTTTCTTTCTCATGGTGTAAAAACCCGGAGAAAGTGATTTATCCCAAATCTGTATAGGTTGGGTAAAAATCATTAGCTCTCTCTCCATATATTGTTACTTACAAGGTTGAAATTATCAAATTCTAAAATAAAATATTTTAAATTCTCACCTACCTAATAAATATTATTTCAATAATCAAAATAACAATGAATCGTAAAGTTTAAAATGATTTGAAAAAAAATTAACCTATATTTATTATTAAAATTAAAAATGTATATATATATATATTCCAGCAACTTACCGAGGTTCATCACTCCGAGGAGTACAACAACTGCCGCGACTTCCATCTTGAAATGTTTTGGGTGAACTGATGACGAGCGATTGATTTTTTGTTTGTTTTATAATGTCCATTAATCAGATTCACCGATAATGCTAAACGTCTTATCAGAAAATCTCGGGAAAAATATGTATGATAAAGCAGGCAACAGATTATATTTATTAACTATTAAGTATATATTGTAAGTACATACGACCGTACGAGTGTGAACTTTTCATATTTGGATCTAATGTCAATTGAAATTATCAAATTTAAAAAATCATCTTTTAAATCTCTGCCTACCTAATAAAAAGTTCCAACCTCTAATGTACTTTAGCCTCAAAGCAAGAATATATATGGAGAGAGAGGTAAATATTTTTACCCAACCAATACAAATTAACGATAAATCACTTTCTCCGGGGTTTTACGTCGTAAACCGGGAGAGAGAAAGAGATAATATAAGTTGTCACCTTGAAGTAACAATATATGGAGGGATCGCTAATTTGTTTTACCCAACCCATCCGAAATTGTAATAAATCACTTTTTCCGTGTTTTTACATCGTACACCATGAGAAAGAAAGAGACAACAAATTTCTTGCACCGCTTCTATATACTGTCGCAATGATCTTAAGCTGGCTATCTTCACTGGTTAACGGCGGGACTCCGCCCATATTTTTTATTATGCCACTAAACTTGACACAACTAAAAGGTTTTTTAGGTTAGATGCTATATTTTTGTGGATAAAAATACTGTGAAAAAGTGGCTATACGAATACACAAAAACATTATGTCGATTTGTGATATGAATGGATGTATAAATACCGTAGCCTTAGTCTTAGCCACGCCCAGGTGCGCCAAGTCATGTTAAAATCATCAAAAACAAGTCCAAAACTGACTTCACTGCCTTGGCTTGGGCTACCTCTAGTATACTCTAAGGTTGTCACATATTATTGCATTACTTTTCGGTAAGTAAGCATGTTTTCCGTCTCCCGCGTATCCGGGACTCCGCCCACTACGTTTAGTTATGCGACATAACAGGACATAATTCAACGGTTTTTGAGGTTATATCCTATTTTTTTTGTTGATAACAATACTGTGAAAAAGTGGTTAAACAAATTAACAAAACATTATGTCAGCATGTACTAATGGATGATTAAATACCCTAGCCACGCCCGAGTCAGGAAAAAATCAACAATCCTGACTACACAAGCCCTCCCTTCTGGTATATTATTGCTCTGAGATTTAAGCAGACATTATTATGTATTTGAAATGGTGGATTAAATAAAGCGAATAATTTTTTTTTCTTGGGAGATTAAGTTACATCTCGGGCAACAACTAATATTTAATTTGATTGGAACTTCCAAAACATTTTTCCCGGACTTTCTAATTTTATCTTTAAACAAAATTTCCCGCGAGCATATATCACAGGGCCATTCTCACATTATCAATTAAATCACTTGACATGTACTTACTGGGAAACCCAGACAAGCACTCAATTGATGTTTTGCTTAATAGATTTTTCAGTATTTTCAGTTGTTATGACATAAATAAACACTGGCAGTTTGTCAATTTCTCCAGAAGGCAAAATGGTTGTTACACGTAAAAAAAATTAAATAGTAAAACTTTTTTTATTAAAAAACCGTTTTCTAAATTTTATGATAATATTCATTATAAAAAAAAACTTGAATTAAAATGGAGTTCTTATCTATAAAATAAACTTTAAAACAATAAATAAGAGTGTGATTTAACTGTCTATCGGTTTCTTCAATTTGTTACGGGGAGAACTCATTTGCAAACTGTGGCAATGTCACCTGGTAGATATTTTGTTCTACCCAACGCGCAGGTTTCGTATGACATAATTCTGTGTGCGAAAGGAAGAACGAAATAAGTTTGAAAAAACAAGTTCTGAGTTAAGTATGCAGAATTGTTCCTTAGATACTCGTACATATCTTGGCAAGGAAAAATGAGATGAGTCGGAAAATAAAATAATGTGCTATTATTTTTTGAAAAAGGACATGTGACTTATGACATGATAAGATTCAAAAAACCAAATTTTTAAATTTTGTTATGGCTCTCCTGAATATCTGCGTTTATTGACTCATTCCGTTCTTCCTTGCGCACACAGAATTTAGGGCTTTAATACTATATTTTGGTATACTTAATTACATTACATAGATCTTTTGTATCTTTTTGTTTGTTTTGGTTTTTTTGATGTTTATTTTTGCCTGTATGATTGTACATATTAATTTATTTAGAAAAAAAATATGGGGGAGAATGTGACCCCTTTGTCTTTCTGTAGTAATGTCAAGTGTGGATGCCTTTTTTCTGCTCGATGTGCAGGCTGCTTATGGCAAAATATGACTTTTACTAAATTTAATTTTTTTTTTGCTGAAGCGTTTTTTTGAGGTTGTCGATTGTAGAAAATGGCATTTAAATTCCGACCCCAACGGTCGCATTTTCCCGCAAAGATGTATTTTGTATACAAATGTGTTACGTTATGAGGATTTTTTCATTTAATCTTCTTCAGTCCATCATTCTTAGGAGAATTCAAGGTTCATTTCATTCGATATTATAGAACCTGAGAAAACGGCTTCTAAATTCCGACCTTAACTCTCGCATTTTGCCCGTAAAGTGGTATTTTGTATAAAAATGTTACTTTTTGAAGATTTTCTTGTTTAATCGTCTTCAGTCCATCACATTTAGCAATGGTTCATTTCATTTGGTCTCATACAGCCTGACAAAACGGCATCTTATTTCCGACCCCAACGCTCGCATGATACCCGCAAAGTGGATTTTTAAAAAGGAATGCTTCTCTTGGGAGATGTTTTCATTTAATCGTCATCAGTCGTCCATCATTCTTAGCAAAATTTCAACGGTTCATAATATTCGATCCTATAGAGCCTGAGAAAGCGACATCTAATTTCCGACTCTAACTCTCGCATTTTGGCCACAAAGTGGTATTTTTTTTTTAACAAATCTTACCTTTGGAAGATTTTTACATTCAATCATTTTAATTCCATCATTCTTAACAGAATTATAAAGGTTTATTTCATTTGGTTCCTTAGAGCCTGAGAAAACGGCATCTAATTTCAGACCCCAACGCTCGCATTTTGGCTCGCCAAGTGGTTTTTTTTTTAACCAATGTTCCTTTTGGAGGATTTTTTCATTTGATCGTCTTTACTCCATCATTCTTAGCAGAATTACAACGGTTCATTTCATTATGTCTCATCTCAATGAGATCATCTCTATGACATCTCCTAAGAAAACGGCATCTAATTTCCGACGCCAAGGCTCTAATTTTGTCCAAATAATTGAAGGTTTTTTCACCAATTAAGGTAATTATTACATAAAATCTGAATCAAGTTATGTTTTAATTATGCGCGAATATCTTTCAGAAATTGTTTACAACCTAGTTAGAAGACGCGCTGGTAGCTACACACGAGATTTTATATACCTGACTTGATGGTAACAACAATAAAATAATACGTGAAAGCTTAAAAAAAAACCGCCGTATAGTCAAATATCCCATGAGTTTGTTTTTAAATCCATCTTAAGACAGGAGTAACTAGCCCTTAGATGGACACACAAACATTTATTTTTTATATCATACAATCATGGACGGCAATCGAACGGCGCGGAAAAAAACCCTCGCCCCTCGACTTATACTTGGATACTCTGTGTTGAACAGAGACAAAACTATGCAAAAGCAAGTAGTGGAAATAAGAGAGCAATTTGAGCGAATTTAGTTTAATGAAATAATGAGACAGCCCCAAATAAATTTATTGTCTTGTTTTCCACGGGGTTTCCCATATATCTAAAGATAATAATTATCATAAAACGTGTTGCACTATGGAATAAGTAATAAAGCAAGTTATTCTTTTGAATAGAAACGAAAAAAAATCTTATTATTACCATACCAATACCTTCATAATATACATACGAGTTTAGAGTACCTTCATTCGGTTGCTAAGCCTTTCGTTAGTTCATATTTTATATCACATCGATAAGATAAAAATACCCCGATGAGATGTGATATTGAGTCTGATTCATATTTGCCTTTACGAACATTTATTAAGATGTGGGTACTTTTCTTTAAGTGATAAAAATAATACATCAAATTAAAAAATCATTATAATATTTTTGTATAACGGAAAACAAATCAGGTCCAAAGAATGTGAGCCATGCTCTTTTATAAGATATTTTTAAAGCCCCTTTCCTTCGGCTGGTTTTCAATGTTGCGCCTTCCCCTTTTCATCTCAAGATCTAAGTAGTTCCTGCAAACGTACTTTAGCTCATAGAGATTCAGCACCTAGAGATAGCGAAGAAGATGGTTATTCTGGCATGGTATAGATACATTATTTCGAAAATACTTTTTTTTAGATGGATCACCTAGACGTAGTAGACAAAAACATATGAAATTGTTCTATGGGACCACTTATAAATATGAATACCGCACGGTTGTCCCAACTAGAGAGATGGTTGGTTTGAAATGGTTTTTCAGTACGCTTCCGGTTACCGGTGACCGACGAGGGTAACAAGGACAAAGATAAATTACCCGGGACAGAAATAGCGAACAGCTATAAAATTTTCATCAAGATGAATTTAAACGAGCTGCTAGTATCAACAAATTTCACCGTCTCAAAAAAGGTATTGATTTTATGTGATTTTTATTGTTTTTGCCATATATCACAGATTTATTAAATGGATTTATCAATAGTTGGGAGTTTATTGTCAACAAGCGATAAATCGAAGGTTGAGAAAATATAATCAACTGTTTTATGGGGACTTTTTATTATAACTTTAGTAAAACCTCTTCAGTAACGCTATGAAAAACTTAATCATTTATAAATGGCGGAAAAATAACGATTCTTGTTAAAATGATCCAATATAGTGCGCAAACCTCTTAACACACTTGTCATACAAAATCGGTTGGTTCCAGAAATGAAAATGGAATCATTTCTGATTTGCGAAGACCATTTTTATTTTCATTTTATGCGGGTCCAAATCACTTAAATATTTTATATTAAATGGATATAAATAGCGACCAATTCAACGATTGCACTAACACATTCCCACTGCTGACGGCGCAAGAACTGGAAAACAATCCTCATAATGTCAACCCTTGTAAGTTCAATAGACAATGTTTTAGTTTACAAGTAAAATAGAAATATCATACAGAAATGCTGTGCAATTTTCAAAACGATAGTTCTTACCGTCGTAGTGTTTTACTGGTTCGTACACACATATTTTCTTTACAATTGTTATGTTTCTTATAGTTAAGATCCTGTGCTGTTTCAGGTGTTTGCGGTATGTGTGTACTTGCTGACTGCAGTGAACCTGGGGGAGGCCAACTTCGCTTCCGCCAGGTAACACGAGTGTTGACGATTTATTTATAAAAATAATATGGCATGGTGTTGAAAAAACAAGTTGCATTTTCGTATTCTTAGTAGAATATAATAGTATCTTTTAACATGCATTGATCCTAAGCCAAATGAAAAAAAATGTGCAATCATGCGCAAAAGGATCATTTGCACATGTTTTTGTGTTGTTTTTTTTTTCTAAAATTAAATTAAGTTCAGATTGTTGTGTATTTTTACCAGCCATGCTAGGGATATTTCCTGTGTTATGGCGGACCAAATGGAATGTATCTAAAGCGTTTTTTCGTCGATGGCATACTGACAATTATTTTATTCAGATTTTTAGTTTTTCTATGGCCATTTTTTATATTTATTGAATTTATTGTACATAATTAACATATTCTACTTAATACTAGCAGTAGGTATAATATAAATACAATTAATATACAATGTGTAGTTCCTAGTTTATAATAATTACCTCCGTAATTGAGAAGATTCGAAGATTAGATAGTACTACATATTTTTTTTTTAATCCTGAATGTTGCTGACACCTAAAAACACCTTATTGTTTCAGCTTTAGTTCCAGTTATCCTAGCTCCTATTCCAACCCTTCAAGTTATTTTCCCTCAAGCTCTTTTTTCAATAACCCGAGTTCCTATTCTAACTACCCAAGCTCATCTTCAAACAACCGAATTTCTTTTTCCAATTATCCAAGTTCCTATTCTAATTTTCCCACCTCCTATTCAAATAACCCAAGCTCCTATTTCAGTAGTAACCCAAGCTCCTATTCTAGTAACCCAAGTTCTTATTTTAATAACCCAAGATCCTATTTCAATAACCCAAGCTCCTATTACAGCTACCCAAGCTCTAATTTCAATAAACCAAGTTCCTATTTTAATAACCCAAGCTCCTTTTCCAGAAACCCAAGCTTCTATTCCAGTAACCCAAGCTCCTTCTCCAATAACCCAAGCTATTATTCCAGAAACCCAAGCTCCTATTCTAGTTACCCAAGCCCGTACTCCAATAACCCAAGCTCCTTTTCCAGTAACCCAAGCTCCTATTCCAGAAACCCGAGCTCCTACTTCAATAACCGAAACTCTTATTCCAGTAACCCAAGCTCATATTTCGATAACCCAAGCTCTTATTCTTATTACCCAAGTTCCTACTTCAATTTTCCGAGCTCTTACTACAGTAACCCAAGCTCATATTTCGATAACCCGAGCTCTTATTCTAATTACCCAAGTTCTTACTTCAATTTTCCGAGCTCATATTTCAGTAACCCAAGCTCCTACTTCAATTATCCAAGCTCGTACTTCAGTAACCCAAGCTCCTACTCCAATTATCCAAGCTCCTACTCCAATAAACCAAGCTCCTACTCCAATAATCCAAGCTCCTATTCCAATTATCCAAGCTCCTACTCCAATAAACCAAGCTCCTACTCCAATAATCCAAGCTCCTATTCCAATTATCCAAGCTCCTACTCCAATGAACCAAGCTCTTTTATCAGTGATCCGAACTTCTCTTTCAATTAACCAAACTCGAATTCCATTAATACCAGTTCCTATTCAAATATCTACTTTTCTTATTTTACTCCAGCTCTTTATACCAGTAACCCTAACTTCCTTTCCAATTTTCCGGGCATTTTTAGAAACACCAGTTAGTATTTTGGACACTTTGGCACACCTTGATCCAACCAGGTAAAAATGTTTAAAAAATATGGCGTCGTTGTATTTAGAATCATTATCCCTTACTCTGTCAAAGTTTTTATTTATCTTTATAATTTATATTACAAAATATATTTTGTAATATATTCAAAATGGACTGTAATGAGTTCCATTCGTTTTTATTGTTGTGTATCATATTTTTCGACAGTTTCCGTGAGTTGGAAAAAAATATGGATGGGTTTAAATGAAAGGTCACCTCGTCATTTTACTCCCACGAAATAGAATAAAAAATAATTTTATAAATCTCTTAAAATTTATTTTTAATTATTTATTGGATTTCATCTATTAATGGTGATTTTAAACATGTTTAAGAGAAATATCTTAAATCCGTAATTACAATACTTAGCACAATTTACATATCACCATTTTTATGAAATATCACCTCGAGAGCATATTTAAAAACACCTTAGAATCTCAGTATTAAATCATTATATTGATTTCATCTTTTGTAAGAGTGCGAAAATCAATAAAAATATTTTTTTTCCAGTTTTTAGGTCCTGGCAGTCACAAATCAATATTCATGAAGGTCTACATGTGCAAAACATGTATATATACCATGGCCATTGCCCATCCTCCTATGAAGACGGATTTCAATCGAGGGATGAAAATGCCTTGAATTTTGATTTTTAAATAATTATAGCATTGGTGTTATACTAATAAAAACAACTTAAGTTACTGCATACCAAATTTGACTTATTATTTATTTATTTCAAAAAGGTAAAAAAAATATTTCTACTGCCACTGCTTTATCCACCTAGATGTAAGCGGAGTACATTATTGTTATTCATTGGCCAAACCAAAAACATATTCCTATTAATAAATAGATGTATTTTTCATCCTTGATAGAATGGCTTTTCGGCGTTGGTCGTCAAGTAGTAAACCCCGGAACTGAAAGAATTCAAACTGTTATATTACCCACGTGTTTAAGTTACGCTTTAATATTTTCGTTGAAAGGAATTCAAATATCTAAGAAGATTAAGTCACTTTAAAAATAAAGAATAAAACATTACAATAAAATTACAATTACTAATTGGGGTGACTTAACGTAAATAAAGCAGATGCTACATTCTGGATCAATGAAGAAAATGAGTTCACTTACATGGTTTTTGCCGATCCAGTCCCGCCCATGTAAGTGGTACTAATATTGGAGCAATTGGCATCGACAATTTCTCCGTAGCCATTGCACTTTTGTGCCACGAATCCCTCATGGCCGAGGGAGTCCCCGAAGAAATTTAGTGATTACAGAGGTCAACATTGTCACACCCGGGGTTGTTATTTCCCCCGTTAGGGTAGAAGTCAGCTGTGCCGGTGGGGAGGAATAAAGCGTTGAATTCAATGCTGGTGTGGATAATCTCCACGTATTTCCCATCTTCAGGTTTTATTTTGTCTGGAGAATCCTCCCAAAATTTCCTGGGTGGATCAAGACCTGCAAAAATAACCTAATTTTTGGCATCGTGCTCATAGGTTCTCAACCTTATTTTGCCCACCGCCCACTTTGAGAATGTTTTTTTTTCTAGCGCCCCCCCCACGATTAAAAAAAAAATAATTATTATAATAATTGGCTAATTTATATAGCGCCGTTTTCGTGACAGAAATATCACATAAGGGAGCTTTTACTTACCATCTGTCGCGGATCTGAAACAGCTATTGACAAGATTATATTTAAACATGTAATTACACTGTAATATTGTATGGTCGTAAGATAGGATATGACTCCTATCCTATTTCGGAGTTTAAAGAAAAATGTTTCAATGAGAACAATTAAAACGAATACTTAAATATATTGAAGTATTATCTAGTATCTTCTACTGCCCCCCTGAAAGTCTCAAACGCCAACAAGGGGGCGTTATCGCCCAGGTTGAGAACCTATGGTTTAGCTAATTATTTGAATTCTTATTTTGACTTTTATATGATTCGATATAGAGAATTTCATTTACTAGATCATCCCATGTCTTTTCGGGGCGCCTTTGTCATCTTGTTTCTATCCACGTGGTATAAAAAATAATATTTTAAACATATTTACCAGTAACGAAATCGACTTTGCATAGTTTACAGCTCCTCTCAGCCCAGCCGGTCACGTGACTGCCGAGGATGTGCCCGATGATGTGGATTTGAGAGAAGGGGAGCCCGAGGGTGGACAGCCAGTCCAAGAAGGAGGCCACGAAGATGCCCACCAAGGGGGCGTTGGCCACCACGCCCTCCTCTTCTCCCCCCGTGCCGGCGGTCCAGTCCACGATCACTACGTTGAAGTCTCTAACGGCCAGGAACGCTGGATTTTTTTTTTAATAGATGTTTGTCCTAGCCTTAATATTTAAACAAAATTTCTAGAACCTTAAGGCAGTCACACATAAAATTCTTTAATATCCCAGCCTATAAAACCGCTTACGGACAAAAAAGTTTTAAGTACAACGCCACTAAGCAACTCAATTCTCTGCCCAGCACCATTAGAAACATACAAACCAAAAGCTCCTTTAAAAACAATATCATTACTCACCTTACAAACCAAGTTTAATTTAGTTCTTAATATGTAGATTCTTAATCTTCAAATTTGTCATTTACTTATATTATTTTTATTTTTATTATGTACTCGTAAGTACCATATTTTCGATATTAACATGTTACTATGTAGCTAAAATAAACACTTTTGCAAATTGCCATCCCAACACAGGCTTATGCCTAGTGGGATGGGCAATTTACCAACTAATAAAAAAATGTATGTTCAGGTAAAATAATTAAAAATAAATAAAAAATAATAATATATAAAACATTTGTTTTTAACCACAATTTATTTTTGTTTTTAAATAAAAAGTGGTTAAACAAAGTTTATGTATTCTAAGCTGAATAAATGAAAAATATTTAAAAACTTTCCTGACAATTATTTTGTTTTAATTAGTGAAGCTGAATAATTATTTAAACTTGAGATAATATTGGGCATCAATAAAACAAATGGCTAAATATTTATTTATTTATTTAAAATGATCAAACGAATTCTCGTTCAATTTTTCAAACACAGCGGATCGCAAAGCAGAGGCGGTTTCTTCTCCCTCGTACTCTAAAGGATAACTCTTGTCATATCCGAAGAGAATCAGTGTAGGGTACCCGGTTACGCCGTAATACTTTGCAAATCTTGGATACTTTTCCGCATCGAGTGCGGCAAATTTTGCGACTCCCTAGAAGAAAGAAAGATATGTATTGACAGCCTCAATATTTTATAACCATTAAACTCATCATTAGAATATTTATTTTTTTGTAGTGAATACCGCACAAGAGTCCCATCTGCTCTCAACCGTCTGGAGCCAGTAAGACTATGCCATCCCCAATTGGGGTATGTTGTGAGGCTGAAGGTAGTGGGGAGGGGAAGGATATGGGAAAGAGGAAGGTTGGGAAGTACCTGGCTATTCAGATCTGGTCACCAAACACGGCTAAAGCCATTTCAAGCGACGTTTAGATTCTGAATGGGGTCTTTCACCAGGGCGATACTTAGAGTTTCCACCACTTTGAATTATAATAATAAGAGCACCGGCTAGTAGCTGAGTTGAAAAACGCGTCGAATTCCCATCCGGGCGTCGTTAGTTCAATTCCTCTGCTAGCTAAGTCCTCCATCATTGCACAACCAACCATTTCTGCTTATTATGAGATGGTAGTAGGAGTTTTTCAATCATTGTCAGGTTATTCGTAATCCGGGAATGTTTGTCTTTCTTTTTTAAAAAAGGAGAGCAATACTCTTAGCGTATATGCCAAACCTTTGAAGCCTGAAGGAGGCTTGTCCATATAATAGGTTTCCATCAACACTAGGAAAGGGAAACGAAGATGTCAGCGATGGTGATGACGGGCACTACTCACATTCAATGCTTTGGCCGCTTTCAAGAACTCTGGCTTAAATTCTTTACAGAATTTGCACCATTTTGCATAGAACTCAACCAGCCAGAACTCCTCATTCGGAGCAACCCACTTGTTGAAGTCATGGGGTGTTAATTCCTTGACGTAGCGTGACTTATACAAATCACAGGAGATATTGTTGAAACAAAGTATCGATAGCACTGAAATAGTAAAATTAATTAATTAAATTAGTAGTTTATATTAATGTATGTGGGTTAGCAGTATTCAGCAATGCTCTCTTTGAGTTTTATCGAAAATACGTCTCCTACATGATTTTGCTCACTTTAACACCCGTCTTTAAACAATAAATATGCAAGCTGGTTATGATGATACAATACAAACAACTCGAACTTGAAATTGCGCAATATTATGGTGGAAATAGATCTCTCACCCAATAAACACAACTTTTTAAACATTTTGTATGTCAGATTTGCGGATTGCATCTGACAAACAAAAAAAAACTGCATTCGACTTCCATCCAACCCTACAAGTGCGGTGCTACTTAAGTTAAATAAACAATTATTACAGAGATATCTAATCACATTTTGTTGTGTTACATTCATATTTTTTCTCCAAAAAATCCTAGTCTGCGGGTTTTTTGTACATAGCATGTATTTTTGTATATGCATGGATAGAATTTATGCTATCGGTTTGTAAATGATTAACATCAGAAACAGGTATTATTATCGACGTGCAACAATCTTTTTTGGACGCAAAATGATTTTTCTTTTACCAGACGAGATTATATTAATATAAGTTCTAAATAATTTCCTTTGTGAGTACATTTGATACGTATAAACGAGCGAGAACTTTAAAAAATTGAAGCCGAAATATGTGTTCAGAAAATTATCAATTAAAATAAATAAATTTAGAGTCTTTTAAAATCCCTACCTACCCAATAAAGTACCTTACTATAATATATTTTGGCAGATATTCTTTTAAATTAGAAATGAATGGATTGAAGTTACTAATATTTTTTTCTTTGTATGTCAAGTTATATCCCGTGATTTTTTACGGGTAACAATTGACTGGTAAAGAATATCAATATTTTATAGATTGATTTTTTAGTGTTGCCGCGTTATCAATATATTATATTTTTGTACACACCATTGTATGGAAGCAATCTTCTCACTTAAAGTGACCAGCGCGATGGCTCTATCGAAGCCAGAGTAAAGTTAGCCTCTCAGAAGCTGGCGATCTGTATGAGACACGCAGATATTTAACCCAAGACTCTGCAGAAACGGGCGGTCCGTTTGATAGATTCCCCTATCTTAACAATGACGGAAATGCTGTCCTTGTTCTACCGATATTTCAATAGAAGATGTTTCAAAGAACTTGCGTTATTGATCCCTTCGGCACCGGTAAACAGCTTGAAAATTTTCCAAACACTCTACCAATATTTTTAGACGGTTGACATTCGACAAATGAGAACGGATCGCTTCTATGACTCGTTCTGTGTTCAAAAACTCGGCCGTGGAAGGATTTGCCGGTCTCTGTGTTATCTCTCTTCTACAACATAGACCTCCTTAAGACCCAGGATCACTCCTTCCTTTTTTTAAAAGACCCTCTACCCAGAATCCTCAAATATAACATAGGCCCTGAGGGAAATTATTTCCTGTATAAAGTGTATGTAAAAATACAAAATATGGCTTATGCGAGAGTTTCCCAATGCCATACCAACCGTTGGTCACTTAGCAACTCTTGCAAAGTACTGAAGAGCAAGTTGTTTTATGCCATTTTTTTTAATATTTCAATGTTAATCATTTTTACTCCAAATAACTTTTAGCGAGAGGATCGCTCGATCTGCACAGTTCCGTGACTAAAAATTGCCCACCGTTATCATCGGCAGTTTCTCGTGTCCAAGGAGGACTGTATAGCAGGATTTATCGGCTTACTTTAGTACACAGCTACAACAGTTAAGCAATATTACGTAATATCAATAGAGTTTTGCTCGTAAACGTAAGGAACGGGTTCTTATTAAGTTATTGCGCACATAAATAGAAAATTTAAATGGGTTTGTATGATAAGAGGTATATAACGTGCACTACCCAGGTTTTTTTTTAATTTTAAAGGAATTGTATATTTTTTTGTAATATGACAGATGCATTATTCTTATTTCTTATATGTACTAGTTGTTCCGTTGGGTGAATAATACCCTACTGATCGTCAACCTCCAATTAGAGAGAGCACAAGAAGAAAAAGCTATTATTTATTCTGAACAAATTAAAGTATTGTTTACGTTTAACCGAAATTTGGTCGAAGATACGATCTAAGACAAAAATAATGACGTTTCTGAATTAATTTGGCATAACGCTTTCTAAATGCCTTAAAAAGCGTTTGCCATATTGCAGAAGCTATTAAAACATCCGTTACACGTTGTTCAATATCATAAAAGTTTTTCCGGAACGAATATGAAAAATCGTTTAAAGTTTTACAAAGTGTGCAATCTCTTACGAGACTAATAAAAATAAATTAGAAAATATTTTACTATATTGGAAAATTATTCACACACACATTGGTACATATTCATATACTGGGACGTAACTTTAAACTTTCCAAGACAACAGTAAACATAATAAAAAATATGGAAGTGGGTTGAAATTTTAAACATTGCAAAATATATCTTGCAATCGTTGTTTTTATTAGATGATACAAATTAAAAGTTATTTTTAAAATCACCTTAGATTATGAGAATTTATAATAAGAACGTGGTTTTCAGAAAATGTTTTTTTATTGATTTTTAAAATAAATGGAACCATAACGTACATTATTTCATAAATATTATTGTTCTAGTTGTTGATATAACTTGAATTGCAAAGAAAAAATATTAGTTCCCATTTTAAATAAAGAATAATGTCTACTAAAATACACCATAATTTTATTAGGTATGAGGATGGTAGATACTTTATTAGGTATGTAGGGATTTAAAAAGATTCTTTCCAAAATTTGATCAGTTTAAAATTTGAAAAGTTTACATTCATACGTACATGCGTACTCACACAGATAATTATTTATACTTAATTGTATTGGATTAGTTTCAGGTTCCCGTGTAAGAAGTTAGAATTCAATTTTTTATCGATGTGAAAATTAATAGTAAAAAACACAGCAAAATATTACTTATAACTAATGTCACTCGAAAAATGAAAAAAAAAAACAAGTTAAAAATTGGTCTTTGGGCACCCAAAATATTAAAGTAAATATCTGAAGCAACTCGTTAAATCGTCAAGAATCGTTAAATTAATATATCTGTTTGATTTTTCGGTTTCCAAATACCTATCTCAAACCAACTAACCAACTATCAACTACTAACCATCACGCCGTTTCCTCGCAGGGGTAGGCAGAGAAGACGGACCGCCATTCAACTCTGTCTTGGCACGCACTCCTTGCTTCATTCACATTCATGCATCTTATAATACATACTCATCTGTTATTCTGACTCTTCGTAATAATACATTCTCAAGTACCTTCTCAAAGATAATTTATAATCAATCGAGATGTTGCAAGCAGTGGGTACAAAAAATTAAACGTTTTAAGTGCAATTCCTTTTATCATGTAATCGGTTTTGCCCAAAAGCGACAGATCATATTATTATAATCAATACATGGATATAATTGTTCGTTAAAGGAGTTTTCTCCGATTAATGTGGACTACCCAACAAAAAAGATTAAATATTATCTTCCGGTTTTTCTTTTAATAGCATTACTGCATTAGAGATTATATTATTATGTGACCATACAAATCAGTGATAACGCGTTTGATAAGATAATCGTTTTTTCAATGAATTTACCGCAAAATAAATTCATATAAATACAACACACTAATTACCGCTAACTATCATTAACATTGAAAGTATCTGTGAATTGGGTAGTAAAAAAAACTTTTATTTTATCTTATAAAAAAATTATAAAATGAAAATCACCTTCATACTTTCAGTTTTCAGTTTAGTGGCTTTTGATAAGAAACAATAAACTTGATCTTCATCTTAGTTATAGCTTGCTTTATGGCTAATACTATTCAGTCCTAATAAACATGGATTCATTTTAGAAAAAAATAAAATAATCAGAAAACCATTCTCCTTATAAACAAATATATAACCCAAGACTATTTAAATAGTATTTTCATATGTAACATGCATTTGAAAAGTCGTTTGCTTTTTATTTCTTCGTTTGGCTGTAAATTAATTTCGTAAATACAGAATTTATTTAATTCTTGGAAACCCGTTGTTACGGAAATCCGGCGATACCGCTGCGTATCGCTGGTTCCATTTCACACTCAATTTCTCACAACTCAAAAGATTTTTTCCGGCCGTGCCTTAGAAAATTTTGCCAAAGACGCGTACTAAGAGTTATAGTAAATCAACTCGTCGTTCCACTAACGAATTTTACAACTTAAAAAGCTGTAAAAAAAAACAATAGATATAAATCTAATTAGGTACAACACCTTTTTTTGCAGCCCATGCCATTTCCATCAGCAATGAAAATGCACGGTTCGATGCAGAAAAGGAGTTCTAACAGTAAACCTTGCATTTGATATAACACGTTTCATGTTTTGCGTGTGCCATTTATTTATTAATGTGTTTTTTTTAAAACAGGGACAATCCCACCGAGGCCCAAATCGTAACTTATGGGGATGAAGCCAGTCTCCCGGCGTCGAACTTCAGAAAGGACAAATCTGTTAAAGTGTTTCTTCACGGATGGAATGCAAACGTCAACTCGCCTATTAGCCAAAAGACAAAGAACGGCAAGTTTTTCTTATTTTGTTTCTTAAAGTAAGATGGAAAAAATGTTTGTCTATTTACACACGAATAAAGGTATATAAAAAGTATCAATCAACATCGTAGAAGCTAAACCGATATGACCGATGTTCTGTGTTCATAAAAAATAGTATATATTAATACATTTATTATTTACGCTGCGGTTTGAATTGCATTTGCAAACTGTTTAGTCATACCGAGGCCAGCCTATAAGGAAGGATGTTCACCTCTTCGTAGATATTTGGATAAGAATAGATAACCACCTTCTTAGCACCATCCTCCCTCTTTCAGAGCATATTCCGATCACTTTTCGATTACTTTCCGATCACCATCTTACCACCTTCTAATCATCTATTGACTGTCCTCCGACAACCTTCCGATCACCATCTTACCACCTTCTAATCATCTATTGACGGTCCTCCGACAACCTTCCGACCACCATCTCTGAACATATTTAAACCACCTGACATCGTCAAACCACTTTCTGCCTAACTGACCATCTTGTAACCCCATTTTGATTTCCCTTAGGAGGTATCCTGATCAATATTTAATCATCTAACCCAGTCATTCCCAAAGTGGTCTATATCGACCCCCAGGGGTCGATTCCGACCTGCAAGGGGTCCACGTCAATGAAAAAAAAAAATTGGGGTGCATGAGACGTAAATGGGGGTCCATGGGAGTGGATTACATTTAGGCAGGCCGTCACCAAAATGTTGGCTTCCCGCAAATGTAATAATCCATCTCACAGATGGTACTTACGTAATACTATCTTATAATGGACTTTAATTCCCTAATTATATTAATAATAATAATTTTTGTGGAAGATTTTTGCCGATTTGCTAGTACTTTTCAATTTCAAATCTCTACCGACTAGTGCTTTTTTTTCGGAGGGTAAATTTTGTTGATTTGCTAGCACTTTTTGGGAGAGGATTTTTTGTCGATTTGCTAGTACTTTTTGATTTCAAATCTCTACCGACTAGTGCTTTTTTTCGGAGAGGAATTTTTGTTGATTTGCTAGCACTTTTCGATTTGGGATCTCTGCCGACTAGTACTATTTTTTGACGAGTTCGACAACAATTGAAGTGTTCACCGCGAAGGGTTCATTTCAAAGAACTTCAAGCGTTCCTGAAGCGTTTACAAAACTTTGAAGTTTTTCCCAACGCTAAAAAAAATCAATACTAGGAAAGCAGGGGGTCTATACAAAACAGAAAAAAATCGACAAGTGGTCTACGGGACAAAAAAGTTTGGGAACCTCTGATCTAACCATATTTTAACCATCTTCCGGTTGCCTCTTGACAACCTTGTAACAAGAACAAATTTTCAGCATTCCCCCCGTTATTAGATGTGAACATGATCCTCGTCGACTGGAGCGCGGGCGGGTCCGGAGAGGAACCTACCGTCATCTCCAACGTCCCCCCGCGGGCCAGTTCGTGGCCGCCTTCGTGGACTGGCTGTCCGCCTACGCGCTGGGGAACGACGCGGTCCACGTGATCGGCGCCAGTGTCGGCAGTCACGTGGTCGGCTATGCCAGAAGGAACGCGCAGAAGGGAAAGATTGCATACTTGACAGGTAAACGAATACTGCATTTGCCACAGTGCGTCTGTGTTTATTTGGATCGAAAACCGCACTTGTAACTACTTTTCCCCCAGTCTCTTGATTTGGGTTTTGAATTGTGAACGCAAACTAGGTGATTATAATGAAAAAAATGTTCATTCCAGGGATAGAATTGTCTCCTTCCAAGTAAAATCATAATAAAAAATGAGGATTATAGATTATAATTATCCTTTTTGCTACACAACCTACCACTCTCATATTATAAAATTTATATCATAAATCACCATTTATCCATGTCGGCTAGTCATCTAGTTACTTCAAATAAAAAGTGATAAATAATATCATAATAATATGTATATTGAAACGTCATCATAAGTTGAACACTCCAATCAAATTTAATTGTGTTGAAGGTTATTGGGTTATCGAAACAGTGATTATTTATCAAGAGGACAATCCTCCCGTAGAACTATGATCTATGTTCAAACGTATTATATATTTTATTTATTTATTTGCGGCAGCGAAAGAATGAGCAAATCATCTAAGTACAATGTTGGTGTTCCGCATACTTTATTCCACTAAATCTGAAAACTTCGGCCACCAAAAGGGCCATTACACGGGTTATGGGAGTTATCACTCGTCCAAAATTGTTTTATAGGAAGGAAAGAAATTTATGAAACGTGACGTTATATAAAATGAAAAAAATATCGGTAAATAGACCCTTTGGATGAGCGATATCTTTTGAGGAGATCTAAAACAATGTATTACATTTTTACCTAACACCCATTTCTGGGTTTAAGTTAAAACTTTGTAAAAAAACATCTAAATGGTTTTATTAAGTCAATGTAAAGAAAAAAAAATGACTCCGTGATGAAAAAAAAATGTTGATGGTTTTGTTTTGAATAGGTTTTTTTTATAAATCTTAGAGAAAGAAAAAGAAGAACAGTGTACACATGTATTAGAATTAAGAGACATTCCTCTTAACAATCATGTATTCAGTCAATACGACAAATTGATGTCTCGCACATGATCATTCTTCTCATATCTGTGGCTCACACATCTGCTGTCCACATTAACGTTAGATAAATTTTTCATAAAATGGGAAAAGTTATTTGTTTTTTAATTAGTAAGTGAACATATTAAAAGATTTCATAAGACAAATACAAAAATATTAATACTCAGGAAATATACCTACACACGTGAAAATTTAACGATTAAATAGTGTTTTGACATTTTTCAGTTATTTCCCTGGCATATGGAGAAATCGCTGATTTCAGATGGGAAAATTTACGCAGTGATTATAATCCAAGGAAAAGCGTTAAGTTTTACTTATACACAAGGTAAGCCACCTATTCCGTGACTTTTTTGTTCTTATTAACACTGCATATTTTATCAACAAATTATTATTGTCAACAGTGTTTAGCTAACGAAGTAATATTTTTTTACTCATCACCGATGTAATTTATCACTAATGTTTTTTCTTCTGTTATTAGACACGATTGAACTAATGACATTATTAATACAAATATTTTCTTTCTTCTTTAAAATTTAGTTAGTATTCCTTTACATATTTTATCTCTTTTTCGCTGTCATTTTATTATTTTTATTTCACACATATTTTACAATTTTAACATAGGTTAATTATATTTTTTTTACTCCTGTTATTTGTTTTTTTTTCTCCTACATTATGTATCTAGTAAATTATAATGTTACCGTTATTACAGACTACCCAACATTTTACAGAGAGTAATCTAACCTTGAGTGTCCTTATGTTGTAATGATTTTGTTCATCATTCATATAAATATATGAGTCCCATGGGTGTGTTAAATACATGTATTATTTTTTAACTTTTATAGACAAAATCAGGACACACCTCGACAGGTATTCAATGGTAATTTAGATCATTTATTCGCATCGGGTTTTCGAGATCTTCCTGTAAAAGTCCTAGTCCACGGCTGGAAGAGTAGTGCGACTCATGCTTCAAATATACTCGTTAAAAATGGTGAGTCTCAAACAAAACTTTTTTTGCACAAATTAGGTTAGTTAACTGCTTTTTAAGACGAACTGTACTGCCGTATATACATCTTAGCTGTGGACACAATACCCAACAGCGCAATGGAACAAGTTGAGGGTTTTCTACAACAATCCCTATAGGTAACTTCTGCAACTTCCAAGGTTTTGCAGTGCCTCTACAATGTTCACCGAAAAGAGGGTGCACTCATTCCCCGCCTTACTTCGCCACCGACTAGCCAGCTTCTGGGGCAGGACACGGAACTCAACCAACGTCAGTGTCACGGCTGCATCTGTATCTCTGATCGGTGGGTGCAGATGATGATGATGTTATTATATTCATATTTTGTTAACGTTATTATGCTCGTGGAATATGGTAGATTGGGTATTGCACTAACCGCCCAATTGCGGTGGTATAAAAACTTTGAATAAAATGAATTTGCAATTTCTTTTCTTTGCAGTTAAGATGTAAGCCTTATCTTTTCCTTATTGAAGTCGTTTGTCTAATTAATATTTCAATATGTTTCAGCATTCTTGAAACACTATGACGTGAACGTGATCGTGGTGGACTGGCGATCCGGAATGGACGAGAACCCCTCGGACCCTCTGGCCGTGGCATTCGGCGTCTACCTCGCCACGTTTCTGGAGTTTTTGGGGTTGGCTGGCGTTCCCCCGAGCCGGGTCCACGTGGTGGCCCACAGCCTGGGCGCACAGGCCGCGGGGCACGCTGGGAGGTATTGCAGGACGGGGAAAATAGGATACATTTCTGGTTAGGTACTTCTTGACATCTACGAGGAGACCCGAGTTCCCAGGTCCACGCGGTCCTGTGGTAGTTTAGAACCCGGATCTGTCAATTCATTGAATCTGCACATTCTACAGATTCGTTCTGCTTTTGAAGGTTGGATACGGGACCTATAGGCCTTTCTCGTGTTACTTTCTCATGTAACTTGTTGAGTGCGAGAATTAACGCATTTTACAAATTACATTTACAGTTATTATAAATTTTGCCGCTAATTCCATAATCAAATCTGTAATAATTTTTTAATATTTATATTGTTTCGAAACACAATATATGGTATTATAGCATAAAATTTGATGGTAAAATATTTTTTTGCAGCGCTGGATCCTCCCGGAGGGACGTGGGAAAACTCAAATTTCTGCATCGGCCGTGGGGATGCTGAATATGTGGAGATTATCCATACATTCATCTCTGGGGGGATGCTCATCTACCCTTACGGTCACGTAGACTTCTATCCTAATGGGGGCGAGATGCAGCCAGGCTGTCTATCCTCTGACTACTGGTGTCCGCACAACAGGGCTTACGAGTATTATGCAGAGTCCATTGGCTTGGAGAATGGTTTTGTCGGACGGGAGTGCAGAGACTTGAATGAGTTGAGCCACGGAGCCGGATGTAACAGTTTGAATCGAACACTGCAGATGGGAGGACATTCCGCGAAAAACGCGTAAATATAAATTTCCTACATAACTACTAACTATATAGATTCTTGATATTTAGAATGTAAACCTCGTTTAGAGTGTCTACCTAATGTTTATGTTTTATTGTCATATGACTTATCAAGATGATTACATTATATTCTCGTAAAAAAGGTATGCAAAGATAAATTTATTTTGTTTTGCAGGTCTGGAATATTCATTCTGGAAACAAATCATTGGGAGCCTTTCCATAAAGGCTTTTTTTGATAAGAAGAATGAAAAAAAAATGACAAATTCTACTCCTCGCCTAACTGACAGCTTTGTTGAATAGATAAATTTTATACACAGATAATTTGTTTCTGACAAAAATAAATACGAATTATTTTTTATTAAATAATTACATTAAAAAAAGTATTGCATACGAACTATAGGATGAAATTATTTATTCTACGTCTAAGATTAAGTATATATTACCTTAAAATACTTGCATAATACACGTATATATGTCATAAATAATGTAAAGTGATTGTGATTACGCAAACATAAGAAATAACATGATATGAAATCTTTAATTTATCTAATTAAATTTAGAAAATGATTGGATATTTTTAGAAGATCTGCTGCTTTTGGTAGCGTCTTGGGGGGATACTTGACCTTCACTACTTTCCGTGCTGGGGGCTTCAGAAGACGTTTCTGTTTTATTTGTTTTTCCGAAATTGAATCCGAGCAAGCTGGAAAAGAAGGCAATACCCTCCTCTGCAGAATCGTTGACAGCTTGAAGGATTTCAGCTGTATTGATGCCTGTAGGGGTATCAGGGTCTGGTTTCAGAGCACTGGAATAAAAAAAAAGTTTTTTACCACAAAAGCGTTTTAATTGCTCGCAACTGTCTGGAGCCAGTGGGACTATTTGATAATAATTCGTCTCCATTTGGGGTATGTTATGAGGCTAAAGGGAGTGGGGAGGGGAAATGTATGGGGGAAATTGAGAAGTGCTGTTCAAATCTGCTAACAAAACATGGCAGTTGCCATTTCAAGAAAAGTTCCGATTCTGAGTGGTCGTCTTTCACAAGGACGATACACAACAAATATAAATAAAATGAAAGAATGTAATTTCAATGATATATTAAGTGGAGTTACTTAAATATTAAGTAAAATATTTAGGTATTTAGGATAAATTATTTTAAGTGGAATTTATTAAATATTTAACAAAATTGCGTAACCATTCGTTTGTCAAGTGAAATTTATCGATTCTAGGTTGAAGTGTTTCAAACTTTCTTCACATTTTTTAAAACATTTTAATAATCCCCTTCAAACATCAATTCTGAGCCCTTTTCAGCTTTTGAACAATTTTTTGACAGCTTACAAGCATAAAAATATGACCGTTACGCTTTCCAGTTAATCATAATTTGTTCGAAAGCCGAAATGAACAAACAATCGGCGTTTAGCGGGAAGTTTATTTGTTTGAACAGCTGTCATCCATAACGGTCATCAAACTTTAACATTACGCTGACGGGCCGAGAAACGGCAATTTACGGGGACCGGTATTTGAAAAAATCTAAATCTCGTTGATGGTCCATTTGATTAAATTTAATGGCAGTTCGAATAAACGCCGCTTACTCCCCAGTGACGTAAAAAAAATTTTGAACTTACAAAAATATTGTAAGTTTAATTGTGTTATTATGTTGTCTATGCACTTTGCGGCGGCAACACGTGTTTATGTATGTTTCGTGGTTTTTTCGGTTTTAGTTTAAGAAAGGCGGAATTTGTATCATTTTTTGACAACAGTTAAATTGTGTAACGAAATTGTGTAAACAGTGTAGAACGTTTAGTAGATTATCAGTATTTGCTTCGGTGAAATCAACAATCTTGCAATGGTGTTGATTTTTACTGTTGCAATTCAAATGTTAGGGTGGCAAATGTTAAAGAAACTATATCAAATGTGTTTAGGAAACAGGCGGTAACTCTAAAATTTTGTGAAAATGACACTTAATATAATTGTTATCTTGACTAACTACAAAAAAGGCTATAAAAATGTGATTCGTATCGAATCATCCAGTTTCATTGTTTAAATTTAAGAGTATCTTAAATTTACACCAAGGGAAAAATCACTTGACCTCGATAGGCATTTATGCCAAAATTATTAATTCATATTTCTCTAAAAAACATTATCACATAACTCTAAATTGATAACATTAACCGTTCCTTGTTCTGAAATAATATATTTTTATTATTATGACAATTTCACGCTTGAAACGTTTTTTGCTTCTCCTGTAAATTAAAAATCTTTTTTTCCTGTAAATTTAACACAACCGATATTATTAATTTAGCAAACTAATAAAATTATCGAAGTGTCAAAACAGAATTGTTATGTGCCCTCGGGGTAAAATTATTTATTTGGCGGCGCTGTAAAAATTCTTCAATAATAATAATAAACCAACCTCAAATCCTCTTCCGTTCCGTTGGTCTTCATAGGTTCCATGGTCATGCCGTCAGCACCGGACCTGAAGCAGCCGATGGGGAAGTCGAGGGTCGGTTCTCCCAGCAGCGTGGGCTCAAGCTGCACGCATCCTCGGAGCCCGTCGGAGGTTGGCGCAAGTTCCGTGACCCTGGCGCAAAGTTGCGCCACGCGAGACACGATGTTCAGGCAAATAGGTTCTGGGTCCGGACCTGGAATTTCTCAAAGTTATCAATATTATATATCTTCGTTTTATCGATTTATCATTTATATCGTCGCTGGCTTAGCCTTTGAAATGCCGGATTACCGCGAGGTAAAAGTAACTTCAGTCGTAATTTCGTAATAATTCACTTGTGTTTTACAAAATGATGTTTTCGCCATCTTCTCAGATAATGAGTTTAAATATTAATTTGAATTGTATGTTAAAAGCATAAATGGTTTTTCTGGAATAGCGACTTATATTCGGAGAATCTCTCTCATGTCACAATAAAAAAGTTTGATTGAGAAATGTGAAGATTTTTTTGTCGTTTTATTATATTTTTGGGTAGTTAAATAAATTTTATTTCAAATAAAAATAATATCGGTTGAAGTTTTTGTGTAAATACAAACAGTAATGTCGCTCTGAAATTTGATTTTTCAGGTGTACAAACGTAAGAAAACTTTAAATATTTATTACTCGAATTGTACCGAACTTGTTTTGAATCGAACGATTGATTATTTTGTTGACAAGCGATTTCGTTCATTTAAATACGCAAAAAAACAGTTTTAATACTGTAAAAACATTGATGAATGCCCGGTGACCAAATGTAATGACTAAATGCACCTCCGGCACGCCAGAAATTAATTAGTGAAAAAATTCTAAGAAATTTTAAACACTTATAAAATCATTTATAAAAATAATCACCTTTGACAATCTGACTGTGAAGCAAGTTGGCGCCATATGACATGTTCACTGCGAATCCTTCCTCTTGTGAGATGTACTTCATCCGGACACAACCTGGAAATCAAGACAAAAAGTATTAGCAAATTTTAAAGAAACAAAAAAATTACGTTTTCGCACACGTTTCGCATCCTGTCAAAGATATTTGTTTTTAAAATACATCCAAAAATAATTAAATATCCACCTACCTGCCTTCTTACATTATTTGAGAATTGAACGTGAAAATGAAATACTTTTGACAATGACGTCAAATCGGTAATTCACACTTTTCATTTTTTTTACATTTTATCCTTTTATCCTTTTATCCTTTTATCCTCTTATCCTCTTATCCTCTTATCCTCTTATCCTCTTATCCTCTTATCCTCTTATCCTCTTATCCTCTTATCCTCTTATCCTCTTATCCTCTTATCCTCTTATCCTCTTATCCTCTTATCCTCTTATCCTCTTATCCTCTTATCCTCTTATCCTCTTATCCTCTTATCCTCTTATCCTCTTATCCTCTTATCCTCTTATCCTCTTATCCTCTTATCCTCTTATCCTCTTATCCTCTTATCCTCTTATCCTCTTATCCTCTTATCCTCTTATCCTCTTATCCTCTTATCCTCTTATCCTCTTATCCTCTTATCCTCTTATCCTCTTATCCTCTTATCCTCTTATCCTCTTATCCTCTTATCCTCTTATCCTCTTATCCTCTTATCCTCTTATCCTCTTATCCTCTTATCCTCTTATCCTCTTATCCTCTTATCCTCTTATCCTCTTATCCTCTTATCCTCTTATCCTCTTATCCTCTTATCCTTTTATCCTCTTATCCTTTTATCCTTTTATCCTTTTATCCTTTTATCCTTTTATCCTCTTATCCTTTTATCCTTTTATCCTTTTATCCTTTTATCCTTTTATCCTTTTATCCTTTTATCCTTTTATCCTTTTATCCTTTTATCCTTTTTATCCTTTTTATCCTTTTATCCTTTTATCCTTTTATCCTTTTATCCTTTTATCCTTTTATCCTTTTATCCTTTTATCCTTTTATCCTTTTATCCTTTTATCCTTTTATCCTTTTATCCTTTTATCCTTTTATCCTTTTATCCTTTTATCCTTTTATCCTTTTATCCTTTTATCCTTTTATCCTTTTATCCTTAAGTAATAGTCCACGTTAATCGCTGATTTTCGGTTTGTCAGCATTTGGTCAAATTTTCACGACCGTCATATTTTATCAAATTAACCAAAAAGAAATAGCCCGAACGCTGATGGACCGAGAAAATATCGAACTAACCTGGACCGCCGAGGTCTATGAAGGTGAGGTTGAAGTCCACGCAGCAGATGCAAGACGGTCCATCACAGAGGCAGTTCCTCTGGCCGCCAGGAGCTGCCACTCCGTCCTCTTCTGCTCTCAGTTGGGCAGCGTCTTTGCCAAGAAGACTCCATTCCAGTAGATCTGGAATATTAAAGATGTTGATTAAATATGGAGTTAGAGGTAGACTGCTAATAGATTTCATCCGTTTAAATAAGTTTATCGTAAAATTCATTTTTTCAATAGTAGATATTAAAAACATAATATTTTGTGCTCTTCGATTCAAAAATTGAACAGCGACCTCTGGCATCATGAAATTCGCACACATTTTTCAGTTAGAGATGTCAAAGTACCTACTCGTACATAACTGATTTCAGCTCGCTAAGTCGTCTCCATCAAAAGCTACGAAACTTTGGAATATTAATTTACTTTAAAAAAATAAGACAACACGCTGTTTGTTGTTATATTTCTGTAAGAAAAAGTTTGTTGAAACTCGAGCGAAGCCGGGTAATGATACTACCATCGGTACATATTTAATTAATACACAAATTACCACCATTAAGTATAATGAATTATACAAGCATCTATAATATGATATGCAAAGTGAGGTTTGCATTCGGCGAATATGACCGCAAAACTTTCTTCACATTACCCGGAGAGCCAGAGCCGGCGCCCTACTTCCTCCGGTGACGGTCGCTCCGCGGCCACAGAGCGGTATCAAGTTCACGTACTCGTATGTGGGCATATGGCCAATGTACGCGGTCTCGACCCGGCGAGAAAGTTCTTTGTGATTAACATTAAACTCGTGCATTATATTTTCCACGGGCCGCCCACGTCTAATTTCCCACTAATTTTAAAGGAAAGTATTTAATCCGGGCTATCGTCGGAGTTACTTTATGAATAATGACTAAACCATGTATGGATGAACGAAAGTGGTTTAATTATAAAATATTCTTGTTTGTGCATACCAAATGCGCGAACTCACTTTCTTATATTGTTATGGAAAATATTATATTCCAAATGTGTCGATTTAAATAACATAAATTTGCCTTCTCTTTTTCCATCTGAAACGATTGCCAATAACCCTTAAAGGGTGAAAACCAGAAATATTTAAAAAAATGTTAAGTCTGAATTACAATTTAAAATAGACTACCTTTGATTTTACTTAATAATGCGTTTTTATATGAACAAATAAAAAAAAATCGAACTAAATCCCCTCATCACGTACATGTTATTTTAAGTGTTTACATCGGTACAGTTTAGAAAATATAAACACATTAAGCTATCCATTAAAATGTATGGGAAATTCCTGAAATTTATTAATGAGCATATTATTGGGTAAACATTGGGTAAATTTGTATCAACGTTGCAGTAACTCCGCGCGATCTTCATCGTCAATCATGGACTTTAATCACATTAATGATCTACTTACCTACAATATTAGCCGCGTTGTTCGTGATAGTCAGGCAGCCAACTACCACCGCCATGGCCAGCAGTCCGTGTTTGTAAACAATCATTCTAATTGCTTAATCAACGGACACAGCACCGCTTAACCCTGCGTGTAATTAGCGCGGACGTGAGAAAATCCCGCCAGGAAGTCGCACTCCAAAAATATAGATGAACCTACTCCGGATTCGTACGAAGGTTTAATTTTATTTCCGAAAACCGACCGGCCGACTTTATTTGGAGTTGAGTAGTGCACTTTTTGAATGAAGTTGTATGAAGGATGGTTAGTTTGGAAAGTGCCGTTGATTTGTATTCAGCTGCGAAACGGAATGCGGCACACGGGCTGGCTGGCTGGAGAGGCACTGTGTTCAGCGCGTACTGCGCACTGTCGCCGGGCACTGGGCGGACTGGTCTCGGGGTGAGCAGAGGAGGCTTGTGAGGGGGCGGCCAGTGAGAGGAAGGAGGAGATATGCAGCCTCCAGCCTACAGCCTGCAACCAGTGTGCAGCCGCTTCGCTCTAGGCCTATAAGGGATGTTTAATTCAGGAGACGGCACACAACAGAAGATATAACTATTAAACACAAATACGTTTGCATTATATCGTCGTCGAACGCAAAAATGCCTCCCGTGTGTCGAAAACGTAATTGTTCAGGAGAAAATTAAAAACTGATTTTCGAGGGTTACAGATTGTTTTTTGAGACATCAAAAATACGCTTTGTAGTTTTAGATGCAGTAATGTATTTTCATTAATAAATCATTGAAACTTGAAGTACGAATTGAAACTCTACGCAATATCATGTCATTTTTGTAAAGTTGATCACATGCGATGTATTTTCCCGTTGACGACGATATGTATCATTAAAAAATAAGAAGCAGTTATTTGTTCTTCCTGAAAATAAAAAAGAAAGAATTTGAAAATGTATATGTTTTGAGCAGAATGTAACACACTACTCTTTTTTTATAATTATATCAAAATTTCACTCGATACAATAGGATCATTCCTACTAGATCTAGAAGGACAAATAAGAGTAAATTAGACTTAAGGGAGTGGGACAACGTGAAAAGGATGGGGTTGTGTGACACCTGCCAATGATTGATGGAAATACAGATAAAATGGTCTAGTACAGGAATTGGGAACTTATGGCCTGGTATGCCATTAAGTGTATCACTTTGAATGATTCGAAATTGTTCAGAATAAATCAGAAATACATATTTTTATTAAGTCCAGTTTTTCAAGTTATTACGTGAAATTGTATATTTTCTATTCTTTTAAAGTTTTAAAGTTTAATCAATTAAATTTTCTTGAATACCGACTAATTGGGTTGCAGCTAACTCAATAAGGTAAACTATCATGAAACGGTTTCCCATCCCTGGTCTAAGTCTATGGTAGATTTTTGTACAGTAAAAATGGGAAATTCTCTAGTAATAATAAGTTATTAACAATGTGTCATATTTTGTTCTGAGTTAAGTAAACCTTAACCCCGTAAAAAAGCTCAATTTGACGACTTAAATGTGTCATTTTAATAAAAGTATCTATCGATAATAGTTATGTAAGTATTATAAAGATGGGGTAAAACAAGTGTGATTTGATTATTTTTGTAAAATAAATGTCTAAATAAAATAAAATCTGAAAATGTGATTTTGTTCAATGCATTTGATATGCAACGGATAACATAATTTTGCAATGATTTGATTATTTTGTATCGTACGACGCTCTAGAACCCACGTGATACTAGCGTATTTGTTGCGATGGGAAAAAGGTTATTTTTAAGTTTTTGTTTTGTTTATTCGCACAATATATGAGTGTTCATTATTCGACAAGTAATAATTAAAACGCATTACGTTTTGTTGATCAATGAATGAACTCTATAATGTTTAATTGTCACATTTCTAATTGTATTTATTTCTGATTATTTTGACACTTTCATCATGCATTGCAAACAATTAACGGGGATTTAAAAAAATGTTTATTAAAGGTACATATTTGATAAATAAAAAATAAATAAAAAAATCATAGAAAGATGCTTATTTATAATATAACCAGCGGTCCATACTGAGGCATGTAACTGGCAGAGAAGGGAGATTAAATCCCCGAAGGGTATATGAACAGGTCATGCTAAGAGTCAGAATAATAGAAGAGTATGTATGAGACAGGGAATGAATATGAATAAAGCAAGAAGTGTGTGCCAAGACGAAGTTGATTGGTGGAAATGGCGTGATGGTTACTTAGTTCATTTATAAAAAGCTGCCGACATATTTAATTACATTTTTTCATCAGTTGAGACGTGAATATTTATAGGAAGTCATAATAATAGAAAATAATATCAAAACATTTTAGTTACCTACCCGTAGCAGCTCAACTGGAAAGTGACATCTTCCGAAACTTTTTGTAAGTTGAGTGTTTTTTTCTAAGAAAAACGTATGTCATCTTACCTACTTTACCGGTACGTGGTTTGAATGGTAAACGTTTATGCTGACATTTTTAAGATTCTTAAAAATACTAGTACTGTGCTATAGAAATAAATCAAATCACATTCATATGTATATACAAATTATTATTCTAAAAATAATTGAAAATCTTTCATTTGTAGGTTTACCCGTTGATTTAGAAATAAATTAAAAGTAATCATAATCAATTAAAAATCAATGAGGATTTTTGGCGATAAATACACAGTCGATTTAATTTATCACACCTTGATGGTGTTAATGTAAGCGAATCTGCGTCAGAAATTAGTAATAAGGTGGTAAATATCTACCTTTTGAGCCAAATTCACGAAAAAATTATTAATCGTTATACTGTCGTCAAAGTTACGAAGAAAAAACGTAAAAATATACGATCGGGAATCCTAATTTAAAATTTGACCGATCCAACCTGCATAGTTTATGGCCAGTATGAAGATTGCAGATAAGGCACTCTGCGTAATTTTAATATTGTGCATTCAGGATTCCACGCAGTTATTAATTACCGAATGGATTTCATTGTTACTTTCGTTTCTATAAATAATTTACCATAACGCCGTTTAATAGATACGCATAAACAATAAATAATTTAAAAGTAGATATTATAAAAGGCATTTTGTATAATATTAAAAACGATTAGAAACTTATTTTTTACGCTCTTTCAAACGTCAAGATTATTCAGAAACTCAACTTCGTAAAAAACAACAACGGCAGTCTAAGCGCCCAACCCGAGCATTGTTCTAGGATACTCCCTCGCGAAATATGCGCTTATGAGTGAACAATACAAAAGGAGTGCATTTTACCTCCTTTCTCAAATGGTTTCAAATCATCACTGACTGAAAGCTGATTTTTTAAATCAATTAAAAATATGATAATTATCATTACGTGCTAAAATCATCGATAGTGTTAATAACATTGATAGGTTTGCAGTAAACACTATAAAAATAATATTAATTACTGGAAGGAAATGTGAAAAAAATCTATTAACAATACCTACATTCAAACCTTCTACGTACACGCGCTCCTCTGGCTGTACTGTAAATGTATGGCCGCCTCTTAGGACATTGAACTCAATGAGGGTTACTGGGTCAAGATGGTACGGAATACAACAAGCGGATTCGCCAACAATTTCAAGCCACCGCAACAAAAGTGAATTTCGTTAACACGAGCAACATTTTGAAACTGTGGTATTGAAAAACTCCTATTGTTGGTACATTTCATTTTTATTAAAATTTCGTTGCAATGCGAACAAGAATTTACGATTCGACTCCAACCTGGGTGAACTCTTTTACAGGAAGAATAAAGCAGATTTACGTTTCCTTATGGTTGCAATGCTGTGTTTATTGAGATGCAAATTCAAAGATCCTACATCAATATTGACTAAGTCGTTTGTTTGTCAATTTAAAATAGGTTTTATGCGTGAATTAATTATAAATGTATACCTACATTCATGTGTGTGAGTAGAACAATTTCCTTTCATCTTAGTAAACTAAACACTTACATATTGGAATAATAATTGTACGTTCTAGAATTTAGATTTTCATTGAAGTAGAAAAATATTTTGCCTTAGTTTGAGAAGTGTTTAACTGGGGTTATCACTCAGTTATCAGCAAGCCTAAAATAACTTAATCAAATGAAGAGACCTGCACAATACATATTTAAAGGTCAAATGACTTGCCAATTCCCTCGATGGAATTTATATTAGTACCTAATATTGGACCACTGGAAGAAGAAGCACTAGAAACAAAGAAAGCCATTCAAATTAATGGTCATATTCTTAATAATCAGTTAAATTTGTTCAGTAGTGGAATACTCGTATTAGGTATATTTCCCGTAAACTCATAAAATTTCTCATTATTATTTAATCACCTTCTCAGTTGAAGTTTTGCCTCTGTCATTTCACATTATCTGTCTCTTTTTCTCTGTTCCTTTTGTTATAATTTAAATGTTATTCTATTGTTTTCTCACTGTTCTCTTATTTTATTTTATATTGTGTTCTAACTGTTCTCTTATTTTATTTTATATATTGTTCTCCCTCTGTGTGTATACATAACCGCACACTGTATTTTTTGTTTAGTTTAATTTTTTACCCTGATGATGTTTAGGGTAAGTGAAACCGGTCGGTCATAAAAAATATAAATAAAATCTGGTGTCTTTTACAATATTATTATTTAATTCTCATTCAATATGTTAAGCCACAAAGTGATTGCTTTCCACGAAAATATAAAATCTTAACTTTTGATTGCTATAAGCGCGCCGCCTCTGGGACGGTGTCATCCGAGATGAGACGTGTGGCCGATCGCTTTCACTTGGCCACACCGATGGTCTATGGGGCAAGGTCTACGGGTAAATATGTACTCGAGTATATACTCGTATGTTAGAGCTCGGACCATTTACTTAGCCGACATTCCGGCAGAGTTCCGGCCCGCCAAAATTCAAATTAATCGAATTAACACCTAGATGGAAAATATTATGAGTTTCCATGTAGATTCTAATAAGGACACCACTTGAGTAAACTAACGATATGAATGATTGTCAGAAAACTTTCTGTTTGTTGTCATGTTGTGTGTGTTTGTTGCATATGCTAGAACCTATTATTTTCTGCCGCCAAGCGGTTCTTTTGAAGAAAAACAATAACGAAAACCAAATATACATCGACGTACATACTTACAGATCTCAGCACTATATTATGATTAATTATGAATTTGAATCAATTACTTGCAAAATGTCTGAGTACTACTTTAACACGTTTGTATTAATTGATTTAAACACCTCCAACGTTTCACGTTATATTTAAGGGTTTGTTGGTCATATTTACTCAAATAATTTGATACTATCATCCTTTGCTTAAATCGCGTATTGTGTGCATGCATGGCTCACCATAATTTTACATGTATATAATCACTTTCATACATTTTCGAGATGATGTCTTTTAAGTGAAAGTAACACAAGTTCAGAACGCATTGAATATGAAATGATAGACAAGTATACACTGATATAATTACGAATAATTTGGATATAATCTCAGTAAGTTTAGTGTATGAAAGTTTCATTCTGTGATTGAATTTGACGAGAGTGACATTTTCTGGAAAATTTTAACCTTTTTTGTATTCATCCAATCAAAATAATTGTGACAACGCAAATCGTTTTAATTTAAGGAATTGTCGAGTTAAAATTTAGTTGTGATGTTATTTGGTTTTATGGCAGATATTTTTCTAAAATTATAGCGTTTCCAACAAAATGAACCGTTAAGTAAAGAGAACATGTTATGAATAATTCTCGCGTTAAATATTATTATGCTGTTTGCTTATAAAATTCTTCTAGGAGAAAGTAAACTTTGCAAAAAATAACAGCAGCTGGGATTTTCCACTGCTCATAGTATTGCCATACTGAAGATTGGTAAATAATATGAGTAATGGGGAATATTCTTTCCGTCTGCACTAGATACTTATAAATAGTATCCGTTTCAATAACCCCTTAGATTTATTCATACCATTCGACAGTTTCCATTTAAAGAAAACATTGTTAAGTAAGGAGAGTTTTTTTAAGTCATAAAGTTTCTTTACTTTAAAAGTATAATACAAATAAGTTCTTCTTCATTTGCCTATAATCATACAACATTTTGTAATAATACATCAAATAAAGAATGTTTTTAAATACCCTTTGAAAATAGTGTTTTTATTACCGAATATCCTGAGGTGATAATCGTAATCCCCGAATGCAAACAGATTTATCGACGTCAACAATAAATCGTAATTGATTACCTTTAATTATGAAACGATCAAAGAAAGCTTTACTCTGAAACTTAAAATATAAATCAATAGACTACCTCGCCGTAGACGTTCCATACATCGTGTAGGTTGCATCTAATGTTTCCCGATTGTGTCTACGAACCTTTTTTTTAAATAAATTGTCATACAATGTACCTAGTCAATGGGGTATCCTGCTTTCATAATGGCTAAATGGGTTGTTGAAGACAATAACGAACCAAGAAAATTGTAAATTATTTTCTGTTTCCTTTGGATCATAAAATCATTAAATCTTATTCCGATATGGAGACAAGTTAATCTATCTCTTTCCGGTCGGACTTCCTGCTCTCAACACTGTCTGCGATTGCGTTTGATGGGTCTTAGGTGATTATGGTACATTTGTATGTAATAATAAGGCTAGAAATTTGAATGCGAGGTTCCGCCCGGTGCGCGTGGTACCTGCGCACGGCTCTCCGGCCGTACTAAACCTAGCGCTGTGTTTCTCTTGTCCACCGACTCATTGCATTCTTAACTTTCGTGAAAGAATAATCGACTCACGGCACTCGAGTCTCAGACCTTAATCGTGAGCGACCGTCACGGCAGAACGGATACTTATAAAACGTTAATTAACGTGAACGTTCATTATTTTAGTTTCAAGTTCATTCCAAAACCCCCGGGAGTGTGATTGAGTGCTACGAAAAATTCTTGTTTATCGGTGAGATATTTTAATTTTTCCCATTTTTTTAAATAAACGTTATAATCACAAGAGACGTTAAACTTTCGTGAAAATTTCATGTCTTCTTTTAAAATCATAGTGATAACTTCGAATGAACTATAATTAGAATAAAGTTCAGCCGTTTCTACAATATAACATATCTCCATAATTTGTTTTGTAAATATAAAAGGTTTCCAAAATATTTTCTGCGAAATAACTGATAAATGCTCGCAATGAGTTTAAGTTCGTGTAATTTCCAAATTGCACAATTTAAAGTTCGAACGCACTTTTTACATTATATCGGCTATAATTCCAAGGTTACAACAGTTTTTTTTTTAATATATTTAATTGAACGACAAAATACCACATTTTCTACGTACATTATTGTTGAATTTATCGTATTAATCTTAGATCGGTCCAGTAGAAACTCTCGGTGAAAATGGAGCGCCATATAGTCGTCTATACAAACAGTGCACAGCCTGCATTCAATTTAAAAAATAGGGCAAATACTTATGTTTTTTTACGTATTCATCTGTGCTGAAGAGTACGAAAGAAAGATTTTTGTGTTGATTTAAAAATAAACAAAGTAAATCACCGTGTTGTGGTTCTGAGATGGAAGTCGGGCCGGAATGGAATGATGCCACTTTTCTAAGGAGGGCAACAAACCGGTTGGCAGTCGGCACCGCCACTCGAAGAGCTGTGACCCCGTCATTATTTTGATAATTTGATGTGTGAGTGCGATTGTGAAGAACTTTCTCTAATTTGGCAAGGCGAATTTTTTTATACGCTACTTAAAAAAAACAATATATCGCCCACACGCTGGGTTGAATTGATTCTAGAAATTAACTCGTTTCATTAGTAAAAAAACACCAGCTACTATCATGGCCTAGAGACGTCATGGAGTGAGTAGGAAGATTTTATTTAAGTTTGTGGGGGAGACAGAATTTACTTATTTATATTTTTTAATGAAATTAAGAATGTTATACTCGTATGTTTGTGATGTATTTTTGACCGCTGTGCTAGCGATGTCCCCGTGTTATAGCGGATGAAATCTGACAGATATTATTAAAATTAATAGACTTGTCTCAATTCACAATTTTACGAATACCTTCAACGCCGTAACGTTGTTTTTCCGCTAACAAGCCTTTATGTCACACAATATGCTAAAATGTTAGCTACTACAAATTGAACATACTGATAAAATGTATTTGAAAGAGTTGAATTAACACGTTGGCCGAAGAAAATCGCCTTAGTTCCTTCTGATATTAACAAATAATTTTTAAGTTTAGCAACTTTATGACGATACGTTATATTTTTTTAGTTTTGTTGTTTTATAAAATGGCTACAAACTTCCTCTGTGTTCGCTAAGTTATATAAGTTGTGTGTGTTTTTGCTTAACTTTGTCGAATACAGCAACCCCATGAGCGATTTACACGCATTAAGGACAAGCACAATAATACAAAGTGATACAATTATATCAAAGACACGGTTAAAAAAATAATAAAACATGAAATCATAGTAAAAAGGTAACAAAGAAACTCAGCAGCATTCCGATTCGCCGCATGAAACACCCCAATGAGGCAGGCCTAGTACATTGCATTTAATTAATGTTATTAAGATTAAAAAAAAAACAACCTCATACGGGTCAACTTTTTACTCGTGGCACGTTTTCAGTGTATTGTATACTCATAGTTTCCTATGCGATACCTACGTACACAACGGTTGGTTGCTTAGTAACGCTTGCTTGGTATACCGAGAGCAAACATTGTTTTCTGCCATGCTTTAGAATATTTTTACTCTACTCTAAAGTAATCCATACATAATATTTTGTAAAATATTGTAATATCTGGCGAAAGTATCGCCTGCGACTGTAAATACAGTGTCACGACTAAAATGATGAAATAATAAATGTACATTTTTTATAATATTTAAAAAAAATAGCTTATCATGAAAATGTGTTGATCCTTTAGTCATTTTTTTTTTTTTAAATATATATTTTTGAGTTGCTCTGACTTCGATAAAAAAATATATAATTCGTGTTTTTTATTGGAAATCTGAGAAAACAGTTGTCTAAAAGGTGTATAGTGTCACATTATGTAATATTGTATCACATATAGTGATAAACAACGAATTATTATTGATTGAAAATAAATTAAGATTTTCTACTCGTTCTTTATTCATAAAAAAATACAATGTTTCATCATTGACAAAGCTAATGAGTATAAAAATATGCATACAAAATCTTCCTTTTGAATAACATAACTTAACATATAATCACCCGCTACGTATGTAAAATAAATTTCCTTGAACTTTGTAAAAACACTTAACCTCATCTACCAATTTTAAATTCGGTTTGATAAACTCGGACAAGTCACATAGCCCCACTCCCGAGGCAGCTCGGTACCTACCCAGCTCCCCAGGTACTCTAGGTCACGGTCAATGCTTTCTTTCACTGATACTTCACGGATACGCGGCCATACACCTGTATCCGTACCTGTACTGCGATACGCCTCAGAGGCTAGATTAGTCAGGTCTACTGTAGCATCCTCGCTGTTTACCTGCCTAAAGTTTATCTTTTAATTGTTTTTGTGTATCATTATTGGAAAGTAAGACAACAATTCGTATACTCAAGTGAGCATGCTTGTTTATTGACGATCTCTTTATTGTTTATATTCTTAGATAATTATGATTGGAAATTGAGACAATAATTTGTATACTACACAGGTTTCCAAACTTCTGCATATACTACTCCTGTGTTGTTTGTATAAGGATTATTGGAAATTAAGACAACAATTAGTCTACTACGCAGGCTTACAGACTTCTCTATATACTACCACTGTATTGTTTTTACAAGCATTATTGGAAATTGAGACAACAATTTGAACACTAGACAGGTGCGCAAACTTGTGTATGGACAAATCCTTTATTGTTTCTTAAGATAATTATTGAAAATTGAGATAATGGTTTATATACTACAGATGCTTGCACACTTGCGTATATGTATTGTTTCTTTAAGCATTATTAGAAACTGAGACAACAATTATTATGTATTCCTACTGCACCGGTTTGTACACATTTGTATGTGTACAGACATCTCATTATTGTTTCTTTAAGAGTTATTGTAAAATTTGAGCTGTTGATACTTGTACGGTTGTCACAAAACAGTCGATGCTTGCGATGCTCTGAGAGAGCTAATAATATTACAGTATAATCCACATATGTATTGTCCAAATTGGTTACAGTTTGGTGCACCAATAATCATCCATGATGCGACTCTCCGTCGTTGTAGAGCTTCTACTCATCGCTCTTCTCATTGCCTTTGCAGCCTCCAGAGTTATCGGTGAGTTCTACTTGGTATTTGTTTATCTTATAAAAAAAATTAGTTTATTGTTCACGTTTATTTTCAACGTACAATAATTATGTACACACATAGTGTTTTGATATTTTGTGTATCCGGATGAAGTATAGAATAAATATTGTACATTTTTACTTGGTTAAAGCTTGTACGAAATTCCTTTTTATCCAGAAAAAAATCGAACAAAGGAAAAATCATTAAAATTACCTTTTTAACTAAATATTGTGAATTAATTATGACGGATCCAACACCGTATAAAAGAGATTTTTTTCTGCAATCAAATGCTTTTAATTTTCTGGATCTTCAGTGTTTTCTAAAAAACCAAGTGGAAGAATAATGACTGTCTTGTCCAATGTGCATAAAAAAATAAATTATCTACATTTTTCCAAGGGATTTTTTTTCCGGATTTAGTTTTTTAGAAATTTTATATTGTTTCCTAGACTGAAAAATGTTATTATTTTTTATCTATCCATGGTTTTGAAGATAAATTTACAATATTTCAGATGACAATAATGTTGGCGAAGCGAGGAAGGCACTGACGACAACCTCCAAGAAGGTGGAGACCCGCCAGGAGAGTGCAGTGAACAAGTACTGCACATGCACTGAGGAGACCTGCAACTGCTGTAGGGAGTTCCGCGTTCCAATCCTCAATATTAATGGACCAGGTACCGTGTCTAAAAACTCTTAAAAAACAGATTAGTTTTTCAGAAATCATAAAAGTGAAATATCTTTTATATTGATATTATATGAGTTCTTGAAGCGAGGTGAAATATAACAGTCAATGATGTTGAGGTCAAAGCCAAACATGATCAAACCTATATTAATTGTCCAGTGATTTTTGTTCATTTTCTGTGATTTTCCTGTCTACAATGGCTGATGAAAGTACAAATCCAAACTTTTTGCACAGAAAATTAAAAAAGTGTCACAGCCCGCCATTGATTGACCTACGACTTTTTACAGGAACACGGCACGTACATACATAGGTACCCAAATATTAATAATAATGTATGCACGAGTACCAAGAAAAAGTACAAGTCGGAATGTTTGCATTTGGGTCATGTTTTATATGTGTAGTCATAACCGCATAGCGGAAGAAAGATCATAATATCAGAACCTTATGTACTTCGAAAGTAAAGGTTTTCTCTTCGTTGGTATCTGAATAAATTGCAAGTTGCGAAGCGCAAGTGTTTATAAAAATCCTTTGAAATTTCCAATGATATATTATTAAGGTATTTAATCTACTCATTAAAATATTTCAAATATTAAAAAATGTATAACGGTGGATTGTGAATTAGCTTTAATTGATTTGATTATTTGTTTATTGTAATTCTTTTTATTTTCTTGACAGGATGTGCGAATCTGCAATACGTCGGAGAAGACCAGAGCCTATTTGTGTCTCTGAGCTTTGCTGACCGAGTCATAGCCAAGCAAAAGTTATCAGGTAAAATTTTAATTAATTTTCAACAATCACATATGAATTAATAATGAATTAATAATGAATAGATAAAAATAATGATAATGCCAAGTTTCAGAGACCTCTTGAACCTTTGAAATTCCGAATCAATTCTTTGGTGACAATAATATGGAAATATTCTTAAAATATTGTACTTCTGCTTAAGAAATATTTTTCTTAATTTCATAAGTTAATACCAATCAAATTTTCGGAAAATACGCATTGAGATCTAAATTAATCTATTTTCTTTTATTTTTATAAATATTATGGCTGAAAATGGCAATTCAAATGCTACAATTTAAAATATTACAAAGGGACAAAATAAACTGCTTTACATTAATATATGTATATATGTTAGAAATATGCGAAATATGTGTTTCCCCCTAAAAAAAGAACAATTAATATTCGTCTTTTATACTAATAGAGTTTGAATTTTCTTTTCTAGGAAAGTCACCGCGACCTGTGTGCATGCCCATGCCTGGAGGCCTATCCAAGTTCTGCGGCCGCGTCTACAGCATCGGCCGCGACTCTGAGGATTTTAAGGCCTGCCTAGGTTTGGAGCTCCAGTCTGACAACGAAGTCGAAGCCGCTCTGAGGGTATCCTGCTTCAAGTTCGGCCCAAGAGGAGTCAGCCTGGCTCCTGCCGAGCCTCTGCCTCTGGTCGCCGCCGCTGGTCAAGACGATGACGACGATGATGATGATGACGATGATGATTTCGGAATCGGAGGCATCGCCGGAGACGACGATGATGATGACGATGATGATGATGACGACGATGAAGATGATGACGATGATTTCTCTGATGGTAAGTTTCATCCCATGTTGTTTTCTTTCACGAGCAAGCGCAGGTGATGACTATGTAGATGATAATTATGATTTCCCTGAGGCTTCTATTATTTTTTTCCTCATCAACCAAAGAATTCATTTTTAAATTATCCAAGTGGTATTTATCATAAAAGCATTAACCCAAAACCCATGTATCAGCCTAATATATTGTTAATACTGCAGGTAATGTAACTACTAATTATTAGTAGTTCGAATACCTACAGCGTAAAACTATTTTTTAAATACTGTCACGGTACAATATTAATGATTTATTTTATTTCCTTCACAGATGATGAAGATGATGATGATGAGGATGCCGTAGCTGATTCTGACTACACCGGATTTGGATTATTGGAAGGATTATTCGGTTCAGATTCATCTAAGCCCAGCAAAAAGAAGCCTGCAGTTGTACAACCCGTTGCCCAAGCAACCGTCCCCAAACCTGTTGAAACAAAACCAGCCAGTATAAAGCCCCCTAAAAAGATTGCCAAGAAGCCAAAACCAACCCCATCACCACCCAAAATACAACCAGTCACAATAGCAGCCGAAGATCTTTTACCAACTGAAGCTCCAGTAGCTACGATCACACAAAGAATCGAAACACCTAAGCCAGCCTCTCCTCTAAAAAATACTCTTCAGTTGCTGCACACATCAGCCCTGCTTGACCTCACAAACAAACCCAGTGAGCAGAACGAAGTAGGAGTACCGAGTGCTGTTTTGATGGCTAATGACGATTCAAGCCCACAAGAAGTCTCAATGGAAAAGGTACCTTTGATCAGTGCTGAACGCCCTCGTCCCGTTATTGCCAATTCTCAACAGCAGTCTGCTACCCCTCTTCAAGATCTTGGAATCCAGTCCTCCATCTCCTACATCACGGGACAACTTTCAGAAGTCCCTGTAACCACTATTATTGCTAGCACAAAACCTATGTCAGATGTCGTAAGCAACACTCCTAAAACAGTCACTGAAAGCAGCGCTATGAATGTGATTGCCCCAGCAACTGTGTTATCCGAAAAGCCATCCGCAATAACCGTAAATAGCCCCGAAGATGAAGATGAAGATAGTGACGGTGGTGTTGAAATAGTAGACGCTTTTACTGATGATGAAGACAGTTCTGAAGAACCGAGCGCTGAAGATGCTGTGGAGACTACCAGCGAGTCAGCTGAAGAAGCTGAGGAGAATGACGACGAAAAGAACGACGAAGAGAAAGATGACGATGATGATGACGATGACGACGATGACGACGATGATGATGATGACAGCAGTTCCGATGATGAGAAAGAGAGCTCAACGGAAACAGAAGGTGCTCAAGTAAACAAGGTCGACAAGAAGAAAAAGAAGAAGGAAGAAGATGACGATGATGATGATATCTTAGGAGGGATTGGAGGAGCTATCAGCGAAACTCTCGGTCTGGGAGGTTCAAAAAAGAAGAAGAACACCAAGAAAGACACACCAGCGACCGGAATCAAGAAGAAAGAAGATGGCGGCATATTAGGAACCATCACCGATTCTCTTGGATTCGGGAGGTTTGGATTCAGAAGTAGCGCGAGACAAAACAGGATGATGAGATTCGAAGCTCCCAAGCAGATTTAAACAAATTAGTAATTTAACAATGTCAAGAGGAAAGGAGTAATTTATTTATTTATTATTATTATTTACGATTTGATTGAGAATATTATTTATTAGATATGACTGCGTTGTTCAACTGTAAATATTTTGTCAAACCTACACCAGAATTTAAATGAAGTTTGAATGGAAATGTTGAGTATTTTTACAGTAATAAAAAAACTTATTAATTATGTTGTTTTTTCTTTTGTAACCCCCTCACCTCTTTTCTAAATGTCATTTTATAGCCAATGACAGCCACTGTCATTTTCACACTTTTTTAAATGAAAGTGTGAAGAGGGCATAAGAGTACCTACCTGCATAATAGACACAACATATCACCATGAATTCACATCAGCGAAAGTACACAAATACAGTACAGTGATCAAATGTGTTATATTTTAAAATAATTTGTAAGTTGTGTATGAATAGATAGTTTTAGTCTGCCATCAACGGTAAACTTGCACATTAACTCTGGTAGGTAATCGATTTTGCAACAGGTTCAGAAAGTCCGTCAGTGTTCTGTTGAACATCATATAATATTCCACTAAATCATTAACTGTGTATATCGTGACTTGCATTCGATTAAATGCTGTATACTGGGAACAGGTTTGTTCCGATGTCGGATCGAATCAGTGATGGAATTGACAGCAAAGCAGCTGAATGTTTTTTTTTTAAATTTTGGTTTTCCGCTGCTTCAGTCAACAACCTACCGTTTGGGGTTAATGGTATTTCTGCGGACCGAATCGCAGGCAGTGTAGAGCCAGTGACCCGCGGAAAGGCAGGTTGTAGAGAGGCCTTAAGTTTATTTACGTTTTATTTTTAATGTGGACTGGAAGATGTCTTGCACACGCAGAGTTTTAATTTTTTTATTTGCTGTTTTTTTAAGTGAAAATATTAGCTTCACCAATGGGAAAACAGCGCCAGGTGAGTTGTTTTAAAATAATATTTTGTTGTTTAAATAATTAGAATAAAAGTCATGTATATGCATGTATATTTAAAAAAATTAAATATATTCGATTATCCTAGAATTATGCTACAAAAGTAAAATTAATTTAGATTTAAAAAAAAAATCGATTACTTGGTAAAAAATAACCCAAACGCAAATTAAGATATAATATAACATGTATATTCTGGTAGAATACGTGTGACACAATTACCTTGTTTTGCAGCATTTTATAATATTTTTGGTACCGGCCTGGTTTCGGTTTGGTTCAGTGGTGCAAAGAAAGTTTTTGGTTTAATAATGTTACCTCACAGATTCCCACGTAAAATGTGTTTACTACCAGAGTGTGTAATTGGCGCTAAATTCTTATTTATATTTATTCTTAGGTATTCCGAGAGCGATGATTTTATCCAGATTCACGGCTATTTTTTACGTTTATGTTACACGTTACTGACCTAGTGGCAGTAAATACCGTTGCCTGAATATTAATTTAATGTTTTTTTGGTTTTACAGAATTCACTGTTGCTGTTTCAAGCAAAGATTTTATACAGATTCACATACCTCTGGAAACATGGAATAACATCATGAAATATACTGAAGCAAATAAAAGCCAACTTAAACAGAATGGCAATCTTGTTGACTTTATCGAGGAAGACGTGCCTGAGACATTATCAGAAAATAAACCAGTGAATGAAATATCCCTCGACATTTACAGTCCTGATGATGTCAAACCTGATCCAATTAAAAATGGAGAACCGTTATTATATGTGGTTGAACCAGCGGGAGAAATCATTGCGGAAGATGCTGCAGACCCTGTTCCAATTATAGAAGAGGTTCTTCAACCGGTGGCGGAAGCTCCTATTGTTGAGGAGTTGGTCCCAGAGCCTGTGATGGTCGTGGTCAACTCAACACGGGCTCCTTGCGTCTGCGCCGAGGGGAAATGCAGCTGCTGTATCACAGTCATGAAGTCCCCGGGATGCGCAAATGTCAAGTTCTTGCCAGAAGAATTTGCTTTCGAAATGGACATGACTTATAACGGAGATATTATTACACGCAGGAAGTTACCATGTACGTGATTTGTTATTATTCGTTGAAATAAGGCCCTCAGATTGAACTCTCAGATTATAAATTAAGATGATTTTTTTTAATACCTATTATTTTACCATAATTTATATTTTAGGAGTGAAAATGTAGTTTCAAACAAATCCAGCTTTAAAAAGCGTGAATTCAATATTGGATATGATTATTAGCTTTTAGTCAAGGGCATTTGACTACATTGAGTCTGTAAAGTAGTGCAATGTACTGCAGCCTTCAAAACCAAATAGATATGAACACTATGAACAGTATTTAGCTAAAGAGGGATTTTTTCTGGTGAAAAAATTAGTACTCACGTAATATTCCAGAGTGGTATATTCTCTAAGTATTGCCCTAGTGAAAGACAACTATTCAGAATTGAAACGTTGCTTTAAATGGTTTTAGCCGTGTCTGTTGACCAGATTTGAATGGCCAGGTACTGCCCAACCTCACTCTTACCCATCTGCTTCCCCTCCCCACTACCTTCAACTTCACAACATACCCCAATCGGGGATGCCACAGTCCTGAATCTAGATGGTTGGGAGCGGTGGAGACTTTTGTGCGGTATTCACCATATATTTTTTTAATATCCCGAATAAAAAACAAAGTTTTGCAAGTTTTAGTTTAGGTTGGTTGATTAAATTTTATATAATATTAAGTGTACCCTACCAATCTACCACCATGTTCATTTCCTTCAAGAGATTGATCTAAAAAGGATGAAAATATCGTAATGAACCGCGTTTGATTCCAGTAAGCGACCCCCCGCCCCTCTGCATCAACCCCCGCCGCGCGCCCTTCCTGGAGCTATGCGCGCGCATCAACAACATCCATCTGAAGAAGTCCAACGTCCATATGTGCGTGGACATTGACGCCAGCATCGCTGGCTTTGACCTGCTTTCGTGGAACTATAATTGTCTCAAGTAAGCACTCCATTTTTGTATTATACATTGACGACCTCCGTGGCAAAGCTGCAAAGGCGAATTGAATACAAAATATTTTGCTTACGATATTTTTTTTGTGAATATATTAATTCAAGTGATTGCTTTCTACGAAATTTCAATGTACGCTGTAAAAAGCTGGTGCTCTTTAGAATAATAATTTTGATTGTTAATTGATTGATCTCCAGAAATGATGCGGTGGTGACGAAACTAGTCAGCATTTTTTGTATTTTTGAAATAAAAATAATTTTCCCATGTAAATATTACCTATATTTGCACCTCGTTCCAAAGAAGAAAATACTTTGGGTACCGCCTTGGTGAAAGAAAACCATTTGGAATCAAAAGCATTTATAGCCAGGCTCTTCCCTACCTTTCTCTCCCTCTTAATATTCTCCTGTCCACTTTCTTGAGCCTTGCGGCATTCCCAATCGGGAATCTCATAGCAGCAATGGCTCCAGCTAGTTGAAACTCTTGTGCGATATCACATAAGATATATAGATTTTTTAACTGGTATTAGATATAAACTATGATTATATTGATTGAGAGGGTAGAGAAGTGGTAGATTTTCTTGTTGTGTGAAAGGTCACAGTAAGCGTAATGCATATTTCGACGTAGCTAAATAATCTCTCTCTACGTCGATGTATATTGTGCGGGATATGTGCTGACATTGTCTAAAATGTATAAAATTTCTCTCCAGGTTCGGAAACGGGGGGTTGTTGACCGGTCTCAATCCGAACAAGAACAAGGTGGTCCGGAAGCCGCTGAAGCCAGTTCCTGGATTGGGCAGCCTCGGGGGCGGTGGGGGCGGGGGCGGAAGTGACGAGGATGACGATGATGGCGGAGGCTTCTTCGGGCTGTTCGGGGGAGGGGGCGGTGATGATGATGGTGATGTGCTAGATGACCTGCTTGATGATGATTACTAACCGTTACTTAGAAAAGCGAATGTAATATGAAAAGAGTATGTTATTTAATAGGTTTATATATAATATTAAAATATTTATTTATTAAAATAATTATGAAATAAGCTATTTATTGATAAATCCAATTAATTAGTTGGTGATTTTTATGGTTCTATACTCAAAATGTTAACTGAAACGAATTTGTATTAAATAAGTGATTAAAATAAATATGTTACTCCAGTGTATTATTATTTTACCCTAATTATATATACATTTTTCATAGTTAATACTCCACAAGAGTCCCAACAGTTCCCAACCGTCTGGAGCCAGTGAGACTATGGCATTCCTAAATGGGGTATGTTGTGAGGTTGAAATTAGTGGGGAAGGGGAGGAGATGAGAAAGATGAAGGTTGGGAAATACCTGGCTTTTCAGATCTGGTCACCCAACACGGCTTATGACTTAAGATTACTGAATGTTATTGTTATTACTAGCCAAACATGTACGAAGAATATTGCACTTTAATAAAAAGTGTTTACTAGATTTTAACACTAACTAATCAATTCACATTAATATCGTTTCGTTGATTTTGATTACATAAAATGATTCACCAGAATAAAATACACCAATCAAAGATAATAATAACGCCATTCAAAATTAATCAAAGCAGGTAGTTGAAGAACTTCAATACATTCTTAATGAAAAATGTGAAAAACTACAAACCGATCTCTTAAAAGTGTAAAAAACCGAGCGAACATAATCATAACAAGTGGATACCCAGTACCCACCATCGCAATCCTCTGATATTATATGTATTGGAGCACAATGAATCAGCAGCTACTTTTGCATTAAGGTACCGTTGCAACTCATACCAATACACCATTTTACTGCTTTCGGGTTATTGATCATCATTTGAACCCTCTGCACAATTTGTTTTACCTTTTTTCTTTGTCCATTTTGTCGTAATCGTCGAGTCTACTCGTCAGAAGTTGGGTAGGATTCTTTTAGAGCACACGCGTCTTCCGTAATGATTCAGCTTCACAGAAATACTTTCATTAGGGTATAAATAATCCGTAACCCAAATCGGGTCGTCTTACCGTCGGTTGCCACGGAAAAAGGCCATTTAACATCTCCGGAACAGGTTTTTCCTTGCCACACCGCACGGAGAGACTACAACTGAATAGTGCGCGTGCCCCTCGCACATCCGCCTGCATGTAGTTGTAGTTCGAGCTACTACCGTCTCACAGTAATTTCTCCGAATAACCTACGAATAGTAAAACAGCCATCAGTTATTCACTAAGTCTCTAGGAAAGGCCAGTGTTTTAATTTGGACACAGTTTTTTGCTTTGCCACCGAGCCGCTTTTGTTATTGTTTTTGTTGCAATTTTTTTACTGTCTTTCAAAGAGGCGGGAAATTCTGCGCAGAATCCGTCAATGAAAGTAGAAAGTGTGTCTTTTGTCCCGGCCGTGTTTAGATGAGTGGGAGATGGGCAGTTCTTTGTTAAAGTTTGTGCTGATTGCGGTCTTTGTTTGGGAAACCTCCTCAGGTGACGGTATATTTAATTTATGGTGATATCAAAAATCATTACTCATAACTGTCAAAATAATAACGTGCGGAGCGAGTCGAGACAGACTGCCTCTTCCAACACCCGGGGTGGTGGTTTGAATTACTATCAATAGGTACTCAATACATGTGGGTATGTACTCTTTACGCTTTGCACCTTGGCACTTTATGTAGGTGCCTATTGTCTACCAACCTCAAGTAATGTATGTAAGAATATTACATTCGTTTAAAATTGTTTAATGTTGTATTGTTTATGTATTCCCACTATGATAAATACCCACATAATTAAATTATTATTATCAAACGCAAAACGTACTGAAAAAAATATTTTTGGATTTCGATGGGAATTTTATTCACACACATGCATGTAGGAAGATAGGCAGGTGACTTCCATGGCAGAGTGGTAAATTCTTGGTTCTTCGTTCAGAGGTCATGGGCTCAAATCCCGGCGAGGGAAATAATATGTTTTTTTCGCCTCATTTAAATCTGTATGTTTTTTTCACCTCATTTCAGAGTGGAAGATACTTTCAGTAACACCCCTGAGAGCCGCCATTCAGAAATGAAATGTAAATGGCTACACATACCCTTGCTCTCCCTCTATCTTTCAGCCCCATAAAATTTTCAAGGTGGAATGTGCCAAAGTCCCATTGGTTTCGAGCAGTTGGTACTCGTGTACAATATCACAATATTTTTTGTTTAAACCATTATCCCCATATAACCAATTACTCACCATTCCACGTTCTAACAATACGCACAATATGTAGGTAAAAACATTCCTATGACGATTTGTTATGACCACCATCACTTTTTCTATAAATCTGTGTTTAGGGCGTAGTATTCTAAAATAAAAGTTATCTTTTCTAAAATGTATTGTGTGATAGAAAAAATGTATCTCTTTAAGTAGGTATTATCGTAATTCAATTCGATTTTCACGCAAAATTTCCATGGTGATTATAAACTGATGCCTGAAAATATAGTAATCATACCAGTACAAAAAAAAACTACCAGTTATGTAACGAGTAGGGGCAATTTTACATTATTATTTTTATGTATAAAAAAGTGTGTGAATGTGTGAAAAAAAGGCAAAAACTGAAAAAACCATAATGGGGGTCGGACTGTATTTATTAACAAAGCACTTTCCTAATTATCGTTTTATAATCTTCATTCACAGATGCCCGTACCGTTTCGGATAGTGAGATATTCTTAGGAAGTCCAGTAGAGGTTGACGATATTCCAGAATATGAAATTTTGCAATGGCATAAACCGAGGAGGCGGGCGAACTTGAGAATCGTAAAATTATCAGACGGAAATGATTTTATCCCAGTCAGTAACGAGGATAATGCTGATGATGAAATATTTTTCCGTACTAAAACATCAGTCAGATCGAAAATTGGAAATTATTTCATCACTGTAGAGACAAAACCCGTGGGACAAAAAAACAGTGAAAATATAACCTCTATATCGACGAGTGTTAAACCGATTGATAGAAATGAAGAACCATCTCTTCACAGAATTATCGTACGAGATGAAGATATAAAACCAATAATCGGTGTCGATAAACCGGTCATCAGTAAGCCAGCACTTACTGTAACTAAACCAGCGATAAGCGTTCCTAAGCCAGCTGCCAACATCGTCAAGCCGGCTTCAACTGTCTCAAAGCCAGCTACAAGTATCGCTAAACCAGCTATTGGTTTAAAACCGGTTACAGCCATCAGTATCAAACCAAATACCAGTGTCAAACCGGCTTCAACTGTCTCAAAGCCAGCTGCAAGTGTTTCGAGGCCAGCTATTGGTTTGAAACCAGCTACAGCCATTAGTATTAAACCAAATACCAGTGTTAAGCCGGCAGTCATCACTAGGCCAATTGTCAATAAGCCAGGGACCAGCGTCCGCAAACCAGCAATCACCGTCAGTAAACCAGTCACAAATAGTCAGAAGCCCGTAAAGCAGGATCCACCAAAGCCCACAACTCCACCAGCAGCGTCTTCTGTTAACCCTTGCAAGTGTGCCTATGGACAATGCATGTGTTGCACTGGTCCATTACTCGACTTGTTCTCACAGAAAGCTTGCATGAAGGTTATCTACGTCCCTGAAGACTTTGCTTTTGATTATACCCTTTTGCTTAACAATCGCGTCATGTACCAAGATAAAATATCCGGTAAGTTTTTTTATCAATTTGCCATAACTCATAAGTGTGATTCTGAAAATTAGACAAACTTCATAATATTACGTAATATTATTACACAATGTTATTTATTTTTCAGGTAAAAATCCCCGCCCAGCCTGCATAAGCCTGCCCCGGTTCAGCACTTTGAAGCTTTGTGCAAAATTTTCCAATATATATTTTGCCGGAAGAAACATTCACATGTGCCTGGGTCTTGAGGGGAGATGGGACTCTTTCGAATTATTTTCTGTACAATTTGATTGCCTTAGGTATGTAAGGATAGATGAAAGATGAAACGTTTGCTAACTGTTGTAAAATACCGTAAATAAACTATAAAACTTGTTCTTCTTCCATCTTCTTAAGCCAGCGTTTCGGAAAACCTTACAGTACTTATCATAATGGCAGATGTTGTGCTTAAATGGTTTAGTGACTTAATGTCCTAAATGTCAAATACGTAAAATTTAGTCGTTTAAAACCATTTGTTACAAATATTAACCATTTAAATATAAGTCAGTTCGATTCCGAGCACTGAATATTGAAATATTAAGTTTAAGCGTTTCGTGTTTGCTTCAGTGTTGTTTTCGTCCTATTATTTTCAATGTTTACTTATCCTTACGAAGTTGATGAATTCATATATATAAGACAGTTTTATACAACTGATAAACATTGTCATCAGAGATTTTCTATTGACTATCTTCTGTATTATCAGATTCATTATTTTTTTAACATTCCATTGACATTTGCTCCTAAGCAGAAATAATTTATATTAGACGTTTCTATTATGTTTCTATTATATGTACTTAAGAAATTGATGTATTGTTGTATTATATTATGCTGCACAGTGCATCATGGTGTAGTGTAATAGTATATAATTTCTTAAGATGTGTGAATTATAATATGTTTTAAATATTGATAATTGATAAGATCATCTATATTTACCCAGTATTCAATATTCTGTTGACAAACTATTTTATTGTAGTTTAACGGGATGATGATTTTTCGAAGAACAATATATATATATATATATTTTTTTTTTTTTAAATTAATTAAATACATTGCCATCATCGAGAGTAGTAATTTTACTGTTTCTGATATTTTTATAATGCAGGATGGGGGCGCAAGGCTTTGCGGTTGTCAAGCCGGAAGAAGGCGGTGGAATTCCCTCCCCAGGAGTGCCAGGGGGGCTGGACAGCATCATAGACGCGGGAGGAGATGACATAGAAGACTACGATGAAAATGTAGCGCGGTGGATCTTCGGTTCTTATTGAAGATATAAAATTACAAACCCCTGAATTAATAATTTATTTATGATTGACGATTATTTACATCTTGTGTATTGCTCAATAAATGTGGCTTCCTTTTTTTATATGGTTAATACATATCCGCCGTAAAACACTAATTAATAAAATTGACAGAAAAGATACATAAGTGTTTGTTTTATTCAAAACTAGCGAGTACCCGGCATGCTTTGCAATGCCACTCAAAGAAAGATTTAATTGCTTTACTAATACTAATTTTAAAACGTTATAGCAAAAGTTTTGGTTGTTTGATTTCATTCAAACTACTCTCTAAACCTGTCAGTCAGTAATAAAAACAAACTGTGCTATTTTCAGCGAAATCGGTCGAGTGATTTTCGAAAAAATCGAAAACAAACAGACAAACAGATAAACAGACAAACCGACAAATATTCATTTTTATATACGGAGATTCGGCTTAAGATTCATTTCAACGAAATTGATAACCCTTTTAACCCTTAAAAATACAGCCTAGAATAAAGAAATTAAGCTACGGCCAAACTGTTTTTGGATATTTCTCGATTGCGCGTTGTTTTACACTTTGTCTTTCTCTTTATATGTCCCAAACTTAGAGTTACAATATATGGAGAGAGAGCTTATTATTTTTACCCAACCTATACAAACTTGGGATAAATCACATTCTCCGGGTTTTTACGTCGTACACCATGAGAAAGAAAGGGACAACAAAATTCTCCAAATTTTCAACCTGCTTTAAAGTATTGCAAGAGTGTTCTTCGTGTCCCGCGTCTCCGTTGACTCCGCCCACACGTTTTGGTATTTATTTATAAATTAACGGACTAAAGTTCAATTACAAAAAATACATATTAAACACGAAACGGAAAAAAGAACAACAGAGAAGGAATAGCATATACATAAAAATAAGGCAAAATAAACATAAGAGAGAACATTCAAGCCATGGTCTAGTCAAAGTTTTGGTAAAGTAGTAAAGAATGACAAAAATCATTTAGACTGCTACCAAAAATTTTAAGACCATGGCTTGAGTTGACAAGTCTTGACATTCTGGACATTGGAGAATTATACCCATAATTAGTATTGTGATGATTGAGGAACAGCAATTCATTGTTTCTGAGTCTACGGCAAGGAATGTTGTAACAGAGAAGATGAGTCAATAAAACAATTAATAATTTTGTAAATGAAAATTAAATCAGTCTTTCCTGCGCTTTTCTAATGAAGACATTTTCAATAATTGTTCAATTTCATCATATGAATAATCTATTCAACATTAATTGACATAACTCAACGGTTTTTTAGGTTAAATGTTATATTTTTGTTTATAACAATACTATGAAAAAAATGGTCATACGAATAAACAAAAACATTATGTCGACATGTGCTATGAATGAATGTATAAATGCCCTAGCCCTAGTCCTAGCCACGCCCAGGTCTAGCCGAGTCCGGCAAAGCTCATCAGAACTGACTACAGCAGCGCTCTCTCTTGTATATTATTGCTCTGAGGTCCCAAGTATTTACGTAATAGTGGAATTTGCACTCTAAGAGACTGACAATTTCCCTGTACATGCTTGTTATAACCTCTGTGTTAGTTATTATATTAGTTATAAGGCTTGTACGAGAACTTCTCTAACGATGGAATTATATAAGCGTGCGACTAACTCTATAGAGTTTACCCTAACTTTCTTATTTAATGTTTTTATTATGGTTCATCTTTCTAGTCCTTAGAAGAGTACTTAGAACATCGGAAACGAGGTTAATATCTTCGTTGTAGAGCACAATTTTCAACTGTGTGAAGTTACTTCCAGCTCTTGTATTTATCAATGAATCAATTTTTTTACAAATATTTTACGTATTGATTATAGAGATCCAACTCATTTCGAACGCATTAATTCAATTTCTCATAAAGGAAAACAACAATTTTCTTTTTGATTACTACCCTACCTACCCGTATATTTTTCACTTTTCTTTCAAGACCTTATACATTAAAACTGTATTTTTAGTTCAAGTCACGTGTGAGCTTTGTTTACAATAGAAATCACCGTGGTTTATAGATGGACCATCGACAGCACGTTAGCAATTAGCTCGCTTAAGGTCAATAAAAGCAATTAATTATAATTCACAAGTCCAAATTAGCTGAATTTCATGAATAAAAATTAAGAAACAAATATTCGAATCGTTTGTTGATTTTAATTGTAATAAGAAAATATGGATTAGAATGCCATACCGCAAAAATTTCACTTCGCATATTTTTGGTTTCTGTAAACTTTCATTTTGGAACTAATTTGTGTGGCCACGATTTTCATGATTATTGTATTTTATACCTTTTAAATGCAAATGTGATGCAGTTTTCTCAATTGTGCAGATGCAGTCAGACAGTGGGTTAGAGATTCAAATGGGCGAGTGATTACCAATGTAAATAATTCTTCTCTCGTACCTTGCAAAGGCTGGGTGACACAGTTTGGACACACACGAACTGGATGCTAGACCTGCTGTTTTTTTTTAAAGGTGGACAAACATTCCTGGGTTACAAATAACCTGAAAATATTTGGAAAACTCCTACTACCATAACAATAAGGGGAAGATGTTGCTTGTGCAATGATGGAGGACTTAGCTAGCAGAGGAATTGAACCCACGACGCCCGAGTCCACTTAACTACTAACCGGTCGAAGTAGCTGTTCAAAGCAATGACGTTAAATATGTTCAAAGTATCTTTTCAAGGGCCCTACTGACTCGGATATCGTTCACCTCGTTGGATATTGACCATATGCATTCTCAAATTTGTTTAATAGTTATAGACGGAAAATTGAAAAAATATTATTTATGTATAAATGTTTCATGTAACTAATCAATTAATTTAACCCCGTACCGTATAAGTGTAATTATAATAACATTGCATTTATACAGCGCGGTTTTGTAATATTTCACCAAGTCGGCTAATTTGTGCTCAATATGCATGTTATAATATCTGCTGTAAATTTTATCTTCATAATTATCTTTATACTATCATTATTATCTTTATAAATTGGCGACACATTTCACCGATAATTTATCGATCATATGTTTTTACAATGTGCCTCCAGTGAAGACTCTCTAGAGTCGGGGCCGCCACAATGGGTGCTAGAAGGGTGCTACAAGGGTGCTACGAGGGTGCTACAAGAATGCTACAAGGGTACTACCCCCCTAAGCTAGGAATAGTCTTCATGCAGGACCACATGCTTAAGGGATATTTTACCATTGTCTCAAAAAATTAAATAATATTTTCTATAGATGCCATATTTACCTTTGTATGCATAATTTTAGATAAGAATGTAACTGAACAATAATAACGAATGAATTTGTCACGAAGACCGCCGGGTCAAGTGGTGGTCGGCGCCAAGACGCGAATTCGAGAGGCCGCCCCATGGTCCCGCTGCCCGCGTGCGCCACACACTTGGCGCGTGAAGATGCGACGCCCCTGTCTCGGAGGTTTATAATAACGCTATCAATTAATGATGGTGACTGGCAATGGCGAGAGGAACAGCGTAGTGTCGTTAATGAAATGGTTACAAATACTTTCCATGTCCTTTGCTGTGTACCATCGGTGGAGAAAGACTCATTGCTCTTGCAACCTTCGGCTCAATCACTTGTTGGGGTTTCAAGGAACCGGCTTCACTGTCAAGTCGAATGGAAATATCGTACATGCTAACGCGACGTCTCCGTGTACTCGTTTTCAGACACAGTTCTTGTTTTTGTAAAAATTGTAAAGTCTAACGATCAGTGAATACGAGAGACTTATACACGGAAAATAACTTGTACATCCGTAGTGAAAACAACCCTCCGAAATCACGTTTGGTGGTTACAACAAAGTTGATCGAAACGAATAACATTATATGGATAAGAAAAAGTTTTAATTTTAGCCAGTGATTAGTGCATTAATTAAAATACGATGAAGTTCCTACTGTTCTTGGTTTTATCAGTGACTTTGGCGGGTTACGTCCGTGGATTCGGTAGGATGAATTTTGGTAAGAAAAACATGTGAATTATTTTTTTAAGATTACATAAAAATAAAAACAAAACCATTTATTTTATTTGGGTGTGTTTTTATCTTTCTGTTTCCAGTGCAATATGAAGAGCTCAGAGAAGTGAAACGACTGGGAGAACAGATCAGACACAAAGCCATGATTTATGAACATCCATCCGATGTATCTGTTTATTACAGTTTAATCGACAATCATGTGAGTGTGTTTTCTTTAACTTAAATGTTACCATACTATATTTGAACAATACTCAACTAAGATTATCAAAGTTCATGTAACCCTTTGTATTTAAAAAAAATACATTATCCGATTGAAAAGAAATTTGAAATAGTAAATATCATTAGTATTGTCGTTTTTATAAACCACATATTTTTTCAAAACATTATAACATCGTTATTTTCCGTGAGACGCGTTCATCTTTATGTTTGTAAGCTAAGATTCTATTTAAACAAAATCGCAAGCTTAGATAATGTCAATGTCTATATAGAAACTGAATTCGGTAGCACAAAAATTTATTAGTAGAGCATTTGCCCAGTAAGCGAGTTCGATTCTCAGACGCACCAAAATATTTTTTTTTCTATTTTGTATGTTTTTCTGATTCATATCGTTTTAATTTTATCAATAATGTTTCTATAATTAAAATTAAAATATTTTCTTCAGAGGCACATGCGATGCGCATACGGTGATCATTTATGAGTTTTTTTTCTTTTCCAGACCCTCAACGATATGATGCCCAGACCTTGGAGACGACCAGGTCAATCGCTAAGGCTTCCTTTCATAGGAGAGCCGTGTGCTTGCTCGGGCCGCCAGTGCGGATGCTGTGCCGGTATCAAAATACCACAGTTGAACTTCGACAATAAAGGTAAGGACACTGTTACACGGTGCCGTCTGGTCGACGCCATGGGGCAACTCCAGCCTAGTTAAGTATAATATTTTGAGTATGTGAGGGTAAGGGGAATCCAGACTTATTCTCAATTTTACATAGATTCAAAATCAAAAACCACCCCCCAGGAAAAGGTTGGGGAACTAGCATACGCTATTTCGGTGGTCCCAGTATATCTGAAAGCTAATAATAGTTATTATAATTATGTAATATTATAATAACTAGCCGGGAAGGACGAAAGTACGTACGGCCGCTGTTCACAACTTGTATGTAGCCGTTGCATGACATCGGCTCAGTTAAGTGAAAAGACAAGCAACGTCCTTTTTGTCTGTTCTTTGTTGCCTGCTTTAATTAGCTAGGTGAATCCTCCCTTATTTTTTTATTATGCATAACTCCGTCCACCGTTGTCGGCAATCGATAGACAGTTTAATGATGCCAAGATAAAGATTTTTAATGCAATATCTACAAAAACCCACGAAATTCAATTTTAGAATTACACAAACGTCAAATGTGTCTTGAGTGCTTTTTTCACTCTGTTGACAGTATGTCAAACTACTCTCTTGGTTATCAGATTTTAATCCTGCTGATAGGTTTCCCTAACTTAAGTATCCGAATTGGCAAGTTAATTGGTAAGTGTAGATGTTGCGTTGGGAAGGACGTAATTGTGCATTTGAGCTGGCCCCTTCTGACACTGTCCTGTGTGGACTTTTATTAATGAATTACATAATTTTAATTTTCCTTTTTCAGCTTGTGCAAATGTGACATACGATCCATCTTTATTTGGGCTGGTTTTGGATGTATCTGTCAATGAGCAAGCTCTCATACACGATGTGTATTCAGGTATTTGAAAAATAATTTACGATTTTATAAAACATTTATTAAATGGAACAGTTTTAACAGAAACTTATTTCACTACCCCAGCATTAGTATGTAAGTAGTATATGTAGTATATATGTTTTGTAGTAAATTTAAAGTTTATCCAAATAATCGAAGAAATTCTTAATTCTTAATTTGGAAAATCAACATCAAGAATTTAGTAACTTTCAGCTGGACCAATAATTTAGGCGTGGGAAATCCGTGACCTTGTAATTGAATTAGAAAAATTGGAGGTCAAATGCAAAAATATAGGCATTTTTAAAATACACACTGATTATGAAAGATGCTGCAACCAAATTAATATTCTATTAGAATTGTTCTGTGTTGAAGTTAGTACAAAGCAAAAGGGGTGCATCTAATTTATTGTAATCTGTCAAGTCCCCTTGAGGCATATATATTTGCCCTATGCCTTGAGGTGATACTAGACAAAAATGGTGATATAAAGAATGTTTAAAAAATGAAAAGCGTTTTTATTTTCTTTCAGCAAAAAATCCTCCTCCGTTTTGCATCCCTGTGATCATTAGCGGAGTGCCAACAGGGGTGGATTTGTGCATAAAGTTGTACGATATTTACATTTCGGGCCTCAACCTTCACGTGTGCATTGATTTTGAGACAAGAATCCTTTCCGCTCCTGTTCTGGTAAAAAAATCATTTTTTGTTTTTGTTTATTTTTAAAATTATTTGTTATTTATTTGTAGTAAGTAATGCCTAGTTCACACGAGGGCAGGACAATACTGTCTTATTGCAGCTCCAGACCCATTATCCTAGTGTGGACAGAAGTTTGGAGGACAGGACAATGGACCAAGACATTGTTCTAGGGATAGACGGGCAGGCTATCTCCGCAGGGCCCCCACCACCTATACCCCCACCACCGCGGGGGGCGCGTTATCAACGTAGCCACTGTTCCGTAGTCCGTATGTTCGAGCGCTCCCGAACTCGCTCGAGGTCGAATTGTTGTATTGTTTTACTGTCCTATCCTGAGACTGTTCACGGAATTGGGACGCGATAGTATTGACCAGTCTCGTCTTCGTGTAAATACTATCTTTTTCATTACTAAATTAATCATAAAAGTTTACTGGTTTAAGTGGAGATGGCGCTACTTCCTTTCACAGCTCGCACACGGAAGCTTCCAGTAGTCCAATATATAGCCGAGTTTTCAATTTTAAGGTATCGCTTCTCGGCCTGTTGGCTAAGATCAAAGTGTAGTATCTGTTCTTATCAGCTTAATATCTGATAGTTCCCGCAATGCGGGACCAGTATATTAAACTGATTTTTGGAATGTGATGGGATGTTCGGGGCTTGCTCCACTCCTGTCGCGGGTTGGCCCGGCATTGCAGTGCCGCCGGGATCGGCCCATCTTAAATGAATAATCGTATGTAGAATGGGGGTAATAATATTATCGGGGGTAGAAATTAGATTTGGGTCGTATGAGTACTATTAGGAACTGAGTACGGGGTACAGGTAGAAAATAATACCTGGTAAAAATACTGTCGGTGTTCAATGAAAAAAAAGTGGGGGGGGGTTGCATTCGATTTACATTATGGCAAAATAGTCTACTCGTAGAGGTACTAATAGAACCTTAGAGTATAAAGAGTGATTTCAATCCAAGGCAGTGTAGTCAGTTTTTGATGATTTTTACCTGACTCGGCGGACTTGGGCGTGGCTAAGACTAAAGCAAGGGTATTCGTACATCCATTCATATCACATATTGACATAATGTTTTTGTTTATTCGTATAACCCTTAGAGTAACGTAGAGACCTAACTTTGCGAAATTTTGTCCGCACTTTTTGACCAAGCAATGACCAAAGGGTGTGGCCTAAACTCAGAGTAAAATCACTAACAGGGTTGTCACAAATTAAGTAAATTAGGTATTTTGTTGTGAGTAGGTAGTTGTAAATCATTAAAAAGAATGAATGTTGTATATTTTTTTGTTTATTCAAAGATACATTAATCAATAAGATTATTAAAATCTTATTTATAGATAAAAATATAAACGAATTAAATTATTAGTACAGAACATTTTATAATACATCTTATAAAATGAACTTCAGTTCCATCAACAAAATAGTTTACAAACAAAAAGTAAAATAAAAAAATGTACGGTGATAACAGATGTTAAATCATTTTCTTAACCTTGGAGTAAGAATATATGGAGAGAGATCATTTTTTTTTACCTATATAAATTTGCGATAAATCACTTTCTCTGCGTTTTCACGTCGTACACCATGAGAGAGAAAGAGGCACAAAAATTTCACAAAACATGAAACCGCTTTTAAGTATTGTAGGGATGTTTTCCGTCCCGCGTTATTTTGTAAGGAAATTTCGAATGCAGATAATAATAACAGTGAACTTTGTGATATTTCACGTCAAGTGCGCTTCATACTTAATTAATTAAGCTAATAATTCTAACTAACAAGGAGAAAATAATATATAATATGTATACAAAATTAAAACTATCTAAATGCATGATCGTTATCATAAATCATCAGAGAACAGGTTCAGAAATGGGTACAATAGTGCATGTGCACATCAATAGATATAAAAAAAACAATTAACTAGAAGCTAAGGGTATAAAAATCCAGATGAAACGTATGAATTCATATTAACATATTTGTTAAATCAAAGAAAAAGAAATTAGATTTTTTCTCGTCTTTTTTCATCCTTTGGAAATCTAAAAATAATTAAATAAATAATAATATTCCAATTTTGGCATAGCCCTGAATCTGGGGACGTAACCGAAATTATAAATATAACTAAGAGATAAACACTATTCTGTCTTTATCTGTTTGCCAACAATTTAGCGTTAGTATCATGAGAAAGAAAGAGACCGGGATATTTTCAGAAGCCGTACAATATGGGGATTCCCCCATGTAATGGTTTCTTATGTGACAGCTAGTAAATATCTCCAAGTTAAAAAATATTACGAATCCACTAAAACTCATTTCAAACGGAAGTTTATTATATTGGAACGAATAGTCCAAAGATTAATTACATATTGGTGTAAGTTACTAGTTGTTTTGTAGGTTAGAATGTTAAATATTTGAGATCTAACTAAAAAAGACGATTTTTATGGTACATACGTGTGAAAACTGTTTGTTTTTGGTCCTTTTGTACTTCGATTGAAGCAACCAAGTATAGCACATATGGCCATGATGTTTTGCTAGATATCGGACAAAAAATAACTCAAGTTTTTAACTATTTACGCACTTTTGACAGTCCGTTCACTTGACACTCCAAACGTGAATGAAGTTCGTCCAGATCAATTAACCGCGGACATGGTATTAGCCCGCCCCAAATCATGTATTGGTTTCAACAATTGTTTGTCTCTTTTTCTCATATGCGTATAGAACCGAGCATAAAGAGAGAGCTATATTTTGCGAGTTTGTCAACGATTTGTCACAAATTAGTACGGTCTCTTTATATTGTTACTCTGAGGTATAACCACTTTTTCACAGTATTGATTTCAACAAAAATATAGCATCTAACCTAAAAAACCGTTTAGTTGTGTCAAGTTTAGTGGCATAATGAAAAATGTGGGTGAAGCCCCACGGTGACCCAGGAGCCCAAAATCATTGTGACAGTACGTATAAGCGGAGTATTATATTTGCTGTCTCTTTCTCTCTCATGGTGTACGACGTAAAAACCCGGAGAAAGTGATTTATCGCAAGTTTGTATAGGTTGGGTAAAAATAATTAGCTCTCTCTCCATACATTGTTTCTCCAAGAATAGAACCAAAAAGCAGTAAAAATTACCACCTCGGAGTAAGAATCTAATGGAGGGATAGCTAATTTGTTTTACCCAACCCATCCGAAATTGTAATAAATCACTTTCTCCGAGTTTTTACGTCGTACACCATGAGAGAGAAAGAGACAACAAATTTCATGGACCGCTTGTATATACTGTCGTAAAGATCTTAAGGTCCTGGTTCACGGCGGGACTCCGCCCACATTTTTTATTATGCCACTAAACTTGACACAACTAAACGGTTTTTTAGGTTATATGCTATATTTTTGTTGATAAAAATACTGTGAAAAAGTGGCTATACGAATACACAAAAACATTATGTCGATATGTGATATGAATGGATGTATAAATACCGTAGCCTTAGTCTTAGCCACGCCCAGGTGCACCGAGTCATGTTAAAATCATCAAAAACAAGTCCAAAACTGACTTCACTGCCTTGGATATCATACTACTCTACCAACTCTATGATTACCACCAAGTATTTTAATAGTACGTTTGGAGATTCGTATTTTTAAAGTATATAATAAAAATATAGTATTAACTGGCGTTGGGAAAAACTTCAATGTTTTGTGAATGCTTCACGAATTGCTAGTTCTTTAAAATGAACCCTTCGCAGTGAACACTTCAATTGAAGTCGAACTCGCAAAGAAGAGATTTGAATTTATCCGGTTATTTGTTCAGTTCTTTTTGGAACCGGTTCCTCGCCGAAAAAAACACGTACTAGTTGGTAGGGATTTGAAAGTGAAAAGAACTGGAACTGGAACCGGTTCCTCGCCAAAATAAAACTTACTAGTCGGTAGAGGTTTAAAATTGAAAGGAACTGGTTCCTCGCCACATCAAAAGTGCTAGTCGGTAGAAATTTTAAAACGAAAAGAACTCCCAAAAATTCACGTTTCTTTAGATCGAAGTACTTCAAATTAAACTTCAATTGAAGTACTTGTTTAGGCTTTGAAGTTCGACTTTACAACTGAACTGCTGTAAATTGAAATAGTTCTTTGTAATCTAACTTTCTTTGAAGTATTTGTTCAATTGGATGAAGTTAATGAAATGAAAGAACGCTAAAATGAACTACCAACTTCGATTGAAGTATTTGTTCAATGAATGAAGTAGGAACTGCTGCCAAAAGAAGTAGTTCTTTCAAAGCGATCACAACGCTAGTATTAACAATAAGGTCAATCAGCGTTCGTCATTATTAAAGCAAACCTCATGCAATCGCACGTGTGTGATATTGAAACAATATTACTAACACCGTTTAAATATTCGCGTTCTTAAATATAATATCCTTGTATTTCTCTATCTATACGGGCGAAAATATGTTTGTGTTAGAAAGATACGTGCACTATTGCATCATTCTAAAACCCCAGTAAAGTCGGATCAATCTCAGCGAATTGATAATAAACCTACCTAGGAACCAACGGTGTGAATGTACCCATAACCAGAAAAAATATTCGCTTTGTCCTTCTTACTCATACGACTTACTAAAAGAACAGAGCGAGAAATCAGAAGTAGTACCCATTACTGGCTACGATAAGTACTCATCAATGCTAGGACTCATGAGTACATTCATCCTGCTGACGAAATACTCGAAGAAAAATATTCGCTTTGTCTTTCTTCCTTGTACAATTTTTTAATAGGCCAGAATGAAAGGTCAGGAGTATTTTAAATACTGAAGAATTCGCTCTGTCCTTTTTCTTCTCAGCACTAGTAGGTAGTAAGGCAGAGATATTAAATTGAAAAGTAACAGCAAATCAACAAAAAATCCTTTCCGTAAAAAAAGCACTAAGTAGGTAGAGATTTTAAATCAAAAAGTACTAGCAAATCGGCAAAAGTTCCTCCCCAAAAAAAGTACTAGCAAATCAACAACAAAACTGGAACTGTGGAACTAGTTCCTCGTCAAAGAGACCTTTCCGCCAAAAACCTATTGTGCCCAAAAAAGGAACCGCCCCTCGAACAACTGATATCGATTTTTATTTGCCAAAAAAAGAATCCAGTTCCTCAGAGAAATAATATCGACGGTTCCAGTGACCGGCTTGGAACCGGTTCCTTTTAACCGAAACAGGAATATCGACCATCTCTAGGGACCAGTCCCGGTGCCAGAAAAGTTCCACAAAGATTTAAAAAATATTATTAAGAAAGGATTCCTGTAATATATTTTTTATTTCTCCTAGCGATATTCTGAAAACAGCAAGAACTGGAACCGGTTCCTCACCAATAAAAAAAAAATGGGGGGGGTTGCTTGCGATATTCTGAGAACGAAAAATGCTACTGTGAAACCGGTTCCTCGTTTTTTTGCCACTCTGGTTTCCTCACCAAAAAGAACCGCACATTTCCAACTAAAAGTATTTAATGGATATTGTCAAAAAAGGGAACCAGTTCCTCGGAGAAATAATATTCCTGTGATTTTTTTTATTTCATGGAAGGGGGAGGTAAAATTACACATAAAGACGAAAAGAAACTGGTATCTGGGCCAAAAAACCAGGCATAATGCCAATACAAATTTTATCAAGTCTAACATAATCTTTTAATTTTTTTTAAGGTCTTGCACTTTGATTGTGTTTGGCTGGGAGCGGACGGCATTACCTTTGTCAAACCAGACGATACAGCGATAGTCGGAGTTATTGCCGCAGACGACAATACCACACCAGCTGGAGTCGTTTATGATGAGGTTACTGAAATCAAAGATATGGAAAACATGCCTGAAATGTCCACAGTAAGCAACGTGCTTGAAATGGCTTCTATGCCTGCTATGCTCGATGAGTCAACCGTAAACAGCAAGCTTATTGCTTCCACTGTGCAAGATTCATCAACTTTGGTTACAATTCTTGACACATCAACTATAAGCTTCATGGTTGGTGATAATGAGGATGAGGACGAAGACAAAGACGAGGAAGAGGATGTGGAATCCACAACGGATTCTATGCTCGATTCGATCACCAGCACGTTCAGTGACACTTCTATGGAAAATGTATCTGATAATATTATGTCAACGATGACTACTTTGCTTGATGTGTCCAGTACAGAAAAAAATGACAAAATTTACACTTTAGCTACTACTCCGCTTGATACGATTGCGTTAAATTCAATAGCAGAAGAAAGCACGATAGAAAATGAAATATCTGAAGATTATATTGAAAAAATGAACATCTTTGAGTCAAAAAAATTACTAAATTATAGGAAGCGCTACTAGTTAAAATATATGCCAATTATTTATTATTACTTTTAAGATTTTTTAAACGAATATAGTTATTTATGTAAAATAAACAATGAATTTTCTTTTATTAAAACCTTACTATGAACATATTTGCAATAAAATAAATATAATGTTATTTTATATTATACCATACATAAATCAGTTTCTGCCCAAAAATTTTAACAAGGAAGATGTTTCAATATTATGATGGATGTGAGCTGAACATTTTGAACAAAACTTATCGAGCTCATCTAATTACAGAGGAAATGGATTGATAGACGTTTGCAAACACTTTATCAATATTTTTAGGGATGACGGGCACTAAGTGCTAATTGATAGCAATTCTGGAATCCACCTTGACCAGTTAGTAACCGAGTGGACAAATGCGCCGGGTTCTCACCCAGACGTCGTGAATTAGTTTCCTTTGCTATCTAAGTCCTCCATTATTGCACAAGAAACTTTCCACTTAAAATGATGATAGTTGGAGTTTTTCAAATATTGTCAGGTTATTCGTGATTCATGTGTTTATTTTTGTCTCACTAAAAAAATGTGGTGGGTCTTTTCATAAATGACCGCTAATCTGTATTATTTTAATGTGGTAATTGCTATCATTTTAATGCTAACAATTATCAAATTATACCGTAGTCTTAGCAATAAATGTACCGGTCTGAAGATGACCGTGGTCCAGTCTTGAAAAAAACATTGGAAAAAAGTTTAAAATTTTGCATTATCAAATCATTCTAGTAATTATTATTAATAATAATAATACAAGTTTTTATTCTAGAAGATACGCAGGGGTGGTACAATGCAATACATTCCATATTATTTGGTAATTATATTAAAGGGTAGTAACTACTGTGATACTGTATTATTGTTGCAAAAATAAATTAACATTTCTCTATACACTTGACACATCTATCTGCCCTGATATTTTTACTATTATTAATACTCCAAACAAAAGTAAAACAACATATTGCCACTGGCCGTGAGAGTCTTCAAACATATTTTAAAAATATGAATTGTGTTTGCATACAATATAGGCAATGCCAGAAAAGGTACTTCATAAATTAGGAAATAATACAATGTGCATTTACAAAAATATTACGGTCCACGGTTGCAGTTTCTAAGAAAGTTCCACGGTAAGTACCATCAGCTGAATATGATTATTACAATATTTATGTTGTTTGTGGCAACATTTAAAATGCATAGACAAGTAAAATAATTCAAGAAGTGGAACTGTCAAATTTGTCGCGATCGAAAATACAAGAGCGAACTTTTTACCAGTTCATATTAAATTTTAAAACTAAAAAATGGAACAAGAAAGTAGTTTTGATTACTGTGAAAATGATGGGTATGGACATGGGCTTATTTTAGTAACAACATTTGAATTTCTCAATACCCTTAGAAATTAAGATATGAATATAATGATATCGATTACAGAAATTTATGATACAAAATAGATTTTTTTCAATCCGGCTTAGTTGTTTTAACCTATTAGTTTAATTCAAAGAGTTATACGTAGAGCTGAAACTAGGTTGCTTTATATTTCCCGTCAAAAGTTATAGGTTATAAAATGTAGACCCATTTTATCACACTATTACGATTCAAACTGACTTGATATTTGTATGTAATAAATTGATTTAACTCATTTGAAATGATTAATTAATATTTTTTTAGAATGATGGATCCCTTACCAGCTTCCCCCGAAATCCATTACAACTGGACAGAAGTGGCAGGCGATTTCATGTCAAGCATAAAAGGTGAGTTCGGATGAATATAATAAAATATATATTTATAAATGGCGTATAACATAATAATAATAGTGTTTTTGGAAATTTGCTTGTATTTTGGGATCAAGTTCCTTCCCATGCATATATTTAAAATTATTTGATATGATGTTCAATTTCACAATGGGATTTGAAAAAAATGACCAGGGGAAGTTAGAAAAATAATATGAGGATCATAGAGGCATAAATAATATGGGAGTCATAGAGTAAATAGTTCCATACGAAATGTTGTTTTAATCATGTTCCATTCTCCGTTTTCGGAAACATGCCCACAATGGAAGGTTCGACAAAGATCGGTTAACATTGGCAAAGGTCACATTGTGTATCTAAAATATGATTTTACAGTGAGTTTATATAAACACATGGTGGTGGTTACTGATTGATAATGTATTGTTGGTATTTCCCACCTTTCTTGCTAGGTTTTTATTCACAACTCAATTTCTAATCATTTGCTAATTGCTATCATTTTAATGCTAGCAATTATCAAATTATACCGTAGTCTAAGCAATAAATGTACCGATCTGAAGATGACCGTGGTCCAGTCTTAAAAAAAAAACATTGGAAAAATGTTTAAAATTTCGTATTATTAAATAATTATAAAGTAATTATTGTTTTAATGTAATAAAAATATATTTTCATGGGGGAAGAAATTCTATCGGGTTTTCCACACTTACCAGTGTTCTTGCAATATCTTAGTTCGCAAGCCGGCATTTCATTCCGGTATTTGCTCAGAATTTGTATGTCATGATCCGCCGACGGTCATCAGTAGACTAAAGTAGTGAATTCAGCTGTGACTTCCATGGGCTCCACTTGTATCTAATTACAATATATAAATGATAGATATAAATGGGGATGTATTTATTATTTTTAGATGTTTTATTGAGGATGAACTGTCGAACATGATTATAAAAACAATATTGTTATTTAATTTAGTTAAATAAAAACGTGAAAAACTTACATTGTATTTTAGAATTGGAGCTCGGAGAACTGATGCATGATGAATTATTTGGGTTGTTTGAAGCTATGTCTGCCATTGAAATGATGGATCCCAAAATGGATGCCGGAATGCATTGTAATAGAGGGGCTACCAAACCGTTAACTTTCCAACAGGCTGTGCAGGTAAAGTCATATTATGCACAATGTTTTGTAGTCTATACCTAGTGATTGAACCAAGTATATTAAATATGTCTATTTCATTTTAATTGCTTTTTCTTAGTTTCACATGTATCAATAATCGAAATGTTGCCTGATAAAGTTTTAGCTTTGTTGTGACCAAATCTGAATAGCCAAATATTTCCCAACCTTCCCACACTTAGTTAAGCCTGACAAAATTCTCTAAATTCCAAAAAAATCTAACGGCTTTTTCAAATTCTTGTTAGGTATTACAGTAAAAAATCTAAGAAGATCTATTAAAATTGACTTTTTTTTTTTTAAATTTCAGGCTGGCAAATTAAAACTGGATAATCTAGCTCCGTCGGAAGTCATTGGTGTAATGGACGCCACTTTCTCCTGTATAGTTTCCTGGCTCGAGGGGCACTCGCTGGCCCAGACGGTGTTCACCAATTTGTACCTGCATCAGCCACAGGCCATCGGTGATAAGACCCTCAAGGTCTTCTGTATAGCGGTCTATAAAATACTGGACCTGATCAGGACCTATATCAATATGTTAGTAATGTTTTATGTGTGAAATTATGAAAGTTAGAGAGTGCTTATTCATCTTCTGAGATCTAACTTTGGGCATAGGCTTCCTACAAATGTCTTCAGTTATGCTGGTTCTTGCTACTCTTACCCATCTCTTTAGGTGGTCAGCTCATCTCGTCCATGGCACCCTCTGTTTCTCTTTCTTAATCAATTATTGGATGGCAATGATATTGCAATTCCAACGGCCATCTATTTTTCATGCTACTTGCCCGGCATAGTCTCACTCAAATGTGAAGTAATGTCTGCTACTTTTTTTCTTGCTTTTAATCCACTCATTAATATTTTTTTAATGAGTAAGAATCAACAATCAATTAGACTGGAAGAATTTCCTGTTAGAAGCAATACAATATATTACATGTTTGCCAAAATTAATTACCACTGCATGCATTTTTCATAAATAAATACCCAGCTTGTGGAGCAAGATGTAGATACTCGTAATTAACTTGCAATTTTTTTTTCCAGAGCTCAAGTATTTGAAGAAGAAGATTTCCAGCCAATGGGGTACGGCTATCGGTTAGGGTCCAATCCCCAGGGTGGGGCGGGGTATGATGTTGGAGCCGAGGTCACTGAACAGAAGTGCATCGCTGGACTGCGGGAGCAGGAAGATGACCTCCATCGAAGGTCAAGGAATAATCCCCTAGAGGTATGAGAATACAAATTCAAATCCTCAATCATTGGTGTGCCGGCATAGCCTATCGGATACGTAAGATTTTTACGCATCAGCATTGCCCTAAGGATACTGCATCCAAAATTACCTTTTCATGGGGTTTTTTTAAACATACGATTTTATTTTTTATTTAGAAATACACTTATTCACACTTATGAAAGTACAGTAAAACTAGAGAAATATCTTTAAGTTTCTTTATTTAACTTTTTTATTAACATGAGGGAGAAAAAAAATATTTCTCTGAATAAAGTTAGCCATTCTGGGAAAACCACTTATGCTTTAAACCTATAATTTTGATATATAAAAACATAAACACACTATCTGATAGGATGGTATAATTTACAAAAGCATAATTTTGTAAACCACAAGTGAGTTATTACGAAATTACATTCAGCAAACGCACTCCTTTTATGCCCGGCACACAACGGAAGTTGAGACCGCGGGAATCTGGCATTTCAAAGGTTAAAATATCATAAATAAAACAAGTAAATTTATCATGTGTTATTTATTTTCAGGGAGAAGTGCTCATTGGTCTTTTTTCACGAATTAAGTTCACCAGGATGTTTTACCAAACGTTAACTTTGCTCACCAAGCGAGAAACTCAAGCTAATAATGACTGCATCCGACTGTTGGCGGGCTGCTCGGAAATGATGATCATCATCAACAAGACCGTGAGCAAAGGAACACAACCAGAAGAAAACTGTAAGTTGTCATTTTTTTACTATTTACAATGATGATAGTAATGGGATAGAGTTTAAGCGTTAAAAGTGCAGTGTGATGATAGAACTGTCTGATGACCTCCGTGATCGAGCAGTTAAGATCTTTGACTACGAATCCATAGGTTGCGGGTTAAAATCCTGGCGTGCGTTAATTAATATAAAATAATATAGAGTATATTCCACATTCTATTCTACACATTCCTGAGTTCTAGATACTCTCAGTATTGCACTGGTGAAAGACTACTATTCAGAATTGAAACGTTGCTTGAAAAGGCTTCAGCCATGTTTGGTGACCAGATCTGAATAGCCAGATATTCCCAACCTTCCCCTTCCCATCTCCTTCCCTTCCCAACTTCCTTCAGGCTCACAATATATTGGGCATGCCATAGTCCCACTGGCTCCGAACAGTTGGGAGCAGTTGGGACTCACGTCGACTAAATGGGCTTAATTTAGTCAATGTGAAACGTTTGTTCGTTGGCGATATGCGGTTAATAATAATAATACTTGGCTAATTTGAAATCTCACCTCAAGGGCGCAGTTGTGCTCGACAACGATGACAAATTACCAATATTGTTGATAAAACCTGCACAAACATATTGTGTAAAATTTGCATTACTTTGTTAATTGAGAACAGGGTTTTGAGAGTTAAAACGCAGAACATGGAACAATCGGTTTTTGTGTGGAGTTGAAGGAACAACCTTAAGAAATAAGTAATCATCTTTTCCAGCGGACATGCCCAATCCCATGGGCTTCGAGCCCCTTGTGAACCAGCGCCTGCTGCCCCCGACCTTCCCGCGCTACACACGCATCAAGCCCCGCACCGAGGCGCTGCAGTATTTGGATGATCTCATCACCAAGCTGCGCCACGCTATGAAGGTCACCACCATCACATCGTTCCACAGTGTTCTGGTGAGCTCTTTAATTTTACTAATTAACAGTTGAAGTTGGGAAGAGAAAATGTGTAGAACAAACAACCACTGACTATTTATGAATATAACTTAAATACCACAGAAATAAGTACAGATCTTCATCTTCTATGAGTCAATGGGAGCATTGTTGCTGTAGATGTTTGGGCTACCAGCAAGTTTGTAATTTCTATTTTGACCACCTACACAGAGGTTTGTAGATCTGTGTACATAAATAATTGGTTGATATAAATCATTCCATTTCTAACAGAAAACTTACCCGGACAGCGGAAACTGATTTAAAATCCAAGTTGTGGTAATAAGCTTTTTTCTTTAAGTTTTTCAAATGGATATACATAATTTTTTATAATATGCATTATAAATCTTGAATGAATCTACAGAATGTATTCTAATACGGTCAAACTCTCCTATAAAGTTTTTCAACCTTATGTGTTAACAAGATTTTAAACCTTTTGTTTCTTTTCTGGTGATCAGGACTTCTTCATGGAGTTCAGTAAAGGCCAGCCGTGCATCCTTTCCCGCTCCGCCCTGCAGCTTCTGTACCTAGGAGGGGGCAGTGGGGGGGGTGCCCCAGCCCCTGGGGCAGGGGTGCCTGAGGCCCTGAAGGAGGCTGTAAAGGCCTTTATCAGCCCCCTGTTTTTTGTACCCCGACACTTGATTCTTAATAATCCTCAGGTTAGTGAATGCGTATAAAAAATACCCAGAACTGATAGTTTTTAATTTAGATATTCTTCATTGAATGGTTAAAAATGTAAATTGTACTAGATATAAAAGGCAGAGAACTTCAATATCTTGGTCACATTGTGGGAAGCAATTACTGAAGCGATAAATCGAAAGTTTGTTGTTGGCGTGTCTGGTGTGCCTAATGTAAGGTTAATTTCTCTTCTGATGAATTGATCAAACTTTTAAAAATATCGAAAATCTTTCATGAACAGATTATCAAATTCATTAAGCCTCTGGGGCCTAGGAGTCGAAAGGAATTATTATTTCAGTGGGAGCAACATATACAAGATTACCCCACTGATGATAAATCCAGGAGAAGATTTATGAAAATATTTGCACTTCATGTTACATTGTTCTGATGGTAGCCAAAGTCTAACATTTTACTTTGATGATTCCAGGCAAAAGAATACCTGGATACATTCTTGAATCGCTGTGCGCGTCCCTTCACAGCGCTACTGCAGGTCTGCGGGCACAATCGGGCGAGGCAGCGCGACAAGCTAGCCCACCTGCTGGATGATTTTGCAGCTCTACAAGAAGAAGTAAAGCTTTGATTTTTTCTGTCGTGGTTCATACTACTTTCAACTCTCAGGAGACCCTGTGATTTTCTCAGTACCTACAAATGTCTACTTCCTTAGAGCATCTCCTATTAAAATATTGGTAAAACAGATGCAGCATTCCCACATGTCGTCTGAATTCTAATATTTGTAATCAGTCCGTTAAAATAGGGGAATAATCGAATCAGATTCTTTTAATGTGACAGTTTTCTAGTATACCAGAGGTGGCTATCCAAGTGTAATGTGCACTTGGAGGTCAACTATGATAATATCTGTGGGATCTGTATAACTTTTGAAAGGCTAGAATAACTTTAATATAGTTTAACAATTTATTTTTTTCAGGCAGAAAATATGGATGGCTTTTTCTTCACTCTGTCCTTCAAGTCTGACCCTCCCAGGAGACATCTTCCTTGCTTCACAACCTGGATACTGTACCATGTCCTGAGGATCATGATCATGTACCTACTGTCAGGGTTGGAATTGGAACTCTACAGTGTACATGAATATCACTACATCTTTTGGTATGTTTCTCACATTCATGACTCACCTATTATTAATGTGACTCCCCTTAGGTATGTATTCGATAAACTCGAGTGTCATGTTTTCCTGGAACGTCTCAAACTTTAAACTCCTTTTTTAAAATGTAATGATAAAAAAAAAATAATTGCATTTTTTTAATGTTTTTCTTGAATGGCATTCATATTTTAGTGCAGCGAAGCACAACTTTTTTTACAGGATTTTCTAAATATTCGCGGGTCGCACAGGGTACAAGTGTTGTTTACATTCAAGGTATCTGTACGAGTACCTCTATGGTTGGCTGGCCAGCACGCTGAGCCGCGCCGAGGCTATCGTGGCCGAGCAGGAGGCCTCGACCCCTGCGGTCCCGGCCGGTGGAGGGGGCGGTGGCGCCGGGGGACGCAGAGGGGCACGCCCCGCCCGGCAGAAGAAGCGCCCGCCCGTGAGGCCGGCGCACCGAGAAGCGCTCATGTGTCAGATCATGACCAACTTGTGCGGGGGCTACTATAAGGTAAGACTCTTTCTACTATTTGAATTATATGCTGTCAAATATGACGTGCGAGTGAATGGAAGAAGACTTGCACAATCAGGTGAATCAAATACTTGAGTCGGGTTTTGTCATGTGTCGGTATAACAGAAGAGTATAAAACAATACATGAATGTGAATGAAGCGAGGAGTGTGTGCCATGACAAAATAGTGTGGCAGTACATTATCTCTACCTGCCTGCTGGCAAACGACATGATAGTTGCATAGTAAAAATAATATAAAGTATATTTGCAGCACGTTCCAGAGTGGTAGATACTCTAAGTAATGCTGTTTAAATAGTTTTGCATATTAAAAAATTGTTTTGGGAGAGGTTTGGCACTGATTATTCATCATTGACTTGAAATCTAAAAATATTTTCACTTGACAAATGTTCTTTTTTTTTCAGGCGTTAGTTGCCTTCCAGCTTCAGGGGAAAATTCCCCAGCCGATATCACAATTCGATGATGAAGCAGTTCGCTACAAGCACCGGTTTGCTCCATTGTCTATTATGACACCTCCACAAATCCAGTATAAAGAATTCAAAGATCTTACTCAGTCATTAAGGTAATGATAATCTTTTTATCTTCAGTATGTATGTTTGTATCTTTTATCTTAATTCTGACAGGCTAATGGCCGTTGTTCCTAACTTTTCGATTGATCGATTTGAGTGACCGATCAGTCAGTCCGAATAGACAATAAAATGACCTCATAGTATAACGTTTTATTTTTTTGATTGACATTCGAGTTATCATTGTATTTATTATGAATACGTAATTTTATCTTATTTAATATGTTATAATGCCGCGTTGTGCTTTCTTTTTCTTTAGCTAACGTTTATAATACATGATTTTTTTTAAATTCTGTAATTCATAAAATAATATTTGGAATAATTGGTACTTTTGATGTTCACAAAAAACCAACATGTATAACAAAAACAAGCCAAAATGTACCAAGAACTTCACACAGAATGAGAAAATGACGTTTGTGGAGCTTGTTACATCATACAGCACTTTTTATAACCAGTCCTTTGTTGAGCATAGTTTAATCCAGGTGGATTTCGATTCCCTAACTTGTTTGTAGAGTTGCGTTGGCAAGAACATAATTGTACATTTGATTATGGCTAAGTTAAAATTTCGGTTCAACAGTAATTACCGAGTATGATTGGGAACAACGGCCGTAGATATGTACTGAACTTTAAATGTATAACACCTACGGTGTTCATTTTATACTTTTTTTATTTATTTTCAGGTCAAGTAATCCTGTAGTTTTGTACTTGGGAGGATGCAAACATTTCCAACAAGCTAAAACCCTCATGGAAACCATTCAGAATCCTGACCAAGAGGTGAATATAACTATGCTTAATTTAAGTGTAGTTTTAGGATATATGTAAATATATTTCTTGTTTTGTGAAGTGCCCTTGAGGTTAAATTTAACAAAGACATAGATACTATTATCTAATAGCAATAATACATGAAAACCCCATGTTTCTGTCGGCTAGAACACACACGCAAAAACCATCTCTTGTTTATGGTTTGCATTTGTAAATTACTGAAATATTATAAATGTAAATGGTTTCATTTCTTATTTTCATTTTTTTTCAATTTCTCCCAGTTACCTACGTATTATCTGTTAATCTTTATTTGAATTATTTATCTATTTTTAGATAACTGATCTCCTGAAAGTGGCCAAAACCAACTTTGTTGTGCTGAAATTACTCGCTGGCGGACACAAGAGTGATTCCACAACTCCACCGGACTTTGATTTCACCCTTCACAGGCATTTCCCTATTATAAAAATTACTTAAATCCTCTTCAATATGTGTGTTAGTGATCAAATCAAAGTTCTTATTTATTTGTTTACAAATTGTACATATTATTATTAGGTTCATTCAAATTTATGACCCGGTGATTGACAGGTCTTTCAGAATTTTTATCATTTTGTTTTTCATACTGAATGATTGTATGTACCTAAATTAGTGTGCGCAAAATATTATGTACTCTTCCTGTGTTTTGTAAAGTTTCTACCTAAAATTTGCTGAATATAATATACATTTTAGTCACTGTGTAAAACCAGCATCCTTATTTTATTTTGTTTTCTCAACAGTTTATTGAAGAACATAAATGTTATTAAAAAAAATGCTTCAAAACAAAGGTTAAAAAAAAAAAAAAAAAATAGAAATATTTTTATAATTAATATTTATTAGGCCAAAACATTCTGTACTACGTATTTATTTCCTTTAATTCTACAGAACTGAAAAGAACAGATAATATGTAAACAGCAAAGTATTTAGCCAAATGATGATGGGTACATAGTTTATCTTATATTATTTAATGGATTACAAGTCAATACCATATTATAGTCAATGTGAAACTTTGATTATAAAAGTGCCAGATTGATAATTATATTCACAATTCCAGGAATAAGAAAATGAAGGTAAAAAAATATATGTAGTAAATAAACATAAGTCATTAAACTGATACATAAATAAGTGAATAAAGTAGACATATCCATAATGTATGTTATCCCAGCATTTCAATCTGCTACAGCAGACAATGTCATCTTACGAGGGAGTTAGTTTGATTTGCACCAGATGATGTTAGCCTACGATGGAGATTGTTTGATCTGGACAAGATAATGTTAGTTTTCGAGGGAGTTCATTTGATTTTCACCAGATGATGTTGGCTTTCGAGGGTGTTTGCTTGATCTGCGCAAGACAATACATATTAGCTTTCTAGGGAGTTCGTTTAAACTGCACCAGATGACGTTAGTTTATGAGGGAGTTTGCTTGATCTGTACCAGATGATGTTAGCTTTCGAGGGGGTTCCTTTGATTTGCACCAATTGATGTTAGCCTATGATGGGGTTCTCTTAATGACGGTGTCGGGTGGTAAACCCTGGTCATCTTCTTCCTCCCCTTCAGATTCCCCTTCAGATACATCTGTCAAACACTCCGTGTCTCGCTCCCCCACTTGTAATAGATCATCACGCTTGTCACCTGAATTTAAAAAAAAACAATTAAATATGTAAAAGAAAATAGATACCGAATCACTCGATTTTTAATACATAATAAATGTAGTTAATATTTGGAAAATGTCAACTACATTTATTATGTAACTACAAAATATTTATCGAAAATTTGGTCACGCATGCCAGGCCTGTTTCATACGAAATTTAGTTTTGGATTTAAGGCAATATCAATAATATGCATAAAACTACAAAATATGGATTACCATCTAGCAACATTAAGAAAAGCTGCTAAAAATGTGCAACAAATAAGGCCAATATGTTGAAAAGTTTAAATATTCAGTTAATATGCTTTCTACAGATTGCTTCAATCTTTTAAAACTGAATACAGTCAAACCCTCTTAAGAAGTTTTTCAAGGGACCAGCCGAAAAAAACTTCTTAAGCGGGAAAACATCTTAAGAGGGTTTTCAAATTTCTCAAAATTTTGGATTAAATTTGACATCTAAATCCAGGTTTTTATAACATTGCAATATGATGGATAATTAGATAAAATAAATATATATGTTATTATGAGAAGACAAAAATTACTTTACTCTAGTAGAATTTAAAATAATAATATATACCTACTTGGTTTCGGGTGTTTTACAGCAACTAGGAAATATTTCATCAAAACAATTTGTTCAGAAACTTTTGTTTTGCTTATTTGAACTTAACTATGTATGTTCCAAAATACAAAAAAAAAAAACTAAACTATAAAGTTACTTATACCAAATAATAAAGAAAAACAGCTCAATATTTTATCCCTGCAGAAAGAATAATACTAAGCGACTGCGAAACTCAACGAAACCATTTGTTTATTTTCATTTTAATAATAATACCTGGGGGATGCACAGAATAAAACACAACAAAAAGGTGGGAAAAGATGACAAAAATAAAATGTGTCATCCAAATGCCAAGTATTATTTAATGTAAGAGTCTAAGGTTTAGTCATTTTTACAAAGTGTTACAAATTTACAAACAAGTCTAGTAAAAATACGATCCCATATTCTCAGGCAGGCCGGGTAAGCGTCGTTGCATAAAAGGTAGTATCTACAAAAAATCTTATGTTGCGAATAAACAAACAAAAAACTAAACAATTATACGATTTTACTTTTAAACTCGTTTTAATCTAAGTCAAATTCAGTGTTTTCGCTGAAAAGTTGCGTAAATTAAATCGCAGACGTTTCCCCAACGGCCGAAAGATTCACCAAGTAATGGTTTAGAGAATACATTTACCGCGAAAATTTAAATTACGCGGCGGGGTTACCGTCATGGACGATCTGGACATGCAGATTTACGGAGTATTGATTCGAGTAATTATTCGATTACACGACGTTTTCTCGCGGAATTTGAAATTTCGCGGCATCGTTATCGCGCCGGACGGCCTCTCGGATGCAGATTTGAGAAGTTATTATTCGGTTATACGACATTTTCTCACGGAATTTGATATTTCGCGGCATCGTTATCGCAACGGACGGCCTCTCAAATGCAGATTTGAGAAGTTATTATTCGGTTATACGACATTTTCTCACGGAATTTGATATTTCGCGGCATCGTTATCGCAACGGACGGCCTCTCAAATGCAGATTTGAGAAGTTATTATTCGGTTATACGACATTTTCCCGCGGAATTCGAACTTTCACGGCATCATTATTGCCACGGACGGCCTCTCAGATGCAGTTTACGAAGTAATTATTCAAGATTATACGACATTTTCACTGCCAATTTAATTATTAAAAATAAATTTTGTATTTGATTTGAGTAGATGCCACCTTTTTCTTTTAAACAGTTAGTGTACCTAACTACCTAGCGCCCGTATTGGCGGCAGTTAAGTAATAACTGTCTATCTTTGTCGCACTCACGGTGTCTTAGGTGATCTGAGTAGGTGTTCCGATTTTTAGAATTAGCATTTCAAACCTTTAGAATACGACACAGCCTAGTTATGCGATAATGAACTCTAGAGTACGTTACTTTAGAGCCCATTATCTCATAACATTACTGTAATAGTCTAGTATTCCCTGCATTTTAGTTAATCCCAGCCGATGGGTAATAACAATAGCTCAATTTTAGGGTTTTATTGGACCCATTATAACCGGCCGGGCGGCCGGCCAGCCAACCGGCCGAAAAAGATCAAAAGAATACCGGCAATAAATCTTAGAATTTGTCCTGTAAATCCTTTTAAAGAGGGTAATAATTTTGTTGGGGAACATATTTTCGATCTTCTTATGCGGGAAATCTTCTTACACGGGAAACATATTAAACGGGAAAAAAATGCGTAATTTGTATGCGAATTTTTCGGGGATAATGAAACAGGCCTTCTTAGGCGGGAAAACATCTTAAACGGGAACTTCTTAAGCGGGTTTGACTGTATGTACATATTTAGGCTGAACCCCTTACCCCCAGGAGAAAGATTACTCATTATTATAAAATTGAGGTTTGTGTCTTGTAATATTTTATTTATCTGACGGATGAGACAATTTTAAGTCCATGAAAGTTTTTTTGTGCAATTAAATACCAACTTAGATGCTGCTTCTACTATCACTCACACTACTTTCTCTCGTTATGTTTTCACGCCTCTACTCCTTCCTTCTCTTCTCATCGCTCCTACTCATCCTTTAAGTGCTTACCCTTACGCTCTTTGTATGTGACGTTTCCACTACAGTCGGGAAGCATTTGTGGGGGAACGGGAGTGATGGGGCGACTACCTCCTTCGTCTGAGCTCCCGGCACTCATCTCTTCCTCGTCGCAATCTTCAATCTAAAATATAAACAAAGTCAATCGTGAAATTAAAGCTTCATATGCTTGCTTAGGTTGGGATGTTTGTGTCTCCGTCACATTTGATTGACGATCAAATCGATGATAAACGTCAATTTCGAACCCTGTTAAATGCCGATTCTTGGCTTGTTAAAATGTGTGATTAGCCATCAAACATAAAATTCATCTTCGATTCTTGGCTCGGTTCAGCTTTGATCAGATTGTTATCAGCTGTTAAGCATAACAGCGTGACCGTTATGTTTGATAGCTGACTAAAATTTAATCAAACATATTAACGGGTCGAGAATTGGCGTTTGGCAGGGACTGTTCAAATGTCAAAAATTCTAAATGTCGATAATCGTCGATCAAATGTGACAGAGGTTGAAACAACCTAACCTTAATTTTCTCTGAATACCATTTCCAAAAATATTACCGAAATCTTAATAGCTTTTAGTTATTTTAGTGTATATGGAGTGTATTGTACAATACAATTACAGTTTTCTATCATTACAAAGTGATGTAACAATGTTCTGCCACAACACCTTAATGGGATTAACTTACATGAATTTCGAATGACTGTTGTTTTTTACGAAATTCAGCCAACGAACTTGAAGCTCTATTGCGGTGAGTGTCATCGTCCTCATCTTCTTCTGTGAACATCTTCATACTCCCGGGAGTGGGGGTTCCCTTAATAACTCCCCGTCGTCGACTTGGAAGCCCACTTCTAGTTTGAGGGGGGGGAAAGAGGTCCCCCGTGTTCCTGACCCACGGATCTTCGTCAGGTCCCGAGGGCTTATTCGTGCCGGAGCAGTTCTCCATTTTGGACAGAATTGTGAAAGAATCGGTTCCACACTATATATTTGAAATTCTGTAACAAAGTTATTTAAAAAAATTATTTAAATATGTCAAACCACAATGTAATTGCTTTCTACGAAAATATAAATGAAAAATAATAATAATAATGTTGTACATATATATCGCACTCCCATAACTACACTGCCTTAAGTTAAAATATTTAAGACTGGAATAATGGACTAAAGAATTCTGCAAAACTGTCACAGTGCACAGTTATTCTGAGCTTTAAAGATACACCAGATAACATTATTATTCATACTTTCAAATTGCAATACGCATATCAACATTTTTTATTCATGTTTATATTATATACATAGTGAAGATGCCAAAGTCCATCATCCCGGTTAGATTTATGGCTGTGCGGTTGTGATATGTGAAATTAAAAAAATATATAATTATCAACAAGATTTTTAAAGTATAGGCGCTTCATTCTAAAGGTAAATATTGAATTCATGTAAATAATAATATCAATAGAAAATTCATTATCTGGGCGTTCACTCTGATCACTAAGCTATTGCACCAACCAGCGCCGAATTCACCATACGTTCAAACTGCAAAAACATAGGCGCCATCTATGAAGGGGCGCCGTGAAAATAAAGATCTTATTTAAATTTACTAAAAATATTCCCTAAATCATAAAAAAAATTGCCCAAATCATTTGAAAGTTGCCCACATCTTGGGATAGTTATGCTTTTTATTGCGCTGGCAGTATTGCTGTGCATTGAACGACTAACGAAA